>CM048745.1:458721757-460046757 GCA_026315105.1 Locusta migratoria | reverse complement strand
CTGTGCATATTATCAGCTTAGGAAAACAACAAAATGCATTTTTATACTGTATTCCCTTTTCACTGTTTCCAAACTTATGGACGGTATGGAGGTACTGTACACGGAGATTATCGTCGGCGTCATGTAGGAAGGCGGAGCGATAAGGGAAGTGTAGAGGGGTGAAGCTACGACCGAGCACCTGCGAGAGAAACATCGCGTAACTCGCGGCCAGCCACGCGCCTTGAGAGTGAATATTACTGGCTGCCAGTGCGCTAATGGAGGGGGATGCGCAGAACGGCTGAAAACTGAGCCGCCTTCCTACGTGACGCCGACTATAAGAACCTCGCGTAGAGCAGACGGGCGTCGAAAAACGAGTGTTGGACTGCACAGGTAAACCAGGGGCGGCTCCTGCATACGTTTACAGGTTTGCGCTACCCCCAGGAATAATAATACTGATAAACTCCATTGTATGAAATGGGAGAAGTAGCACTCCATTTACCTCTTTTGAAACGCCCGGGCTGTTACGCACCGACCGCTCCCGAGTGGACCGAACTTCGCCGACAGCGGCTGGGTATGCAGCCGGCCTGCAAACGCTGACTAGGGTGTCTCAGGGGGTGTGCGGGGTGCCGGGACAACGCTTGGCAACAGTGTTTCCGTATAGTTGCCTTGAGTGTATAAACATCCTGCCCACGTCACCTTGTCAGCGGCAGAAACAGAGTCCGAACTCACTGGAAAGACAACCGGAGTCGTTGGCCTTTGAAAAAAGCGGGCTTTTCGCGCCTTCTGACCAGTTCACGTGTAGCTGCGAGCGAAGTAACTGTGCGTTGTGTCCGTTGTTTAGCGTGTTTTATAGTTAATTTTGAGGCTGAAGGAACAGGTGAAGTAATGAATCAGGTAATTTTCTTGCTTTCTGAACGCTTCAATTTACGCAGGTTTGACGAGAAATTATAAATCAAGAGGCTAGGTAGGCCGATTCCCAGTTTGACAATTTCACAGACAGTTAAAACGAAAAGTAGTCAATTCATTTTTTTAAGTGCCTCGGGTAGATAGATATGTGTTTGCGGTCGTGTGACTGTTTCTGATTCATGTACATCTATGATGATCATCATCATCATCATCATTAGAGACTGATTATGTCTTTCTGCGTTCAGTCTAGAGCATAGTACCTCTAATAAAATTCCTCCATGGTCCCCTATTCAATGCAAACATTGATGCCTCGTCTGATGTTATGCCTTTTACTTCAAAATCATTCTGCACCGAATCTAAGTACTTTCTTCTTGGTCTACCTCGACTCCTCTTACCCTCCACTGACGAGCTCATGAGTCTCTTAGGTAACCTTGCTTCTTCCATGCGTGTAACATGACCTCACCATCTCAGTCTGTTCGCTCTGACTGCTTCATCTATGGTGTTCATTCCCAGCTTTTCTTTGATTTCCTCATTATGGACACCCTCCCGCCATTGTTCCCATCTATTGGTACCTGCAATCATTCTTGCTACTTTCATACTGTAACCTCTATCTTATGAATAAGGTAACCTGTATCCACCCAACTTTCACTCCCACACAACAAAGTTGGTCGAAAGATAGAGCAGTGCACTGCTAACTTAGTCTTGGTACTTACTTCCTTCTTGCAGAAGAGAGTAGATCTTAGCTGAGCACTCACTGTATTAGCTTTGCTGCACCTCGATTTCAGTTCTTTCGCTATGTTGTCATCCTGTGAGACAATACATCCCAGGTACTTGAAACTGTCTACCTGTTCTAACTTTGTTCCTCCTATTTGGCACTCAATCTGTTTGAATCTCTTTCCCACAGACATTACTTTCGTTTTGGAGATGCTGATCTTCATATCATAATACTTGCACCTCTGGTCGATCTATGATATTTTGACTTAATAGCATTTTTTTTTCCGAATGCGTTGTGCTGCCACAATGGAGAGGCCGAACGTTTTATTGGTGAAAAAAGTGCACTACCTTCTTTTCTGGTCACCAACCGCTACTGAGGTAAACATATACCCTATGTCTGTCCACACCGAGTTATTTCGCGCAGGAAATTAAAACTTCAGTTACCAGTACAGTTGATAAGAGACGGCATCCGATGAATTGGGCAGTGCAGAACGCGGGCAGCTGGGTGTCGGCCGGCCACCTGCTTACAGCCTCAGACGCAGGGCGGCTATTGCAGAGCTGCCCCATTCAGCGCGGGATTGCGCGGCTGCAGGTGCAGCTGCGCGGTATTGAGCTCCCCCCTCCCCCCATCCCCCGTGTCGCGACCCCCTGTTATGGGGATGACGCGCGTCCCACGATCGGATTCGGCGCCCCCCGCGGCGCGCTCGGCCGAACGCAGCGCACCTGTAATAGAGTTTGCGCGCCCCGAGCCCGGCGGTGTGAAGCGCCACACTCCGCGTCCCGCGCGCGCCAAACTAATTTCGCGCTACTGATTTTGGCACTTTACGCGAGTATCCGCTCCCGCGCCGCGGAGTCACCTGTTAAATCTCCGTTCGCCGTTACTGCTACCGGGGATAAGTCGACGAGGTGACGGTGACAAAAGCGGCGATACAGGTTTTGTCGAAGCGCCAGATTCGCGTCACTTTGCCCCTACAGATGCTTCCTTTTTTTACAGCTGATTGTATCAGTTCCTGATAAATTATTAACGCGATAATAATGGGAGGTAAGCTGCTGCGCTTTAGTGTTTTGACAACGAGTATTAACTGCCATACTGCAACTGAACCTGCATAAAAGGTGCAGATGGCCTTAAATAATTTCTGTACCGTTACTGGCATATCTAGACTACCATCATCGGATGTTGTATATTATTAAAAGTTAATGAGTCTCTTATCCAACATTGGTATTGCGTCGTAACAGCGCCGTGTCAAGAGTAAGAAAAACATAAGAATTCCGCTCTGACTGCAATAAGATTGTATTTTTAAAAAACACTAACGGCATCGCGGCCTGCGGGCACCATCATCAGGTGCTCTGTAAGATCTAATAAAATGAAAGGATCTTACTACGACGTCTTTACATAATTAAAAAAAGAGAGAGAGAGAGCGAAGTAATGAAGGATCTAGGAAGAAACAACATCAAAGAATGAGAAATACCAGAAAGAAACAGTTTTAAAAATAAAATACGGAATTTGCATGGCTTTCAAAGCAGAAGAAATAAAAAACGATGGTCTGCACTGCCGCTACGGTCGGAGGTTTGAATCCCTCCTCGGGCATGGATGTTTGTGTCGTCTTTAGTATAAGGTAGTTGATAAGTAGTTTGTAAGCTTAGGGACTGATGACCCCGCAGTGAAGTCCCTTAAGCTTAACAAACATTTGAACATCTTGAAAAAACGATGAACAATATGGACGGAAGAGAGTAAGAGAGCTCATGGGGAGAAAATGAGGGAATACTGGGGGCCGCGGAGGATTAGTCGTGCGCACTGGAGCGCCGTGCTGCGGTGCGAGCAGCCGTTCGCCATAGGGAATTCCATTCCCTAGCGGGCATGGGTGTGTGTGTTGTTCTTAGGTTAGTTTACCTCAGTTTCAGTAGTTTGTAAGCTACTGACTAATCACCACGTAGATGACCGATAGATTTACAAAAATTTGAAACATTTTTGGATTACTGGAAAAATAGGAATCAACAATAAAGGAACAAGAGGAACTGGAGTTTTTAATGTGGTGCTAGTTGGTCAATATGATTGTACAAAAAAAAAATATAAAATTAAATAAATAAATGAAAATAAAAATTAGAAGGAACACTAAATCCATGGAAAGAGTACTCACTATAAAATAAAATAAGAAAAAAATATTTGTGCCTTTTATAACCAGAGACATTAAATTTATACCACGGACGGGATTCGAATCCGCGATCTGAAGCTTACTAGATAGTCACTTTAACCAGTCAACCACCGTGGCTTTACGATAAGACCAATGCACGGAAGAACAAGGGCACGGCTACCTCCAAAAACAAACTTCATTCTGCCGTGGCATAAATTTTAATTCAGTGCCTCGCCTTATTGGCATTCACTATCCCTGAAATGTTCAGAGTACGTAAGTCTCTGGAAAATAAATCTTTTGGTTGGTATTCAGTTCGCTTGTGTCGTTCCTACATAACAGATTGAAGAAACGGAGAGGCACACTACCTTTACGAGGAGCCTGACCATGTGGAATTCCCACAGGTATCACCAAAGTTCATGAACTGAGTACGGAACTGACTGACTTTCAAACAGCGCAGTGCACGACTTTTATACCAGAATTCTTGATGTGTGGTGTAATGAGGAAGGCGACTTTGGAGGGCGCTGGTATCTGGGGGTGCGCGTCACGCCGGTCGCCGGCATGTGCAGATGTCACCCTGCTGACGTCACCGGCCAGCAACGCGCGTGGGTGGCCCGCACCCTCTTCCCCGCCCCCGCACCCCCTACTGGCCCGCCCCACCGACGCCCAAGTGTCCCTAAGAAGCGCCCACTCAAGCGATAAGTAACTGCTAGCAGCCGTGCCGCGTTTTTTGTTCGTGGTGCCATACTGCGTTGACTATTCTTATGCCACAGTAGGTGTACTTTCGCGCTGCTAGCCATTAAAAAAAAAAGGCAACTATTTAGCGGACAACACATCGCGCCGGCCGCGGTGGCCGAGGAGACTGAGGCGCTTCAGTCACGGTCTGCACGGCCACTACGGTCGGGGGTTGGAATCCCCCCTCGGGCATGGATATTAGTGCCGTCTTTAGCATAAGGTAGTTCATAAGTAGTTTGTAAGTTTAGGGACTGATGACCCAGTAGTTAAGTCCCATAAGGTTAACAAACGTTTGAACATTTGAACAACACATCGTAACCAATATGTCGTGCAAGTATGACATGATTATACACACATGTTTGTATAGCTTATGGGACTTAACTACGGGGTCATTAGTCCCTAACTACTTATGAACTAGCTAATACTAAGGACGGCACAAATATCCATGCCCGAGGGGGGATTCGAACCCCCGACCATAGTGGCCGTGCAGACCGTGACTGGAGCGCCTCAGTCCCCCTAGCCACCGCGGCCGGCGACATGATTATAAACAGTGATACATAAAGAGGGGAAGAGGATGAAACCTGCACTGAGTGTTGCGGTCTCTGCTGGCTGTACGCGTCAGCGTGGAATAAGAGGGATGCTGGGAGTATTGCTGGGGTACAGCATTCCATGCTGCTTCCACATAGCGTTACAGGTGATCGGGTGGTGCATCTTTTCCAATCGTTCCACAACCATCGTCCACGTGTTTACCATAGGTAAGAGCTATGGAGAACGGCAGCAATGCATTCCGTTGGTCTACGAAAAAAGCTTGAATATTGCATGTGATCTGTCGCCGTGCATTATGCTGTTATAGTATGGCCGTCGGCAAGCCTCAAATGCATGGTAGGACAACAAGCCCCAACAATTCAGACATGTAACGTTGCCCAGTTAGTGTACCGGCAAAGTGCGATTGGAATTCAATACCACCCTAAACCATAATTCCAACTTCGTCATCAGTGTGTAGATGCTCAAGGCAGCAGTTCAAGAGTCTCTAGCGCGAGTGTTCCAGATTAATTCGACCGATCGTAGTGGTGGATGCAGGTTCGTGATTAGCACATTAGTAGTCTTAATGTTCCACCGTGTTAATGCATGTCAAAGAGTGACGTCACCAGGCCACAAGTGTACGTGGCTGCTTTGGAGAACATTCCAGTAAACTTCAGCAAATGATGTGGCCACCCAGATCGGCTATCTAACATTTGTGGTAGGTAAACGAGAGGCCATTTCGTGATCAAAGTCCTGCTCGGGCTACACATTCGCAACTGTGGACGGTTACAGAATAGTTGAACATTCTGCAGCTCACTTACGACGCGTTCCTTGCTGAGCGCGGCAATGGAGAAGGATGCGAGTCATGCTCCATTCCAAGGGCTGTTCGTTTCTGGCACTCGCACCAGCTCGTAATATCTAAACGGATGAGAATTTCGATTTGAAACTTTGACAGCGTATTCTTTGATAGTTAAGCTAACGAACTACGCTATAAAAAAGGGATTTTTTGAACTTCCTAATCTGGTTTCCCCCCTTAAAACATCGAGTTATTGAGTCTGTACCACGTCCATTTGCTGCACTTACTTGGCCAAGAAGAATATCGGACACAATATTACGAGCTATCCCATAATTTTAGTCACTTCTGTGTAAATCCCGAAGTCCTTTGAGAAACGTACTGCAGGTCAGTGCGTCCAATTCCAGCAGCGTGTTACTGGAGAAATGACATGTCCTACAACAAGACTTCCTTACTGTCTTCGTGGTCATCACCATCGTATGTTCCCAAGCATACACCACATATTAAGTAACTTGTCCCACCTTTCTTTTGTTTGAGTGACTCAAAAAACGTTCAAATGTTTGTTAAGCTTATGGGACTTAACTGTGGGGTCATTAGTCCCTGCCGGCCGCGGTGGCGGATGGGACTGAGGCGATCCAGTCACGGTCTGCACGGCCACTAAGGTCGGGGGTTGTGTCGTCCTTAGTATAAGCACAGAGTAACATATACAGAGGAACAGCCTCCCCTAAACCACTGTCCTACGCTCCCCTCGTAGTTCCGTAAGATGCTAGCAGGTGTCAGGTGGATCGCTGGCTTAGGGTGCCTCTCGCACGTCAGAGGGTAGCGTGGAGGGGAGGCTGAGGGGAGAGCTCGTGCCGCCTGCCACGAGGCCATGGCTGTGTCAGGCTTGCTGGCGTTTGAGGGGAGGTGGTGGTGGGGGCAGCCGCTACCTGCCGCCTGCTCTGACCAGTTTAAAGAGCTGCTTCTGACCGCAGCGCCATCATGGGACATCTTACGGAACTGCTGGAAACCCTCTCTGCCCGCACTCCTGAGCGTAGGACCGGGCCCTTACGGAGGTTTCCCCTCTGTATATATTTGTCTGTGGTAATAAGTAGTTAATAAGTAGCTTGTAAATTTAGGGATTGATGACCCCGTAGTTAAGTCCCATAAGCTTAACAAACATTTGATTTTGAACATTAGTTCCTAAACTTACACACTACTTATGAACTAACTTATAATAAAGACAACACAAACATCCATACCCGAGAGGGGATTCCAACCCCCTACGGGGAAAGGCCTTGCGCATCGGAGCATAGCGCGTCAATGCGCTCGACCACTCAACCCCGGCAAGAGTGACTCATTATCCGATATGTCTCCAGTAAAATTTATTATTGTCTTTAAATATGGCTGTCATATCTGTTGACCCCACGGTGAATTTCAGTCAGTTACTTCTGTGCAGTATTGTAACAGTTATTTCAATGTATGGTTCAAGTTCCGTAGCATCACGCGGTTGCTACTTGGGCCTTACGGTTCGCACAGCAGTGAAATAAACGGGAAGGGCTGCATTGGAAGTGATGGCTGCGCGGCGGCAGACGACTTGCAGTAGCACTCTTTGCGGAATTTCTGTTGCACGAGTCAGACCCGCGGCCATGAATTGTGAGGGACGCTCCGGCAGTTAAATGTGGCGGCGCCCTGGCCGAGCGCAAACTGCGACTGGCCCGTGTCCAACCAGCCGCCGGCTTCCCTACGTCTTCTTACAGATCAATAGCTCCGCCAGAAATTGTGCACCAACCCCAACCTCGCATACTTTCTTATGCCCTTTTTGTATCCGGGGCTTAGTTTATGGCTCAGATACATTGCTTCCAGTCGGCTCGCACGAAACACTGACAACGATGAGGTCACTGACCAAAGTAAATGTAGTTTTACTGTCACCGGTTCCGTCACAGGGCTATCAGCAATTTGCAGTGCGAAACTACATTGTAAATAGAGCCAAAACCTAATAAAATCATGGTGCAAAATGACGTAGAAATTACTTGGAATGTCTAACCAGCTTGTTGCAACATTTCAAGCATACAACTTTAATACAGAATGTAAAAAACTTGTATTACGTAATCTACCAAACGAGTTGGCTCAGTAGTAACACACTGGACTCGCATTCGGGAGGAGGGCGGTTCAAAACCACCTCCGGCCATCCTGATTTAGTTAGTGCCAGATGTTGCCTAAGATCGCTGTTTTATTGTCTGGATGACTAGCGACAACATCTTGTCAAACGTTCAAATGTTTGTAAATCTATCGGACCAAACTGCGTGGTCATCAGTCCGTAGCTTACAAACTACTTAAACCTAGGTGAACTAACCTAAGGACAACAAACACACACACACACACACACACACACACACACACACACACACACACACACACATATGCCCTAAAACATGATGAAATTACGTTATTATTAATCGACATTTCGTCGTGGGCTGTCCGTGACAGTACCGTTTAGGTTAGGGTAATATTATTATAATAATAACCCGTCTTCAGTCACAATAATTTTATTGTTTTTATTGTCCAACGTGTTTCGGAGCTATTACTCCATTTTCGAGGACTTCATTACTGTATTTTTGTGTTTCAGTCTAGTTTACGTCTAGCCACGCCGCTGTCCGTACCGCCTGTCTCTATCAGGTGGTTTGATCGACGAGGGCGGTTGTCGCCTGGATGTTTTGTGTGAAGTGTTCTGACAGCCGGGGTTGTTGTTGTTTGTATTGGCGAGCCCCTGGTTTTATGTTTTAACTGTATTTGACCCAAAGATGCGACTTTAACGCGAAACCGGTCGTCTTTTTTTTTTAAAGTAAAACAGCTGAAGCGGACCCTTTCATTAAAGATGAATTAGCCCTTCTATAACAAGTAATAATACCGCCATCAGTTACGGTTGTGATGTTGAAAAACTGGGAACTATGCATTCAAGCACAACTAGCCGCATTAATGTGGCAGCCTATTACGAACTTGTTGTGGTCGCCCCTGATGTGAAAAATTTACAAATGCTTTCGCTAATTGTGGAAAATGTTTGTGTCTCAAACAGCTAATCCGATGATGGTAACTGTGTATTACCGAAACTAGTCACCCAGGCAACAAAATAGCGATCTTGGCATCGCCCCTTAAAAATGATGAAATTAATCGTGATTTAGGTTTACCTAGATCCGCTGTCGTCAGGAGTGCAGTTAATAAATTGGCGCAGAGGGTGGTGTCGTTAGAAGGCTATTAGGCGGAGCTCCAATTGTTGCAGCTGCTGGGACACAATCCACGGCTGTCACACGCGAATGTTGGAGGGAGCTAATGTTGGCGCTGAATCTGTTAACAAGTAAAGGAGTTATAAATCCAACTATCCGCACTTTCGGATAGTCAAAAATGTATCTAACGCTGAGTCACAAATCTTAAAAAGAAAATTCAAATCTGTCATCCGTTTCAGGGTATTGAAATAAATTCCATGGCAAAGTTGAAAATTTATTCTGGGCCGGGACTGGAACTCTGATTTCCCACCTCGGACCAGTGGTCGCGTTTACCAATTAGGCTATCAGGGCACGGTTCACTTCCTGCCCAAATTCAATGTTCAAATGTTTGTAGAGCTCATGGGACTTAACTATGGGATCATCAGTCACTAAAGTTACAAACTACTTATGAACTAACTAAGACTAAGTACGGCACAAATATCCATGCCCGAGGTGGGATTCGAACCCCCGACGGGGAACGTCTTCGCGCATTGTAGCATAGCGCCTCAATGCGCTCGGCCGATCCGCCGCGGCCTACTATAGGTTCCAGTTATATTCTTGTTTGCGACGCTTTGGTTACCTATAAATTCACAGTGAAGCTCTTTTTGCGTTTTGGAACTGAAGATGAATTTTTATTCTTCCTTGAAGTAATCTGAAAGCTGTTTTTATCGTTCTCGCTAACCAAAATGTTCAAATGTTTGTTAAGCTTATGGGACTTAACTACGGGGTCATCAGTCCCTAAACTTACAAACTACTTATGAACTACCTACGAACTAGGACGGCACAAATATCCATGCCCGAGGGGGGATTCGAACCCCCGACCGTAGTGGCTGTGCAGACCGTGACTGGGGCGCCTCAGTCTCGCTAACCCTTCTGCAGATCTTATTTAGAGCGCGTTCAATAATTCTGTAAGTTTCTTACAGTCAGTATCATCCTGTTCTACAATGAATCGCAAAAATTGTGTTCGTTGGCGACCAGGAGATAAAATATGTTGCTCTCGTGAGTAAATTCTCTCAAGTGTTCAAGGTAATTTTCAGATACGGTATTTAGAACAAATTTCACACAAATCTCTGTTCCTACCAAATAATTTCACTTGATTCACCCATTCTATAGTTTTTGACATTTCCAGTTCTTGCAGTATCATTGTACTTCTTCAGTCACTCAAAATCAACATTGTCATTTACTTTTATTACGGAAAAACCTGTGCCTAATTCATGACTAGAAAAAACTATTACTTGACAATACCACTGCTTGTCTCTGTAGAGTACTTTAGTTTAAACCGATAGATTTTTTCCCCACTGTACGAGATACTACAGCCTAAAAACAGAAGTGTGTTAAAGAAATGATCTGGATTTAATCATCTTGTAAATCTATTTCTTTTTCTTGGATTTTGGGTTTAATTTTCGCAATAAATATTACCTATCTCATAAAACTCACTTTATGTCGAAAATTGGTGTGTTATTAGCGATGGATATCATCTACATTTATAGTTTTACCTCTTGTTCTCTTGTAGGATAGAGTACCTCCCACTTCAAACTACAAACGCATAGTATTGGACGATGAAACGACAATATCGAACACGAAAAGTGTGTTCTTTAATTGTATGTGCAAGTGGGAAGATGTTACGACGGAAAATACGCACGGGGGAATTGAAGTTAGTCCATCAAATCTGAGCTCTCGTAAAAGAGCTACTCGGGAGGTAAATAAGAAGGAAAATATCTGCGAAATTTTACGAGATGCTAACGGTGCTGCCGTGAAATGGCGCGCTCGCAGGGCGAGCTGAAGCGCCCGAGATGAAATTCTTAAGATGTACGATAAGAGGGAGAGAATACTCTAGAGTCCCGGATATTCAGAGTTAGAGCACTGACGGATAATGTACTAAATAAAGAAAAACGTACAGATGATGTAAAAGGCACGTTCCTTCTGCAGCTTGGAGATGCTGACTGCTAGACGAAAATAAATAAGGGGCTTCAAGATAAGGAAGAGACTTTATAGCAGAGAGCCACGAGGTTCATTCACGTTAAAGCACTGCAATTAACATTAATGCGTACTTTCGTATTTCCTAAACTAATTCCGTCAATTAATGGAATGGAACGTGTTGATTGTCCTCAACAGTAGAAATTCCACGTCCTGAAGTGTGGTAGTGACTGTGGGATTCGGCTCGTGTTTTAGAGCACCCTTGTTCGTATTATCTTTGACCGGCACCCTCCTTACAGTTCTAGATTCAAAAGCGTCCATCGCTGTTTAGGCCGATCCACGATTAGGCCGTGTGGCGTATTCCGGCCATCTAATCCTCGGCCTTCCCACACTCAAAAGCAACTGCACAATGATTTAGATAAGATATCTGCATGCTGCAAAAAATGGCATTGACCCTTAATAACGATATGTGTGAAGTCATCCATATGACCACTAAAAGAAGCTCGTTAAACATCATTTACACGATAAATCAGTAAAAACTACAGGCCGTAAATTCAATTAATGCCTAGGAGTAACAATTACAAACAACTTAAATTGGAAAGAACACACAGAAAATATGGTAGGGATAGCGAACCAACGATTACGTTTCATTGGCGGAACACTTAAACATGCAACATTCCTACTTACTTAAGAAACTGCCTACACTTCACTTTTGCGTCCTATTTTGGATTATTGTTGCGCATTGTGAGATCCCCACCAAGTGGGACTGACAGATGATTTAGAGAAAGTTCAGAGAAGGGCAGCTCGTTCTGTATTATCGCGATATAGAGGAGAAAGTGTCACGAAAATGATGTACGAGTTGGGATGGAAATCATCAAAACAAGGCGTTACTCGTTGTGACGAGATCTACTTTCGAAATTTCTTTCGCCAACTTTCTCTTTCGAATGCGAACATATTTTATTAGCACCCACCTACATAGGAAGACATGATTATCAAAATAAAATAAGAGATATCGGATCGAAAACGGAAAGATTTAGGTGTTCTATTTTCCCACGAGGTATTAGAGAATGGAAGTGTAGAGAAACATCGCAAAAGCGGTTCGACGAACCTTCTGCCACGCACTTCATTGCGACTTGCAGAGTATTTATCTAGATGTAGACTCCTTCCAATCCTTGTCGAGATATTCTCTGAGGTTGCATAAACAGTAAGTGATCTTATCAGTCCTGTTTTCGTTGGATTACTTTTTCAGTAAAGGCAGTACCACGAAAATTTGACCTATCTTGGTTTCATATTGTGTGTGTGTGTGTGGCATTAAAGCCCAACTTTCTGTAGCATGTAGTACTTTTGGTAGTACCGTGAATTGGGTTGCTATACTGCAATGTTTCTTAATTCTGCTTTACTTTCATGAAAGCTATGTCACATCTTAGATACTGGAAAAGGAAAGCTGTTCATTATGTCATTGATTACTTTTTTGACTTTTTCTAACCGTTTTCCTACGAAGGCCCTGGATAATGTTTTGGCGTCAGGTTGCGATTTGGGGTGATATCAAATCAAATATCTTCGCCTCTTTCTTAAATCCTCGATGTTGCTTGATCTTAACAAGTGTTAACAACTGTTCTGTTGCTACTGCCACGAAATATGTTTGTTTTAAGCTTGTCTGTTAGTGATCCTGTCACTTTACGTCGACGTCCAGTCCGTTACAAATGTAGCGTTTTTTGTATCTAACCTTCTACCATATCTCCTCGTTATCTTCTTCTACAACCCTCGCACTCATATAAGTGCATACATATGTAGGTTACACATCGTCACATTTATTCCCAGTGAGGAAAGCGTCTAACTCACCATCCGTTGGCCTTGTTTTTTGGACCGTTTCTAGAGTAGTCCACTATATCCCTTAGAGCAGAGAATGAAAATGAGAAAAGAATGAATTATTAAATTAAATTGTGAAGTAAGATAAGAAAGGCAGAGTAATAAAGTGAATAACACGGAGGGAGAGTGTCTGTTGAGAGGCGTTTGATAAGCGGTGATAACCGGTGCGTGTGCACACAGCAGAGCGCGTTCTTTATTGGCGCTAATGAATAACACTAACGCGCTCCGCTGCCATAAATTGGCCCTAAGCTGACGAGATACGCGCCGTCCGATGATTAAACATCCTCGAAGCAGCGGAGCCGAATGCCGCTTCGCTCTCATTTCCATTAACCTGGCCGGGATCATAACGTAAAGGATTTAAATTAAGGCTATTACGGCCGCGGGACAGCCATCTTCCTAAACTGCTAACCAATTACCCTTTACCGCTCCTTCCTCCCTTCCTCTCTCTCTCTCTCTCTCTCTCTCTCTCTCTCTCTCTCTCTCTCTCTCTCTCTATCTCTATCTCTCTCTCTCTTTTCACTATTTCTCTTTCAATGCCTGGCATTCCTTCCACGCTCCACTGCATATTGAGCGACTCAGGAAATACTTTATTTTATAAGACTAAAATTTCTCAGAACAGAGAATATGGGAGAAAATATAGAACCAAAATTAAGTTCCGGAATGATATTTACACTCTGCAGCGGAGTGTACACTGATATGAAACTTCCTGGCAGACAAACCTACGTGCCGAACCGTGATTCAAACCTGGGATCTTTGCCTTTCGCGGGCAAGCGCTCTATCAACTGAGCTATCCCGGTACGCCTCACACAGTTTCACCTAATTTCCAAACTTCACAAAAGTTCTGCTGCGGAAGTGAACGTGTGGGGATGGCCGTGTATCGTGCCGGCACTGCTCAGCTGGTAGAGGCAACACCCCTAGATATAAGGCCTCACCACAGCCAATGTCGCGTCACTGCCCGCTGCCTCGTTGGGATCCGCCCCCGTAGCTCAGCGGCAGCATCGCTGACTACCACACAGGAGGCCCGGGATCAATTCCCGGCAGGGGACTGGGTGTTGTGTGTTGTCCTAATCATCATCCTCTCATCATCATTGACACGTAAGTCGCCCACGCGACGTCAAATAGAAAGACTTACACTCAGGCGGCCGAACAATCCCGTAAGGGATCTCCCGGTCAAGAAAGCCATACGCTCATTTCCATTTCCATTTGGCCATTTGGGGCCAGCCACTCAGCTGGCGGTCGCGGCCTGGTCGGATTGACGTGTCACTCACTACGTTTACATGCAACACATCTTCCGGAAGACGAAAACCGATTTTCGTAAACCGTTTTGCGCTGTCGTGTTTACATGGCACAGCCTGAATCGGATTTCCTGTCCCACTTAATATGGCGGTTGAAAAACAGGTGATTCAGGTCCAGATTTAGTGAACACAATCGCTATTTTTCTTTACTTAAATACACAGATTCATTGCTCACTAATATTTATACTTCTACATCTAATACATACTCCGCAATCCACTGTAAGGTGCGTGGCGGAGGGTACACTGTAGCACTTCAAAGTTCAAATGTTTGTATAGCTTATGGCACTTAACTACAGGGTCATCTGTCCCTAAACTTACAAACTACTTATGAACTAACTAAGACTAAGTACGGCACAAATATCCATGCCCGAGGGGGGATTCGCACCCCCGACCATAGTGGCCGTGCAGGCTGTGACTGGAGCGCCTCAGTCCCCTCGGCCACCGCGGTCGGCAAACCTTTAGTCCTCCCGAATGCGAGTCCAGTGTGTTACCACCGCAACCTCTCGCTCGGTTTGGCTGTCAGGCTTCAGTGTTAATCTTGCCTGATAACTGGTCTAATATGAGTGCGGAGATGAAAACAAGCATGTGAAATTTATGTGTTGATGTATACGCCAGGCGAGTTCAGGGACAAATGACTACGTTCGCCGTCGCGGATGGTAAGGGAGCAACGGACAAGTAGACGCTGTCAGCCCGGTGGGAGGGCAGGACAGGCGGTGTAATTCGTGTGCAGAGGGTGGCGGCCTGGGTTTTATGCGCGCCGCCTAGTGCGCAATACAATAACCATTTCCCGCACCTGCCCCATGCGCCGCCGCCGTCCTCTCGTACCCCCTCCCCTGCCCCCTCTATCTCCACACACACACACACACACACACACACACACGCGGCTGAGTGCTAGGCCGGGTCGCGCGGCCAGCCATTGCAGCGCTAGCCGCAGCTCAATTAGATAATCGCCCGCCTAATAGGGCCGTGTGGGACCGTGGACTCAGGCTGGGCCACGCATATGTGTCTTCGCGCATGCGCCACTGCTAAGGACACAAGTGTCTCAGCGATGCTGCTGCTACTACGTAATCCGCTTACATCTGAATAAATTTCAAGTTGATATAAATATCAACAAATAATACAATCTCTTGAGACAACATTGCCTCATTATACCAAAGGTATTAAACATAAGACGCCTTGAATTAAAAATTTATGCGGTGGCCGGGATTCGAACCTGGGACCTCCTACTTACTAGGTCGTTGCGTTAGACCATTCCCCCTCCCCCCGTTGTTCGGGCCTCCATCCTCCCCTAACAGCCCGTCCTTCCGCTCGCCATATTTCGCCTTCCTCGCCGTAGACTTCTTTGACCTTCAAATGAACGTACTATCCTCTTCTGTTGCAGAAATAGAAAGAATACTTTCTGCTGCCGTGATGTGTCACTAACTTTCCATTGTTTATACAGTGGTTGGCATTATTTAAGCAAAATAAAATTCTTATGTGGAAAGGTAACTATAAAATAAAGTTCTTCTTCTGCATTTGCCAGTGAACTTAGATTTCTGCATTTAAAATGTCTCTCGAGTGGGGAACACATTTAGAAATTTGTGTAATGAAAGTAACATAACAGCCATTCTGGCGTGAAAATAACTAATTCTTAAAAGCTGTATAAAATACACAACACGGTTTTCCTTTTTCCGCACATCGTGTGATAAAAGTAAGAAGGTAGGAAAATAAACTGCATAAGCCTCTGCACAAACGCACTTGTTTCTTCTCTTCTCATCTCGGTGACAGTGATTACTCCATCATTAATTTCCTGCGACTTTATAAAAATATACAAAATAACTAATAACAAAATTAATAAAATGGTTTTCTTTCGTTCGAAGTTAGTTCTGTTTCTGTTTGACAATTTCTTCTGGTGAGTAATTCGAGTTTACAGTATAGTCTTGCTCAAGAAATCAGCAAAGTGTTCCTTGTAGTTTCGTTTCTGCTCTAGTATATGGTGCTGTATGGTGAGGTACAGTACAAAATCCTCCTTGGTCTTTTCTTTTGTACTAAGAAGATAGTACACTGTATGACCCGTTATAGAGTTGACAGCCTTTCGTTTTGTTTTTGGGAATGGGATTTCATCAGGGTTCGTACAATACACTGGCGTTATGACATGTGGTGAGGTTTTTTTAATGCTCCACTCAGCTAACACCGGGCTGTGAAACATAAGGCACAATTAAAGTATATGGTGTGGAGGGAGACGTGCTTTAAGACTGTCCGCGTAGCTGCTTTGGCTGCAATGCGATGTTAGCTCAGTGGTCTAAAGCACCTCCCTAGTAAGTAGGAGGTCCCAGATTCGAATCCCGGCCATCGCATAAATTTTAATTCAATGCCTCTCCTCATGTTTAATAAATTTCAAGTTGTTTCGGCAAATCTAGTTTATCATCATCAGATATTGTATTCAGTAACAGTTCACGACTCACTTGTCAACCATTGCTCTTGTTTCATAACAGCAGGATGCTCCTAACACCAACGTGTCAAGAGCAAAAAAAAACCACTCTAAAATAGTATGTTTAAAACTAATTTAAAACCAGTGTACACTGCGTTACTTTCTTCTCTTGTGGTTACTTGTTTCGACCTTTTATAAGGTTTTGACACCAGCTGTGTACAAAGAATTTTGAATGACATTTTTATCACGTATAGTTAGGTACCTACAACTATTCAAAGTTTTGATGGCGGAGGCTACGACAGCCTAGCTGCCTGGCTGGTGTTCAAGAGACAGTGGGCCGTGTCCCAGGGGCCAGCCACTCAGCCAGTCAGCTACGCTATTGCAGCCTCCGGCCCCGAAACTTTGAACGGTTGTAGCTGCCAAACTAAACGTGATGAAAATGTCATTCAAAATTCTTTGTACACACGTGGTGTCCAAAATTCCAGTGATGATAGAAACAACCATTGTTCCATTTGAAAAATTGTACGTTTGCATAAAAAATACACGTTCTAGGTATTTTTACAGTCCGTTAATTGGCTAGCAATACAAGTCCTTGACTACCAATCCATTCTGTGAAAACGCACATCACTCGCACCTTCCGTTTCCGCAATATTTGCCGTGCAAGTGTTAGGTGATTCACCCTGTATAAACAATTTTTTGTGTTGATTTGTTTCTTGACACGCTGATGTTTCGAGCACCCTTCAGTTATTAAGCGGTACCAATGGTTGAGATGTCAGTCACTTATTGTTAGTAACACAGAAGATTTTATAATAGTAGCCTGCCGAAACCGCTAGTAAAGTGTTTTTGAAGTGATCATAGCCAACACATGCTTTTTGCCGGTTAAAATGCAAAGTATATCGTTGCCAAACGCTGACATAATGAATTGTAATAAAACAAAGTCTAATGCAATCAGATATTTTTGAACATGACGATTACTTCTCACAGAGGTATTTTATAAAACACTCCATATTTTATTTGACATTTTGACGATACAGTTGTAATATTAACAAGATTTCATACAGGGTGACATACACTTACAATATTTTTTTTATAGAATTCCCGGTTAAATGCCAATACCGCGGCAAACCGAGTCGGAAACAAACAACAATGTAAGGCACAGCAGTGCCCTGATTTCGTTATACTAGACAAATTAACAGCCGCGGTGGACTGGCCGAGCGCTCCAATGCGTCTTGCTGCTGAGCGCGCCGTTGCTCGCCGTCGGCGGTTCCAGTCCTCCCTCGGGCAAGGGTTTATACGTTTTCCTTAGCTTGTTTGTATTTCTTATGGGACCAAACTACGTTGGTCATCAGTCCCTAGACTTGCAAACTACTTAAACTAACTTTCGCTAAGGACAACAAACCCACGCCCATGCTCGAGAGAGGACTCGAACTTCCGACGGCAACGGCCGCTCAGTCCGTAGAATGATGCCTTAGACCACGCGGGCACTTCCACTACGTTATAAAGCTTGTAATGACTCAGTTGAAAACTTTTCCTAAAATTTTGTCATACTTGGCCGGAGATTCTTTATTTATTTTGGAAAACAAATAATTTTTATTTCTATCAGCGGTTTCGGCACATTTAACTGCTTCATCGTATCTTTCATTTCATGCAACACATCGCAAAGGAAAGCGTTTCAAAATATTACGTTTTTAAAAGCTTTACGGTGAATGAAATGAAAGATCAGATCGATGCTTGAGTTTAATGTGCAGAAACCGATCATCTGAATAAAGATTATAAGCGATCTCGGCTGTATTACACAATAAATGGGAGTTTTTCCTGTTTGTTTCATTTGCAATCCGCTGGGCGCAAATATGTTTTAAGTGTTTCAATGTTTCTTTCGTGATCCATAATAATTACTTTGAGGAGGCATTAAGACCCGACGTACCTGCTACCAAAAGAAATGTTGAATTTTACTTGCCGGCCGCGGTGGCGGAGCGTACTGCGGCGCGCCAGTGAGAGTCTGCACGGCCACTACGGTCGGGGGTTCGAAACCCCCCTCGGGCATTGGTATTTGTGCCGTCCTTAATATTAGCTAGTTAATAAGTAGATTGTAAGTTTTAGGGACTGATGACACCGTAGTTAAGTTCCATAAGCTCTACAAACATCTGAACTTTTTTTTTTTACCGCGTAGGCAGCGTGGTGTACTGAGGTTGGTAACAAAATGATAGCTTTACGAAAATAATTTACTGACCGGACTAGGGTCCATACACGAACCTTTCAACCGTAGAGCAGAAAGAGATTTAATTACGTGTTTCACGGGCAACACGCAAGGTTATTCCATCCCACTCTACGCCACCTAGTTCTCATAGAACATCCAACGGTCGTTTGCCAACATCAGCACAGTACGCAGCCGTCGCGGTATAAAATATTACCAAAACACGTGCAATAAGCTGGTGGTAGTCGGTCGTTAGATTTAGACCACGCGTTAACCAGAGCTGCGGAAAGCGTAAATCAGAGCGGCGCGCAGAGTCCATTTCCTCAGAGATACAGGCACTGCACGCAGTCTCTATTTACGTCGGCAATGCCGCACATGTGGCCCGGTTAACGGTATGCGGTGCATATTAAAGACTACGCCGTAGCAAAACTTGGGCAATTCCGCAGATAATACACAGTACAGCGATCCGCTGCGCACAGTGCGTTGTAGCGCAGGAGTTAATATCAACAAGTGCACAGCCTAGTGCCGTCCCCCCCCCACCTCTCTCTCTCTCTCTCTCTCTCTCTCTCTCTCTGTCTCTCCCCTAGTTTCGCTCCCCCCTCCCTTCTCCCTGCGGCCGCGCAAGTAGTGAGTGTTGCCCCGCGGGGAGGCAACTGGCGTAAAACGGAACGGCGCACTCTGAGCGGCCGTAACGCATCCTCGCCGGCGGGGAATGCATCCTCGCCGTAGCCGCGGCGTTGACGCGTTCCGCAAGCCGCAGCGCTGGGGCCGCCCATTAACGTCGAACGGCGCGCCGTTAGCTGGGGATGCAGCCCCCTACCCCGCCCCCGGCTAATTTCTGTTTGGCGGCGCTGCGCGGCGCGGCGCCCCCAGGCGTTATTATACAGCACGGCCCGTATTTATCCGCCGGTGGCTCAGATTGCCCAAGTTGGCGAACGCTTCGGGTTAATGGGCGACGCTGCTGCTGCTGCCGCCGCGTCTCAGGTGCCCCCGCGTCCGCCTGTTGCCGGAGTCTCGCCGCCGCCATGACACTCTTCCACTTCACCCGCACACGCATCGTGCTGCTCTACACCCCGTACAGTTACTAAACGTAACTGGACCGCTCTCTGCAGTGGTGTAACCAGGACTTGGCTTTGGGAGTGTGGGGGGGGGGGATAGATCGGCTTGAGGAGCAAAATTTTAGTCAGTTTCCAGACAGACTACTATCTACCACTCACGTTGAAGAAACTAATTCACTCCCTTTTAATAAAAGCAATGGTAAAACACCCCAAGTTTCCAATCTTTACCTTTACCAGATTACTGTTATACGATTTGTTTTCTTATTTCTCTATCTCTCTCCTTCTCTCTCTCTCTCTCTCTCTCTCTCTCTCTTTCTTCTTTTCGGGTTCTGGGGGATGGGTTTCTATCCCACTCATCCCCCCTACATAGTTACGCCACTGGCTCTCTGGCGTCAGTGCAACAATCCCAAACTGAAAACCGTCGCTTGCGGGGGAAATTATGTCAGTTACTCCAGAGTCGAACGTAAGGCTAGGCGCAAATTGAGACGCCTATAGCACACGCGCAGTGGCGCGGCGCAGCTCGCGTTTTTGTGACACGTATTGTAATGGAACCGCGCAAATTGGCAAGTACTAAGAAGGTGACACGACCTGCACTGCGTGGCGTTGTGGCAGAGTCACCGTTTCCTGCGCCAGAGTGACGCTCGCACCGTGGGAAAGGGGGAAAGCTGTCTACAATAGGGATGGGACTGTGAGGCGCGGCGACTCGAACGCCCGAGAATTTCTCGAGCTGCCGGTGATCGAACAGTTCTCGAGAAGCGGCGTTGCGGCGCGTGCCGCTGTGCGGCGGTTGACTGGGGCAGCACGACACGCCACGCCACGCGCTGCAGTTACTTGCAACGTTCGCAACTCGCTGTGATTATCGTTCAAATATGAGCATCGGCTTCACGAAAACCAAAGACGCGGAGCTGGCAGTACTTTACTGAGGATAAACATGTCTGTTGCAAAGCTCCGTAGTGTAGCAAAAAATACAACAGGCGTGCTAAGACATTTAAAATTACAAAATATATCTAGCTATCAAACAGATACGTTCAGGGATACAAAATTGCATTCTTATATTTATGCATATAAGATGAACATTAACAAGAGCAAAACTAGGGTAATGGAGTGCAGTCTAAGAAAATCAGGTGATGCTGAAGGAATTAGATTAGGTAACGAAGCAATAAAGGAGGTAGATGAGTTTTGTTACTTGGGCAGTAAAATAACAGTTGATGGTCGCAGAATCGCAATGGGTAGAAAAGCGTTCTTGAAAAAGAGATATTTGTGAACACCGAATATTGATTTAAGCCTAAGAAAGTCCTTTCTAAGGCATTTGTATGGAGTGTTGCCTTGTATGGGAGTGAAACATGGACGATAAAAAGTGCGGACAGGAAGAGGATTGATGCTTTTGAAATTTGGTGCTACATAAAAATGCTGAAGATTAGGTGGGTGGATCGCGTAACTAATGAGGAGGTACTGAACAGAATTGGGGAGAAGAGAAATTTCTGGCATACCTTGACTAAAAGAAGGTATAGATTGGTAGGACACATTCTTAGACATCAAGGAATTGTGAATTTAGCATTGGAGGGAAGTGTGTGGGGTAAAAACCGCAGAGGAAGACCAAGAGATGGATACAGTAAGGTTGGCCGGCCGCGGTGGCCGAGGGGACTAAGGCGCTTCAGTCACGGTCTGCACGGTCACTACGATTGGGGGTTCGAATCCCCCTCGGGCATGGCTATTTGTGCCGTCCTTAGGATTAGCTAGTTCATACGTAGTTTGTAAGTTTGGCGACTGATGACCCCGTTGTTAAGTGCCATAGACTATACAAACATTTGAACATTTTACAGTAAGGTTGCCGTTCCTATGAGGAGTTGGAAGAGGCTTGCTCAGGAAAGGGTATTGTGGAGAGCTGCATCAAACCAGTCTCCGTACTGAAGACCACAACAACAACAACAACAACAACATATTTATGCAAACCAAAGAAAATATCCAGATATTGTCTATGTTATCCATTCAAACAACATTAAAAGGAAATTCGGTAAAAAAAAGGTTGAATAGTGCCTGAAACAATCCGCCAGTATCGGAAAACTGTAATTTTTAATTCGGCTCCAATATCATGCAACATGCATCAAAATTAACACTATTCATACTTTTGAAAAAATTGAGGACATAACAACCGTCAGTATCGTAGTTGTAAATTGCGGTGGATGTGTTGAGAACGTACAAGCGGTAAAAAGTACGGAAACGCTGCCGAATTTTTTTCTACAATCAATAAATGTGTGTAAGAATTGTATTTAAAGAATAAATACATGCGAAATGGATATTTGTTTTTAGTAACAATGAAGTTTTTGTTTCGTGTAAGATACGTGTCAAATGATTTTTGTCTTCTGCGACACATTCTAATAATAATGATAATTCATTTTCTTCCTTGCACATACGGAAGACAACGATTACATATGCTCTGTCGCATTGCTTCCTTGTAGAGTACTTTCATTCAGCCTCCAGTGAGCGCAGCACTGTCAACAACTTTTCGAGAGAATTCGAGAATTGAGAATTTCCCTTAGCGTCGCTCGTTTCTCGAGAGAGCTCATATCCCATCCCTAGTCTACCATCTGCTCCCTTCGACAGCCATACAGCCGTCACACGTAACTTTCTCATTCAGTAGAGTTGGGCAACACGATTTTTTTTTTTTTTTTTTTTTTTTTTTTTTTTTTTTTTTTTTTTTTTTTTTTTTTTTTTTAGGGAATCGATTCTTGCGATTCAAATCCACATTGTGAATCGGTTCCTACGATTCGTTCACGATTATTTAATCTGCATTGGCACAATTCTTACTTCTACGTCTTGCTCATAGATGGCAATATATGTCTGTGTCATTGATCTTGGAATCTAACCATGTGAATCTGTTCCTACGATTCGTTCACGATTCTTTCTGGTCTGCGACGGCATGAATTTTACAGAATGCCACAAAGGAGGCAATGGGTATCGGATTCTTTTTAATATTTATGGTGCATAACGTTCGTACTTAAAATAATAATGAGCCAAAGCCATTCGATTCAACTCTCAATTATTCTCGCGAAAATAGTCTTTGAAGTTTTGCGAGCGGATATAATTACATATTACACTACGAACTATTTCTTCTGTCGTCATAGCTCACTTAGTAGCGTTGTAAGTTTAGTGAACTTGGTCACTTATTTCGAATCCTGCTGTAACCTTATAAATTTTGTTTTCGTTCTGTTTGAATACTTCGGCCATTTAAATGTAACTCTCATTTAATTATGGTAATTAACACATGTTTAATCGTTATAAAATACTTATTATAAAATCAAATAGTTTCAGGAAACACGTCTGTATAACTAAACATTAAAAATAAAAAAATCCGTCTCTAAATATCAAATTCCTTTCGAGATACAAGAAATTCGCGTTGTTATATTAAAATGTTTCTTTTTTGTAAAATCGGTTTCTTTGAGGAAAGATTAACATAAAAACCTAAGTAGTAAAAAAGATTTTTGAGATGGCGTTAAAAACATTTAAAATCGTGATTTTGTATAAATGAATATTTCTGTAAAATTTAGTTTTTACAAAAACAACAACTATGTAATGAACTCAAAAAGCTTAAATCGGTGCCGTAGTTTCGGAAGAGATAGAACGGAATTACAATGCATAATTATCTTTTCCTTGTCTGCTGTGTATCGGAATGAATTGGAGTTTTTTATTTTATTTTTTTATCTATTTATTTATTTTGTTTTGTACAAAAAAAAATTCCACTTGTGCTAGTAAAGATGGACTAAACTCAGAGTTGTGTAACTGTGCAATACTAAACCGGTATTTTTTGTGTTGTAGTATGCATAACACTTCAATTTTCTTTTTTGTTACAAATTATGCAATCGAATTTAACTTCCCAACGAAATAGACACCAAACTTTCTACACATCTCAGGTTCAGATGACGGTGCAACAGTAAGTAGCTTTTTCGCCTGATGTGTGTACGAAGAACACTGTTTTTCTGCTGTTCGTAAGCCCTCGTTAATAAATCCTCAGTCAAACGATCGGTTTTCCCAAGGGATACTGG
This sequence comes from Locusta migratoria, assembly GCA_026315105.1. NCBI lineage: Eukaryota > Metazoa > Arthropoda > Insecta > Orthoptera > Acrididae > Locusta > Locusta migratoria. The sequence continues at coordinate 460,022,951 of CM048745.1, read as the reverse complement.
TCCATATTTTCTGTGCATGCAAGCTTATTTGTTAGGACTGTTGGCAGCCGTGGCAGTGAAGGGTAATGCATCTCAGAAAGTGTCCTCAAAGTGCGATCTTACCGCGTCGTAGCTCTAGAGTAGCTAAAGTTGTCGGAAGTCTTGACAAACTACACGATTTTGCTCGCAAACTTTTCCTGTCGAGTCTCATTAGTTGCGAGATGCAGCAAACTTAAATTAATTTATAATTAGTCGCGCCAAGACTGTTCGCAAGTGAAATAAAATGACCCGCGTACTTTCCCGTCGAAACTAATTTCTGCCTGTTGCCTTACTGTGAAGGGCGCTTCTGCCCGTGCCGCTGTGACGTCATAAACAATGGGACCAGGTCATTCAGGAAAGCTCTTTGCAGCTTCACGCTAGCTGCAAAGGTATGGGACGTAACTACGTTGGTCGTAAGGCCCTAGGCTTAGAGACTACTTTAACTTACTCTTAAGTACAACGAATGCACCCATGCCGAAGGAGGACACGAACCTCCAACGGCAAGCAGTGGCGCGCTCCACAGCTAGGCGCCTTGCACAGCTCTGTCACTCCACCGTGGCCAGACATAATGATTATCAATTTATATATTTTTGATGACGTTATAGCGTTCATTTTAATTAAATAAATCGCAATTTGCGATTACTAATGGCTTCACTGTACTAGGTTTATGTATAATACCAAAGTGCGGCGAATGAAAATTTGTGCCCGGTCGTGATCCGAACCCGGGATCTCCTGCTAGCTAGGCAGACGCGTCGACCACTCCGCCACCGAGGACACAGTGGCCAGTCCCTTTGCAGAGGACTCTTCCCTGCATGTCTCCCGCCACACCCAAATCTCCATTTGCCACGCTGTCTCTTTGCTATTGCCACAGCCTATTTGTTCTGTAATGCTCGCAGCCAGAATACTGTATTCCCGCATCAGGGAGAACAGACCATGTGGTTTCGAGGCACAATTAATTATTGTCAGGAGCCCAGCCTCGGCTTGTATACAGTTATATATTTTTCACGACGTTACAGCGTTCATTTTAATGAAATAAATAGCAATTTGCGATCTCTTATGACATCACTGTACTAGGTTTAGATGGAATACCAAAGTGCGGCTGTTCTCCCTGATGCAGGAATACAGTATTGTGGGTGCGAGCATTACAGAACAAATAGGCTGTGGTAATACAGGTAGGAAAGAGACAGCTTGGCGTAATGGAGATTTGGGTGTGGCGGGAGACGTGCAGGAAAGAGCCCTCTGCAGTCCGTTTGGTTACTTGTGTCCTCGGTGGCGGAGTGGTCAACGCGTCTGCCTAGTAAACAGGAGATCCCGGGTTCGAATCCCGGCCGCACTTTGGTATTTCATCTAAACCTAGGACAGTGAAGCCATAACTGATCGCAAATTGCGATTTATTTCATTTGATTATAAATTTGTTATTTGTGCCGTCACAGTGTCTTTAGGTAACATGTTTAATTGTAAAGAAGAGAGGTTTACATCCGTCTAAACCTTTTGTCGAAGTTTATTAAACATCTAATGTTAAAACTGTTTGGCCGATAATTAATGTGCTTTTCTGCGATAATCTAATATATCACAGCTGGGGAAATTTCAGGAATACTTTTCTTTTGTTCAATTATTGAAAAACAAAAAAGATTTAGAACCACTACTACTACTACTACTACTACTACTAATACCGTGTTCGACCGGTTACAACCGACAGCAAATAATTATCTTAAAATCCAATTATTCGGAACTAAAACACTGGTATCGGTTTTGACGGATAGATTTTTCACACACAAACTCCACGCGCCCCTGCGACGTGTGCGTCACAAGCTGCTAATCCATCCCGGCGCAGCTGTCACAGCGACGCGCACACACCACACAGCCTCCTGCGGTGGCGCTGGTACACGAGTCTCTTCTGACGCGTCCGTTACCAGCACACGCACACACAATCGGACGCGGCACAAAGCACGCGGGCAATCCTGCAACAAACGCGAAGCGCCGCCGGAGTAAATCTCAGAGGCGCGTGGGGTCGGCGCAAAGTAATTCCAGGTGCACTAAATAATACACACGACCACTAAAAGAAATCCTCTGAACTTTAATTACGCGATAAATCAGTCAAACCTTAAGGTCGTAGATACTACCAAATACCTAGGAGTTACAATTACGAACAACTTTGACTGGAGAGAACACACAGAAAATATTGTGGGGAAGGCGAACCATAGGTTACGTACGTTTCATCGGCAGAACGCTTCGAAGATGCACCAGCTCCACCAAAGAGACTGCCTACATCACACTTGTGCGGCCTCTCCTGGAGTACTGTCGTCCAGTGTAGGATCCTCACCAGGTGGGACTGACGGAAGACATTGAGAAGGTTCAGAGAGGGGCAGCTCGTTTTGATTTATCACGTTACGGGGGGGAAAGCGTCATGGAAATGTTGCACGAATTGGGGTGGAAATCTTTAAAAGAAAGACGTTATTCATTCAGATGTTCCAGAAGTTTGTTAAGCTTAAGGGACTTAACTACCGGGTCATCAGTCCCTAAACTTACAAACTACTTATGAACTACCTACAACTAAGGACGGCACAAACATCCATGCCCGAGGGGGGGATTCGAACCCCCGACCGTAGTGGCCGTGCAGACCGTGACTGAAGCGCCTCAGTCCCCTCGGCCACCGCGGCCGGCAGACGTTATTCATTGCGACGTGATCTGTTTGCAAAGTTTCAATCACCAATTTTTAGTTCTGAATGTGAAAATATTTTGCTAGCACCCACCTACATAGGGAGACATGACCATCCCAATAAAATAAGAGAAATCAGATCGAAAACGGAACGATTTAGGTGTTCTTTCTTCCCGCGCGCTATTAGAGAATGGATCGGTAGAGAAAAGTTATGAAAGTGGTTAATGAACCCTCTGCCAGGCACTTGAATGTGATTTGCAGAGTATCTATGTAGATGTAGAAGTCAGCGGCCGGCTTTATCAGATGACAGCGGATACGCCACACTCGCGCCGCGGGCTAGCGGGCATCGGCGGCCCGGGATTATCGGGCAGAGAGGCAGCCGCGCGGTGCACGCCGGGCGCTTGCCAGAACGGCGTGTCGGCGCGTGCCGCTCGCTGTCGTGTCCCGCCGCCGCCGCCGCCGCCGCCGCCAGACACGGCGCCGTTAATTAGCTCACCACCACTGCCCGCAATTTCGCGACAGACAGCGTCAAAATGTCGTTCGGCCGCGCGACGCCATCACGGCGGTAATCGCGAAGCGCTGTCCTCCGAGCCAGGCGAGTTTCACGATGTTGTTCGAACACGATAACGCTTCCGTGTTTAAAGCGGCAGGCGGAACATGCAGTTTCAGGTCAGAACATTACCGATTTTGACCAAAAAACGTCGTAGCAACATATGCCGTATTCTGTTAGCAGCGGCGTGCACAACCACATCAGTAACAGGAGAAACTTTGGTACTCAATACTCTGAGATTTTCAGCTATCAGTCGATCTTTTTTTTTTTTTTTTAATCTTTATTATCAAATCATGATCTCGGCCAGTAACTGGCCATTATCAACGCATGTCTTTAACTGATGATGTTGTAACTCACATCACGCCGAGTATGACAACTGGACATTTTTACCGTTTCGAATCTACAGATTCGAAACTAAAAATTCCAGTTGTCATACTACAGATTCGAAGCGGTGAAAATGTCCAGGAGTCATACTTGGCATGGTGCGAGTTAAATCATGTTCAGTTAAACACATGCATTGATAATGGACAGTTACCGTCCGAAATCATGATTTGCTAATAAAGATTTGGAGAAAAAAAAAGATTCGACTGATAGCTGAAAATCTCAGAGTATTGGAAACATCACAGTCGTGGAGCGCAAAACATGGAAAATAACTTTGGTATTGGTCGTAATTTTAGCTGTATGTTTACATTTCCTAATAGATTTCGACTACTTTGCTATTACTACATCTAATTGATATATATATATATATATATATATATATATATATATATATATATATATATCAATGTTTGTGTGTTCATATTTTATGTGCGGCCTTAGCGTTCAACCGATTGTGATGAAACTATTTCAACATACTGCTTACATTTCCACGATGGTCACAGGCACCATTAAGGAGGCCACACACGTAACAGCATTGTGGGGGTTCGAATCCCCCCTCGGGCATGGATATTTGTGCCGTCCTAGTTCGTAAGTAGTTCATAAGTAGTTTGTAAGTTTAGGGACTGATGACCCCGTCTTTAGGTCCCATAAGCTTTACAAACATTTGAACATTTGAACAGCATTGTGCAAACGTGCTTTCACAAGTATGATTGAGTGTGTGTAGGATAAATTTCATCAATCATCAGGATTATACTAGCAGCTTGATGCGGAATCGAATTTCGATTTGGCATGCTTGTGCAAGCGTTCACACATGCGCTTGAACGTGTGTGGACAATAAAGATGCTTGTCCAAGCATTTGACAGTCTGAGGACGCTGCACCCTTTGTTTTCGATAAATTTCAATTAGTGCCATAATAGCAATGTCTGAATTAAGAAACATAAACCACGACCTCTTAGAGGAATTTATTAGACTGTGTGAAATGCATCCCTGCTTGTGGAATATTAAATGTAAGGACTATCATGTTAACAACAACAGAGACACTGCATATGACAGGCTATTCGCGAAATATCTCTCCAAGTGCCTTTGCGAAATAACAGTAGTATATCTGTCGCGAGAAGTCGCAATGCTGCTGTTAGTCTTTCATGTGGTGTTATCGCCTTCCCCGTTATTGTATTCTGCTTCTTGATCAAAGGCATAATGAGAGACAGAAGATTCAAATACGTATCTTCATTCATCATGATATAGTTATGCCAATAATGAGAATATATCTTCAGTTCACTGAGTAAATTTGTATGTGAATACGATTTTCGTTTTCTTAACCACTCTTTACCCAGTTTTACGTTTTCCTTCCTTCTTTTTTTTTTTTTCAACACCATTATAAAAGCTGCCACAGCCAGCACATCGTCGTCTGAGCTCGAAAATTTCAGATGCAAACAAACTGTTGCTTGTACAAGCATGCTTGAGCTATGTAGGTCCGGGAGCAATATGTGCTTACTCGTACAAGCACACTTGCACGTAAGTGCTTGTCAAGCATACTGTTACGTGTGTGGCCGCCTTTACATGACTACACAAGTAGTTCAGGTGTTATGACGCAATAAACCACGAAATGCGCGGAAAAATGCTGCATCATGCGACCTCTGCCTCTAAACCACTGTACCGATTTCAACCAAATTTGATACACATATTCCTTACATGAGGTAACAATTGACTTCGGGGTAAGAACTGCTTACGGCATACAGTTCAGAAGATACAACGTCTCAAATAATTATATGGTTGAAAACCTGTGGCATCATGCGACATGCGAATAAGGACAGTTTATTCATCCTAAAATCTTCATGAAAATTTGGTCACTTGACTCTCAAAACTAGCGGAAGGTCACTGTAACCTCAATTGTGCATGGTGCATGGCGGAGGATACTTTACATATGGCCTTCGTCAGATTCTACAGTTGTATTCCGATCCTGATGATATTTTTAAATATGATTGAACAATTCAGTTTATGAGTGCAGTATTAACACGTTCATTTGATGTTAGGGTTTTGATATTATGAATAATAATTCTCAATGTGTAATATGTGGCGACGTGTTGTCATGTGTGAGTACGAAACCATCAAAGCTGATGCATTACTTGTAATATTTCAAGGATGCTCACAAACTTTGGATTTCTTCGAAAGGAAACTGACGACCCTTAACCAGCAGCAAACTACAATGATCCAGTAATAAAATAATGTTATTAGTTGATTGAAATAATGCTGCATTGAAAACTCGTTAACAACAGCAAACTACTATGACCCAGTAGTTAAAAGGTCTTGTTAAGTATGCATTGATTAAAAATAGTATCATGTTTGTGGTTTCTTTTAGCAGTACTGCACAAACGCTAATAGTCGTCATGAGGTCGAAAAATGGCTTCGTTGTTACGCGTTTCGGTCGGTCTAAAATCAGAAATCGTAAGTGCCTAGGCCCTAGGTACACTTGTACCTGTGAAACACGTGTCTGATTAGGGCCACCCAAAACGCGTTACAACAAAGCTATTTTCCAACCTACGGGTGACTCGTTAATGAAGTGACTCTCACGAAACCCTTGTCACTTCCGTCTGGCACTTCTGACCTAATAGCTGAACGTCACGAATCGTAGGTTTACTGTCTAACAGGCTGCTACTGCATCCTCCTGCCACCGCGACCCCTCGAGCAAGACTCTGGGAATCCCCATGGGGTAACGACACACAGGATGAAATACACTGGCTCATGGGGTCGCCGCGAAACCTCATGTGTGATTTATTCCTAAAGGATCCGTGGCATCTGATAAATGGCTAGAGAGTGGGGAGAGAGATGAATTCATTTATTAGTTGTCAAGGGCGAATTGCGATTTAGTGTCCATCGACAGACTTTTGCAGGACACATATGTCAGTCCCAAAGTCCTAAACCGAGTGTCAACCCCCATTACCACGAGTCTCCTCGTGCACCGCCCATTTAAAGTCTGTATTATTAGGGCGGTAGAGCGCAATACACTGGCAATAGCGATGAGAGTCATTACAAGTAAGATGAAATGTGGTGACCTCGTAAATATGTTTTATGAGCCGGGAACGGCGTGTAACTAGGCATAGCAGCCCCCATCCCCCTTCTCCCCTGTTGCTAAATCGCTGCTGGCAGCCACCACTGGGGGACCTCTAGCGAGCTCAAAGTCTCAGTTAGAGCAAAACGGCGTCCATTAAAATTACGCTGTAGAGCACAGTCGTTTGTCTTCGGGCGGCCTCCTAGTTTCCGCAGTTGTATATTTCTCATCTTAACTGCCTGCGCGTAATCTATCACTCTTGTTAATCCAGTTTTGTTACTGACTTTATTACAGTTGCTTCAAATCAGAGCTAGTCTACAGCTGTGAGGATAAAACATGCGCGATGCAACAGTGCTCGTGTCCCACATTTCGCACCATGGATGAGTCGAATTGAAGTTAATCGTCCACGGCTCAGTTAAGTCAGTCGAAATGGCGTGATGGTATCTCTGTACAGTTCCTTATTCATTATGTGGAAGGAATTATTCCAGACGCGAATAGTACTTTTCACAAACAACGAAGTAATTAAGCACTATGCAAGTCAGTCCCGTATTTTAAGAGGAATTAACTGCACGCGGTTCTATTCAGCCAATTATCAGAAAAGTTTCAAAAAAATGTTCAAATGTTTCTAGAGCTTATGGGACTTAACCGCCGGGTCATCAGTCCCAAAACTTACAAGCTACTTATGAAATATTCGATTAATATGGAAATTCTCGACAGAAATGATAAATTGTTATTCAAAAGAAGTAGACTGACTAGCCAGTACTTACCTTTTTGCTGTACTGCCGATAGTTACACTCACAAGAAAGGAGGAAAATAACAAGCATTCTGAACTGTGTTCCTTCGTCAGGTGGATAAAAAGGAAAAAAAAATGAATGAAAAAGGAAAGGGAAAGGTAATTCACGACCTAGGTCATGATGATGGTGTTGGGATTATTGAAGGCAGAGATGCTGTTTCCTTGACGGATTACATAAATATCTACATTATCAAACGGAAAAGCAACTGCGGGAAGAAGGACAAAAACGAGCTTACAATGCTAAACGTTTATTTAGGAGAGGGATAAATTCATAAATTCGTGATTATCAATGAATTCTACCGGCTATTGTGAATTGGGGTCATTCTACTAGCCGGAAATTTAATACGCTAATTTATCAATGGTGACAGTTGACGTAGCAGAAACGAATACAATGTAATAGAACAATTCGTTCACTCACTTCTATATCTGTCGTTAAGCGTCTTAAAATATATTTATTTTACTTTTAAAGTAAGCGCCCTTATGATCTTAAAGAATAAAACATTCTTGTAAAGACGTAGGCCTAACTAATTAAGGAACCTTGCTCTCGTGAAACGCAGTATTAGTGTCATAAATCGTATAACTGCGGTTGAGCTTATTTTATAGTTGATATTAAATTACACGAATGACGATTTCATCTATTTGTACATAATTTATAGAAAACAATTTTACATACCTAACACAAAGCATTTTAACAAGAGGTGAACAGTAGCTTTAAGAGGACATTAGTAATTAGAATACTTGTAGAGCGTTGGGTGCTTTGCTAAAAAGTTTTATAATAACTATTTTTAGTGTAAGGTAAAGAACCGAAAGAAGAAACAGTGGAACACTGTTCTCTGATCGCGTCGAGGTGCACAAAATTACTTCAAACGAATATATTTTAAACGACACTGGCCTACTTCTTGCCCCTCATCTTTGTAGAAATTGTTCGATTTCGGAAAATATTTTGATCGAGGAAAAGCTCATCCTCGATCTTTCGCCCTGCCTCCTCTTCTTTCCAGAGAGACTAACAAACGTTTTTTTTTTGTTGCAGGTGAGCTGATTCGACCGTTTATAGCTGTCAAGGACGAGGGTAAGTTGCTCTACGAACGTAAATGACTTCTTTCTCGTTGCTGCAAACAAGTACAAAAATTAGCAGGGCACTTTCGACATGAAAGATAGGTACCCAACGAGCGTTTCAAGTTTCTCTTCTATAAACAGGATTTTTCTCCATTAGCGAACTGCGTTCAACTTTGAATAGCTCTTTTTTACGAGCCGGCGCAGAGACTTGGAAACACCTGTAGTTGCTGACTCGGGAAAACGCCGCTGCTTAAAGTAGTTCCATGCAGAGACTTAAGTACTGTTTTATGAAGCACGTTTGACGTCCTAGAAAAATAAAGCTCGTAATCTAAGATAGTTTCTCGGTCGGTTTTCAACAGTAGTGCTTGGCTTGCCCTGAATATACGTAACCATGAGCCAGAATAGTCTGCTGTGATCCTCATGCCTGTCTGCAAATAAGCTACTTTCGTTTAGTGTTCGACAGTGTTATTCTAGATTCATCAAAAAGGGTGATAGCTTTTTCCGAGGTTACCATTTGTTATGCATTTAAGACAATTGTGTCCACATTAGTATCATTTTAACGCAGCAGATTTAGACAACCCATTGGAACAATCCAACGACTACCAGTTATTTTTATGTTCTATGTATCATAATGGTTACTGTTCTATTAGAAGCTACACAAATATGATAGGTACATTCTGCGATAACATGACTATACACCTATTTTACACGTGTGTATTCCTAAAACTACAATAAATTTCATGTGTGTTACCCAACAACGTAGAAAATGATGTTATTCATTCTGAAATTTGTGCATGAAGCAGGAGGAATTGCCTAGAAGCCGAATTCACAAAGAAGGTGATCAAATATTTTATGAGGGTATGCTTTTAGTTTTGTGCAAGAATAAGACTCAGTTGTAAATAGTGGAAACAATTTTTGTTTCTAGCGTTATAATGAGTTGGAAATCATGAGTTGCTATTCGCAACAGACTGAATAGACGCGTGAAGGTAGGCGTTACAACCCACATGAAGTTCTAGGTTGCCTACCCACATGTTGGCCGCTTTGCGTCTATGTGCGGAATGCCCCATAAAATAATTGTTTTGTATAAGGTTGCTGGGTGAAATGATACAAAGTAAACAAACTTTATTTAAGGTGGGCAATGAGAACCACTTTAAATTTAATTCTGGAGCATCGTTGCAGACAGCAAAATTGAAGACCTGATGTATTACATCAGCGAGCGTTTCTGATGACTTGTTAGTCTCCGAAGAACGTCGACTGTACTATTTACATACGTGGGAACTAGCTTTGTCTAGTTAGCACCGGTCATTAAAACACAAAGGCGACTTCATTCGAAGACCGAGAGAGGGGACATAGTGGTTCGTACAACTGAGTCGCATTCGGGAGTACATCCAAGCAGGCTTATGTTCTCCGTGATTTGCCCTAAAAGCTCCACGCAAATATCGGGATGGCTGTTTTGAAAAGGGCACCAGAGATGTCCTTCCCCATCCTTTCTGCAGCGAGCGCGCTGCCGACTTGACGTTAAACTCTTTATCTCATTAAATGTTTCATTGTACAGTTTCGGCCTTGAAACGCCAGCCAATAAGCAATGACTGTGTATCTGCGTCTACATTTAAACTAACTTTACGACTTGCAGTTAAAAGCGCAGATATTCAATTGGCTGTAGATAATTATTTCAGCTGAACAGATGAACTATCTTCGTATTTTTATACATGAGAGGTTACCTTACACACATCATGTCAAAGATATTTTGACGACTTGAGCTTGACTTTTTAAATCAGTCACACTGAACCAACTGTAATGCCATTAATTTTTTAGGATAATAAGCAGTACTGTAGGAGCAGCGTGGCAGTGATATAATGCTGTTATTCGTAAAGATATGACATTTAAATGTTACGGGTTTTAACTTTTACTAATGTACGGTGAGCAGAATGAACTAATATTGTAGCAAGTATAGCAGATACAAGTACTGTCTACGCAGCTGAACTAGTCTGATTATCTGCAACCTTTCCTCGCGGTCTCGTCGCTCACTGACAATGTCGAACTGGAAACCATTCCTCTAATCGACACCCACAACCCTGTTTTGACCTTATTATCAGGTTGTATTTCTCAAATGTTTGTTAATCTATGGGACTTAACTGCTTGGTTATTAGTCACTGGCTTACAAACTATTTAAAATAAGGAAGCTTAGCGTTTAACGTACCGACATCGGCGTGGTCATTAGAGACGGAGGTAACGCTCAGAGTTTTGGGGGCCACGGCGGAGCGACCGAGCGCATTGAGGCGCTATGCTACGATCCGCGGAGCCATTCACCGTCGGAGGTTTGAATCCCCCCTCGGGCATGGATGTTGCTGTCTTTAGTATAAGTTGGTTCATAAGTAATTTGTAAGTTTAGGAACTTACGACCCAAAAGTTAAGTCCCATAAGCTTTACAAACATTTGCACATTTGAAGAGTTTTGGGTAAAGATGGGGAAAGGAAATCGTCTGTGCCCTTTGAAAGGAACCATCCCGGCATAAACTGGATGACCGAGGGTGAATTTGAACCACCGACCTTCCGAATGAGGGACCAGTGCTTTACCTCGCTCAGTTCACTTAAACTAACTAACCTAAGGAGAACACAAACACCCATGCCCGAGAGAGGGGGCGGGGACTCGAAACCCCAACGGCGAACGGCAGCGTGCACCGCAACATAGATCTAAGTTGAGCTTATGAATCGGGCACTCCCCCCCCCCCCTCCCCGCGTTGAAACATCTTGGCACTGTAGGCCAGGGCGGGGGTTAATGGGCGCTTTCTCTATAGTGTACTTACATGATTTTATGCACTGAAGGCTGTAAAATATTTCCCTTGGTGGCTCAACTAATGGTGGATTTAGAGAATATCTAAAAATAATGGTAATAATAATAATAATAATAATAATAACAATAATAATAAAACGAATAGTACACATAGGAGCTGGAAGTTGAAAATTTGTGCTGGACTGTAATGCCAAATCGAATCTTAGCATTGAACGCAGTTGCGCTAACCACTACACTATCCTGGCTATTATATTCACCAGTACCGTCACACACAAATTTTCAAGTTACCGAGGCACTACTGACACACTGCCCTTGCTCAATATTGTCTACTTCAACCTTCTTATGCTAGGAACAACACACAGACACACACATGCCCCCGGGAGGACTCGAACCTCTTACGGAGCGCGGCCACGCAATCCGTGGCAAGGCGCCTTAGATCACGCGGTCATTACCTCGCAGCTGTGCAAATTTACTGAAAGGATCATTGACCGTATTCGCCTTAATTAATTGTATGTGGTTTCCGTTCTTTCTGACATGTCCAAAAGAACCCAGATATATGAAACGAGACTTTTTTTTTTTTAATTCATAAATCCGCACGACTTTATTATTATTTTTTCTTGTAGGCATTATACTGGGTATCTCTCCTAATAGAGTGCCGGCCGCGGTGGCCGAGGAGACTGGGGCGCTCCAGTCACGGTCTGCACGGCCACTACGGTCGGGGGTTCGAATGCCCCCTCGGGCATGGATATTTGTGCCGTCCTCAGTCTTAGTTAGTTCATAAGTAGTTTGTAAGTTTAGGGACTGATGACCCCGTAGTTAAGTCCCATAGACTTTACAAACATTTTCTCCTAATAGATATCAGGCTCGTATTCCCTGCTTCTGTAGACTTCTATTTCGTTTTCGCAGTATTTAGCTACAGCACAAAAATGCTGCTCATTACGTGCTTCGAACTACGGTCAGTTTCAATCGTAAGTGTTGGTTTCCATGTCCGTTTTATAGAGCGGTCTAAAATTAGCATAGTGCGGCTTTCGTTTTGTCGTTACGTATGAAAAGGCCCAGTGGGACACAAAGAACAGCCAGTGCTCTAGCAGCGTGCAGGTCCGCGCTGATTGCTATGCCATTCAGTACCGCTGCAGTGCTGATGATCCCTCCTGTCCTACTGGGCCTGCTGGTACATTACCAATACAGCACACCACTACACTGTACTAATTTGCAACCGCTCCATTGAATGGGGTTTCACAATTTTCCATAAAAAAATAATTTTTGACGATCGCGAGAAACAAACCGACACTGTGTGCAGCATGAAATATGTAGTGAGCGGTATTTATATGTATATATTAATTTTCGATTTTTTTCGGACATGTCAGTTAGATCCTTCATTTTTTATAAATCAAGACATAGGGGAATTAAAGACACTACCTAGCAGTGGAGACTGAATTACATTAGCGGGGACACATGAAAATTCGTGCGGGACCGAAATTGCAAGTCGGATCTTTTGCTTACTATACAACTTGCGCTGTCCACCAGTTCATCCGGACACATTGGTTATTATACCCAGACTATACATTACTACGTTATAAATATTTCAGTACTTTTATGTGTTTATTATAAAAAGATGTTCAATGTATCTCCTTCAGAATTGCTTCCAATTCCAATTAAATCATGAAATCACTTCGTAAACAGATAATTGATCACATTGCTTACAAAAAATGTAATTTTAAGATGGGTTCTAAATTCGTTCTATGAGCGAACTGTGGGACAGGCAGATTTCACAACTTGACGATCAGGTTTTGAGTTACTGACAAATGTTGACAACTTCAATTCAACATCGAATGTCTGGAGAAGTTCTGGCTACGGAGTAGAGATGAATTATTTGATTAGTATCAGCAGCTTCATCAGTTCCTATTACCTTTGGTACTAAGTACCTCGGCGAGTTCGGAACTTCTTGAACCGTGAACATAAAAACAAAATTGAGAAATAGATTGGCTCCTGAAAACAATCTGGTTTTATGAGTTACAAGATTTGAGAGGGACATAAGAAAACAAGTTTCAACAATGCAGTGTCAAGTCTCGTATTCAGTGATTATTACAGACAAAGTAAAAAGTTTATTACATAATTCACATGTATTTGTTATGTGTGTAGTAAGATTTGAACCTAACATTACGGAATCGATGGTTCAAACAAAGTTGGGTCAAATTTCATACACACTTTGATGGTTGTTACAAAACAAAATGTTCTCTGCGTAATTTGTGTGTATTGTTTACTTGCAGCTAATTAATTCATTAAATTTATGGGTAAAACTGCAGAGTCTGTTGCCCCTGTTTTTAGCATGGCTCGTATGTTGGCAACTGTAAATCGATCGTTTCTGGACCGGAGATTCGGGTGCTACCCACCCTCACATACTTAAAAATATTGTTGTTTAAGCTATACGTAACCTAACTTTCACTTAAAATCATCACTGTTTCGTACAGAACGCAAAATAAATAAAACATATACCAGCTCTATGGTTGACTTCTGTGGTGTCGCCAACATTTGCAGCGTATGGGCAACAGAAACAGACTCTGCAGTTTAGCCAATTTATGTATGTACCAGAATACAAAAGGAAACCAGGTGATCCCGCAGTACACCGTCTGCGATGCCCCAAACGGCTGGCGACCACAGTCATACATAAAGTACTTTTAATTATTGATATTATGTCTGTTCTTTTCGGCATGTCTGAACAACAGACACCACACCAGTAATTGTAAATATGCCCACAATAGGCAAAGACAATTTAAATATGGATGTACTCAAACGCTCTATCCCTTGTTGGAATCCAGTGTCGGCAGCGAGCAAAAGGAATCAATGGGCCAGGGACTAGAAGTTGAGAATTTGGGTTGGAAGGGAAGCGTACCTGGATAGCTTAACTGGTCAAGGTGACCACTGGCCCAAATCGGGAAAACAGGTTTCGAATCCCGGTCCAGCACACATTTTCAACTTCGTCTTTGAATTTATATCAATACTCTGAAACGGTCGAAATGTTGAAATATTTCGAATTCGATACATGAAGTAGACTGACAAGGTGGCGGTTTTAGTGAAGCCTGGCCTTGCCATCTTACCTACACAAAGGTCAAAAAGTGTTTGTATGTTAGACAACTTATGAACTAAAATGAAGTTGTAATCTTTTCGCGATGGTTTAAACAGGTTCTAATGTTGAGCTAATATTTGCGTACTTGCTTTTTTGATTTAAAATACGAATGGTATAATCCTGTTGTAAGGCGAACATTAAGATACACATGCTTACTTTTAAAGCAGACAGCAGTTTTCGTGAGGACACTCCAATGAATACGGGCACACTTATCATCGTGTTTCTCCAGTGTGTTTTGTCTTCTCAACTTCGTGCGCTCAAATATTTTTATGTGATACAACATCCAGGCACGTTTTAAACTTCAGTGGACTTTTACTGCTCCGTTACTGTGTTTTTAAATGTCATCCTTAAAATTCACCTCCTTTATGTGTACATCGGTGACATGGTCTCCTGACTTTGTATTTGTTTCTGTTTTGCGACTGCATAAATAAACATGGCTGAAGAGCAGCACGTGTACGCTTCTGACGGCCTGTGGATGTCGAGCGTTGAAATTACAATAAAGTAAAAAAGAAAAAAATACAACAACAAACAGGCACCTCTACGTACAAAAGCACTTTTATAGTAAGCTCACTATTCTATAAAAATACGAAGTTGATTTAAGTTGGAGACAGATTAACGTGCGCGCTGGAGTGGACGAGCGCTCCAAGGCGCCTTGCTGCCGCCTGCGGCTCTGCTCTCCTTTGGAGATTCGAGTCCTCCCTCCCTCGAGCATTGGTGTAAGTGTGTGTGGTCCTTAGGTTAATTTAACTTATTTTAAGTACTTAGTAAGTCTAGGTACTGATGACCAAGTAGTTTAGCCCCGATAGAATTAGAAATTTTGGGTTAAATCTAGCGTCCTTTACCACTTTGAGCAATGACGTGCCGGCCGCGGTGGCCGAGGAGACTGAGGCGCTCCAGTCACGGTCTGCACGGCCACTACGGTCGGGGGTTCGAATCCCCCCTCGGGCATGGATATTTCTGCCGTCCTTAGTTAGTTCATAAGTAGTTTGTAAGTTTAGGGACTGATGACCCCGTAGTTAAGTCCCATAGACAATACAAACATTTGAACATTTTTTGAACAGCAATGACGTCCCGCGCGTTGTTTGAATACTCACTGTTTGCGTGTCTCTGATTATTTTTGACGACACCTAGCTGGCGTTGTAATTTTATTTTATTTTATTTTATTTTATTTTATTTTTTTAATTTATCTGCAGCGTAGCCTTAAGAAGGTTAGGTATATGTTAAACAAAGAATTTTTATTTTTAGTACGTGACGGCGCATAGCGCCCGAATCTCCGTTTCCGAAATACTCAACCGATTTACAGTTGTACGTACTACGTTCGATATATATCATTTCAGGCCGTACAACTTCGAGTGTAAGCTTTCTTTAAAATTACCTAATTATTAAATGTATTTTGAAGAGGTGGTATCGTTCAGTAGATTTGACCTATTTAGGTGGAATCCAACTACCCATACCATGTCAATTTTCGTATGTGAGTTCTAGTTTCTGGAGATGGGTAGGTTATTTTTGAATGAAATATGGGGGTGTTATCGAAAATATTAGTATCGATACGAGGTTTGTTCTATATTCGGAAATTATATACGCTTCAACTACATGCGAGATCTCTGTATATCCATCTTAGACGGATGATGGGACGACGGCGATGTATTAATTTGGCAAATGAAAAACCTTCAGCCGTTACTTTTGGAATTTTAATTACATATTTCGAGAATACATTATTCTCATTTTCAGATCGTCTGATACAGGGTCCGAAGATGAGAATAATGTATTCTCGAAACATGTAATTAAAATTCCAAAAGTAACGGCTGAAGGTTTTTCATTTACCAAATTAATACATCGCCGCCGTCCCATCATCCGTCTGAGAAGGATATACAGAGATCTCGCATGTAGTTTTAGTGCATATAATTTTCGTGAAATGCCAGCATAGTGCGCCGTCATATGTTTTATGTACGACGCAGCCACGGGGTGGCGTCGCAGTGCAGCTTGACGGAGGCGCGCAGTGGGGGCGTTTAACCTGCGGGGAGTTCATTACGTAACGTGAGCCGGAATTAAAACGCGGACACGGGGTGTAGGTCAGCCGGCGAGCCTTAATCCGCGGCATTAGCGCGCTACCCGGTAATGAAGGCCAAGGCGAGCTGCGCCCCGCCATACCTGCTGCCTGCTGCTGATGACGAGATGACGTCACAAACTGCAACACCACTGCCACCGAGCTCCGCCGCGAGGGCGTCGTCACAATTTTCGTCTGTGCTACTGTGGCGATGTCTTACGGTCTATTCCGTTTGAAATAGGACGAAAAAAAAAAAGAAAAAACACAGATGTATTAAGTAGTAAAAGTAACTGACTGTTACAAATAAAACTACTGGCTGCAAAAGCATCTATCATCGCGAAAACTTTCCCAAAATAACTGTTTCGCGCACTTCTATTCTTGACTCCATCAAAATCTTGCAGTGTGATGCCTTAAGGCAGTGTCTTTCAACCTTTTCGAACCTGCGACCCCTTTCACGTCAAAATTTTCCGGCGACCCCCTACCAAATAAACATATCCTCCATCTCCTTACGAGCCATAACAAAACTATGTTAGCTCGAAGTAAATAAATGTAATCTTTTGCTACGGATTTTTTTTTAATTGTTGGATGATGTTCATTTTGTGTTCTTTTGTTTTTGGAATGGAGAATATTATCTTATTTTTACAACATTTCCGACAGAAAAATATAGTCTGGTTAACAACTGTTTCGCATTTTAGGCATGTCTCAGACGCGAATTATGCTTATTAAGCAAGGTCCCACTGTAACGAAGTAGATAGATTTCGAATGTTGAGAATTACTTATTGCATCGTGTTGTTTTACCTGTCGATTCGTTACTGAAACCAGTTTCCAGGCTTTGCACTTATTCACCATTAACTGACGATATTATAAACACAAGCTATGATCTAATTAATTAACAGTCAATGTTAATAATGATGTCCATAATTTTAACCGTAAATAAATTTCACTTCGGCATGCGTTTTGTATTACTGAATCCTGTTATTTCATGGTGCAAGTAGTTGCTCCTGTGACAGCCCCCCCCCCCCCCCACTCCAGCAAGGCTATGTGACCCGCTTCCCCCGTTCCCCCGGAAATCACAATCATACTATGAACGCTGGAGAATGTGCCAATGGAAATCATCCCATCTACTTATCTAACTGTACCCTGTCACATACATCTGGTACTAAAAAATTAACAGTTCCAAATACCCGTTAAAAGTAATTGGTAGAAGATAAAATTAACCACAAGTACTGAATACTCCAAAATAACTGTTTCGTCCAATTCTACTCTTAACACTATCAAGACACTGTAGTATGGTACCTCAGGGAGTCACTTGGCAATCAGAACATAAATGCTGGATCAAAGCCGCGGTGGCCGAGGGGACTGAGGCGCTTCAGTCATGGTCTGCACGGCCACTACGGTCGGGGGTTCGAATCCCCCCTCGGGCATGGATATTTGTGCCGTCCTTAGGATTAGCTAGTTCATAAGTAGTTTGTAAGTTTAGGGACTGATGACCCCGTAGTTAAGTCCCATAAGCTATACAAACATTTGAACATTTTTTTGCTGGATCACATCCCAATGGAATTCAATATTAAGGTGATGGTTCCCATCTACTTATTTAACTGTAGCCTCTCACGTGTCTTTGGTCTCTCTCTCTCTCTCTGTCGTACTCAATCCGAAGATTGGTTGGCAGCAATTATTCTCCTCCACACTTCTCTGTTCTCGGATAGTCTCTTCATTTCCTGATATGATTCCACTCCTACATCTCTCTGAATCTGTTTCAAGTACTGCAATTTGGGTCTTCCTCTGCCTCTTTTTCCTTCTACCACTCCTTCCATAACATTGACTATAAACTCATTGTGCCTATAAAGATGACCTATTAACTTGTCTCTTCACTTCATTACCGTTTTCACAAGTTCTCTTTTTTCGCCAATTCTTCTAAGAACTTCGTTTGTCATCTTTGCCGTCCAAGAGATTTTCTGCATCCTGCTCCAACACCACAATTCAAATGCTTCTAGTTTTCTCTTGTCGCAAACGCTGAGTGTCCAAGTTTCAGAGCTATACAATGCCACACTCCACACATAGCATTTTTAAAATGTTTTTTGGTCTCTTCTATCGTATTCCTTGATGTAAGAAGCATCCGTTTATTGTTGAAGGCTGTTTTACCTTGCATTTTATGTCTGCTGAACTTTTGCCATGTGGTGTAATTTTACTTCCCAAGTAGTTGAATACATTAACTTGTTTCAATAGTACAACATTAATCATAATATCAGTTGTAATTTGCTCTGGGCTGCATACGCGTATTCGTTACTAGAAACAAAAAGAGTGACAAATAATCTATACAAGTAACTGGTACCAAAACCAACAGTTACCAGAATAACTGTTATTCCATAATAACTGTTTCGCTCATTTCAGCTGTGGAATCGACAGAGATGTAGCACAGCGATTCCTCGTACATGTATTCGGTACTAGAAATAGAAAGAGTGACAAATAACCAATACAAGTAACTGTTATCAAAACTAACAGTTAGCAGAATAACTGTTGTTCCATAATAACTGTTTCGCCCATTTCAACCGTGGAATCGTCAGAAATGTAGCACAGCGATTCCTCGTACATGTATTCGGTACTAGAAATAGAAAGAGCGACAAACAACCGATACAAGTAACCGTTATTTAAACTAACAGTTTCCAGAATAACTGTTATTCCATAATAACTGTTTCGCACATTTCAACTGTGGAATCGACAGAGACATGCACTGCAATTCCTCGTACGTGCATTCGGTACTAGAAATTGAAAGAGTGACAACCAATACAAGTGACTGTTATCAAAACTAACAGTTACCAGAATAACTGATATTCCATAATAACTGTTACGCCCATTTCAACTGTGGAATCAACAGAGATTCCTCGTACATGTATTCGGTTCTAGAAATAGAAAGAGCGACAAATTACCGATACAAGTAACTGTTATTTAAACTTACAGTTTCCAGAATAATTATTATTCCATAATAACTGTTTCGCACATTTCAACTGTGGAATCGACAGAGATGTAGCACAGCGATTCCTCGTACATGTATTCGGTACTAGAAATAGAAAGAGTGATAAATAACCAATACAAGTAACTGTTTTCATAACTAACAGTTAGCGGAATAACTGTCATTCCATAATAACTGTTTCGCCCTTTTTAACTGTGGAATCGACAGAGACGCAGCACAGCGATTCCTCGAGCAGTCGCTTAGCAGGCAGGCCACGAATGCCTGGAGTACGTGCGAATGGAAGCCGCGACGTATCCGGGCAACGGCAACAATGCGGCCTGCCCACCCCACAGCTCCCCCGTCTGGCTCGCCGTCAGATTCCGTAACAGGTAATTAAGTGAATTTTCCCGGGGGCAGCTGCTCCACTAGGCAGGCTAATTGCGTCTTTTGCCGGCCTTACGGGAGCACGGTGCTGCATGCAGCGCGGCTTCCCGTCTTTCACAGGCGGCACAATACCGCCACCACTGCTGCTACCAGACTAGTACCTACCACAGCGCTGGCGACAAGTAGTGTGACAACGGACAGCTTATCGATTTCGTGTTCTCGAGAACTAACAACGACTGTTTGTTTTGTGTCCCAGCCTCGTCGCCGCTTTTGTGTCTCGTTTCCGTCGTAGGTGTCGGTGGCCGAGTAGGAAAACCGACACAGGAATAAAAGTAGCACGCTTGTGCAGGTTCGGAGGGGAGCAGCCAGTGGGACAGCAGAAACTAGAAACACTAGAGTAAATTAGTACGAGATATATATTGCACAGAATTTATACAATACTTAACTTTTACATAGATCAGTACTGCAGATACGTAGTTGAGCTAGAGGCCTGCCTAGTGCCTATCCGATAGCCAAGTCTGCACTGGTGCCTATCTGATTCCGAAGTGATAACTGGTTCCTATCTCAGTCCCAAGTGAACGATGTCTTTCAGTGGTGGCCACGAGCGGAGTTGTAGCAGAGGGCGCTCGTGGTTGACGTCGTAAGAACGCCGCGCCGTGCGTGCATGGCGGCGCGCGGCGAAAGTAGGTGGCGCGCACTTTGGACCTGTGCGACACCACAGTTTGTAAACCAAATTCCACTAAGTCTGAATCGGGTCACCTGTTCGTACGGGAAATGCTGAGGCAGATGGTATTCAGCGTCTCCCACAGCAGCGTGTGGTAGAAGGGGACTACTTTGATGTTGTTGGGCCCGGTGGTCTTGGGGTAAAAGCGCTCGATTGGAAACCGAAGGGTCGCGTGTTCAAATCCCGGTCGGATCTCGGATTTTTTCAGTCTGCGTTTTAACCCATCCTTCACCTCTCAACGATGTGAGGAGTAGCCAGAAGCGACACGTGGCTTGGATTCTACGTTAAGCTGTAGGTCCCCTTGCCCCGGTTTGATAACTGGGGTAGGCTAGGGACACGCAAGTCGCCGAAGTGGCGTCCAATTGAAAGACTTGCACCAGGCCAATGAGCCACACGAAATTATTATTATTATTATACTTTGAGGTTTTGTTTAGTCATCCGTATGTGTTCTGTGTTGTCTTTCTTTTGTACCATGAAGGCCATATAAGACAAGAAATGATGACAAGTACTTGAAAGTTAAATTCTTAAAATAACTGATAAATGAAGACCTCGTGAGATAATAATGATAACCTTCATTCAAAAATGTTTGTAAATCTATCGGACCAAACTGCGTGGTCATCAGTCCGTAGCTTACAAACTACTTAAACCTAGGTAAGCTAACCTACGGACAAACACACACACCCATGCCCCAGGAAGGACTCGAACCTCCACGGCGAGCAACCGTGCGCTCCGTAGCGAGGTGTTTTAGACCGCTCGGCTACTCCACCGCGGCTAACCTTCATTTATAAAGTGCTCAGATATGACGATTTGTATGAAATAGTTTCTATTACATGTTTTAATATTTATATTTGCCATATCTATGCAGCTTCATGTACTACTTGAAGAAAATGAAACATTCTGTCGAATATGATTGTTAGCACCAAGTACATATTTACCCCGAGGACTTCAAATAATCAATCTGTACAATAGTACCTACACTTTGTAAATTATTTGGAAATTTTACTTGGAACAGTTTCCGAGCTGTGAGCGTCATAATCGTGTCAGATGAACGGTTTGCTTGCAATTAAAATTACGTTACAAACGGCTTTTTTTTTGGTATTACTAACGTATTTCTTGTCCGAAATATTTCAAAAAGCCAGGTTCAGATCTCTGGTAGCCAACAATTATGTCTATAAAATTTGGTGCCGATCGGTTGAACGGTTCGACCTAAAAGGTGGTAACACTTTACAGCCAGACAGACATCGTCAAATCGCCGTTATTTTTGCAAATATCTCTGCAACGATGCAAGATATAATAAAAACATAATAGAGCGAAGTTGTAGAGAATATTCCCCTCTATCAATTAGACTATTCAATTTTCGTGTCAGATGAACGCTTTGTTTGCAATTACTATTATATTACAAACTGCTTTTTTTGGTATTACTAGCGTATTTATTGTCGGGAAAAAAATTGAAAAAGGAAGGTTCAAATGTTGAAATGTTTGTTACGCTTATGGGACTTAACTACGGGGTCATCAGTCCCTAAACTTACAAACTACTTATCTACCACCTTATACTAAGGACGGCACAAATATCCATGCCCGAGGGGGGATTCGAACCCCCGACCGTAGTGGCCGTGCAGACCGTGACTGGAGCGCCTCAGTCTCCTCGGCCACCGCGGCCGGCAAAAAGGAAGGTCCTGGTCTCTGGCGACCTACAATTATATCTGTTCTGTTGAACGGTTCGTCGTAAAAACAGGGAACACGTTACGGAGAGACAGACAGACAGACATCCCAAAATCGTCGCTATTTTTGCAAATATCTCTGAAACGATACGAGTTATGAAAAAAAAAAAAAAACATAATAGAGCAAAGTTGTAGAGAATTTTCTCCTCTATAAACGCGGTTATTCAATTTTCGTGTGAGATAAATGGCTAAGCCGTTATTTTCATTTAAATTTCAAGCTGTCAAAAGACGATCGCCGCGGTGGAGTAGCCGAGCGGTCTAAAGCGTCTCGCTGCGGAGTGCGCGGTTGCTCACTGTGGAGGTTCGAGTTCTCCCTGGGGCATGGGTGTGTGTGTTTGTCCTTAGGTTTGTTTACCTAGGTTTAAGTAGATGACCACGCAGTTTGGTCCGATAGATTTACAAACATTTGAACATTT
Organism: Locusta migratoria; assembly: GCA_026315105.1. Taxonomy (NCBI): domain Eukaryota; kingdom Metazoa; phylum Arthropoda; class Insecta; order Orthoptera; family Acrididae; genus Locusta; species Locusta migratoria. The sequence goes on along the minus strand of CM048745.1, from coordinate 460,000,283 downwards.
GAAAAGACGATCGAAAAGGCTCACTTTTAGTGTTACTACCGTAACCTAACGGGGGCCAATAAACCCCACAAAAAGGCAAGGTGTCCTGCTGTCTGAGTTGAAATGGAATGGTCCGTATGCGAAATAGAAATTAAAGGCTGTACCTAGGTCACTCAGTTCACGGAGAAGGCCAACACAGTAGGAAAGAAAGCGGACCTGGTGTCGGCGAGGTGGTTCCACTGCCGCTTCCGTTGTCTGTCCCAACGCGTCGTGTGTAGCTAGCTCGGCAGCGTTATATCCTTTGCCGTCTCTGGGAATCCCCGCCGAGGCCACAGAGTGCGGGCGCTCGCAGTCCATTGCGCCCCGTGGCGTGACGTGCCGCGCTGCTGGCGTAATTAATTCATTTCGAGAGCTGCGCTGCCGGCGAGGAGGGCCAGGCAGAGAGGAGGGAGGGGATGGGGGCAGAGTTGTTTCAGACTGACCCCACTCCCCACTCCGGCGCGGCGTACGCTTCGTTTAGCAGTTGCCAGTTTGGGCGGCACTTCGCCTCGCTGCGACTGTTCCGCCGAGTTTGCGGGGCCCACCTGCCGTGTGGGCGTGCTCTCTGTGTCAAAACAGCGGGCCAGGTGAAACAGGGCAGTAGGTACGCTGTCTTTCGCCGGCCGCGGTTCACGCACTCCCCTAAAAGCCACTCGGCGCCGCTGACCTTTCAGCCATTTGTCCGACCTGTTTGCCCTTGCGAGGAGCGAGTTCTGTATCCCGGCGTGATATACGTTACTCGTGTTTCTGCCAAATCTCTTTATAGGAACATCCAGGGCACGTTTCTTTAAAAAAAAAAAAAAAAAAAAAAAAAACAAAAAAAAAAAAAAAAAACGTGCTGCCAAAAGTCAAGGAAGTATCAGCAGCTGTATAACAATTATTTATTTCATATTCACAGAATATATGACATCAAATGCAACTGCAATCAAAGATGAAAATGTGTATCCCGGCTGGGATTCGAACCCGCGACTTCCGCTCTCAAATGTTTGTATAGCTTATGGGACTTAACTACGGGGTCATCAGTCCCTAAACTTACAAACTACTTATGAACCAGCTAACACTAAGGACGGCAGAAATATCCATTCCCGAGGGATGATTCGAACCCCCGACCGTAGTGGTCGTGCAGACCGTGACTGGAGCGCCTCAGTCCCCTCGGCCACCGCGGCCGGCCCTTCCGCTCTCTAGGCACTTGCGCTTACCACTACATTACTGGGGACACAGTGATCACCGCCCCTGCAAGGAATACCTAAGCACGCCTCCCGTCAGATACAAATTCCCAGCTACAACCTCCCCACAGTACTCAAACTCGTTGTCACGTAACTAATTCTCGTAAGAAAAAGGGCCACAAACTTGGCGACCCCTTCTGTGCGCCTCGATTCCACAGTGGTAGAGTGCCAGACTACAAGTCCAACGGTTGCGGGTTCGCTCCCCGCTAGGTCCTAGGATTTTTATCTATCACTTGCCACTTCTTTCACCTCTGGCAATATTGCTCATGTGAAAAATACCCAGTAGCACCGTGGTTCGGAACCCACGATAAACTGTACGTCCCCCTATAATTGGCTGGGTAAGTGAGTTCGAAGGTCGGAGTAAGGCAGCGGCATACCACCTCCAAATAGGACCATGCCTAGTAAAGCCGTGTGGTGTTCAAACCAATCTTCAGGTTGTTGACTGCTTTACCTTACCTTACCTTATATGCCCTCTATCTCATTGTGGCTTATGGTTTGATGACAGGTCATCCAAATGACACAATGATAGAACTCATCCAAAAGACACAAACCATATCTGAATACCTTCTCCTGTCAACATGTCACAATACATAAATCCGTATCCAAAGCCTTGGAGTAGTGTTAGTGTTAAACTACCTCCCAGACTGGTAGAAGCAGCTCCGCCTCCTGTATACTGTACACGCAATCTTCAGCCAGCCGAAGAACGTCTTCTACCCGGTCTTTTCACATTGCAACCCAGCGAACTGTTGTTCTGCGTTGCGAACCGTTTGCAAACATGACTGAACACACGTATGTGCTATTGACAAGCTAAAGGAAGACTTATTTTTTTGGTCCAAAACTATGAGTGCTGTTTTCTTTATTCCGTTCCTCGACTTCTACAAAGCTGTGTTTGAACTAATTTAGATATTCTCCATTTAAATCCGCAAAATTGTGCTACGAAGTCGCTATCTATTGGTCATATAAACAAGGTCCAATTTTTCACCCATAAAATCATAAATTTTTCGTGCATCGAGTGAAGGGTAAATGGGGCACATTTCATATATATACATCATTAATGTCAGTGACGTCGAGGTCTCAGAACTGTGACCACTAATCTGTATAAAAAAAAAAATAAATAAATAAAATTAAAAAAAATCACAACTGTTACGCATGTCACATAAACACTCAAATGTTTGTAAATCTGTGGGACCAAACAACTATAAATCTATCCCAAGACAACATTCACACACACACACACACACACACACACACACACACACACACACACACACACCAGTGTCTGAAGGAGGAATCGAACTTCCGGCGTGAGCTGCCGCTTATTTCCCGTCATGGCGCTTATAACCGCTCGGCCATTCCTGCACGGACACACACGTCACTGCTTGTTGTTATTATTTTTCGCTGCATGACAGCTTAATACCAAAACCAGAGGGAATAGAGATGAAATCGATAAGTAGCACTGTGCCATGTGTTTCACACGACACATTTCAGCTGTCGACTGTAGCCTAAATAAACGAATGTATTTGATTTTACATTAATTTGAAGGGGCACTACCTCTAAGTTCAGCACGTGTAATGGCTACTCTCGACTGGCTCCTGTCACGCTTGACGCAGGTGTTTGCTGGGGAGGGCCAGGAATAGAGCTCAAAGGCCGCCCGCCTTGCTATCCGTCACCTGCGGCAGACAAGTGTTTGGCGTGGGGCCTGCCCTGTTGATGCTCGCTAACTAGCTCCCACGCGCGTAAACACACTCGCCTGGGTCTCCCACCAGTCTGAGTCTATCGTCGCGGGAATAAGTTCATTTCCACTGCGTAAGTGAGAATTTGTATGAATCACATGTCGGGTGCCATGGAAGGGGAATCATATACAAGCAGCGATGAAAAGCAAACAAAACGTACTTTACTAACAGTAAAGTATATAAGCTGACTTTCTGTCCGCGCGCTATTCGAGAATGGAATGGGAGATAAATATTGTAATAGTGGTTCGACAAACCTTCTGCCAGGCACGTAAATGTGATTTGCAGAGTATCCCATGTAGATGTAGACTTAGCAAATTTCGTGGGACAGTGGAGTAAAGAAGGTGTAGCAGTGTTATTTCCTCAACACACTTCCCTTGTGTTAGCTGCAGTTGGATAAAAAGGTGTCAAAGCCTGTTCTAAGGTTCAGGTACCCTCTTCTTTCGATGGTCGCGTACGAAAAATTTCTTATGTATAGAGGGTTGCCTTTAGAGGGAATCATACCTGTCGAATTTTAGATATTATTTTCATCCCGGCATTAAGTCGAACGAAAGAAAACAAAAATTCACACAAATCTGAGTTTCAGGCAGAGTAACGCGCAGCTATTCTTTTTCTTATTTTTATTTCTTATTTATTTAATTTTTTTTCCTATAAAGATGTATCCCAGTCGTTGTGGCGATGCTGGCGTAATACGAGCGGTTGGTGTATCAACAATAACGAGTCGCTTTTTATCAAATGAAAATATTTACCTTCTCGGGAGGTTGCTGTTAAGATCGCGTAAGAGTCATAACCGCATCATGATATTTGCGAAAACATTTCACAACGCGCATATTCAGGAAATAACAGTGTAAAAATTTCCACCACTCGGCGATTATCCTGTAAAGGCTTAAAATTCAGCTTATTGGAGAATAAATATTTGAAAATAATAAATAGCGTCAGTTAACATTTACTGCGCGAATCGTCAGTCGCGGTTCCTCGCAATAACATCCTCAACTGACATTTCGGGGATTGTAAACGAAGGCTTCCGCGGCCGTTGTCATTGTATATAAAACGTCGGTGAAGTGTTTGATATTTTGACGATGCGGTCCAAAACCCAGAAGAGTTTTATATACAATTTCGGGGATTGTTAATTTTTGTAATCTAGCGGGCCGACGTCTTTTGTAATGAACACTGCAGGAGAACTGAAATATATTTCTTTTCATGTTTAACTGGTTACACAGTTTATTTTGATGCTGAAAATCTTCGTTCCTCCACGCTGTACCTTAAAAGGGGAGGAGGAATGGTTATCCTGGGCTGCTGTAGGGCAATGAAGTGGACGAGAGAAAATTTGTCGTGGACCGGCATTCGAAACCCGATATCGGGCCAACGGTCACTTTAAACGATTATGCTGTGCAAACACGCTTCTTGTCCTGCCCAAATTTTCAGCTTATATCACAATGCGGTCATAGTGCCCCTTGAACATTACTTCGTCTTGCTCGCAGATTTTGGCTGTATTCCCGCAAGGAAAATAAAGAACAGACACAATATTAACAATTATTTATGTTGTATATGGTGGACACCATTCAAGCCAGGGGGTTCGATCTAACATCTTGTAATGAAATCTGCGCAAGGAGACGAGCCCAGATCGTTAGTTTCTAATTGCTTTATTTAGACCGGTGTCGGCAATTCTAAGTTGCCATCTTCAAGTGTCTTAACATTTAATATTATTTGGTAATATATCGTCACATTTACGTTCTGTTCTAGGATTTTTATTTTTGTTGTTGTTATGGTCTTCAGTCCGGAGACTGGTTGGATGCAGCTCTCCACCCTACTCTATCCTGAGCAAGCCTTTTCATCTCCTCATAAGAACGGCAACCCACATCCACTTGAATCTGCTTACTATACGCGTCTCTTGGTCTCCCTCTGCGATTTTTACCCCACACACTTCCCTCCAATGCTAAATTTACGATTCATCGATGTCTAAGAATGTGTCCTACCAAGCGATCCCTTCTTTTAGTCAGGGTATGGCAAAAATTCCTTTTCTCGCCAATTCTGTTCAGTACCTCTTCATTAGTTATGCGATCTACCCACCTAATCTTCAGCATTCGTCTGTAGCACCACATTTCAAAAGCCTCTATTCTCTTCCTGTCCGCACTGCTTATCGTCCATGTTTCACTCCCGTACAAGGCAACACTCCACACAAATGCCTTCAGAAATGACTTCCTTACACTTATTTTTATTTTATTTTATTTTATTTTATTTTATTTTATTTTATTTTATTATTTATTTTATTTCACTTTTTTGCGTCTGTTATGTAATTTGTTGCACTCATATCGCAAGCCCATTCAATGAAAGAGGCACACAAAACCTTGTGCCATGCTATGACAATTGCCTACAAAATTTCGGAAGCTATGAAACAGGTAGTTTGAGAGTTGTAGATTTTTGTAGAATCAATATTTTTTCTGTATCTGTACCCGTTCGTTTTATATAACCAAACGGAACATACTTTCTGGACGCGCCTCGTATATCTAAGTTCTGGTTGCTAGCCGGCCGCGGTGGCCGAGGGGACTGAGGCGCTGCAGTCACGATCTGCACGGCCACTACGGTCGGGGGTTCGAATCCCCCCTCGGGCATGGGTATTTGTTCAAAAATGTTCAAATGTTTGTAAATATATCGGACCAAACTGCGTGGTCATCAGTCCGTAGCTTACAAACTACTTAAACATAGGTAAACTAACCTACGGACAAACACGCACACCCATGCCCCAGGGAGGACTCGAACCTCCAGGGCGAGCAACCGCGCGATCCGCAGCGAGACGCTTTAGACCGTTCGGCTACTCCACCGCGGCGTAAGAAGAGATGAAAGTCGCTAGGAGAGAGGTCCGAGCTGAATGGAGGATGATCAAACAGGTCCTATTGAAATTTCCGTAAGAATTGTTTGGTCACATTCGATGTGTGAGTTCAGGCATTATTGTGAAAAAAAAAAAGAAAAAAAAAAAAGAAAAAAAAGAAAATCTCTTGACAGTAATCCTCTTCTTACACCTGAAATCTATCCTTGGTGGACAACACTTCAACGATGATGACGAGCTGAAAGGACATGTTACCACATGGTTGAATACAGAGGCGGCAACATTCAATGAAAAAGCCACACATGGCATGGCATGCCATGACAATTGCCTACAAAATTTCGGAAGCTATGTAAACAGGTAGTTTAATAGCTGCAGATTTTTGTACAATCAATATTTTTTCTGTATCTGTAGCCGTTCGTTTTATATAACCAAACGAATCTTACTTTGTGGACGCGCCTCGTATATCGAAGTTCTGGTGGCTACACTGTCGATCTACAACTTTCGGTACCAATCTGACTGGAGGTTCGGCAGCCCTAGTATAGTGTCTGCGGTGCGCGCGCGCAGCAGACTGTAAAGGCTAGTCTACACGACGACACTGGGCTGCGAAACTCGCTGCATGAAATGAATTGCGCGCAACTGGTTTCGTGTACGACTGTAGACACAGCGCCAATATATACACTTCAGTTTCGTTGTTTTGTGAGTGCTGTAGTTGTTGTAAAACGAAAGTTTCGGTAGCTGTAAGAGTTGTGGCGAATCTATTGCTACATAAGACTAAACACAAAAAGAATAAGAAACGTATTTGGGTTCATAAATGGATGAAAAAAAGACGTCTGGTCTGTTGCTCAGCGACCTTGCTGAAAGAAATTGTGATTGAAGACCCTAGAATTTATTTCAATCATCTTAGAATGCACCAGAGCAGTTCATGTTCCTTTTAAACAGAATTAGTAATGTAATAAAGAAACAAGATACTGTTAAGCGTGAAACATTGTTACCGGAACTGAAATTAATTTCATTGCATTTCGTTTCTTGTCGTGCAGTATCTGCACCGTGTTTCGAAATCCATAATTGCCATAGTTCGTTTGTGTAGGTATTTGGGTTTGAATGTACTTTAGTCGGAAATTCACTAATCGTCAACCCATCAATATTTAATTCACGAATAATTGCTTCAATAGCATTAACACGCCGCTGCTTATTCCTGAGATTTTCATCGTTGAACTCGCACAAACACCTATGCATCGCATATATGCTCAATAACCGAATTATTTCTGCAATTCCCCCATGGCCGGCCGCGGTGGCCGAGGGGATTGAGGCGCTCCAGTCACGATCCGCACGGCCAATACGGTCGGGGGTTCGAATCCCCCCTCGGGCATGGGTATTTGTGTCGTCTTTAGTATAAGGTAGTTTATAAGTAGTTTGTAAGTTTAGGGACTGATGACCCCGTAGTTAAGTCCCATAGACTCTACAAACATTTTTGAATTTCCCCATTCACTTTGTATTTTTTTCTCTATTGGTTATTAGCTAACCTAAAAACACGCGCAATCCGTTTCGCCAAAGTTGGAAGGTGCCGAAACTATTTAGTTTCCCCAACGAGTTGCGCGAACGCCTGCCGCGCATGCGCATTGGCCAGTAGCGCAGTTTAACGAAACGTAGTGTCGTCGTGTAAACCACAGTCGTGTAAACTAGCCTTAAGGGGCAGGGCGGCAGCCCGCTTGCGCGCGGTGCTCGGCGGGCAGCCTGCGGCTTGGCGCGGCGCGGCGCCACCTGCCGACATCGATAACCGTGACGGCGGCAGCGGCAGCAGCAGCGGCGGCAGCATCCCGGCGGCCGGCTGCCCGGGTCGCGGCGCGGGCCGCAGCCGCTCGGCCGCCTCCGCCGCCGCTCGGCCGCAGTCGGGCGCGGGCCGGACGCGCGCCGCAGCCGCCACTGCGCATGCGCGGCACACGAGCGGCGCGAGGCCGCCGCCCGCCTCTAGCCGGCGCTCCTCCCGAGAACAATGGCCGGCAAAGTGGCTGCTGGCTGCTGGCTGGCCGCGCTGATTTATGGACACTTTCTTTAAGCACCCCAAACGCCTCCTTCTTTCGCACTGCACCAGAAATGACTTACTGGTGTTTACTTAGCGCCGGCCGGCGGCCACTCGCCGGATAAAGGAGCCTTGTTTGCCCGCGGAGAGTCCCCTATAGAAAACACATTATAAATGGCATCGGGTGCCGTCAGCCTTACACCGACAGGCCCAACGTCAGTGATTAAACGGAGCCATTGATCAACCGTCATGCTAACGCACTGCTTCCTAACCTTTTTTAGAGCAAGGACCACTTAGTTCTTCCGTGTGAGCAGGGACTACAAGGTTGAAGTAAACTGTCACAGTCTAAAGAAAAGCTTTTACCCAAACCTTTAGCATAAATATTTAAATCAAAATTGGTGTATATTAACAGTAGTATTATGACAAAGACTTTTAGAAGAAAATTAAACGAATAAAAAAAATTAAAAACAAATCACTTCTGAAATTTTGTATCTGCATAGAACATATTTCAGCTTTCGAGGAATCACAAAAAAGAACGAAGCTTAGGGTTGAACAGTAATTTGTCCATTTTATTGGATTGTTGAGCTCCGTGCCTGAGGATTATATTATTTTATTTTTATAAATAACAGCAACCAGCCACTTTTTGTATCTGCATAGAACATATTTTAGCTTTCGAGGAATCACAAAAAAGAAAGAAGCTTAGGGTTCAACAATAATTTATCCATTTTATTGGATTGTTGGGCTCCGTGCCTGTGGATTATATTATTTTATTTTTATTTAACAACAACCAGCAACTTAAAAAACGAGTTACTTTCGCCAAAAAGCGTTTCGGGTTTTCACCCGTCATCAGTTGCCGTTATTTTTGTACATCAGTCTTCAGTGGGTAGAATTTGCAAGCGTAAACATCAGTTTGGGTTCTGCAGCTTGCCTGTGAAACATCATTAATTTCGTTATTTATTTTCATATTTCCGTCTTTTATCTATAAGATTTCATAAACAAGAGTACTTACATTCTACTGTGTTAGTTGTTTAACGAATAAGTTCGCCATAAATGTACATTTCAACGGAAGTCAAAGAACAGATATTTATGACAGAAACTCAGCGTTCTGTGCACTGTAACAAACTGTTAGTAACTTTGTCACCACTTAAAATTCATAGCCGCGGCGGTGTGGCTGAGCGCATTCAGGCACTATGTCGCGATGCGCGAGGAAGTTTGAATCCTCCCTCGGGCATGGATGTTTGTGCCGTCTTTAGTATAAGTTAGTTCATAAGTAGTTTGTAAGTTTAGGGACTGATGACCCCGTAGTTAAGTCACATAAGTTTAAAATACATTTTATTGTGAATACAGTTAAGAGCTTATCAGCTCAATAATTGTTTTTCGATTTGTAGAAAATTTCCAGCAGTCAGTCGTAAATATTTTGTTTATTCACTAGATCTGGATTTCGATCACTGTGTGATCTCCAAAATGGAGATTAAAAAGTTTTATTTGTTTTAAACATTGATAATGATCACACGGTGATCGAAATCTAGATCCGGTGAATAAACAAAATATTTACGACTGAGTGCCGACAATTTTCTGCAAAAAGGTACCAGCTTATTCATTCGACGAAAACTATGTAATTTTTCAAATTACTTTACGGCAAAAGACAAACACACACACACAAATGTTGAAATACTGGTAAACCTAAGAGACCAAACTGCTTACACTAACGTATACTACGGAAAACACACACCCATGCCCGCGGAATAACTGGAACCTCCGACGAGAGCGGCAGCGTAGTCCGTGCATAGTGCCTAAAAACGCGCAGCCACTTCCTCGCGGCAAAAACACACAAGCAAAAAGGTAAAATGATCCACAAACGACATGATAAACCTTCTTTATTGGACTACATGATAGTGGGTATCCTAATTCATCTGTAATATTGCGTTTTCTATCTTCCGATCAGGTGTTGGAGTAGTAGTTACTGTTCGCAGCCGCTATTAAAGTTCACTAACGGTACAATAATACAAGAAAATAATTTGGTGGCTCTGACACATTTAGGTAACTTTATAGATAGAGGACTAAGAAAAGGAAGCGGAAGCTGACTTTAAAGTTTAGCGGCAGTAGTAATTTGGAATGAAAGCAACACCTGAGCACAATATTACACAAAGAAACTAGTAGATTCCGCGATGACATTTCTTACCATGATGATTATGCTAAGTTGACTGGATGTAGCAGATGCAGCTGTGAAAACTCTTGCTGCATTGTGTAAAGTGATGCTTGGTTAGCTTGGAGCAGATTGTACTAACTGAATGACCGTTTAAAGGAACTGTTTAGATCGATCGGATTTCGATTAATTCCGAAGATTTCCTTGCAGGCATTACTATCAAGTCGCGTTCATAAAAGTTACATATAATGGCATCTATACGTTTCTAGTAAATTATAGATACAAGTCCAACAATGGCTTCAAGCATCATATTACATAATTAAGATTACTGCTGGAAAAATAGAATCACTTCATGAATTATTAAAGGTGGGTCATTTGAAATAAGTAAAAGATTTATACGTAACTAAATATATATTTTCATCATAGTTCATAAGAAAAACGCTCTCACACATACTTACATTTAATAATGAAGAAGTCTCTGACATGCGACTGTTGTCAATGAGGTAGGAAGCTGCGGTGGAGTAGCCGAGCGGTCTAAAGCGTCTCGCTGCGGAGCGCGCGGTTGCTCGCCGTGGAGGTTCGAGTCCTCCCTGGGGAATGGATGTGTGTGTTGTCCTTAGGTTAGTTTACCTAGGTTTAAGTAGTTTGTAAGCTACGCACTGATGACCACGCAGTTTGGTCCGATAGATTTACAAACATTTGAACATTTTTGAGGTAGGAAAGACGAAAGACCAAGTTCACAACCGCTTTCTGGGCAGCTCGTAAAGGACAGATGAAAATCAAAAATATGAGAACAGCGTAATTAGCTGCCAGAGAAAGCTGTGGTCAGCGATAAGGGTCGTAAATAAATTATGTATCGATTGAAAATTTTTAATGTAGTACTACACATCCAACATGTAATGCAACTATCAGAGTAGAGACGCATATTTGTAAATTTAGCGCAGACCAAATGGGATTCGTACGTACGTAATTTGTGTGAACACTAGTAGGAAAATTCGTGCACTGCTCTTTACGGTTTTTGTAAGACTATGTACACCCTTTATGTATTTGGTATGAGACGTTTAGAAATGTTGGCTGCACAGACTCGAGTGTGACGTGAATTGCGTGCCTTGCAGCAGACGCTGTGATTGTCGCCTCCCCGGGCCGCACACAAGTTCCTCGGCGGAGTGTCTGGTCCCGCGGGGTTTGCAGGCGGCGCTCACAGCCACTTTTTGCCCTCGCGGCGTATTCTGCGGTCGCGGCTGTTAAGTCGGCGCATCCGCGAGCACAAACCTAATTGTTTGTCTGTGCACGGAGCGCGCGCCCGGGGAAACTTGCCAATTTCCGTACCCTCACTGCGCAAAGAACTGCGGGTTTCCCGCACGCTTGCCTCCCTTACAAATAACGCTCCGCCGTACAACTGCCGCTCTTGGCTTTAACGTGAGGCACTAGCAACAAAAGTTTGTGTCCTATTTAAGTGCTTTTGCATGCTTTCCCCAATTACAATAAATTCCTTCCATTTGTATCAAAGCAAGCTATTGCATTTGTTTCTGATGTAGGGTAAGACAGTTCAGATCCCGGAATACGCATTGGTGAAACAGTCCAGTGTTTATCTTGGCAAATTCAAAGCTGGAGTATTCCTGAGGTTAGACATAAGCCCTGAAGATGGACTTGTAAGACTACAATCGGTTAATTAAATGTAAATAAACTTGTATAATACATAGAAAACGCGCTTTTAATTCAATATCTACATATACAATGGATACTTTGCATATCACATTTAAGTGCCTGGCAGAGGGTTCATCGAACCATCATTATACTATTTATCTTTCATTCCATTCTCGAAATTCGCGCGGGAAGAAAGAACACTTGAATCTCTCCGTTTGAGCTCTGATTTCTCCTATTTTCTTCTGATGATCATTTCTACCTATGTAAGTGGGAGTCAACAATATATTTTTGCATTCGGAGGAGAATGCAGGCGATTTGAGGTTCGTAAGTAGCCCACGCCGCAGCGATAAGCGCCGTTGTTGTAATGATTCCCATCCAAGATCCTGTATTATTTCCGTATGTCTCCCTTGTATCGTGACAATACGAAACGAGCTGCCCTTCTTTGGACTCTTTCGATGTCCTCCGTCGAACCCAACTGATAAGGATCCCACACTGAGCAGCAATACTCCAAAAATGGACGGACAAGCGTAGTGTATGCAGTTTCTTTTGTAGTTCTGTTGCATCTTTTAAGGGTTTTGCCAGTAAAACGCAGTCTCTGGTTCGCCTTTCCCACGACTTTATCTACGTGTTCTTTCCAATTTAAGTCTGAAGTAATAGTAATTACGAGGTATTTTGTAGAGTTTACGGCCTTCACATTTGATTCATTTATTTCGTAAACAAAGTTTAACGGATTTCTTTTCGTAGTCATGTGAACGACTTCACACTTCTCATTATTTATAGTCAATGGCCAATTTTTACACCATAGTCATATCTTATTCATATTGTTTGCAGTTGGTTTTGATCTTCAGATGGTTTTACTAGACCGATAAATAACGATTTCTTTCCAGTCAAACTCCATCAACCATCATGTGAGTGGTCTTCCGTTCTTCACTATTATCAATCATCGGAGACGGTGAAACATCATTGCGTTCCAGAGTTCACCGCACACAATCGTCATTGAAGCTCCGGCATGTGACGTTTGTACTGAAGCTACGTCAGTTACAGTATCAGCGTCGCTCTTGACACGCAGTGCAGCATGTGTGCCTGTTGTTCAGAGAGACCGGAAGTGTTAGTTCTCAGGATTTTCGTGTTGCAGTCTCGGCCAGTTGTCGGGTAGTTATCTTTTAGATACGCAACGCCGATACCGTGACTAACACGAAAATAACAGGGTACAGATGTTCGGCGAAGCAGACCGTAACAAAGAGAACTTCGTCTCTGCCACCAATTCACAGCCCCAGGCATTTACGTTAGGATAACCGGGATACCAACAAAAATACCTACTAGCTAAAGAGACAAATGGAAACGTATACGGTTGTGGTAGATACGAAAAGAAGCCATGAATTGTATTACAATTACTTGAGAAAGAAGAGCCATTGACATTCATACCAGTGCGGCGAGACATTCTGCTGGCCCGGCTACTTCGTGCCTCTTCTTTGCTCCTCCAGTCGCTGTTTTCTCCGGCTGTTTTTATCCTTCCTCAGTGCGGGCCCTCCAGTTTCGGCAATGCGTGCGGCCGCAGCCAGTCACTGTTAGCTTTATTCAAACAAGAGCACGTAAAGCGGTTCAAGTTGCGAAAGTTTCCGTGATGTAAAGGCAATTTGCCGCGAAAGCAATCTGCACAATTGGTGCTATTCCACGACGCGGCTCCACAGGCCTCGCTCTTAAGCATTTTACTTTACAAGATGGATTATCTTGCGTGTGTTTCCAAAGTTTACACCAACTTTTCAGCTTTAATGCAACGCAATTAGACCGCTCTCAAGTTGTCGCTATTCCGCGAGTCTGACGATGACCACACTTTTTTTTCGGGTTTATTTCGCTTGTAGAGTCGTCAATCTTTTATTTCCAAATTGAAATCTGCGGCCGGCCGCGGTGGCCGAGGAGACTAAGACGCTCCAGTCACGGTCTGCACGGCCGCTACGGTCGGGGGTTCGAATCCCCCCTCGGGCATGGATATTTGTGCCGTCCTTAGTTGTAGCTAGTTCATAAGTAGTTTGTAAGTTTAGGGACTGATGACCCCGTAGTTAAGTCCCATAGACTATACAAACATTTTTTTTTTTTTTTTTTTTTTTTTTTTTTTTTTTTTTTAAATCTGCGGCTGTAATTGAAAGAATTTGATTAAGAAAGAAACACATTTGTTAAAGTACTACAACCACTTTTATTCAATCGCTCGCTTTACAGCTTTTCGTATTTAATGTGCATTTGGGATTAATTTTATATTTTTAAATGTCGTAACCGTGATGTGTTCTTTCTCGTATTCATTTTATCTTCAGTTTCGTTAGACAATCCATGATTACGTGAGTTTCTCGAAATATATTAGTGATTGAACAAAAGCTTCAGCGTTGTTTATATACATTGTTTTAAATTTGCAACATACAAATATTCAATTACATAAGTGTAGTGGAAGCAATTAATTGTAATAGGTTTTCCCATTTACGCCGACTGCACATAAAAAACCAGGCGCGTTTCACTTTCTACTTATACAGTGTCTTCTGTATTTGTACAAATGTGGATGAACAACTTTATTCATTTACTATTGTATACACAGATTAGAAACATTAAACTTTTCGTGTATGTTATGTTTTTTTAACTAATTATATAATTTACTTGTGATGTTAATGTTTCTTCTCTAATTCATGCTGTGTTTTTCGACATTAAGGTCCACGACAAGTTTAAAATGTTTCTTCTCTACATATTTGGCTCAAAACAAGAAGGCCCGCCGACCGCGGTAGCCGAGGTGACTGAGGCGCTCCAGTCACGGTCAGCACGGCCACTACGGTCGGGGGTTCGAATCCCCCCTCGGGCATGGATATTTGTGCCGTCCTAGTTCGTAAGTAGTTCATAAGTAGTTTGAAAGTTTAGGGACTGATGACCCCGTAGTTAAGTCCCATAAGCTTAACAAACATTTTGAACAAGAAGGCCCCGCGGGAGTAGCTGAGCGGTGGAGCACCACGTTGGGGATCGTGCGGCCTCCCGCGTCGGATGTTCGAATCTTCCGTCGGGCATCGATGTGTTTGTTGTCCTTAGGTTAGTTTAACTTAGTTTAAGTAGTTTGTAAGACCAGGGACTGATGACCAACGTAGTTTGGCCCCATAGAACAACAAACATTTGAACATATAAATAAGACGCTATAGAAATAAAAAGCGAGACGCGTCTGGTACATAATAAATTGATCTTATAGTCATTTTTTTTCGATTTCCAGCTCTTATTATTGCCCTGTTTGCTGTATAAATTCTGGGTATGATGTCCGCGTGATACGCAAAACACTATTTTATTTTACATCCAAACATGTTTCAGCATCTCGGTGCAATATATTAATGAAAAACCCACTTATGACGGCATAGAGGTGGTGAACATGTTTCGGTGTAAAGTAAAATAGTGTTTTGCTTATCACGCCGGCCTCATGACCAGAATAAATTGAGCTTAATTACAATTAGCATAAGATGAAAAATCATTTTAAAATAATTTTAACTGCTGCTACAGAAGATGGCAAAACACTGAAACAAAATTGTGGAAAGTACAGGTTCTGGAGAATAGGAGGTAGCACTTTGGTCATTATTATTTTGAATTTGATATTCTTCACGACGATTATATCTTCCACATGTCTGTTCCGATTTAAAGTTCAGTACAAATTTGGTGTTCAGGGAATCCAATATTGCGAGACACCTTTCTAACAGTTGCAACTTTGGGAAGTTCTAGATATTAGGCTACGTAATAGACTTGTTCTGAACGTCATATGACTAAAACTCTTTATGAGTACTTTTTTTGAGAGAGAGAACAACTCAGTACAGTCTGATTTAATTCGAGTACAATCCATTATTCTTGTTTTGCTCTTTTTAATGTTCGTCGTATAATTTCAGTGTCAAAAACTAACTGAAAGGCTTTCATTTATTCTCACTGAAGTCATTTTTCAAATATCTCCTTGATTTCCTTCACAGCTTACTCAACGTACAGGTTCAATAACATTGGAGGAACAACGCTGTTACCTCCTTCCCAACCACTGCGTTATTGTAATGCCTTTCGCCTCTAATAACTGCTGCCTGTACAAGTTGAATATAATTTTTCGTTTTCTGTTCAAATGTTCAAATATATGTTAAGGTTATGGGACTTAACTACAGGGTCATCAGTGCCTAAACTTACAAACTACTTATGAACTAAGGACGGCACAAATATCCATGCCCGAGGGGGGATTCGAACCCCCAACCGTAGTGGCCGTGCAGACCGTGACTGGAGCGCCTCAGTCTCCTCGGCCACCACGGGCGGCTCGTTTTCTGTATTTTACCCCGGGTTTCATTATTATAAAAAATGTGTTCCAGCGAACATTGTCGAAAGGTTTTCCGAAATCTCTAAAAGCTATAAGCGTAAGTGTGCGTTTACTGAGATATATCGGGTGAGATTTTTTTAAATACAAGTTGATTCTCCCCGAGGTCGGATCTTGCCAATTTTTTTCCTTTATTCTATAAATATTTCTTGTTAGTATTTCGCAAACATGACATATTGAACTGGTAGTTCTGTGTTTTTACAACTGTTTGCGAATGACAAATCAAAGAATACCTAGTTTAAGAAGCATGTCCATTTGCGTAGAAGTACACTCACATAGAGCTTTCAGATGGATCACACTCGTTTGACAGAAATGTATAAAACTGTTTCGTACTGAAGGCTCTGCCCGCTGGAAAACAAATAAATAAATAATGCAGCAGGTTGTCGAAGAGCCTGCACAAACGGGATAGGGCGGGGCACTGACCTACCATAAACGTAGAAGCCGATACGCAATTGAAAGCCCGCCGCCGGCATCTGCGCTGGAATTCGCAGTAAAATGTTTGATGTCGATTGTCCCTCCTCGTAAAATCGGCGCGGCGCGGCGCGGACATGTCTCTGGCGTCGTTTCCGCGCCTAACGGAAGGGCACGCATCAAAATATTTATTGCCGTCCGGGACGTTCCGTTCCGATACCGGACGGCAGAGGGCAGCGAATTACTGAAACCGGTCAAATTCGATAACGCGCCCCACACACGGGCCCCGAATATACAAAAGAGTAATAAAACAATGTCTTCCGGTTAATGTTTTCAACCCAGGACGCATTTGAAGCTATAGATTCAACAAAACATACAGGGTGTTCGCCTCTGTAACTTATAAAATAATAATAGGTGACCGGAAATTTTAATGCGGTAGGTCAACACAAGAAATGTTACACTTTCTGCGGAGCTATGAACATCGTTTATCGTATCATTTTCCAAAGAGTTATAGCACAAAGATATAATTTTTTAAATAGAACAATAGTTTTTTCTATCGTGCATTGGAATCGTTGAAACCAGCTGCGTCCAAATCAATTTAAACTACATTCCTATCACTGTTAGTTTGAGAGCTACAACCCTTCAAAGTTTCAGGGGTAGATACCACACGCTGTACATAATACATGGCTGTGTGGTGGGTGATGGATGTTATGGCGGTGGGAAGTTGATTTACATGAGATGTTCAAAGGTGTGTCCATGTTCCTCAATGCATAATGCAATGCGCCGTCGAAAGGATGTGCGGACGAGATGTAACATCGCCGGTGTGACGGAGCGACATGTGCCCTCGATGCGCCGTTTTAGATCATTTGAGGATGTGGGCTCAGTGACATAAACACGATCCTTTAGATAATTCCACAAAAAGAAATCTACTGGTCTTAAATCGGGCGACCTTGCGGGTCGTGTTTATGTCACTGAGCCCACATCCGCAGATGATCTAAAACGGCACATCTCGTCCGCAGATCCTTTCGACGGCGCATTGCATTATGCATTGACGAACATGGACAAGCTTATGGGACTTAACTGCGGGGTTATCAGTCCCTAAACTTACAAACGACTTACCAACTAACTTATAGTGAAGACAGCAAGAACATCCATACACGAGTGGGGATTGGAAGCCCCGACAGGAACGGCCTCGAGCATCGGAGCATAGCGCCTCAAACAGCTCGGCCACTCCGCCGCGGCCTTACGCAGTAAAATAACATATTATGGTCGCAGTACAGAGCATATAAAATGCGGAATGGCAATGCGAAGAAAAGCATTTTTGAAAAAAGAGAAATTTGCTAAAATCGAATATTAATTTAATCGTAAGGAAGTCCTGAAGGTATCTGTTTGGCGTGTTCCCTTGTATGGGAATGAAAGATGGACGATAAACAGTGCAGACAAGAAGAGGATTGAGGCTTTTGAAATGTGGTGCTACAGAAGAAAGCTGAAAATTAGTTGTGTGGATCGCGTAACTAATGAGGAGGTACTGATCAGAATTGGGGAGAAAATGAATTTTTGGCATACGTTGACCAAAAGAAGGTTACGACTGGTAGGACACATTCTTAGACATCAAGGAATGCCGCGACGGAGCGGCCGAGTGCATTGAGGCGATGTTATGTTCCGAAGCGCGAGGCCGTTCGCCGTCGAGGGTTCGAATGCACCTCGGGCATGGATGTTTATGCTGTCTTTAGTCTAAGGCAGCTCATTAGTAGTTTGTAAGTTTACGGACTGATGACCCCGCAGTTGAGTCTCTTATCTTAATAAACATTTGAACATTTCAAACATGAAGGAATTGTGAATTTAGCATTGGAGGGAATTGTGTGGAGTAAAAACCGCAGAGGGAGACCAAGATACGAATATAGTAAGCAGATTCAAATGGATGTAGGATGTAGGTTTGCTCTGGATAGAGTAGGGTGTAGAGCTGCATCAAACCAGTCTCCGGACTGAAGACCACGACACAACAACATGGTGATTCAAAGAAGCGAAACGTAACATCACCGTCAATGGTGAATTCACAGGAGACTGAACATTAACGAGTCTATCTTATCCTTATGTCATAAATAGTCACATTTTATCTTTTAATGTAGTATGACGTTCTAATTTGATGACGCAATTTTAACATGTTGACCATCCTTTGTTATTTATTTTATATCTCGACAACAAACTTTTTATTTCACTTGTTCTGCGAAGTGAAGACGTAAACGATTCTGAAGTTGATGATTTAAATAATTGAAATCTGTCCATGAAAATAGATTAGCGATCTTGGCGTACCAGCCTAAAGAAGGTGTATTTTAATTAACATCTAAGCAAATCGCTCTCCACTGTCGTAACATGCCACTAACTATACCAATCCATTGGCCCGACACACAGTATGGTCACTGGAATGAAACTTTCACTCTGCAGCGGAGTGTGCACTGATATGAAACTTCCTGGCAGATTAAAATTGTGTGCCGGAACCGGGACTCGAACCTGGGACCTTTGCCTTTCGCGGGCAAGCGCAAAGGTCCCAGGTTCGAGTCCCGGTTCCGGCACACAATTGTAATCTGCCAGGAAGTTTCAGTATGGTCACTGTTTGTTCATCAAGTCAAGAAACCTGTTATCTACTTGGAGCCTGAATCTACTGCTCTGTGTGTCTGGTGGGTGAACAGCGAGAGCAGAATTTCCGCCAGCCATGTGTCTGTCACTCCTCGCTTCGCACACGTGAAGTTTCGTTCCATTTCGTGCGAGCGGAAAAGTGTGGCTCCTGGTGGGTCCCGCCACAGACAAATATATGTTACTCTGTGGTCCCGCACCTGTGCCCGGTGCCTGCGGTTCGTCGCACAGTGTCGTCGATCGACCCCTGCGGCGGGGCCTGAGCAATCTCGGATCGGGTCATTGTTTCGCGACCCCGGCTCGCCGCCTGCCCTCTCCGCCCCTGCCCCTCCCCCGGCCTATTGTGAGACGAGGGCGCGGCTGGAGTGCCCTAGGGGACAGTCGAGTCGCAGACGCCAGGGGCTCTGAGGGGAGCCGTCTTGTGCACGACGTCTTCACAGCTCGATACTTGCTGTTCCCGCACCTCACGCGGGTCTACTCCGACAAAGGAATGAAAGGCGCGCACCAGACGTACAGGGGCGTCACGATATGTCTGCAAATTTATCAATTTTTAACAAGGGCTTTACGCCCGGAAATAATCCAGTCTACCCCCGCCAAATGCAAGACAGGCTTTCCTGAAAATCGGTAACATAACTATTGCCTCTTGAACTCCCGCCTGCTGTAGTGGTTGCGTACAGGATTCGTAATGTAAAGTCTCATTGAATCCATCCATCATTGGTGGTGGAAACGGGACAGCGGCTGGTCAAGAATCTGAAGGAAATGAGATACCAACAGCCGCATGTATAATACAGTATTTATTGTATCACAATCAGTTTCGGCATTCCACTATGCCATCTTCAGGTCCCTACATCGGAGCATAATATCCAAAAGTAGGGATACTAAAACTGGATTCGTGGACTTCTGTCTCTTGTTTCCCACTAAGAGACAGAAGTCCACGAATCCAGTTTTAGTATCCCTACTTTTGGATATTATGCTCCGATATAGGGACCTGAAGATGGCATAGCGGAATGCCGAAACTGGTTGGGATACAATAAATATTTTATTAGACATAGGGCTGTTGGTATCTCAGTTCCTTCAGACTCGTAATGTAAAGGTCGCGAGTTCGAATCCGGTAAGCGGCATATTTTTTAAGCAATATTTTCTAGCATTTTGTTAGTTCATAATTTTGGTTTTTGACATGTCGTGCTACACGTTATGTTTTAACATGGCTACGTAACCTCCCCCTTGGCTGTATATTGTTGGTTATTCACAATCCTATAACGGGGTACGGTAGGTGACATGAAAAAGGGAGGAGGGCGAGACTCCCCGCGCGCCTCTCTTGCAGATCTAGACGACACTGTCTTTCTGGACGACCTCTGGCACATTCAGTCTTGATCCAAATCCGTTGTTCCTGTTTCGAAAACATAGTGACGCCGCTAAGTTAGAACGTTCGCTCACAAGTCACTGTGTTTCATTCGATTGTGCTCATGCCGGTGACGTGGGACGGGAGACTCCATTTTCTCGGAGGTAAGTTAGGTATGTCACCAACTGCTGTCAGCAACAACAGTCATGGCACAGTATGCATAGTGTCTCCATAGCAACGTTGCCACTATTTAAGGTCCAACCATCATATATATACAACGGTTGGAACTTAAATAGTGACAACAATGCCATGGAGATACTTTGCAATCCGAAAGATATTTCCGATGATAACATATAGTGCGACACCCTACATAGCCGCACGGAAGTAGTCGAGCGGTCTGCAGCACCACGTTGCGGATCGCGCGGCCTCTCGTGTCGGAAGTTCGAATCATTTCTTGGACTGGATATTTGTGTTGTCTTTAGTATAAGTTAGTTCATAAGTAGTTTGTAAGTTCAGGGACTGATGTCCCCGCAGTTAAGTCCCAGTAGTTTTACAGACATTCATTCGACACCTTTCTCCTTGGAATTACAACAGAATTTGAAAAACAACTTTCACGGTCCTGAACGTACGGCAGGAGCTTGTGTCTGTACTGTACTGTCATACAGTCTAAACCGTAAACAATTATTTTCAACAGAAATGGATATTCTGCACTATCTGTTATGATATCAATAGCCTCAAAAATCACAAAAAATGTTTGGAGTTTGTCGCATTGAAATACGTCAATTACCGTAGGAGAAAATGGGATGCGAAGCTTACGATTGAAATTAATCAAGCGTTGCAGTGTCTCGCGACTCATCCGTAAGTCTCGCTTAAGTCTGGGACGCGCTACATGCGCGCTGCATGTGTATCAAACGTCAACTTCGCTTCATAAACTCTCCTAATGTAATTGACGTATTTAAATGCAACCAACGCTATCTTTTTTGTGATTTTGGACGCTATTGATTGCATAACACATAATTGAAAGTATTTTCCACTACCTGTTGTAGTTCCAAAGATATTTTCGGTGAAAAAGTTAAGTGGGACACTCTGTGTATATACAGGGTGAGTTATAAATGAAGAAAAATATTTCGTGCAAATTGTCACACACTGAGCTACAAACATAAATTCGTTTCGCGCAAGTTCCTATGTCAATAAATGACGCTGCAATTGAATGGTAAAAATCTGGAAATATGAAGTGGACTTTTGGATGTTACTGTGAGCCGACATTGGCCTAGGGGACAGAACGGCAACAGTGCACAACATGCGAGTGTTGTAGGTAGTGTAGCCGCTCACGAGACGGCGAGGCATGCGGCGCCAAGCGACGGTCTGCGTGACACTGCGAGCAATGACAGCGCTCTCGTCTATCTCTTACCGTTTTCGCTGGTCGGAATTATGTATCGTGGCTACTTGGCGTAGGGAAAGGAACTTGTGCCCTGTTGTCCTATTGCTGATCTGCCCCTTTGGCCAATGTCGGTAACAGTAAGACCGAAAATTCCACTTCATATTTCCAGATTTTTACCATTCAATTGCAATGTCTTTTGTTGGCATAGGAACATGCGGAAAACGAATTTATGTTTGTAGCCCAGTGTGTGACAATTTGCACGAAATATTTTTCCTCGTTTATGACTCACCCAGTATATGGCTTCAGTGGTGTTTTGAATCACATTTATGACCCGACACCGACGTGAAATGTGCGATTTCAGCACTTGGGCATTGGATGCAGTAACAAGGTGAGCCGCACTGACCGACCAATAGGATAGGTCAAGGCCGGGACGGAGCAGCAGGTGCGATTGTTGGCTGCGGAGGGGCGGGCGCGCTCTGATTGTGGCGGCGTGTCGTGTCGGCGCGGTCATTAGCGCCGGGGGACTCGGTAACGGGGTCGCGGGATCGATGCCCGCCAGGTGCGACAGGCGGCGCGCCGCTAATCACGGCCGAGAGGCGCGCCCTGTCACTCGGCCGTCAGCGCCGTCGTCATTAGCACGCCGGGCCGGGGCCGGGGATCGAACCCCCGACACGGCGGTAATCACGGAGCGCGTGTCCGCGTCTGCCGAGACGCCGCCGGACACGGGTTGTCCTTCCGGAAGCCCGCTACCGGCAGCCACGCCCTGCCACTGATTTCGTTGTCGCCAGTGCGATGTAGGATGTACGACTTAACCTTGTAAATCACCTATTACGACCACGAAATTTGCTCGGAACGGCCTGTCGGGTGCTTCGCAAGTAGGCCTACTCAGTAAAGTAGTAAAGAGATTTTAAACTTGTATCCATTCTGGAAGTGTGGAACCTGCGACTGTGTTGATTAAAGAAATCAGAAAATAACAGCAACCAGTCACCATTCTTACGTATTTATTACCACAACCGGTTTCTAACTGCCTGGCAGTTTGTCATCAGGCGGTATACGTGTTTAATATGTTGTGTACAGCATTGTGGAACTCGTTTCGAGTTGGTTCACATTGCTGTTTGATGGTAGGTGCTTCTTCCGGCATTTTAGTGCTCAAAAGCTGCCCACATAACACAGCACTCGATTTCCACGTGTTTTACAAACATAAACAAGGATTTCCACGTTTTCCACGTGTTTTACAAACATAAACAATAAGTGCTGTGTTATGTGGGCAGCTTTTGAGCACTAAAATGCCGGAAGAAGCACCTACCATCAAACAGCAATGTGAACCAACTCCAAACGAGTTCCACAATGCTGTACACAACATATTAAACATGTATACCCCCTGATGATGAACTGCCTGGCAGTTCGAAACCGGTTGTGGTAATAAATACGTAAGAAAGGTGACTGGTTGCTGTTATTTTCTGATTTCTTTAAAGAGATTTTGCTTATAGTGACCTGAGACCAGGGCAACGACTTCGGTTAATATCTGACAGGTTATTAAAATAGCCACCTTCTGCCCATTTAGTCGGCAATCATCAGCCCAATGATGACATATGACATCATCATCTTAATCTGTTACTACCGATCCAACCATTTGACCAAATATTATAAAGAATACTGCAGGACTTTCAAAAAGTCATTGCGGTTAGTTTTGCTACCACTACTTCGAGAAGAGAGAAGAAAACGCATTAGCCTACAACGTATTGAAAAATATCTAGTGATGCTTAATGTCTAAATTAGAGTACAAACAACAAGACTTTCAAAATACTATATCAAGGTAAAGAAAACAAAGTTCCACTCGGCAGTGGAGTGTGCGGTGATATGAAACGTCCTGGCACATTAAAATTGTCTGCCGGAACCGGGATTCGAACCTGGCCAAGCGCTGTACCACTGAGCTATCCCGACACGACTCACGATCCGTCCTCACAACAATTCTGCCATTACCTCGCCTCTTACTTTCCAAACTCTATTTGGAAGATGCTGGAGGCCCCAATAACGCAGCAAAATGTGGAGGAATGTCATGAAGTATGAAGGTATAATCTATGTTTAATTGAAACCCTGGCCTCTTTTCTGATACAGTAGCATGTGCTGTTATTTCTAGACATTGTGATGTTCTGCATTTTTTTTTTTTCATCAGAGAAGTTATTAATGCCTAGGTTCTTAAAATAGGAGCTGCTAGTTGCACTTAGTTTTCTTGATCTGTTTCAGACATACTTTAATAATGTATGTCTATGGTAACAGAGTGCCTATAAACGTCTGTAAGGACAAAAAGTGCTCGAAACCAGTCAATAACACTAATTAAGTGCAACCGGTTGCTGCTATTTCAAAACCTTCTTATGATATTGTTGTTTATAAAATAATGTAAAGTAAAAGGCAGGTAGAAGTCTTGTACCATCAGCAGAACTGCCTGAGACTAACGGAACAAGTAGGGTAGCAGACATAGCTGTATTTGTTGACCACGAGTACGGTGTACTCTTTACATGTTAATAGTTGGAGTGTGAATCTCGTGTGGCAGGGTAGGAACACCTGCAGAAGAAGGTCCATCCTTTCCCCTCAGATGTTATGATCCCGCCAGTGTTCCGTTTTTCCAGGTAGTCTGATGCGTTTTTTGGTAATTTGTTGTGGAATCGCAGCTCAGCCGCTTGTTCAGAGGCGAGTATTTTGCGCAAAAAAAAAATAAAATTAAAAAAGAGAGGAACACGAAATATGTGCCGCTCGGGAGTGCTATCGAGAACTTTTTATTCGGCGCGCAAATGCAAAAATCATAAACCTATCTGATCTGTACATTTATCTGCTTAATTATCGGTTTCGCACTGCACCGAGCTCGATTTTAAAATTGGTTATGTCATCTTCTAAATAGTAACTGCACCAGCGTTTAACTCTCGACTGCGACTGTAAAATGGAGTTAACTGCCCTTGCTAATAGCCGTTTCATCTGTATTTTTTACTTGTAATTTGACCTCCCAAGTATATTCTAGTCTCCAGACAAGCATCATACAGCAATTCAGATGAGTGAGGACTGATAATGTGAAATTCCCCATTTTATTTTCATCATTGTGAGCAGTTTCCCTTTAATGCACGTTGTAATAATCTATTACGCTCTGTCTTACATGTTGTAGTAAAAATTCAGTGATAAATTGTAAGAGAATTAAATGGTCTGTGTCGTGGTACGTATTACCATACAGTGTGGTCTATCACATAGGCATCTTCTAATTTGGATAATTTAAAGTGAACGCAAATAATAATAATAATAATAATAAATGTTAATTAAGGAGATTCCCTTTGTGTGGAGAAGATTAGTTAAAAAAATGGTTCTGAAACATGAGTACCTGTACTTGAAGCGATCGCCTTAATGATTAAAAATTATTGTGAAGAGCAGAACCTAGTCAAAGTCTGTACTAATATTAGTCATACACGCATCCGTATTTGTAGTTAAGAAGTGGAATGTAACCTATTGAAAGCACAAGAAAGTCCTTTAACGATTATGGACACCTATATTTTTAACATTACCTGATATTGCAGGATTAGGTGGCGATCTCAAAGTTTTATATTCTTCAAATTGAAATGCCAAGATCGCAAATTAATAATTTAATGAATGACGATCGGTTTCGGTGAACTGTGACACCATCATCTGGTCACATATATTTTATAAGCTGGTCTTATTTAAAAATGGATATAAAATAATAAGTGCAACATTGCACATAGGCACTATATAAAAATGCACAAGTTAAGACAAGACAACTTTTAAAATAATGTCATGTTTTAACTTGTGTATTTTTGTATAGTGACTAAGTGCAATGTTGCACTTATTATTTTATATCCATTTTTAATAAGATAAACAGCTTATGACTAGATGAGTTCACCGAAACTGGTCGTCATTCAATAAATTATTAATTTGCGATCTTGGCATTTCATTTTGAAGAATATAAATACTATATTTTTCTTAATTAAAGTTTCTTCATACAAGAAAATAAGTAATTCAGTAGAAATTATGCACTGTTTTGACTCTGTGGAATAAATCAAAAAGAAGCATTCATTCGAAAGTATGTAATTAATTGTATTATATTATGGTTGACCAATAATTCACATGTAGAGAAAAGGAGGTGCTTAGTCTTTAATAACTCGGCCATAAGGGACACAAGAAAACCAAAGAGATACATGTCACAGATTACAAAACAATAGTTGCATCATAAATTGTCCTAATATAAAGTTAGAAAAGCGTCACTGCCGCAGACTTCTTAGTAACGGAAAAAAGATATGTTCAAAATATTTGTACATTGAATAATATGGAAAGAAGGTTGTTAAAAACATTTTACAGTAAATAGTGATTGAAATTCTATAAAAGCAAATTATCTTTGAATGCGCTTTTTAGACTGGATAGCGGCATGTGGATATTAACTAAAAATGAATATCTTAGACTGTACGTGGTCATGGTAACTGCAACTTATGTAAATATAGTAAGAAGCGTCAACAATAAGTGTTTAGGAAGCTAAGTCGTACATATTTATCTGTAGAAGCAAAGTGTTTCTTGATCGCGGTTGCACAATCTACGGTTTACATTTAATCATAGAAAGAAAGATATAATAGTATCCCAGAATGAGAAGAATGAGAAGAATATCAGCGTCGTTGCCAGAGCGTTCAAGTCATTGTTGCTATGAAATAGAACTGTACTGTATGTCCACAAGCTGACTCATGCCTAGTGTGGATTCGCAGATGCACGGTAGTAAAAGCGCAAACACAAAAATTTGCAGAAGAACGGATATGCACTTGGGCGTCTTGTGATATGGATCCCTTTGAAGATTCGTGTTGTGTCGAAGATAATTATAAGGTATCCATGTACAATACGGTGGCTTACGGATAATAATAATGAAAACCTCCTATGTTTGTTGTAAGGTCTCTTCCGCCATGCATCATATTATCTCGTGTTCACAATAGTGTTAATCAAAAATAGTGACTGGCATATTGTGACGATTCAGTTGCTCGACTGCAGAAGTTATGCGCAGAGGTTTTATATGGATTCCCGTTCGAGGTCGAACGTATGATCAATTCTGCGGTGAAGTAGATGAAGCTAACGCCGTCTTCGCGTGTAACAAGTGTGAGAGGGCTTGGACGATACGGGCATTATAGCCGTAGCGTGCGGACGGAAGGCGAGCACGGGTAGCCAAGTGATTAAGGCGACCGCGAACCCGAAGCGGGAGAACCGGAATCGATTCCCGTCCCGACTCACCTTCTTACTTGTCGCCATTGTTTAATTTAAATGCCCCAATGTCTTTTCTTGCCTTCCTAATCCTTCTTCCTTCCCCTCCTTCATAAATAATTTACAAATTGATGATGATGATTGGTGTTTTAGGGCGCTCAACAGCGAGGTTATCAGCGCCCGCAAATTGAGATACCACATTACTGAAGTATGTACTGGTAATCGACCTCTTCGCCAGTAAGCGACCAACGAATACATTCGAGGGACAGCAGCAGCACATATACTGCGGCTGTGTTGGCAGCGGAGACTGGTATGGCGGTGGGGCGGTTTGCGAACGCGGGCGTGTACGAGTGAGCTGCGAGGTCAGTAATGGGCGGACGCGCAAGTTTGCCGTGGCTCACAGCGGCTGCGGCTGCGGTCCCGTTGTGCCGGCAGTCCAGGCCAGGCCAGGCAGTCTTTGTGGCCCGCAATTACGCGGCCGCCTTTGTCCGGAACCGGTTGCAGCGGCGGAGGCGGAGGGCGCAGCTACCGGCGGCGCCGCGTCCGGGAAGCCACCAGGGCCTGTGTCACCGCCGCGCGTCATTTTGGGTCGGCAACCTCGTTTTCATCATCTTGTTTCTGCATATTCTGTACCCACCTAAAGGCCACTACACACGCTCCGATTTATCGTCCGACCCACCAACTGACCAACCAAATTCGTAGCAGTCTACACACGTTCCGACCAGCTGCACGCAGCGATTGCAGCACCTCACTGTTCTGGTGTCTGGATACGAAACTGTTTATGCTTTCGCTGTGCAGACAGCAGACGATCGCAGGCAGGAAGTTGGTCGGGTAGCGCTACACACGCACAATTAGTCGGAAGGAGTGATGCTAGGAGGGGGAGGGGGGATCGGATGTCTCACGGCCAGGCCTGACCAACCATCCGCAAAGTTGGTCGGGAAGCCCCTCCACACGTCCAATTTATTGAACTGCCCATAATTTAGTCCCGACAAATTGGGACGCGTGTAGGGGTCTTAAAGGGCCTTACACATGATGCGATTTATTGGATCGATTCGTTGGTCGCCCGATAAATTGGGCGGTTTTAAGCGCTACGCAACCAACTTTCCTTGTCGATCGGCTGGTTGTGCCTGACCACTTGACAAACTGTACCGTGTGTAGCGCTTCCCGACCAACTTCGATGCCTGACGTCGCCTGCACAGCGAATACGCGTAATCAAAAAGGGTTCGACAAACAGACACCAGAACAGCGTGGTTCTGCAGTTGGTCGGAACGTGTGTTGGCTGCTACCAATTGGTTGGTTCGTTGGACATCTTGTTGGTCGTATGATAAATCGTAGCGTGTGTAGGAGCCTTAAAGAAGGTTGGGAGATCAGGATTTAACGACCCGTCGGCATCGTGGTTATTAGAGATGGGGAAGATGCTCGGATAGTTTCGACTCGCTTGCCCTTTTCTGTCGTTACACCTTGCGTGCTATGGATCAAGGGCATATTCCTCGATTTTTGAAAGGCGTTCCATACGGTGCCTCACTACAGACTGCGAACGATGTTACGAGTGTATGGAATAGGTGCCCAAATATGTGAGTGGCTCGAAGACTACTTCTTGATGGCTAGTGTTCATCAGAGACTAGCATACCGTCAGATTGTAATGCGCTCGGGGAAATAAATATTTGTATATATATATTACTTTGGTTTTGCTAATGATCTTTAGATAGTTGTAGGTGGATTCGTAGTTGGAATTGACCGTGTGTCTACCCACATTATTCCCCTGAGCCATTAATACACCCTACTTCTAGACTATGCACTTCACTCTGATGCAATAACGTCAGTAAAGGATTCTAATTCATTAACACACGTTAAATCAGCTTTGAATTAGTGTATTGAAATCATGAAATAATATTTGGTTGCACTGTGGTAACACAAAGAGAATAACAGACAGTTTGAAGGTTCACACATCGTCCCAAAACAACAGTACACAAGCGAGTAATTGACTGTCCTGTTCCCGAATAAAGAATAGCTTGAGGTATTAGCACATACTACACAACATGCTAACCCAATATGTTATTCACGTGCAATGGCAGTCCAACTTCAGTTAGAGCAATTGTTGCCAGTTCGAGACTTCCGATCGCAACGCGGTTGCCCGATAATCTTGATGTCACGGTTGCGACGAAAATTTGTATTTTACGAGATCAAAGTTCCACGTCTTCATTTAGATCCAATCCATATATAAAACGGTTACCGTCGTGACGCGGTCAATTGTTTCTATCGATTAGTTACTGGGAGAGGACGAACTAAAATAACGAACTAGTTCGCGAACTAGTAAGTGCAAGTCTACTGACTAGTGACCTGCGGCCGAGGAGACTGAGGCGCTCCAGTCACGGTCTGCACGGCCACTACGGTCGGGGGTTCGAATCCCCCCTCGGGCATGGATACTTGTCTTTAGTATAAGGTAGTTGATAAGTAGTTTGTAAGTTTAGGGACTGATGACCCCGTAGTTAAGTCCCATAAGCTTAACAAACATTTGAAGATTTTTTGAAGACTAGTGACCTGCGGACACGATATCGCAGCCTCGGAGCAACGCCCCTGACACCATACCCAGGAGCGCACTCGCTTCTCGCCTGCCAAATCGTATCCCGTTGCAGGACCGCCGCGCCCGCGTCTGCGGTCGAAAGAACCAATTTCCGCTCGGTTAGTCCCGTACTCGCGGAATTTAAAGTCGGCCGCAGCGGCTGTGGCGGAATTATCTTTTGATGTAGTGCAAACCCGGCCAGACTGCGGCCGCGCCGCCAAGTTTGCATCAAGTTTGCGGGCGCCCTGTGTGCCCCGAAACACCCAACAACTGCTATCGATTATAGGGGGGCCGGCGGGCCACGGACCGCTGCTTTGATGTTTATTGCCCGTTTCTTCTTCCGGTCCGTGCGCCGCGCCGCGTCCACCAAACCCGCACAGCCGGAATAAAAACAACCGCCCCTACACGGCGGACACCCGCGCCTCTGTTATTGCTCCTCTCGCTCTCTCTCTCTTATTCTCCTTTCTCTCATCCTCTCTGTCTCTCTCTCTCTCTCTCTCTCTCTCTCTCTCTCTCTCTCTCTCTCTCTCTCACACACACACACACACACACACACACGTACATACACTCACTCTTGCGTTCACTCGATATCGGATCCTATAAAGGCCTGGACCGGAGCGTTTCTGTAGAAAAATCAGGGCTCGGCACTGTCTAACTGGTACTGCGACGGAAGATAAATCTTTTCAGAAGAGCGACTCATGCAGGAGCGATGGTGAGCCGTGCAAATTAGTGCCACTATACTGCAAGCTTCGGTTCCTTTAGCCTACACTGTTGTATGTGTTTTGGTTTATGACGTAAGCGGTTTCCGCAATATCGAAATACCGTGACATTCACGAGAAGGCTTCGACTCAACGGAAAAATGCCCGAGGGGGGATTCGAACCCCTGACTGTAGTGGACGTGCAGACCGTGACTGGAGCGCCTCAGTCCCCTCCCGCGGGAGGCGTAGCGTAAAGGAAACAATACATTTTTCTTAAGATTGAGTTCCGTTGTAGAACTGCTGCACCATGACCTCAAGGCACGTATTAACAATGGAACGCGGTAGAGTAGCCGAGCGGTCTAAAGCGTCTCGCTGCGGATCGCGCGGTTGCTCGGCGTGCAGGTTCGAGTTCTCCCTAGGGCATGGGTGTGTGTGTTTGTCCTTAGGTTAGTTTACCTAGGTTTAATTATATTGTAAGCTACGGACTGATGACCATGCAGTTTGGTCCGATAGATTTACAAACATTTGAACATTTCATTATTAACAATGGCAACTTCGGCATTGGTACAACATAATATATATTGTGAATCTAACTTATTTTAATAACAAATTACAGATTTTCTTATCTGCCGTCATTCTGTGATAACCCCGACAATGATGTTAAGTTTCTCCGAAACTCCACGTCAACTCCTCATTATTTTTGTCTTTCTCCATTTTGATCTCAGTCCGTATTCTGTACTCTATAAGTATAAGGTGTATAATTCTTCTTCGAGAACACCAGAGTTATCAGCTAATCTCATATCGTTTCACACTGAATTTTTACACTTCTTTCGAAACTATAATTTCGTATTGCGCCTTCGTTATATATAATTTGAATGATAGGGGCGAATGACTGCAATCGTGCCATACACCCTTTTTAACCCGGGCAATTAAGTCATTGCCGTCTTGTTACCCTCTTGGTTGTTGTAAACATGGTATATTACTCCTTTCTCTTGTAGCTTACTTCCATTTTTCTTAGAATTTCGAACTTCTCGAACCATTTTACATCATCAAATGTTTTTTCTATGTCAACAACTCCTATGGACGTGTCTTGATTATGATCTTAAGTACGTGAAATGCAACGGACTGTAGTCACTACAGCAAGACTGCTTTATTTTTATCAGGCTAAAACAACGGACTACTGTGCTACGGATAAACATATATAGTTGATTAACAGGCTCTCCTATTATCTCTTTTTAGGTATACACAATTGCACAATGGTCGAGTACCACACTATGAATACGAAGGTCGTAGGTTCGATCCCGGCCAGATCCTAGGATTTTTATCTTTCACTTTCCACTTGCCGGCCGCGGTGGCCGAGGGGACTGAGGCGCTCCGCCGGCCGCGGTGGCCGAGGAGACTGAGGCGCTCCAGTCACGGTCTGCACGGCCACTACGGTCGGGGGTTCGAATCCCCCTTCGGGCATGGATATTTGTGTCGTCCTTAGTCTTAGCTAGTTCATAAGTAGTTTGTAAGCTTAGGGACTGATAACCCCGTAATTAAGTCCCATAAGCTATACAAACATTTGAAAACATTTGAAAACTTTCCACTTCTACACCTCTGGCAGTATTGCTCATGTGAAAAATACCGAGTAGCACCGTGGTTCGGAACCCACTTTAAACTGTAGTTCGCCCTATAACTGGCTGGGTAAGTCGGTTCGAAGGTCGGAGGAAGGCAACGGCATACCACCTCCAAACAGGACCATGCCTAGTAAAGCACTGTGGTGTTCAAACCATTTTCGGATTGTTGACTGCTTTACCTTTTTTTAACACAGTCGTTAATATTTACGACATAATTATTCTTATGGCCTATTTGAAAAAAAAACTGAGGAGAAACGGAAGAGAAATAAACGGCAACAGAAATGAGTCGTCCCATTGTGCCCGACCGCTGTGATGCGTGAGTGACCTTTGACTTCCCGCGAAGTCGGCACCCACGGAGATAGGAGGCGCGCCCAGGGCGTGCCTTGCGGCCGGTGATCGCTGGCTTTCACCACAGAGTAACATGTGCTTTCACTGTCCACGGCGCGTCACCTGGTGACAGCGCTTAGGCGCTACGTAAACATGTGGCTGCAGGAGAGTGGCAGGTCAGAGGTCAGCCGCAGCCACCACGCTGCTCCCCCCCTCCTCCCCAAGCGCCGCGTCCGCTGACTGCCTGGCTGTCACTGTCACTTCAAGGTCACGAGGGCAGCCCGTCAGGCGGTTCCTACCAATTCCAACACACAATATCATTCGTTAATGAATGGATAAAGACCGGCAGCAGGCATTTGTATGGAGTGTTGCCTTGTACGGGAGTGAAACATGGACGATTAACAGTGCGGACAGGAAGAGGATAGAGGCTTTTGAAATGTGGCGCTACAGAAAAATGATGAAGATTAGGGGGGGGGGGGGGGGGGGTAGATCGCGTAACTAATGAAGAAGTACCGAAGAGAATTGGTAGGAAAAGGAATTTTTGGCATACCTTGACTAAGAGAAGGGATCGCTTGATACGACACATTCATAGTCATCGAGGAATGGTAAATTTAGCATAGAAGGGAGTGTGTTGGGTAAAAATCGCAGAGCAAGACCAAGAGACGCACATAGTAAGCAGATTCAAATGGATGTGGGTTGCCGTTCTTATGAGGAGATGGAAAGGCCTGCTCAGGATAGAGTAGGGTGGAGAGCTGCATCAAAACAGTCTCCGGACTGAAGACCATAACAACAACAAAGACCAGCAATTGTCAGTGAGGGGGATGATTGTCAGTTTCATATACTGTTCCCCTGACATATTATACTCCCGCATCAACCACAGAATCTCAAACAAGACTATAATAATTCCAGTTCCAAAGATAGCAAGTGTAGAAAAGTGTGAAAATTATTGATCTATTAGTGTAGTAAGTCGTGCAAAATACTAGCCCTTCACAGAGAAACAGTCGTAGAAAAACTGGCTGAATTCGATCTTAGTGAAGATCAGTCTGTTTTTAGGAAAAATGTAGGAACGCGTTTGGAAATACTCAATACGTATCTTCGAAGGTAGATTAAGAAAAGGCTAGCCTGCGTTAAGTAGCTCATGTGGATTTAGAGTAGCTTTTGACAATGTTGACTGGAATACGTTCTCCCAAATTATGAAGGTAGCATGGGTAAAATCTAAGGGACCGAAGAGATAGACACAAGTTGTACAAAATCCGAACAGCAGTCATAACAGTATAAGGGGGGAAAAAGGGTCGCGGTGGTTGGGAAAGTAGTAAAACAGGGATTGTAACCTTTCCCCAGTGTTATTTAATCCATACCTTAAGCCAGAAGTGAAGTAAAGAAAGGAGATATTTAGGGAACGAATTAAAATTTAGGGAAAAGAAAAACTTTGCGGCTTTGTCGATGGCTGAGCGGAGGGCCTGGAAGAGCAATTTAATGAAATGAAAAGTGTCTTGATAGTAGGGTATATGATGAAGATTAACAAGAGCAATACAAGGGTAATGTAATGTAGTCTGAGAAAAATTAGGTAATGCTGGTGGAATTAGGTTAGTGAACCCATAACGAATTCATGTGAAAAAATGATTGAAGCTTATTAATTTTGGTGCTATTGGAGAATACTGAAGATTAAATATGTAGACCGCTCAATTAATGAGGACGTATTGAACAAAATCGGGAAGAAAACATTTGCCACATATATTGATTAAAAGAAGGGATCGATAGGTAGCACACATTCTGATATATAAAGGAATCATCTATTATCGGAGGAAAGCGAGTGTGCGGTACAAATCTCAGAGATAGACGGAGAGACGAATACAATAAGTAGTTTGAAACAGTTGACGGCTGCCCTCCTTATTCAGAGTTGAGCAGGGTAGGATGACGTGGTGAGGTCATGAGAGGAGTCTGTGCAGAGAAGACAACGACATAGTGATCATTATGACCCCGATTCTCTACGTTCTCTACGTTCCTCCGCAGCAGCGATAAAAATACGGAATAATCACTGAAGGGTTTTCACATTACACTGTCGTTCAAGAGATGCCGGAATCTGATATTGTGATCGTGTGGGATTATTGATCGGGAGGCCCAGTCTTGGGTTGTTCGGCCGCCAAGTCCTTCAGTTTGGCGGCCGTTTCGGCGACTTAGGCGTCGATAATGATGAAATGATGATGAGGAGATCACCACGCGGGGATGTATTCTTCGACCTGGCCAGTAATCGAATCCGTGACCGCATGACCCTGAGGTAGCGTGCTGTCACGATCAGATAACTATGAATACACATGAGTTAAACGTACAAAGTGCAGATAATGTGTTAAAACGTCATGACTGAAAAGGCAGCTTTACGGCCTCTTAGTAGGTGATACACTTTTCCTTTCATCATGTTCCGAGAGAAACATTTTCGTGAAGGTTTGAAATTATCCAGGGAGTTTCAAAAGTAGTACTAAATATTTCGGGATTGTGATGAAAATGACGTATAACATGATAACATGTATACAACTTTGTGTTCAGTGATAGAGCAGCTAGTATGAAACCCAAACAAACTTGAAAGGAAGAAAAAGGCAAAAAATGGCAATTTAACTGGTTCTTCCGCCAATTTTTGGCAGAACATCACATTGAATTACAAGCACAATTTTGTGAATGTTCAAGTTTATTTTTATTTAGTTAACTTGTTTTCGGCTTCTGATTTTGAAAGTGACCTTCGAAGACGAAAGAGATGAATGTCTGTTAACACTGAAAATTGTAGACGTGTTATATGACATTCTTAGTACAATTAAAAAAAAAAAAAAAAAA
Organism: Locusta migratoria; assembly: GCA_026315105.1. Taxonomy (NCBI): domain Eukaryota; kingdom Metazoa; phylum Arthropoda; class Insecta; order Orthoptera; family Acrididae; genus Locusta; species Locusta migratoria. The sequence goes on along the minus strand of CM048745.1, from coordinate 459,965,276 downwards.
AAAAAAAAAAAAAAAAAAAAAAAACTCTATTCAACGGGGAACATCGTGTATGTAAGGTTTCTTGCAGCTCTGTAACTGCTCTCATTCCCAAGTAGCGGATGTTTAAATGTTTTTGAAACTATGGGACTTAACGTCTGCGGTTACCACTCCCTAGGCTTACAAACTACTTAAATTAACCTAAGGAGAACATACTCACACATGCCCGAAGGAGAATTCGAACCTCCGACGGAGAGCAACCGCGATCTCCGCAGCAAGGCGCCTTAGAGCGGTCATAAATTCCACCGTGGCTGCAGCGCATTCATTTATTCGCGCGGTGGCATCTTATTGTTTGTGATGTCGTATTCCTAGAATTATGTAACACATTTTTTGTTTTTGTTTTTGGCCCACTTTTATTATTACGAAAAATGGGCCTTTGCGATCGCCTTTTGACAACTAGAAATTTAAATGAAAATAATGGGTTAACCGTTCATCTGACACAAAAATTGATAAACGAATTTATAGAGGAGAAAGTTCTCTACAACTTTGCTCTGTCATGGTTTTCCCTTATTCGCACCGTTAATATATATATATATAATTTTAAATGTTTGTAAATCTATCCGACTCAACTGCTGAGTTATTAGCCCGTAGCTTACAAACTACTTAACCTAATGTAATCCAACCAAAGGACAACACAAACGCTCATGCCCGAGATGGGCCTCGAACCCCCGACGACGAACGGCCACGCTCACCTCAGTACGGCGCCCCAGTGCGCACGGCTAATCCGCCGCCGCTCGCACCAATAAAGGCAGAAGATAATTCAAAAAGACTATAAACTAAAACGGCAAGGCAGGTTATTGTATTTAAACGGGAAAAGAAAATTATAATATGGAAAAGTTTAAAGAAGTAAAAAAAAAAAAAAAAAAAAAAAAAAAGAAAAGAAAAGAAATGAAAGAGTATGTCTGCGAAAGAAAAATTTGAAATATCAACAAGTTTGGCTGTGTGTTAAAATACGGTCAGAATGAGTATTCGTGTTGAGTTCATGGATATTATCACAATAGTATAGTCGTAACCAAAAGTGGATCTTAATACATGTCAGTGCGATGTTTTGGTCAGTAACCTTCCCGGATGTACAGAGAGCTGCGGCGGAATGGCCGAGCGCTTTGAGGCACTATGCTCTAATGCGCGAACCCGTTTCTCGTCGGGGGTTCAAATCCTCCCTCGGCCATGGATGTTTGTGCTGTCTTTAGTATAAGTTAGTGTGTAAGTAGTTTGTAAGTTTAGGGACTGATGACCTCACAGTTAAGACCCAAAAGCTTAACAAACATTATAACATTGTTTTGATGTACAGAGAACAGCTCACTAAAGTCTTATCGCAGTCGGATGAATGGTTCAGTGACATATATAGGACGCAGAGGATACCGCTCACTCGGACGCGGTTCCCCTACAGACACGCTTGTCCAACGCTTGACAAGCTGATCTCTACGAGTTTACGAGAGCAACTCGGGCGCCCGAATCCCGATTGTCGGGAGTGCACTCCTGCTCTCGCGATAATCCCAGGAGGCTTTTCTTGGTTGTAAGGCGTATGCCGGAACTGGTAAGCCCATCCCACTTATTCCCAATTGGGATCCCCCTTCGCCCCACGATGAGCTTGTCTGATAAGTGGCTGAATAGAATCGCGACTGTATGGGCTGCAACTCAAAGAGCCCGCTGCACTCTTCGGAGTGGAGAATTAAAAGTTAAGAATACATATTGAGATGGAGTTTAAGAGAGTAACTCGGGCGCCCGATCTCTGACTGTAGTGAGTGCACTCGTGCTCACGCGATAATCCATATAAGTTTGGTGCAACGTATTAGAGAAGAATTAAATTGGTCCCAATCCCCCGGTTCCGACCAAGGCTTTCGGGAGGCTTTCCTTGGTTGTAAGGCGTATTTCGGAACTGGTAAGCCCCTCCCACTTATTTCCAGTTGGGATCCCCCTTCGCCCCAGTATCAGCTTGCCTGATAATTGGCTGAATAGAACCGCGACTCTTTGTGGGCCGGATCTCAAACAGCCCACTACACTCCTCGGAGTGGAGAATGAAAAGAAAAGAATACATATTGAGATGGAGTTACATTAGTCGTTCGGTTAGCCGTGTGGTCTAACGCACCGCTTTCCGAGACGGGGAGGCGTACAGGCCCCGGTTCGACTCCGCCCGGCGGATTAACGAAAGGGGTCGGAATGCCGGCCAGCCTGGATGTGGTTTTTAGGCGGTTTTACACATCCCCCTTAGGTGAATACCGGTGTGGTCTGGTCCCCAAGTCTCGCCTCAGTTACACGATTCGCAAACATTTCGTAACATTTCACATTTACAGACACATAACAGTATACGCAGACATTTGGGGTACACATTTACTGCCGGGGGCATGGGGTGGCGGCAGGAAGGGCATCCGGCCACCCCGTAATCACTAACATGCATTAACAAGCCCACCCTGACTGTGTGGGAGAAACGGGTAAAGAGAAAGAAGAAGATTGAGATGGAGTTACAAGGTTTTCACAGCTTACCATCTATATTTCGGTCATCGTGTGATCCTTGCACATGCTTAGAACGTAAATTAAAACCAACCAAACTTTTCAGTCTTAATGTTTGAGAATTACGTTCACTGTGAAGCAGCTACATTGATAATGGTCAGACAGTGACCGAAATCTACATGTGAAGCAATCAAGAAATATATGCAAAATGATTGTTGACCATCCTGCAAATATAGTAATGGTCGCTGAGCGCGTGGATTCAACACGTAATCAAACTCGACTGGCGCGGCCAGGCGCCATAGATCGACACTTACTCCCGGTCGTGGTAGATCGCCCGTCGCACTGCCCCCGCAGCGTACGCCGAACGCTACTGGCGCCGGTTCGACTCGTAATCCCCGTCAGCTCAATTTACCGCGCGCAGTGAGAAGACCGTGCCGGGCGCGACGAGGTACAAATTCCGCGGTGCCGTGGCGGACGACACACGAGGCGGCCGCACTTGTAACCGTCGGGGGGATATTAACTGCAGCGCGGATGCTTGCGGCGCGAAACGGCGAGCGCAGGTGTCGGCGTGGCGGCCGCCATGTTTAATCAGCACGCGGCCGCTCATTACAGCGTGTAATTCTCGCCGCGACGCGACGCCGCGCCGCCGACATCACCGCCGCGCCGACATCGCCGCAGCTGCAGCCGACATCGCCGCCACAGCACGCGCCACGCCGCGCCAAGCCGTCAATCCGGGCCGGCGGCCAACCGCCTCGTTCCGCAGCCACCGCGATGCTTTTTTGTTTCCTTTCTCTCTCTCTCTCTCTCTCTCTCTCTCTCTCTCTCCGTGTCCCTCGCGCACTACCAGCGACCAGCGACGCGCGTTTTCATTAGCAGAACGGCTTCGACAAACCGTAACTGCGCACCGAATTGCCGATTCAGCATGGCGCGTATATTAATTTACTGGCAGATTCGCGCATTAGTGGGAGATGTGGGAGGCAGGGGCGAGGACGAGAGACAGAGAAAATGTGTTCCGTGGCGCATCGCTGTGGCGCTTACCCTGTGTGAATCGAAAATTGTTGCGGCACGGCGGCTTCGTGACGACGGAGAGCGACCGCCGGCTAAACGCTCCATGTCCCACCACCGCATTTAAGAAAAAAATAAATGTTTGTATAGTGTATGGGACTTAACTACGGGGTCATCAGTCCCTAAACTTACAAACTACTTATCAACTACTTAGGAACTAGGACGGCACAAATAACCATGCTCGTGGGGGGATTCGAACTCCCGACCGTAGTGGCCGTGCAGACCGTGACTGGAGCGCCTTAGTCCCCTCGGCCACTGCGGCCGGCCTCATTTAAGAATTTCGGCGCCTGCTCTTTCGGGCTTGTCTGAACTTTGAGACGTCGCTATGTGATGTTACAGCTGGTTTTAATATAGATTTCGTTGGGGTATTTGTTTATATGTTCAGATGTTTTAACAAAACTAACGGGGTTCCATTAAAAATAAAAATAAATTTTAAAAAAGTAGAATTGTGTTAAAAAACATACTTCCGTGCATTATTTTATGGTTTGTATTAACCAATTACACTAGCCCACTTCCTCCCGTTTGGTCTGTGCAATCGGTTCGTCAGTATTAGATGTGGTTTACGAAATATATCCACCGGTAATGTTAGGTGACTCACCCTGTATAAGTCGGTAACTTTAAACTCCCATATCTCCCACCCCCTTATCGTTATCAAACCTCTACCACCGTAGTGCACAATAGGAGACGTACCGCCGGCCGTGGTGGCCGAGGAGACTGAGGCGCTCCAGTCACGGTCTGCACGGCCACTACGGTCGGGGGTTGGAATCCCCCCTCGGGCATGGATATTTGTGCCGTCCTTTTTATTAGCTAGTTCATAAGTAGTTTGTAAGCTTAGGGACTGATGACCCCGTAGTTAAGTCCTATAAGCTTAACAAACATTTTTTGGAGACATACAAACACTACTCGTTTGCGATGTGTAGTTTTGTGTGCATAGAGAAATATAGGCACAAACACGTCAAATTGTATGTATATTAAGATTACTAGTATTCTGGTGTCTCCATAGATGATGTACTGACCATCTGCAATTCGTGTTAAGGAGGGAAAAACAGGGAACAGCGCTGTTATATGAAACAGCGTTATGCAGAGCTGCGTCTGCTTTAGGGACGGTCGTATAGCAAGGAGAAACAGTGCGACGGCGCGGCAGTAAACACCTACGGAGCAGAGGGCCGCTCTTAAATTCGGCCCGCGCCTCCAGTGGGCGGGACCGCGCGCTGTTGAGACGCGCGGCTGTAATGAGGACGTTACCACCGTGTGGGCCGTCACCAGTCGCCCAGTTCCCTAAACACCGAGTCCTCAACCTGTCACAGCGGAATTACTACGCCACTAAGCATCCAAGCTGGACCGCAGATACCACAACTTAGTGTTCAAATGTTTGTAAATCTAAGGTCATGTCCCTACACTTACTACCTAAACTAATGGATTCGGGGGTTAGATGCGGCAAACACCGAATTAGACCATAGACGTAAGTTAGATGTAGGTTTTTCTTAAATAGTAGAATAAGACACGCAGGGAAAACATTTTTGCGGGGGGGGGGGGGGGGGGGGCTGTGGTGACAAAAGAAACTGGCCGCCCAGTGCCAGGGGCATGCTCACTGGGATTCGCTCGGTGAGCTGGCCACCACAAGCAGGTTTGTAATGCTGGCACACATGTAACACCACAGGAGTAGCATAAAACACAACACATACACATCAACCAGTCTAAACATCAGCAACCAGCAACATGTCCAGTGGTTTCTGCAGAAACATGTAATGTAATGAAATGTAATGTCACCATATAGCCGCAAGAAATTTATGTATTATACTATGTCCCATTTTAGTCTTAGTTAATGGGTTGTATTGTTTGACATTATAATAAATAAAATTATTATTATGGTAGCCAGCGACGCTACCATTGAGCTAAAAAAAAAAAAAAAAGAAAGAAAAAAAAAAGAAAGAAAAAAAACACCTTGTATTAAGGACAGCGAACACATCCATGCGCCATGGAGGACTCGAAACTCCGTCGCGATCGACTGTGCGATCCGTAACGTGGCGCCCCAAACCTCACGGATGTTATTGTACTTGGGTGATGACACGCTGTACAAAGATAAAGCGCAATCATAATATGTAGGTTTCATTTGTCGGCGTGCGCCAGACTACAAATCCAATGGTCGCTGGTTTGGTCCTCGCCAGTTCCTAGGATTTTTATCTGTCACTTTCCATTTCTTTTACCTTTGGCTATGTGAAAAATACCGAGTATCACCGTGGTTCGGAACCCACGTTACACTGTAGGTCCCCCTATAACTGGTTGGGTAAGTCAGTTCGAAGGTCATAGGAAGGCAACGGAATACCACCTTCAAACAGGACCATGCAGAGTAAAGCACTGAGGTGCTCAAACTAATCTTCGGATTGTTGACTGCTTTACCTTACCGGGAAAGAAAATGACGTAGTCTATCTGTAAAATTTCTTACTTCTAACGTTTCGTTGCCTACTGGGAGCAACATCTTCCCAGAGTTGAGACGATGACTGGCTGCTAGTGCTGCACGTCCTTCTTATATAGGGCTCAAAGAGGGCGCCACGACTTGTCACGTGCGGCCGACTCTGAAGGTATGTTTCACGAGCGTCTGCACAAACTTATTACTAAATCTGAGGGGGGTACCATGGGGAGGTTCCCTTGTAAGAAGTTGTTTTATTAAGTATAAAACCGTGCCTAAAACCTTCCTCAGGTATAGATTAGTAACTGTACAAACATATAAGTCTCTGCATCTTGTCGTTCGGACGCGATAAGTGTACACCGAACAAACATTCACATTAATATATACAGATAAATACTTATCCGATCGCCGTAAAACCGTGCCTAAAGCCTTGCCCGGGTAGACATTAGTAACTGTACAAATTTTTAGCTCTTTATCACTTGTGGTTCAGACGTGATAAACATACACGGAACAGACATTCACATTTATAGATATAGGAGGTAAGTAGACACACTGAATTCAGATTTGTGCTGTGGCCAGGATTCCAATTTGGGTTCTCCTGCTCACTCACACTTTGTTAGCTGAGCGGTCTAAAGCGCCTGACTACTGAGCAGGAGGGCCCGGGTTCGAATCCCGGCCACAGCACAAATTTTAATTCTAGGCCTCTGGTTACAATTAATACCTTTAGTATAACGAGACAATTTTTGTCTCAAGGAACTGAATTATTGTTGATATTTAAGTTTCTTTCACTTAAGCAAACGATTTTCGAAAGCGTCAATGCCGGTAACACTGTTCCTCTAGGAATAATTCTGCATTTTATTTAATCCTTGTTCTAAACTTCTATAACCACGGTTAACAGGAAAAGGATGCCTACAAAGAACGAAAGGTCTAAACTGAAACGTAAAACTGTCGGCAAAAATGCTACTGCTGCACACACTGCACATAGGTCTCGCAGTAAACCTGAATTCCTCGCCCCGGATGTGACGTGTCGAGTGAGGCTGTAGGTGATTGTAGCACCAGGAGGCAAAGTGGGGATCATCAGCAATCAGTCCACAGAAGCTGTTTACACAGCTGCCGTGTCAGCAGCGTCGAATCGCCCGGTTGACCAAACTCAATCAGCGTTAGCCAAGTTTCAGAGATTATTAGTCGACGAGCTTGTTCGACACAAGACATCAACTTGTTTACTTGATGCACTACTGCTTTGAAGCGCAAATCTCGTTCTGACAACTAAGTATTTCATTTGTCTCCACAGTTTAATTCTCGCATAGCCATTTCTAAACTAAGATACGTACTGATGCAACACCGCTAAATTGTATTGGTGTAGGTAACCAAGGCGTTGAACGTCCTCAACAATAAAATATCGTCCAGCTAAATGTTTTCTTGCATTTATGAAATTTAATAATTTGGTATAAAATTATTTTTAATATTGACTCCTACAAAGAGCGTGAAAAACATACAGTTGTGTCCATCGTAACAGAAAATGGGATATTACGTAGAAAATTCTGCCCCAGTCTACAGCGTTAGTACAAAAGAACAGTTCGTTATAAGGCAAATTTTAACTTACGCATCAAACTAAAATTGTACTCTGGTTCGTGTCGTTGGTCGTTGCTGGTAACGATCTCACAACTATAGTTCTTAATTCATCCTCTTCACAAGATCATGCCGAAAGTACCCTGGTTATCAGTCCCTAGGCTTAAAAAATACTTAAACTAGCTTGTGCTGAGGACGACAGATATACCCTGGCCGAGGGGGACTCGAACCTCCGACGAACTCGACAGCGGCCAGCATTTATTGAGAAAAATCTTTCTCGGAGATGGGTCGGCCTACGAGGTCGATTGTTCTCGTCGTGCCGGCCGCGGTGGCCGAGGGGACTGAGGCGCTCCAGTCACGGTCTGCACAGCCACTACGGGGTTCGAATCCTCCCTCGGGCATGGACATTTGTGCCGTCCTTAGTTAGTTCATAAGTAGTTTGTAAGTTTATGGACTAATGACCCCGTAGTTAGTCCCATAAGCTATACAAACATTTGATCTCGTCATACGTAACCAAACTCAACGGCAGTGAGAATGCCAAATTATTCCGCTTTCCGCTTGATTGTTTGAGCATCCATTAGACAGTTTATGTTGTATTGGTCTTGTAAGCAAAGACATTAATCAAAAGCTGTAGGAACATGCATGTTAATGAAATAGTCTAGGAGGAGGAGGAGGAGGAGGAGGAAGAAGGCTATGGGTTTAACGTCCCGTCGACAGCTTGGTCATTAGAGACGGAGCTAACGCTCGGAGTTTTGGGTGAGGATAGGGAAGGAAATCGGCCGTACCCTTTTGAAAGGAACCATCCCAGCATTCGACTGTAGTGATTTAGAGAAATCCCGGAAAACCTAAATCTGGATGGCCGGAGGTGGATTTGAACCACCATCCTTCCGAAATAGTCTAGTGTGGGGTTCTAGTCCCGCATGAATGGTAGTAGCAAGTGTTTCCGTGGTCGGAAGTGGTAGCCTTTGTTAGAGGGCGCCATGTAAATCTGTAACAGTAGACCAATGACTGATCCGGGACTACGGAAGGTAATTACGGCAAGTGCAAACACTGTACGTCGGTGGCCAGCTCGTCGGATGATTTCCGTCCCGCGCCGCGCTACGAGGTGGTTGACCCCGGCGTGAGGTGGTTGGCGCCTGCAGCTCCGCTGCCGCCACTATTTTGCGATTAGCGTCGCAGCGGCCGATTTGTCGTCGGCTCTAGGCGTGCCGTCGACGCGGCAAAAAAGTTTGCGCCCGCCACGCCGGTAATTCTCGCGGCCAGTGGCTCGTGATTTAGGCTTTCTGGAAGCGCTTACGTGTGAGTCGCCGGAATTATGAGCTGCAGCAGCGGCGCACGGCGCTGACGTAAGGCGGCAACACACACAGGCGCCGCCTACACCAGACAACTCCCTGGTCCCGAAAACAGACTTGCTCGCAGCTTCTCTCGTCACCATTGCGGGTGTGGTGTACAGCGTGGTAATGACAACGGTGGCTCGGTAGAATTACACTCACATTATACGCCCCGAGTCCGCCCTTTACACAGCCAGATGCATCTAAGGAGTAGCAGTTGAGTGTTAAATTTTTGCGGATGTCCCAAAGTGATGAGAGAAACTGACGATAAAGATGCTTCTTCTTATTACACCATAATGTCCCATAAAAAATAACAATACTCACAACCTCTGATTCAATCACAAGGTTATCAAGAGTTAAAACATTTAAATTCATCCACCGTCACAACCTTATCATTAAATACAAGAAAGGAAGAGTCGATTACTTTAGAAAACCACCAGCATAAAGCAATATATATACATAATCTGTGTGTGTGTGTGTGTGTGTGTGTGTGTGTGTGTGTAGTGTCTTTTGATCCTGCATTCATTATAGATTGAGACCCAAAGGAGTTACGTGCAATGTAATTACATAAAATGCCAAAGACTCTTTCACGGAATGTATGGCGTTAACTGCGAAAAGGTAAAGTTGAAAATGTAATCCGACCCGAGACTCTAACTCGGGTCTTCTGCTTTCGAGGCAGTTGCGCTGACCTCTACACGACTTGGGCCACAGCGATAACCACATCTGCACGAAATTACTGAAGTACGTCTCTCATCAGATACAAATTCTCAACCTTACCCCCACCCACTAGAACTCAAACTCGTAGTTATTCAAATGTTAAAATTTTTGTTAAACTTATGAGACTGAACTGCGGAGTTATCAGTCCGTAAACTTATGAACAACCTTATTCTGAAGACAGCAGAAACATCCATGCCCGAGAGAGCATTCGAACCCCCGACGGGGAACGACCTCGCGCATTGTAGCATAGCGCCTCAATGCGCTCGGCCGCTCCGCCGCGGCCTCGTAATTATTGCAAACTAATTTCCGTATGACTAAGGGTCTAGGAGTGCCAGCGCACTGAGGAAAGGATCATTGCCCATCATCGTCATTTATAAAAGAAAGCAGGAGACTCGGGTTCGATTCCTGGCTGGGTACACAATTTCAGTTTTACCCATTCGCAGTTAACGATGTACATTTCTTGAATATGAGTAGATAATAATTGCTCGATGAAAAGTGACGTCTGTTCTTTCGGATATGTCCGAAGAAACAGACGCCACATATATATTTAACTAATACCAAAGGCACTGATTTAAACGTTTGTGCTGAACGTACAGTGGGGAAGTGGACGTGCGCTCTAAGGCGCGTTGCTCTGTAGTATCCGTCTGCTCCCCGTCGGAGGTTCGAGTACTCGCTCGGCCATGGGTGTATATGTTGTCCCTAGCATAAGTTAGTTTAAGTAAAAGTCAAGCTACTGATGACCACTGCAGTTTGCTCCCATAGCATTATAAACATTTTGTCCTGGACCATGAGTTGAACTCAGGTCTGCCGGCCGCGGTGGCCGAGGGGACTAAGGCGCTCCAGTCACGGTCCGCACGGCCACTACGGTCGGGGGTTCGAATCCCCCCTCGGGCATGGATATTTGTGCCGTCCTAGTTCGTAAGTAGTTCATAAGTAGTTTGTAAGTTTAGGGACTGATGACCCCGTAGTTAAGTCCCATAGACTATACAAACATTTGAACTCAGGTCTGCTGGGAAGGTAACTACGCTATCACATAGCTATTGCGAAAGGGAAGCCACAGTAAGGCTGATGCAAGTTTCCCCAGTGTAAGGGACAGGTTCCGTGGCCGCTCACATGGAGACACCTGCACGACGATGCGTCACGGCGGCCGCGGCTGCCTACTGCTCGTGACGTCACGGCGCGCACCTTGGCGAGGGAAGGGCTCGCTAATTAAGTCTGGACCGATTATCCGCGTCGCTTCATTACGCGCGCTGCAATAATATTTGATTTTCATTAAGGGCGGCGGAATTAGGCCGCCTATTATTGCTCTTTTGTTTTGGTTGGCGGCGGCGTTTTCTTTGGGGGGCGGCGGGCTCTTAAGGCGATTTTCCTTAACGACGGCGCTGAGCGCCTCCATCAGGCTAAGGGCGGGAATTTGGGCCCTGTCCGCCGCGCGCCATTATTCTGGTGGCTGCGGCATGCGCAAATAACGCTCGCCTTACCCGGAATCAACGGCCGGCGAGGGAAAAACGACCCTAATCCCGTCTAACGCCCCGGCCATCTCGCAGCTCTCTCTGCACACCGCAAAAATCCTGCGCCGCTTAGAGGTCTGCATCATACGCTGGTGAGCTGGCAACTGAGCGTCTTCAATCCTCCTGAATAATTTTAGTGTCATCATCAGAAACACTAGTGTTACCGTGGTCTAAATTGGACGAATTGTGATTAAAACAATGTCGGGCGTACAGCCGAACGTCACTGCATACTCCTCACGATATTTCGGCTAATACTCCCTTGGCCATCTTCAGGTGCTGCGTACTGTAGACTAACGATAGCCGCGTCTAACCGTCATCTACCGGGGTACTAGGTATGGGTAGGACTGTGAGACACGGCGAATCGAGTGCACCGCTCCAGCTGTTCTCGAGATGCTCACGAGATTGTTTTTAAATATGAACACGCGACAAGGAAAATCACAGAGGTGGCAGTACTTTCCGGAGGGTGGAGATAACGTCTGTTGCACTGTTGTCTTGAAAAGATCCGAAATGGAAAAAAAAAAAAAATTCTCTATGATAACGCTCGTCCAAACGTCTCCAGGGTCACACAAAGTGCAGTGGCTAGTTGTGGGGTTGTGGATCCGCCTTGATGCCAAACATTTATTTACATACCCATACCAGTTTCGTCGGAAATTCCGCCATCGTCGGTGGGTTTTGTACCTATTCTAAAATCATACAGAAATAACATGTTCAAATCAAATGTTTGTATAGTCTATGGGACTTAACTACTGGGTCATCAGTCCCTAAACTTACAAACTACTTACGAACTAGGACGGCACAAATATCCATGCCCGAGGGGGGATTCGAACCCCCGACCGTAGTGGCCGTGCAGACCGTGACTGGAGCGCCTCAGTATCCTCGGCCACCGCGGCCGGCGAAATAATATGGTTACATGGTTTTTTCGCTGTATCATTGTGTAAACATTCAATTTCGTACCTTTATATTATTAAGCTAATGTACAGTGCATGATTTTTTTTCTTTTTTTTTGAGTGGTGCAGCATGTTTCAGTGTGTTTACAATTTCGGTATAGTTTAGTGTCGTTTCGCATCTAGGCAGCTCCACAATCTCACATTTGCAACGCAAACACGGCCTAACAGAAGAGATTCAAATCACAATTTTCTGGCCAAGTGGGAGTAACTTGAGCATCCGCCCTACAGCCTAGAAATGTCGCCTTGTAACTTGCATCTGATTGGTACGCACGCAAAAAAAAAAAAAAAAAAAAAAAAAAAAAAAAAAAAAAAAAAAAAAAAAAAAAAAAAATAAAGAAACTTAAGTACTCGGTAGAGGTCTGTATGTTGCCACAGCCAGAGGAATTATGCGATCAGTGAATCTACGGCTCGTTAAACAGACCTCTAGTAATTACTTTTGACTAAAGACTTCAACTATATACCCACAGTGCCGTTTCGTACGTTTTCATTTGAACACCCTCCACCTTGTCTGTCGAAGCCTGCTTTCCAAATAGCCGAGTCGCACAGTAGAGTGCTGGCCCCTTAGCGCGCAACGATGGCCGAGAGCCACGTGCGAACTGTTGCCGGTGTTTCGCACTCTTCCCAGCGGAGTCCGGCTGAGCTGTGAGTAGCCGCAGCGGCAGGGCGAGCCGACAAACGGGCTCACCGACCGCGGCCCGCTTGTATAAACATTTACTCTCGCCTCTGCAGAACAATGTGGATCCCACAACCACCAGCCGTGCTTCGCAAGTGTACTCACAGCGGACAAACCTTTACTCGTATTTGAACTTCCGTTTCTGTGTGCTCAAGCACGCAAGGGAATCATTAGAATGACGCCGCATTTGATGATAAGAAATTGCCTGCTTCCAAATATAATAGACTTGCGATTTACCATTTCGTAGTCAACATTTGTTCAACCAGAACGGCTGCAACGCGCTTCCGTTCAAGTGAGAAAGTCTACAGTGACTCCATTACTGCTGCGAGGGCCTGTGTGGCCCCAACAGTGAACATCTATCGTCAGAGGTTTAATCAAATTTGCCTGGTAAAGTAGTCGCGCGTGGTAGTTCACTACGGCATAATGTAGCTTGCGGAATGTGGAAACCTTCTCCGTGAAAAAATACATGTGCCAATTTTCATGGTCAGCACTTTACCATTTATGGGACAAAACGTTTTTTCTGAAAAATAGAAAGGTAATATATATTTTTTTTCCAATTCCGTTTGACTTGTATAGGCATGTAATATACTCGGAATTATTTTGTGTCCATTTAACTTGGAAGTGAAAGGAAGAAATAGGTGGCTGATGTACAGACCACCATCCATTTTGGGTGGGGCTTAGACTACGGTGGATGGTGGTCATTTAAAAGACCACCTTTTCATATCTGGAACAGATAACTGAACACAGCATTTGGAGTGCAAAGAAGATACAATTTATTAAAAAATTTACTCAATTACAAAAATTGAACACATTACAATATTCAAACAATAATGTGCAAAAATATTGTGTGTGATGTTTGACATGTGTGAGAGCTGCCACAGATGGACCAGACGAAAACCGTAAGTAAAAGGCTTTTCAAAAAATTCCGCCATTAACTCCGTATCAAGGTAACCATAAAGTAAATTCGGGCGTATATATGTATTACAGCAACGACAGCAGAATGAAGTAGACACACACACACACACACACACTAAAAACAACATGAATAATATGAAACACCACAATAAACGCACTTGAAGATGAGAATTATTTCTCGAAACGCGCTGTGCTAAATAAATAAAAAAATCGTGACTGGTAGCAGCATTGTTATTTATAAATAAATACATTTATCAAATGTTTCAAATGTTTGTATAGCTTATGGAACTTAACTACGGGGTCATTAGTCCCCAAACTTACAAACTACTTATGAACTAACTAATACTAAGGACGGCACAAATATCCATGCCCGAGGAGGGATTCGAACCCCCGACCGTAGTGGCCGTGCAGACCATGACTGGAGCGCCTCATTCCCATCGGCCACCGCGGAAAAAAAAAAGTCCATTTTATAATGGATAAAATCGAATTCTCCTTGCTAAGCAAGGTCATACTGTACAGTCAATTTGTAAAACTGCAGTATTTTATTTATTTATTTATTTATTTATTTATTTTGAATTTCTCAAAATTGCTGACTAATCTTGTTAATTTGACTATCGGATTAGGGAGAAAAAAAATCTGGCTTTACGTATCTTCATTGTGAACACGGTGTATTTATTATGATAAACAACTCTACGTAAATTTAGTGTAAAATAAGTTTTTATTTTCTTAGGACTATAATTTGTATTGAGAAACTCTTGTACTGGAACATGCAGTTTTGTGGTTGTTTTATGATGCGACTACGTCCTTCCGTGATGGAGACCCCTGGGGGTGGCGACCTGCAGGTTGAAAAACCCTGTGCTAGATGGCCAGTTTGTGATAAGCGGCAGCGCGCCGCGGTTTTTATTGTGATTGCTGTGCACGGGTAGTTTATAAAGGCCGGCGTGTCACAGAGTGGCGGCTCGGACGTTTGGTTATCACAGCAGCATCAGGACAGCGGCCGGGGAGGGGGGGGGCAGCATTCGGTAGCTCAGGAGAGCGCAGAACCACGGATCTAGTTATTCGCTGTGTAACGGTTGCGCCGCCGATGCCCGCCGAGTGCGACAGCGACAAAAACCGACGCTCCGCCGCCATCGCGGCGCGTGTGTACGCTCGGCCCGCGGTGAATTGCGCGCAATTGCCGATGGAGCGGCGAGCCGTGGGCAAACAGACGCCGTTTGCACCTGCAGTGCGTTTGTCGCGGCTGCGCTCAAGTGATTACGTCATCAGCGCGCCGGGATCCGCTGCGTGGCTGCAGCTGCGAACCGCGCGGTGCGGCGCGTGTCGATGGAGTGTGATTTACGTACTCTATTACACGGCCTTTGTCGACCGAATATTCAGTGCTGCGAAAGTGCAAACGAGGTTTTTCGTCGCTCGGGGAGAAACAATACGCACCTTCGGCATACAGGATAATTCTGTTGCCGGCTGCAGTGGCGGAGGGGACTGCGGCGCGCCGGTCACGGTCTGCACGGCCACTACGGTCGGCAGGTACAGTCAGGTCATTCATAATGTATATACATGTGGCGTCTGTTCCGAGAGAACAGACGTCAGTTCGGATCCTGCAGTTGTTATTATTATTTAATATTCATAGAATATATGTCATCAACTGCGATTGGGCAAAGCTGAAAATGTGTACCCAGCCGGGATTCGAACCCGGGTCTCCTGCTTTCTAGGCAGTTGCGCTGACCCCTACACCACTGGGGACACAGTGATCACCACACCTGCAAGTATTACCTAGGCACGCCTCCCGTCAGATACAAACTCCCAGCTTCGCCCTGCCCACAGTACTCAAACTCGTAGTTATGAAACTAATTCCCGTAAGAGTAAGGGGTTCAAACTTGCCCACCCCTCCCCACTCATTCATAATGCTTGTTTGAAGGACACTGAAGATGGTCACTAGGTGACTGAAATCGATCTGTGTGTTTTTTTTTTTTTTTTTTTTTTTTTTTTTTGTTAATATAACATTAACGGCCAATGCTGCGAAATACATCTGATGTGTTCATCATTGTGTGGTCGTGGAGCACCTCCAGGAAATGGTATCAAACCTCAAAATAAATCTTCTTTCCTTCCACTTTACTCCCTTCTTTTTCGAGATCTATGAAGACAGCATACACTTTGCATCTCGCGTTTCCTTTTCCCTTCTGGAAACAATATTGTTCCTCTCCAAGTCCTTCTTCCAGCGTTCCATAAAGCCCCCTATTCAGAACTCGAAGAAGTACCTTTGCTGCTTGTGATATTAGGCTGATTGTCCTGTGATCTTCATACTTTTTAGCATAAGGGTAAGGTGGTACAATTTCGATATAGGTACAATTCCGATCAACGTAAGTTTTCGTGCCATTTTTCTGTCTCGTAGTGTCTCGTTGTGTCACATTGTGTCACATTGTAGAGTAGCAGGTTTCTACAGCTCCTCCTGTCTTTTCAAATGTTCAAATGTTTGTACAGTCTATGGGACTTAACTACGGGGTCATCAGTCCCTAAACTTACAAACTACTTATGAACTACTTACGAACTAGGACGGCACAAATATCCATGCCCGAGGGGGGATTCGAACCCCCGACCGTAGTGACAGTGCAGACCGTGACTGAAGCGCCTCAGTCCCCTCGGCCACCGCGGCCGGCCTGTCTTTTCCAAGAATACACCGCTTTGCGGTAAGGAGATATAAATTTTTTCCCTTTAAAGCCGTAAGTGAAGCTACTTAGTCTAACGCGCTCTTATAAATCATCTAGTTAAGGGTGACTGGATTCGCTGCCAAAAATGCAATGTTTGGTATCACGAAGTATGCGTGACAGAAAAAGTGCTTTTTATGTGGAAGATGCCCGTAATCAAAATTTGACGAGGAAGCTGTGGTGTCGCACAAGTATAAACTGTGCGTCACCTACTTTCGCCGCGCGCCGCCATGCACACACGGCGCGGCGTTCTTACGACGTCAGCCATGAGCGCCCTCTGCTACAACTCTGCTCGTGGCAACCACTGAACGACATCGTTCACTTGGGACTGAGATAGGAACCAGTTAACACTTCGGAATCAGATAGGCACCAGTGAAGACTTGGTATCAGGTACTAGGCAGGCCTCTAGCTCAACTATGTATCAGCATTCTGCAGTACTGAGCTATGTAAAAGTTAAGTATTGTATAAATTCTGTGCAATATATATCTCGTTCTAATTTACTCTAGTGTTTCTAGTTTCTGCTGTCCCACCTTCGTACCTGCACAAGCGTGCATCCTTTATTCCTGTGTCGGTCTCATTCTACTCGGCCACCGACACCTACGACGGAAACGAGACACAAAAGCGGCGACATGGCTGGGACACAAAAGAAGTGATCACAAATGTACCTAGTGTGGTACATTTTAGATCGATTTTTCTCAATTCCGTAACCTTTTTTTTGTGTTTATACCAACATTTGTAACTGTATAATATTTGTGTTACATATTCATTAAACATCCAAGAACAAGTGTCATAGTTAAAATTATTCCTTTTCTCAATTTATTTCCAGTTATAATAACATTCGTCCGAAATGATCGAAATTGTACCACCTTATCCAATTAGTCTTTGGGAAATCAGTTCAAGCTTTAAATAGACGCCGGCCGCGGTGGCCGAGGGGACTGAGGCGCTCCAGTCACGGTCTGCACGGCCACTACGGTCGGGGGTTCGAATCCCCTCTCGGGCATGGATAATTGTGCCGTCCTAGTTCGTAAGTAGTTCATAAGTAGTTTGTAAGTTTAGGGACTGATGACCCCGTAGTTAAGTCCCATACACTATACAAACATTTGACTTTGACTTTAAATAGACAGCATCAATTTTATGGTTGATTGATTTTGATTTGATTCTTTCAGGGAAGCCAAAACAGTCTTAGTCTAACCCGCCACTGCCCGCACCGAAACTAAGTCTATTGTGCGGTATCGCTCCCTGTATGTCTAGTAAAGCCAACCAATGCCCTTGAACAGTGTAAGGAGTCCCTTTACCAGTTCTTTATTAGACACAATTTCTTCGGGTCTGGTTGTCCCAAATGTTCTGTGCCTTTTAGTCTCCAATGGAATGCATTCGAAGATTAGATGTGATGCAATTTCATCACCGTCATCACAGATCCTACGTCCTCTTCTGTTATTCCCATTGTATGTAGGTGTTTTTTGAAATTCCCATGGCCTGTCAGCAATCCAACCATGAGTCTAATCTCTCTCCTGTTCAGACCCAGGATTGCAGAGCTTCTTTTCAAACAAGGCTTTGGCATCATTACCTTGCCATGTTTTTGTTGATGGACTTTGGTCCAATATTCTACGTGCTGTCTTCTGAGCCAGTTACGTAGCTCCAATTTAATCATTGCCTTGGTGATTGTCAGGACAGGTTCCGGTCCAATAAATGGAGTCTCTGCCCCCAGCCTGGCTAATCTGTCGGCATGTTCGTTGCCACTGATCACCGAGTGGCCAGGGCCCCACAATAGGTTTACTCTATTGCTTTCCCCTAGCTCCGTGTGACATTCTGCAACAATTTTAGACCTTGTTGTAGGAGCTGCCAGTGATCTCAGGGCTGCCTGGCTGTCTGAATAGATATAGATGCTACGGTATTTGTAGCACCTACGCAAATTCTGCTCCACACATGCCCTGATGGCAGTGATTTCGGCCTGGAATACTGAGGCCAGATTCCCTATAGAGATGACGCCCTCCAGTCTTGGCTGCACCCCGTATACCCCGGCCCCAACGCCTTGGTCTGATTTCGACCCGTCAGTGAACCAGACATTTTTATAGTTAGTTTTCAAACTAAAGGCAAGCGTTTCACTTTGTTTCTTACTATTAAGGAAATAACCCGTTACCCGACCGACTTGGAGACGAGCTGCTCCGTAACTCCGCCGTCTCCGTCCTGCTGCGCGTATTTCCCGGGCGTGCTGTATCTCCCAGCCAGATAGCGGGCCCCGGGCCGGAACAATACGGATGGAGACGCGGCTGAGCAGGCGGCGGTATAAACGGCAGCGATTACCGGTTAACGACCGACACGGCGCCACGGCCCCCCACTTGTTCCAGCCCGGGCACTGTGCCCGAATACAATTATCGCTTCTCCTCACCACTTAATGTATTCAGCTTTCCCGCATTTGCATCTCGCGCAGTAACGACGAATATTTTAGAATTCTCCCACCGCTGTATCAATGAATCTCCTCGGCCAAAATTTCTTAACATTAAACTCTGAGAACAGCGAGGGGCCAGCAGCTCCGTGGAAAGAATTACATGAATTATTCATAAGTTAATTCGGTGGCCGCGGTGCTACAGCCGTCGTAACGCTGAAGAACACGGCGGGCGCACTATTAGCGAGCGTGGCCGGCCAGTTTAAAGAAGTTCGCCTCTCAGCACCCAGAGCTACGCCACGCCCAGCTTTGCCGCTGCCGTTCCGCCTTCATTTGGCCCGGATCAACATGCTGCCCGTTGATTTCTTTCCCAGCGCCGCCTCGCCTCGCTAATAGCTTCGTTACTGCACTAAGTACGGCTGCGGGGCCGCTAACAAAGGCATCTGGAGGAAAACGGCGACAGTGTATCTAAATGGCATGAATAATGTAGAATGGAAGTAAACTCAGATGCAGAAAAATCGGAATCGTGAAGCCAAACAACATGGTTAAGCAAACGTTACTGAATTATATGGAGAGTAAAATTAACAGACGTACGCATAGAGATAAAGCAGGGGGGAAAAAAAATCTGGCGCGGTCAGGCTGCCAATTTGCGCATGCGCAGGAAAGGTTCGAGTTCGAGTGGGGGATAGTCATCATGTGATACGTGTGTGTTTGTAGTGTGTTTTTCGATTATTTCGGAGTCACTGCAATCCCACTTGAGATCAGACATTTCTCGTTTACACTTCTTCGTTATTAGGAAAGAAAGTATTTTAATTATTCCTTTCAACTCACCTTCGACTGCAGCCAGAAACTGCAAAAAGCGTTCCAGCAGTGCAAGTATCAAACAAGGGTTTTTACGTACAGTAGCTGCGCATGCGCAGGAACATCTGTTTCTTAGCGCTTAAAAGTAGCCGTCTGGCAGCTGCTGGAACGAACCTATGTATTACACGGGGTTGGAACTGGCTGATCCCCATCATTTATCTTTAGGTGTAACCAACTTTGCATTTTAAACCATCTATAAAATCCTTTTTCTCCAAAAATTGGAGCTCATTCAATTATGAATTAAAAACTGAATTATAATCCATCCCATACTCTGATGCTGACAACAATAACGCTTTATCCCTAGCTGTCTTCTCCGGAGTTTTGGGATGGATTTTATTCAGTTTTTAATTCATAGTTGACGGGGCCCAACTTTTTGGACAAAAGGGATTTTATAGATGGGTTTTAAATGCAAAGTCGGTCACACCCGAAGATAAATGATGGGGATCAGTTAGTTCCAACTCCGTGTGGTATATGGTTATGACTTGAATAAAATAAGCACTTGATGATGCAAATTCGAAACCGATCGTGGGTTCTTAATAAAGAATTTTTACAGTCGTAGCGCTGTATTGTGAAGAAAATTTCTTTATTCGTTTCCTCCTCCCTCCTGTGTACTTCTCATCTATCCACATCCACCATTTCCCCTCTTTCTCCTCCTCCACTCCATCCATTCTATCCATCCGTTTCCTCCAGCCCTCGTCCTGATACAAACGTTGTTAGATGTGATTCACAATGGCATTCGTTAAATTATTTATAATAATATATCATTAGTCAACCTCTTCCTTCGCCTCCTCCTAACAACCTGTTTGTAAAAAAATAAAAAAAATAAAAAAAAAATAAAAAAATAAAAAAAACACAACTATGGTGATATAACTGGTGTTTTAGACATATAGCTGGCAGGAGAGAGTAGCTGTCAAAAAAGAGTTGTTGTGAAGCTGAAACGAAATACGATCGTGCAGCATATATGGGGCGTTGTCCACATCAACAATGGAGAATTAATAAAGGTCATTTCGACCTTAGATCTCACGGTGGTCCTGACGTCAAACACTTGTTATCAAACGTACTGCATATACGCTGGAGTCCATCACGCAAAATGGAAAGGCGTTTGACGTAAATGTGTTATAAACATGAGCAACATGCTCTCGTCAGCAGCAGCTGTTTAAATATTAAGCTTTCTTGGGGATGACTGACCGTTGTCCGGATGTCTCCAAGATGACGATACATTCGCCACATGTCCGTCTGTCTTTGCAGAGTCCGACAACTAACCCGATAGGTATAGCCGTATAAAAATAACAGGAAGGAAGAAGCAACTTTCAAGAATAATGGACGCAATAAGAGTAGCACCTACCCGGAAGCACAACGTGCTAAAGAGAGCAAGCAATTGAAACTGGTGGACTGCTTCATAATAAAGGTTCTCCGCTAATTCGAGAGTACAAAAGCAATAAAGAAATCCATGATTTCCTATTTCTTCTGAGATTTAAATGCAATCCATAAAATAAATAACCATTTAAAATAATAAATTAGACTTCGTTTTCTTTTTCAGACTGCAGCAATGAAAATAGTATCGACCTCTTATGCACGTCACCGCTGTAGAACTTCATAATTTTGCAGTAAGAAATTAATGGATCTCACTGGGACAATTTCAGCTGCCTTCGTCGACAGTAATGCCGTTCTTCGTTAATATCGTGTCCCCTGGCGAGCCATCTAATCTCCCATAAATCCTCGCCCGCTTCTTCGTGCTGGAACGTAAAAGGAAAGTCGAATAAAAAAAGGGTCTTTGTCTCCGGCCAAAAATAGCAACTGTGCCGAGAAAACATGAGCCCATTTCCGTCCATTCCTTTGTTTCGCTGGAAATATTCAATAGCCTTTATCTGAATAACGAGTCCGGGACGATCGCTACGTTAGGATATAAATTGCTTAGCTAAAGACAAATACGAATTGGAATCTAGGACATAACAATTAGGTGTCGTTTGAAAGCGAAACATATACGCAAACCTTGAGCGAAATTTTGCGCGGTATATATTGCATGCATTTATTATTTTACATAGGTATTAACAATAAAGAAATCTTCACAAAACCAGTTGGACATTTATTGCTCTCTTGCTTCTTCTCAAAAATTGAGATAGAAAGCTAAAAAAGAAAGGAAAAAAAAACTGTTAAGTGTTAATACTCATTGTATCGATATTCAGTGCTACTCAGATTCGTTGCAAAAGTACAAAAATCATCTGAAAACTTGCGAGTGAATTTAATTACAAGAAGTATCAATCCTATAAATCGCAATTCTTTAAGTTTTCCACGATTGTCCTTGGGTTTGGAGAATTAACTTGTTGGAGCACAGTACTCGTTCTCGTCTAACAACTAAAACGTATACGGGAAGCATTAAGTTGCGTCCTTCCAGTCCGTTTCTTGTTGACTGTGAGTTCTGTGATGAGGTGGCACCTGTAAAGGAGTTTATTTCAGTCGCACGTGGCGTAGGGAACCGACGCTGTTGGTATCTGCGTCTAACGTGAGGAACAGACGCGTGCAAACCATTAACTATGTTCAGCTGCAAGCCTGCCAACCGACCGGACCAGCAGTCGGAAGAAACAGTCCCAGCTGAGAAAGTCCCCATGTATACAAAAATAAAATACGAGGTATTAGAGGCAGTCGGAAGAAACAGTCCCAGCTGAAAAAGTCCCCATGTATACAAAAATAAAATACGAGGTATTAGAGGTATGCTTCTTCAACATGACAGCAAAGCACACCTCTGTAATACCGTAGCAAGACCAGTGGTATGCTTTGGTAGTGAAGCGTACCGGATAACGACAAAAGACAGCCTGTGAAACGACCAGACTTGTGATATGAGAAGGCAAATAAATTATAAAATGAAATCCACAGCACTAACCGATCAACTACTACAATCAAAATGTTAAGAGCAGCAGCTGTTCGTTCCACACCGGCGCACGATGGCCTGAAAACCGGAAAAGCTGGCAAAACGTAGAAAACATCATAAATTTGAACTAAAGTCTGGACTCGGTAGTTTCCGGGATCGCAGATTACGAATCCGAAGTCAATATTTGGAGAAACAAACTGGCGGATGAGATGTGGTGCATCATTTTTTTTTTAATAATTAGAGAGAGTAAAGCATTGGAATACAGTAATCAATCATCATTAAATGGCGGTGAACTTTTATAATATTTTTTTTCATCATTACATTCGTCTGTCCTGCGAATCGACATCATCATCAGTCAGATGCATTACTCGTATTAACTGAAAATATCTGACTTAAATCTCTAACTGTAGGGGGAATAAATAGTTCGACCGAATATTGGGATAACGATCCTAAGTTTGTTGTTAGGAGGTAGATTATGCAAGAGGGACATTAATTAATATGTTATTAAAAACTTGCAGAAATGCCTTCCGTCTTTCTTATGCGGTCACATTTTCTTGGACAATTTTCTCGAACTCTTTTAATAAACTCTTTACTTGATTGCATGGTTTCTTCAGGCGTTTTTCCGATGAGAAGTAAGAAAGATTTCGCAATTTTTTGACCGCATAGAGAACGCCGATCATCACATAAAAATTATAACCTAAACTAAAGTAGCAACTAGTTGCGGCTAATTTTTCGACATGTTTTGGAGAAATATCTAAGCGACAATTTCTACTCAGTGTAAGAGCAAAGATTGTTAAGGGTTTTTGTCTTATAGCTTTTTTAAACAGGACTTCTCAGAATGAGACGAAGAAAAATACCGGTATTGTTACTAATGAATTACTGTTTCACATGAAATAGTAATAATTTTGGGCGACAAGTTTAAACTGTTCTCACATTATGGAGGAAAATCCATTTAGCAGAATTAAAATTCATCAGCTTTATACTCAACGCATGATGAATAAAAATGATGCGGTAGCCCCGAACGGAACGAGTTCCTGAGCCAGTTGGGACAATTTCCCTTCGTTTACGGTCATGATACATACTAAGTGTACCGCAACAACTAATCCCCAGGAAAAAAAATAATTTCTCGACTTTAGGCCAACTTATTGAGACTTCCGATCGCTGTGCGGCGTATCGTGTATCGACCATCGTCTCTGAAAGACATCTCGGACGTAACGTGATCAAACGGGCCATTTGAAACTGACTGTATGTGTAGTCGTGTCAACAGGCGATACATAATAGGAGTATCTCAAGGTACGTCTGCACACGTTGCGTAACTCGACACGCTCATCACTACACTGCACTAGCCGGCCGCGGTGGCCGAGGGGACTGAGGCGCTCCAGTCACGGTCTGCACGGCCACTACGGTCGGGAGTTCGAATCCCCCCTTGGGCATGGATATTTGTGCCGTCCTAGTTCGTAAGTAGTTCATAAGTAGTTTGTAAGTTTAGGAACTGATGACCCCGTAGTTAAGTCCCATAAACTACACAAACATTTGAACATTTTTTGAATGTTGGTGTTTGGCGCGTGGGTACGGCTGAGAGCCATTCATTTGTTTAGTGGATCTTTTGTTTTCCTGGATTGCTCAAATGTTTGTAAAGTCTATGGGACTTAACTACAGGGTCATCAGTCCCTAAACTTACAAACTAGCTAATCCTAAGGACGGCACAAATATCAATGCTCGAGGGGGGCTTCGAATCCCCGACCGCAGTGGCCGTGTAGAACGTGACTGGAGCGCCTCAGTCCCCTCGGCCACCGCGGCCGGCTTGAATGGCCCATTAGTTAACGATACGTGCTACGTTCTGCGACTACTACCGAGGACGTAGGTGGAATACGCTAGGCCTGAGTGAAATGACCTGAAGAGGGCAGGGTTGCTTACACGCGTTGGGAGGTACACAGCAGCAGACGGCAGCTCCCCCACCTGAGGCACGATATCGTCTCGAGAATTAGTCGCCGGCGGTTCGCGTTGGAGAGTCAGTGGAGCGTGACTGGGGAGCGGGCAGCGGTGGCGGCGCGCCAGCCTCGCCGTGTTTATATTTACCCGGCCGGCCGGCGTCTGCCGCGCCCACGGCCCCCCGCGGATCTGCGGCCGACGAACTCTGCCCCCCCCCCCCACCACCGCCTACCCGCTCTCCCTCCACCGCCCACTCCCCTCCCCTCCAACGCGCGGCCCGCGCACTCTCCCGTTGTTTACGGTATATCTTATTCTTGCTCGCGACGTTCGCCGCTCCCTATTACTTCGTCTCGCCGCGCAGAGTAATTTCCGCCTTCAGCGGGTAGACGCTAAACCGCGGGCGATGACAGTCGACATTCACAACTCGAGACGGCTTTACGGGCCTGGAGACGGCGAGGCTTCAGCGCAGGCCGTGAGTCATCGCCCCTGGAGGAGCACTGTAATGTTCAAGACCGGCCTTTGCGAGTGAGGTAGTTGCACTGCTACGGGAACAGGATTCGCACTCGGAAAGACGTAGGTTCAGATGCCGGTCGGGCCATTCACTTTCGGTCACCACTGCCGACAAATGGTGAGATGGTTCCTGTAAAGCGGACACGGGCGGTTTCATTTACCGATACAAACTACATTCCGTTAGAAAGAGTTTCAGTCCAGAATCGTTTGAGAATCGCTGTGACTAATGAGGCAATCATTCCATCCAAGCACCGGCTTGAAAATTATAGGGACTATCTTATACACGGGCCTTATATATACAGGGTGTTTCACTAAGTGTGTTTGCCTCTGTAACTTATAAAATAATAGGTGACGGGAAATTTTAATGCAATAGGTCAACACAAGAAATGTTACACTTTCTGCGGAGCTATGAACATAGTTTATTGTATCATTTTCCAAAGAGTTACATCACAAAGATATAATTTTTTAATGGAACAATAGTTTTTTTCTATCGTGCATTGGATTCGTTGAAACCAGCTGCGTCCAAATCAATTTAAACTACATTCCTATCACTGTTAGTTTGGGAGCTACAATACTTCAAAGTTTAGGGGGCGGAGGCCATGACAGCGTAGCTGACTGGCTGGTGGTCAAGAGACAGTGGGCCGTGCCCCAGGGGATAGCCACTCGGCCAGTCAGATACGCTATCGCAGCCGCCGCCCCCTGAAGTTTGTAGGGTTGTAGCTCCCAAACTAACACTGATATGAATTTAGTTTAAATTGATTTGGACGCAGCTGGTTTAAATGAATCCAATACACTATAGAAAAAACTATTGTTCCATTTAAAAAATTATATCTTTGTCTTGTAACTCTTTGGAAAATGATACAATAAACTGTGTTCATAGCTCCGCAGAAAGTGTAACACTTCTTGTGTTGACCTACCACATTAAAATTTCCCGTCACCTGTTATTTTATAAGTTACAGAGGCAAACACACTTAGTGAAACACCCTGTATATTACTAGGGGGCCGCGGTGGAGTACCAAGCGGTCTAAAGCGCCTCGCTGCGGAGTGCGCGGTTGCTCGCCGTGGAGGTTCGAGTCCTTCCTGGGGCATGGGTGTGTGTGTTGTCCGTAGGTTAGTTTACCTAGATATAAGTAGTTTGTAAGCTACGGACTGATGACCACGCAGTTTGGTCCGATAGATTTACAGACAGACATTTTATTACTAGGGGCGTTTGAAAAGTCCATGAAAAATAAAAACTATGAACGTGTTTTGCAAAAATTATTTTAATTTTTGACATAGTCTCTTTATAGACTTACACACCATCCGACGCTTGTACAACGTCACATGTTAAGCGATCACTTTGTAAGATACGGAAACGAAATAGTGTTATCCACACTTGACAGAGCAAGGTTCATTGTCAATTTTCCCCAACTGGTCGACCCAGACAGGAGGCAACTGTTGTATAACATGGAAAAGTTGCGTCAGTTATATTTGGCTTCGATGTTCTGGTAGACCGCTTCTAACCCCTTCAGTGGAGGACCGTTGTGTTGTGCACCAAACGTCTCTTCCTGCCATCTGACGTTAAATAATGGATTTTGTAACAACAGTCAACGTCCACAGTTTCATAATTTTTGAGGTTACCGGTTTCTGTCTCTTCAGAGTACAGTGGTCTCCATCAAGGCCACGTGCTGTCCATAATGGTGGATAATACACAATTAAAACAATGCAGCCATCATATTGCTGTAATTTTGTATTATGCGTTATTAACATGACGGCGTGTATTCTATTGACTATGTGAATATGGCTGTTTGAAGAGCTGAAACTAATCAAATAAAACAAATCTGCGATCGTTACCTTGAACGTTTATCCTGTCATATTAAACGACCAATCACGTCCCCAACCGTTGACAGTGTTAACAAAGCCGCGCAGGTGTGGTTATGGGCTTTATGGCGCCTTGATGCGGAGTGCGCATGTTCTCCCCGTCGGAGGTTTGAGTCCTCCCACAAGCATCTGTGTGTGAATGTGAGTGTGTGTGTGTGTGTTGTCGGTAGCATAAGTTAGTTCAAGTAGTTTGTGGGTCTAGGGATTAATTATCATAGCACTTTGGTTCAATACGTTTACAAACATTTGAATGTTAACAAACAGTTGAACTTCCTTTCCGAACCGTCCACCTTCGATGAGAGCAGTACGATGTTAAAGTCGGCTAAAGAAATGGCTGTCAGTCGTCAAAATACTGTGCATAGATGCAATCAACAACTTGGCAAACAGTTGGAAGGTCACTATTAAACAATTTTCTCATTATATATTTCTGACTTTATTTTAGACTTGTTATTAAAAAAAGGCAGAGAAGCGTAGTTGCTTCAAAAAATCACTATTACCTGTTTCGGCAGATAGCCATCATCAGATCTTGCATATTGTTACTACTGCATGACTCACACCTCAACCATTGGTCCTGCAGAGTAATAGGAGGATGATGGGAACATTGTGACACTCTGGTCACATGGTTGATGTGCACATGATCAAATATGAACGATATTCAAGATCTGACGATGGCAGTCTTCCATTCAGATGTTCTTTCTTCCCGCGCGCTATTCGAGAGTGGAATGGGAGATGAATAATATAAAGGAGGTTCGATACATCCCTGCCAGGCACTTAAATGTGATTTGCAGAGTATCCCATGTAAATTTAAAAAATCGGTAACTATTATTTGAAGTGATCTTGGTCATCATATGCTTTTTTGCATCCATTTAAAAAAAAATATTTTTAGTCGTAAGTATTTTCGGGGCTAAGCCCCTTTTTCATCGGTATCGTGAGGATAACGTGAATCATTTTCTAAAATATTACCGTCTAGGAATCTTATTGTAGTTTCTGCGTGTGTTTGGGGAGGCATTAATAACATCAGAACGTGAACATCTGTACCTACACATTAGAAACAAGCGCGAGTCTGTTGGCCCTCGGCGGCCAAGGACCGCTAGTCGGCGGCTGAGGATTAGGGGGAGGCTGGAAGCGCCTCTTCACTTCCCTTCCCTTCCCTCCCTCGGGCACTGTGCCTCCTTCCTCTGCCCCTCCCTCTCCCCTCTAGCCCCCCCCCCCCCCCCCCAGACTCTCCTCCGCAAAGATCGCGCCACTGCGCTTAGAATTTAATGCGCTCCCGCTCCACAATGTTATTTCTGCTGCGAACATATCTTCCACACCATTACTCCGCCGTCTACCTTAATAATTCTCTCGGGCTCAATGTTTCGTTAAACGTCAAGTCGTATTTCGCGCCCCCTTGCCGGACTAAGTGCACCGGCGCCGGGGTAATCCCGAAATCCCGTTTGATAAATCCCGTTAGGCCTCAGTTTGTAGCGAATGCTGCTGCGTTTAGCGCCCTCCACTAAACGGCTGAGAACACTCGCTCTGCCCCGGCACTGGGGAGCGCCCACACACGGTGGCCGAACGAAACTTTTAAATCACCTTTTCTGTTGCTTCACTTACGGCGTAGTTCGTCTCGGCTAGAGTAGCTCGTCGGACGAGATTACGCCTCGCCATTCCTACGTATGATTGTAGAAATAGCGTTGGCTTTCGAGCCTTGAAATCAGCTGATTTTTTTATTCAGAATTTTTTTTCCTACCATTCAGCAAATCCGTTGAGAATCATGCACATATTACAACTGCAACTACACACATTAAGCTATGCTGTACCTGTGTCGCCTACTCCTATAGCCATCTAGGTCTCATCGAAAGTAACACAAGAGATTTCCCTTACAATGTTTGGTTGTGTGGCCATATTCCGCAGCAGCTGTTAAAATTGATTATAATAAAATGTTCAAATGTTTGTTAAGCTTATGGGACTTAACTACGGGGTCATCAGTTCCTAAACTTACAAACTACTTATGAACTACCTTATACTAAAGACGGCACAAATATCCATGCCCGAGGGGGGCTTCAAACCCCCGACCGTAGTGGCCGTGCAGACCGTGACTGACGCGCCTCAGTCCCCTCGGCCACCGCGGCCGGCATTCGGTCTACTCACGGTGTTGATGTCCCCTCTTTACATGTTACTACTGTTTCTCCGTCTTGCTGGATGGAGTTCGTTTTTTTCCTGGCGTGTGTCTGAGTGCTGCATACAGCACTTTTCGTTTCGTTTTTTTCCTTTTCATCTCATTACATCACATCACTTCACTTTTTGAAATGTATACTGATTACATATCACCTGTTATAAGTGGAATATCTGTCTGTTTATTTGTCATTTCACTACTGTGTGGCTATGTTTTCGTGTGTTCATTTGTTTTTCGTGTGGTATGTTGAGTGTTGCTAACGTTATACATTTATAATATAAATACGACTTAATTCAACATGTGTGTGTGTGTGTGTGTGTGTGTGTGTGTGTGTGTGTGTGTGTGTGTAAGAGAGAGAAGTCGTATTTATATTATAAATGTATAACTTTGGCAACACTCACATACCACACGAAAAACAAATGAACACACAATACATAGCCACAATGTTGTGAAATGACAAATAAACAGACAGGCATTCTACTTATAGCAGGTGATATGTAATCAGTATACATTTCAAAAAGTGAAGTGATGTGATGAGATGAAAAGGAAAAAAAAACGAAACAAAAACACAATAAGTGCTGTACACAGCCCTCAAACTCACGCCAGGAAAAAACGAACTCCAGCCAGCAAGACGGAGAAACAGTAGTAACATGTAAAGAGGGGACATCAACACCGTAAGTAGACGGAATATTAAGTTAAAAACACTTAGGCCTAACGTGCAAACTGTTTCTTAAAAACTGTTTTTAATCTATTTATCGAGAAAAAAATTAAAAACCTTTGTATCATTTACAGACCACAGAATATGCTTTTAAAATAAAAAAGCGAAACGCGTCTGGTGTAAAATAAATCTCTTAATTGCAGTCAGCATAAGACATATTACCTCTTATAATCAATTTTGCCGGCCGCGGTGGCCGAGGAGACTGAGGCGCTTCAGTCACGGTCTGCACGGCCACTACGGTCGGGGGTTCGAATCCCCCCTCGGGCATGGATATTTGTGCCGTCCTTAGACTTAGCTAGTTCATAAGTAGTTCGTAAGCTTAGGGACTGATGACCCCGTAGTTAAGTCCCATAAGTTCTACAATCATTTGAACATTTTGAGTAGACCGAATATTAAGTTAAAACCACTTAAGCTTAACGTGTAAAATGTTTTTTTTTAAACTGTTTTTAATCTATTTATCGAGAAAAAAACTGTACAAACCTTTGTATCATTTACAGACCACAGAAGATGCCTTTAAAATAAAAAAAGCGAAACGCGTCTGGTGTAAAATAAATCCTTAATTGCAGTTAGCATAAGACAGATTACCTCTTATAATCAAGACTTCCCTTATTTCAACTCCAGTTGACGTTCTCTATACTACTGTCCATATCATAATAATTGACCCCTGACTACCTCGCCGGAATCGTTGAAATGTCTACTTTTATTTAGTGAATGAATATTACATTTTATTTGAAAAGGGGACGACGTACGGTGTAATATTTCAGAGAAAGCGTGCTTTTTCTGGCTTTCTTCGCCGAATGTCAACTTTAAGGATGCACAGAGATGAGACCGTAATTAGGAGAAAGTTTTCCTTTGCACAGTTGAAAGATCCAACCTTGTTCTATTTACAGACGGAGTTTCGTTATTTTCTGATTAGTCATTTTGTCCTAATAATGGTAGCCACAGACTGCTGCAGTTCACCTAATGATGATACGTATTAACGACGAAAAGTGTCCTTGCCTTTCACAGCTGTTATATTGTTATGCTCATAAATCTACGCCAAGTGCTAATATCACCTAATTAATTTATTTGCTTTTTCGTTGCTATGCGCTACGTGCTCGCGTGTGCTGTGTTGCCATTCTTCAAAGTTAAATAGGCGCTTCTGGCGCATTGCAACAGTGGCGGCGCGCTGGTGTGACAACTGCGCTCCGCCATAGCGTCGCATATACTGCAGCCACTAACGCTGTTGCTTTACAAGCTCTTAACTGACAAACACGTAGACCATATGTTAGCAATGACATCTGATGTCACCAACAAAAGTTCAAGCTTAACAGCAATGCCCTGCATCGTGAAGCAGAAGACCGAGAGAAAGTCCGAGGAAGAGACGGACTGCTGGCCTCCATAAAGATCAGAGCGAGATAGGAATGGTGATGAAATACTGGTGCTACAAATCGGAAGACAGATCTCGAAGGAAACAAACTCCCATATAGTTGTGCGTGGTTCCGTGTGTCTCATCGCTTGAAATAAGTTGCGCCACAAGACCGTACATATTAGAAACGCCATAATTTCAAATTTTCCGCATTATGTATTTTCAAAATAAATAAATAAAAATAATAAATTAAAACAATAAATAAATAAAAAATAAAATTCAGATGTTTGTTAAACTTATGGGACTTAACTGCTGGGTCATCAGTCTCTAAACTTGCAATCTACTTATGAACTAGCTTATACTAATGACTGCACAAACATCAATGCCCGAGTGGGGATTCGATTCCCCCAATGGGGAAAGGCCTCGTGCATCGGAGCATTAGCGTCTCAATGCGCTCGGCTACTCCGCCGTGGTTTATTACCTTATGGAGTAAATGTTTTCGGCTGTTTTTTTAATTATTATTTATTTTACCTTATACTCTGCACGACACAAGATGTATGAAGAGTTATCCTTCTTTACGCATTTACGACTTCCTCGAATCCACGAGGCAGCAAACTCGAGCGAGAGTAATTTGCAGTTGCTGGAACCCGGCAACATCATTTGATAACTGATTACAAAAATTTATGAATTAATAGCAGCCGATAGCTTGCGGCAGTAATTGTAAAATTAGAAGTGCTCGATTTTCATCATGTTAACGAAACATTTGTCACGTGAATTAACAGTAACATATTTTAACTTGATTCCGGTCGGCGGAGCGCTGCCAAATGCGTGGCCACATGTTGCGTGGGGCGGCCATTACGATTTATGTCATCCCATCGTAAACGAGCCCTGTGTACGTCCGACGAGTGCGGGCCTTCCAAAACCGCTGGCCAGCTATTCGCACTGCCCCACTGGTCGCCAAATAAAAAGGCCCCTCTGTCCTCATCAAATCTGATTACGCTTCATACTGCGCTAAGCCTGTCATGACCTCTAATCATCGAAATCATGTCCTCCACGAGATTCACGAGCGTTGTTGTTCGTCGTTAATAACCGTTCCGACGTGTGTCATGTACCCAATATGTTATCACGTTCAGCAAACAGCCCGGGTCGGAAGTCGGAAATACCAGTGCGCGACAGCGAGTTCCGTAAAAAAAAAAAAAAAAAAAAGAGAGAGAGAGAGAGAGAGAGCAATGGTAACTCAACTTATACTGCTGTGTTCGTCTCTTACGTAAAGCTGCATGTTGTTGTGCCAGGATAATTGAGCAGCGTGGTGGGCATAGGTTTGAATGAGTAGACGTGAAGTTAAGTTAGCATCAAAAAAGGCTTTTATTGCCTGAAGTTATTACTTGGTTCTCAAGGGGACTCGGGGGAAGACGATACCTGTCCCTAGAGGTACATATTAGAATGAACTAAGTAGGAGCGGGCTCAAGTGAGCACGTCCGATCAGGTTGGAGGCCGGAGCGTAAGAGAGCGTCCGTTCTTCGCGCGGCTGTTCAGGTCGCGGTGGCCGCGGGGACTGAGGCGCTCCAGTCACGGTCTGCAAGGCCGCTACGGTCGGGGGCTCTAATCCCCCATCGGGCATGGATATTTGTGCCGTCCATAGTCTTAGCTAGTTCATAACTAGTTTGTAAGCTTACGGACTGATGATCCCGTAGGTAAGTCCCACAAGTTCTACAAACATTTGATCATTTGCTGTTCAGGTCACGCCAGGGCGTGCCCCACATGACCACGTAGCTAGCTTCTGGTTGGTGGCTGGGTTCTGCAGAGTCTCCGAGGGTGGCGAATCCTCGTCAGCAGAGCCAACAGCCGAGCCACCCAGGAGTGCCGAATCGACAGGAACGTGTCGGGAACCTGCGGCGTGTGGGAACTTCCAGCAGTAGGCACGCGGCACGGCCCGTGAGTCGGCCAGACCACCAGGCTGAGAGAATTGCGTATTGTGTACAAAGGAAATTGTTTCCCGTCCTTATGTACCCCAGGCCAGGCGTCGCCCTCGTACATTGTCAAAGTAGATCCCTCTTCCGGACTAACGTGTTTTCGAGCATATGACAAACCCGGTGTTCTGAGAATGTCCAGACATATTAACTGGTGCTAGATTCCAGTGATTAACTATACACTTAAGATTGCTGGGGTTGTTCGTTTGGGATAGGGGGACTAAACTACTGAGGTTATCAGTTCCCCGGTGGGGAGGGGAAGGAGTGAGGTTGCGGAAGGAGTGAGGTTGCGGAAGGAGGGGTGGGGGGGGGGGGGGAAGGAAATGCAGCTCGGGAAGTAAAGAAGGAAGGTAGACTGCATTAGCTCGGGGCCCCGTGCTCGCCACGCACGTACTCAAGAAAAAAACGTGAGTCCCCTGGGGTTTATACACTAAAGAATCTATATTTGATGGTACACTTACACGAAGTAACATACAACGCCATTCCTGTAAAATAGTTTCTTAGGCAGTTTTGTAGGACCTGATGTTATGATGGTTGGTTGGGGGATGGAGCCAATGAAACGAGATTGTGGGTTAAGGGGGGACGGTGATGAAATTGACAAAAATGTCAATTTTCAAAAAAAAAAAAAAAAAAAAAAAAAGTTCAAATGTTTGTATAGTTTATGGGACTTAACTACGGGATCATCAGTCCCTAAACTTACAAACTACTTATGAAGTACTTACGAACTAGGACGGCACAAATGTCCATGCCCGAGGGGGGATTCGAACCCCCGACCGTAGTGGCCGTGCAGACCGTGACTGGAGCGCCTCGGTCCCCTCGGCCACCGCGGCCGGCTGTCAATTTTCGATTTATTTTTTATTTGTAAGAACAATTTATGGACAATACTTTTCCAAAGTTTCAATTATGAAATCTCATCCGAAGTTCATGAAAATTAATTAATAGTGTGACGCGACCTCCCCGCTACGCCCACATTTTGAAGCAGCACCTCGGTACCAGCTTAGTGAACAACAATTCTGTGTATTACTTTCAACAAAACATGTGCGGGTTACATCTCGAAGGCCGTGATACATACTCTTTGGTTTTATAGATCATATTTGACTCTGTTCTGTATCTTATAACCAATGACAAACTAACTGCATCGTTTATGACGAAGCAATTCTTTTTTTGCCTTGTGATACTGACGGAAATTTATACAAGTGTCAGATTCTTTCTTCAAAATGTTCAAATGTTTGTAAATCTATCGTACCAAACTGCGTGGTCATCAGTCCGTAGCTTACAAACTACTTAAACTAAGGTAAACTAACCTAAAGACAAACACACACACACACACCCATGCCCCAGGGAGGACTCGAACCTCCGACGGAGAGCAACCTGCGCGCTCCCCTGCTAGGCGCCTTAGACCACTCGGCTACTCCACTACGGAGATTCTTTCTTCATTCAATTATGCCGCGATCGCAAAGAGTGTATAAAAAAAACTATATAAACTGCGTATGAATAAGTTAGTGAATAGAAGACGTGAGAAACAACAATAAACCAGCAATGCGGCTACGTCCGAAGTAAGGCCAGCTGCTGAATATGTGAACTCGTCTCGTAGCAGCTCCAAGCGACAAATTAGTGAGGTGAATGGTGCATACTACAGTGATGAATCTCTGGCAGATCCTGCACTTCTCAGAAAGTGTGTTCATGGTAAAACGCAGAATCTAAATCAGTTTCTAAATTCACTCATATGGAATCAATGCCCTAAACCCACATTTGCATCTGCTACAGTGGTCAGAATTGCAAATTATGATGCAGTTCTTGTATTTAATGATGGGAACCTCGGAAGGATGAAAGTCTTAGAAAGACTGGGCTTCAAAATAGGAAATTTTACTCAAGACGCAGCTGAAAAGTCAGTTGAAGACCCGGTAGAGGAAAGAAGACAGACAACAAGAAACCAGAAGAGAAGCCTTGATGGGGAAGACGACCCAGAATACAAATGTGGTGCCTTCTGAAAAAGTGACATAAGGATAAAAGATAGATTGAATTGCGCTTCGGAAAAATGTGTTTTTTAAAAATTTATGTACCTTTTCCTCAGATTCTATCAATGCTAGAGTTATGAAATTTTGTATACATATTTCTGTAAACCTAATAAGCGTTTTCTCAAGAGAAAAATTTTGAAATTCTGATTGTGAGTTGAGATATGGGGCAAAGTGTTTGGAATTTTGCATGAATGTAAAATTGTACTTGTGGAATTATGATTTAAAAATTATGAAAATTCTCCTAATTGACCTATTCCAAAAACCTCATGAGAGAAGCTTACAACGTATAAATAGATTAAATAGAGAAATGTTTGTAGAAATCTGTTGAATACTTTCGCCGGCCGCGGTGGCCGAGAGGACTGAGGCGCTCCAGTCACGGTCTGCACGGCCTCTACGGTCAGGGGTTCGAATCCCCCCTCGGGCATGGATATTTGTGCTGTCCTTAGGATTAGCTAGTTCATAAGTAGTTTGTAAGTTTAGGGACTGATGACCCCGTACCCGTAGTGAAGTCCCATAAGCTATACAAACATTTGAATTTTTGTTGAATACTTTCCGGGAAAATAGAACATACATTATTTCTTGAAAATTTCAAATTTAATCTAAAGAAAAGTTGAATATATATAATCGTGCATCTTGGAAATAGTGTATGTTTTTCATCAACGCCCCCCCCCCCCCCCCCCCCCCTGAAATCAACCTGCCTGACTTCCGCTTCGCAGTTAACAGGTGACTTAACTGCTAAACTTCTTCTGTTGCTGTGACCGTTGCCAGCATCGAAACTCCTCTTTTAGTAAGGGTTTATGTTATTTAAGAAGTGAATAAAATATTAGCTGGCAGGGGAAAGCTACAGACCAGAAATCAGAGAGTTCAGTAAAATAATCAATCAATTCTGCAAGTATCACACAGAATTACGAGGTAACCCGTTACATCAAACAAAACATTTACTAATACCTTGCTGCAGAATAAGACAAATAAATAATAGAGAAAACAACGTAAAGAAAGAATGAATGAATGAATGAATTATAGTGCTGCGACAGCTGTTTAGGTCACAACTTTTTTTTATTGCAGGTCACACTTCATGTATAGTGCAACTGCAATGACACGTTTCGGAATTATCATCATCAGATTGTATCTCATTTGTGACTTATGGAAATATATGGATTTAAAAAAGACGTTAAATACACACATATTTGTAGTTTTTCAACAAAAACTTGTTGAATTAAATGAAACCAACTGAAGCTGCATTTACGTGTTGCGCTAACAGATGAGTAACTTTATTCTTGAGTCAGTATCATAACAATAGTTTTCAAAATCGGGACAAAATAAGGTCTTGTCTCGCTGTCGGACAGGAGGGTCGCTAGTCAAGACGCCAGGAGATAATTTCCAATGTAGTGTAAGAGGGCACAATAAACGTAACCTGTAGAAGAAAAGTTAGAATGTGTCGACAAACAATTCACGACTTGGAGTGTAAATGGTAATCTCAGGTGAATAAGTTGCGAAAGGAAAGAATGTAACGGCGCCCACATTGATAAAGAAAGAAGACTGACAAAAATAAGAAAAAAAGTACATTGTTAAGTAACGGTATAGCTGCAATGACGCTAAAATTCTCTGTCAATCTAATTTTCCCCCCTTCTGATATTAGTTGAAAATAAACGTAATACACGTGTTCATTTGAGAAATCATTATCATAAAAAAATCGCACCGACGTGTTTTACGGCCCACTTTAGATTTGTAGTTTTACACGTTTTTGCAAACATTATATAATAATGTAAATAATAAAAAATTATTAATAAGAGTGTCTGAAACCCTTTTAGGGAAAAAATTATGTAGTGGCGGGTTCCGAACCACCGCTCTTTTGCGTCATAGACCAACACCTTGCCCTCTACGCTACAGCTATCAAACAATAGATGGGACCTTTAATCTCATACTATTCATGACTGCTATTAACTGATGCTAATATGGCATTTGTAGACACTAGATTATCATTTATCGTACGAAAAACGATGTGTTTTGTTAATTCTTCAGTGCGCCATTGCTTTGAAATGACAACGTGTAAGTTACAACAAGAAAATAATCAAATACGGAATGTCACGTGACATCTCCGAACAGCTGGTTTTCGTTAATTCAATGGAGGGTGTCAAATCTCTGTTATTTTTGCAAATATGTCTCAAAATATACGAGATATGAAAAAAACATAAGGGAGCTAAGTTGTAGAGAATTTTCTCCTCTATCAATTGGGTTATTCAATTTTCGTGTCAGATGAACGGTTCGTTTGCAATTACAATTATATTACAAACGGCTCTTTTTATATTACTACCGTATTTTTTGTCCGAAAAAATTGAGAAAGGGAGGTTCTGGTCTCTGGCGGCCTACTATCATGTCTGTAAAATTTGGTGCTGATCGGTTGAACGGTTCGTCTTAAAAACAGGTAACACGTTTCGGACAGACAGACAGACAGACGGACAGACAAACAGACATACATCCCAAAATCGCCGTTATTTTTGCAAATATCTTTGAAACACTACGAGACATGAAAGAAACATAACAGAGCAAAGTTGTAGAGAATTTTCTCCTCTACAAATTAGGTTATTCAATTTTCGTGTCAGATGAATAGTAAAGCCTTTATTTTCATTTAAATTTCGAGCTGTCAAAAGATGATCGCAAAGGCCCACTTTTAGTTTTCTACCGTAACCTAAAGTGGGCCAAAAGTTTATGGGACTCTGTTATTATAGCTACTGCAAAAATTCTTGGTGATCAGCTTAAAGCATTTATAAAGTATTTTTTAACAGTTCAAGTAAACTGAAAACCCAGGGGGAACCTCTGCAACAACAACAAAGTTAAAAATCGGCAAACTGACGGTATTGATCCCTTACGGGTATGCTTCCTGGAACGCATTACAGAAACGCAAAGCTGACAAAAAGGAATATAGAGAGGGTAAACAAGGTGCAGAAATTCCGGGGTTTAAGCTGGTGTTTTTGTACGCATCAAAGCGCGGTAAAGTCATGTCTGCGGAATGTTTGCAGCACTGCGCGCAGGTAACTCTGCTCTGCGACCAATTACAGAGGCTGCAGGCTCTGCGCATCAAAAATCTCCCTCCTGCCGATTTATTGCAGCGGATAATCCGGGGACTCCCGCCAAGCTACACGGGGCACCCCCGCTGTTTTTTGCTCCACGCCAGGGCTGCCAACAGCGGGGAAGTACCAAAGCTGCGGGCCGCACGCGAGCTGTGAAACTGCTGTTTTTACGTATACGCGTGCATTTTTACTCGAGGGATTTTCGGGAATCCCCGGAATATTAAATTATCATCAGTTCTCTTTGAAGGCTTCCACGGAGCGTTTAAAGTAGCCCTTCAGACCTGTCTCAGTGCACGGAGAGGTAATTTGCTTCTCACATTTTTAATTTTTTTTTTTTCATCCTTCTGTGTGACCAGAGCTTCGCTTTACATGCAGTGCAACCTTCCTAAGCTGTTACAAGCTAACATCCACGACAAATGATAGAAAAAACATGAAAGGGTGAAGGAGCAGAGAACAAACAAGAGACAGCAAATAAAATCCTATCACCAACGGATATAAACGGATTAAAGTATTTGCGATCGTCAAATGTATAATCCGCAATTTTCAGATGTGCCTACTGCCGGTTTAACTCTGAAACGCAGTGAGCGTCAAAGCAAACAAAAATTTTGTAAAGGATAAAACTGTTTCTACTGAATACACTGGTCCACGGAATAATTTGTATTGTTCACCCCGCCAATGGTTTCAGGGAAAATGGCTCCGTTATGCAAAATTTAACGGTGATGCTCATGTGACAGCCTTTGTAGGACTGTTTTAGTACAAATATTCTGTTGTGAGTTGTTTTACGCATGCCCATTTGTGCGACGAACGCTTGCGTTGAACGGCGGCCTAACAGTAACAGCAATATTGTCCGCAAGTGTTGTTTTACCTTCAGAGCGAGGGCAGAACAGAAAATATTTGAATAAGGAAAAAAAAATAGCATTGTTTTGAATCGTAGTGTGTCGACGAGTCCAGTGCACGTTGTCAGAGGTCGCAGAGTACCAACTGGGCATCGGTAGACGCGCTGCGCAGCTAGCGTGAGGAACGCTGTGTTTGGAAACAACGAAAGCGAGATTCCTCCTACTGTGTATTCATTTGAGAAAGAAGAGTGAAACAACCGAGAGTTTAAAGACGTTGTTGGAGGGCAAACATGAGCCGAAATATTTTCTGAGTAAATACCCGCAAGGTGATATCCGTGAAGGTAGGTTTACCTTTCTGCTGTGACAAAAAAAAAAAAAAAAAAAAAAAAAAAAAAAAAAAAAAAAAAAAAAAAAAAACTTATTGGTGAAGTACAGTTTACTGGATGCGTCTGATGGTCTCGAGTTAAATGCAGTCACTCTCTCCTTCCCTCTGTTTTTTTTCTGTCTTTTTCACACACACACTAACACATGCGCATTAAAAAAAAAAGTTCCTTCTGATAGCAGCCTGCTGACACTTTTATTTGTAAAGCATCCGTTGCGATTGGGCAAAATACGTCGAAACAGTGCACCTACTTTGGATACTTGGCTCCGTCTCTCTTTTTTTTTAATCAACCCCATGTTCTCGTTATTCCGATCGGGGGAAAAGTGATGGAGTAAAGGGACGCATAGCCCAAGGGACGAGCGTGTAAGTTCGCCGAACGATCGGTTACCCCACCCCCGACAGCCGAGCGCATTCATCGCGCTAAGTGGATTCCGCCTGCCGTCCGAACAGCTCCCTTCCCCCTACCCACACTCCATCCGCCCACCCCGTTCCCCCTGCCCTGTATGCATCACGCAGACAGGTGGCCGACCAACCTAGTCGCTCTCCCGTCAGCCACTTTTTACCACAGTTCTGACTTTAGCACATTTCGGCGGAAGGGTTAGTAAGTAGTCTTTGTTGTTCCCAGTAACAGACTACATATTGATAAGTTCCTCTACGTAACCTAGTCGCTCTCCCGTCAGCCACTTTTTACCACCGTTAAGACTTTAGCACATTGCGGCTGAAGGGTTAGTAGTCTTTGTTGTTCCCAGTAACAGACTGCATATTGATACGTTCCTTTACGTAACCTAGTCGCTCTCGCGTCAGCCACTTTTTACCACAGTTCTGACTTTAGCACATTGCGGCGGAAGGGTTAGTAGTCTTTGTTGTTTCTAGTAACAGACTACATATTGATACGTTCCTTTACGTAACCTAGTCGGTCTCGCGTCAGCCACTTTTTACCACAGTTCTGACTTTAGCACATTGCGGCGGAAGGGTTAGTAGTCTTTGTTGTTCCCAGTAACAGACTACATATTGATACGTTCCTCTACGTAACCTAGTCGCTCTCGCGTCAGCCACTTTTTACCACAGTTCTGACTTAAGCACATTGCGGCAGAAGGGTTAGTAGCCTGTTTCCAGTAACAGACTATATATTGATAAGTTCCTCTACGTAACCTAGTCGCTTTCCTGTCAGCCACTTTTTACCATAGTTCTGACTTTAGCACATTGCAGCAGAAGAGTTAGTAGTCTTTGTTGTTTCCAGTAAAAGACTACATATCGAAAAGTTCCCCTAAATAACCTAGTCGCTCTCCCGTCAGCTACTTTTTACCATAGTTCTGACTTTAGCACATTGTAGTGGAAGGGTTAGTAGTCTTTGTTGTTTCCAGTATCAGACTATACATCGATAAGTTCCTTTACTAACCTAGTCGCTTTCCTGTCAGCCACTTTTTACCATAGTTCTGACTTTAGCACATTCTGGCAGAAGGGTTAGTAGTGTTGTTCCCAGTAACAGACTATATATCGATAAATTTCTCTAAGTAACCTAGTCACCTAATCACACCACAGTTTTGACTTTAGCACATTGCAGTGGAAGGGTTAGTAGTCTTTATTATTCCCAGTAACAGACTGCATATCGAAATGTTCCTCTACATAACCTAGTCGCTCTCCCATCAGCTACTTTTTACCACAGTTCTGACTTAAGCACACTGCGGCTGAAGGGTTAGTAGTCTTTGTTGTTTCCAGTAACAGACTACATATTGATAAGTTCCTAAAAAAATGTTCAAATGTTTGTTAAACTTATGGGACGTAACTACGGGGTCATCAGTCCCTAAACTTACAAACTACTTATCAACTACCTTATACTAAGGACGGCACAAATATCCATGCCCGAGGGGGGATTCGAACCCCCGACCGTAGTGGCCGTGCAGACCGTGACTGGAGCGCCTCAGTCTCCTCGGCCACCGCGGCTGGCGATAAGTTCCTCTTCTAACATAGTCGCTTTCCCGGCAGCCACTTTTTACCATAGTTCTCACTGTATACGACCGCACTGGATCACTGCAGTGCTCTGCCCGATAGGGAGCACTTGTTGACATGTGTCCCAATGCGTATGCGCGGACACCTTATATTTGGCAGCGTGTGAGTAGCCGAACGGCCTGGAGCGCCATGTTACGCATCACGCGGCCCTCTCGCGTTGGGGGTTCGAATCCCACCCTCGGGGATAAATGTGTGTATTAGTCTTTAGTTAGTTTAAGTAGTTTGTACGTCTAGGGACTTATGATCATAGTAGTTTGGTTCCATAAGAATTACAGACATTTAAATATTTTGAGTTTGTTTTTTAAAAATATGGTACCAATCACCGAACTTTGTATATGAAAAGTTGAAGTGGCAACCGGTTTATTGATTTTCCTTTCGGTCGCATTTACTGATGGAAGCTACGGCGATGGCGCCTTGCGGAGCAGCGGCCTGTATGTTGCGGCCATTCACCTGCTGTGCGGCACTTGTTTGTGCTGGCCTGGCGTCGGCGGCCGTGTTTGTCGAGGGACTCCCCCGCCGGTGGCGCCCCCGCGTTGTCCGCGCGGGCACGAGGCCGGGCACGCCCCTGCGGAACGAGTGGGCCGACCCCTGGGGCGGCTTTTTGATGGGGGATGAATATTTAAGGCGCGGGGCATTGCAGCCGACGCGCCGCCCGACAGCTATTGTCTCGCCGGGGGCGGCTCTTTTCTGACACTGCGGCGACCCCTCGGCACGCCATAGCAGGCCAGGGGCGGGCCACAGAAGCTGTTCTGCTGCCGCTCCAACGCGCCCCGTTCCAGTGCTAGATCTATATAGCACAGGTGTTCAAGTCTACATCTACATGGGATGCTCTGCAAATCACATTTAAGTGCCTGGCAGAGGGTTCATCGAACCACCGTTATACTATTTATCTCACATCCCATTGTCGAATAGCGCGCGGGAAGAATGAACACCTGAATCTCTCCGTTCGAGCTCTGATTTTTCGTATTTTATTCTGATGATCATTTCTACCTATGTACATGGGGGCCAACAATGTATTTTTCTATTCGGAGGAGAATGTTGGCGATTGGTGTTTCGTAAGTAGCCCACGCCGCAGCCATAAGCGCCGTTGCTGTAATGATGCCCATCCCAGATACTGTATCATTTCCGTAACGCTGTCTCCCCTGTATCGTGACAATACAAAACGAGCTGCCCTTCTTTGAACTCTTTCGATTTCGTTCGTCACACCCACTGATGAGGATCTCACACTGGGGAGCAACACTCCCAAAAACGGCGGACAAGCGTAGTGTATGCAGTCTCTTTAGTAGTTCTGTTGCATCTTGTAAGGGTTCTACAAATGAAACGCAGTCTCTGGTTCGCCTTTCCCACGACGTTATCTACGTGTTCTTTCCAATTTAAGCCTGAAGTAATAGTAATTCCTAGGTATTTTGTGGAGTTTACGGCCTTCACTTTCGATTTATTTATCTTGTAAACAAAGTTTAACGGATTTCTTTTCGTATTCATGTGGACGACTTCACACTTCTCATTATTTAGAGTCAATTGCCAATTTTTACACCATAGTGATATCATTTTCAGATCGTTCTGCAGTTGGTTTTGATCTTAAGATGATTTTACTACACTGTAAATAACGGCGTCATCTGCAAACAACCGCCGGCCGCGGTGGCCGAGGAGACTGAGGCGCGCCAGTCACGGTCTGCAAGGCCACTACGTTCGGGGGTTCGAATCCCCCCTCGGGCATGGATATTTGTGCCGTCCTAGTTCGTAAGTAGTTCATAAGTAGTTTGTAAGTTTATGGACTTATGAACAACCTACTAAGATTTTTACCTAAATTGAACAGGCACGAAACGTCTTAAGAACCGAACTACTTGGAATTTTTATATACCGCTATGCGATAACGTAGTGCGACATATAGCAACGAAACCATACGTCGACACGTCTCCTGAAAAATTCATGGTTGTGCCCTGACCAGGCAAGGTGATGGTCACCGTCCGGTTCGACGTCCGAGGTCCGAAACTCGAGCACGAAAAAAACCTTAACAGTGGCTTGCACTGTGAGACACTCCGGAAGTCCATCAAGAGCAAAGGCCTGGGCTGCTCACGGGGGGAGCGGTTCTGCTGCGTTAAAACACGCGTCCACACGTCTCTCCAGGGTCACGCAAAGTGTACTGCCCAAG
Organism: Locusta migratoria; assembly: GCA_026315105.1. Classification (NCBI taxonomy): domain Eukaryota; kingdom Metazoa; phylum Arthropoda; class Insecta; order Orthoptera; family Acrididae; genus Locusta; species Locusta migratoria. The sequence goes on along the minus strand of CM048745.1, from coordinate 459,921,868 downwards.
TTCAAGTGGGAGCAGCTTGAGCTTCCGTCCTACAGCCCGGACACGTCACCCGGTGACTTCCATCTTATTGGTCCGCTGAAAAAACATCTCAGAGGGAAGTGCTTCAGCTTGGACGACGTACTGAAGGACACAGTAGAGGACTGGCCCTCGTCACAGCCACAGGAATTCTGAGATCAGGGAATCCTTCGGCTCGTTAAACAGTGGGATAGCTGTGCTCACGCCTCTGGTGGGTACTTTTGAATAAAGACTTCAATGATACCCACACTGTCGTTTCGAACATTTTTCATTGCAACACCCCTCTTTTTCATTGTGCAAACCACATTCAAGTGCGTCACAGCAGATTCATGGAACCGCTTTCAGTCGCGGTGGAGTGGCCGAGCGGTCTAAGGCGCCTAGCTGAAGAGCGCGCTGTTGCTCACCGTCAGAGGTTCGAGTCCTGTGTGTGTGTGTGTGTGTGTGTGTTTGTCCTTAGGTTAGTTCAAGTAGTTCTAAGTCTAGGGACAGATAACCAGAGTAGTCAGGTCCAACAGATTTTTGATCATTTAAATATTTCTCAACCGCTCCATTAATAATGCATGGGAAAAGGAACACGTAAATCTTACCGTTTTATATCTCATTTCTTTTATAATTACGTCCATATCTCCCTATGTAGGCTGCTGCTAAACATAAGTTCTCATACTGAGGAGACAATTGGTGAAAGAAATTGCGCAAATACTGCAGATATTACCAAAAGGAATAACGCCTCTCTTTTAATGATTTCCTCACCAAGAGTTGCATCACTTGAGCCAATACATCACTTACAGGAATCTATGGGAATGAAATGGCAAAATTCTTAGGAAAAAAATGAGAAAAAAGTTAATTCTGTGAATAAAGTGTAACATTGTCCCTTCGTTTAGAAGTTACAGTGACGGTGGTGATACGAACAAAATAATGAATATGTGTGTATGTATATCAGTATTATTGTGTGTGTGTGTGTGTGTGTGTGTGTGTGTGTGTGTGTGTAAGTTTGTGTAGATGATTGGGTGGACAGACATACGTACACAATAGTCGCTGCTAACTTTTCGGTCATTATTTGGCGTACTTTGCTATCTTTGCCTTTACAGAATATTCAATGGTTAGTTTTTCTCTCAAGGCCGCGACCCTCGTGCGAGCATAGATATAATCGCATTGCGAGTAAGAGAGACAGAAATGAGTAGCACCGAGTTGAGTGATAACTACATATTGTGCCTCTGCATCGTGTTAACAAGCTTGTTTCGAGAGCTCCTTTCAGGACGTGCCATTCCGCGAATCCAATATCCCATTCTGTGTCCCTTTGTCTACAAATAATACGCTAGCAGCAATACCTGAATATTAAAAGAAGAGCAAGAGCGTAAAAATAAAAAAATGAGAACCGACCGAGTAAGAGAATGCACGCATATTTGGGAGTGCCAATAAATTCGGCGAAATCGATAACTACCTTTTAATAAAAGGAACCATTCCGACGAACAAATGAGCAATAATTTATTACGCGCTGAAAACGGTAAACATGGCGTGCAAACGGGCTAGTAGCGCTTCTAAGCACTTTCCCGGAAGGTAATAACCGTTTTCATTCGCTCAGAATAATAATTCATTATTATTCGGGCGGGGATTTTCTGTGAATATTGAAAATCAGATTTGTGCTGTGTTGGCCGGTGTCACCTGCCGGGGTGCAGCTGTACCGGTAGGTTTATAAAAAAAATTGCCAAAAAAAGTGCGCGCGTTGGAAAAAAACATGTTCCGGCCGACTGGTAGCGCACAGCCCATTGGCCAGTGCTCCATTTGTACCGCAGCTGGCGGTGCGAGAAAAATCACCTGGCGCCGCATTTGGCGCTGAAGTAATTGCTGGCGCCAGTGACCGTGCTCGATGCTACATTCCGGGCCCCGTATGTCGTTACGGGCCGCGATTGCAACACAAATACCAATTAGAAGCGAACGTGTGCCATCTTGCTTGCTGGTGTGCTTTTTTTTTTTTTTTTTTTTTTTTTTTTTTTTTTTTTTTTTTTTTTTTTTTTTTTTTTTTTTTGCATCGTTCATGACACTGATCTCGTCGCACTGTAAATAATTATGTTAGTCTTGTACATTTACGCGAACTGCCGTATTTGCGTGTTATGGCCTGTAGGCTGTTACGTTGTATGGGTGGAGGTGTTACGTTGTATGGGTGGAGGTACACCAGACGTGGATTTTTTTTTCTGTGACGCATGGGTGATGACGAATTCTGTCGATACTGTAATCCTGACGCTACCTGAGCATCGCAATTGCAATTTTTTTGGGTAATTTAATATGTAGCCACATCACGATTGCTTACGTCGATGAGGTAACCGAATTGCGCTTCCGCATCAAAGCCCATCAGTCGCTTTCATTACTAATAATGAGAAACACACGCTTTCCGCTTTTGTTCAGCGCAGGTGGAAAGCTGGGCGAAATTAAGTCATAAATTGGTCAGCAGTAGCTCTAAGAATGCACACAGGTGACCTAGTAGCATGCCTTATCATCAAGAATATTTATAAAATTCCGGCATATCTGTAGAATTTCGACACATGATGTATATATAGCATATAAATATGCTACATTTAAAAAAGCTAAAAGCTAAGGCTATCATTAACTCGAAAGCTATTTTTAACACCATCATTGACCTCGAAACAATACTTAGTGTAATACTCTATCATTAAAACAACGGTGGAATACTTGATTTGGCCTGCTCTTTAATTTGTCATTTTAGCTCCACCACAGATGTGCTGTGCTAGAGCCTGGACATCACTACCACATTACAGAATACGCAGAAAGTATTAAGTAGTTTGCTTTCATAAGCAGCCTCTTAAGAAGGGGGAAAAATCCTTGGAAGCGCTAGTTATCTTCACTTTCATTTTTACAATCGACAAATAACTTAACATATCTCCTTTTTGCCATATTTAAATACATAATGCATATAGTTTACAGTCAATAAATAAGCTTCAATCAGTGCTGAAGAAAGTACCTCGAAAAATAAGGTCACAGTTCCGACTAACAGTATGAAATGAATGTTATCAGTATATATTTACGCATACTGAACAGGAAAAGCTGCGTACCACATGATCAATGTTTCCTAAACCAATATTAGTTATTTAAAAAACTCCTCGCTTTCATGGAAACACATTAATAAGACTTCTCACCATAACAATAAGATAAAAATGTTCAAATGTTTGTAATTCTAAGGGACCAAACCAAGTTGGTCATCAGTCCCTAGCCTAACAGACTACTTACACTAAGTTCAACTAACCTAAGGACAACACACACATACATGCCAGAGGGAAGTTTCGAACCTCCGACGCGTGAGGCTGCGCGATCCGTAACGTGGCGCTCCAGACCGTTCGGCTATTCCCGCGTGGCTCCGCACAGATGATTATTATCATGCAGCCGAATCATTTTAATTCGCGAATGGTCACTGGTTTCTTTCATTCTTCAACGATCGCTGCTGCACCCAAATCCAAAATGGATTCAAATATAAAAAGTGGTCTGTACCATTTCCATGCAAAACTGAGCAGTTGGTTTGCTTGCGCCATCAGAACGTATTTCTATGTAATTTCTGGTGACATTATACAGAAGGTAGCTTTTTGCTGCAAGTTTTCAAAACAAAGATGCTATGGTGATGATACATTTAGCATTAAACTGTTTCCAAGCCCTTGATGGTTACTTCTTTCGGCAATATAAGCTCTGTATCAGACGGACTGCAGGTTTTGTAACACTGTAGTGTACCAAACCACAAGCGAAGGTACATGACCGTCCTGGCATCATAAAACTGTACTCTGCGATTAACAGTCACGTTTCTGCAAAAAATTATAAGTCTACGTTGTAATATGCTTGCCGAAAGGCAGGCAATGACTTGTACATGCCCATATCACCATTTCAAAATGTAATTAGTGTGGTATTGGATTGCTTGAATACGAAAGCGATTTCAATTTAAAAACATTTTTATTACGTGTACACATTCTTTTTCTCAATGTGCACATTGAGGATTAAATTTAAGCTCTACCGTTCGTAGCATATGTGTGTTTTTCACTATTACAATTACTTCAAAAGGAGATTTTTTTATACCGTTGACTTCAAATGTCACTGAATTACCTATAATTTATCTTCAATGTCACTGACATCTTGTTACCAGAATGAATCATTCACTCTGCAGCGGAGTGTGCGCTGATATGAAACTTCCTGGCAGATTAAAATTGTGTGCCGGAACCGGGACTCGAACCTGGGACCTTTGCCTTTCGCGGGCAAGCGCACTACCGACTATGCTATACCGACACGACTCACGATGCCGCCTCACAACTTGACATCTTGTTACTTTGTTTCTAACTTGTAAAATTTTATTGCAACGTTTAGTATGGAAATGACAAAGACTACGGGTTTTTATTTTGTGACTGAGTGTTTTTTTAATAATATCTCGCGTATTCCGAGCGTTAGACGTGAAGGTGTGCTTTGTAAGCACGGTAGTTCCTCTGTCTACAGATTTTTAACTCATTCATCCAGCCCTTTAAAGGAGGAAATACAATTCAGCATGACTTCCGAACCACGGTGATACTCGATGCTGTCGCGGCGGTTTAGCCTTGCTCACTGTGGTGCGCGCGGCCGTTCGCAAATCAAATGTTTGTTAAGCTCATGGGACTTAACTGCAGGGTCATCAGTCCCTAAACTTACAAACTACTTATGAACTAGCTAATACTAAAGACAGCCGGACGCGGTGGCCGAGGTGACTGAGGCGCTTCAGTCACGGTCTGCCCGGCCACTACGGTCGGGGGTTCGAATCCCCCCTCGGGCATGGATATTTGTGCCGTCCTAGTTTGTAAGTAGTTCATAAGTAGTTTGTACGTTTAGGGACTGATGACCCCGTAGTTAAGTCCCATAAACTACACAAACATTTGAACATTTGATTTTTTACTAAAGACAGCACAAACATCCATGCCCGAGAGGGGATTCGAACCCCCGACGGGGAACGGCCTCGCGCACTGGAACATAGCGCCCCAATGTGCTTGGACACCGCCGTGGCGGGCCGTTCGCCGTCGGAGGATCGAGTCCCACTCTCGGGCTTGGGTGTTTGTGTTGTCCTTAGGTTAGTTTACCTTAGTTTAAGTAGTTTGTAAGCTACGGACTAATAACCACGCAGTTGAGTCCGATAGATTTACAAACATTTGAAACTCGATTCTGTTGATAACTAAAATCATTGTCAGATGTGAAACAAGTAATATGTACCAGATAAATATATATGAATTAAAGAGTCTCTAATACGAGCCTTAATTTGGACAATGAACAACGGTAGCACCAAAAGCTGAAAAAGTAGTTCGGTGTGAATCATCGATGATCACTTTATGGAACCTCTCACTACAATCAAACACGTAATGTTTCATATTCTTTTTGCACTCAACGACACTTGCATCACATCACAATAAATACATAAATTCGCATTTGGTGTAATATATATGGTTGACGTTGTTTATATTGAAAGAAATAATTTTTATTGACATTGTCTTTTATAAAAGTTTGCTAGCATGTTACTATTTTACTTAAGCTGACGACTGCTATGTTTCATTCTCTTTGCAGGTAAGCCTACTGCTGTGGCAAATCTTCTCCAGAGAACAACAGAACAGTAACATAGCGACGTAAGTTTCTTTTACCTCTTTTCAAAATTCGAAATATACAATAGACAAAGTGTGTTTTTATGAAGTGAACGCAGTCGTTAGTCATTAGAATCTGGTTTTCGGCCTACTGGGTCAATGAAATGTGACATTATGAAACTGAAACATGCCAATTTCGCCATAGTTCAGTCTGTCTGTTCTCTTATAACTCAAGATCCAGACAACCAAATAACGTGACATTTGGTACACGTACTCAAAATTACATGTGAAAGGTTCTTAAATAGGTTTCGTTCAATTTTTTTTTTAAACAACCGGAAAATTTGAGGCAAAGTGAAAGTGCGTTTTCAAAGTGTCCGTGTAAATCTATATCCCGCTGATCTTGATGAAATTTTGCACATTTGACCTTCAAAACAAGAGGGCACTGTCTACATAAAATTCCGTTCAGTGCATGGTGGAGGGTACTTAAGGATTTCGCCAAAAACCCACAGTTTTGCTCCTATCTTGAAGAAACTTTGTACACTTGACCTTGAAAACAAGATGAAGGTTAATGTCTACAAGAAATTTCGTTCGCTGCATGGGGGAGAGTACTTTACGTACAGACTTCGAATGCAATCTCTATACATAATAAAACGCATTTTTGTACGCTTCTACAGAAAACCTTATTTTAAACCCGGGCAAAGCCGGGTACTTGCAGCTAGTTCTATATATATATATACAGGTTGAGGCAGCTGAGTCATAACACCCGTTGTATTTCCCCAACCGTAAGAGATACAAAGGTGCCGTTTGGACAGTGAATTGCAGGGACAGGGGCAACTTGAACACATCACAGTCCATGTTTGTGCTATCTTTTAGTACAGAGATATGAGGCCATCTTTTTTATATTTTAAAGGAACCCTATGTAAAATTTTAGCGTAACTTGATGGCCTTAAAAATACGTTTCAAATATGTGTATAGCATAATATTTAGGCGAATAGTTTTTGAGACACAGATATGGTCTCCTATCGTCAACGGAAATGGGGTGAAAAGGAGTTTCTGGCATATTCTGACTATGAGAAGGGATAGGTTGGTGTGACACATTCTGGGACATCAAGAAATCGTCAACTTAGCATTAGAAAAAAGTGTACGGGGGTAAAAATCGTAGAGTGAGACCGAGCGACGAATACAGTAAGCAAATTCAAATGGATGTAGGTTGCCGTACGTATTCTCAGATGAAGAGACTTGCACAGGACGGGATAGCGTGGAGGGCTGCATCAAACCAGCCTGCGGACCGAAGACCACAAGAGATACATATTATTCGCAAACATATCGTGGCCTTTCTGGTACGTCATGTTTGAGGAGAGTAGATACGTTTGAGATAACTGCAGAACGACTTCGGTACTCGAAGCACTAACCAGAACTGCACAGCGGAAATGTGCAAGTTTAACAGCCTCCCACACGCTCGAGTAGCTCACACAAACTGTACGTTACATCGCTTACAGCTACTTACTGGAAGATAAACACATATGAAGCCTGACGCCTCACTCTTCCCGAGACTCGACGGCAGAGCGCAGACGCTTCCATCCAGTAAAATCTCTCTGCTAGGCTCTGGAGCTGTTACTGGGCTTTGCTTTGTTGTTAGCAGAAAGCGCAGAGTCAGAGCTCAGGCAATTGTTTGCACACCACGAAGACTTGTGTGATTAATTGCCGCAGTATTGACAGATACGAGGCTAAATTAATTGGTTTGCGTCCGGCTTAAACTTATTTGTCAGTATCAGACCGTTTGTGTAACGAACATTATTTGCAGTCCTGCAGGCAGTGCATGTTCTAGTTAATCCCGGTGCGATTAATCCTTCAAACATGGTTTCCTCGCCTCGCAGCGATTTCGTAACGTTGAATATATTTTTGTAGTGTTGTGATTTTTATGCCACGTATATATTAACCCTTCGGTAAAACTAAATTACAGTTTCAATCATAATCCGCGCAGCTCGACGCTACATCACATCTTCTTGCCCACTAACAGCGTATAACATGTCTCTAACACAGTTTTGGCTCGTGCATATTTTCGGTTGACAAGTACAATTTGTCAATCCTGTAATCAAATTCACGCTACGTGACTTCATTTAAGACTACAGCTCTCGTGCTCCTGAATACGTATAGTGCATCGAGTTTTGTTTTAGAATACTCCAGTTCGAGAGCTCGATTCTTAGTCTAACGTGTATTTATTTTAGTTTATCTCCTAATTTTGATAAACCTACAACTACAGTTTTTTTTTTTTCAACACAATAATTACTGGTCCTTTCGTGTCAGAAATGAAAGACGAAGCATATTGCATATCGATTTCGATCAATTACTGACCATGTTGTAAGTAAAGATTTCTACTCCTACGATCAACGTTGAGCTTTCTGTTCTCATCAGTTATGGTGTATCGGCAGTGGTGCACATGAGTCGTGATGGAGTCTTCATACATGTCAAAAATACTAGTCATCCAGTTTTATATATTTTTGTATTCTGGCCAGGACTCATTCGCCTTTTGCTGTTCTGTGGTAGCAGCGGTCTTCATTCTTCGTGATTTATATCTGAGTCAGTTGTAGCTTCTACGTCCACTCCTTGGGCCATGCGCGGCGGTGGGTACGTGGTATTACTAATAGTCATTTCCTTTCCTGTTCAGCTCTTTAACAGAGCGAAAGAAAAACGAATGCTTTGTTCTTGCCTTTGTAAGCCTTGCGCGAAATGTGGCGGTAGCAGAATCGTTTCGCAGTCATATTCAAATGCCGGCGTTCTACATTTCTTCAATGGTTAGCCGGCCGCTGTGGCCGAGGGGACTGAGGCGCTTCAGTCATGGTCTGCACGGCCACTACGGTCGGGGGTTCGAATCCCCCCCTCGGGCATGGATATTTGTGCCGTCCTAGTTTGTAAGTAGTTCATAAGTAGTTTGTAAGTTTAGGGACTGATGACCCCGTAGTTAAGTCCCATAAGATTTACAAACATTTGAACATTTTTTTTTTTTCAATGGTTACTTTGGTTCCCTGAACGTCAAACCCACTAACCAACCAACCTCAATAGTTTTCCTCGGAGGTTTCTGAAACATCTCCGCGACTCTCACGTTTTGCTCGAACGTGTGAATAGTAATCTATGTGGTGGGGATCCCAAAGATTCGAGCAATAGTCAAGAATGGGTCGCAACTCGCGATCTACTTCACAGACGAACCACATCTCCCAAAATTTTCGGAATGAACGGAACTGAACAATCTACTTTCCCCACATTTAACATTCACAATTGTTTTTATTAAAGGTTGATCACCAGATAACTAAATTGACAGTTTTTTCATAACATTGTTACAGATTATACAATAGATAAGTGAACTATTATGTACTCAGGATTTACCATAAGATATATACTTAAATTTATAATCATTTAACATTATAAAGTTGTAAGGAAAAGGAAAACCTTCCTTAAATGCTCGTTCCATTTCGTAATGCCAGAAATAGTTTCTGTGTATATTTCTGAGCTAATAAAAGTGGAGTCATATACTACTAATAATATGGGGGTAAGATGTACCTTAATACTTCTTACAAAATCGCCGTTCTCTGGGGCCCGTAGTGTACAGTATGTCTTTGAGGCAAATGTTTAATATCATAATAATTATAAATTACTTTTGCACTCCTTCTGAACTTTCTTTTACTTCACAGTAAGTAAAATATTGGAAAATGTATATTACGTAAATATGGTATTAGAATGTACGTAAAAAAACCTCTGCATTACTCATTGTATTTACAGAACACCTAAAGATGGCTTAAGGCTGAAATGAGCTATTGTGAAGTATTAGAAAGTACAAAAGCAGTGTAAAAATAATTTATATTTATTTTGTTATTAAACTTGTTACACAATAATGTACAGCTCCACCAAAGAGACTGCCTACATCACACTTGTGCGTCCTCTCCTGGAGTATTGTTGCCCCTTGTGGGACCCTCACCAGGTGGGACTGACTGAAGATATTGAGAAGGTTCAGAGAAAGGCAGCTCGTTTTGTTTTATCACGTTACGGGGGGGAAAGCGTCACGGAAATGTTGCACGAATTGGGGTGGAAATCATTAAAAGAACGACGTTATTCATTGCGGCGTGATCTGTTTGCGAAGTTTCAATCACCGAATTTTACTTATGAATGTGAAAATATTTTGCTAGCATCCACCTACTTAGGAAGACATGACCATCCCAATAAAATAAGAGAAATCAAATCGAAAACGGAACGATTTAGGTGTTCTTTCTTCCCGCGCGCTATCAGAGAATGGAACGGTAGAGAAAAGTTATGAAAGTGGTTAATGAACCCTCTGACAGGCACTTAAATGTGATTTGCAGAGTATCTATGTAGATATAGACATTCCGTAATCGTAATTAAATTTCCTGGCAGATTAAAATTGTGTGCCAGAACCGGAACTCGAACCTGGGACCTTTGCCTTTCGCGGGCAAGCGCACTACCGACTGTGCTTTTCCGACATGACTCACGATGCAGCCTCACAACTTTACTTCCGCCAGTACCTCGCCTCATTCTGGAAATTTCTTTTATTCCACAGTTTAAAAAAATTTGGCCTCAGATTTGCCGTCCCTAAAATGTGCTGAGCCGGCCGCGGTGGCCGAGGGGACTGAGGCGCTCCAGTCATGGTCTGCACGGCCACTACGGTCGGGGGTTCGAATAAAAAATGTTTGTATATTTTATGGGACTTAACTACGGGGTTATCAGTCCCTAAACTTACAAACTACTTATGAACTACTTACGAACTAGGACGGCACAAATATCCATGCCAGAGGGGGGGGGGGAGTCAAACCCCCGACCGTAGTGGCCGTGCAGACCGTGACTGGAGCGCCTTAGTCTCCTCGGCCACCGCGACCGGCGGGGTTCGAATCCCCCCTCGGGCATGGATAGTAGTTCATATGTAGTTTGTAAGCTTAGGGACTGATGACCCCGTAGTTAAGTCCCATAAGTTCTACAAACATTTGAAAATATGCTGCGCTGGGTTCCAGCCTATTCAGCTTACTGGTAAATCCGCCACTGCTGTAGTGTTTTAACTTCACCCTTTCAGGTATGCTGTGGAAGAGGCCATGGACCGGGCGTCCCTTGTCTGTAGTGCCCCATTCTGCCTGCCAAGTATTTATACTCCACGACAACCTAGGACGGCCTTAGCGATACCGTTTTCGGAGCAGCGTCTGTTTTGTGGGCGGTCGGTTAACAGCGGGTGTTGTCTCGTGGAGTATCTCTTCCAGCCGCTGCGCACATCTTCAGGGCTCCGCTACTTCTAAAAACTTGGGGAGAGTCGTTAGGCAGGGAGCGGCAGCCACGGCACGAGTGGGTGATTAAATAAAAGGTCCTTGTAAAGTGTGGTGGGGTGGCGGCGAGTCAGCGAGACTCGCTTATCGGGGCGCGCTCTCAGGGAAATGAGTTATTTGTTGGGTCCGGCCGGGCCAAGTTTGTCGCGTCTTAAGAGACGGCTGTGTGATGGATGGCGGCGGAGGCTGCGGCCGTGGCCTCCATTAGCGGGATTATGGCCACCCTGCCGGCTCCTCTTACCCACCAACCTGGCCAGCCTGTGACGTCACTTTGCACGCTTTCGAGGTCAACGGGAAATACAGGCCGCAGTGCAGACTTCATGCCACGTAAGAAAGGTAGTTCCCGACGCCTACGAGAAAGACAGACCCCAGCGCAGTCGTCAGACCACGTAAGCAAGGTAGTTCCGAGCCGGTGGGATCGCTAGCCGATTGTCCCGCCGTTGGGGCACTGCCCACTGCGTCATAGCGGGCAGCCCAAGGCCAACGAGAGAGACAGGCTGTGGCGCGCACGTCATATCACGTGATCAAGTGAGGCCTGAGCCGGCGCCATAACTAGGGGATTGGCTGGCCAGTATGAGACAGTGGGCTGTGCCCCAGCGGCCGGACAATCCGCTAGCGATCGGGCCAGCACAGGCCTCACTTGATCATGTGATATGACGTGCTCGCCACAGCCTGTCTCTCTCGTTGGCCTCGGGGCAGCCACTCAGCAAGCGATCGCGCCGGCTCGAAACTACATTGCTTACGTGGCAGGACGTCAGCACTGGGGGCCTGTCTTTCTCGTAGGCCTCGGGTTGTTCCGAGCCGAAGCGATCGCTAGCTTAGTGGCTGCTCAGAATGAGGCAGTGGGCAGTGCCCCAGCGGCTGGCCAATCGGCTAGCGACCGTACCGGCTCGGAACTACCTTGATTACGTCGCATGACGACCGCGCTGGGGCCTGTCTTTCTCGTAGGCCATGGCACGCGTCACAAAGTTGGCACTTCACCCGCCTCGCGTATATTCTTCTCACGAGAGAAGCTCTATCCTCAGACTTAAGTGTTGAGATAACCCGTTGAACAGTTCGTGAAAAAGAGAATATAGAACAACAACGAACAGTAGGAGTAATTCACAAAACTGCAGGCCTATTTCATTGACGCCAATTTGCAGCAGGGTTTTGGAACATATCCTGTACTCAAATATTATGAATTATCTCGAACAGAATGATCTACTGACGGATTTAGAAAATATTGTTCATACGAAACACAACAAGCTCTTTACTCACACGAAGTGATGAGTGCTGTCGACAAGGATTCACAAATTGACTCCGTATTTCTAGATTTCCAGAAGGCGTACCTTACAAACGGCTTTTAATCAAATTGCGTGGTTATGGTATATCGCCCCAAATTTCCGACTGGATAGGTGATTTCATTTCAGAGAGAACACAGTTTGTAGTAAACTATGGTAAGGCATCGACTAAAACAGAGGTGACCTCGGGCGTTCCACAGGGTAGTGTTATTGGTCCTCTGCTGTTCCTTATTTACATAAACGATTTAGGGGAAAATGTAAGCTGCTCTCTTACGTTGTTTGCAGATGATGCCGTCATTTTCCGTCTAGTAAAATCATCTGGAGATCAAACCAACTGCCCTATTTGCCCTAAAAATAGGCAGTTGACTCTAAATACTGAGAAGTGTGAAGTCGTTCACATGAGTACGAAAAGAAATCCGTTATACTTTGTTTATAAAATAAATCATCCAAAAGTAAATGCCGTAAACTCCACAGAATAACTATGAATTACCATTACTTCAGACTTAAACTGGAAAGAACACGTAGATAATGTCGTGGGAAAGGCGAACAAGGGACTGCGTTTTATTGGCAGAACCCTTAAAAGATGCAACAGAACTACTAAAGAGACTGCATACACCACGCTTATCCGTTCTTTTCTGGAGTATTACTGCCCAGTTTGGGATCCTTATCAGGTGGGTACGACGGAGGACATCGAAAGAGTCCAAAGAAGGGCAGCTCCTTTTGTATTGTCACATACAGGGGAGACAGCTTACGGAAATGATATAGAATCTCGGATGGGAATCATTACAACAATGTCGCTAATCGCTGCGGCGTGGGCTGCTTACGAAACTCCAATCGCCAACATTCCCCTTCGCCGCGTGATCCGTAACGTGGCGCTCCAGACCGCTCGGCTACCAGACGGCGACCGGACTTCACCAGTAAATTCAAAAAACCAAGTCGCGGCAAAGTCGAAGATTCTGCCGAAACCAATATTTTGGCCGAAACCGAAAATTCGGTCGGTGTTTAAAAAATACCCTCGACTCTGACGAAGGCATGTCTTCCAAACTCTGCAGTTTATCGTAGCTGAAAAACAGGTCCTCGGTGGAGCTTCAGGACGCTGAGAATGTGATTAGTTCCGTCAGAGGCCAGAAGCACCACAAGGGAAGAGTAAAGCCGCCTCGGAGAATCCCATTCTTGTCGAGTCCGTCATTGTGATTTCTTTGCGTGCCAACTTTCTCCACTGCTGCGTAACACTTTTAACCAGTGTTACATTTTCGAGGAGGCTCCTACCTTTGAGCTGCTGGTAGTGGTTATAAGAAGATGGTACTTGTTGCTCAAGCCGGTCTGCTAACCGTTACCTGCGCCCAGGCATACTCGCCTCATCGCTCTGCAAGAAATCAGCGTCGAGTGGCTCACTGCTACAACACCGGGAGGGCGCTCAAGCTGTCTGCGCATGCGCACCACGTCCTTCTACTGTTCTTTAAAATGTACCATCACTCATGTAGTGGTCTTTAGGTTAGATTAATACATGTTCCATATATCATGTATACAGCATATTGCAATGATAAAATATATCTTTAAATGATATTACAAGACATTCATTTGTTTAATATTTTGAAACGATTCTTTATTTTTGTGTAGTTGTAAAATTACTAATTTATATCTAAATCATTTCATATATAAATTATACCACGATAAAGGATATAAACTTTGTTTGGTGATGACATTCTAATTCTGTCTGACAAGGAGACCACATGGGTATCGGATTTTAGAATTTCTTTATGATTATGATACGTAAAGCTCACAACATAAATAACAATCAGCCAAAGCCATCCGATGCAACTTAGAAAAATTCTCCAGGAAATCGACTTTGAAGTTTTCCAAGGGCATAATTGCAACATCTGTCGGTGTAGCTCAGATAATAGCATTCTGCCTTCACAGCCATATGGTCAGTGGTTTAGATCCCGCTGTGGCACATAATTTTTTTCGTTGTTAACGAATGTAGTTATATAACACATTTTGGGATCTCTATTACACATGTTGTGGCAGTTTTTGTTTACATGTATGTAAACGAGCTGAACACTTTATCGTCACGTAAACCGATGTTTGAGTAGATTAGATGCTCGGAAAGTCAATAATAGCAATGGAGATGACTATCCAAAAACAGCGACGTAGCTCTTCACAACCTAAACAAACAAAGACTACCGTCGTCAACAAATAGTGAAGCCAATACTCTAAAAATTTAATATATGTTTTTTATTTAAACCATCATTATTAACAACCTTTTATAAAAATAAGAAATTACGAATAAACAAAAATGCGTGCATTTTGCGTAAAAATTACTATTCGATATTAAAATTGTATAATTATTCCAACACAACGTAAAAAAAATCGTCATGGCAGGATTCATACGACAGAACCCAGGGTTGGAAGGCTAGAACGCTACCACCTGAGCTACACCGACATACTTTGTATATGTTTTACTTATTGGTACTTACGTGTACTTGTAAAACTTCAAAGTCCATTTTCGCGAGAAGTTTTGAGAGTTGGTCGAATGGATTTGCCTGATTGTTATTTGTGTTCTTATCTTCATGTACCACAAATATCAAAACATTATAAAATGTTTCTGAACGCAATGGACATTGTCTTGAAAGCAGCATGTAAAGTAAAAAACAAAATAACAATAAAAATTAAGTAAATAAAAATAATAAAAAAAGGAAGAAAAGGGCGATGAAATGTAGTCTAAGGAAATCATACGATTCTGAAGGAATTAAATAAGATAACGAGACAATAAAGGTGGTAGTTGAGGTGTTTATATATATATATATATATATATATATATATATATAAAATGCATAATGTCGATGTAAATAAAAGCGTTTCTCAAAAAGGGAAGTTTCTTAACATCGAATATTAATTTACCACTTAGCCTACCCAAAGACTCTTCCCTTCCTGTCCAAATTCTCAGCTTACCGCGCACTACAACTGCAGTGGCCCCTGCCAATTGTCTCCTCTTGCTTGCAACTTTATCTGCGTTTCCATAAGGGACCGGGAATGTTTATACATCCGAAACTGTTCGCTGATAAACAATGATAATAAGACAATAAATTATTTTCAGTTATTAGTGCACGTGCTTACTCTCGAAAGTCGATTATTTCGAATATAGTACTATTTGTAGATGTTTCCAGTAAAATAAGAGTATATTTAACTTTTTTGTATGTTCACGCACACGCACTGGCACGTAGAGAGAGAGAGAGAAAGAGAAAGGGAGAGAGGATATTGTTACATCACATGGAAAATATTTACGTAAGTTACTTACGATAGCAGAAAGTACCTGATATAAGAACATACGGTTTCAATGATAAAATTGTGAAACGTATTCAAGCAGAAATAAATCTGACACGTTTCTCGTTTCATTAAAAAAAGAAAATAACCCTCTGTGTCGCCCATTACAAATCGACAGTCCTCAGGTAAACACCATTTAAAGGGGTGCGACTTTTCCGCTTTGCCTGCCGTTAGAGTCGCTAATGGCGTCAGAAAGCTGCAATATTGCTGAGACCGTGAGACCCTCGACTGTTTTTAATCTGTTTGTTGTTCGGCTACCAGCGCGGGTTGACAGATGGCTTAAAGCCGATCGCTGTTTTAGGAGCACCAGCACTCTTCATTAACGTTTGTGGAACGCTCTCCTAAAACACACACACTCCCTCCAGCCCTCTCTCTATCCCTCTCTCTCTCTCTCTCTCTCTCTCTCTCTCCTTCCACACACGGATTCATACATACACAGTGTGTGTGCAAGAGAGAGAGAGATTGGGAGGGTGAACAGGCGGCTTTCATTAGATGCTAATTCCCAGAGTAATTCTTCATGAGCGAGAACAAAAACGAGGGCGGTTGGCGAATCGTAATTAACGGCACGTGTTGGCGTGTAGCAGCTCCGTGGCCGCCGGTGCCCTTTGAAACATGCACCGCCAGCGAATAACATTTCGCGTCACGTGCACTTCGACACGGCTCATCGACACGTAATGCGGTTGTGCTCCAAAATAATTTTCGTGTCCGAAGGCGTAATACTGTTCGGCAGGAAATAAGGTACGAGCGATGAGATTATATTGTAACGAGGTTCTGCAGGTATTTACAGAGCCCGAAAGTGAAGATGAGTAGAAGGCAGAGAATATATTCGTTACAAAAATGCGTCACTGTAATTGTAATGCCCGCGGATATATGGAATATACTGTATAATGCCAGATCTTGCTAGGTCACTGTAAGAAGTAATAGTACCGCGAGGGAGTAGCCGAGCGGTCTGGAGCGCCACGTTGCGGATCGCGAGCTCTCCAGCGTTGGTGGTTCGAATCCCCCACTTGGGCATGGATGTTTGTGCCCTCTTTAGTATAAGGTAGTTTATAAGTTTAGGGACTGATAACACCGCAGTTAAGACCCATAAGCTTTACAAACATTTGAACATTTGAAGAGATAGTATGCCGCAGTAACTCACGTTTGCCTCTTTTCTACAACCGAGCGAGTTTGCGCAGTGGTAACGTACTGGACTCGCATTCGGGAGGATGGTGGTTCAAATCCACCTCCGACCATCCAGATTTAGGTTCTCCGTGATTTCCCTAAATCACTCCAGGCAACTGCCGGAATAGTTCCTTTCAAAGGGCACGGCCGATTTCCTTCACCATCCTTACCCAAAACTCCGAGCGTTAGCTCCGTCTCTGATGACCTAGCTGTCGACGGGACGTTATACCCCAAGCTTCCTTCCATCTTTTCTACACTGGTGTCACCTTCCTAAAGTTTCCTGAAAGAGAAAGTCACAGAAGTGGATTCTTGTAACGAGGAAGAATGTCAGTTTTCATTGTGAAGACCTCCGTTTACATTACGTTCTTGGTAGACAATCTGGGTGAAATTTACGTGTATGGAAACAGTATTCAAAAAATAAAAGTCAATTTCCATATTCATAAGACATGCAGATTGATAACTTCGTATAGTATTTAATATGTCATATCCTTAATAAGATGGCTACAACACCAACATGATTGCAAGACTAAATTGGACTAGCCTTCTCTACAAGTGGATCTTCGCACTGTGTAAAGTAAACCTACGACGATTAAAGGAAGTAAAAATATCAAAGTTTGTGAAAAAATAACATACAGAAACCAGTATCGCAGACAGGAGACCTAGAAAGATACTCCACTCTGTCCCATAAGCCTTGAAAAGTCCATCGACTACCAAATGTTCAAATGTTTGTAGAGCTTATGGGGACTTTTTTTTTTTTTTTTTTTTTTTTTTTTTTTTTTTTTTTTTTTAACTGAACACCAAAATTTTACATTATAATTAGACTATGGAGCAATATGTCCTCTTGTTCCTCAGAGCCACAAGTCACGATCATTTAACAATTAAAACCAAGCCTGTTACCTATGAACAATGCACTACAAGTATATTTCTCTTTCCGTGTCTGCATATGCTAGCAGTTCACTGCGTTTCCGCAGAATTTTTACAGTAATCGTTAATCTGCTATTTTCAGGTAATAACTATGGTAAGGATAAGTATATACTGAACTTATTTTCAGATCAGGACCCACTTAAAACCATGTAAACAGAAATCAACGAAAGTTGTCCACGGTCTAAGTGAACCATTTTGCAACTACTTTCGGTCCTTTCTTTGAAATTCGGGTACTGCTAGAATCGTATAGTCCTATTATCCCCGTTGGACGGTCATCAACCAGTGCACAATAGTAGACAGAGAAACAATGCTAATGACTGAACTAGGGAAGCAGCCACTTGATCGTATTCGGGAGGAGCGGGAATAGAGTTACTATTCGGTCACACAGATTTATGGATTTTATAGCATCTGTGAATAGTTCATTCAAATTCTAGGTTTTTTCCTTTGAAGAGCGTCTTGTCGATCCCATTTGCAAATCTTATGCTTTGTCACTAACCCTGCTTGCTTCGTAGAGTGTCATATATCGTCATGGAGACAGTGTTGACTTTTTAATGGTGCACTTTAATATTTAGTATAGCACGAGAACAGTATCTTAAAATATATTTTAACCAGTATTGCTCACTATTTACGATAATCAGAAAGGATAAAATTTCATCAGATTGCACTAGCAGTTCCATAAAAGATTACTAGGTGCCTTCTAAAGCTATTCAGAATGGTTCTGATGAAGGCTGATGGTGCTGAGCTCTTATCGCATAAAAAATTAAGTGAACATTGATAGTGCAGGATAGACCAGTCAAAGATGCAACTTGTCACCAAATTTACTACATCAAATAGGAAGATGGAAAAAAAATGACAAAACTGGAAAAGAGTAGACTGAAAAGTTGTGTTACGATGAAGGATGTTCAAAATAGGTGGATTTGTGGGGTAAGAAGTGTGAAACCCGTTAAGAAAGGAATTATAAAGAAGACGCTGACTGGGATAAGGGATAGGATGATTCGGCGGTGAAGACATTACCTACATTACTCGAGGGAGGTGTAGAGCGTAGATATTGTTGAGAAAGACAGAGACTAGAATGCGTCACATGAGGTTGTGGCAGCAGAGGAGTCGTGGACCGCATCTAGGCAATCACCGAACCGTAAATAAAAACACACGTTGTACGTATCATAATACAGTGTGTCCCATTTTAATCTATACCGGCCGATATCTTTGGTGCGGCCCAATTCTGAAAAAAAAAGGTCTCTAGTAAAAGTTGAGAGTTAAATTTATGCAACTGACAAGATCGCGTATCAGCCCTTTACTTGGATTTACCGGTTTCAGCGAATCTTGCCGCCATCATCTGTACTGTCGAAAAGTTACATAAATTTAACATAAAAAGAGATCGCACCCAGCAATATGTGTAAATTATTCGAAAAGTTTTGGGGTTTGTAGAGGGCGGTGGAATGGTCATCTCTAAATGAGCTTGAACCCTGTCTTGAAGGTGAAATCAAGGTAAAGTTATTATTTTTCTTTTTCTTCAAGCGGTAAACCTTTTCATTCCATTTTTTTTACCAATGGCCTTTCGTGGCTTTTCGCCGGGGGTATTCATTGCATTGTAAGTTTTCACAGGTTACCAGTATGTCGAGAACGAAGCGAGATCGGAAATAATTTAGTGAGAATCTTGTACGGTTTCTGAATTCTGGCGGCTGGTGAACTTTTCTTTTTCATAGAAAATTTTTCTGGATGCCATTTCGTTCTCGAGATATGATAACCTATTAAACTTAAAATGAACTACCGCTGGGTACAAACCATTGTTTCTTTTCGTAAAAAATGTTCTCTACAAAAAATGAGTATATTTTCAGGTAGATTACAGCGACCCCTGAGCAAGACTGGGGGGTCGCGACTTACAGGTTAAAAAACACTATTGTATGGTTGTGTAGACTTTCCTCCGCGTAATGACTGACAACATTCTTCTGGGGTCTTCTGGCGGATAGCATCGCCAACTAGACACAATATTTCGGCAGACCAACTGGCTGCCATCTGCAGGTGAGTGCGCTGATTGCAGTTACTGCAGACCCGAGAAGAATACTATTGGCACGATTGTAGTCTTACATAATAAGATATTCACAGAATATATGACATCAACTGCGATTGGGCAAAGCTGAAAATGTGTACGCAGCCGGGATTCGGACCCGGGGCTCCAGCTTTCTTGGCAGTGGCGCTGACCCCTACACCACTGGGGACACAGTGATCACCGCACCTGCAAGGACTACATAAGCACGCCTCCCGTCAGATACAAATTCCCAGCTTCACCCTGCCCACAGTACTCAAACTCGTAGTTATGAAACTAATTCCCGTAAGAGTAAGGGCTCCAAACTTGCCCACCCCTCCCCAGTAACGATGGGATCATTGCCCGTCACCGGCGTATATATATGGCGTCTGTTCCGAAAGAACAGACGTCACTTCTGATCCTGCAGTTGTTATTCTTTAATATTCACAGAATATATGACATCAACTGCAATTGGGCGAAGCTGAAAATGTGTACCCAGCCGGGATTCGAACCCGGGTCTCCTGCTTGTATCTGAAGGGAGGCGTGCTTAGGTAGTCCTTGCAGGGGCGGTGATCGCTGTGTCCCCAGGGGTGTAGGGGTCAGCGCAACTGCCTAGCAATCAGGAGACCCGGGTTCGAATCCCGGCTGGGTACACATTTTCAGCTTTGCCCAATCGCAATTGATGTCATATAGTCCGTGAATATTAAAGAATAACAACTGCAGGATCAGAAGTGACATCTGTTCTTTCAGAACAGACGCCATATGTATTTACATAATAAGGCTGGTGGTGACCGCGTGTTGAGAGGAGTGCTGACGTCACGGCTGGGAAGCCTAGCCGCCTGCAGCCATCAGGGGTGTGGCACCTGGCGGGCGCTGCTGCTGTCTGCGGTTCCTCCGCTCGCGGCTCGTTTGTCTGCGTCACTGGAGCCGCTGCAGACTGCTTCTTTTTCAGCCTGCGGTCTGCCTTAAAGCGGCGTTCAGCGCCGCTCGTCATCCGCCGCCCAAACCTGTTCCACCCACCGCGCTGCTGCCAGCGTCGACGGCCGAAGGCGAGAAACTTCGAGCTTAGAAGGATACAACCCATCCGCTTTTTCTTATTTGGGAGACAGGAGAAAGGAGTGGTGTGTAGGGAAGCCAATAAGGTAATAATTTGAATGTAGAGTACATGGCTAGATTATTAACACAAACAGGGCTCACAGACACACGGTCCTGCAAACAAGTTAGCAGTTTAGGTGAGCAATGAATATCAGGCATGACACAAATGGCAAAGTCTAATTACAGTCTCACCATGAGAACGGATAGTGGCAAAAATGTATGGTTTGAGGAGTGTCCGAACGAATTGAGGAGCTACAGCCTTAACCCGAAAGGAAGCTTTAAAAATCCATCATTGCCCAAAAATACGACTGCGGGTTGGCGAAATTTGCCTGTAGGAGGAAAACATTCATTCTATGATTACGGCTGTCCCCTAGATGGGCCACGAGGTAACAGTCAGGTAAATTTTACCAGAAAAAAACGCAGACGCTTCAGTATATTGCAATCAGCGAATAGCAGTTACGAAAACCATAAAGGATCTTCGTCGAATAACCGCTCGAACAGAAGACGTAGTTGCTATCAAGCACAACAACCGCTATCGGTCATCAAGTACACATATTCACAAGGACATAGGCGTGAAAAAACCATTGGGGTTCAGCTAACACGTGAACACAAAGACATGTAAGTGCATAGCGAGGCAGGAGGGAGATGGCGCCAACTAACGCAAATAATTAGACGAAGGAAGGAAATGTAGCGTTTAATGTCCCGTCATCAACTTGGTCATTAGAGACGAAGCTATGCTCAGAGTCTTCAGGAAGGAGTTTGGCCGTGTCCTTTGAAAGGAACCATCCCGGCATTTGCCTGGAGTGATTTAGGGAAATAACGGAAAACCTAAATCATGATGGCTGGAGTTGGATTTGAACCACCATCCTCCCGAATACGAGTTCAGTGCGTTACTACTGCACCAGCTCGCTCGGTAAAAACAATTAGTCATGGCCAAGCAAAGCATTTACATAAGTACAAAGCTCAATAATAGTTGTACATGACATGCCAGGGTGCCTGGATAGACTACTCGGAGATGGAAGCGAGTCTGATTTTAATCCAAGTTGATCTGAAGAAGCAGGTAGATCACAGGCTGAAAAGTACATGAGGCCACCGTCACATGGAATGTACTAGGCAACACCGCTCGCCCGGCAAGTGGAACACCACTCGGTAAACATCATGATGCCCGGCCGATGCCCATTCAGAGTACTGCCACTCTTAAGGCCCTCTCGCCAACTCCTTAAGCTGGTTTTATAGATAGCGGTTCCTCCGCGGCAGAGCAACCGCTTTGATTTTGTGGAGGCTCCGCTCGTCACTCATACAGCAGGCGGTTCAGCAGCAGTGACATTGAGCACCCTGTTCACCTGGCGGCCAGATATAGGGCGCAACGAACAGCCCTGTTATCCTCCGTGTATGCGGTTTGGAAGTGCAGCCGCTGGTATTCTGACGCCGCAGCGGAAGAGCGGAGGGGCCGCAGCCGCGCCTATAAACAGGGCGCACACTGCCTTAGGGTGCATTCAGCTGCCACCTCTTAGCATTGTTGCATTCACGCTGCAGGCACCTCGCTGCTCGCCGTTTATATTCTCTTGCACCCGTTACATTACAGCTGAGTGCACAACTGCAGTGGCGTGAAGCGTCAAACATGTTCTCCTCATTGTGTGACAACAGTGACACTGATTTGTTCGATCCAAAAATGTTGTTATTGGAAAGAAGAAGGAAGAGGAGGTATGGAGTGCATCCTTTGAATGCTGAATGTCCTCACTACGGACACTTTCACAAGTATTACCAACAGCTCAAAGACTACCCAAATCGCTTTGACAGGCATAATAATCATCTGCTTCAGATGTTCACTCATTGTTGTCTGTAGTGAAACTACCTTTAACAAACACTATTGTGCGCGATGGAGTTCCAGGCGCGCAACAGTAAAACACCGCTCTGCTAGAGTAACCTTGAAGCAACCAATCACAGTACAAGTTTCAGGCGGGACGGCGATGGTCGTAGCGCGAAACACAAACCAGTTTGATATCATCGCCTGGCGAGGGTCGTAGCGAGCAGAGAGCTGGCAGAGCTGCGATGGTGCACGCTAAATGGGCCGGTAAGACTCTGTGGGTTTGATTCATCATCGCTGTGCCATGTCGGCGAGCACCGACGTGGCAGCATATACGTACACTTATGAGAAAAAGCGCACTGCCAAACCGCCGCAGTTCCTCCGCCGCGGAGCAACCGCGGGCAATAAACATGGCCTTAGTCGGCAACGAACTGCCTGTGCCTTGCTCGCTCGCTCGCTTGCTGCATAACGGACACAACTGTGTTTCCGAGTGTCGCTGGAGTTCAAGCCGGTAGGCTAAGCCTCCAAAATGACGTGGTTGGTTGGTCAGTGTCCAGGCGAGGTTGATTGTCCTGTCGTTTGCAGTCGTGGTGGTGTTTGTCCTGAGGTGGTAACCACGCCTAATCAGCGCGGAGCAGATGTGGCCATCTTGTGGCGTTAAGCCGTTGCACTCTATGGCTGAGAGCCCAAATGAGGGTATTGGTTGACCGAGATGTCTTCTGGTAGAAGACTCGCGCAGCTTGCTGGAAGCGAGACTTGATGGTGGGGACTCCAGAGATCCTGAGGAGGTCTTCCGTTGGGAAATCCCGTGGGAGATGTAAGGCTAGCCGAAGCACCCGATTTTGAAGGCTTTGCAGCCAGTTGATGTGCGTCGGCGCAGCATTTCCCCAAACCACCGCCGCATATTGAAAGATGGGGCGGACGAGTGTGGTGTAGATGGCAACCCCAAGTTGAGGCGAGAGCGTAGAGTCCGGGTTGAGGAAGGGGTACAAAGCCCGCAGCCTTCACCGATCGTTGCCGATGACGTTATCGACGTTTGTTTTCCATGTGAGCCGCCTGTCCAACGTCACGCCGAGATATGTAGCTGTCCTGCCCCAGGGTACAGCCACGGTGAGACGAGGAAGGTCGACCGGGCCCGTGCCTTGCGCTAGATCCACCAGATACAACCGCCGATCGGCGCAACTAGCGCCGGCTGCGAGGGAAATGCCAAACTAAAACTAGCCACGCCACCCGCGGTGAAATAACGAAGCGATATCGATACGCGAGTTGGAGCGAATAACTGGTCAAGTAAATCGAGACAGTACGGTTCAGTGTACTAGCGCGTTCAGGACATCTTTTACAGTTTGTTCATTGACAAAATTCCATTCAAGTATGACACCACAAAAGACTGCAAGGATGCTTGTAATGCTGAAGTAACTGTGTAATGCTGGCTTGGCTGAGAATGAACAAGCAGAGGGTGGGTGTGGGAGCCGCGGTGGCCGGCAGCAGGTCCGCAGCGGACACCTTTATCGGGCTCGGGCCGTGACGCGGCCATCTTCCGCAGGCGGTGGCGCATCTTCCGCAGGCGGCAGCGGTGGGCAGATAGGACCGCCGGCCGCGCATGAATCACGCGGTATCGGTGGGCGTGCCGCGGCCGCCGTATCTCAGCGCCAGCCACCGCCACCAGCAGCAGCAGCAGCAGCCACTACTGGCGGCCAGGCCAGCCTCGATAAGCGGGCCCGTTACGGGCTCCCGCGGGACCCGCGCGCCGCCACCGCCATTGCGGGATAAAATCGCACGCCGACTGCGGACTACCACCGACACCCAACCTGCGCCTCCCTGCCCACTGCCTCGTG
The DNA here is from genome assembly GCA_026315105.1 of Locusta migratoria. Taxonomy (NCBI): domain Eukaryota; kingdom Metazoa; phylum Arthropoda; class Insecta; order Orthoptera; family Acrididae; genus Locusta; species Locusta migratoria. The sequence goes on along the minus strand of CM048745.1, from coordinate 459,897,489 downwards.
TGAACGCACTGTCCGTCCTCTGCAGTACGTTTGCGTGCAGCGTACCTTGCGCGAGACTTTTCAAACATCGGCGGCTTGTACGAAACAAACAGATTTGTATAATTTTGAACATGCAATTGTATATATTTTTGACGACGTTACAGCGTCCATTTAATGAAATAAACCACAATTTGCGATCAGTTATGGCTTTACTGTACTAAGTTTAGATGGATTTATTGCGATTTATTTCATTAAATGAACGCTGTAACGTCGTCAAAATAATATACAGGGTGTTTCACTAAGTGACGGGAAATTTTAATGCTGTAGGTCAACACAAGAAATGTTACACTTTCTGCGGAGCTATGAACATAATTTATTGTATCATTTTCCAAAGACTAACACCACAAAGATATAATTTTTTTAAATGGAACAATAGTTTTTTCTATTGCGCATTGGATTCGTTTAAATCAGCTGCGTCCAAATCAATTTAAACTACATTCCTATCACTGTTAGTTTGGGAGCTACAACCCTTCAAAGTTTAGGGGGCGGAGGCTGCGATAGCGTAGCTGATTGGCCGAGTAGCTATCCCCTGGGGAACGGCCCGCTGTCTCATGACCACCAGCTAGTCAGCTACGCTGTCGTAGCCTCCGCCCCGTAAACTTTGAACGGTTGTAGCTCCTAAACTAACAGTGATAGGAATGTAGTTTAAATTGATTTGGACGCAGCTGGTTTCAACGAATCCAATGCACGATAGAAAAAACTACTGTTCCATTTAAAAAATTATATCTTTGTGCTGTAACTCTTTGGAAAATGATACAATAAACTATGTTCATAGCTCCGCAGAAAGTGTAACATTTCTTGTGTTGACCTACCGTATTAAAATTTCCCGTCACCTATTATTTTATAAGTTACAGAGGCAAACACACTTAGTGAAACACCCTGTATAATTGTATACAAGTCGAGGCTGGTCTCCTGACGACAATTAATTGTGTCTCGATACCTCATGGTCTGTTCTCCTTCATGCGGAAATACAGTATTGTGGCTGCGAGCATTACAGAAAAAATAGGCTGTGGAAATAGGAAAGAGACAGCGTGGCGAATGGAGATTTGGGTGTGGCGGGACACGTGCAGGTAAGAGTCCTCTACAAATGGGCTGTTCACTGTGTCCTCAGCGGTGGAGTAGTCAACGCGTCTGCCTAGTAAGCAGGAGATCCCGGCTTCGAATCCCGGCCGGGCACAAATTTTCATTCGCTGCACTTTGGTATTCCATTTACACCCAGTACAGTGATGCCATAACTGATCGCAAATTGCGATTTATTTCATTAATTTTGAACATGGCTGATTAACACCAACCGTAATCCAGTTTCTTTAACGATTTTGTATACTAGCCAACCTGTTGCGTAATTTTTAATTTTTTGAACTAGGTTTCGTCGCCACTAAGGACAACTTCATCAGAAAATAAAAATAGTTACCTAAAAATGATAACAACAGAGTAAATATCGTACATAAGGGAAAAGTTTTACACAGGCCTTTCAATGGGTAACCCGTTAGCAGGAATTTTAGCAGACATTTTCATTAATTCACTTGAAGACAGATTTCTTTCAGTAGAAACAACTCTTCGGAATTGGGAATCATATCTTATTCAAGATTTGTAGACGACATCTTAATTACTTAGGAATGGCACTTATGAAGGAACTGATCAGCTGTTCAACAAATTTAACAACTTTAATAATGATTTTGCAGCCAAGACCGCATTTTTCATTTATTATGTTACCGGTTTCAGCGTGCTCGACGCCATCTTCAGACCTGTCGTAATTTACATGTCGTGAAGTTATGTAAATTACGACAGGTCTGAAGATGGCGTCGAGCACGCCGAAACCGGTAACATAATAAATGAAAAATGCGATCTTTGCTGCAAAATCATTATTAAACAATTATAGGTCGCCCCATCGAACTATGAGTACTTTATATAAATTTAACAACCTCCATGGAAAAGTTACTTTCACGTGTGAGCTACAGAATGATAGGCGCGAATTAAATTTCTTGGATTTAAAATTGATGGTAGCAGATTCAAAAATAACTTTCGTCTTCTATAGTAAACCTACAAGTACTGATCATGCTACCTTCAGACTCAACACACCCTCTGTCTGATAAAAGTGCTTTCGTTCATTCGGCTATTCACCGTGCTCTAACCACCCCTTTGTCAACTGAAAAACTACATGAAGAAATAGATTTGATTAAAACTGTAGCACATGATAACGGCTCTGAACTTTCGTTAGAAAAAAGATCTTTGAACAGAAAACCAATAGAAAAAAGAATTACCACTTTAGGTACCAGTGATATCTCTAACGAGAAAAAGTTCTTTTCAATGCCGTTTCTAGGTAATGTATCGTATAGGATCTATGAAATATGGTTGCTTTCTCCAATAATTTACACAAAAAAATGTAATTCGTTATTTTAATGCTTTAAACGAACCTTTACGTAGCTCAGAAGTGTACAAAATTGCCTGTGACACAAGCTAAGCATATTATATTGGACAGACAGGCAGAGCCTTTAGCGTAATGTACAAAAAACACCTGTTAGGGTGAAATATTACTAATGTCCATAATTCAACCTTTGCGGAACATCTGTCGATCACAGGACATAATCCTAAAGGTTTAAATGAAATGACGATTCTGCATAAAGAGCCGGCCGCGGTGGCAGCGGGGACTGAGGCGCTTCAGTCACGGTCGGCACGGCCACTACGGTCGGGGGTTCGAATCCCCCCTCGGGCATGGATATTTGTGCCGTCCTTAGTCTTAGTTAGTTCATAAGTAGTTTGTAAGTTTAGGGACTGATGACCCCGTAGTTAAGTCCCATAGACTATACAAACATTTTTACATTTTCTGCATAAAGAAAAGAAACGGTGGAAACTTTACGTCTTAGAACAATTCGAAAGATTTAGGCACTTGTCTAATAAAGATATGTTGAACGAACAATTGCAATTGAAACATGAAAATTTCTTCAACGCTTTCAAACCGGTGCTCACGTCAAGGGGATGCTTGTATACCGGGTTGTTTCCCTCTTCCACTCCAGTAACATTGCTTTGTCTTTTAATTGGTTATACTTCATTCAATTTAGTACGTTATTACCGTTGTACCGTAATCTTGTCAGATTTTTTGCAAACAAATTTTTATATGTACAGTTGCTTATACCACCTGTATGTATGTCTTTTGTAAATACGCATGCTTCTGCATACTTCTGACGATCTTCTGTCATATTTTCTCCTATTTGGAGCATCCATTTAGTCTTGGAATACAATATTGTAAGAAAAAATCGACTTGACGTGTTTTACGGCCCACTTTGATTTTGTAGCTTTACAAGTTTTTGCAGACATTTTGGACCAGAATAATAATCTGAATAATAAAAAAATAATTAATAAGAGTGACTGAAACCGTTTTAGGAAAAAAAATTAGTAAGTGGCGGGTTCCGAACCACCCACCTTTCGCGTCATAGTCCAACGCCTTGCTCACTACGCTACGGCTATCAGTCAAAAGATGAGACCTTTAATCTCGTACTATTGGTGGCCGTTGTTAACTGATGCTAATATGGCATTTGTAGACACTTGATTATCATTTATCGTACGAAGAACGATGTGTTTTTGTTAATTCTTCAGTGCGCCATTGCTTTGAAATGACAACGTGTAAGTTATAATAAGAAAATCATCAAATACGCAACGCAAGATGGCGTTTGCCAGAGAGAGTTCTGTGCGAGGAATGTCACGTGACATCTTCGAACGGAGGGTGTCAAATCTCCGTTATTTTTGCAAATATCTCTCAAGCGATACGAGATATGAAAAAAAAAAACAATAATATACCGAAGTTGTAGAGATACAAATCAGCCAGTCGGGTGAAAGCTTCTAACTTCTAGGCGACAAGTCAGAGCGTGGGCTCTGTACCCAGTCTGCGACAGGCCACAGGACGGACAACACGTATGTGAAAGGCTAGGGTCATAAAGTGTATAATTATGCGCAATTAAGCGCCAGATGAAGTGATATTAATGAGAATTATCTGCTCTACTGTGACGAGCAGTGCGTGTGAAGTTTTGGTGCTGATATTGTGTGATTTAGACGAGCTACGGCTCCGAGCATAGTCTGCAAAGGAAAAGAAGTTAATATTGTCATTGCGACACAGTTGATAAATTTAATAATTAACAGATTCAATATTGAGAAGGTGCTTAACAGATTTAATTACCGGGATATTTCAGAAGTTTGTAAATCTGGTTCCAACGTAGTTAGCCACACTAAAGTTAATAAACAAACTTGTTCAGAAAGGCCGCCTTCATTTCAAGTAGGCAGAAACATTTTCTCTTGTGATATTAATTTCCAGCAACACGACGTGATTTACAAATGTTTGTATAGCTTATGGGACTTAACTACGGGTTCAACAGTCCCTAAACTTACAAACGACTTGTCAACTAGCTTATCCTAAGGACGGCACAAATATCCATGCCCGAGGGGGGGATTCGAACCCCCGTCCGTAGTGGCCGTGCAGACCGTGACTGGAGCGCCTCAGTCCCCTCGGCCACCGCGGCCGGCACGAGATTTACATTCCGTCAGAGTCCACGGACGGCGGAGGAAACATCCAATGGGACTTAATCGAGTGTGTATAATCAGGTAAGCAAGCCTGAATGGTGTTTGAACGAGGTAGGAGGAGAGGGCGCACACCGCAGAGAGTTGAAAACTGTTCTTGATATTGACATTTATTCAGAGTGTGTGTGTGTGTGTGTGTGTGTGTAACCCCACTCGGCAAATTAATTCCGAACTACGGCGGCACTTTCCCGTAGCTGGCATCCCGCAAAAATCTGTACTGACATTTCATGATTGCCCAGTGAGGAACCGTTACACCAGCTGGGGTAGTGAGCGCTCGTGTGCGCCCCTGCTCGCAGAACAGGCTCTGTGGTAGGGCCTTGCCGGCGACTGCAGACGTAACAGACGGCGAAACCTGCGCCGGAAGCCACGCTAGAGGCCCGCCGCCAGCAGATTCACCCCCCAGCCGTGACGCTGAGCATCCACTGTCGCCGCCACTTGTTCGCGCTGGCCTCTGGCTCGCTCCAGTGGCGCGCCACGCCGCACTGCATTATTCCGGTTAATCCGCGCTGCTAGTGTCCGATTAGCGACGGCCGCATTTTTCCGCCCGTTGTATTTTATTTTTTTATTGTCCCCCCCAAACCGCACACCGGTGTCCGCTGCGACGCGATAGCCGCGCGCTCGAACCAGGAGCCCATAACGTATTCATTAGCCGTGGCGCCGCCGGCGACACTAATTCGTAATCTGTCCGCCGAGATTTGCAATGGGTCGGCCGCGGGCCCAGCCGAGCATTTTAATGCCGCCGCTAAACGCCGATGACTGATTTAATGCGCAAGTTATGACGGGCCCTCTAGCTGCTTTATCGTGGCTGGGGGCGAGGACCCTGTCGCGCAGTGCGCTCACGCGGCGGATCCGCTTCCTAGAATCGCTCACCCTCAATTACAGGTGACTCGGTAGCGATAGCTGGGAAGCTTAATAGCTTACCGGTACTGATTTTCCTGCGTGCACTGCAGCCGGCTCTAAAGAGGTACGAATATGTCACACTACTGGCCATTAAAATTGCTACACCAAGAAGAAATGCAGATGATAAACGGGTATTCATTGGACAAATATATTATACTAGAATTGACATATCACATTTTCATACAATTTTGGGTGCATGGATGCTGATAAATCAGTACCCAGAACAATCATCTCTGGCCGTAGTAACTGCCTTGATACGCCTGGGCATTGAGTCAAACCGAGCTTGGATGGCGGGTACAGGTACAGATGCCCATGCAGCTTCAACACGATACCACAGTTCATCAAGAACAGTGACTAGCGTATTGTGATGAATCAGTTGCTCGGTCACGTTTTTAATTGGTGAGAGATCTGGAGAATGAGCTGGCCAGGGCAGCAGTCGAACATTTTCCGTATCCAGAGAGGCCCGAACAGGACCTGTAACTTGCGGTCGTACATTATCCTGCTGAAATGTAGGGTTTCGCAGGGATCGAATGAAGGGTAGAGTCACGGATTGTAACACATCTGAACTGTAACGGCCGTCGAAGCGAACAAGAGGTGACCGAGACGTGTAACCAATGGCACCCCATACCATCACGCCGGGTGATACGCCAGTATGGCGATGACGAATACACGCGTCCAATGTGCGTTCACCGCGATGTCGCCATACACGGATGCACCATCATGATGCTGTAAAAAGAACCTGGATTCATCCGGAAAAATGACGTTTTGCCATTGGAGCACCCAGGTTCGTCGATGCGTACACCATCGCAGGTGCTCCTGTCTGTGATGCAGCGTCAAGGGTAACTGCTGCCATTGGCACCGAGCTGATAGTCCACACTGCTGCAAGCGTCGTCGAACTGTTCATGAAGATGGTTGTTGTCTTGCAAACGTCCACATCTGTTGACTCAGGGATCGAGACGTGGCTGCACGATCCGTTACAACCATGCGGATAAGATGCCTGTCATCTCGACTGCTAGTGATACGAGACCGTTGGGATTCAGCACGACGTACTGTATTGCCCTCCTGAACCCACCGATTCCATATTGTGCCAACAGTCATTGGATCGCGACCAACGCGAGCAGCAATGTCGCGATACGATAAACCGCAATCGCGATAGGCTACAATACGACCTTTATCAAAGTCGGAAACGTGATGGTACACACTTCTCCTCCTTATACGAGGCGTCACAACAACGTTTCACCAGGTCAACTGCTGTTTGTGTATCAGAATTCGGTTGGAAACATTCCTCGTGTCAGCACGTTGTAGGTGTCGCAACCGGCGCCAACCTTGTGTGAATGCTCCGGAAAGCTAATAATTTGCATAATCTGTAACGCGTCATCTTCGTGGTGTAGCAATTTTAATGGCCAGTGGTGTAAAAACATATATATTAAGGTACTGGTAACACACAGCGCGGACTATGCAAGGAGGTAATACAACATTCACAGACTGCATACTCAAACAGCAATATACGAATAGAAATCACGCAACAATCAACCAAGTCCGAAACCCATGTGTCGAAGTGACCACCAACCGTCCCAATTCCAGAAAAATGAAAGCGATGTCCCGTCGAATTCTCGACATTGGTGCTGATTGGGACGCACATCTCAGGAAATATGGCCCAGAGTTTCACTGCGTGATCTCTTACACTCGACTAGAGCACTGATGTATCCGATTGGGCACAGATTTATTATTATTATTATTATTTTGTGCTATGTATGGGCATGCAACTACAAGTTGTCTCATCAACACCGCCTACAGAGAAGACCAGCACGCTGTCGTGTGCGACACATAGTGTAGGCCGTAAGTGACTAGCTGGACGCTGGACGCTAGTCATTGCGACGTGACACGACGGCGCGCAGGCCTTCTCTCAGGCGGTGTTCACTCCATGCTTGGCCTTGTCCTCTTGGCGGTGTTGGTGCCGCGCGAGCAAGGGAGCACTTCTTAGCTCACGGGCGAGCCCTACCACATCCATAGAGTTGCTAAAAATAACTACGCTCTCTGGCGCTGTATCGAAAACCTCCGTTTGTATGGAAAAGGAGTGTTTCCACTCAGTAAATAATGACAATTATCTGGTAATACATCTATACACCTAGACGTAAAAGATACATATAACACTGCTAACGAATGAGAATCCTTGTTGTTGCAAAAAAGAGTGAAAATAAAAACGTTAGTGGAGATCACAGGGAGTCAAGTCCAAGTTAGATGCAGGAAAAAGATATCAATATAATTACGGCACGATATGAAAGGAATGCAGATAAAATTACTAAAAAAATAGAGACCAAACATTAATCGCCAAACATACTTGCAAATTATGTAAGGAAATGTAAAATTGTGTGGTAAACTAATACTACTATCTGCTATTTTGTCATTAATCGATGTGAGGAAATAATGTGATAACTTGACGCATTTTCGCTTCTACTTTTGTGGAACGAACCCTACATTCCTAAACAGATATTTACCATTTCCTGTCTTTTGACAAATAAGTAGCATGGAACAGCAGGAAACTACGGTCCTAGAAATAAATTAAATTGGTCCCAATCCCCGGGTTTCGACTAAGATTTTCTGCAACTGGTAAGCCCCTCCCACTTATTCCCAATTAGGATTCCTCGTTGCCCCACTATCAGCTTGTTCGAATACAGCATTAGTAGTGAGCTTCTTGATGCTGTCGCGTCGTTCAAATATCTAGGCGTAACATTGCAGAGCGATATGAAATGGAACGAATATATAAGGACAGTTGTGAGTAAGGCAGACAGCCGACTTCGGTTTATTGGAAGAATTTTGGTAAGATGTACTTCATCTATAAAGGAGACCGCGTATAAAAAGCTTGTACTACCACGTCTTGAGTATTGCTCAAGTGTTTGGGACCCGCAGCAGATCAGTTTAAAGGAAGACATAGAGCCAGTTCAGAGGCGAGCAGCTAGGTTTGTTACTGGTAGGTTCGACCAATACGCGAGTGTCACGGAAATGCTCCGGCAACTCAGTTTGGGATCGCTGGAGGAAAGACGACGTTCTTTTCGTGAATTTCTGTTGAGGAAATTTAGAGGGCCGGAATTTGAAGCTGAGTGTAGTACGATCTTGCTGCCGCCTACTTACATTTCGCGTAATGATCACAAAGACAAGATAAGAGAAATTAGGGCTCGTACGGAGGCATATAAGCATAATTTTTTTCCTCGTTCTGTTTGGGAGCGGAATAGGAAAGGAAATGCCTAGTTGTGGTACAGTGCACCCTCCGCCATGCACCTTACGGTGAATTACGGAGTATGAATGTAGATGTCTGATAATTGGCTGAATAGAACCGTGCATCTTTACGCGCCGGATCTCTAACAGCCCGCTGCACTCCTCGGAGTGGAGAATGAAACGAATAATGAGGTCACTTCAGTAACAAAAATATATAGTGTCCACTTTAGCAGGATACCAGCAAAGATACGAACAGGTGGAGCACACCTGTGCGTAACGTTTTGATGAGACTACTCCTACAGGCAGAGGATACGTCCTACACCGTTTCGTTGTGAAGCAGTCCCTGTCAGCGAGGAAGGAACCGGCGAATGTCTCGGAATGAAGCCGGACGTAGACGTATGGAGACGTGGAGAGTCGTTGGCGCGGCGGAAATGTGCTCTCGTCCGCGCGTGCTGCGTCACTTCTTGTGGGCCGCGCACACTTATTTCACATGAGGCGAGTCGCCACGTCTCCAACTTGGGTCTGCTTAACGCGCCGGAAGCCGCAGTAAGTTTGAATAGGCGAGAGTTCTTTGTCCTAGCGGCAGGCCAGTGGGTGTTCTTGTCGTCACAGAAAGCGGTTTCACTCTCTCTCTCTCTCTCTTCCCTCTTCTGACAAGGTAAACGCGCCCACATAAATCCCTTATTATTGCCGTCATCGTTCCCTCCCTTCATTTAACGTCAGCTGGGAAAACTCGTGGACTTCCAACATCGTTCCAGCTACTTCTCCGGTAATACCTTACTGTAAATTCTGGACCGCAAGCAAACTTCGAGTTGTTTTGGGCTAACGTGCTTTTCGTAGCTGGCAAACGAACCGGAAAGTACGTGATTTATAAGTCGTAGTAGGGTAGCCGGCTCACCGAAAGTTTTCGCAGATATTTCTTATGACAGTTTTGTACATTTTGCTACATAACTTCTAAGTAATGATAATTCATTGAAAATAAATGCAGCCTACAATATCACGAACATTAAATATAGTGTGAAAATTCGTACACTTTTAGCATTGCATAATGGATTATAGTAATCGCAATAATGTACCTTACATAAGGATATATGAATAAAAGGACCCTGTAATTCGTGTGTATTCCGTCCCATCATTTGACGAAATAATGTACAATTATTAACTTTACTCTTCATGCGGCCGGTTTTATGTTCGATATGCGAGGCAACCTCTTATTCTGTGGTTATTAGTTCCTAGGCTTACAAACTACTTAAACTAACCTAATGACCAAACACACACACACACACACACACACACACACACACACACAGGGTGTTTCACTAAGTGTGTTTGCCTCTGTAACTTATAAAATAATAGGTGACGGGAAATTTTAATGCGGTAATTCAACAGAAGAAATGTTACACTTTCTGCGGAGCTATGAACATAGTTTATTGTATCGTTTTACAAAGAGTTACAGCACAAAGATATAATTTTTTAAAGGGAACAATAGTTTTTTCTATCGTGCATTGGATTCGTTGAAACCAGCTGCGTCCAAATCAATTTAAACTATATTCCTATCACTGTTAGTTTGGGAGCTATAACCCTTCAAAGTTTAGGGGGCGGAGGCTACAACAGCGTAGCTGACTGGCTGGTGGTCATGAGACAGTGGGCCGTGCCCCAGGGGATAGCTACTCGGCCAGTCAGCTACGCTATCGCAGCCTCCGCCCCCGGACTTTGAAGGATTGTAGCTCCCAAACTAACAATGATAGGAATATAGTTTAAATTGATTTGGACGCAGCTGGTTTAAACGAATCCAATGCACGATAGAAAAACTATTGTTCCATTTAAAAAATTATATCTTTGTGCTGTAACTCGATTGTTTTAATTTACCGTCATACTCATCTATAAGGAGCAAACAAATTAAAAGACATGTGGGAAAACCTAAGTAAAGTGCTCATTATTTCAGTAGTAATCGCCATAACTGTTAATACATTTAACCCTCTGTGACACAAGGTGGTCAGTCCCTCCGCGTACAAATGTGAGCAGTAAGCTGAAGGACCATGATTTTTTTTACGCAGGTGTGCTCCTCTTCGTCCGAAACGTACCAATGTAAATCGATGCCTTTCTTCATGGATCCAACAAATATTGAAATCGCACGGGGAGAAATCCTGTGTGGAGCATGTGGAGCTGGTTCTCAGCCCTGTGAAAATCTAGATGGGCTTTGTCCTGATACATAATGATACGCCTTTTTTTTAGGTTTTTCATCTTAGCGGGAGGGGTTTGAATTCCAGAAACCACCCCTCCGGCTACGTCCGTGCTTCGTAGGACTCTCTCGGTTTATTTCAATTTGTACAATCGCATCCAGGATCACGCGTCATTTATTGCGTGGGACGTATGTTTGCTGGCAGCATTGAGCTCTAAACAGGGAAGGCACTGGCAGGGGGAGAGAGTTCACAGACACACATACACACACACACACACACACACGTGGTGAGGGCTCCGGAGCCAGAACTAGAGAGACAGCCAGTAGTTCGGGGACACGCCGGCAGGCGGCGCAGGCGTCGCGCCGAGAGGTAATTCACGTAATCGAATTGGCGGCGGCAGTGGCGCTAGCCTCGCAGGCGCTTCAATGCCCATTTAATTAAATCAAGCGGCAGGGCGCTGCCGTTATCCGATTTTAATTTCTGGCAGCCGGAACCGTCGAGGCGAGGCGAGCACCCCGGCGACCCCGCCTCTGTTTCGCGGCGCCGCCACCTGCAGCGCTGCTGCGCCATTCCACACACACACACACACACACACACACTCCCCCACTTCGGGCCTCGACTTTCATCCGGACAGTCCTCGGTCCAAGGACCAACGCGCAGCAGCACTCTGCCTGGGCGCGCACGTAACACGGCGGGATAAACAGCAGTAAACGCTAATCCTGGGGGTGGGCCCGGAGCATAGCAGAAGGGGAGTGCGCAGTGGACGTGCGCTCGGATCCTCCCCTTCCCCCCTGCCGCGTCTAGGCAGCGAGTAAACAAGCAGACAGAGGGAAAACAGGGGCGCCACTGGTGGGGCGCTAGGCGCGGCAGGGAACACAGGGGTGGCTGACAAATTCTACATACACAAGCGAAAGAAGTAAGCTGCGGGACATACGCATTCTCGAGGGCGGAGCGGAGAATGCTGGAAGTGGCAGCGATACCTCTTCAAGCACAGACAGCCTTCGTCCTTAACCCTTTCAACCCCAAATTTTATTAATTTCTGAACGAAATGTTTCTTTGCATATTTCTATGCATAATGATTGGAATAATGTATATTTGACACCATTTTGATTATTTTTAGTTTTTGGAGGATAATTTGAGATGACATATTGTATCATTGGGCAGGATATGTTTCCTTTATCATAACTAATAACATTTTCGAACTGTTTACTACTATTGTGTGCCGGAACCGGGACTCGAACCTGGGACCTTTGCATTTCGCGGGCAAGCGCACTACCGACTATGCTATCCCGACACGACTCACGATGCCGCCTCACAACTTTACTTCCGTCAGTACCTCGCCTCCAACTTTCGAAACTTCACAGAAGCTCTCCTGCGAACCATGCAAGACTAGCACTCCTGGAAGAAAGGATATGGTGGAGACATGGCTTAGCCACAGCCTAAGGGATGTTTCCAGAATGAAACTTTCACTCTGCAGCGGAGAGTGCGCTGATATGAAACTTCCTGGCAGATTAAAATTGTGTGCCGGAACCGGGACTCGAACCTGGGAAGTTCTGCCAGGAAGTTTCATATCAGCGCACACTCCGCTGCAGAGTGAAAGTTTCATTCTAGAAACATCCCTTAGGCTGTGGTTAAGCCAGGTCTCCACCATATCCTTTCTTCCAGGAGTGTTAGTCTTGCATGTTTCGCAGGAGAGCTTCTGTGAAGTTTGGAAAGCTGGAGGCGAGGTACTGGCGGAAGCAAAGTTGTGAGGCGGCATCGTGATTCGTGTCGGGATAGCTCAGTCGGTAGAGCGCTTGCCCTTGAAAGGTAAAGGTCCCAGGTTCAAGTACCGATTCCGGCGCACAATTTTAATCTGCCAGGAAGTTTCAAACATTATGACTATTCGCGTGAATGGATGGTCGGTACAGACATGGTCTGAGGATGCTATTACTGTGATATCGGACAGGGTTGTGTAAATATATCAATATAGATATACTGCTGATGGTGGGTGTGCTTGTAAAACTCGATTAGACGCAGACTCAATCTCCATTACAATGTAGAGCTACATCGAAATGCTGGCCAATTTCGTTTTCCATCCTTATCAAAATATAGTAGAAGCTTAAACACCGTCCCTAATAAACATAGTGTCGACAGGCCATTAATCCCTCCACTCCGATTACAACGAGAAATGTAGCTCGGTTGAGCTACCACTAGAAGCGTGTTAAAGCCATGACACGCGATCACCGCCTACCAGCTGCAGTTGCTTCAAAACCCTATATACATGACTCGTTGCGTAACACGCGAACCTTACTCAGAAAGCTTAATGTATGATCATGTGTAGCCACATTGGGAAAATGCTGAAAATAAATACAAAGAGCTTCCCTTTCTTGGACGAGCATCTGTACTTTTTTATGCTATGCGCAGTCAAGATGTCAATATTCTGGCCGCGGGCACTGTAGTGTGCTGGGTTGCTGTTATTTAGGGGGCTGGCGGGCTTATAGCTCTGCGAAGAAGGCAGCGGCCGATAAGAAGAGCTTTACGACGCTAGCCGTATAAAACATTCCCCCGTAGCTCAGAAAGGGCCCGCCTTTTGCAGTAAACAACTCCGTCTCTTACTTCATATCTTGGCGCGGCTCTTGTTTCTATGCAGGGAGATAAACATTTACACCGTCCAAAGTCATTTATCTGCGTCGTTGTCTTAAGCATTTTCGCTCTGCTGCGCTGGACTGCGCCGAGACGGTGAGTGAGCGCCAGACAGATGTTCAGAGGTTGGAACTGTCTGCTGCAGGTATCGGAAACATCCAATTTCATCAACAGGAAGACAACCGAAAACCAGCTGTAAGCGGATACGGAAAGGATACGGTTGTCGTGTCGTTACAGAAACCATCCCGAAATTAGTCAGAACAATTGTTAGCGATAACACTGACGACATACACCTGAACTGCCGATTTGATTTTGAACGGTGCGTTTCTTGTAATAAATTTCGCTGGGGCGTGATTTTAACTCGGATATTGTGGGGGTTGCACTTGATCTGTTATATAAGACTGTAAACAGAAATCGGAAGATAGTTCCAGTAGCTATTAACAAGCGGATGTGAATCTAAAGTAAACTTTACTGTAGGCCCCAACTGTATTATTTACGGTGGAAGTTCTCACCTGACTATGGGGCTAATCATGTTTGGAAGCTAATTAATTGACAAATACACACAATAAAATTGCATGACTTATTGCAGTTTCTCCAAAATACAGAGTATCTTAAGATTAAGGTTGGTCTAGCACTCAAGCACTAGTTCAAATGACGAAATTACTTTATTCGACTACAGTTTTGGAAGAAAGTATGCCGGCCGCGGTGGCCGAGGTGACTGAGGCGCTCCAGTCACGGTCTGCACGGCCACTACGGTCGGGGGTTCGAATCCCCCCTCGGGCATGGATATTTGTGCCGTCCTAGTTCGTAAGTAGTTCATAGGTAGTTTGTAAGTTTAGGGACTGATGACCCCCTAGTTAAGTCCCATAAGCTTTACAAACATTTGAACATTTTTTGAAGAAAGTATAAAACTAAGCTTCAATCAAAAGTACCCGAAAATGCATAAACCGATTGAAAGACGTGCATATATTTCGAGAGGTGTCTCAGGTCAGTATACTTAACAGCATCATATATTTGCAAACTTCTAAAATTAGATATTAAAAATTGTATGCTTTCAGGTTAGGTAGTACCTCCGTGTATGCGTGGCGTCAGTCTGCCTATATTCCTTGAGTCCAGGGGTAAAGCGGTACTGCACGGCTCACTATAGTGAGACTGTAGTGGAAGTGTGTATGGCTTGGCGCCGTTCACTTGCGGCCCATGTACGGCAAAACAGAAAACATCAGACTGCAACGTTTGTTGTGTGGGGCTAGAGTTCGGTTCAGAGAAAGGAGAACAAATACATTGATATCTGTACCTATTATTTGCACTTTATACATCTTGTACACTGTATATTGTATGCAAAGTACAAGATTGGACAAAGTAACTGTTCCATTATCATACATTAATTGAAAACGTAAGGGACCAAAATGCTGAAGTCATCGGTCCCTAGACTTACAGACTACGTAAACTAATTTGACTAAGCACAACACACACACGCACACACACACACACACACACACACACACACAGGACTCGAACCTGCAAGTTATCGGCCGCGTAATTCGTAACCCGACACTCCAGATCGCACGGTATTCGCACGCGGCCATAAATCAGTATTGATTCATGCATTCCAGTATGTCATAGCACAAATGCTCTACACATCACTCTAAGATGTTGCTGTTACTATTCTGGCGCCATTTTACCTGCCATTATCGCTTAAAGCCAAAAATATCACACACTTGTCAGAGGACACTCGGGGTTGATACTAGTCCATATGTCTCGCTGGAAAAAGGACAAAGTTTGGGAGAGATTGTCAGGTTGTTTGAGAGAGTGGACTTCTTGTGCGAAATGACTGTCAAATAGTTTCCAGTACACGCTCCATTCAGCAAGGGAGTAGTCATGGGCAAGTTTGGGATGGACATCAGGTTGGCAAACCTGGGGGAACCGAAGAGTTGACAAGATGATAATGAGGATGGGGGCATGACCGCTGCCTAAGTGCTCAAGGGCTCTAAGGCACGTTCCTCGCCGTCGGAGGCTCGAGTCCTTCCTCAGTCATTGGTGTGTGTGTATTGTCCTTGCCTTAATTTAGTTTAAGTAGTTTGTAAGCCTAGATAGTGATAACCACAGCAGTTAAGTCACTTAGATCTACAAACATTTGAACATTTGCTCAAGGACATCAATGGTGAGTAACCCAGCAGGATGGGGAAGGTGAGGACGACATGAGGGGTGGTGCTAGATGAGCAAGAGGATGAGAGTGCAGGGACTGACATACTTAGTACCACATGTGATGGTCACGGAGGGGAAGAATAGGTCACGGTGTCCGGTGGGTTGGACAGGGAGATGGCTGAGGTGGCCAATAGTGACTCCCCACATTATTAGAGATGGGAGGTTACCCTGCAGTGGGGGAGTTAGGGAAAGGAACCAATGGTGTGGTAGGATTGTACAAAGATTTCACTCAGTATGAAGGGATCTATGTGGTGTTGGGATACAGCGTGCATTAACAGGCGTTTATTGACTGGGAGGGAGCAGGTGTTTAGGAAGAAAAAAATAGTTCAAATGTTTGTTAAGCTTAAGAGACTTAACTGGGGGTCATCAGTCTCTAAACTTACAAACTACTTATGAACTACGTTACACTAAAGACGACACAAACATCCATGGCCGAGGTGGGATTCGGGCGTGCAGACTGACTGGCGCGCCGCAGACCGATCAACCACTGCGGCCGGCAGTTTAGGAAGACCAGATTGCAGTGTTGTTATGCCATGCTGGGAAAAGGATGGTAAGGGAGAGGGAAGGAGTTTAATAGATATTGGTTGTGACAGTAGGTAGAGTAAGTGTTAAGGTGGAAAACGGAATGTGTGTCGAAGTTTGTCAGTTAAAGGGTGTGGGTGAAAGCACAGAGTAACATATCATATACAGAGGAGAAGCCCCCCCCCCCAAACCACTGTCCTACGCTCCCCTCGTAGTTCCGTAAGATGCTAGCAGGTGTCAGGCAGATCCCCGGCTTAGTACCTGTAGACCGCACTAGAGGCGCTTCTGAGGGTAGCGTAGAGGGGAGGCTGAGGGGAGAGCTCGTGCGGCCTGCCACGAGGCCACGGCTGTGTCCGGTGTGCCAGCATTTGAGGGGAGGTGGTGGTGGGGGCAGCCGCTACCTGCCGCCTGCTCTGGCCAGTTTAAAGGGCTGCTTCTGACGGCAGCGCCATCATGGGACATCTTACGGAACTGCTGGAAACTCTGCCTCCCCGCACCCCTTACGGAGGTTTCCCGTCTGTATATATTTGTCTGTGGTGAAAGTTTTAGGCAGAAGTAACAGTTAACATGGTGGTGAAAGAGCTGGGAAGAAACACACGTCTAACGAGACGATCCCGTTCGACACGTCAGGACAGTCTGGGAGGTGTGTGCAGGCAGAGGTGGAGCTGGCGCGGGCAGCCGTCAGCCGTCGGCAGGGCTGGCGGTGTTTGCCGCCTCCTGATTGGCGCTAACGAGATGACCGGCCCTGCGCGCCCGTGGTGGTGAGGCCGCGCGTCCGTGTGCCCGCGTGTTTGTGGCAGGGACGAGGGGCCCAGGCTTGGCCTGCAGCTCACGTAGCGTTCGTCACCGCGCTGCCACGGCAGCCGCGGTCATTGCCACCATTGTGTCCGCTTGCAGAACGACGGTGAGCGAAACTTACCACAAGTGATCCTCTCTGACAAAAGAGACGACTCACGTCCAACTCTCTCAACTGCACGAAACCAAGCACTCCATCAATAGAGAGAACTAAAGTAACAACATATCATTATACATGTGGCGTCTGTTCCGAAAGAACAGACGTCACTTCTGATCCTGTAGTTGTTATTATTATTTAATATTCACAGAATATATGACATCAACTGCGATTGGGCAAAGCCCGGTGACGGGCAATGATCCAATCGTTAGTGGGGAGGGGTGGACAAGTTTGAAGCCCTGTCTCTTACGGGAATTAGTTTCATAACTACGAGTTTGAGTACTGTGGGCAGGGCGAAACTGGGAATTTGTATCTGGCGGGAGGCGTGCTTAGGTAGTCCTTGCAGGTGCGGTGATCACTGTGTTTCCAGTGGTGTAGGGGTCAGCGCAACTGCCTAGAAAGCAGGAGACCGGGGTTCGAGTCCCGGCTGGGTACACATTTTCAGCTTCGCCCAATTGCAGTTGATGTCATATATTCTCTGAATATTAAACATATCATTACTTTTGTGTCTCGTTTCCGATGGTTTTGGTAGGTGTCGGTGGCCGAGTAGAAAGAGACCGACACAGTGAAGTAAATGAAAATCTTGTGGGACTTAACTACGGTGCCATCAGTCCCTAAACTTACAAACTACTTATGAACTAGTCAATACTAATGACGGCACAAATATCCATGCCCGAGGGGGGATTCGAACCCCCGACCGTAGTGGCCGTGCAGACCGTGACTGAAGCGCCTCAGTCTCCTCGGCCACCGCGACCGGCTACAAGGAAGTAGGATGCACGCGAGTGCACGTACAGAGTCTGAGGTGACCAGCCAGTGGGACAGCAGAAACTAGAAACACTAAGCTAGATTAGAACAAGTTGTATATTTCGTAGAAATAGGATATACTGAACTTTTACAAAGTTCATGACTGACAACTAAGTGTACTGCTGAGACATAGGTTAACCAGGTAGAGGCCTGCCTACTGATGAGTCCTAGTGCCTATCTGATTCCCAAGTGGCCGATGCAGCTCAGTGGTGGCCACGAGCGGAGTTGCAGCAGAGGGCCGAGTTGTAACGTCGCCAGTGTCACGGAGCGAGAAGCTTCCTCGATGCGCTGTTGTTCGTGTATGCCATCGTCATCCGATGTCAGTAATTGTGTTATATTGAGCCCCGGTTGTTTGTGTGGCTCCAACTGTCGGGTACACGGCCGTGACACCGGCGACGTTACAACTCGGCCGCACCACATTTAGAAGGCGCATTGCATTATGCGCAGCGCGTGTGGTATCTGCCCCTGATACTTTGAAGGGTTGTAGCTCCCAAACTAACAGTGATAGGAATGTAGTTTAAATTGATATGGACGCAGCTGGTTTCAACGAATCCAATGCACGATAGAAAAAAAAACTATTTTTCCATTTAAAAAATTATATCTTTGTGCTGTAACTCTTTGGAAAAATGATACAATAAACTATGTTCATAGCACCGCAGAAAGTGTAACATTTCTTGTGTTGACCTACCGTATTAAAATTTCCCATCACCTATTATTTTATAAGTTACAGAGGCAAACACACTTAGTGAAACACCCTGTATAAAACAACACAAACCTTCAGCCGTTAATATCTTTATTACTAGTTTCGCTACCTCCTTGTTACCATCTTCAGACCCTGCCTAACGTAGTGGCACCGTCATCAGCGGTCTGCTAATACCTGATAGTGCAACTTCGTTAGGCACGGTCTGAAGATGGTAGCAATGAGTTACCGAAACTTGTAATAAAGGATTTATAAGTAATTATACACCCGTGTCACAATCAGCTTACACCAAGTCTAGCATACAGACATTATTCTCTTCCACACTGCATAACCAATTCGTCCAAATCCCATTACGACTGATAAAGGCAGAAAATCTTCAAATGTTTGTAACTCTATCGGACTTAATTGCTTGGTTATTAGTCCGTAGCTTAAAAACTACTTTAACTAAAGTAAAGTAACCGAAGGACAACGCAAACACCCATGCCCGAGGGGGCACTCGAACCTCCGACGGCGAACGGCCGCGCGCACCGCAGCACGGAGCCCCAATGCGCACGGTTAATTCGCCACGGCCGATGTAAGCACCATCAGGTGTGTAGGATAACCGTGTTTTGGTCTCTTAAAATTACTCCCAACTGGCAGTTTCAGTTAACGTTGGTACAACTTGTAATGATCCAATGAAATCATTGAATTATATATGATTTGTCTCCTACGCTGTTAATATCTTGGTAGTTTCTCTATTAAATTTTCTGTGGTGGTGTAATGTTTACTTTGCATTACAGTGACATAGGACATTGTCTTTCTGTTTTTTCTCATGAACGAGTGTTAATGTCAAAAATGGTTTCGTGTGGTTCCGAGGGTTCCAGGTCAAAAGTGTGCCCTGAGAACACGACACCTGCACTATACACGATATCCACAAGCATCCTAACTGGCAGTGCGCTAACATTCCAACTACGAACATACGTGTGGCTTTCTCTCGACTAAGCACCCGCAAAATACGTATAAGATATACTGTAGGAATCATTAAAGTATAATAAAACTTACAAAAAGGCATATTACTGTGTACCCAAACTGCCCGAAGAATGAAACAAAAAGTGTTTAAAGCATAACGAGCTGAAATTGAAAGATGTTTTATTCAGAAGATATTTTTAAGCTAACGTAAGCAAATACCCTTCCTGCGGTATGTACACACTTTAAAAATTGCAAGCTTTTCATTTCGCCACTGTGCTCCTGTAAAATATTGCTCTCCACGAGTACCGGTCTTTTCTGGCTTTCTTGTCAGATTTTGGTATGGAAAATACGGAAAAAATTACAGCCTGCCTTATGTAGCTGACTTTGAGATCCTGTGCTCTCTAATTGAAAACATGTGACTTTCATTCTGAGACAGTCTGATAGGGAGTTAGAATGTGAATAAAGGATGTCACACGTATTTAATATTCTCGGAACAGATGACTCGTCTTTTCGAAGGTGCATTTTTCTCTTCATTATAATTTTATACCAGCTTAACAGCGAATTTTATGAACTATGGGTCTTAATGAATTACGCCCATTACATGATAACATACACTCCTTTCTGTTCACCATTTCAAACTGTAGTTTCCTTACAAAATGTTATTCCGCCTCAGCCTATCTTGTTGTTATCTTCCTGATTTTTATCGGTGTCACCGCGGTTCTCCAACACTGGAAAAGCTTCCCAGCAATGAAGGCGAAAAAGAAGGAAGCAAGATTCGGGTTTAACGCACCGTCGACATCGTGGTCATCAGAGGCTGAGCACACCTCGGATAGATTTTCTCAGGGACTGGAAAATAAATCAGCGGTGTCCTTTGAAAGGTATAACCGCGGTATTTGTCTGGAGATATTTAGCGAAATCGCGGAAACTTAATTCCGGATGGCCGGAGACTGGTTTGGTTTGCCGCTCGGTGGCATGAAACCTCGAAAAGCCGGACAAAACTTTACCCGAGGTGCTGTAGAAAACAGAAGACTCTCGTTAACCGGAGATTAATTTTGGAAACTTCCTGTATACGATACCTAAGACGCAAAAATTACCAAAAACTGCAACGAGACTGTGCGTCTTCGCATACAAATTATAACCGAAAGTCGCAGTCAGTTGAAGCTGGTGAGGGTCCCACAAGGGACAACAGTACTCCAGGAAAGGACGCACAATAGTAATGTAGGCAGTCTCTTTGGTGGAGCTGGTGCATCTTTGAAGCGTTCTGCCAATGAAACGTAACCTTTGGTTGGCCTTCCCCACAATATTTTGTATGTGTTCAAATCTTTAAAATGTTCAAATGTTTGTAAATCTATCGGAGCAAACTGCGTGGTCATCAGTCCGTAGCTTACAAACTACTTAAACCTAGGTAAACTAACCTAAGGACAACACACACACCCATGCCCCAGGGAGGACTCGAACCTCCGACGCTTTAGACTGCTCGGCTACTACACCGCGGCTCTGTGTGTTCTCTCCAGTCTAAGTTGTTCGTAATTGTAAGTCCTAAGTATTTGGTAGAATTTACGACGTTAAGGTTTGGCTAATTTATCGCGTAATTGAAGTTCAGCGGATTTCTTTTAGTGGTCATGTGTAATACTTCACACTTTTCATTATTTAGTGTCAATTGCCAATTTTCGCACCAAGTAGAAATTTTGTCTAAATGGCTTTGCAGTTGCTTTTGATCCTCTGTTAACTTCACTAACCGATAAACGACAGCATCATCCGCGAACAGTCTAAGGGAGCTGTTCAGATTGTCTCCTAAATCGTTTGTAAACACAAGGAAGAGTAGGGGACCTTTAACGCTTCCCTGTGGAACGCCAGATATCACTTCTGTTTTACTCGATGAAAAAAATGTTCAAATGTTTGTAGAGATAATGGGACTTAACTACGGGGTCATCAGTCCCTAAACTTAAAAACTACTTATGAACTAGCTAATACTAAGGACGGCACAAATATCCATGCCCGAGGGGGGATTCGAGCCCCCGACCGTAGTGGCCTTGCAGACCGTGACTGAAGCGCCTCAGTCTCCTCAGCCACCGCGGCCGGCTTACTCGATGACTTACCGTCAATAACAACGAACTGTGGCCTTTCTGATAGGAAATGGTGAATCCAATCGCACTGCGTCTCAACACCCTGGAAAATTTTATGGACAACTGGGAGGGTTGTGAATTGTGTTCGGGGCAGTGTAATGGCGGGAGCGGACCGAACTACAAGCCACTTAGGGCGGAACAAGTGGCGCCGGCTTTGGCGCTCTCGGAGCAGCGCGTGCACCCAGGGCGCCCGAAATTAGGCTGCGACGCTACGGGCCAGAGTGGAGAACGCTGTCCGGAGCGCAGGCAACTTTTTCACCCCATTAGCGCGCTCTGCTGCCAGCGAGCACGTCTCCACGACTGCGTGCGGCTCGCCTTGGCCTGGAAACGGAACGGCGCTGTTCCCACGGACAGTACACGCTACGGCTCTGCTGTCAAATCTGGCCAATGTGTACGTCACTGCAACAGCTTTCCACTTAACAGGGAGTGGCCTACGCTGAGGAGACGTCAGTGTATGAGCCCAGATATCAACGAGCGAAGTTGGCGGCTGTAGGCTCGAAGTCTTGCAAATGTTCAAATGTTTGTTAAGCTTATGGGACTTAACTACGGGGTCATCATTCCCTAAACTTACAAACTACTTATGAACTACTTACGAACGAGGACGGCACAAATACCCATGTCCGAGGGGGGATTCGAACCCCCGACCGTAGTGGCCGTGCTGACCGTGACTGGAGCGCTTCAGTCACCTCGGCCACCGCGGCCGGCTCGAAGTCTTGCCTTTGCGGTCCACAGATTGAAAGCAATAAGAAAAAATTGTACAGGTCTGTTGACAAACAGCGGCGCTAGACCTTATCAAATCAAATGTTCAAATGTTTGTAGAGCTTAAGGGACTTAGCTACGGGGTCATCAGACCTTACAAACTACTTATGAACTAGCTTATACTAAAGGCGGCACAAACATACATGCCCGAGGGGGGGATTCCAACCCCCGACGGGAAACTGCATCACGCATCGTAGCGTAGTGCCTCAATGCACTCGGCCGTTCCGCCGCCGCCATACCCTATCATTTGCGTATAGTCTGCAATAAGTTGTCATCCAAAAGGTATTTGTTTGTTTATTCAAGTGTTCTAGTGTTTGTATAGCTTATGGGACTCAACTATGCGGTCATCAATCCCTAAGCTTACAAACTACTTATGAACTACCTAAGACTAAGGACGGCACAAATATCCATGCCCGAGGGGGGATTCGAACCCCCGACCGTAGTGGCCGTGCAGACCGTGACTGGAGCGCCTCAGTCCCCTCGGCCACCGCGGCCGGCGTTTGTTTATTCCAACAAGAGGGATCACCTCTTGATATGTCATTTATATTCACTCTTGCTTCTTTTCCTGGATGTTTCATACATCTGGCATCACTATGTTGCAGGACGGTTTTTGTTATCTCCATAAATTAGCATCCTCTAAGCCTACACAGTGATTTTAACTCTCTGTAATTTTTGTTTTGTTTTGGAGAATGCAGAGTTACTCTGACTTGGACACGCCTGATAGCGCCACTGTGGATCTCATGTAGCAGAGGCGAGTCACGCAGCTGTTTGATAACTGACACGCCTCCTCTCCAGCAGTCGGCTGTAGTAGAGCACGGAAGCGCACGACATTCTCCCTACTATAATGCAGCAAATACACAAATGAAATGGACGTTGTTGTTGTTGTGGTCTTCAGTCCGGAGACTGGACTGATGCAGCTCTTCACCCTACTCTATCTTGAGCAAGCCTCTTCATCTCCTCGTAAGAACGACAACCTACATCCATTTGAATCTGCTTACTATATTCATCTCTTAGTCTCCCTCTGTGGTTTTTACCCCACACACTTCCCTCCAACGCTAAATTCAAAATTCCTTGATGTCTTAAGAATGTGTCCTACCAATCGATCCCTTCTTTTGGTCAAGGTATGCCAGAACTTTTCTCCCCAATTCTGATCAGAAGCTCCTCATTAGTTACGCGATCCAACCACCTAATATTCAGGATTCTTCTGTAGCACCACATTTCAAAAGCGTCAATCCTTATCGTCAACCTTTCACTCCCATACAAGGCAACACTCCACACAAATGCCTTCAGAAAGAACTTCCTTACGCTTAAATTCATATTCTATGTTCATAAATTTCTCTTTTTCAAAAATGCTTTTCTTTCCACTGTCATTCTCCATTACAATAATTGTAGACACAGCCCAACAAGTTGCACTTTTCGGATACTTGATCTAGATTTAGGCACCAACTAAGAGTGCCTTCATCAGAAGATTAAAATTATTGACCGAGCTAGGTGGCGCAGTGGTAACGCACTGGACTCGTATTCGGAAGGATGGTGGTTCAAATCCACCTCCAGCCATCCAGATTTAGGTTTTCCGTAATTCCCCTAAATCAGTCCAGGCAAATGCCGGGATGGTTCCTTTCAAAGGGCACGGCCGATTTCCCTTCCCCATCCTCACCCAAAAATCTGAGCGTAAGCTCCGTCTGTAATGACCACGCTGTAGACGGGACGTTAAACCCTAGGATTCCTTCCTTCTGTACAGGATGACCAGCCAGTCTCAAACATGTTAGGAAAAAATTCAAAAAAATTATTTCAAAACTTCGCCTAAGTTTACAAGTGTTCTTCCACTGCGACATACGCCTTGACAACGTGACCAAGTCTGTCCACCTTGCAGGACAGAGCCGGCCAGAACCAGTATTGAATGCTGATTCTAAAATCACGCCACCCTTCTGGCGTCTGTGCTGAAACTACTGAAGTTTGCATGCTACCGTGGAGCCAATAGCAGACACCTACGTTTGATCACGTGTGCTACTGCTGCAGGGCGCAGAGGTGCGAGAATCAGTTCCTTCGCTCTCTTCAGTTTGAGCTCTCGTACAGAACAGACGCATTTCAGAGGCTCAGCGTCTGTGCGGGGCGAACGGCCGCATGCCGTCCGCTCCCGCCTAGCGGCTGTTCGGCATCAGCCACCAACGGTGTTACCATAACCATTACCGTAACCTTCACCATTTCCGTTTTCTAATCCGTTTAGACTGGCACTCATTCGTTGCATCCGTCCCCAGGGCGAGTCCCGATATGTATCCCGTATTTCAGAATATACCAAATATTAACTTCAATTCTATCTTTTATTTGCCATTCAGCCACCCTTTCCTAGGGCGCCCACAAGCCTTCACCGCTCCGCCTTCCATCCTGACAACGCTTCCAACCCATTTTATTTATGCAGCACTTGGATGGGTTGTATAATTTTCCTATCATCCGTAGGATAAAGATCAAGTGCTGTACACTTCCTCCTAAAATCATTGAATATTCTTTTCCTTTCTTTTTATTTATTTTTTTAACATATATATATATATATATATATATATATATATATATATATATATATATATATACGCACTATACGTTTAACGGGGCACTTTTTATAGCTTCAAACAAAAAGTCATTCATTAAAGGGTTAAGCAATGACGAAGGAAACGAGAGCTGAAGAGACCGGTTTGCATAGCTTGTAGTTGGGCTGAATATGGCGAGCTGAGGTCGCTGAGCTGTAACTCACGGAACACGTGCGGATGTAGGCGTGGAGGCGGTGGGCGTCGCTTGCCGTAATCGCGGGGGCGTGCGCGGGCCACGTGTGGGCCACGCGCCGTAAGCCGATCCCGCCGACCCGCGCATGCGATGGCGTGTCCGCGGCCGCCGCTGCAGCTTACTGGAAACTACCCACGACACGCTCCTGACTGTAGTGGCGCCACTACTAGCCACTGCTGTTGCGGTCACGGCCGTGGGAACATCGCAGCTGGCAGGAACCGTTCCTGGAGTCCCGTCAGGTGCCACGCATGTATTAAGGCGATCACGTGGGTCAGACATCACTGGCAGAACCGTAGTTCAGCAGCCGGTGCATAAACAAGGAGAGGGGGTGATGACCTGTAATCGGGCCGCCGAAAGAACGACCCTGACAGTTCGCGGACGTGGGCCGCAGAGGGTGGGGGGGGGGGGGGGGACACTCAAGCACCAACCTGAGCTCTGGAATTCGTAAACGTTGCCGGGGTAACGGTGCCGCGCTGCCACTTCAATGCAATAGAACTCGTGTGGGCTCAGGTGAAATCGTACGATGCAGAAATAATAAACGTTTTTCATTAACAAAAGTAGAATTCTTTGTTCGTGAAGTATTGGGCAGTATTACTTTCACAAAATGGAATAATGTTGTCACACATACGTGGCACATCTTAGAAGAGGCATGGGAACGAGACGGTACACTAGAAGAAGAGTAGAAGAATTAATAATAAGATTAGGGGACGATAGTAGCAGTAGCAGCGGTGCATTGCACATGATGCTGGCCGCGACTGATTTTTAATGTATAGATTGTTTCGCAACCAAAGATCATTTACTGAAAAATTACGTTATTTTATTTCTACTTCTGTGACCAATAGACTAGCTGTCGAAACTGATATGATAATACTACTCAGACACTATACTATGGCAGTCAACAGCAACCACAAACGAATGAGACAAAAACTCTATGTAAGAAGACAAATCATTTCACTGGAAGAGGCGGTTTTACTACTTGTAAAGTGGTAGTCCTTATTTGTTTACCCTCTCGGCAGACTGCCACAATACAGTGTCCGAGTCTGTGGAAAATAGTTATAGAAGATGAAATATATAAACAAAATTCTTCAACGAGCGAACTTTGACTAAAGACTAAATGATACATTATATTTAATGGAATACTGGAACATATGAAGCTTTAACTCGACATATATTTCTAAACCTTTTCTTTTTAACTGAAAAAGAGTGTTTTTCATTACTTCGTGATTCTTCTCGTTCGTTCATGCTTTATTAGTGCATAGCAACGGTCCCAAAATTTTCGGACGTGTATTCGTACGCCGGCGACGACACGGCATAACAACAAACAGCCGCGTAGCGGCATTGGCAACATAGCCGCTAGCTGTCAGAGTCCTTCTTTCGGCGGCTCGACTATAGTAGTTTAGTCCCCTCTGAAGTACAACAACAGAGCAGGGAGACAAGTATGATGACAGTCATTAACGGGAAAAAATGTCTGCAAACATTACGATTTGTTGTTGTCCTTCACGGGTTTGAGGCCGGATTATGTCGATCTGCTGATACGATATTTCGGCGGTCCACCTGGCCGTCATCTTCAGGTATGACTGGCGCACAATCACACCGAATTGAGGACACATCAGTTACGGCGGCTCCTTTATACCGCGGGAACAGGCCAGTGCGCATGTGGAAAAAGTGGAAGAACGCCCTCTGGGAAGTGAAATTGCAGCGCCACCAGCTGTAGAAGTTAGCCAAAGCGAGTAATCGAAAATTAAGAAGAAGCTGGTCGAAAACTAGACTGTTGTCTTTTAATATTAGATAAATTGGGATTCCACGTTTTTACTCAATGGAAATCCTTTTTCCCTATTAATAATATTATCTGATGATCTTGCCGGCCGCGGTGGACGAGGTGACTGAGGCGCTCCAGTCACGGTCTGCACGGCCACTACGGTCGGGGGTTCGAATCCCCCCTCGGGCATGGATATTTGTGCCGTCCTAGTTCGTAAGTAGTTCATAAGTAGTTTGTAAGTTTAGGGACTGATGACCCCGTAATTAAATCCCATAGACTATACAAACTTTTTGATTTAATAATCTTATTTCGATCGCTTTCTTCAAGACGCAATCCCAATAACGTGAGGCCACACCGCGGCTGGGGTCGATATGCTTCATCTTTTCTCTTTCTCTGAAGTCTGATAGCAGTGTGTGTAGTCTATGTCCCTTGTCGCAAGCCTCACATTCCTGTCGCCACGTGTCCGTTCAAAATGTTCAAATGTTTGTAAATCTATCGGACCAAACTGCGTGGCAATCAATCCGTAGCTTACAAACTACTTAAACTAAGGTAAACTAACCTAAAGACAAACACACACACACCCATGCACCAGGGAGGACTCGAACCTCCGACGGAGAGCAAACTGCACGCTCCGCTGCTAGGCGCCTTAGACCACTCGGCTACTCCACTGCGGAGATTCTTTCTTCATTCAATTATGCCGCGATCAGAAAGAGTGTATAAAAGACTGGTAAACTGCGTATGAATAAGTTAGTGAATAGAAAACGTGAGAAACAACAATAAACCAGCAATGCGGCTACGTCCGAAGTAAGAACATATGCTGAAAATGTGAACTCGTATCCTAGCAGCTCCAAGCGAAAAATTAGTGAGGTGAATGGTGCATACTACAGTGATGAATCTCTGGCAGATCCTGCACTTCTCAGAAAGTGTGTTCATGGTAAAACGCAGAATCTAAATCAGTCTCTAAATTCACTCATATGGAATCAATGCCCTAAACCCACATTTGCATCTGCTACAGTGGTCAGAATTGCAAATTATGGTGCAGTTCTTGTATTTAATGATGGGAACCTCGGAAGGATGAAAGTCTTAGAAAGACTGGGCTTCAAGATAGGAAATTTTACTCAAGACGCAGCAGAAAAGTCAGTTGAAGACCCGGTAGAGGAAAGAAGACAGACAACAAGAAACCAGAAGAGAAGCCTTGATGGGGAAGACGACCCAGAATACAAATGTGGTGCCTTCTGAAGAAGTGACATAAGGATAGAAGATAGATTGAATTGCGCTTCGGAAAAGTGTCTTTTTTTTTAATTTTTTACCTTTTCCTCAGATTCTATCAATGCTAGAGTTATGAAATGTTGTATGCATATTTCTGTAAACCTAATAAGCGTTTTCTAAGAGAAAATATTGGAATTCCGATTGTGAGTTGAGATATGGGGGAAAGTATTTGGAATTTTTGCATGAATGTAAAATTGTACTTGCGGTACTAGGTAAACTAACCTAAGGACAATACACACACCCATGCCCCAGGGAGGACTCGAACCTCCACGGCGAGCAACCGCGTGATCCGCAACGAGACGCTTTAGACCGCTCGGATACTCCACCGCGGCTGTGACCGTTCGCCACGTTCTCAGTTGCGGTTTTCAGCCGCAACCGCTAGCGTGGTGCAGATGGTCGCCTTCTACGTACGCTGTGTATAGCGCGGAGTTCTCCAGCTCGTCCCGCCGCCGTATAAAGAGCCCGGTGGCAGACACCTGCTCCCGATGTCCGCCGCAGGCGGTGGCCCGCCGGGCGTTGCCACACTTCCGGCAGAGCGGACAGCCGCCAGCCGCCAGCCGTGAAGCGCGTCTGATGGCTGACGTGGCCCGTCTGCCCAACAACTCGCTACACTTCTTGCTTTCGTCGAAGAAGCTCCCGGAATCGCACAGTCGCGGTCAGAAGAGGAGAGATATTTCAACATACACATCGACGGAAAGGTGTGCAGTAATTATCGTAATCCAGTTACGTATACTCATGTGAGTGTTAACATCTGCAATGCAGCCTGAATTCTAGTGCAGAATAATAGAAGATACGTTATTTACGAATCACGAAAATCCAAAGAGATTAGAGCCTGAAGCCTATGCGAAACGCTGGCGGCGATGTCATGCTGTTACAAAAAGCACAGATGTTGGTTGTTGCTCCGCATACAAGCTTCCTAGGGTTTTATTTGCGGACGGAGAAGTTAGTACTGCTGCCTCCCACAAGTCCCATAAAACCTCCACATCCTTGCGGATGCTGTTGCGTAGCAGTGTGCGTTTGTACCACCCTACAGTACGCACGAGGTGCCGTAGTTGCTGTCCAAGACTTTATGGAAAGCATAAAGTTCTGACTAACCTATTTTCTTCTATAGTTGTGTCCCCAGCGCAGAAGACGGCACACAGGTTGTTGATTCTTGTACAGCATACAAGTGAGGCTAAAATGAGTTCTGTATGATGGAAGCATAAGAAGCGACTCGTGAGATTTTTAATTGTCAGGGATGCCATTTATTAAATAAATAATTAAATATGAACAACTTTTGTTAATACGACACGGCCTATGCTGCCCATAGCTCATGTTGAGACCTCGACTGTTATCACTATTACACAAATCTTTACTCATGACCGGCGCGGTCCGGCGCGTATAGCGGTCAGCTCGAGACTGAAACTGCGGCGCGTTGCGAGAGGGCACCTGACGATCTATTTCGCGCCAAAACAGGACCGTCGCGCGCCTTCTGCAACATCGCTCTTCTCTTGTTCCAATAAGAGAAGGCACCTTAAACTTTTTAAACTGTCAAAATCTAGCCTGTCCTTGAGAGATATTTATTACAAAATCTCAGCTCTGAATAATTAATATTTAATATACAATAAACAAAACTTATTTCGAAAGAAATCACGTGACGTGAAATGCAGCAGCCAATGCGAGGAGAGTACCAGTAACATAGGAGGGCTTTCCCACGGGAACCAGGACCTACTGTGCCATATGCTACTGCTCCCCACCCCACATTTCAACATATGCTACACTGCTGTCTTTCTTCACAGTTTAAGACACGTACGGTGTTAGCAAAGAAATGGTCAGCGGCCAGAAATATGACGTGGCCATAGGCCAGGAATATCACACGCACTCATCTGACGAATACATTCGTTCTATGTCCCATATTGATATTTGCTGTTATTTGAGGCAGTGTTCCTTGTCTGATGGCACTGATCTACATCTACATACATACTCCGCAATCCACCGTAAGGTGCGTGGCGGAGGGTACACTGTACCACTACTAGGCATTTCCTTTCCTATTCCATTCCCAAATAGAACGAGGAAAAAAAGAATGCCTATATGCCTCCGTACGAGCCCTAACTTCTCTTAACTTGTCTTTGTGATCTTTACGCGAAATGTACTTAGGCGGCAGCAAGGTCGTACTACACTCAGCTTCAAATTCCGGCCCTCTATATTTCCTCAACAGAAATTCACGAAAAGAACGTCGTCTTGTCTCCAGCGATCCCCAATAGAGTTGCCGGAGCATTTCCGTGACACTCGCGCATAGATCGAACCTACCAGTAACAAACCTAACTGCTCGCCTCTGGACTGCTTCTATGTCTTCCTTTAAATTGTTCTGCTGATTACACTCTGTAACTCGGAATATTGAATTTTCTTGCGATTTATAAAATGAAATGTTACATTTGTGCCGCGGTGGAGTAGCCGAGCGGTGTAAAGCGTCTCGCTGCGGAGCGCGCGGTTGCTCGCCATGGGGGTTGAGTCCTCTCTGGGGCATGGGTGTGTGTGTTTGTCCTTAGGTTAGTTTACCTAGGCTACGAACTGATTACCACGCAGTTTGGTCCGATATATTTACAAACTTTTGAACATTTTTTGTAACATTGGTCTAGCCCCAGACACCATTTTGCGTTCAGATTCCCATCCTGCGCACATGATCATGTGCATTCATTTTAATTTTCCAGAGTGTAAATAACAGCTCAGTCACTCTGCTGCCCTCTCACGTTGTGTAGCGACACTACCGCTATATGTAACTGCGCATATCGCAGTGCCATGACGTTCGTCACCTCGGTGTATTTCTTTTCCTGACGTCAAAAATTCCATTATAATATGAAAACCGCCAAACTGGCGATGTATAATTGACAGCACTGTGCTGTGAAAAGCAAACTTGTTAAAAACACAGTACAAACACAGTGAAGTATTCAAATAACACCGAAACTGGACCACCTGGAGTGTGTACAAACAACTCGTGACCGACACCTGCCCTATTGGCACACCAAAAATCACAAGGAACGTGAAATGACACATTGACATTGCGAAACCGGTTACAAAAGTTGTTTCTCGGTAAGCAAGATGTAAGAGAAAATATACCATAATAATACACTTGTGAATATTTTACTACGCAATTATTATATAAAAAACAACATATATTACATATCAGACACGATGCATCCAAAATAAAAGAAAGGAAACGCATATGGATAAAAACTACTGCATTTCATTTCATTGCAGAAAAAGGTACGTCTCCATGAAAATATTCTTTCATTTTTTTCCAATAAAATTCTTCTAAATGACTGATGACGTGTTGAGTCGTAATGTTCAGTCACGGACGGCTAAGTTATATGTTTCTATACGACCATTTCAGAAATAAGTAACGACGGGGCAGGTAGTTTTGGCTTATTGTTGTTGTTGTGGTCTTCAGTCCGCAGACTGGTTTGATGCAGCTCGCCACGCTACCCTGTCCTGTGCAAGTCTTTTCATCTGAGAATACGTTCGGCAACCTACATCTTTCTGAATTCTTCTCTCGGCCTCACTCTCCGATTTTCTTCCCATAGCCATTCTGCATTTTATATCTTCTCTACTTCGGCCATCAAAAGTTATTTTGTTACCCAAATAACAAAACTCATGTACAACTTTCCTTGTCTCATTATATTGGTTTGTAGGCTCTGATACTGTGGTTGGAGTGTGGCAGAATGAGGAACGAAGTGAAGGGAAAATTTGTCAACAGTCCAAGGTGGATGCGGCTCCTTAATTGTTAAGCTGTTTTTACATGGTATCGTCCGGGTCCTCTGCTCTAACTACACAGACCATTCACTGGAAACCGCTATGTTTGGCTGCTTAGAGGCAATCTGCAGCCACTCAAGTCCTCCGTGTTCGCAAATAGAGACGACCGGACCACAGTCGTTCGTGATCGGACATTCAGTGGCGGAATAAGGGGGAAGGGGGCGGACCGCCCCGGCCTCCAGTCTTAGGGAGCTTCCAAATACCTGAAAATGATGCTCTTTTTTTTTAAAAAAAAAAAAAGCTATTTTTTCAGGCTGTCCTGTGTCTCTCGTCCTGGAAGGGGCCTCCAATTCTTTTTTATAGTAATACATGTATTTCCAAGTGGACGGGGGGATGGGGCTCCTTTCGTTTCGCCGCCGCCCCGGGCCTCCAGCAGTCTTGGTTTTTGCAAAAAATTATTCCAACAGCTGTTCACGTTATAATTTAGGCGAC
This sequence comes from Locusta migratoria, assembly GCA_026315105.1. Taxonomy (NCBI): domain Eukaryota; kingdom Metazoa; phylum Arthropoda; class Insecta; order Orthoptera; family Acrididae; genus Locusta; species Locusta migratoria. The sequence continues at coordinate 459,864,914 of CM048745.1, read as the reverse complement.
TAGTTTCGGTACATCAATTGTACCATCTTCAGGCCCCAGTAGTGAATATTTGGATCAGCTCCTCCAATTCGTAAGGTTGGACCTCAACTAGCATCCGTTTTACCAACCTCCAATGTGTCAACGCTACAACCATTAACTATCAACTTGATAGTTAATGGTTGCATCAACTTGATAGTTAATGGTTGCAGCGTTGACACATTCTGGAGGTTGGTAAAACGGATGCTAGTTGAGTCAACGCTGCAACCATTAACTATCAACTTGATAGTTAATGGTTGCAGCGTTGACACATACTGGAGGTTGACAGTTGAGGTCCAACCTTATGAATTGGAGGAGATTATGCAAATATTCACTATTGGGGCCTAAATATGGTACAATTGATGTACCGAAACTAGTCGCCTAAATAAAATTATAACGTGAACGGCTGTTGGAAATTTTTTTGCGAAAACTGAACTGACCAGCTGACGTCCCACTTCTATCCACAAGAATGGATACACATAAACTTCCAAGAGCCTTAGTCCGCCACTGCGGACACTTACGGCGAATTCTCTGTGAACCAGATAACGCGACATTAATCCCGTTCAAATGTTCAAATGTTTGTAAAGCTTATGTGACTCAACTACGAGGTCATCAGTCCCTAAACTTACAAACTACTTATGAACTACCTACAACTAAGGAGGGCACAAATATCCATGCCCGAGGGGGGATTCGAACCCCCGACCGTAGTGGCCGTGCAGACCGTGACTGAAGCGCCTCAGTCTCCTCGGCCACCGCGGCCGGCCATTAATCCCGTCGAGAATTTATGTGACATAATGGCGACGTAAAAATCCTGCAGATATGGATAGCTATAGCGGCAGGATGGCTGAATACTCGTGAAAGGCACTTCCAACAGCTGTACTACACGATATCAGGGGGTGTCCCACCAGATTAGTCAGGTATTCAATTGTTGTAAGGGACCAAACTGCTGAGGTCATCGGTCCCTACTGCTACAGACTACTTACGGCAACTTGTCTTAAGGACAAGAGAGACACCCGTACCACAGTGAGCCGCCGTCCATTGGGTTAAATGGCGCCGCAGACCTCGCGGCTGACTTTGGCAGTGTAGAGCCGGTTGCGCGGGGCGCCGCGCGTGACCTCTGCCGCCGCCCACAGCGGCCGCTCCTCGGCGCATCCCACGAGTCACCCACGTGGCCGGGCCCCTGGCCCACCTCAGTCGTTTACCAGGGGTCGTCTTTCTCCGCCCATAACTCTGCTCCCACACCGCAACGCGGCTGTCATTGAACTCTTCTCACTCTTCCCTTCTTTATTGGCTTCAACAAAACATCTCTCTCGTCCTACGTTCTTCCACGGTGCTTTTTCAGATTGCGTAACAAGTGTTGAAGACCTGTATGGTACACTGAAAGAATTTTTATACTATATAAGGAACTAATAGTTGGATCAGGCGATCTATAATTGTTTACTAATGATTCTGCAGCCAAGAACACATTTTTCATTTATTAAGTTACCGGTTTCGGTGTGCTCGACGCCATCTTCAGACCTGCCGTAATTTACATAACTTCACGACATTTTTTTATATTTTATACGTTTAATAAAATGTAAACCTATACATATTGTGAAAGTGAATTTATTTTGACATTACCTGACATCACAGGTTTTGGAGGCGATCTGGTAAGGTAAGACAGTCGACAATCCGAAGATTGAACACCACAGTACTTTACTAGGCATGGTCCTGTTTGGAGGTGGTATGCCGTTGCCTTCCTCCGACCTTCGAACTGACTTACCTAACCAGTTATAGGAGGACCTACAGTTTAACGTGGGTTCCGAACCACGGTGCTACTCGGTATTTTTCACATGAGCAATACTGCCAGATGTGAAAGAAGTGGAAAGTGACAGATAAAAATCCTAGGCAGGGATCGAACCCGCGGCACTCTACCACTGTGCAACCATGCCCCACCGATCTGATTGATTATCTTTAAAAGTAGATCGCCAACATCGCAAAATAATTATTTATTTTATGGCGGCCGGTTTGAAAGGGCTATGCCACCATCATTTAGTCATATAAAGTTATACATGGTGGTCATCTTATGTTATTTAAAAAATGAAGGTTACATAGTACGTGCAACATAGCACGTAGTCTAAATAAAAAATACTAAGTTAAAACATCAAGAGACTTGTAATAACGTAAGCTGACCTAATAACTTAAGATGACCACCTCGCATAATTTTATGTGACCAGATGATGCTGGCATAGCCCATTGAAATCAGTCGTCATAAAATAAATGATTATTTTGTGACTTGGCTTTCTACATTTGAAGATAGTGAATTTATTTGTGTGTGTGTGTGTTCCTTCCTTCCACATCTCTTCCTGAAATACTGGACCGATTTCAACCAAACTTCGTACACATATTCCTTACTATCAGACTAAAATCGCTCTCTGAGTATGAAGCACCTACAAAAGCTTCAGGATATTTGACGTCATAAACTATGAAATGTATTTATTCAGCTTTTGGGCTCGAGAATGTAAAAAAGCACAGGTTACCTGAGACTGTTTCAAAACTCTTTATTACTCGTTTCAGCAGATATAGACTTCCATCATTAGTTCTTGCATATTACTAACAGTTCAAAACTGACATGTCAACCATAGCATTGTGTCATAAAAAACAGCACCAAAATAAAATATTTTTTGCTGATGTTTCCACATACTATTTCTCCTAATAATACAGTAGCCATTGTGTTATTTAGAAACATCAACAACTTGTTTCATATTCTATTTGGTTTTGGTTTTACTATTTATACGCTGAGGTTTCCAGCATTCTGCTATTTTTACTCAATATGAATGCGTGACATGTCTGTCTGGATGTGCTAATAATATACAAGAAATGATTATGTCATCCTAGATCTTCAGAAAACAGATAATAAAGACTTTTCAAGCTATTTCGGGCAACCTGTGCTTTTCTGCATTTAAAAAAAAATGATATGCGTGAAAAACCGCCGCGTCATATCACAATGTTTCACATTTGCCCTAAACTAATGAACCACCGTCGACCAAACTTGATATAAATACTCTTTACACCAGAAAACAATCTCGGTGGAGGTTAAAAGCACCTTCGTCATATAGTCCATGAGATGTGACGTCATAAATGAGATCTGACGTCAGAATATGCCCCCGGTTGGCGATAGATAGAATAGAGCGTCAGGGAAATCAAACACGAATTGGTGTGTGAATCATTACTACAAAGACGTTTTTCGTTGAGACGAGTTCTGCTAATTTCTATCACTAACTTTGATTTCCGAATGGAAAAACATATTGTTGACTCTGACCTTCGTAAAAGGAACTGATCATTACAAAATGAGAGATAACTGGAACGCAGACATTAACGTGTTCTTTCTTGTAGCGCTTTGTTCGAGAACAGAATAATAGATAAATAATGTGGAAGAGGTATGAAAAATTCTGTGGCAGGCAATTGGCGGATTTGCAGAGCCGCGGTGGTGTGGACGAGCGTTCCAAAGCAACGAATTTAATTTTTTCCTGTTGATACAACTTTCCGGTAAAAAGCAATAAACGATACAGTATTGTACATTATAGGATACATTTTAGTCCATTTTCTGAATGGAATGCCCTCCATTTTACATTAAATCGAACAGCAAAATATATGTTCTGTAGCGAGGTTTCATGTTGCAAGTAAGTTCAGAAGCGAATTATGTTCGTTGAGCAAGGTGATCGAATGAGGTGGCGCAGCCATCAGATTTAGGTTTTACGTGATTTCCCTAAATCACTCCAGGCAAATGCCGGGATGGTTGCTTTCGAAAGGCACGGCCGATTTCCATTCCCCCATCCTTACCCAAACAATCCGAGCGTTAGCTCCGCCTCTTATGATCACGCTGTCAACGGGACATTAGACCCTACGATTTCTTCCTTCCTTGAGCAAGGTCCAACTGTTAACACAGTGTTTTTATTTTAAAAAAAATCTTTTTATCTCTACTGCCGCGTTTATTATGGTGTCCCAGAAGCTGTTGGTTCGTTTAATAATAATGTCTCGTCGAAAGCAATTCGGTGTCCGTTTTCCAAAGCATTTTCCACCATAGCTGACTATTGAACAGCGAAGCATAGAACACAAGCGGTGTTTTCGATTACGCTATCCCGAAAAGTCAGCTGTGGTGGAACATGCTTTGGAAAACGGACACCGAATTGCCTTCGACGAGACATCTATTATTAAACGAACCAACAGCTTCTGGGAAAGCATAATAAACGAGGCAGTAGAGATCAAAATTTCTGGAAACACCCTCAATAAAGACGGCGGCTTGCAGCTGAGTACGGCTTTGGATCGCGTAGTTGCGGAGTTGAAGCGGGCGCGGCGTACGTGCGACCAAAACATTGCCTTATACGGTTACGGAACTGAGCACTAGTGACGTCACTGGCGACGGCGCGGCTATATAAGCACGGCAGCGGCCGCGAAATGCAGTCATCCACTTGACAATAGCTGAGGAGTTCTCTGTCGAAAGGTCGTAGGCAGTAAACCACAAAAAATATGTTCAAATGTTTTTATATATTATGGGACTTAACTACGGTGTAATCAGTCCCTAAACTTACAAACTATTTATGAACTAGCTAACACTAAGGGCGGCACAAATATCCATGCCCGAAAGAGGATTCGAACCCCCGACCGTAGTGGCCGTGCAGACCGTGACTGGAGCGCCTCAGTAAACCACATGACGCGGCTTGTAACCCGAGAAGATTTAATTAATACTCTGGTCTAGTTGTATTATGGTGCAGCTGCTTCCTCGTGTACGGCGACCCCCCGAGAAAGCCTTAGTGACAGGTTGAAAAACACTGCCTTAGACCACGTGCTTAGACCGCCGCGGTGGAGTAGCCGAGCGGTCTAAAGCGTCTCGCTGCAGAGCGCGCGGTTGCTCGCCGTGGAGGTTCGAGTCATCCCTGGGGCATGGGTGTGTGTGTTGTCCTTAGGTTAGTTTACCTAGGTTTAAGTAGTTTTTAAGCTACGGACTGATGATCACGCAGTTTGGTCCGATAGATTTACGAACATTTTTGAACGTGCTTAGACGATGCGACCACCTCGGCGCGGCAGCAGGTACAGTGGTCGGCAGGTAGTGCCCTGGGCAGGTGTGTGGTAGGCGTGGGTGGGTGTTTCGTGTGGCGGCCCCCACGCGGCGGCAGACGCTTGCCGCCCACGGGCGCCTCCGCAGCCGCGAGCCCACGTGCACAGCTGGCCAGCAGCCGCCCGTCCGTTGCCCTCGCCGTCTGCACGCCTCGCTGGCCATTCTGCCTGTCGCCCGCGACACTCGCCATTGTCTGTCACAGAACCGAGGTTGTCAGGCGTCCCAAGCACTCTATCCACTCTTCTCACTAAATCGACATCTACCTCAATACGCTTCATGGTTTTTGGAGCAGTAGATTTTTTTTTTTTTTTCCTCAACATTTGCGGTGCGTGAATTTCAACCGAAGTGCCGACAGCACAATTGGGCAGATTGGTTCCCGAAAACGCACACTTTTACACTACTACAATTGACACATATGAGGGCACCACACACACACACACACACACACACATCTGACAAAGATATCACTCTACGTCGGGATTCGAACCCGCGTCCTACTGCTTACTAGTTTTTCGCGTTAACCACTACGCCTCTGGGGCCACACGGACTACCCTCGCATGCGTCCCACCAGATGCAAATCCTCATCTTATCCTGACACAATTGCCGTAGCGCCTGTGGGCATTGTCGTTTATTACTCGCGGCATTTCGCCGAGTCCCGTAACTGTACGGGTGTAATGTGCAGCCGCACTGAAGAAAACATCGATTGGTGACTTCGCCTTAATTATATTTATGTATGCTATCTGTTCTTTCAGACTAGGCCTCACGGGAAGTACTAAACTATGTCAGTAAAGCTGCATCGCGCATACTGAACGACGCTTTCGTACAAACTCGCCGGCACTGCAGAATACAGACAACGATACACACAGGCAGAAGCACCGTCACACAACACAAACCCTGACACATTACAGCATGGAACAGGATCGTATCACACCTGACATTACACACGTAACGTCACAAACATTTAAACAGTAAGTTTACACGCGACCTCGTAGTCATTGTTCCAGATTCAGAGATTTAAAACATGTAAATAGAAAAGTTTAGAAGTAGCTATTTCTAATTAACTACATCAAATATTCAAATCTTTGTAAACCTAAGGGATTTTACTACTGCAGATACCAGTGCCTAGGCGTATACTCGGGCTTCGCAGCGCGATTCGCTACATGCTAACAATAAAAAAAAAAAAAAATGTCTCTCACATTATTTCGTCCTGTGCAAATATTTCCGGCAGTAAATGGACGTCGAAGATTGAGATGGGTGTGAGTTCCATACGTCAGTGTGTTTCAGAATTACACTTCTACACCAACAAGCTTCTAGGGGATGTGGGAGGTGTCTTGAGGAACAAAGTGAGCATAGAAACCCATGCCCGGAAACGTCATCCAATGACGCTATAGAGCATCGAAGATGCTGGAGGGAATGTCTAGCGACAGGAACTGGTGCCTGCAACTTGGACTCTCATGCTCCACGCTCTTTTTGTTCCTCAAGATGCCTAATACATCCCTTACAAGTTTGTTGGTGTAATTATGAAACATAATGAAGTATGGAACACACAGCCATCTCAGTCTTTGACGTCCATTTACTGGCGGAAATATGAGCAGGATGAAATTTTGTGCGGTCTAAGGCGCCTCGCTGCGGAGCGCGCGGTTGCCCGCCGTCGGAGGTTCGAGTCATCCCTGGTGCATGGGTGTTTGTCTTTGTCCGTAGGTTAGTTTACCTTAGTTTAAGTAGTTTGTAAGCTACGGACTAATGACCGCGCAGTTTGGTCCGATAGATTTACAAACATTTGAATCTTTTGAAATTTTGTGCATTGTTGGCAGGTGAGGAATCGCGCTGCTCAAAAAAATGTTCAAATGTTTGTACGGCGTATGGGACTTAACTACTGGGTCATCAGTCCCTAACTTACAAACTACTTATGAACTACTTACGAACCAGGACGGCACAAATATCCATGCCCGCGGGGGGATTCGAACCTCCGACCGTAGTGGCCGTGCAGACCGTGACTGAAGCGCCTCAGTCCCCTCGGCCACCGCGGCCGGCGAATCGCGCTGCATAGCCCGAGTGTGCGAATTTAGATTCACCTTATACATAGAGGCCGCAGCGGAGTGGCCGAGCGCATGACGCGCTATGCTCCGATGTGCGAGCCCGTTCCCCGTCGGGGTTTCGAACCTTCCCTTGATCATGGATGTTTGTCTTTAGTATAAGTTAGTTTACAAGAAGTTTGTAACTTTAGGGATTGATGCCCCACAGTTAAGTCCCAACAAGCTTAACAAACATTTGAACAAATGTATATATAGTAATAGCCCCTGTCTCATCTCTCCAACCTTAGAGAAACTGTTTTGACAATTATGATAATTCCTTATTCACTTACTCCTCTTGGATCCCTTTCCTACCCTCCTCCTCCCCGCTCATGGATATTAGATCGAGTTACTATTTGTGCTATTCAGAAGTTGGAATCTCTACTTGTGCGCTCGCTCCAGAAGACAAACAGAACACTCCTCCGCTGTCGCCAAACCAGCTTTATTGCTGGTTGCAAAGCAGCAACTGAAGTGCGTGACAGACTGGCGTTGCTCTTAGCAGAATGAAAACATAAGTTGGTAAGGCGTCGCTGAGCTCTTAACATGTGCGGACTGGCCACTCGAGCGCAGCCCCGCGACTGCAAAAAGCCGCAGGAGGGGAGAGTGGAGGGGGGTGGGGTTGAGGCAGTGGCTGGCGGCGGCCCTCGTTTATCACGGCTACCGCCCCCCCACCCCCTACCTTATTGGAATTAGACGGCCCGGCCATCAGTCAGGCCGCTGCTGGCTGGCTACCAGACACGCACTCCACACGTGGCCGCCGGCACACTCCTCCCTCAACAGTCCCTCCAACCGCCCTGACTCACTGACTCAACCCTGCACTGCCTACACTGCTGACGGTTTCGTGGACTGGGCGGTGTGTGTGTTGTGCGTTGTCCTTAGCATGACTTAGCTGACTAGTGTCTAAGTCAAGGGGCGGATTATCTCAGCAGTTTGGCCACTTACACAAACTTTGAAGTTTGACAGTGTCGGCAGGATCCGAGAAAAGTTGTTTGCTTCTAACCGATGGATTATGTATGTTCGAAGGTGGTTGCGTAGCTTTTCCCGGCGTAATAACTGATATCTCAGGTTTTCAGCCGGATACCACGATATTTCGGCAGACCAACTGCCTGCCATCTTCAGGTGAGTGCGCTGATTACACAGAAGGCGTTTGGCTCACTGTAGGTGAGATGACATCTGACGGGGACGCTTTCAACGTGGTATCGTGCAGGATACATCCACATCTATGCTCCATATACAAACAGAAGATGATATATAATATGAAGAGAGCCTTATACACAACATAGGGCATATACAAAAAAAAAAAAAAAAAAAAAAAAAAAAAAAAAATGTCCGTCCATCTCCATCAAAAGCACTTCTGTTTTTACCAGGTGGGGCGGGCTGGCAGGAGGTAACGAACACATAACACAGTGAAAAAAATTCAAGAAATAAACGGCGTGGGATTGAGTGAAAATAAAGTTTATATAAACACAAGAAACACAACACTGTAGCATTAATGAACAAGGACATTTAAAATACACATGCATCGGCTGCGGGATGGCCGTTTACAGTTTTGTTGAAAAGGATTGATAGCTTTCACTCTGACGGAAACACAGACGATGCACACACCGATGTTAAATGAATATCGTGGATGAAGATGGATGAAGGAACAGGAGGAGGCAGGAAGGGGGGGGAGGGGAGAGGAGCGAAGGAGGTTGATGGGTGGGGGAGGGGCGCCATTACAATACTAAGATGTGAGGTACTATAAGGCTGGTAGACAACGCTTCACACACATTTTCGATTATTCCCTTTAAAGAGAGCGACTGAACTTGAGTAATTATGACTTCTTCTTTCTTCGTTCTTCCCAAATTCTCTTCATGCGTTCACTGTGTTCTCTCTTGCGTTCTTCTGACCACTTTTTTCCTGTTCTGTTCTCCGTGTGTTCTTGTTTAAGTTTATGTTTCTTTATAATGTTCCTGAACTGTTCTCTATTGTTTGTTGTCTTGTGTGATTCCCAGTTCTTTATAATTCTATTCTGTTTCAGTGATCCACTTCGTCTTGTTTTTGCTCTTGTTTGCTATCTCAAATATTTGCCTTGTCAGCCTGGTTTCATTCATCCTGCTGATATGTCCATAAAATTTCATCCTTCCCTTTCTGATGGTGTCGCGGTGGAGTAGCCGAGCGGTCTAAAGCATCTCGCTGCGGAGCGCGCGGTTGCTCGCCGTGGAGGTTCGAGTCCTCCTTGGAGCATGGGTGTGTGTGTTTGTCCTCAGGTCAGTTTACCTAGGTTTAAGTAGTTTGTAAGCTACGGACTGATGACCACGCAGTTGGTTCAAATGTTTGTATAGTCTATGGGACTTAACCACGGGGTTATCAGTCCCTAAACTTACAAATTACTTATGAACTACTTACAAACTAGGACGGCACAAATATTCATTCCCGAGGGGGGATTCGAACCCCCGAATGTTGTGGCCGTGCAGACCGTGACTGGAGCGCCTTAGTCCCCTCGGCCACCGCGGCCGGCACGCAGTTTGGTCCGATAGATTTACAAACATTTGAACAAGGGTGTGTGTGTTTGTCCTCAGGTTAGTTTACCTAGGTTTAAGTAGTTTGTAAGCTACGGACTGATGACCACTTAGTTTGGTCCGATAGATTTACAAACATTTGAACATTTTTTTGACCAGTTCTGACTAATATATGACGGCAAAGAAGAGCCTGCAAGTAACAGGTTGTTTAGTTAACTCCTCGCCGCTGCCCTGCGGTTGCCGTCGTTACCGCCAAGTATCGGAGAGGAGGCGGCGGTGGCGGCTGCGGCGCGGTGTTGGTGTTTGGTTTTGGAGCAGGCCGCTAATTGATCTGCTGTTATACACGGTAAACAGTTTAAGCCGCCTCCCTGGCGGATTTAAGGCCCAGCCTGAATGCGCTGGCTCGTTTGTAAGCCCGGCCGCCTGCTGCCGTGTGGGGAGAGGAAAGGAGGCAGCGGAAGCGAACGGAAGGGAAGCGGAGGCCGGAGAAATTGATCGGCCGGGCCACCTCCGCGGGAAGAATGCGGCCCGGGGACAGTCTGATTCGGCCGTCGGCCCGAGTAAATAGTCTCCCCTGGGGCGAGCCGGCGAATACACTCGGCGCCAGGGCCGCCAACTCGCCACAAAGGAGCGCTCCGCTACAGAGGGCCCTCCTGCCAGTGAAAGCGGCCGCTGAAAGATCCGCAGTTGGTAGCGTCCCAGTCGAGTGCCGGAGTTTCGCGAATGAGACGTAAGTTGCGCCGCACTCGGCCTTTACACCGCGGCGACGACTCACTGCCGAGGCCGACACCGACGCTCGGTTCACTGCAGGTGCTACCTTCTCCGCCATTCACTGTTTGCCGTATTTCCACAGCGCGACGTGTAGGGTACGGAGGGTTTTTCACTGTTAGTATTATTCAATGCTGTGGAGGCGTACAACTACGCTATGAGCACATTTATTTTTGATAGTGCGGACCAAATCTCTTCAACTGTGAGCTCCTTCATATTTACTGACCAAAACAACGAAAAAAATCCAGTAAAATTTTAAAATGCATATCATAACCCTTACAACACGAAAATTATGATTATCTGACAGTCGGGTTTGGAGGCGATCTGATCGTTTTATAGTTTTCAAAATGAATAGCCAAGATCGCACATTAATAACTTACTAAATGACGACCGGTTTCGGTGCACTGGTTACCATCATCTGGTCACATATATGGTATAAGCTGGTCATCATGTTAAAAATTGGGTATAAAATAACAAGTGAAACATTGCACTTAGTCACTATATAACAAGATGACCAGCTTCTAACATATATGTGACCAGAATATGGTGACACAATGCACCGAAACCGTTCGTCTTTTAATAATTTATTAATGTGCGATCTTGACTTTTCAGTTTGAAAACTATAAGACGAAAATTCATTAATCTGTGAACATTCCTATTTCTTTGCCTATCTGTATTCATAATAGTTAAATTAATGTTCCTTCAGTAAAAAACTGTCTTGATTGCAAATTGTTTTATTAATTAATGACGCATTTCGCCATTTAGCAGGGCATCTTCAGATTATCTGCGTGACAGAATTTACACAAAATTACAAGGCGGAATTACAAACGGGTATAATGGTAAATGGGGTTATTTTGTATTAAGATATAAATGTTAAACAAAGCATACAATGCGCTCTCCGTTATGTGACACCGTAAGTTGTATTGCAGTGTTTTTATTTTTCTGGAATTTTTGGATTTCCTTGTGGCCCTACAAATGATCGGATAACAACGAATTACAGTTGGAACACACTCGGTAAAGATGTGAGAAACATAAAACCGATTTTTAAGATTAAGGTAAGTTATCAAGCCCTGCGTGTATTCACTATTAACGTAGGCTGTGGCTGTGGCTAAGCCATTTCTCCACCTTATCCTTTCTTCCAGGAGTGCTAGTCTTGCATGGTTCGCAGGAGAGCTTCTGTGAAGTTTGGAAAGTAGGAGGCGAGGTACTGGCGGAAGTAAAGTTGTGAGGCGGCATCGTGAGTCGTGTCGGGATAGCTCAGTCGGTAGAGCGCTTGCCCGTGAAAGGCAAGGGTCCCAGGTTCGAGTCCCGGTTCCGACACACAATTTTGATCTGCCAGGAAGTTTCACTGTTAACGTATTTACAATGGTAGCCGCGGTGGAATGGCGAGGGCTCTAAGGCGCTGTGTTGCTCCCCGTCACAGGTCCGAGTTCCCGCGCGGGCATGGGTGTGCGAGTGTGTTGTCCTTAGGTTACTTTTAATTTTTTCTAAGTAGTTTGTAAGCCTACGAACTGAGAAGCACAGTAGTTGCGTCCCATAGATTTACAAACATTTGAACAATCGACGTTGTATTCTACTCACATACAACCTGATCAGAAATGAAGAATCCTTTCTGACTTTAAATTCCTTCACGGACATAATACTCGACAAATGTGAACGAGTCCGCAGTCGTGGGAAGGAGCGGCTGTTACGTAAGTAAACAAGGCTTGGCACGGCTGAATTAGGTTTTAGTATGGATTTCATAGCCCCCACCCCATTCTTAAGCAACAGTTACCACGTCTGTTGTAAAGGTTCTGTTTTATTGAATTTAATAATTTGACTCTCTGCTACGTCTGTGATAAGCAATTTTATTCGTTAAACTATGCTATTTAGCGGTATTTATTAGTTCAATCTTCATTTCCCCCCACGCTAAAACGGGAATGTGCTCATGTGGCCTGCAGTTTTATCAGTCTGCACCTTTCCTATTTATAATTTTTTTTTTTTTGATAAGGAAACATTTTACATACTTTTAGTTAACTCTTGTTTGTTATACAAGTTTGTAAATTTTCCCCTTTCAACGTCTGATGATGCCCTTAAGAGGCGAAACGTGTCACGCATAAGAAAATGAAACATCACTCTTGTTTTTTACCAAAATATCTATTATAATTGCTGTGCCAGTGCCACAAAAAATATGGAGTGGACTGATTTTAGAAAAGGTTTATATGTTATCATCTACGTGTTACGCATTGATAATGGTCACACAGTGCCGGAAATCCAGATTTGCGACAGTAAAATATTTTCGAGTGCCTGCTGTTCATGATCCACAAACTAAAAAGTGATATTTATTTACAGGGTGTTTCACTAAGTGCGTTTGCCTGTGTAACTTACAAAATAATAGGTGACGGGAAATTTTAATGCGGTAGGTCAACACAAGAAATGTTACACTTTCTGCGGAGCTATGAACATAGTTTATTGTATCTTTTCCACAGAGTTACAGCACAAATATATATATTTTAAATGGAACAATCCTTTTTTCTATCGTGCGTTGGATTCTTTGAAACCAGCTGTGTCCAAATCAATTTAAACTATGTTCCAATCACTGTTAGTTTGGGAGCTACAACCCTTGAAAGTTTCAGGGGCAGATACCACAAGCGCTGCGCATAATGCAATGCGTCTTCTAAATGTGGTGCGGCCGAGTTGTAACGTTGTTCGTGTATGCCATCGTCATCCGATGTCAGTAACTGTGGTATATTGAGCGCCGGTTGTTTGTGTGGCTCCAACTGTCGGGTATACGCAACACCACCTAGAGACAAGGCCTTACAACAGGCCGTGCCTACGTCACACTTAGAGGCCCCTGCAGCCATCTGACTGGCCGGCCGCTGCGCGGCGGTGGGCCTGCCCCGGCCAACAGCCAGTGAGGTGGCAGCCGCGGCCTCTAAGTGTGACGTAAGCACGGCCTGTTGTAAGGCCTAGTCTTCTAGGTGGTGTTGGTATACGGCCGTGTGCGGCGACAGTCGGCAGTCTTAACAGCGTATCGAGGAAGCTTCTCGCTCCGTGACACCGGCGACGTTACAACTCGGCCGCACCACATTTAGAAGGTGCTTTGCATTATGCGCAGCGTTTGTGGTATCTGCCCCTGAAACTTTGAAGGGTTGTAGCTCCCAAACTATCAGTCATAGGAATGTAATTTAAATTGATTTGGACGCAGCTGGTTTCAAAAAATCCAATGCACGATAGAAAAAAACAATTGTTCCATTTAAAAAAATTATATCTTTGTGCTGTAACTCTTTGGAAAATGGTACAATAAACTATCTTCATAGCTCCAGAGAAAGTGTAACATATCTTGTGTTGAGCTACCGCATTAAAATTTCCCGTCACCTATTTTTTTTTTTTTTTTATAAGTTACAGAGGCAAACACACTTAGTGAAACACTCTGTATAAAGGACAGTCTCTGCCGCGGTGGAGTAGCCGAGCGGTCTAAAGCGTCTCGCTGCGGAGCGCGCTGTTGCTCCCCGTGGAGGTTCCAGTCCTCCCTGGGGCATGGGTGTGTGTGTTTGTCCGTAGGTTAGTTTACCTAGGTTTAAGTAGTTTGTAAGCTTCGGACTGATGACCACGCAGTTTGGTCCGAAAGATTTACGAAAATTTGAACATTTAAAAAAAGAACAGTCTAAAAAAAAATATTAAAAAAAAGAAGAAAATAATCGACTAGTTTCGGTCTTATTTTGGACAATCATCAGGAAATTAAGCTGTCGATTTTTTTTTTCTTTTTTTACTTTAGACACAACAATGTTTCCAAAAATATGTAAAAGTGATAAACTAGTCAAAATAGTAAATTAGCAATCAATGCATATTATAGTAGCCTAGAAAGACGTATTAAATAATTGGTGATGGGTTACATGTTGAACAAAATGAAATAAAGAATTACAGGAAAAGGGGCAGCAAGGACGCAGTGGTGATTGAGTTTTGAGGGCGGCTATTTTTGCCCTTTTTAAGGACGTGCGGTGAGTTAGGCGCGTCACTCAATTACCGGACACGAAAGCGCGGGCCGTGATGCGGCCGCCTGACAAATGCGGCCTGGGCGGGGTGGGGTGGGGTGTTGTTGGGGGGCGGCGTTTTAAGTCGCCCCCTCGGCTCCCTCCCGGCTGACGGCTCCCCGGCAGAAATTGATCACCCCGGGCGCCGGCAGGCCGTGATTTCTATCCCCCGACGACCCGCCGGGTAAATACTCCCCCCAAATCAGTTCCTCCCCAGCCGTCTGCCGGCTGCTCTTTCGCACGGGCCCGCTTAATGATCTTTCTTTCCCCGGGGCGGCCTCAATCTCCGATCACCGATCGGAAAGACGTTGTCGTATCCGCCGGCCGTGCTGCTGCCAGCTCTCTCTCGCGGCCACACGACTTACTCAGCCTCACCGTCTACTGGCGCCCGTCCAACGCAACAGGAGGTCTCCGTGAACTCGTAGCACCCCCTCCCCGTCACACAATGTTTTACTACTGGAGAACAGTTAATATACATGGCAATTTGTTGTATACCCTCATCTCTTTCTCCTCTCTCCCTGATCTCTTTCTCCTCTCTTCTCTCTATTCTTATCCTCCTTCCTCCACTCTCTCCATTTCTGACCACATTCTTCCCCTTCTCGTCCTCTTCCTCAATTTATCCATCTATCCATTGCCCTTCTGTACATTTCCTTCCCTCCTCCTTCTGATATAAACAATGGTACCTGTATGCAAACAAAGGCTTCCGCGGCTGTTGTCATTGTCAATAAAATTCTTCCGGGTATGAGACCGAGTCGTCATTTTATAAATTCTACCGACTTTTCTGCCACTGTTGCAGGCGGCCTTCATCAGGGTCTGCGTCTGGTGTCAGACGCAGACCCTGATGAAGGCCGCCTGCAACAGTGGCCGAAACGTTGGTAGAGTTTATAAAATGACGACGCGGTCTCATGCCCGGAAGAATTTCATTGATAATGGTACCTGTAATTCACGGTAGTCTGGTGTAGTTCGCGAACGAACTAGTTAGGCCGGCCGCGGTGGCCGAGGGGACTGAGGCGCTCCAGTCACAGTCTGCACGGCCACTACGGTCGGGGGTTCTAATCCCCCCTCGGGCATGGATATTTGTGCCGTCCTTAGTATTAAGTAGTTCATAAGTAGTTTGTAAGCTTAGGGACTGATGACCCCGTAGTTAAATCCCGTAAGTTCTACAAACATTTGAACATTTGAACTAGTTAGGAAGAGCGCTCCCACAGGCGAACTACGTGAACTAGTTCCCAGATCCCTCAGCTCTTAGTTCGTTCGCTCGTTTTTCCGAAGACTGGCGGGGAACGGTGAGAGTACACGAGAGCGCGCAGAATCAGGTGATTCCCTTCTGCCAGTTACCTTCCTTTTGCGCTGAGTCAGTTATTTATTAAAAAAATTATTGGTCAAATAATCTCACTAGCATATTTTGTAGGTAATGACCTAATAAATAAATCCATTTTAATAATAAAATACTACGAATACTCTGTAAATAAAGTAGTAGAATACCATTATATCACCAATTTGTGTAAATAATTGGTTTATTTGCCTATCTGACGTTTAATTGCCCAAAAACACGGGTTATAGCACACACTTGGACAACAATGCCCATTATTTAATAAAATGTTACTATAACAAAAGAAAGAGCGTTTACAGCGGCGATAGCAGAAGACAGAGAATGCAAACGAGTAACGATCTGTCTCGAGAAGCTGACGAACTAAAAAGAGTGACACATACTTCGCGACGGAGCTGCAAACTAAAATGAGAGCTACCGGTCGCAAACTAAAATATGCGCTACCGGTCGCGAACTATTATGCCAAACGTACCTCGCTCCTTAGTTCGCCGTGGAGGTTCGAGTCCTCCCTGAGGCATGGGTGTTTGTGTTGTCCTTAGGTTAGTTTACCTAGGTTTAAGTAGTTTGTAAGCTACGGACTGATGACCACGCAGTTTCGTCCGATAGATTTACAAACATTTGAAATTTTTTTTCTTAGTTCGTTGGATCCTTTTCCGACGACCGACGTTGACGGGCAATAACGAGACAGCACACACTAGACTTAAAACTCACGAGCTTGCCTTTTGCCGATGAGAGTCATTTCGAGTTGAGCGTCTGCCAGCTAGAGTTACGTAGTTCAGTGCTGCAATACTTCCGTCTTAAAGTATTCTGCACTCTCAGCATCTGATTAACAAATTCCATACCGCCAAGATATAAAGACAACTCTAAATTTAAGCGCGAGAAATTATCCACAAACTGTTTCTTTTGGTTTGCGCGATATCGTTAGCGGTTTACACAGCAAGCGCATAAGCAGCTAGTTGCGGGAACGTCTCTCTCCACTTGTATGCGTAGACCATACCGCTCAGCCGTCAGTGGGAGCGGAGGAACTACAAGAGCGAACTAGTTCGTGACAAAGTTGTGAACTAAAGTCAGCGCTCCTGTTCGCGAACTATTATGCACAAGCTAATTCACAATAATATTCCCTACATTATGTACGAGGTGCACCTGAAAAGCTCGGTGATCGGTCTCAGGAGGATAGAACAATTTCAGTACGTCCACACGGCCGTTTGTCTCCCTTATACGTAGCGTTATCATGTGCCGCTACTGACGGCTGTTGTTTCCTCTCCGCAGTCACGCTGCTCACGTGCATCTTTCGTCGCGTCGAAACGTCTGCTGCAAATGTCTTCAGGATGTATATCACTTTAGGTGATATCAAGTGTTGTTTATACGTGAAAAATATAAGCCCCTGAGTATGAATGTAGAACCGTTGACAATAAAGTTCGGTGAATAGTCCTGTAATATTAACGTAGATGAACTATCAACTACAGTTACCTTACTCTCCTCCGAAATAGTCACTTCGCATAACTATGCACCGCTGAGCTGTGCAATACGCGTCCTGGAAACTTTGCACGAAGTCTTCCTCTGGAATGGTGTTCCAAAGTCTCGGCACGTTTCGTTGGATGTCAGGGAAATCGTCCAGTCTCTGTTCATTCAAGGCGAGTTTGAGACAAGGGAATAAGTAACGTGCAGGAGTGGCCTCCGACGAGTATGGTGGATGTTAACACCCCCTTTTTTTTTTGGCCTGGATTTGATTGACGATATTGACTGTGTGGGCAGGAGTTGTGCGCTTACTAATCTGACGTGTTTCGGCGTGCTTTTCGGCGATTGTACGCTGTTAATAGTTATATTGGCAGCAAAAATGTTTACTGCGAAAACAAGCAATTTTTTAAAGAATTTTATTTCGAATTTGGTAGTTTAAAAGACTTTACGAGAGGAGCAAATCAACAAGGAATACAATTCTTAGTTGTTGGTTGGTACACACATGTTGACACAGAAACTATTCATAACCTTTTTCATCATTAACTGTTACTATCGTAAAAAAAGGAAAGAAAGGAGTCTAAATACATTTGGTGCGGCTTCCCGAATGTTGACGACTGCTGGCCCTAACTTTGTTCGCTGCTCACGGTCGAGGGGTTTATAAGCCCCAGCCTGACGCTCCTCCCAGTGAAATTCGTTCTTAACCCTGGAACCGGATGTTTAGCGGTAATGTGGGCATGGAGCGGTCTTTGAGGAAATAGTAATAGAGAGCTGAAGTTCAGCTCGTTCTTTACTGTCAGGCGAAGTTAACTGAGTGGTGAGAAGCCAGTTTACAGAGAAACAGAGTGGAATACCGGCCCCTGCGGGGCATGGCCACAGGTTGGAGGAAACTTAGGCCGAGCGACAGCTTAAGGCATCCTGTCTGGGCGGAGGTTCAGAGGAGAAGACCCAACGAGTCTCAATCGACGGGGCGACAAGGCGCCAGGCCCGGTGGTCGTGTGGTTCCAGGGAGCTCGCTGATTGATGGACTGATAGTGCCGACTCCTCACGGATAGCGTACCCTGGTCAGCAGTACCGACCCACCACGCAGGGCTGATTCGGCAGGCACGTGGACGGACGTGTGATGGACAAAGTCCACGCACGGCCGTTCACCGCCGACAATGGCGAAAGAAATTCCTGTCCTGGAGGCAGCGAAGAAATTGTTAAAATTTTGAGGGGCCATGCTCCAAGAGGGGAAGATAGTGCGTTACAACCCTTTACGCATGACTTTTTATTTGAAAGTGTAAAAAC
Organism: Locusta migratoria; assembly: GCA_026315105.1. Classification (NCBI taxonomy): domain Eukaryota; kingdom Metazoa; phylum Arthropoda; class Insecta; order Orthoptera; family Acrididae; genus Locusta; species Locusta migratoria. The sequence continues at coordinate 459,846,372 of CM048745.1, read as the reverse complement.
TACCACGATTAATGTATAGTGCGTATATATTAGAAAAATAGGAACAAAACGTTCATAGCTAGTCAGCTATATAGTGCTTCCATGATGTACCCGATGTAGTAACTGTCACTATTATGCCACTCAATTTTCCAGAAGGTAGTCATTATCCAAAAGTAGTGTTCAAACGAACTAGGACGGCACAAATATCCATGCCCGAGGGGGGATTCGAACCCACGACCGTAGTGGCCGTGCAGACCGCGACTGAAGCGCCTCAGTCTCCTCGGCCACCGCGGCCGGCTACTGTCGAAATGATTCAGTAGCACTGTGTAATGTATAAATTCTAGGACGAGATACTAGAGTATGTAACACTATGTATACAAGCAGCTATAAATGAATTAGTGGTAAAATGTTGATTAGTTTGAGATATAATGGAAAAAATAAGGTATGTAGCTGTTCAGCTACATTCTGTATTAAAGGGTTAAGTACCTGTTATTGTTACAAAGATATTTGAAGATTGTAAGTGGGACACACTGTACAAAATGTACGTCCTGCTATACAGGGTGTTACAAAAAGGTACGGCCCAACGTTCAGGAAACATTCCTCACACACAAAGAAAGTAAATATGTTATGTGGACATGTGACCGGAAACGCTTAGTTTCCATGTTAGAGCTCACATGTGTGGGCTGACGAGAATCCGCACGCAATTGTGCAATCACGTCATCAACACAGATTTTCTGTGTTTGTTGGTGATGTCTTGATTGGGCCTCATTTTCTTCCACCTACGCTCACTGGAGCACGTTATCATGATGTCATACGGAATACTCTACCTGTGCTGCTAGAACATGTGCCTTTACAAGTACGACACGACATGTGGTTCATGCACGATGGAGCTCCTGCACATTTCAGTCGACGTGTTCGTACGCTTCTCAACAACAGATTCGGTGACCGTTGGATTGGTAGAGGCGGACCAATTCCACGGCCTCCACGTTCTCTTGATCTCAACCCTTTTGACTTTCATCTATGGGGGCATTTGAAAGCTCTTATCTACGCAACCCCGATATCAAATGTAGAGACTCTTCGTGCTCGTATTGTGAACGGCTGTGATACAATACACCATTCTCCAGGGCTGCATCAGCGCATCAGGGATTCCATGCCACGGAGGGTGGATGCGTGTATCCTCCGCTAACGAAAAATGTTCAAATGTTTGTACAGCTTAAGGGACTTAACTACGGGGTCATCAGTCCCTAAACTTACAAACTACTTACGAACTAACTAATACTAAGTACTGCACAAATATCCATGCCCGAGGGGGGATTCGAACCCCCGACCGTAGTGGCCGTGCAGACCGTGACTGGAACGCCGCAGTCCCCTCGGCCACCGCGGCCGGCTCTCCGCTAACGGAAGACATTTTGAACATTTCCTGTAACAAAGTGTTTGAAGTCACGCTGGTACGTTCTGTTGCTGTGTGTTTCCATTCCATGAATAATGTGATTTGAAGAGAAGTAATAAAATGAGCTCTAACATGGAAATTAAGCTTTTCCGGACAAATGTCCACATAACATATTTTCTTTCTTTGTGTGTGAGGAATGTTTCCTGAAAGTTTGGCCGTACCTTTTTGTAACAACCTGTATATCAATTGGCAGCAAGTTGTTAAATGAACAATAAACTAAATGAAAGGACATTCTGGATGATCTGCAGTACATCAATTTATGTTATCTTCAGGAATTTATTGGAGCCTCTCGGAATGAAAATTGCATAGCACGAAAACGTGGACTAATTAAGATAAACAACAGTACAGGTAAATGGTCGAATTGAAATTAGATCAATAATGACGTGTTTCCTCAATGGCTACCAAATTCCGGTTGACTGATGGGGTGGAGCTTGTAGTATATGGCCGTGGAGTCATTTGACAATACTGTGCCCGGTGACATGTAACGCCACGGTCTGCTCGCAGCCTCTGACCGACCGTGCAGCGCGCTCGGCGCAGCTTTTATTAGAGAGAGAACCGTGGGGCGGTGATGATATTAAGTTTATCGCGCGCCCCCGGGGGCAGTAACTCGCGCTGACCCAGATGCCCCGTATAGGGGTTTACGCGACTTCTTCTTGTTCCGACACTCCTTTTTCTCGCCGTTACCACTGCCAGGAGACCGTTTAGCGCGCGCCCCGCCGAAAACACCAGGAATACTGTGTGCTAGCAAACTGACACAAGTGTTGTCGCCCCAATCGACGTCACGTCGGAAGTCTTGGTTCTGTTTCTCCTCTCACAATTCCCTATTCTTTTATACTGCTTCTAACAAAGGAGAATTCTTCACAGAAATTGAAAAAGGCGATGACGTGGCATCTGAGGCTTAGTACATCTATATCAATACTGCATTATAACTGATTCTTTGTGTCCCACAGGGTCTTACCCCGTCTGACTTCTAGCATGGCTTAATGGTAAAAGAGAATGGCTTGTGTAGAGTGCCTCAGTTGTTTGTGTGTGTGTTTCACTGTTTGTGTGACATGTCTGTGTTTATTCCCTGAATCGTATACTAAGGACGACACAAACATCCATGCCCAAGGGCCGGCCACGGTGGCCGACGGGACTGAGGCGCTCCAGTCACGGTCTGCACGGCCACTACGGTCGGGGGTTCGAATCCCCCCTCGGGCATGGATATTTGTGCCGTCCTAGTTCGTAAGTAGTTTATTAGTAGTTTGTAAGTTTAGGGACTGATGACCCCGTAGTTAAGTCCCATAGACTATACAAACAACAACCAACATGCCCGAGGGGGGATTCGAACCTCCGACGGGGTACGGCCTCTCGCATCAAGCATAGTGCCTCAATGCGCTCGGCTGTTTCGCCACGGCAAAGTCGAAATGAGCTCATAGTAAATAAACAAATAAAACATTATACTAGCAGTGTAAAAGGTATAAACGTCATTTACAATATTTCTTCAAAAACTTTATAGAAAAACAATATTTTTTTGTACGTAAAATTAGAACAATGCACATAAAAACATGGCCGCGCGGTAACAGCCGTACGCTCTATGGCGGCTTTCTGCGGCGTGCGCGACTGTTCCCCGTCGGAGGTTCGAGTCCTCCCTCGGTAATGAGTGAGTGTTTTTCTTTGTAAGTTTAGGGGCTGATGATGTCTGCAGGTAGGTCCCACAGCTTTACAAACATTGGAACATAAACGGTGCCATCGTGTACACTGTAATTCCGGCCCAATGGGCATTATTTTTCGTACGTGTACGTGTACGTGTGAAGGTTTTTTAGCGAGCGCGCGGCTGACCCCTGGAAAAGTGCGCGTTGTCAACGCCACCTAGATACAAGGCCTGCGCGCTGTCTGCCAAGGGTAGTCATAACACAAGCAAACTCTATGTCTTATGGAGCGTTGTGCTGAGTTTGGGAATACGTACAAGATGCACATTGTGTTTCAGAATGTTCTTAATGTTATTCATGTGATTCACAGACAAATTTGTTTTGGTATAAAATTTTTATGACATATTACTAGCCGGCCGCTGTGGCCGAGGGGACTTAGGCGCTCCAGTCACGGTCTGCACGGCCACTATGGTCGGGGATTCGAATCCCCCCTCGGGCATGGATATTTGTGCCGTCCTTAGTATTAGTTAGTTCATAAGTAGTTTGTAAGTTTAGGGACTAATGACCCCGTAGTTAAGTCCCATAAGCTATACAAATTTCGTAAAGGGCTTTTGATTTTCTTTTTATGAGTGTAGGGATTGATGGTTCCCCTAATTGTTCCTTAATGTATTCGGCGTGTATCGGTCTGGGGCAGTAATGGTACGCAGAACCTTGTTCTGGAGTGTCTGCAGCTTGTGCAGGTGTGTATCCGCTGCCACGGACCACACATCAGAACCATAGAGAATCTTCGGTAGAATGGAGGACCTGCACAGCCTCATATTGGTTTCTATTTGTAGACCTGGGCTTTTGAGAAGGGGATACAGTTGGACGAATGCAGTGTTACTCTTGTTTTTTGCCCTTGTTAGTTGTCTGGTAAATGTTAGTCTCCGGTCGAGTACTAGTCCAAGTTTATCCATACTCCTCAGGTCACTCTGAAGTGCATGGCAGAGGATTCAGCGAACCGCTATCATGATATTTGCCTACCGTTTCTCTAATGGCGCTCGGGAAAAATGAGCTTCTAAATCTTTGTTTTCGGTTTGAATTCTCTTATTATGATCATCAAGTTTCCATATGTAGGTGGGTGCTAACAAAATATGTTCGCAATCGGAACACAAAGTAGACGAAAGAAATTTAGCAAATAGATCTCTCCGCAAAAAAGATCGCCTTCCTTTTTAACGATTTCCGCTCTAAATCGTGCATCATTTCCTTGACATATCTCCCCTATATCACGGTAATACAAAACAAGCTGCCGTCGTCTTAATTTCTGCAAATCATTCGTCAGTCCCACTTGATGGTCATCCCACAGTGCGGAATAATACTCCAAAATAGGACGCACAAGTGAAGAGTAGGCAGTTTCTTTAGTAGCACTGTTGCATCTTCTAAGACTTCCGCCAATGAGACGTAGCCTTTGGTTCACTTCAATTTTTTCTGTGTGTTCTTCCCAATTTAAGTTGTTCGTAATTGTTATTGTTGAATTTACAGGCTGTACATTTGAGGTAAATAGTCAACTCCCGTGGAAAGCCCATCCATGTTCAACATCTTGTTCAGAACCACAGTGTTTCTGTATTTATAATTAAAATAGTTTGGAGAGAATTCTTCTTAAGAAGATCCACAACTAGAAAAATCAGTTATGTAAACTGAAGAAGCGGCTCAACAGTTGTTCAGTATACAGATTTATATGCACAGACGACCAGTTTTTCATTTTGATGCGTGTAAAATAGAAATGAATGTTGTGAGGTGCTAAGGTTTTACAAAATGTTTTTCTGGTAAAGATTTTAGCATTAGAAACGTTGTGTATTGTTTAGAACACCATTTACATGTGTCTAAAGTCGTTTAATGCTTTCTTTTTGTTCTTTTCAGGTACGTAACAAAACTGCAACTTCGTAGCAAGAGCAAAGTGGTAAGCACATTAAGATCTTCAGCAATGGCGCAGAATGTCATCAATACCTTTCGGGAACATTTCCGTTCCCAGTATACAAGGATTACTGTTACCCCCATTAACAATGGCGACTGAGTTCCCTTAGAACCTGTTTGGAGAGACTAATCGTGGAAATTTACTGTCCATCTCTAAATAGCTCTAACGGTTTTTACTGTAGAAAATTGTGACATTATTTCAGATTGGATTTACTTCCTATCTAATATTACTTGCTTCACAAGTGGCAGAAAGAGTAAAATAGTTGCAGAAGTATGAGAGTCAACAATGTATTTTCGCATTCGGAGGAGAATGTTGGCGATTGGAGTTTCGTAAGTACCCCAAGCCGCAGCGATAAACGCCGTTGTTGTAATGATTCCCATCCCAGATCCTGTATCATTTTCGTAACGCTGTCTCCCCTGTATCGTGACAATACAAAACGAGCTGCCCTTCTCTGGACGGACAAGCGAAGTGTATGCAGTTTCTTTAGTACTCCTGTTGCATCTTTTAAGGGTTCTGACAATAAAACGCAGTCTCTGGTTCGCATTTCCCACTACATTATCAACTTGTTCTTTCCAGTTTAAGTCTGAAGTAATAGTAATTCCTAGGTATTTTGTGGAGTTTACGGCCTTCACTTTTGATTGATTTATCTTGTAAACAAAGTTTAACGGGTTTCCTTTCGTATTCAGGTGGAAGACGTCACACCTCTCATTATTTAGAGTCAATTGCCAATTTTTACACTCTAGTGATATCTTTTTCAAATCGTTCTGCAGTTGGTTGGGATCTTCAGATGATTTTACTAGACGGTAAATGACGGCGACATCAGCAAACAACCTAAGAGAGCTACTTGGATTTTCCCCTAAATCGTTTCTGTAAATAAGGATGAGCAGAGGATCAATAACACTACCCTGTGGAACGCCCGATATCACCACTGTTTTAGTCGATGCCTTACCATCGATTACTACGAAGTGTGTCCTCTCTGACAGGAAATCCCCTATCCAGTCGCAAATTTGGGGCGATACACCATAACCACGCAATTTGATTAAAAGCCGTTTGTGAGGTACGGTGTCAGAAGGCTTCTGCAAATCGAGAAATACTGATTGTAAATGAACAAGTTTTTTGTGGCAGTTTGGCAAAAGTGAAGGGTAGGGGCGTGGTGTGGAACGCTGTGATAAGAGGAAAGCACGTGCAGCGCGTTGTGAAGTACCTAGCGGTGTTAAGCGGCCTCTGGACAGGTGAGTTGAGGAGTTGTAGCAGCCTCCTCCGTGGCTTCCAGACGAGCGCTGCCTGCGCCGGCGGCCGGCTAACGGTGCCGCCTGAGGAATCTGGTGGCCGCCAGCCGCCCAGCGCTGCTCCCAAACACGGCCGCCACACGCCTGTCATTCTTCCCGACCACGGACAACATTCATGTTCTACAGCGCCCGTCTCTGCTTGCCTGCTAAACACAGATACCGCTCTTGTATATAACAACAGCTGAGACCGCTAATTCTTTTTTCATTTTTATTTATTTCTTATTTTTATTTAGATAACCGGTTTCGGCAACACTGTCATGTTCCCTATGTGATGTGTGGAGCAGGAATTAAAGTTCTGGGTGTTGTAGTCTTGAGTCCGGAGACTGGTTTGATGCAGCTTTCCACCTTACTCTGTCCTGAACAGCCTCTTCATCTCCTTATATAAATGGCAACCGACATCCATTTGAATCTGCTACTGTCTTCGTCTTTTGGTCCCCCTATGCGATTCCCTCCCCCACCCTCTTCTTCTTCTTCTTCTTTTTTATCGTAGCCTTGTCCCATGCCAAGTAGGGTCGGCGTTGCTCTTCTGTATCCTTCACCTCCATAATACTCAATTCACTGCTTCTTCCTTCTTCCATCCCCCGCTAAGTTATCTTTCCACCTCATCTTCGGTCTTCCTCTCCTTCTCACTCCTTCAGTCTTTATATCTTCAACTCTGTTTCCGATATACATTTTCCCTTTTCTCTGCAAGTGTCCATACCACCTTAGTCTACTCTCTTGTATCTTTTTCCCCATGGGTCCCACTTTCACAACTCCTCTAACAAATTCATTTCTAATTCTGTCCTTTCTTGTTACACCACACATCGACCTCAGCACCCTCATTTCTGCTACTTCCATCTTCCTTTCATGGGCTACCGTGATTGACCCCATCCCCCCCCCCCCCAAAAAAACTTCCCTCCAATGCTAAATTTATTATTCCTCGATTTGTAAGAACGTATCGTACCAATCGATACTTGTTTTACTCAAGTTATGCCAAAGACTCTTTTTCTCCCCAACTATATTCAGCACCTCTTCATTAGTTTGCGATCCACCCACCTAGTTTTCAGCATTGTTTTTTAACACCACATTGCAATAGCTTCTACCCTCTTCCTTTTGAGACATGATAACGCAGACGTACGACTTCGAAACTCTTTTGGTTTTGTCACGTCTTTTAATGGGATACGACGCGATCCGATCCATTTTGCTTTAGATTCAGGGTAGATAGAACACACACCCCACGTTCAGTTTAATAATTTTTTTAACCAGTAAACTTGGTTTAATCAACTGTTGACTACAACCACATAGACGTTTACGTAATGGTGTCCCATTTATATGGGACAACAACTTTGAGGAAGCCCCCATAAAACCCGTAGCAATAAGCCATTCCACCTCATGCAATTTAAACAGTTTGTCGATAATTTCTCTCGTTTGAGTTTAGAGTTATCTCTATATCTTAGCATTATGGAATTTATTAGTCAGATATTGCAGAGTGCTGAATACTTCAAAGCATAAATTTTGTAGCACTGAACAATGTAATCTAGCAGGCAGACGCTAACCTCGAGCCGAGGTGGAGTAGCCGAGCGGTCTAAAGTGTCTCGCTGCGGTTGCTCGCCGTGGAGGTTCGAGTCCTCCCTGGGGCGTGGGTGTGTGTGTTTGTCCTTAGGTTAGTTTACCTAGGTTTAAGTAGTTTGTAAGCTACGGACTGATGACCACGCAGTTTGGTCCGATAGATTTACAGACATTTGAAGAGTTGAGGTGCTAGAGGCCGACGTGTTGTTGCTTCCGATTCTATTGATCTGTGTATAGGGGGGAAGCAGAGGCCTTTTGGTGGACAACAGGGCGGAACCACCAGTAGAGCGGCGCGGCGGTGAATGGGGGCGGGGCGTTTCGGCACGCCCCCAGCGCTCCGGCGTCAGCGCACGCATTGTGCAGCGAGCTGTCCGCTGCACGCCGCCGCTGCCCGGGCTCGATAGCCGGCGCCTGTGCCGGGATCTTATTACTCCCGGCTCATCTGCACCCCTCCGCCGTCCGCTCCGCTGCGCCTAATACGGCCTGTTATCCTAGAGGCACGTCTCCCCCAATCGCCCCTCGCGCTCTTCCCCCTGCGGATGGGGCGCAGTGACCGGCGAGACGAGGGGGAGGAAAAGCGAAGATCGCCTCCGGGCGGCGCCTTTATTGAATGGAAACTGCGTGAGGGGAGAGAGGGGCGACTTCCGGCGTAGATAGGGCTCCCGGGAAAGCCGGAGTTAGGTGCCAATTCGGATCGTATTCAGCCGGGCCACAATCATATCGGCCGCGCGGTAAATAGTCGGCCGGCGTTTGTTGCGGCCGAGTCGGATTTTCGCCGTCGGCTCTGCTCTATTCGGCTCTCTAGCAGTTCCGCCCCGCCGCTCTCGTGGCGCCGTGTTATAAACCGCTGATTTCGTTGAGGGGTGGGAGGGAGAGGGTAAAGAAGGGAGGGGAGAGCCCGTCAAATGAAATAGAGATATCAGGCGATGACGGCGCTGTAAGCCTCACATACGTTTTCTTTGCGGATTCCGCCGCGGCCGGAGCTCCAACTTATTGCGATCGGCGGATCGCAACGCCCGGCGAAATGGGCTACCAGCCGTTTCTCGGGGAACAGATTTGACCGTGGAGAGGGGAGGACGGAAGGAGCTCGATTGGTGCAGTGGCAGATAGACTGACGGCTCTGAAGGCTAGCAATTTAACACGTACTACATCTCAGCAGTCTCTTTCCTCGAGTGCAGTTCATTCCCCTCCCTCTCTGTCTCGTGAATGTAGATTGTTTGTTTGTACGTGTTAATTCTGGAAAGTGACGTATCATTTCGTGAACGATATGTTCCGATTTTTTTCCTTTTTTTGCCTCACTCCAATGGTGAAAGTAAAATTGAAATATGTTCGTGATCTTTTAGAAATAAGAGATCCCAACTTTCGTGAGTTCCACTATAGATACTGCAGATCGGGAGATCCGATTCTGAAAAGTAACTATTCCAATTCAGATACTTTTCGAATATTTTGTAGTCCCGGTCAAAATATAAGACTTAATATATATAATTGCCGATACGGCCGTTGAAATGGTGAAAACCCTCCTGAATTTAAAAAAAAATAAGTAAATAAATAATATAAAATGCGGTTATCTTTCGGAAAAGTAACTGTTCCGTTTCCGATACTTTTCGAATATGTTGTAGTATCGGTCAAAACATGAAACTTATTATTATTACTCTTTTTAATAATTGCTGATTTGGCCGTTGAAGTGGTGAAAACCCTCCTGAATAAAAACAGAAATAAATAAATAAAAATAAAATGCAATTATCTTTCGGAACATATATCGTCGAAACAGTGGAATATAAGTTACGAAGGGAGTTGCAAAATAAGTTTCCCCTATCGACTTTGGGCAGAGATGCGTAGGAAAGGAAAAGAATAGAATGAGACGTTAAAAATAAGACGTATCTTTATTTTTCTGCGTAAATTCCAAGTACATTGAGACATTTGTCAGACCGCTTTCTAAGCTTCAAAAAGACGCCAGGGAAAAATCGAGGATTGCGTCTGGAAGAAGCCTTGAACGGCTATGGGCTATGGGCTTTTATCTAACCACTGCGACTTCGGGATGTAACTGTATCATTGTATGGTTGATTTTGTTATTAAGTATACTATTAGACTGCACGTAAATTTTTTATCTTTTCATGCACTACGACGTGGGGGGGGGGAGGGGGAGGATTTCGAACTATGAGTATTTATTTATTTATTTTTATTTGTTTTGCTGTCTTGTACAATGACCTGTTATCTAGTCGATAAAACAGGTCGTATTTTGCACAGGTAATTGATTTTTTACACTAATTAATTTCTTCTTATAACTAGTTACATTTAACAATATACAGCTTAACTAACTTATGACATAAAACTATAAATAATAATTAGAAAAATTAATTAAATAATACGTATCCATTTAAGAAGAAGAAGTGAAGACTAGAGCAAGTACAGTACTATGAGTACTTTAAAATGTTGAAAGATGTGATTGCACAGTGGGAATTTGTGAGGTTATTTGTGTGGTGAAGCGTCAGATGGGGCGGCGATTGGTAATCAATCCCGTTAATGTATTGCTATTGTTTGGGAGGAAGTTACGAACAACCCTTCGTGAAGATGGTATTGGTTAGAAGATGATCATTCGCATGTTTGCCATGCGATCAACATGCATTTCTTCACTGTCCATTTTGCAGTCATTCATATTGCTCGGAGCACTTTATTGACAATTTATATTAATATTTATAGTCGAGAAAAAATGTTCAAATGTTTGTATAGTCTATGGGACTTAACTACGGGGTCATCAGTCCCTAAACTTACAAACTACTTATGAACTACTTACGAACTAGGACGGCACAAATATCCATGCCCGAGGGGGGATTCGAACCCCCGACCGTAGTGGCCGTGCAGACCGTGACTGGAGCGCCTCAGTCTGCTCGGTCACCGCGTCCGGCTATAGTCAAGATTTCACGTCTATAATTACATCTACAAAGCTGTCTAGAGGATGATTGTAGAGCAAGTACAGTACTATGAGTATTTTAAAATGTTGAAAGATGTGATTGCACAGTGGTAAATTACATCACCAACAGTGGGAATTATTTTTCAACATTTTTGTTATATCTCCTAGTGTTTTGGCAGTTGTTAAATCTCTTCTGAAACCAACAGTACCTTTGGCAACAAATTACGGAAACTGAAAGTTCTTTTTAAAAACATCTTATCCTCGTACAAACTTAGGGCACGTTAGAGGCAGTGCGACAGAGCACGAAAGCGCTAAGGAATAGGAGTCCCGGCGCCGACAACAGTGTGTGTGACGGCAGGAGGAGTGCGGCCGGTTCGTTAGGCGTGGCGATAATTATGGAGTTGGTTGTTAATTGGCGCACGGCGCGCGGCCCGGTTTGCAGACGGACTGCGGGTCCGGCGGCTGCTGACGGCCCAGCCCAGCCGCGACACCTCGTTAGCACACAGCACACCCACCCACACACCGCCGCACACGGCTGCTGGGGGCTGCAGGGCTCCCACACTCGACCACCAGTTATCGTCTGCCGTACTGATAGTTTGGGCCGAGAACCCGCTCCAACTGACGGCCAACTCCTGCCGTTTCCAGCGGAACACCGTGGGCAGGTGATACAGGTGTGGCTTCCGACGCTGTCTTCAGTTGGTTCCGGAACGCTCCACTTCTACATCTACATAGATACTCTACAAATCACATTCAAGTGCCTGGCAGAGGGTTCATTAACCACTTTCATAACTTTTCTCTACCGTTCCATTCTCTAATAGCACGCGGGAAGAAAGAACACCTAAAACGTTCCGTTTTCGATCTGATTTCTCTTATTTTATTGGAATGGTCATGTCTCCCTAAGTAGGTGGGTGCTAGCAAAATATTTTCACATTCAGAAGTAAAAGTCGGTGATTGAAACTTCGCAAACAGATCACGCCGCAATGAATAACTTCTTTTAATGATTTCCACCCCAATTCGTGCAACATTTCCGTGACGCTCCCCCCCCCCCCCCCCCGTAACGTGATAAAACAAAACGAGCTGCCCTACTCTGAACCTTCTCTATGTCATCCGTCTGTCCCACCTGGTGAGGGTCCCAGAAGGGGCAACAGTACTCCAGGAGAGGACGCACAAGTGTAATGTAGGCAGTCTCTTTGGTGGAGCTGGTGCATCTTCGAAGCGTTCTGCCAATGAAACGTAACCTTTGATTCGCCTTCCCCACAATATTTTCTGTGTGTTCTCTCCAGTCTAAGTTGTTCGTAATTGTAACTCCTAGGTATTTGGTAGAATTTACGACCTTAAGATTTGACTGATTTATCGTGTAATTGAAGTTCGGCGGATTTCTTTTAGTGGCCGTGTGTATTACTTCACACTTGTCTTTATTTAGTGTCAATTTCCAATTTTCGCACCAAGTAGAAATTTTGTCTAAATAGCTTTGCAGTTGCTTTTGATCCTCTGTTGACTTCACTAACCGATAAGCGACAGCATCATCCGCGAACAGTATAAGGGAGCTATTCAGATTGTCTCCTAAATCGTTTATAAACACGAGGAAGAGTAGGGGACATATAACGCTTCCCTGTGGAACGCCAGATATCACTTCTGTTTTTCCCACTTCCCACCAGTCATAAAAAATCGCACTGACGTGTTTTACGGCCCACTTTAGATTTGAAGTTTTATAATTTTTCGCAAACATTTTGGACCTAAATAATAATCTAAATAATAAAAAATTAATAAGAGTGTCTGAAACCCTTTTAGGAAAAAAATTCTTTTGATATTCGCGGGTTCCGAACCATTAATCTTTCGTGTCACAGTCCAACGCGCTACCCACTACGCTACGGACAACGGTTGGGACTTGTGTTCTGTAATCTCATACTACTGATGGTCGTTGTTAACTGATGCTAATATAGCATTTCTATACACTAGTTTATCATTTATCGTATCAAGAACGATGTGCTTTTGTTAATTCTTCAGTGCGCCATTGCTTTGAAATGACAACGTGTAAGTTACAATAAGAAAATCATCAAATACGCAACCCAAGATGGTGTATACCATAGAGAGTTCTGGGCGAGGAATGTCACGTGAGCGGCTGGTTTTCGTTATTTCAGTGGAGGGTGTCAAAACTCAGTTATTTTTGCAAATATCTCTCAAACGATACGAGCTATGAAAAAAACATAAGGCAACAAAGTTGTAGAGAATTTTCTCCTCTACAAATTCGTTTATTCACTTTTTGCGTCAGACGAACGGTTTATTTGCGATTAAAATTACATTACAAACGGCTTTTTTTTTTTTTTTTTTTTTTTTTTTTTTTTTTTTTTTTTTTTTTTTTTTTTTTTGCTGTTACTACTGTATTTCTTGTCCGAAATATTTCAAAAAGCGAGGTTCTGGAATCTGGTAGCTAACAATTATGTCAGTAAAATTTGGTGCCGATGGGTTGAACGGTTCGACCTAAAAAGTCGGAACACGTTACAGCCAGACAGACATCGTCAAATCGCCGTTATTTTTGCAAATATCTCTGCAACGATGCAAGACATGAAAAAAAAACAGAGCTAAGTGGTAGAGAATTTACCAATTAGGCTATTCAATTTTGGTGTCAGATGAACGGTTCGTTTGCAATTATAATTGTATTACAAACGGCTTTATTTGGTTCAAATGTTCAAATGTTTGTAGAACTTATGGGACTTAACTACGGGGTCATCAGTCCCTAAGCTTACAAACTACTTATGAACTACCTAAGACTAAGGACGGCACAAATATCCATGCCCGAGATAGGATTCGAACCCCCGACCGTAGTGGCCGTGCAGACCGTGACTGGAGCGCCTCAGTCCCCTCGGCCACCGCGGCCGGCCTTTATTTGGTATTACTACCATTTTTTTGTCCAAAAAATTTGAAAAAGGGAGGTTCTGGTCTCTGGCGGCCTACAATTATGTCTGCAAAATTTGATGCTGATCGGTTCAACGGTTCGTCTTAATAACAGGGAACACGTTACGGACAGGCAGACAGACAGACACACAGACAGACATCCCAAAATCGCCGTTATCTTTGCAAATGTCTCTGGCGAACCGACAGGTCACAGTGCAATGTGGCAAGGCACACGCAGAGACCTTTAACGGACGACTGCAAAGTTATGCAGATGCGGGAGTGTCACTCGTGCAATAAGGGATCTTTACATTATCTCTCATACGATTCTGGTGTATATGTGTTTGTTCGATCCCAAGTACTTTCCTTGTCAGTACAGGTATAGCTGCTACGCGCTGGACTTTGATCGCGATTTTCGTGGAAACTAAGGCGCATTGGAACAAATCCTTTTGGCTTTGTGGTCTGGAGGAGTTTTCGCACAATGTACCTGCGACCCATCAAAATTCGTTGGTAGCATATTTGGTGTTCCCCTTGTAAGTTTGCGACCTTATTGTGCAAGAAGACGCAACAGCTGGTGCAGAAGGGCAGCTGAAGCGCTAGCACAGGCTGTGTGACGGTGAGCAGAAGGGCGCCGCATTGGGATGCTCCGGCCCGGCCCGGCCCGTTCTAAATATTAACGGCGGCGATTCTGCGTGTGATGGGCCGTTAGGGCGCGCCACGGCCGTTTCACAGCGCGCCGCCTACAGACCTCCACAATCCATTGACTCGGAGCCCAAAACACGGTGCCGGGGACAGCGCAGCGCAGTATTCTACTGCCGCGACGGCTACGTCTCCTTATCGCTGGCAGAGGCGACCATTTCTGTGTGGCCCTCAGACCCAGTTTTTACTGCGGCGCTGATGGTTTGATTGCCTGCAGGGATGTGATGGCTCCACCATGACTATTTTCTGCAATACGGCTTTGTATGTATGTATGTGTGTGTGTGTGTGTGTGTGTGTGTGTGTGTGTGTGTGCGCGCGTGCGTGTGTGCGCGTTTCAGAAAGATTCAGAGGTTGGAAAAAATATGGGGAAACCAATACAAGTCCACAGTTCAAGACAAATGGACGTAAGCTCATAGGAAGAAAAAAAAAAAAAAACACCACAAAGGATATTAAAAAAGCTGATTGGCTGCGGTAATGAATGATTGTAGATGTTGTAAAATCCTTTATTTTTCTCTTTAGGCTGACGTGTTTCGGGCCCAGCCCATCATCGGAGAGCCTGGTGACAAAGTACAGCAGGATACATTATATATATAGGTGAAAATAGTTACAAAGACCAAAATATTTTAAAAGAAAAAAAATCTGGCATTTGCGATCATAAAGTTTTGTGTCCCAGTCTCGTCGCCACTTTTGTGTCTCGTTGTCGTAGGTGTCGGTGGCCGAGTAAAAAGAGACCGACACAGGAATAAAGGATGCACGCTTGTGCAGGTAGGAGGTGACCAGCCAGTGGGACAGCAGAAACTAGAAACACTAGAGTAAATTAGAACGAGATATATATTTCTTAGAGACTTAGTAATACTTAACTCTTACATAGATCAGTACTGCAGAATGCTGATACATAGTTGAGCTAGAGGCCTGCCTAGTGCCTATCAGATAGCCAAGTCTTCACTGGTGCCTATCTGATTCCGAAGTGTTAACTGGTTCCTATCTTAGTTCGAAGTGAACGATGTCGTTCAGTGGTGGCCACGAGCGGAGTTGTAGCAGAGGGCGCTCGTGGCTGACGTCTTAAGAACGCCGCGCCGTGCGTGCATGGCGGCGCGGCGAAAGTAGGTGGCGCGCACTTTAGACTTATGCGACACCACATAAAGTACATACCTCTCCTGAATGGAGAACGGGAAAAAGATGTAAATACTCATAATACATTAATTTCCATTCAGTGGTATTTGCATGTGATTCATCGAGCTAGCAACTTATGCTACAAGTTTAGCTGATGTTGACGATTACTGTTTATGAGTACGTTCATCTTTTTTAGTTCTCCATTCAAGAGAGGCATGTACTTTATAATTGTAAATGCAAGATATTGTTTTTTTCAGTAATGTGTTAGTTCCCGTACAGTGTCTTGACGACTTGGATCTTTCAGATTAGCGTCCCGCCGACCATTGTGTCAACTGACATCAGAACTCCAGTGTCAGCGCTTCTTCCACGGACAGTACGTACGCCGTTCAGTGTTGCCAACACTTTCCGTGGTTGGTTCAAGCCAGGCGGTTTATCAGTTTGTAACGAAGATTTGGCATTTTGGTGTGAAGTGTCTATACCGATGTTGTGGACATCAAAGTAGGAGTTCGTCAACTCTTTACAGCGGAGTGTAAATCTGGTTTTCTTCATGTGGACTTTCTGCTTTCCAGGTCAGCAATATCGTTGTGTGTGGTGACCTGGAGGTTGTTGGTTTATTGTACTCTCTAAGAAGAGAATTTTTCCCCGTATCTCTGATGTCGGAAATAAGGGAATTGGAACAGATGCAGTTTCCCACGTCTGGTCGAGTAACTACAGGATGACGTGGAGGTCTGCAGCCAATGCAGCTCGACGAATTTTGTTGAACAGCTAAGGGAATACTAGTGTTTGGAGCCAGCGTCAGTACTACTAATCTAGGACATCATCAGACATGATTGAGGACGCAGTAACACACCCCGTTTACATGTTCTTCCAAAACCGGATTTCTTAAACCGATTTCCCAAATCCACTTTTGGTTGGTCATGTAAACACTCCAAAATCGATTCTGGAAATCCAGTTCCACAATCGATTTTCGTTCCCATGTAAACGCAACCGTTATTGAAGCGTTCTTGGCTTGTCAAATTGTATTTTCTTGTTAAGAATTTTCGACACATATGGACAGAATGGCATTTTCTACCATGAAATAAAAGTATAAATATTAGAATGAGAATGATATAGGTATTGAAGTAAAGAAAAATAGCGATTGTGCTGACTAAATCAGGCACTGTATCAGCTGTTTTTCAGCCGCCATTTTAAGTGGGATAGGAAATCCGATTCAGGCTGTGACATGTAAGCACGACAGCGAAAAACTGATTACGAAAATCGGTTTTCGTCTTCGGCAAGATGTGTTGCATGTAAACGTAGTGATTGTCAGTTTCAGTAACGTTCTTTGGTGGTGATCAATGGGAGTTGGCGATTTCGATAGTCTGAACGTCTGCTCGCACCCAGGACATTACGCGTCGCGTTACCAGACCGCTGCGCCTACATGTGAGAATGCTGATGAACTGTGACCATACGAATTACCACCCTGATCCGACCAGCAGTGACGAGTCGCACGGACAGAGTGTGCAGGCGGTGACAAATTGGTCGCGGTTGTCGGTGGAGCAGCTGGAGCCAATCGCAGCTGTGCCGGTGCCGGCAGCGCGCCAGTAAGACACGCCCGCTTGAGCCGGGTCGGCGACCCTGGGCTGCGTCCCTCCCCCTCCCCCGCCCCCACCGCCCCCGCTAATGCTCCCGGTCACGACGGCTCTAATGGCAGCCGCCGCCTAATAAGCCGGGCGCTGCCTCACCTATGCCGGGCTACTGTGCGCCATCTCGAACCGCCACTCGCTTTAGAGTGGACCCACTTACAGCTAACATCAGCGGCAGCTTCTGTGCGTCACACCCTGCGTAATCCGTCACATCCCGGACATCTCAACCGTGCAGGCTAACGCTCCTTCCCTTACTTAGCTTGCATTTGTCGCTAATCTTTAAGTCCGTGCAAAGTTCCTAGTAATTGGAAAAAAGAGTAGGTGACTCCCGTTTATAAGAAAGGACAGAGAATTGACCAACATAATTACAGGCCAATATCGTTGACATCAGTTTCCTATAGAATTTTGGAGCATATTCTCAGTTCGAATATAAAAATTTCCTTGAAACATAAAAGCTTCTTTCTACGAACCAGCACGCACTCAGGAAACATCGTTCATGTCAAACTCAGCTTGCCCTTTTCTCACGTGACATCTTGCGAGCCATGGATGGAGGGCAACAGGCGGATTGTGTTTTTCTCGACTTCAAAAAGGCGTTTGACGCGGTGCCACACTGCAGACTGCTAACGAAGATACGAGCTTATGGCATAGGTTCACAGATTTGCGACTGGCTGTTAGACTTCGTAAGTAATTGGACGCAGTACGTTGTTCTCGACGGCGAGTGTTCATCAAGGACGAGTGTATCATCTGGCGTAACCCAGGGGAGTGTGATAGGACCGCTATTATTTTCTATCTACATAAATGATCTGATGGACAGAGTAACTTGTAATTTGCGGCTGTTTGCTGATGATACTGTAGTATATGGGATGGTGTCGTCTTCAACTGACTGTAATAGCATATAGGATGACTTAGACAAAATTTCTAGTTGGTGTGAAGAATGGCAGCTAGCTCTCAATGTAGAAAAATGTAAGTGATGCGCATGAGTAGGAAAAACAATCCCGTAATATTCGAATACATCATTAGTAATGAGCTTCTTGATTCAGTCGCGTCGTTCAAATATCTAGGCGTAACATTGCAGAGCGATATGAAATGGAACGAACATGTAAGGACAGTTGTGAGTAGCGCGGACAGCCGACTTCGGTTTATTGGGAGAATTTTGGGAAGATGTATTTCACCTGTAAAGGAGACCGCGTATAAAACGCTTGTACGACCACGTCTTGAGTATTGCTCAAGTCTTTGGGACCCGCAGCAGATCAGTTTAAAGGAAGACATAGAGGCGGTTCAGGGGCGAGCAGCTAGATTTGTTACCGGTAGGTTCGACCAATGCGCGAGTGTCACGGAAATGCTCCGGCAACTCAATTGGGAATCGCCGGAGTAAAGACGACGTTCTTTTCGTGAATTTGTGTTGAGGAAATTTAGAGGGCCGGAATTTGAAGCTGAGTGTAGAACAATCTTGCTGCCACCTACTTACATTTCGCGGAGTGATCACAAAAAGACAAGATAAGAGAAAAAGGGCTCGTACGGAGGTACATAGGCATTCTTTTTTTCCTCGTTCTATTTGGGAGTGGAATAGGAAAAGAAATGCCTAGTAGTGGTACAGTGTACCCTCCGCCACGCACATTACGGTGGATTGCGGAGTATGTAGATGTAATCTCTCCAAGATTCGCCACTGGCGCTGGACTTTGAGCGGATTATTGACCTAGGCTTTTCCATGTTAAGCCATCAGAGCACGCAGCCTGCGGTGGCTTGGGGAGTACTTGGAATAAGACGATACCGCGAAGGGGCCGAGGGTTTGGAAGACCGTCAAGTTCGACGCCCAGTAGGGACGGGGGAGGACGAGCCACCGCTCAGTAAGGTACGCGCGGAACGTCTTCACTTGGGGTCTGTTCAATCACTTCAATATCTGTGTTTCAACATCTTGTGCTTGTAATTGGGTCCCCATCAGCGAGGTAGTTAGCACAGGAGATCTCATTTATCACTCAGAACGAAATTTAGACTTCGTGCAAGAGCAACAGTGACAACGAAGTCGTCTTCGTGTAGGAACTTCGTAAACTGTTAAAACAGTTGGCACGAAGGTGTGCAGAATTGGTATCGTTATTCTGCCTCAAGTACTTGACAATCGTCAAATGTGTTTGTTCAAATGTTTGTATAGTTTATGGGACTTAACTACGGGGTCATCAGTCCCTAAACTTACAAACTACTTATGAACTAGCTAAGACTAAGGACGTCACAAATATCCATGCCCGAGGGGTGATTCGAACCCCCGACCGTAGTGGCCGTGCAGACCGTGACTGGAGCGCCTCAGTCCCATCGGCCACCGCGGCCAGCAGATGGCAGTACCTTTGCTGAGAAAAGACATTGGCCGAAGCCAGGGGCAATGTTTTGTGCTCAAAACAAGGATGTGTCCCTTCTATCCTGCTTGAAGCTGCTAAATTGTCAGTTGCATTGGAGTATGTACTTGAGATATAACGTGTAGAAACATAGCACTGATATCCAGCGACAAACGGTTCGGTCACAAAAAAGTGGCCGTAAGAGTACTTTGATGGCTTCACTTGCTCGCCGTGGAGGTCCTCCCTGGGGCATGGATGTGTGAGTTTGTCCTTAGGTTAGTTTACCTAGGTGTAAGTAGTTTGTAAGCTACGGACTGATGACCACGCAATTTGGTCCGATAGATTTACAAACATTTGAACATTTTTTTATGGCTTCACTTGTTTCAGTGTTAGTGCACCTGTAGAGATTCTGAACTCCTTGTCGGCCGTGAGTACAGGAGTGGTACGTTTGCGTGTGCCTCTCAGCTGGAGCGTGGAGCGTACGCTGAAGCACTCAGCAGCGGACAGGGCCCAGCAGGAGTCAGTGGCTTCTCATTAGCTGGCCGTGACTGTGAACTGGCCTGGCACCTGGAGACCTCGCGAGTACCCTGCCCCCCCCCCCCCCCCCGTCCAGGACCGGGTGCTGGTCACGAGGGCCCACGGGCGCCGAGGGGGCGTGGCCCTCAGCCCTGACTCACCGCCGGTCACTGCCCCGCTCTGCACTGCGACTCAAACACCGCTCCCGTTCTGCAACACAGTGTCCAGCCCGCACTTACCGCCTCGTTAGTAACGAGCGGGTTACTCGCTGCCCTTCGTCGTACTCTCCATCATCTACATCCAAACCAGTTTGAAGTGAATGGCGGAGGCACCCACTGCTTCACAAGTTGCTGCTTCTCCTGTACGAGGCACTCCTAACAAGTTCGTTTCCATTTTTTATTGTTTTTCATTACCGAGCGAGGTGGCGCAGTGGTGACGCACTGGACTTGCATTCAGCAGGATGGTGGTTCAAATCCACCTCCGGCCGTCCAGATTTAGGTTTTCCGTGATTTCCCTAAATCCCTCCAGGCAAATGCCGGGATGGTTCCTTTCAAAGGACACGGCCGATTTCCTTTTCCAGCCTTACCCATCCGAGCGTTAGCTCCGTCTCTAATGACCAACCTGTCGACGGGACGTTATACCTTAACCTTCCTTGCTTCCTTGTTTTCATTATTTTTAAACACCAAAGTTCCAGAATGAAACTTTCACTCAGCAGCGGAGTGAGCGCTGATATGAAACTTCCCGGCAGATTAAAATAACGTTCTGGAACCGGGACTCGAATCTGCGACGTTTGCCTTTCGCGGGCAAGTGCTCTACGACTGAGCTAAACCATGTCTCCATCATATCCTTTCTTCCAGGAGTGCTAGTTCTGTAAGTTTCGCCAAACAACTTCTGTGAAGTTTACTTGAGGCGAGGTACTGGCACAAGTAGAGGTGTAAGAACTAGTCTTGTGTAGTTCGCGAACGAACTAGTTCGGGAGAGCGTTCCCACAGGCGAACTACGCGAACTAGTTCGCAGATCCCTAGCCTCTTAGTTCGTCCGCTCCTTTTCCGAGGATTGACGGGTAACAGCGAGTGGACGCGAGAGCGCGCAGAATCGCTTGATTCCCTACTGCCAGACACCGTCATTTCGAGCTAAGATGCAGCTCAGCTGTAATTTTATAGGCATTGTCCAAAAATACGGGTAGCTTACGCTTGGGCAACACTGATCATTATATAAAAAAGCTGTCATAACAAAAGAAAGTGCTCTTCTAGTAGCGGTAGCAAAAACCAAAAAGAGCAGACGAACTAAAAAGAGCGACCTAATTCGCGGCCGAGCTTCGAACTAAAAAGAAAAGCTACCGGTCGCGAACTAAAATATGTGCAATCGGTCGCGAACTAAAACATGCGTTATCGGTCGCGAACTATTATGCCAAACGTATCTCCTCCTTAGTTCGTTGGCTTCTTTTCCGAAGACCGACGGGCCATAGCGAGAGGGTGCGCAGCAGAATTAAAAATCACGTGTTTGCCTTCTTCTGATGAGAGGCATTTCGAGGTGAGCGTCTGCCTGCTAGATTACATAGTTCAGTGCTACAAAATTTCTGTTTTGTTTTGATGTGTTCTGCACTTTGCAATATTTGACTAATAAATTACATAATGCCAAGATATAGAGATAACACGAAACTTAAACGCGAGAAATTATCCACAAACTGTTTCTTTTGGTTTGCGTGACATCGTTAGCGGCTCACGCAGCAAGCGCATGAAGCATATAACTTGCTACCAGATTAAAACTGTGCTGTGTCAGACTTGGAATCGAACCCAGAACATTTACGTTTAGGGTGCAAGGGCTCTACAGACTGAAATAATTGTACACGTCTCACTGCCTGTCCGCACCCCTTTAGTTCCGCCAGTATGTAGTAACCTACCTTCCAAAGGTCCTAGGTTTCAATCCCTATATGGCACACAGTGTTAATCTGTGCAGAAGTCGCCGCGGCGGAGTGGCCGAGCGCATTGAGGCGCTTTGCTCCGATGGGCGAGGCCTTTTCTCGTCGGAGGTTCGAATCCTCCCTCGGTCATGGATGTCTGTGTTGTGTTTAGTATAAGTCTGTTTATAAGTAGCTTGTAAGTTTAGGGAACCCTCCGTTACTGTAAGTCCAATAAGCTTGACAAACATTTGAACTTTTGTTTTTGTTTTGTGTTCGAAGGTTCGTATCGGCGCACAGTGAAAAATATTCAAGTGTTTGTAACTCTGAGGGACTTAACTACTGTGGTTACCAACACCTACAAACTACTTAAACTAACCTAAGAACAACACACACACACGCCTGCTCCGTAGCAAGGCGCCTTAGAGCACACTGCCATTCCACCACTGAGTGCAGAGTGAAGATTTAATTCGAAAGACAACATAGTTACATGAAAAAAATTACTGGCAAGAGATACAGCAATATAAACGACGTACTGGCCAAATACAAGGAAGTGTAGGAAAGCTAATACGGAATGTCTCCGAGAAAATTGTACGCAAGTAGAAAAATGAATCCAGAGATTAGAATTTCGTCCCTCATACTAACTGATATTCCTTTGTTCTTTAAATAGCAGCAGCCAGTTGCACTTAAATTGGTTTTATTGATCCATTCCAGGCACTCAGTGCTGTGCATCAAACATTTATTAACACCATTAGGGTCCTTTAACCACATTGGGACTGAACATATAAGCATGCGAATTTACAGTGTGTGGAAAGCTTTGGTGATTCGATAAAGGACCGGACAACAAGCGGAAAATATGGTTTGTTTCCTTTCGTTACCTTGTTAAAGGCATTTGTTGCGGTGTACATAGCACAGACCACTTTATTATGGGGGCTCGTCATCGCTTGTTGGAGGACTTTCTACGATTGTAAACCTATTGGACCAAACTGCTTTGATCATCAGTCCCTAGACTTACAAATTATTTTAACTAACGCTAGCTAGGACACACACACACACACAAACACACACACACACACACACAAACACATGTTTGAGGGAGGTCTCTTCAAATGTTCAAATGTTTGTATAGTTATGGGACTTAACTACGGAGTCATCAGTCCCTAAACTTACAAACTACTTATGAACTACTTACGAACTAGGACGGCACAAATATCCATGCCCGAAGGGGGATTAGAACCCCCGACCGTAGTGGCCGTGCAGACCGTGACTGGATTGCCTCAGTCCCCTCGGCCATCGCGGCCGGCGGAGGTCTCTAACCTCCCCCGGGAGCGACACCTAGTCCGTAGCATGCGTTGGACCGCGTGCCCATTGGATTCTATTTAGCACATGTGGTTCAGGAGTAATGGAGCACCGCCTCATTTTTCTCGTACTGCTAGCGGAAGTTTACACCTTCGATTGCCAAACACGTGATAGGACGTCGAAGACCTACACGGTGACATGCTCGTTCTTCCGACGTCGATCCATTACACTTCTACTTATAATGAGGTTATTTGAAGGCCATACCTATTCGTAACGTGGAGTTTCTGTGTCATCACATAAATCAAGGTTGTCAGCAAATTCAAAAGGCGCTTGGAATACGGGAACGAGTGAGCCAGTTAGTGACGAGACCCATATACGCCTGCATTACAATTCATGGTAGCCATTTTGAGCATCTTCTGTAGAGAACACAAATGACCAACCAGCATAGCGATGTGGCCTGTGTTATACAGGGTGTCCCACTCAACTGTTTCACCCCAGATATGTCTGAAACTACAAGAGATATTGAAAAACCACTTTGACGGTCATGAACGTACGACAGGGGCTTATGAAGGCAGGTACTATGAGACACTCTAAAACGTGAAGAAATATTATTTTCAACACAAACTTATGTTTTTTTTAATGGATACCCCATAAAATTTCTTAAGCAGTCAATAGGACGTAGAATAACTAAAAGAATGGCGTCGGTTGCATCGCGATGCGTCAGTTACATCTGGAGAGACTGCGAAGCGAAGTTGACGTTTGAAATACACAAGGCGCGGTGCTAGCGCATGTCCGAGGCTCAAGCGAGACTCACGATTGATCCTCGGACATGAGCTAGCAGCGCGCCTCATGTATTTCAAGCGTCAACTTCGCTTCGCAGTTTCTCCGGATGTAACTGACGCATCGCGATGCAACCGACGCCATTCTTTTTGTGATTTTTCATCCTATCGATTGCTTAAGAAATAATATGGGGTATCCATGTAAAAAAACCATTAGTTTGTGTTGAAAATAATACATCTATACGTGTTAGAGTGTCCTATAGTACCTACTTTCATAAGCCCATTCCGTACGTTCATGACCGTCAAAGTGGTTTTTCAATATCTCTTGTAGTTTCAGACATATCTGGGGTGAAACAGTTGAATGGGACACCCTGTATACACGTCAACAAACACTTGTAACATGGTAACTCCCCCCAGGTGGATCACGGTTTCACGGTTATAGCGTGAGTACATGCATGGCGAGCACGAGGCCCCGAGCTAATGCAGTCTTCCTTCCGTTTTTACTTCCCAGACTGCATTTCCTTTCTCCCTCCCCTCCTTTCCTATCCTCACTCCTTCCCCTCCCGACCGGGGGACTGATAACTTTAGCCGTTTAGTCTCCCTATCCCAACCAAACAATCCAACTCCGTATGGTAACGAAGGTAAATAAACCAAATATGTAATGGATATGTTCTGCTTGTATTTCTCGATTATGTGCTGCTGATTGCTGTACTAATTCCACCATGTGTACGAGGAATTTTCAGAAAGAAATAGTCGTTGGAAATACTATATTCCTCCGTTCGTGTTGTAGGTATTTGGAGTTACTAAACGTACAATATGATGACTTCGCTGTACCGCTCTTAATTTCCTGCCGGTTATAGTGAGCTATGAGAACCGCAGTGAATGCTAATACCCTCATTAAATGCTAAGCAGCTTTCCTTCCGCCAGTGGGAGGTGAACGCAAGTAGAAGCAAACGACGCTCTTGGCGCCACTTCTTATGTTCCAGTTTTTACAAAGTAATTATGGCGACCTGTGAGGCAGGAATAAAAAAAATAGCGACCCTTATTACTCGCTCCACAAGACGAGTACCCCGGGAGTGTTTTGCCTGGCTCGGTGTTTTTCGCTTAATCTCTGAAACGCGAATTTACTTTCCTTTTAAAAGTTTCGTGTCCGTATACGTAGCATCTAATGCAGGTAAATATGGAGGAAAAGTACCCGCATGGTGGCAATTACTGTAAGCTTATTATAATCGTGATACAGTATGGAATGTATAAAAGTTCAGCAACGCGTGCAGGACAATATTGCAAAAGATTGTGTGAAGTATTCATGTAGTAATGGTTACGTCGGAATACTCTTTCCGTTAAATGAAGTACCTTACGGACGGCAAAATACCGGATGCGGTGCGTATCGGATACGTAATGACGATGATGCGGGAACGGAACAGGGCGGGCGGCTACGAATTTTAATTAACGGCAATTGATGGGCCATCGGCTAGGGAGAAGGCGCAGGTCCCCGCTTATTACGAGACAGGCCAGCGCTCTGCACTGTTCATTACAAAAGCGTGTGAGTAATGGCGTATTCAACACGGTGATTCGTTTCCCTGGCGAGCAACACTGCGTCGATTAATTCGTAATCAGCCAGATACCTGCGCACTGGGACGATCCCGGATGTAGCCCGCCTCAAGCAGGGCAGAACTCTGCACTGTCCCGGGAACAAGTGTTACGTAAACATCGATTGTTGACACACTCGATATTTCGATAGTATTTTTAAAAGCCATCGATATATCTATTAACTATCGGTTGTTTAGGCTCATAATTCAAATGAAAAATAACAGTCTAAGAATTTTTTTAAACAATTTTTTATATCAGCCAACCGTTTTCGTAATTTTAGGTGCTTGACCTAGGTTTCGTTGCCATTTACCTGTACACGCCATCCAAGTTCTTTTTGACTCTTTGTCGAGTCGTATCATGGCCATATCCGTGTTTGCCGACATCGCAGTGAACGCACATTGGAAGCGTGTATTCGTCATCGCTATACTGGTGTATCACCCGGCTCATGGTATGTGGTACCATTGTTTACACGTCTCGCATCGACAGCACTTTGAACAGTGGCCGTTACATTTCAGATGTGTTACGACCCGTGGCTCAACCCTTCATTCGATCTCTGCGAAACCCCACTTTTCAGCAGGATAATGCACGACCGCATGTTGCAGGTCCAGTACGGGCTTTTCCGGATACGGAAAATGTTCGACTGCTGCCCTGGCCAGCACATTCTCCAGATCTCTCACCAATTGAAAACATCTGGTCAATGGTGGCCGAGTAATTGGCTCGTCACAATCCGCCAGTCACTACTCTTGATGAACTGTGATATCGTGTGGAAGCTGCATGGGCATTTGTACCTGTACCCGCCATCCAAGCTCTGTTTGACTCAATGACTAGGCGTATCAAGGCCATTATTACGGCCAGAGGTGGTTGTTCTAGATACTGATTTCTCAGGATCTGTGCACCCAAATTGCGTGAAAATGTAATCACATGCCAGTTCTTGTACAATATATTCGACCAGTGAATACCCGTTTATCATCTGCATTTCTTCTTGGTGTAGCTACTTTAATGGGCAGTAGTGTATGTGAGTACATGAGATTACTGTTGTCTGATGGTGCGGTGACAGTTAAAAGAGCACAGGAGAGCTGCGGCTGCGGCGCGTTAATTTTCTGCAGCGGACGTAAAAGCGCAGGCTGACAGGCCGCCTCGAGTCGAGACCGTCTGCGGAGCCTGCCTCTGCTGAAAACATTTAGCGCGGCGCAAGTTGCCGCAGCACAAAGCGGAGCGGGCCCTCAAAAGAGCAGCAAGTGGCCCACTCGCTGCCGCGTCCTCGCCAGCTGCCGTCTTGTTATCTCCGCGACAGCTCCCGCTTCCTCCTCTGCGTAAACATCCTCAGGATTCCGCATTCGTTGGCGCTGCTTTGCGTGCCACTCCCTTCACTGCCAGAGAGTACCTGACTCGATTCATTTTCCAAGATCCGTGTTAAATAAATTAAGGAAACTTCCACATAAATAGGAGGCGCGCCCAGAAAGTAAGTTCCGTTTGGTAATAAAATGAAATTGCACACAGGTACAGAAGAAATTTTTATTCCACATAATTGCCGACATTTTGCAGGCATTTGCCATAGCATGGCACCAGGTTTTGTATACCTTCTTCATAGGAATCTGCCGCCTGTGTCTTCAACCAGTTGGAAACAGTTTCTTTCAGCTCGTCGTCATTGGTGAAGTGATGACCGCCAAAGAAAGACGTGGGGTGTAAGAACAGATGAAAGTCGCTAGGAGCGAGGTCAGGGATGTACGGAGGATGGTCAAACACGTCCCAGCCAAATTCCTGTAGGAGGTTTTTCGTCACATTTGCAGTGTGAGGTCGTGCGTTGTCGTGAAACAAAACAACACCTTTTGACAGCCGTCCACGGTTTGAGAGATATTTGCAAAAATAACAGAGTTTTGACTCTCTCCATTGAATTAACGAAAACCAGCCGTTCGCAGATGTCACGTGACATTCCTCGCACAGAACTCTTTCTGGCATACGCCATCTTGCGTTGCATATTTGATGATTTTCTTATTGAACTAACACGTTGTCACTTCAAAGCAATAGCGCACTGGAGAATTAACAAAAACACGTAGTTCTTCGTACGATAAAAGATAATCTAGTGTCTACAAATGCCATATTAGCATCAGTTAACAACTGCCATCAATAGTACGAAATATAAAAAAGGCAACTTCTAACTCTTGTCCGTAGCGTAGTAGGCAATGCGTTGAACTATGGCGTTTAAAGTCAGTGCTTCAAAACGCACCACTGCCTAATTTCTTTTTCCTAAAAGGGTTTCAGACACTCTTATCAATTAATTTATTATTATTTAGATTATTATTTTTCTTCAAAACGTGTGCAAAAAGTTATAAAACTACAAATCTAAAGTGGGCCGTAAAACACGTCAGTGCGATTCTTTTTTATTCGTGCGCTTGTTGCAGAAAAATAACTGAAGAATGTGCGTCACGTTTCGCTGTATATAACCTCTTTGGTATTATATTGTCAAAATTCATCGCTGGTCTTCAGTCCGTATTTTATATAAGCTGACGACTTTCAACTACTATATCTTCCACCCTCTTATAGCTATGCACACGGGACTGCCATGGTGTAAATGGCAGACTTTATACTACAACAACACGGAGAGATCGTTCGTCTCGTTTGAGTAATTCGTGCTGAAGAGCAAAATATTGACGTCCACGAGTAGAATTTTATGTAAGTCTGAAATTTTTTACTCGCAAACCTTCCACCCCCTTATAGTTATCAACCGGCAGAGTGCACAATGGGAGACTGATGCCAACTACCACACACATACACTACTCGTTTGCCATGAGTAGTTTTGGCTGCAAAGTGAAATACAGGCATAAACATCTCAATTTTTATACATATATATTAGGATAGAACGTCCATGTAAACTTTGATCGAAATCGCTGACCCACAAGTCGGACCCTTTCCTTGTTAAGTGGCTCTGTTGAAGTAGTACCAGAATGTACAGACATGAACCTGCAGGTACTGTTGTTAAGGTTCAGTTTCATCAGCAGCATGCCGCAAAGTGGTTAAGTGACGAAGACTGTCAGCAGAGGAAAGACCTGTGTGTGTGTGTGTGTGGGCCCGCGTGCAGCACGAGCGGCAGTGCTGGCCCGCGGGTCAATACGGGGTGCGGGCACTTGTTGAATGCGTGTTTGACGACGATAAATCTTGGGGGCGAACGAGGCCCGGCGAAAGGCGGCCCACCTCCACCCCCACCTCCCCCCCTGCCGGCGCCTTCCTGCCGTAATTTGGTCGCCGGAAGCGGCCGCTGGCGCCAGTCGGCCACCTGCAATTTAGCGACTGTCGCGCCACTAATTTATGGCCGCCACGCCGGCGATTGGCCGCGGCCGGCAGGTCGCCGGGAATTAGCCCGTTGCGCCTTCCGCGCGCGCGCCAATCTCGTATTTATGGGGTGTTAGCGGCGCTCCTGTTGCTGCCGTCGCGGCGGAGCTCTGCGGTTGCCGACCGCCGGCCGCACGGCTCCGTCTACAAAGCAATGGCGGCTGGTGCCTCAGGTGACTGGGGGGTCACTTCTTGGAGTGCCCGGATCGAGACAGTGGCGCCCCCACTCCCCCACCCTTGCTTAGCGACCACACAATGTCTTGTTTGCGCTCGCTTCAAGTCGAGCTAAGGCGTCGGCCTACCAAGCTTCTTCATTTCACACTTTTCTTCCAAGCTCAGGTAAGGTAAAAAGCAGTCAACAGTCCGAAGATTGGTTTGAACACCACAGTGCTTTACTAGCCATGGTCGTGTTTGGAGGTGGTATGCCGTTGCCTTCCTCCGACCATCGAACTGACTTACCCAGCCAGTTAGTTATAGGGGGACCTACAGTTTAACGTGGGTTCCGAACCACGGTACCACTCGGTATTTTTCACATGAGCAATCTATCGGACAAAACTGCGTGGTCATCAGTCCGTAGCTTACAAAATAAACCTAGGTAAATTAACCTAAGGACAAACACACACACCCATGCCCCAGGGAGGACTCGAACCTCGACGGCGAGCAACCGCGCGCTCCGCAGCGAGACGCTTCAGACCGCTCGGCTACTCCACCGCAGCATGTGATTTTTTTCCTCTCATCTTCTGGCATACACTGTCGTCGTCTGAATTACGATTGGCGTCCACGCACGCAGACAAACCAGTTATCATTTACTGTTTTCTAAGTATCTGGGGAGACCAGAACAATACTTTTAGTCAAACATATTTTATTTGATTGTATTTTTAAAAATTAGGTACATTCAGTTTCGTACATGAAATGAGGTACTTTTAGGATTTTTAAAAATGAGGTACAATCAGGTTCTAATGTCACATCACGTACTTTAGGTACAGTGAAATTATAATCTTCGACAAAATATTTACGTAACTCAGATGGGAAGACCACAAAAGAATATTACTCATATTTTTTTTTTAATTTAATTATATGTTTAAATTTAGGTACAATCAGGTATTAACCTGAAATTAGGTGTTTTTAGGTGTTATAAAACTAGCATTTTCGATCATACATTGATGTAATTTGTGCATGTAGAATTTTATTTGGCTTTATTTAATGAGGAACAAATTAGGTTTTTACCTAAAATCCGAGATCTAGTGATCACCGTACCTGCAAGGACTACCTAAGCACGCCTCCCGTCAGACACAAATTTTCAGCCTTACCCTGTCCACAGTACTCAAAGTCGTAGTCACTATCTACTAATTCCCGTGAGAGTAAGGGCTCCAAACTTGCTCTCCCCTCCCCACTAACGAAACGATCATTTCCCATCACTGGCAAGTTGAAATCGCTCCAGTAGATTAGGAGGAGATTTCGAACACACACACACACACACACACACACACACACACACACACACACATACATATATACACACAAGTGCATACACACATTTTTATGTAGATTTGGAGCCAAGTAGATGCGAACATTTTAGTTCCTCCTGCACGCTGCACAAAGTACCAACCACTCCTACGTCTCCACCGTAATGTTCCTTCGGTCTTGCTTCGTTCCCTCGTAGCGGCGTGGGAGTTGGAGGCCCTGCTGGTCAGTGCCGAGGGCGTGTCTCATGCTGCAGGCAGCGGCCTACGCGGACACACAAGCTGCCGCCTTCTCAGAAGCCGCTCTGTGCTCGCTAAACAAGCCTATTACCACGAAAAAACACGTGCGTTATATAAAAAAAGAAGAAAAAAAATCCCCAGCGCTACTGGCCTGGAAGCACTAGTCAGAGCACACCCTCTCTGCCTCCTGCGTATAATTTTTCTTCTCGGAACTTGATAAGTCACAAGTTGCTTTCATATCAAGTAACAGGATAAATACTCGGCCGACGGCAAAAATATATGACTTTTGAGACGTCAACAACGTGATATTCCCTGAATTTTGGACGTGGACGTTTCTA
The DNA here is from genome assembly GCA_026315105.1 of Locusta migratoria. Classification (NCBI taxonomy): domain Eukaryota; kingdom Metazoa; phylum Arthropoda; class Insecta; order Orthoptera; family Acrididae; genus Locusta; species Locusta migratoria. The sequence goes on along the minus strand of CM048745.1, from coordinate 459,815,499 downwards.
GCTAACAGAACGTGTTATGTAATTCTCAACATCGAGTAGACTTCAAACGTAAAAGTGACTTCTGGCGTGCCACAAGGGGTTACACGGAACCATATTTCCATACTGTGTATTAGGAGGCAAACACAGAAAGAGAAGAACCGTAACCGCAAAGTGGCTATAGTCTGAGACTGCTCCTCGTGAGCTACGCCACTTCAAGTCCTACACAAACAGCTTCTCGTGTTAACGCTGACCTTCTTGTGATAAAAACTTTCAAGGTAAGGTAGCGTTTTTTTTTTTTAAATTGTAACATACTGAAAATCGCTGACTAAGTAGTAATCAGTGTGATAATTATAGCTGTTCACCGCGGTGGAGCGAGCCAGTCACGGTCTGCATGGCCACTACGGTCGCGGGTTCGAATTCCCCCTCGGGTATGGATATTTGTGCCGTCCTTACTATTAGATAGTTCATAAGTAGTTTGTAAGTTTAGGGACTGATGACCCCGTAGTTAAGCTCTACAAACATTTGATCATTTGGTGGGGCGGCCGAGCGTTGTAAGGCGCTGCGGGGGTTCCACTCCTCTATGGGTGTGTGTCTTCTCCTCAGGGTTGATTAACAGGTTCTCTGCGGTCACCAGTGCGGGCCGCTAACGCTCTAGGCGGTCGCCTGTAAGCGCGTGTGCGCCGAGAGCTGAAATCATAGCCCTGCGAAACCTGTAGTATTGAAAGCGAATGTAACGTCTGCACAAGAGGTGGTGCTAAGCTGCGTGCCGATTGCGTGATGAATGCTGCAAGCTCTCTGACTTATAAGCATCATATGCATTTATTGCAAACTGGGAAGAAAATTAAATTCAAACAAGCGATAAATCCGCTTCGTTGAGAAATAATTATACTGAAAACCCCAAAAGGTTTATCAAACGGAGAAAAACACGTCTCATCAGCAATGTGGTGCTACGGGAACCTAATCCCATATAACAAATTTGCAAGGTGTATAGGCGATGTTTTTATAGCAAACCACTAAAGACGAAAACACACAACTGCAGACAGGAAAATGTTACTTGATGTTTTTGGTGGTCTGTACTAACACGAGTGTACAGCCAAACTAACGAAACTGAGTACTCGGCTAGCGCGCCGCTTATAAGCCTCGGCAGCTCTGGTGTGTTGATCGCAGAAACGCTTATAAGCGTCAGTCGCAGTGAACGTGTTAGGCAGTTTGTAAGTCTAGGGGCTGATCACCATAGCCGTCTGGTCCAATAGTTTTACCAACATTCGAACGTTTTGAAATAATTGTATAGTTTTTCAAATGTTTGTAAAGCTATGGCACCTTACTACAATAGCCATCGGTCCCTAAACATACAAATTACATGAACTAACTTATGCTAAGAACAACACACACACACACACACACACATCACCATGCCCTTGGGACTCGATCATCCGGTGGGGAACGGCCACGCAGTTCGCACCAAGGCACCTTAGAGCGCACGGGGTACGGTTTTTAGTGGGCGGGATATCCGTCTCGGGTTCGGTAGCTTACTGCAAGTCTATTCAGTGGTGCCATTACGGCCACTTGCGTCGTTTCGGTGATGACGAAAGTGGTAATGAGGACATACATACGACACTAGTCCCCTCCCGGGAATCGATCCCGGGTCCCTTGCATTGCGGTAAGCAGCCCTGCTACTGAGTTGCGGAGGCGGACGGCAATTTAACGGGCTATATAGGACTCATCGAGGAAGTGTAGAGCACCATCTAATTAGCTTGCTTTAACGTCAGTAAGGGAGCGTTCATTAATTACGTGAGATGACTTCCGGGTTTTTTCAACCACCCTTTCCATCCACCCCCCACCCCGGGGAGATATCGTGATAGTTTGCTCGACCCCTTCGCCCCCTCAAATCTCACGTGAAGTTTTTCAAAATGCGTCTTTTAGTGTAAATACGTTAATCTGTGCTTGATTCCGATATATATATATATTGAGTAGTTAAAACCTGTATCTAAACAATTACTCCCAGTATCCTATTTTGTGGACGGAGCACATATTTCTTTATAAATGCATAATAAATTATTAATTAACAACTGTTACTGTTCTATGTCATTTATTGATGCTTTTTTTAAACAAATTTATGCTTACAGGAAATTAAAAGCAAGAAATCTTATATACATTAAGGAATGAAAAATTCAATTAAAAGCAAGAAATCTTATATACATTAAGGAATGAACAATTCAATTAAAAGAATAAATAATTTGGGGTATGAACACCATAGACGAAGCCGTTAGAGCGAACAGACTTAGATGATGAGGACATGTTACACGTATGGGAGAAGCAAGGTTACCTAAGAGACTTATGAACTCGGCAGCGGAGGGTAAGAGGAGTCGAGGTAGACCAACAAGAAAGTACTTAGATTCGGTGCAGAATGATTTTGAAGTAAAAGGCATATCAGACGAGGCATCAATGTTAGCATTGAATAGGGGATCTTGGAGGAATTTTATTAGAGATACTATGCTCCAGACTGAACGCTGAAAGGCATAATCAGTCTCTGATGATGATGAATAATTTGGTACTTACTGGGTTAACACAAAAAAATCGAACAATGAAATACTTAAATAAAAGGAACTACTGCAATAATATTCATTTAAGTTCTGTAGACGTGTATGCATGTGTGGTCTCAAGAGTCGCTATTGGAGCTAAACTGTCCAGATAATTTTCCATAAAAGTACCTGCTCCTTTAGCCTCGCTCTCAGTCAGCCAGTCTGAGCCGTTCTCGCTCGCACATACAAGCTTTTACGTTTTAGTCAGTACTTAATCAAGTTTTTTACGATTTCTATTTTTACCATGGGTGAGAAGTGCGTGACATGCCGTAGGATCGTTAGTTCCGGTGTGTGGTGTGATGGTTGTAGTGGTTTTTTTCATTGGGGCGAATGTAGTGGCGTGGGAAATGGGGATGTAAATGAGGCTCACCAGTGGTTTTGTAGGATCTGCAATAGAGATAGGAAAATAATGGAACAGGAGGGGAAAATTGCAGCTCTTCAAGCTGAATTAGATAAGGCAAGGGAGACTCTGAGCAGGTTAAGGAGGGAGAAGGGTGAACAGCGGTGGGAAGTGGCAACAGGTAACAGGGGGAACAGACTTAGGACAGTTTCAGACAGCTTTGTCCTTAATGTGAAAAATAGATTTGACCTGTTGCCTCAGTCAGGATCGGATGAGCCTCATGTAGCTGTAACTGTAGAAAGGACACAACAGACTTTCAAAAAGGACTTGAAAAAGGTAGGGAAAACTGAGAAAAGAAAGAAAGTCTTGTTGTTAGGTAGTTCACATGGTAGAGGTGTTGGCCAACTACTGCAGGAAGAGCTAGGACCAGGGTACCAGGTCACAAACGTTTTCAAACCAAATGCGGGCCTGGGTCAGGTAACAGAGGATATAGGTTCTTTATGTAAGGATTTCACAATGGAGGATACCGTGGTTATAGTGGGTGGTCCGGGAAACAGCATTGACAGAAACTGTGAATATTCTATAGAGTGTGACCTGGTGAAGATATCATCGGCAACGAAGCATACTAGTGTGGGATTTGTATCTGTCTTGAGTCGCCATGATCGGCCTCATTTGAACTCTTCTGTCAGGAGAGTAAACTTGGAGTTGGAACGGCTACTCATGTCAGATATGGGGTCCCATATTGGTTTGATTCCTGTGGATGATATCTGTAGGTGGGACTATACTAGGCATGGCCTTCACCTCAACAGGAAAGGGAAGGGAAAATTGTCTGGGTTGATTGCAAGTAACTTACGGGGGGGGGGGGGGCACTGTCACAAATGGTAAAATACCAGTGGTTACAGGTGTCAGAGGGATGCCTTTTTTAGGATAGGGAGGGGGGGGGAAGAAAACCAGTTTTGAGAGAGCTTGTAAGACACCCTCAGTTTGGAAAAGCAGATAAACAGGAGATAGATTTTAGCAAACAATGTTTAACAGAAAGTAGTCAGAAACTTCCAGTAAATCTTACTCAAGCCATTAGTATGCAATATCAGTTATCTTTATTACATCAAAATATTCCAGGACTCAGAAATAAACTTGATGAACTACTCATTTGTATTGATGAAATAGATTCCTCTAGCCCAATTGACATAATTTGCCTCTCTGAACATCATGTGGCCACTGGTATAGATATGTTAAACATTCCAGGATTTAATTTAGCTTCACACTTCTGTAGAGTAGATATGGAGGGAGGAGGAGTTGCCACATTCATTAAAAACTGCTATAAATTCAAGAATATTGATATAAATAAATTCTGTCTAGAGCAGCATTTAGAAGCTTGTGCAACAGAAGTAGAATTCCATAACAGATGCTATATAATAGTAACTATTTACCGAGCACCTGCAGGAAATTATAATCTATTCCTAAATCATCTAGAAGCTCTATTGGGATATTTAACAGGAAGAAATAAAGAAATCCTGGTTGCTGGTGACTTTAATACAGATTTTCTTATGCAGTCCTCCAGTAAAAATTTATTGCAGTCAGTAACTTTGTCTTTCAATCTAACACACACCGTAAACCTTCCAACTAGGGTAACTAAAACCTCTAGGACAGCAATTGATAATATTTTTATAGACAAATCAAAGGAACAAAATCATATCATAAAACCAATAATAAATGGCCTGTCAGATCATGATATGCAGCTCCTTGTTTTAGGTATAGATTCTAAACAGATTATGAAGACTGCAAAATGTACATACAGGAGAGTAGTCAACCCACCAAAAATTGAAAATTTTAGAAAACTCCTCAAAGACATGAACTGGAAAGATGTATATAGTGCTAATGGCATGAATGAAAAATATAATGTATTCATTAATAATATTAGTATCATGTTTGAAAACTGTTTTCCTCTAAAAGTAACGCGAATTAAACAGAAGTCTATAATAAAACCTTGGATTACACAAGGAATAAAGATTTCATGTAAGACAAAAAGGAGTATGTATCTATCAGCCAAGAGTAGTTGCAATGATTATGATTTAACTAAATATAAGGAATACTGTAAAATATTAAAAAAAGTTATTCAGGTATCTAAACAAATGCACTATGAAAAGAAGATAGCAACATCAGGAAACCAAATAAATACAATATGGGATATAGTGAAAGAAGAGACTGGTAGAACCAGAAAGGAACAAGAGCAGGTACGGTTAAGAGTAGCTGAGACATTAGTAACTGATGGGCATAGTGTGGCAAATCTATTTAACAAGTACTTTATATCCGTTACTGATAGTATGGGATTGTCTGGGTCAGTAAATAATGCGCTTGAATATTTGAAACTAGCATTTACAAATAACTTCACACACATGAATATGTCAGTCACTTCATCACAAGAAATATCTTCCATAATAAAATCTTTAAAAACAAAGAATTCCAGTGGATATGATGAAATATCAACAAAGTTAATTAAAGCGTGTTCTTGTGAACTTAGCACAATCTTAAGTTATTTGTGTAACCAGTCTGTTATAACGGGAACATTTCCTGATTGGCTAAAATATGCAGATATTAAACCTCTCTTCAAGAAGGGGGATAAAGAGATACCATCAAACTACAGACCCATTTCACTTTTGCCAGCATTCTCAAAAATTATAGAAAAGGTAATGTACAAGCAGCTTCTCAACCACTTAACCACAAATGGCATATTGTCTAGAACACAGTTTGGATTTCTGAAAGGTTCCGATATCGAGAAGGCTATTTACACTTTCAGTGAGAATGTACTTAATTCATTAGATAATAAATTGCAAGCAGCAGGTATTTTCTGTGATTTATCAAAGGCATTTGATTGTGTGAACCATAACATCCTTTTAAGTAAATTAGAATTCTATGGGGTCACGGGAAATGCTGCAAAATGGTTCAAGTCGTACCTCACTAACAGGAAACAAAGGGTGTCAGTGCAAGTGACTAGTGAATTAGGCCAACAGTCATCATCGGGTTGGGAAGAAATTACATGTGGTGTCCCACAAGGATCCATCTTAGGGCCATTGCTTTTTCTTGTGTACATTAATGATCTCTCATCAGTTACACTACCAGAAGCAGAGTTCGTTTTGTTTGCAGATGATACAAGTATTGCAATAAAGAGTAAGTCAAGTATATTGATAGAAAAGTCTGCTAATGATATTTTCATGAACATTAATAAATGGTTTAAAGCCAACTCATTGTCATTAAACTTTGAAAAGACGCACTACATGCAGTTCAGAACATGTAAGAGATTTCCTGACAGCATATGCATTAAATATGAAGAAGAGCAGATAGAAGAGGTTGACAGAATTAAATTCCTGGGATTACAGCTTGATAATAAACTTAGTTGGGAGGAACACACCACAGAACTGCAGAAACGACTCAACAAATCTGTATTTTCAATACGAGTGTTATCAGACATAGGAGACATAAAAATAACAAAGCTTGCATACTTTGCTTACTTTCATTCCTTAATGTCATATGGTATAATATTTTGGGGTAACTCTTCAAGTCAGTCAAAAGTCTTCAGAGTCCAAAAACGTGTAATACGTATTATTTGTGGAGTAAATTCACGGACGTCTTGTAGAAGCCTCTTCAAAGAACTGGGTATATTAACTACTGCCTCTCAGTATATTTATTCCTTAATGAAATTTGTCATAAATAATATATCCCTTTTCCCAACAAACAGCTCAGTTCATACATACAATACTAGAAATAAAAATGATCTACACAAGGATTTAAAAGCACTTACTTTAGTTCAAAAAGGGGTCCACTACTCAGGAACACACATTTTCAATAATTTACCATCAAGTATAAAAAATTTAGCTACAAATAAAGATCAGTTTAAGAGGAACCTAAAAGACTTTCTAGTGGCCAACTCCTTCTACTCCATTAGTGAATTTCTAAATTGTACCAAATGATGCATGCACTCATACTATATTAGTATTATTATATTATCAGCAAAAAAAAACCTTAAAAAATTATGTATCTGTATTTCTATTATAAGTGTATGTATTTATATTATTAGTATTATTTGTTATTCAACTTGTAAATTTTGTTTCTTGACATGTTCCACATCCACGAGGATCCCCTCAATATGGATCTACGGAACAAATAAATAATCTAAAAAGCTCCGCCCCTCGACGTCTGACATTCCGTGGCGGCCTCACTTTGCGCGCTGTTGCCCTGGGAACTGCTGGCTGGTGCTTTGCTGCTCTGGTGATAGACGAAAAGTAGATTCTACGTGTACCGTAGCGTCTCTTTTGTAGCTCACCGCGTACACTTGGACAATACAGGTAGCAGGGCATGCTGATGAAGGCGTCAGAAGGTTGGATTGGTAGGCAGTGGCGCAGGAAGGAGGGAGGCAAATTTTCCATCGTGCTCTTCAACGCCCGGCATTTGCACTACTTTGCATAACCGCAATAAATATTATTGCGTACGATTTAGCCATATTTTAGACGTGAAACATGCTTTATTTAATTTAACTCAGTTATCTCGCAGTTTTTACACTGTTTCTCGCGGGAAAGAAATTATTCTATGTATACCACAGCCTCCACTCCCATGAACCACAGACATTGCCGAGGTGGGGTGGCTTGCGTGCCTCAACGATACAGATAGCCGTACCGTAGGTGCAACCACAGCGGAGGGGTATCTGTGGAGAGGCCAGACAAACGTGTGGTTCCTGAAGAGGGGCAGCAGCCTTTTCAGTAGTTACAGGGGCAACAGTCTGGATGATTGACTGAGCTGGCCTTGTAACATCAGCTAATGTGGCTTTGCCACACAGCTACTGCGAACGGCTGAAAGCAAGGGGAAACTACAGCCGTTACTTTTCCCGAGGACATGCAGCTCTACTGTATGAACATATGATGATGGCATCCTCTCGGGTAAAATATTCCGGAGGTAAAATAGTCCCCCATTCGGATCTCCGGGCGGGGACTACTCAGGAGGATGTGATCATCAGGAAAGACAATACTGGCATTCTACGGGTCGGAGCGTGGAATGTTAGATCCCTTAATCGAGTAGGAAAATTAGAAAATTTAAAAAGGGAAATGGATAGGTTGAAGTTAGATATAGTGGGGATTAGTGAAGTTCGGTGGCAGGATGAACAGGATTTCTGGTCAGATGAGTACAGGATTATAAATACAAAATCAGTTGGGGGTATCACAGGAGTAGGACTGATAATGAATAAGAAAATAGGAATGCGGGTAAGGTACTATGACCAGCACAGCGATCGCATTATCATTGTCAAGATAGATACGAAGCCAACACCGACAACAGTAGTACAGGTTTATATGCCAACTAGCTCTGCCGAGGATGAGGAGATCGAAGAAATATATGAGGAGCTAAAGGAAATTATTCAGACAATTAAGGGAGAGGAAAACTTAATTGTTATGGGAGACTGGAATTCGGTAGTAGGACAAGGAAGGGAAGGGAAGATAGTGGGTGAATATGGTCTGGGCAAAAGGAATGAAAGAGGAAGCCGCCTGGTAGAATTTTGCACGGAACATAATTTAGTTATAACAAACACCTGGTTTAAGAATCACAAAAGAAGGTTGTATACGTGGAAGAGACCAGGAGACACCGGGAGATACCAGATAGATTTTATAATGGTAAGACATAGATTTCGGAACCAGGTTTTGAAGTGTAGGACATACCCAGGGGCAGACATAGACTCTGACCATAACTTGTTGGTTATGAACTGTAGGCTGAAACTGAAGAAACTACAGAAAGGTAAGAAAATAAGGCGATGGGACCTAGATAAATTGAAGGAACCTGAAGTTCTTAAGAATTTCAGAGGGAGCTTCAGGCAACAATTGACAGAAACAGGGGAAAATAAAACAGTTGAGGAGGAATGGGTAAAATTGAGAGATGAAATAGTGAAGGCAGCAGAGGACAAAATAGGTAGGAAGGCAAGACCTACAAAGAATCCTTGGATATCACAGGAGATACTAAATTTAATCGATGAAAGGAGAAAGTATAAAAATGCAGTAAATGAAACAGGCAAAATGGAGTACAGACGACTAAGAAATGAGATTGACAGGAAGTGCAAGATGGCTAAGCAGGAATGGCTAGAAGGCAAATGCAAGGATGTAGAAGAATGTATAAATAGGGGAAAAATAGATACAGCCTACAGAAAAATAAAAGAAACATTTGGAGATAAGAAAAACAGCTCTATGAATATCAAGGACACTGATGGAAAACCAGTTCTTGGCAAAGAAGGGAAAGCTGAAAGGTGGAAAGAGTATATAGAGGGGCTCTACAAAGGAAATGAACTTCGAGACACTATTGTAGGAAGGGAAGAGGACGTAGATGATGATGATGAAATAGGAGATACTATACTGAGAGATGAATTTGACAGAGCACTGAAAGACCTAAGTCGAAACAAGGCCCCTGGGGTAGATGATATCCCGTCAGAGCTACTGAAGTCTCTGGGAGAACCAGCCATGACAAAATTGTTTCACATTGTGTGTAAGATGTATGAGACAGGTGAAGTACCCTCAGACTTTAAGAAAAATGTAATAATCCCCATTCCAAAGAAAGCGGGTGCAGACAGGTGTGAAAACTACAGAACCATCAGTTTGATAAGTCATGGTTGCAAAATATTAACACGAATTATATACAGAAGGATGGAAAAGCTGGTAGAAGCCGACCTCGGGGAAGATCAGTTTGGGTTCAGGAGAAATGTAGGAACACGGGAGGCAATACTCACTTTACGGCTTATCCTAGAAGATAGATTAAGAAAAGGCAAACCTACATTTCTAGCTTTTGTAGATTTGGAGAAGGCTTTTGACAATGTTGATTGGAATAAACTCTTTCAAGTTCTGAAGCAAGCAGGAGTAAAATATAGGGAGCGTAAGGTTATTTACAACTTGTACAAAAACCAGACAGCGGTTGTCAGAGTTGAAGGGCATGAAAGGGAGGCAGTGGTTGGAAAGGGAGTAAGACAGGGTTGTAGCCTTTCCCCAATGTTGTTCAATTTGTACATTGAGCAAGCTATGAAGGAAAGCAGGGAGAAATTTGGAGAAGGAATTAAAGTTCAGGGGGAAGAATTAAAAACATTGCGTTTTGCCGACGACATAGTAATTCTGTCAGATACAGCAAAGGACCTGGAAGAGCAATTGAACGGAATGGACAGTGTGCTGAAAGGTGCATATAAGATGAACATTAACAAGAGTAAAACTAGGGTAATGGAGTGCAGTGTAAGAAAATCAGGTGATGCTGAAGGAATTAGATTAGGTAACGAAACAATAAAGGAGGTAGATGAGTTTTGTTACTTGGGCAGTAAAATAACAAATGATGGTCGCAGTACAGATGATGTAAAGTGCAGAATGGCAATGGGTAGAAGGGCGTTTTTGAAAAAGAGAAATTTGTTAACATCGAATATTGATTTAAGCCTAAGGAAGTCCTTTCTGAAGGCATTTGTATGGAGTGTTGCCTTGTATGGGAGTGAAACATGGACGATAAGCAGTGTGGACAGAAAGAGGATAGAGGCTTTTGAAATGTGGTGCTACAGAAGAATGCTGAAGATTAGGTGGGTGGATCGCGTAACTAATGAGGAGGTACTGAACCGAATTGGGGAGAAAAGAAATTTCTGGCATACCTTGACTAAAAGAAGGGATAGATTGGTAGGACACATTCTTAGACATCAAGGAATTGTGAATTTAGCGTTGGAGGGAAGTGTGTGGGGTAAAAATCGCAGAGGGAGACCAAGAGACGCGTATAGTAAGCAGATTCAAGTGGATGTGGGTTGTCGTTCTTATGAGGAGATGAAAAGGCTTGCTCAGGATAGAGTAGGGTGGAGAGCTGCATCAAACCAGTCTCCGGACTGAAGACCATAACAACAACAACCACAGCCTGTGCTACATCGCTAAGTGAAATTACTTTAAGAAACAGTAAATACAGCTCTATCTAATTATAGCCTATGTCACTGAATGTACAATTCACATGTGTATGCAACGTTTATTCTGTGTACAATAATTTACGTCTCTCCTTTGTAAAATACGTCAATGTCAAATCAATCATCATCAACATCATTAACAGTGTTATGTTAGCATTATCACCATCTGTGTATTAAATGTGGCAAAAAATGTTCAAATGTTTGTATAGTCTATGGGACTTAACTACGGGATCATCAGTCCCGAAACTTACAAACTACTTATGAACTACTTACGAACTAGGACGGCACAAATATCCATGCCCGAGGGGGATTCGAACCCCCGACCGTAGTGGCCGTGCAGACCGTGACTGGAGCGCCTCAGTCTCCTCGGCCACCGCGGCCGGCAAATGTGGCAAAAACATTTGGTTTGAGTGTGTGCTTATATGTGGTTAATCGCGCTATGGTCCTCCATAAAAGTGTTTTCAAAAAGTGCGCATTGCAGCAACAGTTGCAGTAATCAGCGACACAACCTAATGGAACCGATTTTACGACGTAAGTAAATAAATAACAAGAAAAATTCTATCATAAAAATTTGTTCACAATATTTGTCGGTATCATGAGTCATATTTAAGCTCGAGAAAGTCATTATAATCACGTTTTTTTTGTAGGGCACCACACAACTAAAGACTTTTCACCACAAGAAAAATTATCTGCATAAAAGAAAAATGTGACATTTGTGTGGACGTGAACAGCCGTCTGAAGATGAACCGAAAGGTTCGAAACCGGTAACGGCGCTATTTGGCTAATAAATAGCATGATAAAGTGGTTGGTAGATGTGTTCTTTATTATAAGAATCACCCGGTACGAGAGATTTGCCAAGACCCCCTCTCCCCCACGTGAGATTTGGGTCGAACCCCCTCCACCATAAAAACCTCACGTAATTAATGAAAGCCGCCTAACTCTGTTCTCTCCGTGGCCGGTGATCTGCCTGATGGGTGTGAGGCACCCTCGCGCGGTGGACCCGTCGCTACAGGTGGGGTTAAATCTTTTGGAGAGCGCACTAGTAACTGCAAGTTTCTACAAGGCGGGCGGATGAGGTGCGGCGACCTTTGGCAGGGTGCAGGGGGGGAATTGGGTCAGCGGTGACGTCACGCTTTACTGCCAGGGGTGCGCTTCAAAACTGCGCGGCGTGATTTGGCCGCTCTCCGGTGTACTCCGGCCGGGATCAGCGGGCTTACCTACCTGATGCTCAGGCGCCAAGGCCGGGATTACAGACTTCCACGAAGTCGCCGCTGTCTGCCGAATTTTAATGTACACTGCATCGGGGCTCATCGCGTGACAAATGACACAGCCGCGGTGGAGTAGCCGACCGGTCTAAAGCGTCTCGCTGCGGAGCGCGCGGTTGCTCGCCGTGGAGGTTCGAGTCCTCCCTGGGGCATGGGTGTGTGTGTGGTCCTTAGGTTAGTTTACCTAGGTTTAAGTAGTTTGTAAGCTACGGACTGATGACCACGCAGTTTGGTCTGATAGATTTACAAACATTTGAACAAATGACACACAGCTCTAGTAAGTAGCCGGCCGCGGTGGCCGAGGGGACTGAGGCGCTCCAGTCACGGTCTGCACGGCCACTACGGTCGGGGGTTCGAATCCCCCCTCGGGCATGGATATTTGTGCCGTCCTTAGGATTAGCTAGTTCATAAGTAGTTTGTAAGTTTATGGACTGATGACCCCTGCCGGCCGCGGTGGCCGAGGAGACTGAGGCGCTCCAGTCACGGTCTGCACGGCCACTACGGTCGGGGGTTCGAATCCCCCCCGGGCATGGATATTTGTGTCGTCCTAGTCCGTAAGTAGTTCATAAGTAGTTTGTAAGTTTAGGGACTGATGACCCCCGTAGTTAAGTCCCATAGACTATACAAACATTTGAACATTTGAATATGACCCCGTAGTTAAGTCCCATAAGCTTTTTATACATTTGAACATTTGATTTTGTAGTAAGTGTCCTTCTCGTGTCTTTATACACATTTGTAGTAATAACAATGGTTTTCACACAGGACCGCGAAGTACCGGGTAATCAAAAAGTCAGTATAAATTTGAAAACTTAATAAATGACGGAATAATGTTGACAGAGAGGTAAAAACTGATACACATGCTCGGAATGACATGGGGTTTTATTAGAACAAACAGAAACAAAGTATTGCTAGACGCGTGAAAGATCTCTTGGTGATGATCGTGTGCTCAGCCGCCACTTTCCGTCATGCTTGGCCTCCCAGGTCCCCAGACCACAGTCCGTGCGATTATTGGCTTTGGGGTTACCTGAAGTCGCAAGTGTATCGTGATCGACCGACATCTCTAGGGATGCTGAAAGACAACATCCGACGCCAGTGCCTCACCATATCTCCGGACATGCTTTACAATGCTGTTCGCAACATTATTCCTCGACTACAGCTATTGTTGAGGAATGATGGTGAACATATTGAGCATTTCCTGTAAAGAACATTATCTTTGCTTTGTCTTAATTTGTTATGGTAATTATTGCTTTTCTGATCAGATGAAGCGCCATCTGTCGGACATGTTTTGGGACAAATTTTAATTTTTTACGACGCCATATCTTTCGAACTATGTCTCGTAGGTCCTTTTGACTCACATAGTGTTTGATATCTGACGTTAAAGAGTATTTATACAAAATCGGCTCATTGGTGTAGATGCGAGGTGAGGAATATTGTCGCCTGATCCAGTTCTTCTCGATTTCCATTGTTTATGACATCATATCTCGTGAAATACGTATCTTAGGCGGCCTCCACTGCTACTGTTGTCTGATAGTACGGAACGTGTGTAGCAAGTTGAAATCGGTCCAGTTAGTAGTAAACCAAGGATTTTCGATAGCAGACGTCCATCTTAATTGTCACTGTGACATTATGACTGTCTCCTTACACGTTGTACTTTGTTACTCCCTAGTAAATTTAATTCTGTCTCCTTCCGACGAAGTTTCACTGGGTCCTTAGACGAACCTACAGACTGAAATCTTCCTACTGTTTCAGAACTGAGCTGACGTTCACATAAGGATGAGTTATTTACCACTGCTGTCGTAAATCCAGATGAAAAAAAAACTCAACAATCTTGAAGTAAATACCGCACCAGGTTTCATATTCAAACTTCTTAGCGTATGCACGACTATCTGGAATTTTAAGCTACTCCCGCACAACTCGAGCAAAAAACGCAAAAAGTTCCTCTAAGACGTACGGGACACTAAATAAACGAGCTTTATTTATCTACGCACGGTTTTTCCACCTTTGTCGGCCGCAATGACGTCACGTGGACGGAGCCCCTGGCTGTGTTGCGTGCGCATCTCCCCACACCAGTGGTACGTAGCGGAGCAGAGAATGCCCCTGGGAGCCGCGGCGTAGGCCACCCGCGGGGCAGAGAGGAGCGACCCCTGTCACCGCTGCCAAGTGGTCACGCAGCACGCCACGGCGTAATTGACTGTACAAGGTGTCCCACTTCATTACTGCCGTCGCACGAGCGTCAGACAGACCAGGGGCGGTCACACATTACCTAAGTACAAGTTACGTACTCAGATGCGTACAGTGCCGCAAACAGGATTTGGTTCTGGAGGGGATAAAAAAAAAATAAAAATGAAATAAAAAATAGGAATCCTATTGAATTTATTAATCTATGACGTAGTTTTACGCATTTTATAATTCAACCAATTATACTACGAAAACAATTGCACAAGAAATAAAATGTGTTGGCTCGCATTAATTTGAAAGTGGAAGAGGACCAACGCGGTGGAAATGGAGCGTATATAATCAGCTCGTAAAGTAATTAAGCAGTGTAACACCACATCGCGACCATAGCATTAGGTTCACCATATTCCAACATTTTTCATCTTTTCGTAATTTTTGATTATTTGTTGAGAGGCAGAAATTTCTCATTTTTCAAATTTTTTAGTAAATTCAAATTATATCAGCTTAATTGTTCAAATGTTCAAATGTTTGTATAGTCTATGGGACTTAACTACGGGGTAATCAGTCCCTAAACTTACAAACTACTTATGAACTACTTACGAACTAGGACAGCACAAATATCCATGCCCGAGGGGGGATTCGAACCCCCGACCGTAGTGACCGTGCAGACCGTGACTGGAGCGCCTCAGTCCCCTCGGCCACCGCGGCCGGCATCAGCGTAATTCAGAATAATAGTATCCAGGGAATAAGTACGTCAGAACACCTCGTGTATCAGAGATCATTTGTCAGATTGCCATTATAAATAGTACCCGCAGTTGAGTTACCCGCTCTCTATGTGAATAGCTCTCTATTCAGAGCTTAGCTTCAAATTATCATACTCGGTTTATGTCCAAGATAGACAGGAATCCGATAATTATTTATTTCTTAATATAAACTTTCATATCGTGATCATGAGCTAATGCGTGCAATATCTTTGGACTTTGATCGGGATAGGATAGGAAGGAAGAATTAGAAACTTCTGCCTCCCGTTAATAAACTGATTACTATTCGTGATATTGGAATTCGAACATATTTGCAAGTTTTAAGGAAATAACTTAAAAAGAAAACATATATGGAAGAATTAAAGTTCATATTCAATGTAATAGGATCCAGAGGCTTTTATTTAAATGAGACTTTTACGAAAACAGTCACGAATTGCGAACTTACGAAGTGTTTTCTATGAAAGTGATTTGGTTGTAACTATTAATTTCAAAATAGAGAATCTGTGAAACTTAAAAAAAGTCTTTAAAAATATTCAAGTATTTAATTCCCTAATATGGTGCAAGATTATTATAAAGGTGAACATATATATCTGTGAAGTTCGTAAGAGATCAATTAATGTGTAAAAGAAAAATATCTAATAGCTTTGGTTAGGAGAGTCTTTTAATAATTTTTTTTTAAGAATAATTCGATAGAAAAAGGAATCAGGCACAAATAATACCTTTTGTGACTGGCTTCAAACGGTCTGAACTACCGGGACTCAATGATTCAAGTTTTTTTCGGTTTTTTAAAGATCAGCCCCTGAGAAACGGAATTTCATGCTGAAACATTACAAAAAAAAAAAAAAAAAAAAAAAAAAAAAAAAAAAAGTTTAAGTTATGCACAGAACCAATATTTACGGCGTGAAAAATTCAAGAAAGATATAAATTTTATTAATTACGAAGAAGTACCAGGTCTACCAACTTAAATTTCATACTGGGATGACAAATAAAAATTAGAACTTATACATCCATTACAAACTGTGAAAGTCAAGCCGAAATCTACAGCATATAAGTCACAAACTAAAGCCAAATATAAGTCAACCAACCGAAGCCGAGTCACAGCAGCAGTTACTAGCCAAAGAGAAAGGTCTTTAAAGTTTAATTGACATGACTCTACGTGTAAAAATTGAACCAAAATAACACTATTGTTGTTCATAAGTTGGCACTCGGCGGCGTCGCTGACCTGCTAAGCAGTGGGTCATCGCATATGAACAGTCGTCTCGTAACTTCAGCCTAGCAGTAACAATAGCGGCAGCATCAAAGCTGGTCGCGGCGGCATTAAAACCGCTCACAGTAACAGCAGCACACGTTCTCAGATTCTGCATCACGTTCGTGACCCATATTCACGTTCACTTGTGCTTGGCAAAGTATAGTTACGTTGTGATTTGTTACGTGTGTACTATTTCAAATGTCCGGTGCCGACCTGTTTAAAAAAAGTAGAAATGAAAACAATAAATATAGTCTTTGGTAGGTACCTCTCGCTGTCCGCGAAACGACCTGATTTGAACACGACGGTGCACCGTGTTGATGTCCGCAGTGTCTGAATGACACATAGCCCACATCATTGGCTTGCAAGAAGTGGCTGTGTCCCATAGCGTGACGCTTATTCCGCCAAACACTAACGAGGATCGGACGCAGTGTGTGCAGGCCGCGGTGGCCGAGGGGACTGAGGCGCTCCAGTCACGGTCTGCACGGCCACTACGGTCGGGGGTTCGAATCCCCCCTCGGGCATGGACGTGGACGTCATACCCAGAATTTTTACTGCAAACACAGGCACTAATAAGAGCGGCTGCAAATCGAAAAAAGAAAAAAAATGATGAGTATCAGCTCAATTTATTACATTCTAGATGCATTTCGCTTTTTATTTCTATAGCGTCTTATTTTGAGCCAATATATGGAGAAGAAACACGATAAACTTTTCATGTACCTTATGTGGAAAAACACAGCAGGATGTAGAGAAGAAACATTAACATCACAAGTAAATTAAAAGCACATAAGGTATACGAAAAGTTTAATGTTTCTAATCTGTACATACAAAAGTAAATGAATAAAGTTGTTTATCTACATTTTTGTACAACTACAGAAAATACTCTATAAGTAAAAAGTGAAACGCATCTGTCGGCCGCGGTGGCCGAGGGGACTAAGGCGCTTCAGTCACGGTCTGCACGGCCACTACGGTCGGGGGTTCGAATCCCCCCTCGGGCATGGATATTTGTGCCGTCCTAGTTCGTAAGTAGTTCATAAGTAGTTTAGGGACTGATGACCCCGAAGTTAAGTCCCATAGACTCTACAAACATTTGAACAACGCAGTGTGTACCAACTGTCTGGCGACTGTCTGACTGTTGGTGGCAGTGTAAACGAGTAGCTACTAACTGCATACGACCGACCGGCACGTGCTCCACACTTGACTGCCAGTCTGACTCCGACACTGGAACGGCCACGCGGCCGCCGCGTACCGCGTCTGTAGTGTCTTCATCGCTGCACAGCTGCTCTCGTAAAGGGCGACTGCTAATATTTTGCACGGCGAGCTCTGGATGGAGGGCACGCTAAACGCTATTACTGCTGGCGCGGTGCGGTGTGGCGGCTAGCCGTCGGATTGGTGGCTCGCCAGCTGCCGCCACTGGCGCCACCAATCCCGGCGCTGGCGCTGGCGCTGCTAATCTGGCAGAGTGGCGCGCCAGTCCATGGAGATCACACGACACCTCCAGACAGTAGCGCGAGGCGTCCTATCCCAGTTTATGGAGTGCCATTCCCCACTGTATGAGGAAACGCCGCCGCAAGCTTACTGTTACCATACTGGTGGTTAGCAACTCGTACACTGCTGCGGAATCCCACATCGCCCAGAATACAAGCAACCGTGTTATGTCCGCGATAGGTTACAGCATTTACTGGCCCTTGTTACGTAACTAATTATTGTTTAGCTGTTGTTGTCTTCAGTCCGCAGACTGGTTTGATGCAGCTCTCCACGCTACCCTGTCCTGTGCAAGTCTCTTCATCTGAGAATACGTTCGGCAACTTACATCCTTTTGAGTCTGCTTACTATATGCGTCCCTCGGTCTCCCTCTACGATTTTTACCCCACACGCTTCCTTCTAATGCTAACTTGACAATTCCTTGATGCCTCAGAATGTGTCCAACCAATCTATCCCTTCTCTTAGGATACGTCAGAAACTCCTTTTCTTCCCGATTCGGTTAAGCACCTCCTCATTAGTTGCGTGATCTACTCATATAATTTTCATCATTCGTCTATAGCACCACATTTCAAAAGCTTCTATCATCTTTTTATCTCAACACTTTATCGTCCACGTTTCACTCCCATACAGTGCTACACTCCAGACAAATGCTTTCAGACAGGACTTCCTAACATTTAAATTAATATTGGATATTAGCAAGTTTCGCTTCTTTAGAAACGCTTTTCTTCCCATAGCCATTCTGCATTTTATATCTTCTTTACTTCGGCTATCAGAAGTTATCTTGCTACCCAAATA
Source organism: Locusta migratoria (assembly GCA_026315105.1). NCBI lineage: Eukaryota > Metazoa > Arthropoda > Insecta > Orthoptera > Acrididae > Locusta > Locusta migratoria. The sequence continues at coordinate 459,796,926 of CM048745.1, read as the reverse complement.
ACAAACTATAATGACGACATCCTCCTGAGTAGTCCCCGCCCGGAGATCCGAATGGGGACTATTTTCCCTCCGGAATATTTTACACAAGAGGACGCCATCATCATGTACTCATACAGTAGACCTGCATGTCCTCGGGAGAAGTAACGACTGTAGTTTCCCCTTGCTTTCACCCGTTCGCAGTAACCGCATGGCAAATCCATGTTAGCTGATGTTACAAGGCCAGCTCAGTCAATCATCCAGACTGTTGCCCCTGTAACTGCTGAAAAGGCTGCTGCCCCTCTTCAAAACCACACGTTTATCTGGCCTCTCCACAGATACGCCTTCACTGTGGTTGCACCTATGGTACAGCTATCTGCATCGTTGAGGCACTCAAGCCACCCCACCTCTACATTTCGTAGATGTATGTGATTTTTCATAGACCGGGTCGAAGCAGATGGGCTGAAGGAGGCGGAGGAGGAGATGGCAAGAAAAAGGGGGACGGAATGCACAAAGAAGGAGTAGGTAGAAAGAGAGGGGAGATGAGCAGATGGAGGAGGAGATGGACCGAGAGAGTAGGAGGATATGGTTGGAGAAAGAGGGACAGAGGGAGAAGAGGACAGGGCCTAAAATAATCAGAATAAATAAATCCCGGGTAACCATGGGATTTTTTTAGTTCAGTCTTCAATAGAACGGTCTCTGTCCTCTACATATACATGGGATACTCTGCAAATCACTTGTAAGTGCCTGGGAGAGGGTTCATCGAACCACCGTTATACTATTTATCTCCCATTCCATTCTCGAATAGCGCGCGGGAAGAAAGAACACCTGAATCTCTCCGTTCGATCTCTGATTTCTCGTATTTTATTCTGTTGATCATTTCTACCAATGTAAGTGCAAGTCAACATTATTTTTCGCATTCGGTGGAGAATGTCGGCGATTGGAGTTTCGTAAGTAGCCTACGCTGCAGCGATAAGCGCCGTTGCTGCAATGATTCCCATCCTAGATCAGGTATCATTTCCGTAACGCTGTCTTCCACGTATTAAGACAATACGAAACGAGCTGCCCTTCTTTCGACTCTTTTGATGTCCTCCGTCAAAGCCACCTGTAAGGATCCCACTCTGGTCAGCAGTACTTCAAAAATAGACGGACAAGCGTAGTGCATGCAGTCTCTTTAGTAGTTTGTTGCATCTTTTAAGGGTTCTGCCAATAAAACGCAGTCTTTGGTTCGCCTTTCCCACGACATTATCTACGTTGTCTTTCCAGTATAAATCTGAAGTGCCGCGGTAGAGTAGCCGAGCGGTCTAAAGCGTTCGTTGCGGAGCGCGCGGTTACTCGCCGTGGAGGTTCGAGTCCTCCCTGGGGCATGGGTGTGTGTGTTTGTCCTTAGGTTAGTTTACCTAGGTTTAAGTAGTTTGTAAGCTACGGACTGATGACCACGCAGTTTGGTCCGATAGGTTTAAAAACATTTGAATATTTTTTTAAATCTGAAGTAATAGTAATTCGTAGGTATTTAGTGGAATTTAAGGCCTTCACCATTGATTTATCTTGTAAACAAAGTTTAACGGATTTCTTTTCGTACTCTTGTGGACGACTTCACACTTCTCATTATTTAAAGTCATTTGCCAATTATACACCATAGTGATATCTTATTCCGATCGTTCTGCAGTTGGTTTTGATCTTCAGCTGATTTTAATACACTGTAAATGACGGAGTTATCTGCAAACAATGTAAGAGAGCTACTTAAATTTTCCCCTAAATCGTTTATGTAAATAAGGAACAGCATAGGACCAATAACACTACCCTGTGGAACGCCCGATTTCACCTCTGTTTTTGTTGATGCCTTACCATCGATTACTACGAACTGTGTCCTCTCTGACAGGATATCCCCTATCCAGTCGCAAATTTGGGGCCCTATACATATACACGCAATTTGATAACAAATTTATAGCAAGAAGATTAGATTCATTAAGCAGTCATATTCAGTTTTGGAGGACGTATCAGATAGACTGATCACTATTATTGATTTCATTACTGTGAAGCAAATATTTTAACAGGAAAACGGTAATGAAACAAAATTTACGTTAATTTATAAATAAGTGTCCTATTGAATATAAGCGACAAGCAGCCACACGCAGCGCGCTGGTTTCTGGAAACAGCGCGGTAGCTCTGTGCACTGTCGTGCGCTAGTCTCTTTACTTGGCTGGCGCAGTCATGCAACACTCGCCTCTACGGGTGGCTGGATTTTCGCGACGTATAAGGGTGACAAATGGTGTTGGGCCCTATTAAATCCGCCATTTGTCGTCGTTTTCCCGGGGGCTCGTTCGCTGCATTTATCTTCATGTTTCCCTGCACCTGCGACGCCCTCCTGCTTACGTCAGATTTACGTCAGCGGCGTCCGATTCTCTGTCGCGAAATCCGGTTTGTGCTTCGTGGGAATGAGGTGACAGACATCGCAGGTGACGGTCGCGCGATCTTTGTTTTCTTCACGTTTTCCAGTGCCAAAATAACGTCGCCGGGGTTCTATTTGACCCGCTGTGAAATTACTTGAGAACAAGAGTGTGTTTTGCGATCTGTACAATGAAGTTTTTAAATCATCGAAGTAACAAGTAATATGCTTATTTCTTCTTTGTTTCCATGGCCCCTTATTTCTCAGAAAAGGACATAATATAAATATAAAGAAACTTAAGTAACCATAATAGGTAACACCGTTTATACCAATTCCAAGTCAATGCATGAGAATAGTTCAAAATCAAGAATGAAACAAAAATATAACAGGATTCGATATTTACTGTGACAACTGAAAATAAAAAGAGGAAAGGAAGCAAACGCATCCACTTTTAATTAAACAATTTACAGTTGCATAAGACCGATCCTATACAGTAGAACCTGTGGCAAGTCAGACTTCATTGCACAGATGCAGCTCAAAATAAATTTAAAAAAAAATGATTTGTGGATACAAATAACAAGCTCTATTGGTGCGTCATCACTGTATAAAGTTACAAACAAAGGTTGTAATGTGCTGAGAAAAAACCATTCGCAGCAGCGCGAGATTTCCGGTCTAGACTAGTTTTTCATTTAAGGTCAGAACTATAGAGAAGAAAAGCAGCTTGTTTCACACGGCCTCGCATACATACAGAATGTTTGAATAAATGTAACTGAGGCGGCCTCTATAAGTACTAACACTCGGATCATCGTTGCTACACACTTTATTCTCATTAAGTTTTTTGTTCTAGAAAGACGTATTCAGTAGTTTAGATTTTAGTCTTATTACCGATTCTTCTCATGAGAATGATTTTCGTACTAAAATATCTTTGAAAATAAGGTCTGAAATACATTATATGTTTATTGTTGATTGTTACTTTTCTTTGACATAGTTGTGCAGAGCAATATATTTATCATCATACATTGGTAGCTCTCTAATCAGCAAACAAAAGAATTTATATGAACATTTTGTTTACGAATTAACGCGTTACTTGCTGTATAAAAAGATGATTTTATTACTTGTAGATTTTCTTGCATATATGTATTGTTACTTTTGTGTTGGCAGATTCTTTTCCTTTTGTATTGTCGTGAACAACACAAACAATAAACACATTCTATAGATCTGTTTGTCACCATCACTTGTCATTTTGTGAAAACAGGCAGCGTAAGCGTTATTATTGTGTGCTCAGCCCAGTCGGCATTCATCGGACACACAATAACAACGCTTACACTGTCTGTTTTCCCAAAGTGACGAGTGGTTGTGACAAACAGAAGGCTGCAGAATAAGTTCACGAGAATAAAAGATGAACAGTATTTGCGTATCTACCTAAACAAAACTTAACTGAAAGAAATATGTACACGAAAGTTCTGTACGATACAAAATTATGTTTTATACACAAAGTAGCCGTCATCAAATTTTGTACATAAAATAGTTGTATTACAGATTCGAAGTAAAAATTATCATGCACAGTCATACAATTTAAGACAATTAAAAAGAAAACATATACTGTCTTAACGCATAATATGTTGAATTCCACATCTTTCAATGAAGAGAATCCACTGATGATACCACAGAGACATTGAAATATTTTCAGGACACATGAAAAAAATGTGTTTTGCATAACTGGTTGACGTTATATCCAATAATGTTACACTGATTATTTTCTGTTTATAACTTGATTTGATTTGATTTTCTCGGGGAAGCCAAAACAGTCTTGGTCCGACCCACCACTGCCCTTACCGAAACTAAGTTTATTGTGCGGTATCGCTCCCTGTATATCTAGTAAAGCCAACTAATCCCCTTGAACAGTGCAAGGAGTCCCTTTACCAGTTCTTTATTAGACACAGTTTCTTCGGGTCTGGTTGTCCCAAATTTCCTGTGCCTTTTGCTCTCCAATGCAATGCATTCGAAGATTAGATGTGATGCAGTTTCATCACCGTCATCACAGATCCTACATTTAGGGTCCTCTTATGTTATTCCCATTGTATGTAGGTGTTTTTTGAAATTCCCATGGCCTGTCAGCAATCCAACCATGAGTCTAATCTCTCTGCTGTTCAGGCCCAGGATTGCAGAGCTTCTTTTAAAACATGGCTTTGGCATCATTACCTTGCCATGTTTTTGTTGATAGACTTAGGTCCAATATTCTACGTGCTGTCTTCTGAGCCAGTTACGTAGCTCCAATTTGATCATTGCCTTGGTGATTGTCAGGACAGGTTCCGGTCCAATAAATGGAGTCTCTGTCCCCATCCTGGCTAATCTGTCGGCATGTTGGTTGCCACTGATTCCCGAGTGGCCAGGGACCCACAATAGGTTTACTGTATTGCTTTCCCCTAGCTCCACCAGAACCCTGTGACATTCTGCAACAATTTTAGACTTTATTACAGGAGCTGCCAGTGATCTCAGGGCTGCCTGGTTGTCTGAATAGATATAGATGCTACGGTCTTTGTAGCACCTACGCAAATTCTCCTCCACACATGCCCTGATGGCAATGATTTCGGCCTGGAATACTGAGGCCAGTTTCCCTAGAGAGATGACGCCCTCCAGTCTTGGCTGCACCCCGTATACCCCGGCCCCAACGCCTTGGTCTGATTTTGACCCGTCAGTGAACCAGACAATATCCCCTGTACGGTGTCGAACTATTTTTTCCCACTGCTCCCTACTTCCAATTGTTATATTGAAAGACTTGTTGAAGCAGTATGGGGTTATAATACAGTCGGCTGGCATTTCCCGTTTATAACTTAATCAGAGTATTTGTTAACTTGCAAATAGTTTCTCTGCTGTTCCTTATTTACATAAACGATTTAGGGGAAAATCTAAGTAGCTCTCTTAGGTTGTTTGCAGATGACGCCGTCATTTACCGTCTAGTAAAATCATCTGAAGATCAAAACTAACTGCAGAACGATCTGAATAAGATATCAGTATGGTATAAAAAATGGCAATTGACTCTAAATAATGAGAAGTGTGAAGTCATCCACATGAGTACGAAAAGAAATCCGTAAAACTTTGTTTACAAGATTAATCAATCAAATGTGAAGGCCATAAACTCCACAAAATACCTAGGGATTACTATTACTTCAGACTTAAATTGGAAAGAACACGTAGATAATGTCGTGGGAAAGCCGAACCAGAGACTGAGTTTTATTGGCAGAACCATTAAAACATGTGATAGAACTACTAAGGAAACTGCATACACTACGTTTGTCCGTCCTTTTATGGAATCCCAGTGTGGGATCCGTATCAGGTGGGTTTGACGGAGGACAACGAAAGAGTCCAAAGAAGGGCAGCTCGTTTCGTATTGTCACGATACAGGGGAGAGAGCGTTACGGAAATGATACAGGATCTGGGATGGGTATCATTACAACTACGGCGCTTATCGCTGCGGCATGGGCTACTTACGAAACTCCAGTCGCCAACATTCTCCTCCGAATGCGAAAGTATATTGTTGACTCCCACTTACATAGGTAGAAATTATTAGTTTCTCCATGACTGGATGCTTGCTGTTGCAGCAACTGTGGTTCAAATTTTAATGAAAGTCCAGCTCCAGTTGCATTTATTGGTGCTTTATTTAAGCCCACACTACCGGTTTCGGCCTCTATGTTAGGCCATTGTCAAGTGTGACAGACCTGCATATAATGTGTAACAATAAGTTTACAAAAATTACATGGTACAAGACAGAATGTTATATATGTAAAAAGGTACTGTACAGAAGCAGAAGGAAACTTACGTTATGCCATAGAGAAAGCAACGACACGCCCATTTTTCTCATGTCGCCATTGGGCGCCAAAAGTTTTAAATTCTCTGAGTTCTATTGTTGTAATTACTTGACGTTGCTTTCTCTATGGCATAACGTAAGTTTCCTTCTGCTTCTGTAAAGTGCCTTTTTACATATATAACATTCTGTCTTGTAGCATGTAATATTTGTAAACTTATTGTTACACATTACATGCAGGTCTGTCACACTTGAAAATGGCCTAACATAGAGGCCGAAACTGGTAGTGAGGGCTTAAATAAACCACCAATAAATGCAACTGGAGCTGGACTTTCATTAAAATAGGTAGAAATGATCATCAGAATAAAGTACGAGAAATCAGAGCTCGAACAGAGAGATTCAGGTGTTCATTCTTCTCACGCGCTATTCGAGAATGGAATGGGAGATAAATAGCATAATGGTGGTTCGATGAACCCTCTGCCAGCTCCTTAAATGTGATTAGCAGAGTATCCCACGTAGATGTAGATGTAGAATGTAGAGATGCGTCAAACCAGTCTCCGGACGGAAGACCACAACACGTGTGTAAAATTCATTGGCCATCGGCTGTAAGCGTCGCAACTCAACAAGAGTGATAAGAGCGGAGAGAGTGTAGCCCCTGGTGATGAGCCGGGTGTCGAGTGCGTGCACAGTGTTGTGTCGGGGGTGGGCACAGCGGCTGCCGGGGCTTAGCGTGTGTCTGGAGAGGGCGGTGTACGCAGCGCGACATATTGCAGGCGGCGGGCGGCACTGCTGTGCGTTAATATTGCAGGCCGTCTTTGTGGCCGGCGCCATTGTGCGCGGTTTCCCGGGATCGTGGAACAATACGGCCCGCCGCCCGCCGCCTGCCATCTGTTAGCGATCCACCACAGGTAGCCGCGCCACGCCGCGTCCACTTCCGGTCGATAACCGGTTACCGACTCGCGTGCCCCCGTTTTGTTCTAATTGCCAATCTCTGCCCCCAGTCCTCAGAAACGTACACAGACGGCGAGTCGGTAGATAGCTCGCTGTGGATCGGGTACGTATTTCGCGCCTTTAACAACGACGAGTAACGTGACAGTTGAGACAGGGGCCGCGGTGGAGTGGCCGAGCGTTCCGAGCCGCCTAGCTGCGGACCGCACCGCTGCTCACCGTCGGATATTCGAGTCCTCCCTCGGGCACGGGTGTTGTAAGCGTAGAATATCATGACCAGATTAGTTACATCTCAAACATTTACAATCATCTGAACAAAGTTCGGACTACTGATTTATACGATACCATACATATATTGTAGTATCCGATACCGGTTGTCAATCTGTCTGTCTGTAAATCTATCGAACCAAACTGCGTGGTCATCAGTCCGTAGCTTACATACTACTTAAACCTAGGTAAACTAACCTAAGTACAACACACACACCCATGCCCCAGGGAGGACTTTAACCTCCACGGCGAGCAACCGCACGCTCCGTAGCGAGGTGCTTTAGACCGCTCGGCTACTCCACCGCGGCGGTTGTCTATCTAATATATAAAGCAGAGTGTCCGTATGTTTGTACGTGTTGCATAAAAACCTACAGTTTTGTTCCAATCTTTATGAAATTTTGTACACGTAAGCTTCAATCCATGAGGACTATCTCCGTAAGTGTAAGAATCGCATGCGATGTATAGTTCACGAGATATGACGTCATAAACAATGAGATGCGCGAAAAACTGCTGCATTTTGCGACAATGCTGTGCTCATTTTCTCCTAAACCATTGGACCGATATCTACCAAATTTGGTACACACATTCCTTACCGTGAGATAACAATTTCTGCATGGTTAAGAATCACATACCGCACATAGTTCAAAAGATATTACGTCATAACGAATATAAATAGGAAAAAAAGGCAATATAATGCGGCGAGACTTTCGAAATACACTGTATGAGAATGACAGTACTTAGCAAATTGCAACAAACTTTAAACATAATTTCAAACCTTTATTAAACTTTTTCCCTCTGGGAACCATAGTAAAATGATGAAAGCATAAAAGTTTCTCGCTTACTATTTTCCGCTGTTAATGAACTACGACTCTCGGTTTGACGTTACAATTTATAATTTGAACACTACAAATTGTAGCGACAGGAAAATTTTACATACAGTATACACATATATAGTTGAATGTAGCTTCTAAATTGTATCACAGTACGACACATACTTCATGAGATACGAGCATATAGACAGTAACGTTCCGCTGTTCATGGACTAAAACTACGGCTTTCGGTATGACGTTACAATTTACAGTTTCTACACTACGAATTGTAGATGCAGAAATTTTACAGACAGTATACATGCATATTGTTGAGTGTACCTTCTATATTGTCGCACAGTACGACACGTAGTTCATGAGATATGAGGACATAAACAGTAACGTTCATGGAAAACCGCCCCAACATGCACCAAGTTTCAATCTATTACTTCTTTACTACTGATTGTATTCCCAAGAAATTTTACATACATACAGCACTTACGCAAATGAATATATACCGGAAACTGGCAGGAATAAATAAATAAATATCCGGGCAACGCCGGGTTTTCAGCTAGTACTGCATAATGAAGAGTACAAAATGGTTCATAATAAATCAACAGCTGCACGATAGTAAATATTTGCTACAGATACGTTAAGGAGCCAAATAATCTTCTTCCCGCACGCTATTCGAGAATGGAATGGGAGATAAGTAATATAAAGGTGGTTCGATGAGCCCTCTGGCAGGCACTTATTGTGATTTGTAGAGTATCCCATGTAGATGTAGATGTAGAATCTGGCACACCTGCCGAATGGCCCTCGCAAGCACGCAGAGGTGCCACAACCAGACTCTTAGCCCTTTAAGCTGTAAAAAGTACCACGATTACTGTATAGTGCGTATATACAGAGAAAAATATTTTTAAAAAATTCCTTAAAATTGTTACGCACTACTAGCAACAGGAAGTTCATAGCTGGTCAGCTTATAGTGCTTCCATGACGTACTCACTGCAGTAAACGTCACTACTATGCCTCTAATCTTTCCAGAAAGTAACTCATAATGCAATAGTAGTATGTGATTGACTAATTGTACATGGCAAAGGAGGAATACTATAGTAAACAAACGCACGTGTTACGAGTAACTCAATACAGCTAACTGTCGAATTGATTCAGTAGCACTCTGCAATTTTTAATTCCTAGGACGAGCTACTTGCATATGTAACACGATGTTTAGTAGCAGCTATAAATGAAATTGTGGTAAAATGTTGATCAGTTTGGGAGGTAATGGCAAAAATAAGGTACGTAGCTGATCAGCTACAGTATGCATTTAAGTGTTGTATTGCAGGAATTCATTCATCCTACAGAACTGTCCTTAAATCCGTAAGTGTTGGTGGGTTCAGATGGAGATCTCTTTCGAAAAGCATGTCTCAAGAATGTTCGTGTCTTAGGCGTTTCGTGGCCGGCAGAAGTGTTTCAACGCAGAAAATTTTTCTTGGAACCAATTCTGGACGTCTGGGGTGTTGTTCTGCTTTCAAAGTACATCTGAAAGCAGAATTGACATATAGATGATCAGCCAGGATACATAGGTAGGTGTTACCTTTCATATCTAGACGCACCAGTGGTCCAAATAAATGTTTGTATTTTTATGGAAACTACTGTGTCCATCAGTCCCTAGACCAGGGGTTGCCAAACGTTTTTGTCACGTAGACCCCTTGCCAACATTTTCTGTCCTGTGTAGACCCTCTGCCTTTCAGGTACTTAATTTTTTACGAATTCCCAACTTCTAGTATGTTTTTCGAACCTGATTCGTGCTACTAACTTTGATAAATTTTACTGCAAAAGGGTGGAGTGAAAACCGAGAAAAGAGGAAATGCACTTTAGTGTATTCACACATTTTTATTTTCCTTTTTTGATGTAATTTTCTTTTTTTATATAAATAAAAAGCACGTGGGCCTTCACAGTCCGGACATGATATCAGTAGACATTATGAAAAGCTCAGCTCTGTTTGCATAAGGATTTACCAGCACTAAAAAGACAGTAGAGCTTTATATCATAATGCCTCGATAGATAATAATTTGAAGAGACAAAAAAAGCAAATTGCAGCCATGCTAGAATCGTATTCATGTTCCGTAATTCATAAACAAAAAGAAAACAAAGCTACAAACATACACAAAAATGCCCTTTACACACTATTGGAACAAAATATACCGAGGAAATTTTTGAATGCTTTATAAATAAAAAGAGCTCTGCATGAGCTAAAATAATTCAAAACCAAATTACCAACGTCATAATACTCACAATAGCATATATTTGTTACAATAACCCGCTAAATTCAACTGATGAAATTGTGCGCACATACACACGACAGTCCGTAGTTAACCTGTCTCTGTTAGCAGAGATATCGAACTATCTCGGCGAGCGTGTTTTCATAAGACAAAATTTCTAGTTGGTGCGAAGAGTAGGAGCTAGCTCTCAATGTAGAAAAATGTAAGATGAAGCGCATGAGTAGGAAAAACAATCCCATAATGTTCGAATAGAGCATTAGTAGTGAGCGCCTTGATGCTGTCGCGTCTTTCAAATATCTAGGCGTAACATTGCAGAGCGCTATGAAATGGAACGAACAAATTTTCAAATGTTTGTATAGTCTATGGGACTTAACTACGGAGTCATCAGTCTCTAAACTTACAAACTACTTATGAACTAACTAAGACTAAGGACGGCACAAATATCCATGTCCGAGGGGGGATTCGAACCCCCGACCGTAGTGGCCGTGCAGAACGTGACTGAAGCGCCACAGTCCCCGCGGCCACCGCGGACAGTTGTTAGTAAGGCGGACAGCCGACTTCGGTTTATTGGGAGAATTTTGGGAAGATGTACTTCATCTGTAAAGGAGATCGCGTATAAAACGCTTGTACGACCACGTCTTGAGTATTGCTCACGTGTTTGGGACCCACAACAGATCAGTTTAAAGGAAGACATAGAGGAGGTTCAGAGGCGAGCAGCTAGATTTGTTACTGGTAGGTTCGACCAATGCGCGAGTGTCACGGAATGCTCCGGCAAATCAGTTGGGGATCGCTGGAAGAAAGACGACGTTCTTTTCGTGAAATTCTGTTGAGTAAATTTAGAGGGTCGGAATTTGAAGCTGAGTGTAATACGATCTTGCTGCCGCCTAGTTACATTTCGCGTAAAGATCACAAAGACAAGATAAGAGAAATTACGGCTGGTACGGAGGCATATAAGCATTATTTTTTTCCTCGTTCTACTTGGGAGTGGAATACGAAATGAAATGTCTAGTAGTGGTACAGTGTATCCTCCGCCACGCACCTTACGGTGAATTGCGGAGTGTCACGGTCTGCACGGCCACTATGGTTGGGGGTTCGAATCCCCCCTCGGGCATGGATATTTGTGCAGTCCCTAGTTGTAGGTAGTTCATAAGTAGTTTGTAAGTTTAGGGACTGATGACCCCGTAGTTAAGTCCCATAAGCTTAACAAACATTTGAACATTTTTTTGGTATTAGAGAATGGAACGGTAGAGAAAAGTTATGAAAGTGGTTAATGAACCCTCTGCCAGGCACTTGAATGTGATTTGCAGAGTATCTATGTAGATGTAGAAATCAGCTTGTACATTGTTTCATGGCGCTGGAAAACAGCAGGGACTAGTAGGTTCCATCGGGCAGGAAAGGATTGAGCAAGAAATGCACAGGACGTTTCCCTAATATGAACCCTCCGTGCCATAAGGTAGCCGGGGAAGCATCGCTCGCCGTATGGAAGGAAGACTGAGCGACTATTCGGCAGGGCAGCAGCCAAATGTTTATCGCCGCCATAACTCTGGAGGTGCGCGCTTTGATTTCCTTAAACATACAAACGGCCCTAAATAAGCGCGCGCCCGGCCCCCTAAAGTCGCGCATTTTATCACCGGATACAGATGGCGCGCCTAACTCCCCCGGAGATGTTTTCTTTCGCTGCGACTCCTGAGACGTAAATCAGACGGGGCCCCTCCCATCCCCGTGCCTTGCCGCACTCGGCCGCCGTTTATATTTCGCACTCCAGTGATTCCCTCGCGTGTCACCCGAGACGCCGCGAAAACAAATAGCGCGGTCTGTGCCTCTTAAACAGCCGGCTCTGCTTTGCGTCAGCTCGCTGTTTTGGTTTCGATTCTGACGCAGGCCGCGCTATGCGTACACTGCATACGACCCCAAACTTTTCTACTTTGTAAGTGGTGTTCTGTGCAATAAAAACGAATTTCTATCATGAGAATTTACATAAAGTACAATGAAGAATGTCAGGTACGTTATACCTGCTATTCGTAAGCAATAAATTAATGTCAGTAAGGCGCTTGAAAATTTCTGCCAATACCGGGAATCGAACCAGGTTCTCTTCCTTACTGATGTTATATCCCCCCGCGGGCATGGATGTTTGTGTCGTCTTTAGTATAAGGTAGTTCATAAATAGTTGGTAAGTTTAGGGACTGATGAGTCCGCAGTTAAGTCCCTTAAGTTTCACAAACATTAGAACATTTTTCAAGAAATTTTTTTGGATTCGGTGAAGAATGGTTTTGAAGTAATAGGCTTAACATCAGATGTGGCATCATTGTTAGTATTGAATAGGGGATCATGAATGTGTTTTATTAGAGGGACTATGGTCCAGACTGAACGATGAATGGCATAATCAGTCTCGATGATTATGATGCAAATAATTTAATGTAAACTCTGTTAACATTATGCTAAGGAATGTATGCCACTGCCATCTCGCGGCCGTCCTTCAGATTGCACCGGCAGAAGAAAAAAAAATGTCTGTAAATCTATCGGACCAAACTGCGTGGTCATCAGTCCGTAGCTTACAAACTACTTAAACCTAGTTAAACTAACCTACGGACAAACACACACACCCATACCTCAGGGAGGACTCAAACCTCCACGGCTAGCAACCGCGCGCTCCGCAGCGAGGAGCTTTAGACCGCTTGGCTACTCCACCGCGGCGCACCGGCAGAAGAGAAAAATATCATAAAGTAGCAGAAAACCGGGCGTTTCCCGGGTATGTATCTATATATTCCTGCCATTTTCAGGTATATATTCATTTGTATAAGGGCTGTATGTCTGTGGAATCTCTTGGAAATACAATTAGTAGTAAAGAGGAAGTAGATTAAAACTTGGTGCGTGGCGGGGCGGTTTTCCATGAACGATACTGTTTATGTGCTCATATAGCATGGACTACGTGTCGTATTGTGATACAATTTAGAAGGTACACTCAACTATATGTGTGTATACTCTCTGTAAAATTTCCTGAGGCTACAATTGGTAGTGTAGAAATTATAAATTGTAACGTCATACCGAATTACGGAGTTTTAGTCCATGAACAGCGGAACGTTACTGTTTATGTGCTCATATCTCATGAACTACGTGTCGGAATGTGATACAATTTAGAAGGTATATTCAACTATATGTTTGTATCCTGTCTGTAAAATTCCCTGCGGCTATTATTTGTAGTGTAGAAATTATAAATTGTAGCGTCATACCGAAAGCCGTAGTTTTAGTCCATGAACAGCAGAAAAGTAGTAAGCGAGAAACTTTTTTCCTTTCATCATTTTACCATGATTGCCAGCGACAAAAAGTTTAATAAAGGTTTGAAATTATGTTAAAAGTTTGTTGCAAGTCGCTAAGTACTGTCATTCTCATACAGTGTATTTCCAAAGTTTCGCCATATTATATGGCATTTTTTGCGATTACTGTTGGTTATGACGTAATATTTTTTGAACCATGTGCAGTATGTGATTCTTAACCATGCAGCAATTGTTACCTCAGGTAAGGAATGTGTGTACCAAATTTGGTTAATATCGGTCCAATGGTTGAGGAGAGAATGAGCAGCATTTTCGCAAAATGCAGCAGTTTTTCGCGCATCTCATGGTTTATGACGTCATATCTCGTGAACTCGTATGTGATTCTTAGTTACGGCGACCGTCCTCATGGCTTGAAGCTGACTTGTATAAAATTTCATAAAGATTTGAACGAAAGTGTAGATTTGTAAGCAACTCGTACAAACATACGGACACTCTGCTTTATATATTAGAAGAAGCGCGGACGGCATATGCCGTCGCACTCGCTACTGACGTTAAGCACAGATGAAAAGTTCCCCTTCAAATAAGATGTCCCAGATTTGGTATGTCGGTCCCTAATAGTTGAGTTCAGAAGCCGCATTGCTCGCGCCTTAATTCGTTCGCGGCGCTCGCTGTATCTGGTCGGCGGCCGCGGCACTGTGGAGATGCCCACCCAGCCGGAAATCGATTAACACGCGAGATTGGAGCCGTGATCCGCACCGCGAAGCGTGAGCGCACACGCCATTGGTCAGAACCCTGACCGGCGCGGTGCCTCCAGCCACCAAGCCGCTGCCGTTTCCTCGCATATGCGCGCCGCTCAACTGAGTGCGGACCACAGTCTAACATGTACAGTCGCGACACTCACTGCTGTCGAAGTTGTCACCAGCTGACAGTTGTGATGACACTAGCGCTCCTAGTGGTGGACAAGCCGCCGAAGGAGTAATGTTTGTTTATCATTATTTCTGTACGTAATTAACTGAACAGTTACTATTATTGGCCCACTTTAGCGGCAGCTGCGCTGCCACACGTTCCGCTGACGTGCTCTTCCTCTCCAGTGGCCCACACTGTGCCACCACACTACACCCCCACACGTACATTCTGTCGCCAGGCTGCGCAGCTCGTCGTCTCAACCCTTCAACTATCACTTTTTCAAAGACGTTAATGCACAGTCGTTTTAATTCATATTCGCGGAATGTATGACATTAACTGCGAATGGGTTAAGTTGAAAATGTGTACCCAGTCGGGATTCGAACCTGGGTCTCCTCCTTTCTAGGCTGTTGCGCTAACCACTACACCACTGAGGACACAGCGATCATCACACTTGCACGGAATTACTCAAGCACTAGAACTCAAATTCGTAGTAACTTAGTACTGGTTCCCGTAAGAGTAAGAAAATTTTGGCCCACTTCAGATTACGGTAAAGGTAAAGCAGTCAACAATCAGAAGATTGGTTTGAACACCACGGTGCTTTACTAGGCGTGGTCCTGTTTGAAGGTGGTATGCCGTTGCCTTCCTCCGACCTTCGAACTGACTTACCCAGCCAGTTATAGGGGGACCTACAGTTTAACGTGGGTTCCGAACCACGGTGCTACTCGGTATTTTTCTCATGAGCAATACTATAGTAACACTAAAAGTGGGCCTTTTCTATCGTCTTTTGACAGCTCGAAATTTAAATGAAAATAACGGCGTAACTATTCATCTATCATGAAAATTGAATAACCGAATTTGTAGAAGAGAAAATCTCTAAAACTGTGTTCTCTTGTTATATATATATCGTAGCGTTTCAAAGATATTTACAAAAATAACGGCGACTTTTGTATGTATGTCTGTCCGTCTGTCTGTTCGTAACGTGTTCCCTGATTTTAAGACGAACCGTTCAACCGATCAGCACCAAATTTTACAGACATGATTGTAGGCCTCCAGAGACCAGAACCTTCCTTTTTCAAATTTTTCGGACAAAAAATACGGTAGTTATACCAAAAAAAGCTGTTGGTAATGTAATTGTAATTGCAAACGTACCGTTGCATCTGACACAAAAATTGTATAACCCAATTGGTAGAGAATAAAATTCTCAACAACTTAGCTCCCTTACGTTTTTTTCATATCTCGTATCGTTTGAGACATATTTGCAAAAAATAACGGAGATTTGACACTCTCCATTGAATTAACGAAAACCAGCCGTTCGGAGATGTCAAGTGACATTCCTCGCCCAGAACTGTATCTGGCATCTTGCGTTGCGTATTTGATGATTTTCTTATTGTAACTTACACGTTGTCATTTCAAAGCAATGGCGCACTGAAGAATTAACAAAAACACATAGTTCTTCGTACGATAATCTAGTGTCTACAAATGCGATATTATCATCAGTTAACAACGGATATCAATAGTATGAGATTAAAAGACCCATCTTCTGCTTGATAGCCGTAGCATAATGGGTATAGCGTTGGGCTATGACGCTAAAAGTCGGTGTTTCTAAACGCGCCACTACCTAAATCTTTTTTTCCTAAAAGGGTTTCAGACACACTTATTAATTAATTTTCTATGATTTAGATTTTTATTTTGGTCCAAAATGGTTGCACAAACGTATAAAACTACAAATCTAAAGTGGGCCGTAAAACACTCCTTGCGATTTTTTTGCGTTACAAGCATTAGTAAAATATCAAAAGGCATACTTAATCTGAAAATTAATGTAAAATTAGCCGAATTTCCCAAATTCAGTGGTATAAAAAACAAGGTCGTTTTGAACCAATACTTACGAATATGTGTATATTTGCAGCTTATTCCGCTGAAAGTAAGTATGGAAGGAAGGAAGCTGATCATCATACGACAGTGTACTAATATGTGTATATTTGGCTGACTGAGCAGATGATGTACATTCTATAGTTTCAAAAGTTTGTAATCACTGTCTCAATATGTCACGCGTAAATGCTGGTATTTAAAATAAGTAATTTCTTCTTATTATTATTTTTTTTAATAGCTTATGGGGCTTAACTACGGGGTCATCAGTCCCTAAACTTACAAACTACTTAACACTAAGGACTGCACAAATATCCATGCCCGAGGGGGGATTCGAACCCCCGACCGTAGTGGCCGTGCAGACCGTGACTGGAGCGCCTCAGTCTCCTCGGCCACCGCGGCCGGCAGTAATTTATTTATTTATTTATTTATTTTCTAACTTATATGAACTGTATTATCGTCTTATAAAATAGTGATAAAATAATGTTGTTTTAAACGAACTCACTTAAATGAACGAAAGAGAACTGAATTGTTTCTTTTTTTACCTCTCAGATGATTTTTTTTTCATCCCTCAAGTGTATAACAGCAGCCCAGGGTTGTAAACCACTGATCTAAACGTTAATGAAACACGTCAGAGCCTGAAGGTACAGAGACGAAGTGGTGATGGCTGTCACAAGCGGCAGCCGTAGTTATGGCAGCTCCGCTAACTTGCACAGTGGCGGCGGCGGCCTCTTCGCGGTCCTGTTTTATGCATGGCTCGCGTCATCGCGGGCTGTCAGCGCTCTCCGTGGGCTGATCGGGCGAAGCAGCACGCCCACTTGCCGCTACGCAGCTGTCGCTCAAGCACTGTGACTCAGTCGCTCCGCGTCACAACTGTCGACATTCACTCCAGGGGTTGCGGGCCACGCGGCTTCAAAGCTTACGTCTCTGCGCATGCGCGGCTTCAGCGACAATTGTCGTTCTCTGTACCTTCACTACTGCCGTGGCAGCTGTTATGCTGACCAATGACGTAGGCCTGATTTACACGAACGAATTTATAACAGTAATAAATTAGATCAAACACTGGTCCTGTTTTTTGACAAACACCTTTCGCGTCACGCCGAATTAAGGCATTACTCTGTCGTCCATACTATATATCTCCCATTCCATTCTCGAATAGCGCGCGGGAAGAAAGAACGCCTGAATCTCTCCGTTCGAGCTCTTATTTCTCGTATTTAATTCTGATGATCTTTCCTACCTATGTAAGTGGGAGTCAAAAATATGTTTTCGTATGCGGTCGAGAATACTGGTGATTGGAGTTTCGTAAGTAGCCCACGCCGCAGCGATAAGCGCCGTTGTTGTAATGAATCCCATCTCAGATCCTGTATCATTTCCGTGACGCTGTGTTCCCTGTATCGTGACAATACAAAACGAGCTGCCCTTTTTTGAACTCTTTCGATGTCGTCCATCGAACCCACCTGATAAGGATCCCACACTGGGCAGCAGTATTTCAAAACAGGACGGACAAGGGTAATGTATGCAGTCTCTTTAGTAGTTCTGTTACATATTATAAGGGTTCTACCAGTAGAACGCAGTCTCTGGTTCGCCTTTCCCGCGACATTATCTACGCGTTTTTTCCAGTTTAAGTCTGAAGTAATAGTAATTCCTAAATATTTTGTGGAGTTTATGGATTTCACGTTTTATTGGTTTATCTTGTAAACGATGTTTAACGGATTTCTTTTCGTACTCATGTGGACGACTTCACACTTCGCATTATTTAGAGTCAATTGCCAATTTTTAGACCATAGTGATATGTTATTTAGATCGTTCTGCAGTTGGTGTTGACCTTCAGATGCTTTTACTAGACGGTAAACAACCTAAGAGAGCTACTTAAGATTTTCTCCCAAATCGTTTATGTAAATAAGGAACAGCAGAGGACCAATGACACTACCCCGTGGAATGTCCGATATCAACTTTGTTTTAGTCGATGCCTTACCATCGATTACTACAAACTGTGTCCTTTCTTACAGGAAATCCCCTATCCAGTCGCAAATGAAAATAAGGAACATTAGGGGCTCTTGGGGAACGCCAAGATATCAGTTCTACTACAATAATGTTGGCCGGCCGCGGTGGCCGAGCGCTCTGCGGCGCGCCAGTCACAGGCTGCACGGCCACTACGGTCGGAGGTTCGAATACCACCTCGGGCATGAATATTCTTGCCGTCCTTAGTCTTAGCTAGTTCATAAGTAGTTTGTAAGCTTAGGGACTGATGATCCCGTAGTTAAGTTTCATAAGTTGTACAAACATTTGAACATTTTGAACAATAATGTTGGCAGTACCAGAGAGAGAGTCTCGTATCCGACGCCACGTGGCGCCCCCTACCTGACCTATATACTCAAACAGAGTTTGAAGTACCTCGCTTCAGAAACATTAGGAGATGAATGTATATATTTTATTTGTGACTAGTTATTTTATGTTCGGTGATGCCTCAACCTGGATGTACTCTTTTAGTATATAAAAAAATGTCGTGAAGTTATGTAAATTACGACAGGTCTGAAGATGGCGTCGAGCACGCCGAAACCGGTAACATAATAAATGAAAAATGCGATCTTGGCTGCAAAATCATTATTATACTTCTGAGGAAGTCTTACGCAACCGAAGAAGAAACATTACGGGAAAGTTTTACAATTTCTTCATGTCCAATGAGCCGTCTGCCATGCGCTTAATTGTGCTTTTCGCAGAAAGTAACGAAATATGACGTAATAAACAATGACATGTGAGGAAAACTGTTACATCACGGGACAATATTGCACATTTCCTCCTAAACCACTGGACAGATGATAAACATATTCCCTACCGTGAAGTAACTTCCTGGTTAAGAATCACATATGACATATGGTCCAGAATATATGACGTCACAAACAATAGGAATCGCAAATAACTGCATAATGCGACGAGACTTTACTCATACACTATGAGAATGAAATTACTTAGCAACTTGCAACAAACTTTAAACATAATTTCAAACCTTTATTATACTCTTTCTCGCAGACAACCTCAGTAAAATTATGAACGGAAAAAAGTTTCTTGCTTTCTACTTTCATGCTGTACATGGCATGAAACTACGGCATTCGAAATGACGTCACAATTTATAATTTGTACACTACAAATTGTAGCCACGGTAAATTTTACATACAGTGTACATACATATAGATGAATGTCCCTTAGAAATTGTATCACAGTACTACACGTAGTTCATGAGACATGAGGACATAAACAGTAGCGTTCATGGAAAACCGCCCCATCACGCACCAAGTTTTAATCTATTACTTCTTTACTACTAATTGAATTCGCAACAGATTTTACACACATACAGCACTTACACGAATGAATATATACCTGGAAAATTAAACATTTGTGCAACATATAACTCAATAAATTTGAGATCATATGAATATTATATGTCATTTATATTTTGATTACTATCTTTCTTTGGGCACTGCACTAATAATTTTGTACATTATGCAAGACAGACTTATTTCTTAAAATATTCTCCCATAAATATAACATGCTTTTAGAAGAAAAATGGGATTGATAGAGAGAGAGAGAGAGAGAGAGAGAGAGAGAGAGAGAGAGAACGGATAGGGGAAGTATAACTCAAGGCTGAAGTAAATAAATATCCGGGCAATGTCTGGTTTTCAGCTAGTCTCACATATTTCTGCAACTATTTTACTCTTTCTGCCACTTGTGAAGCAAGTAATATTAGATAGGAAGTGCCGGCCGCGCTGGCAAATGTTCAAATGTTTGTATAGTCTATGGGACTTAACTAAGGGGCCATCAGTCCCTAAACGTACAAACTACTTATGAACTACTTATACTAAGGACGGCACAAATATCCATGCCCGAGGGGGGATTCGAACCCCCGACCGTAGTGGCCGTGAAGACCATGACTGGAGCGCCGCATCCCCTCGACCACCGCGGCCGGCGCCGCGGTGGTCGAGGGGATGCGGCGCTCCAGTCATGGTCTTCACGGCCACTACGGTCGGGGGTTCGAATCCCCCCTCGGGCATGGATATTTGTGCCGTCCTTAGTATAAGTAGTTCATAAGTAGTTTGTAAGTTTAGAGATTGATGACCCCGTCGTTAAGTCCCACATGCTACACAAACATTTGAACGGTTTTCGCAGTAAGTATGTAGATGCAGAAAACAAAGCGTGTACCACTCGTCGACTGAAGACCGCCACTCTGAAATCAGCCAGTGACGCATCGGCGCGCACAGACACGCAGTCGTCCTGTAATGAGACCAGTGGCCGGACACGGCACGGTAGATTGCGCATCGATGCGCGCGCTAGTTGCACGGCTGCCAACTGTTGCAAATCAGACATAAACGGCAGGTGTCGGCGAGCAAAGCGCTGCCCCGCGGGTCAACCGATAGCGCGGTCGATGGCCATCAGCGGCCAGGTGCTCCTATTGCACTCAATTACCGCGGGCCTCCTCACTCGTCCGCCCTTCGTCCGCCGGCCAATCGCATCGCGGCGACTAAATTATGGCACTCTGCCGCCCAAAGCGGCCGTAATGGGCTTTCCCGCCGTGCGCGCGTATTTGCACGCGACATTACGCGCCCAACCTTTGTGTGCAAACCGTTCATGAATACTGCAGCGCCCCGTGATGCCGCTATCTCTGACCCTTCTTGTCGGCCGTTCCCCCGCGGCGGCCGTGTAAAGTGATCGGCGCCGAGTTGATTAGCAGCGACACCTGTACTTGTTGCACTCTGCGCGCGCGTGCGACCCGTTAACGCGGAATTTCGTGAGCGGCGGCGGCGGACGCGTTTAAGCCCGCTCTGATCGCCGGCGCATGCGCTGTAAGCGCCACCACCTGAGGGAGGCCAGTATTTTTACAGCTGAACTGATCGCCATTTCTCTTGCTCTTGGCCGCGATGGAGTAGCCGAGCGGTCTAAAGCGTCTCGCTGCGGAGCGCGCGGTTGCTCGCCGTGGAGGTTCGAGTCCTTCCTGGGGCATGGGAGTGTGTGTTTGTCCTTAGGTTAGTTTACGTAGGATTAAGTAGTTTGTAAGCTACGGACTGATGACCACGCAGTTTGGTCCGATAGATTTATAAACATTTGAACATTTTTGATTTCTTGCTCTTGACCACCTGCCCCCGGAAGTCGTATGCAGCGACTCCCTTAGTGGCATGCAAGCCTTTTCCAACTATTTTTCTTCCCATCCGTTGGTGCAATCCATCCAAAATGCTTCACACGGCAAGTCTGGATGTTCGGTGGACTTTATCTGGACCCCTGGCCACATTGGCATCCCGGAGAACGAGCATGTCGATCGGCTTGCTAAGCTCGCCACCACCGCTCCTACAAATGTTCAAATGTTTCTATAGCTTATGGGACTTAACTACGGGGTCATCAGTCCCTAAACTTACAAACTACTTATGAACTAACTAATACTAAGGAAGGCACAAATATCCTTGCCAGAGGGGGGATTCGAACCCCCGACCGTAGTGGCCGTGCAGACCGTGACTGGAGCGCCTCAGTCCCCTCGGCCACTGCGGCCGGCCACCGCTCCTCCCCTGGATATTGGTATCCCAGAACGGGATATCTGAATGGATTTGCGCCACAAGGTTCTTGAGGCTTGGAATACGCAAAGGGCAGCACTGAGCACTCCGAACAGCTCCGAGCGATCAAGTCCTCTACGGCCGTCTGGAAGTCGTCTTTCAGGCCTTCCCGTAGGGACTCTGTTGCTCTGTGTCGCTTACGTATTGGCCATACGTGGTTGACACATGGCTACCTTTTACGTAAAGAGGACCCACCGAAATGCCGTTGTGGAAGTTTGTTGACAGTGGTCCACATCCTATCGGACTGTCCGTTTTTAGCCGCCTTGCGGCAGTCTTTTAACCTCCCTACTGCGCCTGCCTTGATTTTATCTGCCAATGCCTCTATGGCTGACCGAGTTTTAGGTTTTATACCTGCAGCTGGATTTTATCACTCTATTTAGTGGCGGGCTTGTGCCTGGTGTCTCAGGCTCCCACCTCTCATATTTTACTCTGATGTTTTTCTTACTTTTACCCTGTTTTTACCTCAGTTTTTTGTCTGTGCATAGTGACCGGCTCATCTTGTATTTGTTTGTAATCAGCCAGCCACTGTTCCCTGCTCTATTTTAGCTTAGTTCAACACTTGGTCTCTCTTATTCCCGTCTCCTTCAGTGTTGTTGAGAGTATCAAGTTCATTGGCACTCTGTGCCCTTACTCTTCTCTTCTGGGTATTGAGCTATATTTAACTTTTCCTACTTGGATGTCTTGTCTTCGTAAGGAACAGAGGACTGATAACCACGTACTTTAGTCCCCTCTAAACCCCAAACAACAACAACAACAACAATAAAAGAATACCTCTGTCCTCAGGTAGGTACTTATATCTGCCACTCTATGCCTCCAGTTCAAGTTATCCGTAGGGCACCCTAGCAGTAGAAAATGTTTGTTCTAGTCCTAAGGTATATAAATTCGATTAGAACATAATTCTATTAGTAATTTCAGACACTGAAGGTTAGGAATAGAAAGAGCGGTTCTAATAACAAAGCAAACATCTAATACGCAACATGAACCTTTTTTTCAAGATATCGCCGATGATCTTAAAAATTGCTTCATTAATCAAGTCTTGAAATCCAGATTTTGGTTTTGAAATCACACCAGAAAATTACTATTCTTCCTCGCTTAATGCTTGATAACCACTGCTGTGTCATGGACGAAAAATGATTTTGATACGATAATCTGAGATATCCTCACTCTCGTCTATATAATAACATCCACCCAACACAAACGTCACCATTTTCTTATAGAAATCAAACAAGTACTCCAGCGAAACTTCTTGGCAGACGAAAAAAGTGTGCCGGAACCGGGACTCAAACCTGGGACCTTTGCCTTTCGCGGGCAAGCGCTCTACCGACTGAGCTATCCCGACACGACTCCGATGCCGCCTCACAACTTACTTCCGTCAGTACCTCGTCTCCAACTTTCCAAACTTCACAGAAGCTCTCCTGCGAACCATGCAAGATTAGCACTCCGGGAAGAAAGGATTTGGTAGAGACATGGCTTATCCACAGCCTAAGGAATGTTTCCAGAATGAAACTTCACTCTGCAGCGGGGTGTACGCAGATATGAGACTTCCTCGCAGATTCTGCCAGGAAGTTTCATTCCGGAAACATCCCTTAGGCTGTGGCTAAGACATGTCTCCACCATATGCTTTCTTCCAGGAGTGCTAGTCTTCCAAGGTTCGTAGGAGAACTGTGAAGTTTGGAAAGTAGGAGGCGAGGTACTGGCAGTCGTTTCGGGATAACTGAGTGGTAGAGAGCTTGCCCACGACGGGCAAAGGTCCCAGGTTCGAGTCCCGGTTCCGGAGTGATCTCCAGTGCGATACTTTCTACATAAACCAGCTGCCTAGAAAACAGGAGACCCGGGTTCTAATCCCGCCTGTGTAACCATTTTCAGCTTTGGTCATTCACAGTTGATGTCATGTATTCCGTTAATATAAGAGAATTACAACTGCAGGATCAGAAGTGACGTCTGTTCTTGCGGAACACACACACACACACACACACACTGTTATGTATTCCAGAAAATGATCTATTTCTGAAGATTTTTCCAATGAGGTTGAAATGACAAAACACTGTCGCACATTGTTGTCAACTCTATCCATTCAATCAATACTTGCACCCATAAAAATAGTGCATCTAGAAGTCGACGATACCTGTAGTAATCGAACTATGTCCTCGTCTTCTTGAACCAAGATTTTGTTCTAAACTCTCAGTAAAGCACAGTGTTTGCTTTCAGCGCGAATAAAGACTTTCCTGTGACAATCATTGCAATAATTCATCGTGTTTTTTTATAAATTTTTTTATACATTGGCAAGTAGAAATATCTGCTCTGCGATTTCGAGGTATTTCTTCGCAAGGCATCTGATCCTAATTAATCAAGCGTGGGACGCCAAAATTTTCGGAAATGGCTTTTTTCCCTCTCCTGTCGATATTTTTATCCTCTCCCCTTTACTGTGTACCCGCCCGCACCAACGAAAGTCAATTCGATGGCATTTTGCATGCGTTTGATATGCCGGCTCACTCTTTGGCCGGTCCGGCGGACTTTTTCACGTATCGGAAACAGATTAGACGGCGCGCGGTGCGGCGCGGGTGACGGTGACGTATCAGCGGCGCTGTTCATCACTCACGTGACACGCTCTGCGGGGGCGGCAGCAAGCGGCTAGCGGCTAGCAGGCACACGCGTGCAGCTGCGCACCTGTTAACGGCACTGCCAACACTCCGGAGCTGAGCTCCAAATATCACCTCATACTTGCTAATTGTTATCGCGTTCCCTTATCTCTTTCACGCGTCAATGTTTACTTCCCTGCATCTTAATATAGCACTCATTATATGAACATTTTTTTGGCGTTCCTGTACATACATACATACATACTCCTCTCTTTGTTTAGCATCATACATTTTTTTGTTTGTTCTACATTTAACACTATAATATTGGCCTGTTAGCTAGATTACGAATGTGCTGCGAATACTCAGAAAGAAAGATCTTTTATCATTTAGCTACACTATAGCAGCTCAACAACTGGAAGCAGTTAATTCTATAAATTATCTACGAGTAGTCATTAGGAGGGATTTAAAATGGAACGACCGTATAAAATCAATCGTCGGTAAAGCAGATGCCAGACTTAGAATCATTGGGAGAATTCTAAGGAAATGCAGTCCGAAAACAAAGGAAGTAGGTTACAGTACACTTGTTCGCCCACAGCTTGAATACTGCTCACCGGCGTGAGATCCGTACCAGGTGGGATTGATAGAGGAAGTGGAGAAGATCCAACGGAGAGCAGCGCGCTTCGTTACGGGATCATTTGGTGATCGTGAAAGCGTTACGGAGATGATCGCTAAACTCCAGTGGAAGACTCTGCAGGAGAGACGCTCTGTCGCTCGGTACGGACTTTTGTCGAAGTTTCGAGAACATACCTTTACTGAGGAGTCTAGCAGTATATTGCTCCCTCCTACGTATATCTCTCGAAGAGATCGTGAGGATAAAATCAGAGAGATTAGAGCCCACACAGAGGCATACCGACAACCCTTCTTTCCGCGAACAATACGTGACTGGAATAGGAGGGAAAATCGTTAGTGTTACTCAAGGTACCCTCCGCCACACACTGTCGGGTGGCTTGCGGAGTATGGTTGTAGATGTAGATTACAAAAACTGACTACTGCATCTACGATTTAACCACTTCTTCGGCTTGCAGCGATTTAGCTATAATAAATGTATTTAGCAGATCTCCCGCAATCACAAGGCGGCGGAGGGAGGGGGTAGTACATTTCCATAACTGCGAGAAAGTGGTGGGCTTTACTTGCAGCCAAAATCACTGCAAATACGTCTGTGATAAATTACTTCCCGTTATCTGTGAAATGTAGCAATTTTCGATTACTGATGGAAATTTTCCACAGCTGTGATAAATTATTCCTCCAAAGAGGTAGAGTGGGTGACCAGTACTTACCTTAGTGCTGTACCGCCGATAGTCACTCAAAGAGAAAAAGGATGAAGCAAATAACACTGGGTTTCCGAACAGGGTTCCTTCATTAGGTAGGAGAGAAAGGAAGAAAAAAAAGTAATAGGAGACAGAAGGGGAAGGTAATTCATGACTTAGGCCATCAGGATGATTGTTCCCTAATTTCTTTTACACTTCAATGTTTGCTTTCGCGTATGTTGATATAGCTCTAATTATAGGGAGGAGATGATTGAAGGGGCTGGTATTAAAGGAAGGGAGTACGTGACTATGAAGGCCGTCGCGGATGACAGAAGAACATTGAAACTGTGGTAACACCTTCATTGGGGCAGAAGAATAAGAAAAATAATTATATTAATAATAATTCGGGTAGTATCGACGGCTGTTCAAAGCCAAGTCTGTCTATCCGAATGTACGTTTTTCGTAAGGATAGCACTTTAATTTTCCTCAATCCTGGCTTGCTGTTAGTCTGTAACCACCTCACCGCTGGCGGAACGTTAAAACAGTGATACTTCTTTTCCTACACCTTTCATTGAAGTTATATAGGTACATTTCCACAGACTGGCCAGTCAGTGGAGCACATGAAACATTCTTCTCGACGGGGAGCTCAGCAATACAATATTAGCCGATTAAGAACCGCCATCAGTATGTCAAATGGCACTTGGCGATTCTCCTGTTTTTGGCATTAATTAACTATTTATTAAAACGACACTTTACGCCAACCTTCATCTGGCAAGTGTAGAATTTCTGTCCTTTGATTTCTTTTTAAAATTGTCACTAGGCCCTCATACTTTGTTGTAAATGAACCGGCTAAGTGAACTGATTCATCTATTCTGGTGGCTTAAGGGTTTTATTTAGCCTCCCCCTCTTTTATGATAACGTGCAATAGTTATTTTGATGAAATATATGGAATATTTTACTCTACGGCATTTCTAGTGGAGGCAAGTATGACGTTTATAAATCGTGCCTTGGCCGATTATATCGAGAGAGAATGGTTTAGCTTAACGGCACAAGCAAGGCTATCTGGCTCATCGACCCCAACCGTCAGACGGATTGCGTAGTCACTGCCGACACTCCAAGACGCATTGCGTAATAAATTTAACTTTACCTAGGTACACTGGTCCAACGTCGAATGATGAACGTAGCAACCCCCTTGCCGGGCGGTGAAATGTCTCCTACCACCCCCTTTCGAAATGGTCCACAGTGAGACTTGCTCCACCATGCAAGCATGAGATTCCGACATCAGCTAGGCAGTTGGATTAGCGCGATGGTTAATACTCCTGCCTCCTTATTTCCGAACATTCACCATAATTTGCACTGCGGTTACTTATTTTCCTCAGACCACTTATTCATGCTACCACCAGAACGGTCTACAATAATTACGCTTTCCGCAATTTTACTGTTGTGTCAGGGTTTCATTTCTAAAATCCTCGGTGTCAGTACTTGTCTCGGTTTTATATTTGCCTCTTAAAATGAATAAAAATTCAACTGTAACCCAGTTATTCTGTACCGGATTTAGCACATTTTATACAAATGGCCTGTAGCTCTCTAGCTTGTACACACTGGCTGTATTCCTGGGAAAGGATTTTAACACATTTAATTTATTGTGTCAGCTTTTGTGTTTTGTCATTACCGACTTGTTGTTCGAATAAGTTGACTAATTCCGCGGCCTCCAGGGCAGGTTCAGTCATTTATCATCGCATTACCCGGTTTCGACCTGCCAGAGGGGGATTATCTCTGGCCCGCCTCGAATGCTTTTATGAATGTGGCGTGGCGCTGTTTGGTCGGTACATGTGAGCGAAAATTAGGCCTGCCAATAAAACCAGCCAGGTGTAATATGCGGGCAGAGATTGTTTTCAGGTAGCCCCTAACATTCCCCAGATATATTCCTACAATATAAATTCGACATGGAAGTTCCTAAGTTGTAGCTCAAGTGATGATTGCCTGGCACAGTGGCGTTCATGAGTTCGTTTTAATTTTGACGCGGAAGTAAATCCTTACTCTTTTGGTTCTCTTGACTTTGCAGGCTAGGATTGTGAAACGTTCTCATTGCTATTCGAATAGTACATGTACTGTTTCGATTAATTCTATTTTTAATTATGAAATTTTTGGTACATTTAAAGCCTCTCAGAGTTACGTATGCTATGAAGTTAACGCAGTTAGTATCGTTCTTATATATCAGTCAAATCCCGAATTTAATGCTTTTTTATTAAACTTTTCGTGTTTTGACTCCTATTTTGACAGCTCAGTCAGCTGAAACCATGTAACATCGCTTACTAAGCTGTCAAAACACGAAGCCGCGGCGGAGCGGCCGAGCGCATTGAGGCGCTATGATCCGATGCTCGAGGCCGTTCCTCGTCGGGGGTTCGAATCCCCCATCGGGCATGGATTCTTTAGTATAAGGTAGCGCATAAGTAGTTTGTAAGTTTAGGGACTAATGATCCCGCAGTTAACTCACATAAGCTTGACAAACATTTGAACATTTTTGAACAAAACATAAAAAATAAATAATTTCGGAATTTGATATATTAGAACGATAGTAACTGCGTTCATGGTTAACAGCAGTAAAATAGTCAAATCATCATGACAGCAAATAAGAAAACATTACAAGGAAGTAAAGATTCATAAATCTGAAGATGGCAATTGTGGTGAAACAGACCCGTCCTATTTAATAAGTAATGTTTCCATATAACAGCGTCTTTGATACAGCAAAGTTTCTTACAATGTGCCGGCCGCGGTGGCCGAGAAGACTGAGGCGCTCCAGTCACGGTCTGCACGGCCACTACGGTCGGGGGTTCGAATCCCCCCTCGGGCATGGATATTTGTGCCGTCCTAGTTCGTAAGTAGTTTGTAAGTTTAGGGACTGATGACCCCGTAGTTAAGTCCCAAAGACTATACAAACATTTGAACATTTTCTTACAATGTAGTTATATGACATATGACGCAGCAGGCCCAAATGAATACAAAGAAATTGCTACAGACTGTCCACTGAGAGACGTGTCTAAGACATTTTGTGCTGATATGAACCGTGATTTTTTGCACTGTTGCGCTTCTGTCACCGCTGACAATCCGTGTCTGATGTAATCGAGGGTTGCCAGACGACCGCTAGTTCTTCTGTTACGGACTGTAACAGCCTCTTTCAACCATTCACGATACACCTCGTACACAGTTGGACGTGTGAAGCCGAATTACTGCACCACTGTTGAAATCCGTTGGGCACCGACCAGAGTATCCAGCTTGAGCTCACAGCAACTTTGCACGTATTGTAAGTTGCACAGCGACGCGTCATCTGGTGTGGCCCTGCAATACAGGTGCAGGTGGTACAGGAGTGCGGTGCGGAAACACAGGTGCGCGTATGGTATCGACAGTGGAGCCAACACGAGCACGCACACACCGGCCGCGGCAGTGCGGTGTCGCTGCGGAAATGAGCGGTGTCGGGGTGGCTGCAGTGCGCGGGGCTTCCTCGCTCTCAATTACGGGAGTAGGCAGAATGGACTGCGCCGCCAGAGGACCGCGCTGATTGTCCCCCGTAATGGAAGGCAGGGCTCGTTTTTATTTGGCTGCCCCTGGCTCCATCAGGTGCAGCGCAGAATCACGTCTGCGCTGTTGACGCAATCTCCCCCGAGTGCACCTGCTGCTGCTGTGCTGTCAGCAACGCCTCTCGTACGTCGTTGTTTCCTAGGTACCCGCTGAATTTTGCATCACCAAGTGGGGAATACCTGCAATTCATCAGGTAAACGCGGCGGACAGTAGCTCTATTATTACTTTTTCATTATTTATTTTTATTTCGCTTCTGTATGCATATAAGATGAACATTAACAAGAGCAAAACTAGGGTAATGGAGTGTAGTATTAGAAAATCTGGCGATGCTGAAGGAATTAGATTAGGTAAAAAAGGTAAAGCAGTTAACAATCCGAAGATTGGTTTGAACACCACAGTGCTTTACTAGGCATGCTCCTGTTTGGAGGTGGTATGCCGTTGCCTTCCTCCGACCTGACTTACCCAGCCAGTTATAGGGGGGACCTACAGTTTAACGTGGGTTCCGAACCACGGTGCCACTCGGTATTTTTCACATGAGCAATACTGCCAGAGGTGAAAGAAGTGGAAAAGTGACAGATAAAAATCCTAGGACCTGGCGGGGATCGAACCCGCGACCTTTGGATTTGTAGTCTGGCACTCTACCACTGTGCAACCGAGGCAACGAAGCAATAAAGGAGGTAGACGAGTTTTGTTACTTGGGCAGTAAAATAACAAATGATGGTCGCAGTACAGAGGATATAAAATGCAGAATGGCAATGGGTAGAAAAGTGTTCTTGAAAAAGAGAAATTTGTTAACATCGAATATTGATTTAAGCCTAAGGAAGTCCTTTCTGAAGGCATTTGTATAGAGTGTTGCCTTGTATGGGAGTGAAACATGGACGATAAACAGTTTGGACAGGAAGAGGATTGAGGCTTTTGAAATATGGTGCTACAGAAGAATGCTGAAGATTAGGTGGGTGGATCGCGTAACTAATGAGGAGGTACTGAACAGAATTGGGGAGAAAATAAACTTGACTAAAAGAAGGGATAGATTGGTAGGGCACATTCTTAGACATCAAGGAATTGTGAATTTAGCGTTGGAGGGAAGTGTGTGGGGTAAAAACCGCAGAGGAAGACCAAGAGATGGATATAGTAAGCAGATTCAGACAGATGTAGGTTGCCGTTCGTATGTGGAGTTAAAGAGGCTTGCCCAGGATAGGGTATTGTGGAGAGCGGCATCAAACCAGTCTCCGGACTGAAGACCACAACAACAACAACAACAACATGAATTCTCCGGTATACCAAAGCTAAAATTTGGCTAAGTTGGAGCTCTAATAGACAACCATGCTGCATTGAAACGAGCTGTACGGAAGTGAGAACTGGAACAACACAGGTAAAAGAAATAATATACTGATGTGAGATCCTGGTAGAGATGAAGAAGAGATTTCAGTGAACAAGGGTATGACTGTGTGTGGTTCGTGAACGAACTAGTTCAACTATTCCATGAAAAGGACTGTAATCCATTTTAGCTCACTTTGTTGAATTACAGTTCTTTTACTACTTACTTCCCAGATCTGCTTGAAATTAGAAGTAGCATGCTTAAATATCTCTTCCCATGGTACTGAGTGCAGCCCACCGCCAGGACCTAAAAGAATGTATTTCAGAAGGCCTAACTTGTAACTGCGTCGACTGTATCGTACGGGAAGGCCGAAATAGTTCACTTCGTGGAGTTCATGAAGTAGTTCTGAACTGCGCGAATGAGTCGTATAAAAAACGAAATCAGTTAATTCCAATGTTTGTAAAGCTTATGGGACTTAATTGCGGTGTCATCAGTCCCTAAACTTACAAACTACTTATCAACTACCTTATACTATGGACGGCACAAATATCCATGCCCGAGGGGGGACTCGAATCCCCGACCGTAGTGGCCGTGCAGACCGTGACTGGAGCGCCTCAGTCCCCTCGACTACCGCGACCGGCTTCAGTTATTTGACTTAGTTCAGATGGTGAACTATTTCCGAGCTGCGAGAACTAAGATGGGGGAAAGAATCGAAATAGTTAGTTTTCTTAGTTCATTGAAGAATTAGCCAAACTGCGCGAACTACGTTAGATCGGATACCCGAAACAGTTCTGCTAGTTCACTTTGAAGGAGAGTGTATGTCAGTCAGATTTTTTAAATTAATCTCCATATATAAATGAGGTGAAAAATATGTCTATTAAAGCAATTTTGCATCTATGAGAAAGAAAATTCGTGTATCGTTATCAGTCAGTTACGTATTTTAAAGATTTTGGAAATTCAACCAGTAAGGGGGTGATATCTTGTGTGAAAATTTTTTTCTTCTAAAAATAAAATTTACTATGTAGTTCATTGAACTAGTCCAATAAGAAGAACTATTCCGTAATAATCGTTTCCGTAAAAGGAACAGCTGTTCGCATGTCTACAATCAACATAAGTGGAGAAGAATACCAAAGAGCTCGATAATTTAAATGCCTTCGCTCGACAATAAGAGACGAAATATGAAAGAAGCAACAATTAAAGAAATGATGTCAAGTGTAAACCTATGCTGTTATTACTGTAGAATGAATTCAGGCTTACGAAAGTAAAAATAGAATTCACTATTTTAAGAGCTACAGTAACGCATGGATCAGAATACTGCGTGGTGATTATAAACGAAGAAGGCTGGCTGGAAACGAATATTTTGAGAAGGATATATGTCTCCAGTCACAGTTAAAGACAGAAGACGTTCTAAACAGGGCGAAACATTATGACTAGGAGAATATCAAAATAGTGGTTGGCAGCGACCTGACGTAAGTGAATATCGTTGGGAACTCATACTTAGTCTTCTTACATCGAAACATCGAGATTCGCAACAGTCGTCGAGCTGTGGCCCCTTAGAAAGTGAAGAGACAGCACGAATTCGTTTGTTTTTATGATGAAAGCTTTTATACTCTACAAGGCAACGTTTGCTGCTTGGTGCAGGGTAACTTTTTTATCCAGACTTTGACATAGTTCAGGGTCGGATCCAGAACGGCATGCTGGGGGAGGGGGGACAGTGAAAGAATTTTCATCGTCAGCTAACCTCCTGCTCGGTAGAAAGACTCTAGTGCCGGTTACCCCTTACACCACGCCCAATCAACCAATCTTAAAGAATCTTAAAGAAGAAGAATTAAAAAAAAAAAATGCAGAGAGAGAGAGAGAGAGAGAGAGAGAGAGCTGCTGGGGGTGGGGTTGGGGGAAGCGAACGACCTTTATCCGCTTATGAGATAGTTATACAAACATGGAGGTTGGTAGACTCCTTTACTGAAGAGATGAAGTGAGACATGCGAAGGAGCAAGGAGTAAATGGAGAGAAGGGGGCAGGAGAGGTGGAGGAAGAGAGGAATATAGAGTGGAAGATAAGGGCTGAGCGAGGCGGTGCCTTGCATTTGTAGCAAGTGGTATAGTGCCAACCTACAAAGTCAAACGTCGCGAAATGTTCAAATGTGTGTGAGGTCTAATGTGACCAAACTGAGTGGTTATCAGACGATAGACTTACACACTAATTACATGACAACACAAACACCAATGACGGAGGAGAGACTCGAACCCCCGACCGTAGCGGCCGTGCAGACCATGACTGGCGCGCCGCCGGCCGCGGTGGCCGAGGGGACTGAGGCGCTCCAGTCACGGTCTGCACATCCACTACGGTCGGGGGTTCGAATCCCCCCTCGGGCATGGATATTTGTGCCGTCCTTAGGATTAGCTAGCTCATAAGTAGTTTGTAAGTTTAGGGACTCATGACCCCGTAGTTAAGACCCATAGACTCTACAAACATTTGAACATTTTGAACTGGCGCGCCGCAGACCTCTCGGCCACTGCGGTCGGCAAAGGTCACAAGTTCGATCACCATTCAATCGTTGGATTTTTACCTATCACTTTTCAATACTTCTACTTCTGGAAAAAAAATTCCGAGTTTCTCCATGATTCGGATTCCATGTTACAACCTTGGTCCACCTACAGCTGCCTGGCCAAGTCAGTTCAATGGCCGGAGGAAAGCAATGGCATACACCTCCGATAGAGCTACTACAAGCGTCTTTCCAAATCCACGTGACTAGCCCGGCCCGCTGTTGCGAAGACGCGGATATTTCGGCCACTGTATGAGGAGGTTGCTGCGGCTCTTCCGCCGCCGCCGCTGCCGCCGACGTCCGGCAGGTGCGTGGGTCGAGAAGCCCCAGCCGTAATCGTTATTGGCGGCGGTCGGCTCGCCTTTGTACGGCTGCGGAAGTGCCGCCTTCCTGCCGCTACGTTCTGCACGCATCGCAGGTGGACTTCCCTAGGCAAACAGGTGCCTGGCGAGTCCAGCGCGCTGCCCGTCCGTGCACACAACCAGGAACAACCAGTCAAGTGCCGCGTCTCTGCAGCCGGACAACCTCTCTCATGACGTACAGGAAGACGGATAGACTATGACACAAGTCCGGCAACCAACAGTCCTGGCCCGTGCGCAGAAACGCATTGTCGAGTTGTCGCCCGTGCGCAGGGACACTTTGTTTCTGAGGAGCGGCCGGCTCAGTTGCACGTTGCCGCTGGGCCGTACACTTCGTATGCTAAGCCGGCACTCAGCCAAGCCCGTACCACGCCGTAGCGGAGAAGCGAGGCAACTGTCACCCAATTGAAGCGGCTGATCGCCGCCATTTGCAGGGAAGAATCCTAGTACTGAATTTGTGATTTGAAGTGTATGAGACGCAACAACAGCAAGATGAAGCGCAAAATAAACGAATGTTAGTTAAAAAAATTACTGGGTATTGCAGTCTGTTTAAAAAGTATTCTTAAATGAATGAAGTCTCCTAATTTTCGAAATACGTCTGCATACAGGTACGAAATTTTAGAATGTAAGGCTCTTTCCTGATGAGGTGGAGCACTTTTCATCGAGATATTTGCATAAGATGATTCCATGAAACTTGTAAAGTAGCAGAGAGTGTGATTATTTTTTAATTCTCGTAATTTTCTGTCAGGTCGTGTTTACTTTTCGCCCAGTACTCGGTACATTTTGTACGCTTATTTTTATACATCGCATTTTTGTCTACATTCCTTTGCATATTACATATAATTTTTCTTTCAACTTCCTAGAATTTGGGTATGAATAATTGTAATAACACATAAAATTTTAAATACGAATTTCATTCGCACATTACTTTTTAACAGAGATAGTACTTCTCAAAGAGGGTGAGTGTGCAACATTCGACCAAGTAATGACTATTTACGAGGTACAGTCACCACCTGTTAAGTGTCTAAAAACAATTATTCCACCTACTTTTGCTTCATACTTATATGTGATAAATACCTCTTACAGGCCTAATTATTCACTCAGCTCAAATTAGTATTTTAGTAATTTATGTGTAAATAAAATGTAAGTACTTGAAATGCACCAAAGTACGTTTCTCAATTTTAGAGAATAATTTGTAAGAGGAATCTTAAACAAAAACGAAAGCTCATGATTTCTTATTTCTCCGTGAAAATACTATACGGTGTACATGTAATGATTGATCTGTGAAATGTAACATTGTTTCCGTCTTCGAATTTGCTTCCGTTCTCACTGTTATAATTAAAAGCAGCACACTAGTGATCCATGTTTCCCTGAAAATGGCGGCTTTACCACGTTCAATGTCGGGACGCGACACTAGCGCCAGCGAGCGCTCTAGTTTTTATTTACTAAGTCTGTGTAGTCAACACGCAACTCAGATGGCCGCCCCTCGAAAGCCAAGCAGCTGAGTATCACAGAAAAGCTTCGTGAACTCAGATGGCAATCCCTTCAAGGAAGAAGTTCTTTTTGCAAAACAATACTGAGAAATAAGAGAGAAATAACATTTGCGACAGACTGCAAAATTATTCTACTGTTAACAATGCATCGCACGCTAATACCGCGAAGAGAGGTAACAGATGCCAGGACTTGTACGGAACCAAGTATGAAGTTATTTCTCCCTCGCTCCACTTCGAGTGAAACAGAGCAGAGAGGGTGTACGAGTGGTAAAGGGTTAGTTGAGAAACGAGACAGGATAATACTGAAGGAGCAATCAATCACTGTATAACGAGAGTTGTTATTGTACAGGGTGATGACACGTAGAGTATGCATGTACATGTGGAAGCAGTGCTCAAAGTACACAGGATGTCCCACTCGACTGTTCACCCCAGATATCTCTGAAATTACAAGAGATATTGAAAAACAACTCTTACGGGCACGAACGTACGGCAGGGGCTCATGAAAGTAGGTACTATGAGACACTCTAAAACGCGAAGAAATTTTATTTACAACACAAACTTATGTTTTTCTTTTTTTTTTAAATGTATACCCCATATTATTTTTTAAGCAATCGATAGGATGAAAAATCACGAAAAGAATGGAGTCAGTTCCATCGCGATGCGTCAGTTAGAAACTACGAAGCGAAGTTAACGTTTGGAAAACATGAGGCGCGCTGCTAGCGCATGTCCGAGACTCAAGCGAGACTCGCGGTTTAGTCTCGGACACCCGCTCCCAGCGCGCCACATGTTTTCCAAACGTCAATTTCGCTTTGCAGTTCCTCCGGATGTGATTGGCGCATTGCGATGCAACCAACGACTTTCTGTTTGTGATTTTTTAAATGTTCAAATGTCTGTAAGTCTATCGGACCAAACTGCGTGGTCATCAGTCCGTAGCTTACAAACTACTTAAACCTAGGTAAACTAACCTAAGGACAACACACACACCCATGCCCCAGGGAGGACTCGAACCTCCACGGCGAGCAACCGCGCGCTCCGCAGCGAGGCGCTTTAGACCGCTCAGCTACTCCACCGCGGCTGTGATTTTGATTCCTATCGATTCCTTAAGAAATAATATGAGGTATCCATTAAATAAACACAAGTTTGTGTTGAAAATAATATTTCTTCACGTTTTGGAGTGTCTCATAGAACCTACTTTCATAAGCCCCTGCCGTACTTTCATGGCCGTAAAAGTCGTGTATCAATATGTCTTGTAGTTTCTGAGATATCTGTGAAATAGTTAAGTAGGACACCCTGTCTAACGGTACTCTTAGTTCACAAAAAGCTCGTAGTTCAGCAAATACTAAAAAAAAATTTAAAAAAAAAGAAAGAATCACCGCTCCCGATTTGAACGTCGTACGTCGTAATGTGCAAAACCTCTCCGCAACGATCGGTATGCCGTTACTGACTACACTACAGTTCATCAGAGCACAACTTGAGCAGACTACAGCGAAGCAGATAATGTATTATACAGCTAACTGAAGTTGTACGCGCGCTAATCTCTTGGTAACACAAGCATGTTGGGAACAGTGTAAGGTGACTTAGAGCGTGGCTGCACGTACAAGTTGGATAGGGGCGCTGGATCGCGCCGTACGTGCGCCAGCCAGACACGGCCAGTTTACGGAAGCGGCGCTGCAAGTTGTCGGCGTGAAAAGCCCGGGCGCAGAGTCCCCTCTGGCCTGTGTCGGCGTGCCACGCGACACCGCCAGAAGCCCGCCGCCTGCGCACCACGCCACTTCCGACCGCAGCACCGCACCTGCCTCTACGGCTTCACCCGCTAATGCCCTCCATCGACACGCACAACCGATCGACAGCAATTTTCCGGCCCGCGGCAGGCGATCACCCGGAAACTATGGATGCACGCATCCGCTCCTGATCGACCACCTGTATTGGTCAGACAAAGCAAAAAATCAAATCAAACGTTTGTATAGCTTATGGGACTCGACTACGGGGCCATCAGTCCCTAAACTTACCAACTGCCTATGAACTACTTAATACTAAGGACGTCACAAATATCCATGCCCGAGGGGGGATTCGAACCCCCGACCGTAGTGGCCGTGCAGACGTGACTGGAGCGTCTCAGTCCCCTCGGCCACCGCGGCCGGCTCAGCCAAAGCAATAGTATTCGGTTTCTACTGTTACAGACGACAGACGCCATAGTAATTCTGTCAGAGCATCAAAGGACCTGGAAGAGCAGTTGAACTGAGTGGACAGTGTACTGAAAGGTGCATATAAGATGAACAGTAACAAGAGCCGCGGTGGATTAGCCGAGCGGTCATAAGCGCCTCGCTGCGGAGTGCGCGGTTGCTCGCCGTGGAGTTTCGAGTCCTTCTTCGGGCATGGGTGTGTGTGTTGTCCTTATGTTAGTTACCTAGGTTTAAGTAGTCTGTAAGCTACGCACTGATGACCACGCAGTTTGGTCCGATAGATTAAAAAGAAAGTAATGGAGTGCAGTCTAAGAAAATCAGGTGATGCTGAAACAAAAACTGCGATCTTCACATTTTCTGATTATATGGCCATGACGATGTTCAAAGTGACAACACGAAGGTTGTAAACACTTCGTAAATTTCGTCCATAAGGGATGCAAATGAACTAAGCAGATGCTTTTCGTTTAAACAACGAACTCAACAGCGAACTTGGCAACAAACAAATGAATGTATAATGACCTGAACATGGACACAATCTCGAAACTGGTTCAAGTAAAGTCACCTTCAATTGTGAATGATAATATATGTTACTATAAACCTTACGAAACAATTGAATATGAAATTTAACCGAATCACTGTCAGGGAAGTCGCTTGACAATATTGATAATCAAAGTTGGCTCCTTAACGCAAGCTGTTGTCATATTAGCTGACGTGACCTCTTCTACTACACGGGGGACTGATAACCTCAGTAGCTTAGTCCCCCTATCCCAATCAGACAACCCGACCTTCTACTACAGTGCAGTTTTTATTTTATTTATTTAATTAATTTATTTATTTCCTTTTTGCGGTACAACATGTATAAACATACATTCCGAATAAATATTTCAACAAAAATAATAAAAAATATGACTGAAAATAAAAATTATTCACACGAACCGAATCTACGTAAAACAGCGCACAATTTGCGTCACTGCTATATATGTAATGTGCAACAGATTGTTGTTGTCCCTGTGGGCAATGGGAATGCGTAAGCAGACTTCCCCCCTCCCCATCATCAAGAACGCTGCTCGGTCGCGAGTTTACCGCCGGACTGTACAACTCTGTCTGAAAACACTGTGTTCCGAACACTCGTAACGATGCGTCTCGGCAGTTGGCGAGCCATGCGTGTGCCAGTGTTAACACCTCGACATCGGAAACCACTACTGAAACGTAACTGCACGTCGGTGCAGCGGCACAGCGTTGCAGGGTCTGATGAATCTCCACACCGCCTTCATCACGTCGATGGGAAGGTACGGATCCGTCGTCCTTCAGAGAACAGCTCTTTACACCAGTACTGAGGGGCGGAGACAAGCTGGCGGCGACCAAGTAACGCCCTGGGGGATATTCACGTGGGTCTTCATAGGTCCAGTCACAGACAAATATGTTACTCTGTGGTCCAGTCACAGACAGTGCAGCTCGTGCAAGGCACCTTAACGGCCGAGAAGTACCTTGGGTTAGACCACGTGCGCCCCTTCATGTCCCCAGGGCAGTGGCAGTTTCCAGCAAGATAACGCGCCAAGGCACAGGCCAGGAGACTGATGGAGTGGGTCGAGGAACACAGTTGCACTTGATGTGATAGCCTCTCAACTCGATCGAGAAGAATTTTCCGGGAATCCATTTACTGTTCCAGGTATATATCAAGAATAACCGTCAGAAGGGCTGAAGAAGTTTTACGTATTTTGTTCGCGACACCATTTCTCCTCGTCAGGAAATATGTGAACTACAAATGTTTTGTATGTGAAGCAAAAGTGTGCGAAAGTGTTCTAAATGTTTGCGACTCGTGTAACTGAAGCGGAATTTGGGTACCAGCCAAGTATTCACCTACTAAAATGTGGAAAACGGCCTAAAAACCACATCCATGCTGGCGACACTCCGACTTACGTCGCTAATCCTCCGAGTGGATTCGAACCGGGGCCAGCATACTTCCCAGTCCCAGAAAACGGAGCTTTAAATAGCACGCCCAACTGGGCGAGTCTCATATACATAAAATTTCCACACTGTATAAGATGAATAATAGACGATTAGGAACTTTCATTTGAAGCGAGCTAATTTAAAAGAGAATGGGTAAAGAACAGCA
The DNA here is from genome assembly GCA_026315105.1 of Locusta migratoria. NCBI lineage: Eukaryota > Metazoa > Arthropoda > Insecta > Orthoptera > Acrididae > Locusta > Locusta migratoria. The sequence continues at coordinate 459,757,336 of CM048745.1, read as the reverse complement.
ATTTCTAGCATCGTATACGTACGGGATCGCAGCGCTTACTGCATGTTGTGTTAAGTTAATGGTATCGCGGGATAACAGTGCGGCTTGTTTGTCGTGTCGCAATTGGGGAGAAGTCTGTGATGCTAATTTCGCGGTACGATTGTTGTCGTGCGGACAAAAGTTGTAGGCTGCCTAACTACTGCTCCGGCATTAGCAAGTTAAATTACGCGACCTTATGCCGGGGCGCTGCCAGTCGGAATTTGGCCGCTCCGCACGAAATGATGTCGTGACCCGTGCCTAAACTGCTCTCTGCCCATCCGCACAAATTGTTCTTCCGTTCCCGTAATTATACAATTGACGAGTTTTTTTTTTTTTTTTTTTTACTTAGCATTCTTACGTTCGGCTGTATTGGGTTCCTCCTCACCTCTTCAACCTTTCTCCTCATCACTATCTTCTACTTTCTCCTCTTCCCCTCCTCCTCCATCATCATCATCATCTTCTTCTTCTTCTTCTTCATTATCCTATTCTTCTTCATCATAATTACCTCCTTTCTCTACTTCTTCCTCTTCTCCACCTGCTCCAACTTCTTCTTCTCTTCTTCTACTTCTTCCTCTTCCCTTCCTTCTTATCATCATCATCGTCTTCTCCTTCCTCTGCTTCTTCATCATGTCATATTTTTCTTCTTCTTTATTCTCTGCTTTATTCTTTTCACCATAATAATAATAATGTCGCAAAAGAAGTTTTCATCAACCAGTATAGTAGATATTCTTTTCAATAACACTCGTATAGAGAGAGGAAACTGTTCCCGACGAGGACCATTTGCATTCTGAAATTAGTCATATGAAGTACGCATGCAGAAGGAACAGCTGCCGTTCACGGAATATAGTCAGCATTCTGCAGGAACAGGAAAATGAAAATATTTGAGCAACCATGAGATGAGCCACCGACATTCTTCCTTCCTCTCTGCCATGCTGTGTCTAGCGAAACAGACAGAGTCCTAGGAAGACTTCGATTTTCCGACCTTACAAGAACATTAAAGAGATGCTATGGTCTTTTAAGGTAAAAAGGAAGCTTTTAACGTCCCGTCGACTGCTTGATCATTAGAGGCGGAGCGTTAGTTAGGATTGTTTTCTTAACAATGGGGAAGCAAATCGGCCTTGCTCTTTCAAAGGAATTTTCCGGACATTGGCCTGGAGTAATGCAAGGAAATCAGGGAAAACCAAAAACTGGATGGTGGGCCGTCCTCCCGAAAGTCACTGCGCCATCTCACTCGGTATTCCCTGTTATGTACTGTCTCGGCTTCAGGATTTCTGCAATTCATAATATCCTTTGTGAGTGCAGAATAAATTACATTGGTCCATCCATCTTTACTGTTTTCAAACGAAGTACGGAACATGAAATATTGTAATTCGACAAAAAAATCGGCAGTGTCTGAACTTAGTCTGACAAACAAACGAAAAAAACTGGCTGATGACAGAAAAGTTCTGCTTCAGGCTTCTACATATTTGGATTCTGTGACTAAAGATGCAGTAAAAATACGAATGTGCAAGAAGAACTTCATCCGTGATAGTGAGTACAACTTTAGCGATATACAGAAGCGATCTGTTGAAGTACAGAAGAAGCAACGAAATTTGCCGCTATGTTTACGTTGGCGGCGCCACCAGCTCCAACGTTATACCGTCTACGACAGTATTACGTCACTGCTGACCAAGCAGAACCATCTATGAAGTATATACGGTCACCACAGCTCCGGTTGCTCGTGTTGAAGACGATGCAGGTAATAGTCGACAGTACGAGGCTTTGCCCTGAACTGTCGCGGCAAAAAGTACGAGAATGTTTTAATCAACAGTATCGCCGCGAAAGACTTAGTTCTCACGAAGAAAGATACTGTCACGTAACAAGATACTCGAGGGCCTGTTTCTTATTCATACGACGACTAGCAATCTCATGTTCTGAGGCACGATTATGAATTCTTGGTCTCTGTTAGAAACTGATATTTCGGTGTTATTAATTCCACTTGGTTCGCTGGTCAAGTCGTTCACCGTACTACAAGGAAGTGCTCCTTCATTAACTCGACATACGCACATTGTCTTTTTCTCTGTCTCACGCACTCACACACACACACACACACACACACACACACACACACATATATATATATATATATATATATATATATATATATATATATATATATACGCACATTTTCTTCTCTCTCAATGTGCGTGTGTCGAATATATGCGTGTGTGTGCGTGAGAGAGAGAGAGAGAAGAAAACAATGTGCGTATGTCGAGTTCATGAAGAGCACTTATTTGTAGTACTGTGAACGAATTGACCAGCAAAAAATGTTCAAATGTTTGTGTAGCTTATGGGACTCAACTACGGGGTCATCAGTCCCTAAACTTACAAACTACTTATGTACTAGCTAACACTAAGGACGGCACAAATATCCATGCCCGAGGGGGGATTCGAACCCCCGACCGTAGTGGCCGTGCAGACCGTGACTGGAGCGCCTCAGTCCCCTCGGCCACCGCGGCCGGCACTTGACCCACCAACCAAGTGGAATTAATAAGTACGTTATCGTCTCTAACACCGAAATATCAGTTTCTAACAGAGACCAAAAATTAATAATCGTGCCACAGAACATGGACTCGGGCATGGACGTTTGTGTGGTCTTTAGTATAAGGTAGTTCATAAGTAGTTTGTAAGTTTATGGACTGATCAGCCCGCAGTTAAGTCCCGTAAGCTTCACAAACATTTGAAGATTCTGTTAAGTCCCTTAAACTTAACAAACATTTGAACACACACACGTTCAGAACAGAAAATTGTCAAATCTTGCCTCTTTATAGAACCTCAGTGTCGCACACTGCGGACTTTTTTATTTTGTTAGCGAGCAAGCGCAGCTGTTTACCTCGGATACCGCCGCAGCTGCGGCACGCCAACCCCACGTCACGTCATGCGGAGTTCAGGCCGCGGGGGAACCAATTAGTGCAGGCTGGAACTTTCCATTTAGGCGGCCTTCAGGCAGTCGCCAAATTAAACCGCCGCCGAAAAAGAGGGGGCGATTTCATGATTCCTGCATACACGAGACGTTTAATAAAGAATTTCCAGTGTGTGATTTTTTCCCCGCTTAAATTTATACTGCGACTCAGTTACGACGGCAATAGTCTTTATCTGTTAAAAACTTACTTTTTAAATTAGTGTCGTTCCTCTGAAAAGGACTCGATTGTGCAGAAACTGCAGAACGTTTCCTACGTCATGTACCTACTTTCCCGCATCGTTGTGTTTGCTATACAGCCACGAAAATTACGTTCCATCTTTACGGCAATGTCAGTATTTAGAACGAAACTGCTGAACAATGTCTTTTTGCCTTAATAAAGTATTGATCCATTCTAGAAGAAATGTCTACTAGTTACATTTATGTGTGTACGTTCAATCTTCAGACTTTAAAACCGAAAATGGGTTAACTTAATGAAGGTAAGAGTGAAGAATTTACATAAAATTTTGCTTTTAATTCAGCACGATGATGTTGCACCTAGATCCGACGGAAGACTCGTGATAATGTTCTCATCTGCCTTTCGTTCAAGTGTGTCTGGGTTACATACTAACAGATGTATCTCTGTACTCATTGTAACTGAACACAAGTAATATTGCACAAGTTATACTGTAATATTTAGTATTAGCTGAAGATCCCTTTCCTTTTCTCTCTCCGTCCACCTTCTCTTTCCTGCTCTCTGTGTCCCTCTCCTCTTTCCCTCTACGTTCATCTACTCATCTTCGCTCTAACTCTCTATCTCCATCTTTCCCTTTCTCAGTCAATCACCTCCCCGTCTCTAACTCTCCTCCTCACATCCTTCTCCACCTGTGAAAAATTAAGTAACTCTGTTAAGTTCCATGGTGAAGTGATGTCTGTCGCAGGGTACCCTCCGCTATGCACCGTATTAAATCTTATGTAGACGGCGATGTTCATATTGGTTTGAAAGTTAAGTGTGCAAAAACTTCATCAGCGTCGGAATAGTAAATTTTATCGAAGCTTGCGCTTTTAAACACTTGCATTGATTGATTCTGGAGAAAACAATGCGTGAACATTCAACTTCAGTTTTTTCCCACGTTTTGTCATTCCACTACCTGTGCGAAGTATTCCTCAAGTTCATTTGTATTTTGATTACCAATTTCCTTTGTTTGCATACTGCAGTGTTAATTTTCTACATTACTCAAGACAGCCTTATTTCTTATTTATTTCTCCCATAAATATAACACGTTAGTAGATAAGGGCAGAGAAGGCGTAAGAAAAGTACTAACTCAACGCTTGAATAAATAAATAGCTGCCGCGGCGGAACGGTCGAGCGCATTGAGGCGCTGTGCTGCGATGCGCGAAGCCGTTCCCCGCCGGTGGTTCGAATCCCCCCTCGGGCATGGATGTTAGTGTCGTCTTTAGTATAAGGTAGTTCATAAGTAGTTTGTAAGTTTAGGGACTGATGACCACGCAGCTAAGTCCCTTAAGCTTGACAAATATTTGAACATTTGAAAGAAATAGCCAAGTAACAATCAAATTGCGTAGTTATGGTATATCGCCCCAAATCTGCGACTGGATACGGCATTTCCTGTCAGAGAAGACACAGGCCGTAGTAATGGATGGTAAGGCAGCAAGTAAAACAGAGGTGATATCGGACGTTCCACAGGGTGGTGTTATTAGTCCTCTGCTGTTTCTTATTTACATTAACGATTTGGGGGAAAATCTAAGTAGCTCTCTTAGGTTGTTTGCAGATGATGCCGTCATTTACCGTCTAGTAAAATCATCTGAAGATCAAAACCAACTGCAGAACTATCTGAATAAGATATCACTGTGGCCGGCCGCGGTGGCTGAGGGGACTGAGGCGCTTCAGTCACAGTCTGCACGGCCACTACGGTCGGGGGTTAGAATCCCCCCTCGGGCATGGATATTTGTGCCGTCCGTAGTGTTACCTAGTTCGTAAGCAGTTTGTAAGTTTAGGGACTGATGACCCCGTAGTTAAGTCCTATAAGCTGTACAAACATTTGAACATTTGATATGACTATTATGTAAAAATTGGCAATTGGCTGTAAATAATGAGAAGTGTGAAGTTATCCACATGAGTACGAAAAGAAATCTGTTAAAGTTTTTTTACAAGATAAGTCAATCAAAAGTGAAGGCCGTAAACTGCACACAATAAATAGGAAGTACTATTATTTCAGACTTAAATTGGAAAGAACACGTAGATAATTTCGTGGGAAACGTGAAGCAGAGACTGCGTTTTAATTGCAGAACCCTTGAAAGATGCAACAGAACTACAAAAGAAACATCTATACACTACGCTTGTCTGACCTTTTCTTGAGTATTGCTGCGCAGTGTGGGATCCTTATCAGGTGGGTTTGACGGAGGACACCGAAAGAGTGCAAAGAAGGGCAGCTCGTTTCATATTGTCACGATACAGGGAGACAGCGTTACGGAAATGATACAGGATCTGAAATGGGAATCATTACAACAATGGCGCTTATCGCTGCGGCGTGGGCTACTTACGAAACTCCAATCGCCAACATTCTCCTACGAATGCGAACATATATTGTTGACTGCAAATTTTCAAATCTTTGTAGAACTTATTGGACTTAACTGTGGGGTCATCAGTCCCTAAGCTTACAAACTACTTATGAACTATCTAAGACTAAGGACGGCACAAATATCCATGCCCGAGGGGGGATTCGAACCCCCGGCCCTAGTGGCCGTGCGGACCGTGACTGGAGTGCCTCAGTCCCCTCTGCCACCGCGGCCGGCTGTTGACTCCCACTTACATAGGTAGAAATGATCATCAGAATAAAATAGGAGAAATCAGAGCTCTAACGGAGAGATTGAGGTGTTCTTTCTTCCCGCGCGCTATTCATGAATGGAATGGGAGATAAAATAGTTTAAAGGTGGTTCTATGAACCCTCTGCCAGGCACGTAAACGTGATTCGCAGAGTATCCCATGTATATGTAGATGAGGTTTTCAGCTAGCGTTGTATATTTTGATGAGGTGATGCAGTAAGATATCTAGTAAGAAGTGGTCCGACGAGAGAAGAGGGACACATTAGGAAAGATCAGTTGAGAAGGAACTGAAATAGTGACGTCTCCTGTTGGGCAAAACGTACAGGAGAGGAGAGGAGAGGTGACTAGGTGGTGCGGGCTTATTTGGAGGCGGTGTCACACGGACGCACTGGTGCCGCCATCAGGAGACAGAGGCGCGTGTAGCGGCCGGTTGTTGGGTTAGGAGCCCTGCTATCTGGCGAGCACACGCGGGCCCCGGGGACGAGGGGACGCGGACACCTCATCCAATTCTGGCCGCCTCAGCCACCACCGACTCGCCGCCCCATTCGTCCCCCTGCGGCCGTGTCGGCGGGACAGGACCCACTGCAGACATCGACCCCCAGACGCTCTTTCCACTCCCCACGCGGAATTCCACCCACGCGATAGCAGGCAGCAGTGCTTTGCCTCGAGTCGCCTTGTCTTGCTTTCAGTATGGGGCACCCTACCGTGCTACAGAGCTGCTGTCGGCGAGAAAATTTCTCGCCTCGTGTCGCTCGCTGCCACTTGCCTGTCCACTGAAGAAATGTCGGAACACTACGAAGAGTAGTAGTAACTGTCTTGCGGATGTAGTCTTTAGAAAATGAAAGGCACATTGTGTCCGTATTTCATCTACGTCCACACACGTAATCCACAAGCGACCTCGCAGTGTGTGACGAAAATTCAAATGTCTGCAAATCTATGGGACTTAACTACGGTGTTTATCAGCCCCGAGCCTTCATTGTCATAATCATCTTTGTAACCCACTAGCTATAAACCCGACGTTGCCCGGGTGTTTATTTATCCTACACCTTCGTAGTCGACATCCCCTTCTCCCCCTCTCTGTGCATCCACCTCTTTCTCTTCCATCTCTCTGTTCGTTTCCACCTTTCCCTCTCTCGGCAAAGATACCTACAAGGCCGACCGCGGTGGCCGAAGGGACTGCGGCGCTTCAGTCGCGTTCTGCACGGCCACTACGATCGGGGGTTCGAATCCCCCCTCGGGCATGGATATTTGTGCCGTCCTTAGTGTAAGGTAGTTGATAAGTAGTTTGTAAGTTTAGGGACTGATGACCCCGTAGTTAAGTCCCATAAGCTTAACAAATATTTGAACATTCCTGCAAGTTACCCTCTGTAATGTCTGGAGCTTTTAAATGAAAAAGGGTGGAAACGATTGATTGAGTTCAGTTTAGTACAATTTATTATATACAAATAGATCCATACGAGAGTATTGCACAAAACTAACATTACAGGTAACCCTTGAATTTGTACACACTTAAATCAATATCACCATTCCCCATGGTAATCTAGCGGCTCCTCTATACATATAACAAAATTAGGCAATAGGTCCCGACTGTTCGTAACTTAAATTATGAAACAAATATTACAACTCCAACCAGGTTGTTGGTATCAACTATCAATCCTTCCTCACATACAGTTAAGCAACAGCTTTTCAAAGACGCAATACGTCGGGCAATGTCAATTATAGCCCAGCAGCCTCTGGTTCTATACATAAATACGAAAACAACATCTGCACAGTAACATAATGTCCACATATCAGTAAGAATCCCTCTTTACCCGAGTCCAGTATATATCTATATGTAATAGCACCAAATAATCTAAGAACACGATCGGGCAAGAATACACATGTTTGCCCCTATACCGTCAGAATGCATAATAATAATTTATTAATTAACTGCTAGAAGTTCATTTATTACGCTTAGCTCAATAATTATTACACACTTTCCTTGAATCATGAATGCTGCTAACTTTAATTAAATTACTGAAATCGCAGAGAACCATAGCATTCGGACAGTACCGGTACATAACAAGGTACTTACTGTACAGGGAGGTTGATATTTGGTCGTAAGATATCAAAACGGTTCCCAAGAGAGAAAGAGAGTGTCAGTGAAAGAGATGGTCTTTATACAAAGCGCTGTTACCCAAAACGTAACGTGCAACACGTCATCTTACCTTTGTTAATTGATTTTTGATGTCTCCAGAAAATTTGCAAATTTCAGCAGCTGCCCATACGCCCTTCTTTGCATCTTCCCCGTACAGCGTTAACCTCCTCTTTCCGACAACTTCCCGCACGAGACCGCAGACCAATAATAATTTGCCCCGGACCACTGATATTACACACTGAGGGCAGGATGCTGTTATATATAACAGATTGCACCCCACTCCTTTCATCAACCATACTTCTTTTAATGGAATATGTGCTGAGGCTACCCTCACGTATTAATTTCCTAACCAAACGATTTGTGCCAGCGAGTTATAAATTTCAAGTTAATTTATCATTATAAACGGTAACGTAATCAAAACTTCACAGACTGCTCTTTCAGTTTGCTGCTGTTTTATCATTATAAACACTAATGAAATTTTGCAAGTATAACGTTGCGGTAGCAAACGAATATCCACTAAATTTCTGATGAAACGTTTAAATTTTATCAATTGCAGAAACTTGTTATCGATTTCTAGAATACTTTCGATACTTCGTTATGTTCGCAAATTAATTTGGCTTTGTACAGACTCCCTGCTGAAATGAAAAATAACATACGTACTCTTATGCGGACCTTATTTGCATACATGGCTTTATACGCCACATTACTCTATAGGAAAACGCTGCAACCATATTAATTTTTAATTTTGTACAGTCATTGACCAGAAACAGTGAAGCTATTCTAATAAAGGTGATTAATTTTGTATCTTGTTATTCTGTTACACTGAAATTGAATTATTTGCTTTTTGAGAGCATGAAGAAATGCAGACAAAAATTTGCTGCTGTCGTCTTTGAGTATGTGAATCCACTGTGCCCGCAACGTTTAGGTTCTACTGGCAGTAGTAGCATTAATTCTAGCGAATTATCAAATATTTTAACACACAGTAATCACATATTATTTAAGTGTATGTAATTAGAAGAATCTGTGTTGCCCCGTGACTTCGAAAATGATGTACTTTTAGCGAAATATTTCTGTTTCAAATATTATAAGAGCTACGTAAGATAGCAGTGTAAGTAATACAGTATGACTAAGTGAACGAAGAAACAACAAACATTTTTCAGTCTTCTTAACAACACTGTTTTCTTACTAAATCGTTATCTGATAGGCCTACAGATAAATCTCCATCCTCGATATACTCGACTAGTAGTAAGTACATCTTGAAACTTACTCATGGCATTTTTACAGCCATAGCCAGTACTTGTGAAATCAGTCATACACATTGTTCCGATATACTGCCACGTGGTCTTATATGCCTATCCACTGATACCGTTCAAGCACGTATCACACTGGACTCGCATTCGGGAAAATTGTGGTCGAACATCCTGCCTGATTTGGGTTTCCATGATTTCCCTAATTCATTCAAGGCAAATTCCGCGATGGTTCCTTTCAAAAGTCACGTGGGATTGACTATCCCACCCGTGGCAAAAACTATCCGACCATGTTCATCGTCTCTATTGACCACGATGTCGAGGGGGTATTAAAACCAAATGTTCCGTTCTTCCTTCTTAACACAAGCATAAACTTCAAATGCCACACTCCATGGTTGGCAGCGTTGGGACCTGTTCACTTCGAATAGATCAAGTGCTTGTAGAGATTTAGCAAAGTAAAGTAACACATTATAAAAAAATCACCAAAACTCATTAACAAAAAAACTGTAAAGGTGTGATACCTCGTGAAATAAGAAAATAGGAAACGAGAATAGCTACATCCGTTTAATCGATAACTGTGTAACAAATCTTTGTAAGGGACACGAATTGGCCCTTTCAAATGTTTCAGTTACTGAATCGACGGTTGCCTAGTCAGTATTTTGTTTGTCAAAATCTTATGCAGTCTTTTTATATATTTTTCTGGCATTACAGTGATCCGATATTTTTTTCTTTTTTAGCTAAAGCACTTTGAGGATTTGGCATTAACAGACGCTCCGATCAGTTCACCGTGTTAATTGCTTAGGAGCCTGTCCTTTAAGATGGACAGAGAACAGTACAAACAGATCCAAAAGTACACCCTGCAATTAGAAAATATTTCAACAGGGAATTTTCGTTATGACATTCGTACATTTCAATTTCCACTTTTATTTGCGAAGTTTGCAGGACGCTTTTGGTGCACAGTGAGGGTTGTTTGGAATGCTGTTTCTTATTTACATAAACGATTTAGGGGAAAATCTAAGTAGCTCTCTTAGGTTGTTTGCAGATGACGCCGTCATTTACCGTCTAGTAAAATCATCTGAAGATCAAAACGAACTGCAGAATGATCTGATTAAAATATCAGTATGGTGTAAAAATTGGCAATTGACTCTAAATAATGAGAAGTGTAAAGTCGTCCACATGAGTAGGAAAAGAAATCCGTTAAACCTTGTTTACAAGATAAATCAATCAAATGTAAAGGCCGTAAACTCCACAAAATACCTAGGAACTACTATTACTTCAGATTTAAATTCGAAAGAACACGTAGATAATGTCGTGGAAAAGGCAAACCAGAGTCTGCGTTTTATTGGCAGAACCCTTAAAAGATGCAACAGAACTACAAAAGAAACTGCATACACTACGCTTGCCCGTCCATTTTTGGAGTATTGCTGGCCAGTGTGGGATCCTTATCAGGTGGGTTTGACGGAGGATATCGAAAGAGTCGAAAGAAGGGCAGCTCGTTCCATATTGTCACGATACAGGGGAGACAGCGTTACGGAAATGATACAGGATCTGGCGTGGGAATCATTACAACACCAACGCTTATCGTTGCGGCGTGGGCTACTTACGAAACTCCAATCGCCAACATTCTCCTACGAATGCGAACTTACATAGGTAGAAATGATCATCAGAATAAAATACGAGAAATCGGAGCCCGAACGTAGAGATTCAGGTGTTGTTTCTTCCCGCGCGCTATTCGAGAATGGAATGGGGGATAAATAGTATGATTGGGGGTTCGATGAACCCTCTGCCAGGCACTTAAATGTGATTTGCAGAGTATCCCATGTAGATGTAGATTTAGAGACTGTTGGAACTGCCACACCTAGCTCCTTTTTCCACCTTTCCTGACCATCCAGATTTAGACGGGACATTAAACACAGTGATGTACTTCCTTAAATGTTCCCACTGGTAAATAAAATCCTAGAACGTGCACGAGAAACTATACAATTTTGTATTCCCAGCATCCAGTTCACCTGAAAACGTCTAAAGACAGAATGGCTAGAGAATTAGATCCATGCAAGGGGAACAAAATATCCCAATAATGTATTTTACAGTGCACTGGCGAAATATTACGCCGTCGTAGGCAATAGAGAGTGTCGCAAAGAGCGTTAACTCTGGTAATGATTTGCTATAATTAATGACCGGCCACAATCTGGTTGTTAAATAAAATATGATTTATTGTTTCGCGTCACTCCCCGGCATCGCGACCATACGCTCGTCAGCTGGCTTTCCGCGGGAATGCACACCATAGGGTCCTCTAATTAAAACAATTATTTGCCACAAATTTAGTTAAAATTACTCTCATTCTGTTTGTTATGCCACAGTACGCATCATATTTGCGTCATTTTCATAATGTATGCTGCAAAATAAGTGGAACAGAAGAGCGACCATTGATGCTTCATTAATGGCAGAATTTGGCATCGGAATATCGAAGTATTGACAGTGCGAGGGAATTATGACGGGGTTCACTGTTCGGCACACGCGGTGGGACGTGCATCGATTGTGTGCGCCCTTAAAAGCGTGCGGCCGCCGCGTTTTTAATGGCAACAAATCACTAATCGGTAGTCACGTTCAGCTACGTCGTTTTTCCCGTGTCCGATATTTATGCAGTCGCTAGTTGCTGTGCGGCAGAGATTATCATTGCCTTGCGGGCTGCACGTTGCGCTGAAACTGGGTGGAACAGTAGAGCTGTGTGTCGGATTGCAACTCGGGCATGGAGCATTAGGACGCAACGTACGGCATGTGAATAAAAAAAATATTTTACTGCTAGATTCTGGCAGATCATTTGTGTCTAAGTTGCAGGCAAAGAGATACAATCTTGTTAGGCAATCATTTTTCGTTACTTTTGTACCGGCATTCTTTTACGGTCTTATTAGCTACACGTATGGAGAACGTATTAAAAACCAACGAAATTTAACTTTTAAATTTGTTCGTACATTGGAGCCGAGACATATCTTGAAACAAAAACCGCGTTTTCTTCTAGCCATTTGTACATTACGGGCCATTAAAATTGCTACACCAAGAATAAATGCAGATGATAAACGGATACTCATTTGACAAATATATTATACTAGAACTGACATGTGATTACATTTTCACGCAATTTGGCTGCATAGATCTTGAGATACCAGTACCCAGAACAACCACCTCTGGCCCTAATAACGGCCTTGATATGCTAGGGCATTGAGTCAAACAGAGCTCGGCGTGTATAGGTACAGATGCCCATGCATTTTCAACACGATCCCACAGTTCATCAAGAGTAGTGACTGGAGTATTGTGGCGAGCCAGTTGTTCGACCACCATTGACCAGACGTTTTCATTTGGTAAGAGATCTGAAGAATGTGCTGGCCAGGTCAGCGGTCGAACATTTTGTCTTCAGAAAGGCCCGTACTGGACCTGCAACATGCGGTCGTGCATTATCCTGCTGAAAAGTGGGGTTTCTCAGGTATCGAATGAAGGGTAGAGCCACGAGTCGTAACACATCTGAAATGTAACGTCCACTGTTCAAAGTGCTGTCGATGCGAGACGTGTAACCAATGGCACCACATACCATGAAGCCGAGTGAAACGCCAGTAAAGCGATGACGAATACAGGCTTCCAATGTGCGTTCACCGCGATGTCGGCAAACACGGATGCGACCATCATGATGTTGTAAACAGAACCTGGATTCATCCGAAAAAATGACGTTTTGCCTTTCGTGCACCCAGGTTCGTCGTTGCGTAGACCACCACAGGCGCTCCTGTCTGTGATGCAGCGTCAAGGGCAACCGCAGCTGTCGTCTCCGAGCTGATAATCCATGATGCTGCAAACGCCATCAAACTGTTTGTGCAGATGGAAAGATGCTTGTTGTGTTGCAAACGTTCGCATCTGTTGACTCGGAGATCGAAACGTGGCTGCACGATCCTTTACAGTCATGCGAATGCCTGTCATCTCGACTGCTAGTGATACAAGGCCGTTGAGATCTAGCACGGCGTTCCGTATTGCCCTCCTGATCCCACCGATCCCATATTCTGCTAACAGTCATTGGATCGCGACCAACACGAGCAGCAATGTCGCGATACGATAAACCGCAATCCCGATAGGCTCCAATCCGACTTTTATCAAAGTCGAAAACGTGATGGTATCCATCTCTACTCCTTAACGAGGCATCACAACAACGTTTCACCAGGCAACGCCGGTCAACTGCAGTTTGTGTATGAAAAATCGGTTGGAATCTTTCCTCATGTCAGCACGTTGTAGGTGTCGCCACCGGCACCAACTGTGTGTGAATGCTATGAAAAACATTTGTATATCGCAGCATCTTCTTCCTGTCGGTTAAATTTTAATGTCCAAGAATGTATCCAGTATTGTCCATAACATGATTGTAAGATAATGACTTGAACTGCAGGTGGTAACGGGCAAGTTTTCTCTTTAGCTTATTTCGAAAACCGATGTCTTCATTGTAGCAGACGCTTCGTAACATCTGACACAGACTCACAAAATGATGAGCTACGTGACAGCAATTCTCGTAGACACAGTAGGTCAGATAATAATGAAAAAAATCACACAGACGTGTTTTACGGCCCACTTTAGATTTGTAGTTTTGTAAGTTTTTGCAAACATTTTGGACCAAAATAATAATCTAAATAATAATTAATTAATTAATAAGAGTGTCTGAAGCCCTTTTAGGAAAAAAAATTAGGTAGTGGTGAGTGTCGAACCACCGACCTTTCGCGTCACAATCCAGCACCTTGCCCACCACGCTACGGTTATAAATCAAAACAGTAGTTCTTTATTCTCACACAATTTATGGCCTTTGTTAACTGATGTTAATATGGCATTTGTAGACATTAGATCATCATTTATCGTACGAGGAACGATGTGTTTATGTTAATTCCTCAGTGTGCCGTTGATTTGAAATGACAACTTGTAAGTTACAATAAGAAAATCAAAGAATACGCGAGGAATGTCACGTGACATCTCCGAACGGCTGGTTTTCGTTAATTCAATGAAGGGTGTCAAATCTCCGTTATTTTTGCAAATATGTCTCAAACGATACGAGATATGAAAAAACATAAGGGAGATAAGTTGTGGAGAATTTTCTCCTCTACCAATTAAGTTATTCAGTTTTCGTGTCAGATGAACAGTTCGTTTGCAATTACAATTATATTACAAACGGTTCTTTATGGTTTTACTATTGTATTTTTTGTCCGAAAAATTTGAGAAATGGAGGGTCTGATCTCTGGCGGCCTACAATCATGTCTGTAAAATTTGGTGCTGATCTGTTGAACGGTTCGTCTTAAAAACAGGGAACGTTACGGACAGACAGACAGACATACATCCCAAAATCGCCGTTATTTTTGCAAATATCTTTGAAACGCTACGAGATATGAAAAAAATATAACAGAGCAAAGTTGTAGAGAATTTCCTCCTCTACAAATTCTGTTATTCAACTTTCGTGTCAGATGAATAGTTAAGCCGTTATTGTCATGTAAATTTTGAGCTGTCAAAATACGATCGCAAAGGCACACTTTGAGTGTTACTATAGTATTGTTCATGTGAAAAATACCGCGTAGCACCGTGGTTCGGAACCCACGTTAAACTGTAGGTCCCCCTTTAACTGGCTGGGTAAGTCAGTTCGAAGGTCGTAGGATGGCAACGGCATACCACCTCCAAACAGGACCACGCCTAGTAAAGCACTGTGGTGTTCAAACCAATCTTCGGATTGTTGACTGCTTTACCTTTACCGTAACCTAAAGTGGGCCAAAATTTTCTTACTCTTACGGGAATCAGTGCTAAGTGAGTACTAATTTGAGTTCTAGTGCTTAAGTAATTCCGTGCAAGTGCGAATGATCGCTGTGTCTCCAGTGGTGAAAGGATCAGCGCAACTGCTTCGAAAGCAGGAGACCCAGATTCGAATCCCGGCTGGGTACACATTTTCAAATTAACCCACTCGCAGTTAATGTCATACATTCCGTGAATATGAATTAGTCAGTTCGAAGTTCGGAGAAAGGTAACGGCATACCACCTCCAAACAGGACCAAGCCCAGTAAAGCACTGTGGTGTTCAAACCACTCTTCGGATTGTTGACTGCCTTACCTTTACCGTAACCTAAAGTGGGCCAAAATTTTCTTACTCTTACGGGAATCAGTACTAAGTGACTACGAATTTGAGTTCTAGTGCTTGAGTAATTCCGTGCAAGTGCGAATGATCACTGTGTCCGCAGTGGTGAAGGGGTCACCGCAACTGTCTCGAAAGCAGGAGACTCAGGTTCGAATCCCGGCTGGGTACACATTTCCAAGTTAACCCATTCGCAGTTAAAGTGATACATTCCGTAAATATGAATTAAAATGACTGTCCATTAACGTCTTTGAAAAAGTGATAGTTGAAGGATAGAGACGACGAGCCGCGCAGCCTGGCGACAGAATGTACGTGTGGGGTGTAGTGTGGTGGCGCAGTGTGGGCCACTGCAGAGGAAGAGCACGTCAGCAGGACGTGTGGCCGCGCAGCTGTCGCCCCGTGTGTGCGGTCTGGCGGACGCGGCGCGGCTGGTGAATCGCTCCTGCCTTCCACGTGTGACCCAGAAGCAGAAGCCAGCAGCCAGCAGCTCTCAAAACCTCAACAGCCAGCGGCGCCCGCACTGCGGTGTCACTGGGGGCGGCTGAATGAGGGCCTTCATTTCTATAATCTTAAATATCTGGAAAAACATGAAGGAAGGGTCGATAAAATTACGTACAAAGGAGAAATTTGGAGAGGGCATTAAAGTGCAGGAAGAAGAAATACAAACATTGTGGTTTGCCGATGACTTTAGTAATTCTGTCAGAGACCGCAAAAGATCTGGAAGAGCAATTGAATGGGATGGACAGTGTTCTTTTTCTTGCAATCTCCTCCTCCGCCTCCTTCAGCCCATCTGCTTCGCTCCTAGTCTATGAAAAATCACGTACATCTACGAAATGTAGAGGTGGGGGGCAGTGGCGTAACTATTGGGGGGGATGAGGGGGATAGAACCCGCCCCCAGAACCCTAAAAAGAAAAAAAAAAGAAAAAAAGAAATTGTATAACAGCAATCTGGTAAAGGTAAAGATTGGAAACTTGGGGTGTTTTCCCATAAGCTTTCATTGGATGGGAGTGAATTAATCTTCAACGGGAGTGGTAGATGGTAGTCTGTCTGGAAACTGACTAAAATTTTTCTCATCAAGCAGATCTATCCCCCCCCCCCCAAAGCCAAGTCCTAGTTACGCCACTGGTGGGGTGGCTTGAGTGCCTCAATGACGCAGATAGCCGTACCATAGGTGCAACCACAGTGAAGGGGTATCTGTGGAGAGGCCAGACAAACGTGTAGTTCCTAAAGAGGGACAGCAGCCTTTTCAGTAGTTACAGGGGCAACAGTCTGGATGATTGACTGAGCTGGCCTTGTAACATCAGCTAACATGGCTTTGCCATGCAGTTGCTGCGAACGGCTGAAAGCAAGGGGAAACTACAGTCGTTACTTCTCCCGACGACATGCAGCTCTACTGTATGACTACACGATGATGGCGTCTTCTTGGGTAAAATATTCCGGAGGTAAAATAGTCCCCCATTCGGATCTCCTGGCGGGGACTACTCAGGAGGATATCGTCATCAAGAATTATAGTAGATGAATTTTGTTATTTGGGTAGCAAGATAACTTCTGATGGCCGAAGTAAAGAAGATATAAAATGCAGATTGGTTATGGGGAGAAAAGTGTTTTTTAAGAAGTGAAACTTGTTAACATCCAATATTAATTTAAATGTTAGGAAGTCCTTTCTGAAAGCATTTGTCTGGAGTGTAGCATTGTATGGGAGTGAAACGTGGACGATAAGGAGTTCAGATAAAAAGATGATAGAAGCTTTTGAAATGTGGTGCTATAGACGAATGATGAAGATTAGTTGGGTAGATCACGTAACTAATGAGGAGGTGCTTAACCGAATCGGGGAGAAAAGGATTTTCTGGCATATCCTAAGAGAAGGGATAGATTGGTTGGACACATTCTGAGACATCAAGGAGTTGTCAACTAGTGGGTAAAAATCGTAGAGGGAGGCCGAGGGACGAATATAGCAAGCAGATTCAAAGGGATGTAGGTTGCCGAACGTATTCTCAGATGAAGAGACCTGCACAGTACAGGGTAGCGTGGAGAGCTGCATCAAACCAGTCTGCGGACTGAAGACCACAAAAACAACAACAACAATTGTATAACGCATATCACAGTGACCTCAGAATTTCTTAATAACCCTATGAGAGGAGCTACAAACGATTCGGTGCTCATGGCAGCCGAAGCTGTGAGTACATTTTCAACGAAGGCTAACCGCTGTCACCATCACCAGTAGCAACTTTTACGCAGTCACTTACAGTTTCGTAGCCTAAAGCCATGCAATAAGGTGTGTATAACACCTAAAACACGGTACTGACCGTGGAAAAAATTTGTACTACCTGCAATATGTGACAAAAAGTTGCCAGACACTCAGCTGAAAATGTCTTACAAGTTCGTGACGCCCTCAATCGCTAATGCTTGAATTAATAGGGGTGTTGACTCACCCTTAGACCTGATGACAGCTCTCGCAGGCACACGCTCAGTCAGGTGCTGGGAGGCTTCTTGAGGATTGGCAGCTCATTCTTCACGGAATTCTGCTCTGAGATGAGGTACATCAGCACACCTGATGAGGGCAACATGGTCGATTGCCGAAATATTGTGTACTATGCACACATACACCAGGCTGTGCACCCGAGATCAATTTCATTATTACAGAAAAGGGTTATTTATCTCTTATCAACCTAGGTAAGTCCGATTTTTATTAACGTACAACATTGTATATTTCACAACATTTTACCCACTATGAGACGCAGAGCTGTTAAAATCAATGTGGAGTGCGAGGTTTAAAACACCCGTGGGGCGGACCAGCCAGTAAACAATTTTGTGCGTACATTACGGCTTGTACGCCGGCTCCTACAGGAATTTGCTTGATGACGAGTACCAATCACATGGCCTGTCTCCGTCGCCCTGATTTTTGTTCCTGTCGATCCACTTAACGGGTAAGAGGTGTTAATATCGACGGCTGGGGACACGTCATTTGCGATGGAGACTGCCGTTACATGCAGCTGATGTCGTGGCTGTAGGAAACGAAACCGGTAGTGCCTGTATAAAAGTTGTTAGTGTTGACAGCAATGAACATTATCGGAAGCGATAAACTCTGTTTAACGTCAACTACCACACGCGATGTTTGTATCGGTGCCGAGCCTCGCAGCTGTCTTGCTGACGGTGTTTACTCCCGGTCTGTGTAAACTGTTTGGCGACTGCGCGACACTCGCTGGTGGTAATGTGCTCGCTGTAATCACCAAGATACGAGTATAAAAACGTTATGCATATGCGCCGTCCGGCACGTGTCGATTTCGACAAATGTTTGTTTAGTCTGGCAGTCCGTACATACACAGTACTGCTGAATATTTTTTTGGATCGGTGCTTTTAATCTGGCAGCTAACTCTCCGCACAACCAAATGTAATGCAATGGCGTGTAAATAGCCGAAAAAAACGGGATTTTGTGTGATTGTACCATCGGCGAGTAATCACTAGAAGCAGTCACAGGCGTGAAAAATTTGTGATATCATGTGGAGCGAGTGGAGGATGATGCAACATCCACATAAACTTGGTTGTACAGAAGTCTGTAGAATAGAACCCAGGCAGGGGGAGAGGACTATGGAGCACCAACCCTCCACCCCTAAAACTACCCCCATTCTTTCGTAATCTCAAAAGAATAAAAATATAAAAAGAAATAAAATAATTATTCAACCTGAAGTATAGAAAAAGAAATATAAATAGTGATAGTGTCAGAGACATTAAAGATAAAGGTGAAGCATCGAATTAAAATTTGTGATGCGGCCGGGAATCGAACCCGGACCTCCATGATTACTAGGCAGACGTCTTACCACTTTTTTCCAATTTTTTTTTTTTTTTTTTTTTTTTTTTTTTTTTTTTTTTTTTTTTTTTTTTTTTTTTTTTTTTTCTTCAAATGGAACTAACGCCGTTGAGCGTTTACACCAGTACAGGGAGACTGTACTCCAGCAACTTTAACAAAAGAGTACCCCTACAGAGGCAGCGGAAGCGAGACCAACCGCTCTAATTCACTGCTTCACCTTCATCTTTAAGGTTTTTACTTGTTACTTGACTTGTTTCATAACTCACCCATTTTCATATGCCACATATAATTAATTCACATTGGTTTGCACCGTGCATCATGAAGCTACTGTTAGCATTAAACGGGATTGTAGCGAGTTGTATACTGAATTTCATTCCATTTGTATTGTTGGTGGCACTGGTATCCGATAAATTCTTCATAAGCTCGCCAGAGATATAATTTGCAGCATACACGCCTTCTTCGACTGCAGTGCACGTGTGGCGAATATAGCAGTTGAAGTACTGTAATCTCTGTCTGTAGCTACACAAAGGTCTAAAATGACCCATCTCAGGGTTCAGGGCGCCGATAAGTTTTAAGACTTTAACGCTTTTCGTCTGTAGAGACGTAAAATAACTTAAACGTGATTGCAGCTCACGTACAGTCGTCACAGAAAGAAAACTACCGCCTGCCGGCGCAGGATGTAGTACTGTCGCCATCCTTAAAGGACGTATTTCCCCTCAAACCTGCTATTTGGTTTTTGTCCTCGAACTGTTAGCTTCCTCTGAAACCAGTGTTCACGTCGAATTCAAAATCGACCTTATCTCATTCTATAAAATAACGTTACTCACATTTTATTCTGTCGTTTAGATGTCATCTTTACGTACAAAACTTTTGTCACGTTTCGCTCTTACTTCAGCTTTATAGGTAGCCTTTACCAGTGACTCTAGACTCAGCAGCTTTTTTACTACTACCTCGCTGGTATAAAAGTTGATCGTCTGTGAAAGTTTTCTTGTCAGAGAGGAACGAAAAGATGACGTGACACGAGTAGCTGAAAGAAGAGTCCGGTAGATATGGTGGTGTCAGATACTACTTGACTATTAATACACGTCGGCGTGACAATTGTGCATCATTGTCGTACTTGTGGCCATAAATTGTAAGATTCTGTACCGTTATCCCTGCCTGAAATACAGCTGAAGGTATTGGATACCTTTATACATTATCCTTCCTGCACAATAGCTATATTTGTATTTGTATAAGAAAGGATAAAATGTTTCTTCAAAAATGTTCAAATGTTTGTATAGTTTATGGGACTTAACTACAGGGTCATCAGTCCCTAAACTTACAAACTACGTATGAACTACTTACGAACTAGGAAGGCACAAATATCCATGCCCGAAAAAATGTTCAAATGTTTGTAAAGTCTATGGGACTTAACTACGGGGTCATCAGTCCCTAAACTTACAAACTACTTACGAACTAGGACGGCACAAATATCCATGCCCGAGGGGGGATTCGAACCCCCGACCGTAGTGGCCGTGCAGACCATGACTGGAGCGCCTTAGTCCCCTCGACCACCGCGGCCGGCTCCATGCCCGAGGGAGGATTCGAACCCCCGACCGTAGTGGCCGTGCAGACCGTGACTAGAGCGCCTCAGTCCCCTCGGCCACCGCGGCCGGCAATGTTTCTTCTTCTCTGTCTATATAAAAGCGAAATAACACTCATTCACTCACTCACTTTCACTCACTGACTAAACACGAAATCTCGAATACTACTTCACCTATGAAGCTGACATTTTGCAGGAATAATTTATAGGTAGAAGACGTCAGATAAGAGAGGATTTTGCGATAGGGCCAATAGTTCAGGAAATGTGACGTCATAAACAATGTAAATTCTCCGTCTTGCGGCAAGTGACGGTGTGACTTTATCAGTCCACTATTTGAGAAGGAGAACACTTAGCGACTTGCAACAAACTTTAAACATAACTTAAAACCTTTTGGAAACTTTTTCTCGCCAAAAACCTCAGCAAAATGATGAAAGGCAAAAAAGTTTGTTGCTTACTACTTTTTCGGCGTTCATGGAGTAAAATTACGGCATGACGTTACAATTTATTACTCGTACACTACTAATTGTATTCGCGAGAAATGTTACAGACAATATACACACATACCACTGAACGTAAGTTCGAAACTTTATTATAGTACAACATTCTGCCCATAAGATAGGCAGTCATAAACAATTAGGTTCATGAAAAAATCACCTCATCACGCATGACGTTTTGATTTATTACGTCTTTCCCACTAGCTCTTTTCGTAGTGCATTTTGCAGACATTTTGAATATACACCACTGTTTGTACCTTCGAAATAATATCGTATTACGACATGTAGTTCAGGTGCTATGACGTCAAAGACAATGAAATGCTTGCAAATTCGCCCTAATAAGCATGAGGTTGTAATTTACTACGTGTTTAGTAACAGCTCTATTTAAAACACGTTTCGCAGGCAGTTTACTAATGTTTCGCTATACGAACCTTGTTCGACACATAATTCAGGAGATATCTCTATATGTATAAAAGCGGTAGGTCACTCAAGCACCTACTGACTGACTGACAGTTCTGTCCTATCGCAAAATACTTTCTTGGCTGATGTCTTCTAGCCGGCCGCGGTGGCCGAGGGGACTGAGGAGCTCCAGTCACGGTCTGTCTTCTACCTATAAGCTAGATACCGGCAAAATGTCAGCTTCAAAGATGCAGTAGTTTTGTAGATTTCACGTTTAAAGGTACATGGCGGAGGATACTGAACTCGCCATGTTTGCGACTAGCGCAATCGGCAAATTACCAAACTGCGGTGTAGCGGTGTACAAGAGGGAAAAATCATGGTTTCTCTTCAAAATGACATAATTATATCTGTTCAATGTTTGGTTCTTGTGGAATAAGTAATTGAAAGTGTTCCATGACTTTATATGCTCCCTGAACATTCACACGTTTATGGCATGATGAGACCCATGTGTTTTTAAAATCTCCCCCCGTCTTTAGTTCCTTACTATAAAAGAAAATAAGTAGCTCACTGACAAATATTTCTCTTTCAAACCCCTTTCGTCTATTTCTTGAGGGGTAAATTTAAGTCAGGGGGACAATCTTCTTCGATGAAGCTGTAGCTCACCATTTCATACATTTTGTAATCAATAAGATATTAAAATTTTACAGGTTATCAAACTGCATCATAAAATCTCGCACAAGTTGTCAATATGATAACATTTTAGTCGTCACGACATGTTTCGACACCACATTGTCCCATTTTCAAATGCTAAAAACAAAGGAATCGCATAAATAACACATAAATACAATGTTTTAAAAAACAACGAACTGAGAATACACCAAAGACACCCACCTTATAAAGTAAATAACCATTCTGTCAATGAGCAACGTCAAACTCTAAAACGTACGTAAGTTTCGTTTATCTCCATAATAAAATTTAATTTCGAATACACTTGTGAGGGAACGTAACCACCATGTTGTTCGGTCGTAAGAAGCATGACAACTGCTCTTACATGTCGAAGATATAAGGCACAGACAACACTCACGACTATCAACGATGTTGTTGTGAAATGATCAAAGATAGTGTCTGGCGCAGAGGTTGATACATAAGATTGACACAGGGTAGGAACTGGATAGTCGTGACTGTTCTCTGTCCCATATATCTTCGACATGTAAGAGCAGTCATGCTGCTTACGACCGAACAACATGGTTGTTACGTTCCCTCACAAGTGTATTCGAAATTAATTTTTATGATGGACATGCACGAAACTTACCTACGTTTTAGAGTTTGTCGTTGCTCATTGGCAGAATGGTTATTTAATTTATATGGTGGGTATCTTTGGTGTATTTTCAGTTCATTGTTTCCGTTTTTTTTTTTTTTTAAATATCGTATTTATATGTGATTCCTTGCTTTTAGCACTTGACAATGGGACAAAGTGGTCTCGAAACATGTCGTGACGACTAAAATATTATCATATTGACAACTGGTACGAGATTTCGAGATTTTATGATAAATTTGGAAACAGTGGTACGATGGAGGCAATTCGGAATATTAGGATATCAAACTGTTATTGTTACTGGCATTGGTACTGAATTCAGTTTCACAAAGTCAGCTGTACTTGGTACTCTCCCATTTTCTCCTTGTTGTTAGCGGTTATCTGCCAGGCACTGAGAACAGTGAAATTTTCTGAGAAGAAAATGGATGCATATGGATGGTCTGCTGTGTAAGGTGCAAGGTGATGTAAGAAGTATGTCAGGCGTATAAGTCGGTTAACAAGTGTGAAAAAATAAAAATAAAATGTCGCCCGAAAAAGGTAATAATTTATGATAAGATGAATCTAAGACACTTCACGTTATGAATTATGTCCATCAAATAAAATTCGAATTTGGGAAAGGAAAAGCCTCGTTTTGTGACAGCTGTGTGTAAAATATCAACTCGCAACCTACAGTAGGAGACCAGTGATGTTTATTAAGAAAATTAAATTTTGCAGGTACAAGTATTGGACCGCTGCCGCCTGCCGCACCTAATTTTTGTTTTTTGTTGTTTCAGGTAAGCCACGACGGTTGGTCAACGTGCACGCTACTTCATCATCGTCAGGTGACACAATTCCTGCTCAAATCAGAATCTATATGTAGTTCAGTAATATCGACTGGCCGTAATGAATTACACTAATGAGTCTCGATAGCATCTGGAGCTCTGAGATTGTATCAGCATAATACAGGCTACCGTAGGGTACACCGTTACTCGTTACATCGCATCATTAACAGAAAAACTCGTCGAAAAGAAGAATTTTGAGGTACGGTAAAATAAACCGTAATTATGTTTTAGCTTGAAGATAAGAATACCTCTCGTCTTTTGCTTCTCATGTTCACATCAGGTATCTAATAATTGTGTACTGTCCCCGCAAATATCTTTTATTCATTTGCCAAATACACAGAGAAACATTTTTTTTCCGCAGAATATATTATTGTAGACATAACATCACTGCACGTGTTTGCACTGCTCTTGGTCATATGTGCAGAAGAATGCGGTAAGAATGACATGTGCGAATTGGCGTGACATTGAATGCTATTATTAGTGCGGTGGCTAAGACGCTAGAACCGTCTTCATATCTGAACTGGCAGAGTATTTAGCATATACGACTGTTAAATCGACAAGAGTACGGTTTTTGGACAGAAATAAGGGTCTTTCCTTCAGAAATGGGATGGGATGATAGAACGAGATGCAGTGTGAATAATGAGTTCAAGAGTGGCGTTATGCGAACGAAAAGTTGCGACTCCGGGTTGGAAAAGTAACGTAAACGCTCGAACGATATGACATCTTCAATTACTTGCCGTAAATGTTCCGAGTTATCTTCTCCCCTTAAATATTTTCCTGTTACGGCTTTCTCTACGGCCATGGTAATTCCTTCTTTGTGACTTACGTCATTTATAATCTGTACATAGCTTCTATTTTTTCCAAGTGCCCGCGTTTTCAACAGTTCTCTTATTCAAATCGTTATGCAGTTGGTTTTGATCTTCAGATGATTTTACTAGACGGTAAATGACGGCGTCATCTGCAAACAACCTAAGAAAGCTACTTAGATTTTCCCCTAAATCGTTTATGTAAATAAGGAACAGCAGAGGACCAATAACCAATAACAATAGTGTGTTAGAGGTATGACACAGGCGAATACCCTTAGACTGCAACATAAATGTAATAACCCCATCCCAAATTAAGAAGACGCACACAGATGTGACATATACAGAATCATCAGTTTAATATGTCACGGTTGCAAAATTTTAACACGAATCAGGAAAGAGTTGCTGATGATGGACCGTTGCCCAACATGGACCTCCTACGTGTTTCACTGTCTGTTGATAACTTAAAGTTGTGGCTCAGTCTCCATTTCATAATAGTCACTGCAATGAGAACAGTTTCCATTATTGCGTTTTCTTCGATTTCGCTGCAAGTTTTCTGCTACAGGTCATAAGCCTTCCTCTGCTGTAAAAGAGGGTAAAAAGTCATCAGCACTATAGTTAATAAGTGCAATTCATTAGCTAATAATTCAATATCGTAAAACATCTGTCTACCGTTCTGTGTTCCTCTAACATTATGTTTACTTATATGGCGTCGAGTTGCCGAAGTTCTGCCAATGGCTATTTGTTAATGTCGACCGGTCCAGTTTAGGGGTCACCCATAACAAACAATACCTGAAGTCATTTAACAAAAGGTAATAGGTGCTTGCTACATTTTAGGTTATTTTTCAACCTCGTCTAACTCCCCTTCAACTGCTGTTTCCTTGCGACATTTAATTTCCAATCATTACTCTTACTTTATTTTGTAATTGTAGATCCTGTATCAGCGGTCTTTCCTTCCAGTCCACTCCCTTCTTCTTCAAAGTGGGCCGCGACGGAGCGGCTGAGTGCATTCAGGCTCTATGCTCCGATGCGCTAGGCCGTTCCCCGTCGGGGGTTCGAATACCCTCTCGGGCGTGGATGTTTGTGCTGTCTTTAGTATAAAGTACTTCATACGTGGTTTGTAAGTTTAGGGACTGATGACCCCGCAGTTAAGTCCCATAAGCTTTACAAACATTTGAACATCTTCAAAGTGGAAGTGGGAGCGATGTGGCGTATAAAATTGAGTTTATAAAATACTGCTAAAATTGGGCTTACTGAATAAAATTCTTACTACTCAAGCAGTAAGTTGTCCGATTGCCGGGCGAACGCTAATAACATATCGCGATGTAAAACTGGGAAGTATGCCGGGCTGCCCATCACTGACTGTAATCAAGTTGAAGAAGATTAAATGATTAGTACATCGAAAGACGTGTAAACTGCTGGGCCCATCACTAGCTGCCGCATAGACAGCAAGGCTTACAATGCACAACTGCAGGCCGATCGATTCAATGATGAGCATGAAAGAATTTATGAGGGCTGGTCATAGCATTTGCTGCACATAACGTCGTTTCCATCAAAGCTTTCAGCGGGAATCGTGTAACGTAGCGAGCTGTATTTGATTTTAAAATCCCATCAGTAGGGCTTTATTAGCTGCGACTGGCCACGCATAACTCTGGCTGCAGATAATGGAAGCCGGCTCGATTCGCAGCTGCCAGGGTGAGGGGAGAAAGGGAGGGGGAGAGGTCAATGGTCAATCTACCTCCCGCGCACCTAACCTCTCACAGTCCGAGACATGCCCCCGCCAATCCGAGAACACGATTTCTTTAAAGTATTAAAATGCCAAGATCGCAATTTATTTATTTCTCTGACGATTGGTTTCGATACTCTTAGGTTCCATCATCTGTTCAGTTGCGTCCTATGCTTCCATTTCGTGAAGGCGCACAACAAGAATTTCGTTAAACTTTGTTTACTTATTAAATCAATCAAAAGTGAAGGCCGTAAACTCCACAAAATACCTAGGAATTACTATTACTTCAGACAAACTGGAAAGAACACGTAGATAATGTCGTGGAAAAGGCGAACCAGAGACTGCGTTTTATTGGCAGAACCCTTAAAAGATGCAACAGAACTACAAAAGAAACTGCATACACTACGCTTGTCCGTCCATTTTTGGAGTATTGCAACCCAGTGTGGGATCCTTATCAGGGGGGTTTAATGGAGGACATCGAAAGAGTCCAAAGAAGGGCAGGTCGTTTCGTGTTGTCACGATACAGGGGAGACAGCCTCACGGAAATGATACAGGATCTGGGATGGGAATCATTACAACAACGGCGCTTATCGCTGCGGCGTGGGCTACTTACGAAACTAAAATCGCCAACATTTTCCTCCGAATGCTAAAATATATTGTTGACTGCCACTTACATAGGTAGAAATGATCATCAGAATAAAATACGAGAAATCAGACCTCGAACGGAGAGATTCAGGTGTTCATTGTACCCGCGCGCTTTTCGAGAATGTAATCGGATGTAAAAAAGTATAACGGTGGTTCGATGAACCCTCTGCCAGGCACTTAAATGTGATTTGCAGACTATCAAAAATATTCAAATGTTTGTAAATCTATCGGACCAAACTACGTGGTCATCAGTCCGTAGCTTACAAACTACTTAAACGTAGGTAAACTAACCTACGGACAAACACACACACCCATGCCTCAGGGAGGACTCGAACCTCCACGAGCAGACTATCAGATGTAGATGTAGTACGCAAGTAAGGGAAAGTTGTAATAATTTTATGGGAAGTACTGACGGGAAGGGTGGAAGCCGCAGAGTGTGGAAAGCAGGGTAGGCGCCAGCACGGATCCCTGAGGATCGCCGTCGCGCCGCATTAGCAGCACGGCTTTACGAGTGCGGCCTTTGTTACGACTGGCCGCTAACCGAGTGCCGGCGGCGGCCCTAACTCCCGCCCCCTCCCCCCCTGCCCCCGCCCACGCACTTCGATCTGAGGCCGATTTAGTTCCGCGCAGTTGCTCGCGTCGACGGCCAGACCTTCCCTTCGGTTCCCTCGCGCCCCACGCCGCACAGTTGGCACGCGGCAACTTTTTCGCTCGCAACTCGCTCGCGAATGTAAGAAATTTCACCCGAAGGAATGCAGAACAGCTACACTGCCGAACAGCCTGAAGGAAGCGTCCGAATCAGGCGAAAAACGTAGCAGGCGTATTCGGAGATGAGATTTCACACAGGTTTGGTCGCAGATGCCTGTGTTATTGTTGTGCTTTTCAGACCGATGACAGGTTTGATGCTGCTCTCCACGCTAGCTTATCCTGCGCAACTCTCTACATTCCTCACGCAAAGCTCCGGTTGTCAGACAGTTACATAATATCAGTTAATACGAATAAACAATCCCAGAGGCGGATTTACGTCTCAAATATGTCAAAGACATTATTGATAGATCTGAAGCATTGAATTAAAATTTTTGGTGCGGCCGGGAATCGCACCCGGACCTCCATGCTTACTAGGCAGACGTCTTAACCGTTAGACTACCACACCACTTAAGGTTAAGGCGCCTTGGAATAGTCTATGTACGATTTCCCTCCACATACATATTTGTTATTAATTGATATTTATATCACCGTAACAGGATTGTTCCACCATGTCCATTTCTGAGGTGCTATTCCGCTGCTTGGAGAGCCTTGGCCCTAGTGACAATTATCTTTGGAACAAAGAAGCTGAATTAAAGTTTGTATTGTGGAGGGAAATCGTACATAGACTAGTCCAAGGGGCGTTAATCGTTGGTGGTGTGGTAGTCTAACTGTTAAGACGTCTGCCTAGTAAGCATAGAGGTCCGGGTTAGATTCCCAGCCGTAACACAAATTTTAATTCAATGCTTCATATCTATCAATAAGTTACATAATATTTTTCAAAATGACAAGCCAAGATCGCACACTAACAATTGTATTAAATGACAACCGGTTTCGGTGCACTGTGTCACCATCATCTGGTCACGTATATGTTATAATCTGGTCATCTTGTTAAAAAAAATGGGTATAAAATAATAAGTGCAACATTGCACTTAGTCACTATATATACCAAGTGCAATGTTGCACTTATGATTTTATACCCATTTTTTTTTTACCAAGATAACCAGATTATAAAATATATGTGACCAGATGATGGTGACACAGTGCACCGAAACAGGTCGTCATTTAATAAATTTGTACAGTGTGATCTTCAATCAATCAATCGTTTTTAAATCTATCGGACCAAACTGCGTGGTCATCAGTCCGCAGCTTACAAACTACTTAAATTAAGGTAAACTAACCTAAGGACGACCTACACTCTTATGCCCCAGGGACGACTCGAACCTCCGACGGCAAGCAATCGCACGCTCCGCAGCGAGGCGCCCTAGACCGCTTGGCTACTCCACCACGGCCAGAAACTACACAATGCAGACGAACGATCTCTCTTCGTTGTAGTACAAAGTCTCCCGTCGTACACCATAGCAGTTCCGTATCGATAGCTATAAGAGAGTGGAAGATATAGTGGTTGAAAGTCGTCAGTTTACATATAATTCGGACTGAAGACCAGCGGTGGCTTTTGACACTATAATAGCAAAAAGGTTATGTACAGCGAAATGTGATGCACATCCTTCAGTTGTTTTTCTGCAATAAGCAAAATGTTCAAATGTTTGTATAGTCTATGGGACTTAACTACGGGGTCATCAGTCCTACTTACGAACTAGGACGGCACAAATATCCATGCCAGAGGGGGGATTCGAACCCCCGAGCGTAGTGGCCGTGCAGACCGTGACTGGAGCGCCTTAGTCCCTCGGCCACCTCTGCAACGAGCGTATGAATAAAGTAACGTAAGTGTATATTGCAGTTTGAAAAGTAAAACTACCAAGAAAGATGCCAAACCGTAAGAAAGAAATTTCGCGTTCTCGATTCATTTCTAAAAGACAGAAAACGACGCTGAAAAGTGAATCTACAGACGATGGAAAATTGAAATTTGTAGACGTTGTTTATCTTACACTGTTGGAATCGGCGATTTTTCGATACTCCTATCCCTAAGTGAGTGAAATAGAGGAAAACGGGTTTTTAAAAATACGTTCCTATTAAGGCAATTATGAAGCAAGAAATAAAAACTTCGGATTTAGATTTTTGATTGGAATTTTAAAAACACGTGTTTCGATATTTTTGGAAATTCAACCACTGAGCGAATGAAATAAGAGAAAATCATTTAAGGGTGCTACTCAGATTATTTTGATGCTAGAAATGCAAAAATTTGGATTTGTAACCATGGTCAGAATTTTTAAAAAATGTTTCGGGATGTTTTGAATTCTGCCATCAGTGGTGCAATAGGGGACGACAAGTTGTGTCAAAATACTTGATTAGGAAAACATTATTAAAGCTGAATCTATCAAAATTTATATCTTGAAGTAGAAACAATCAATGCAGACCACCCAGTCTAAGCGTGCGAAGTAGCGGAAATTAAGCTAGTTGTTTAATAGAATTTCATTTTTGTCTTTTTCCTAACTTTCCTTTTAAATGTTTTACTTGTAATCCTAGATATATGTCGAAATGTGCTGTTTTTCATTATTATGACTTCGTCTATATCTAGATTGTCGCTGCCTAAATGACTGAAACCGGAGACTTTCTCAAGTTCCTTATTTTCGATAATAATCTTAGTAATAATCTTAGATCGAACTATGAATATTTCATAGTGAACCATAACATCTTTCTGTGGCAGCGCACTGTTTATCCTGTTATTTTGTCTGTGCTGAGGTGTGTATCTGGCCAGCAGGCAGCTGAGGCAGAAAATGGCCGAAGGCTAAAATAAAATGTTACATTTCGTAAATAAAACCGCGTTACAGTCAGAGGCCATACTAATTGTATCTTTAAAAACTACATTTTCTTTTAAGTGGTGATTTACCGACGCGGCAACGCAAAAACCGCAATTACTGTGAACTGTCCCTAAGGTAGAGGAAAGAGGACATCTGAATGCAAATTGGTTCCTACAAATTACGACAGTTCTTTTTGCTGTGACATTCAGCAAGAAAAAACGCTAACGACTGTCGATATAACGAACGGAGGGGGTACACGTCAAGGGGATGATCGTCGACAACGCACTAAAAAATTTCTTTGGGAGGCACTTTTCGCTACACATTCATGAAAGAATTGGCCAATTAAAGGTCTGAACGGATCGCCTCGGTGCAGTAGCACCCTTGAACATTTTTTATGAGTCTCTTTACATGCAGTGGGAATAATATTTGGGTCCGTTTTAATTCTGGCATTTGTCGCATTAGTGTCGACTCACTAATTAAGAGCGTTTGGTTATTAAATCGCGCTCGGGCAGAGGGGCACTACGCAATCGAAGCCAACAGTTTATTTTCGCTTGTTATTCAATTACGCAGTCCCGGAAACAGAACAGATTTTGTTTTATGAAATTAGGTTCTGCGCGTAAAGACCTGATGCAGCATGTTTTGCCCTTTCCATTCTGTAACATATAGGACCCTATCAGCATTATTTGCACTGCGACCTTTGCAGTAATTTCATTCTGTATGATCAGTGCAATACTTTTTATTGTACGGATCTGGTGACAAAAAACACTACGAGAGGTCGTGTATTGCCGGCAATGAAATTACTTTGTTGAAACTTCAGATATCTTCAGCCGTTAATATTACATTTATTACTCATTGCTATCATCTTCAGACGACTCCTTAGTTGACTAGCATTATAAATCAGGGTTCAGATAGATGATCTCGTACGTAGACACATTTTTTATATCTGTATAAGTGAAACCGTTTTATATAATTGTATTACGGTGTACTGTATGAAAACAATCTAATCGAAGTCCTTAAAAAAACGTTGATGTTTAGTTTTGTCCGATAGTGCGCTGCATGTGAACAGTGAATTTGGCCCAATCCTATTAACTGATATATTAATGCTGCCCTTTAATTTCATTTTATTTGCGCCCAATTGCTTTGTAGTGACATGCTTCTCCAATTGTCTGAAAAATTACTCATCAATCCATCTAGTGCGACTATATTCATCCATATTATAAAATAAGTTATCCACTTTTCCCACGTCACCACGTTTCAGAAATTCGTCAAACCTTTTCTCGTTAGTTTCATTCGAACCTGTAAAACACTTGTTGCCACGGGCCCGCCCGAAGGATTCTCTTGTAACTGTAACTCCAATCACTTTTTTTTTTTCGCTTTGGAGAGTGGACGTGCGAAGGAGCCCAACAAAGACATTACTCCAGATTTTTAGCAAATAAATAAATCTCACATTGCTCTTCTCAAGTTTCATCTTAGTCGTGCAAGGTTGATATGAGTTCCAATTGCGATGAAAATTGCTCATTGGCTATGTATTGTAACACAAACCGGGAGCATAGGAGAGATAACTTCTTCTTAATGGTTATTACGAAGCGTAGATAGCCATTATACTCGACAGTCGATGTGAAGTCGCCGAGTCTATTTCCAAATTAGCAGCTGACCCAGTAGAACGATGAAGGCTTTTACAAACAATGAATTTTCAAAGAAAAAGAATAGAGGCCCTTGTGTCAATATCCCTGTTCAAAACGTCAGGAGAGATAGTGTTGGACGTTGGCCAGCTGTTGTTAAAGCTAGACGGAAAATACACATACTGTATATCTATTTGTAAGTTTTTGTAACGTACAATTCTAAATAAATTGACAGTATAATAGGTGTACTATCAATTTTAATGATATGTGTACTTATTTCCCGCATTCCCTCTGACTTTCAACCTTACTACTATTTTCTCTATTGCTCATAGTGCACTTAATATTAGTCCAATTACTCTTATTTCTCTTGTGCCACATTTGTTTAGAAAAATAAGATTAAAAATCTGAAAAAAACATTACATGGCATCTAAGCACCATTCTGAATAATTTCCACAGAAAACGATTTTTTTTCCAAAAGGAATTCATATATCGGACATTAATGTACGCTGACAGATTTTAATCATAGTCAGATATCCAATAAAAGCAGTGTTCTACAGTGGTGACAATGGAATCTTATCGTTGTAGATGCTTCCGACAGATTCGTATTCATATCATGTTTCTGCAGTGGTTTGTTCCGGATTGCTTTGCACCTGGAGAGTGAGGGTTGAGGGGGAGAGTGAAAAGATGGTACACACTGTGTGTTTGGCAGACTGCTCGCTGGTGGCCACGTGACCAGGCACACTGCGGACAAAGCGCAAGAAGTGAATCAGTCGGCCAGCAGGTGACGCTCCAGTAATTGCCGTCTTCCGTCCCGTCTTTTTACGACGCCACTACTCTCTTTCAACTACTGTCTCCGCAAGAACTTCTGTACTCGACTAATAATACACCACGGTCGTGGAAATTGCAGTATGCAGAAGCGGAGCGGCCAGAAAAACCGTAATTATTGTACATTTTGGACGTAATACAAGGAATAGGCAATTCCTTTTCCATTTGAACACAAGGTCGCAGAGAGAAAGAGTGTGTAGTTGCGTTGTAACAGCGGCCTCTGTACAAGAGTTCATTGACTAGAGAAGGCTGTACTTTCATTGAGAGCAGACTCTGAGGGCTGGCAGTAGTGCCTCAAAAGCTGATTCAGATGGCAACAGCACGGACGCGTGGACGCGATGATACCGTGATTCGCGACGTGTCTGATACAACAAACAGCCCTGCCCCTCCCCCCCCCCCTCCACACACACACATATACACTTACAATTATATAATTAAAGCAAGTAATGGGGATGCAACACCAGGCCCGAAGTCTTACGGATATCGACGAAATGCCTCGAATAATCAGTGAAACGGTGGAGCCACTAGGACAGTAGTGTATGGATCAGATTTGAAGGCCCCTACACACGCTCCGATTTATCGTCCAACCAACAAGCTACCCAACGAACCAACCAAATCCGTAGCAGCCTAAACACGTCCCGACCAACCGCACGCAGTGATTGTAGCGCCTCCCTGTTCTGCTGTCTGTCTGTCGAACTGTTTTTGTCTTCGCGTGTTCGCTGTGCATACAGGAGACGATCACAGGCAGCAAGTTGGTTGGTTAGCGCTACACACGGTACAGTTTGTTGGGTGGAGTGGTGGCTGATCGGATGTCGGACGGTCAGGCCCGACCAACCATCCGACGTCCAATTTATCGGACCACCGATAATTTGCTCCGAAAAATCGAAACGTGTGTAGGGACCTTAAATTTCCGTCTGACGGAATGCGTGTTAGCGTAGCCTGCACAGTAGTGATGTTCAGTTATATTTATTTTTATTTATTCGTGTTTTGCGCTTTCTTAAACCTTTAAGACAGGCGACTTTTGGTTACTCTAGTTATTATCAATTAAGGTGGTGTGTTACTCATTTTCCTGAGGTTAGCTATTATGCCTAAACGCCAATGTACCATATCTCAGAACATGAAAAACATAGCCTACTTTTCTCGAAGACCAATTATGAAATGCACTGTAAAGTTCGTATTTCCATATTTAGGATTAAAATGGTGGAAACTAGGATACGGTTCAGCTTGATAAATCATTCAGTCATAATCTGGCTCATTTTGATATACTAGAAACAACTTCTAAACTCAGACTTGTTCATTTAAAAATAACGGACACCTGATAAGAAATACTCCTTATGTTAGTTGCATGAAACAGGCATTTAAAAATGTAAAATAATGCCACCACGAACATGCTTTATTAATTCCAATATGAAACCATATGAGTGATATTCAGGTTCGCAGAGCTTTTACATTAATTAAAATAACAAAAAAAATTGTTATTTGATAAACAGTGCCATTAGGACGCTGTGTAAAATTATAGGGCCACAGTCAGTGATGTGGTCATGTGTTTATTGACGCGTTTCAATTAAATTATCTTCAGAATCTGTAAAATTACAAACATCAGTAAGCCTGGTGTCACAAAAATAAAGAGAACTGTATGGACAAAAGAGATACCAAAGTACATTACAAACACAAATATCTTAAGTACATACCATGGAGGGGGGGGGGGGTTAATAATAAAATTGTAGAGCGTCAAGGCCCTGCTGAACATTACTAAAACATGTTAATCCCCCTCCATGGTATGTACTTAAGATATTAGTGTCTGTAATGTACTTTGGTATCTCTTTTGTCCATACAGTTCTCTATCTTTTTGTGACACCAGGCTTACTGATGTTTGTAACTTTACAGATTCTAAAGATGATTTAATCGAAACGCGCCAATAAACACATGAATACATCAGTGTCTGTGGCCCTATAATTTTACACAGCGTCCTAATAGCACTGTTTATCAATTAATACTGATATGGGCGCATACTTCATCAACGACTTTACGTCACGTCTGGGAAAAAAACATTGTTATCGCCGAGGATTGACCTGGCGTGACGTGTCCCTCATTTCCACGGAGAAAATGGCAGTTTTAGTCATAGCTATTTCAGAAACAATTGGTCCCGTCGCAGGAATTGTAATGTAACTGACAGTTTCTCGTGACGCCACAGCCCAGCCAGTTGCTTCAGTCGCATATCGCTCGCTGCAGCCGTGTGGCCCTTGCGTCGACAGCTCACTGCCGAGAAGCGGTGCCCAGCGAGCGAGTGAGCGGTCCCTAGCTGACGGGCGGTCGCGCGAGTTGAGACAGCCTGACGTGTATCGTTGACCGGGACATCGTCATCACGCCAGAGGCATGTTTGTAGAACTTATGGGACTTAACTACGGGGTCATCAGTCCTTAAGCTTACAAACTACTTATTAACTAGCTAAGACTAAGGACGGCACAAATATCTATGCCCGAGGGGGGATTCGAACCCCCGACCGTAGTGACCGTGCAGACCGTGACTGGAGCGCCTCAGTCCCCTCGGCCACCGCGGCCGGCTCGCCAGAGGCGAGGCCTACGAGAAAGTCAGGCCGCGGCGCGTACGTCATACCACGTGATCAAGTGAGGACTGAGCCGGCGCGATCGCTAGCGAATTGGCTAGTCGATATAATACAGTGGGCTGTGCCCCAGCGGCCGGCCAATCCGCTAGCGATCGCGCTGGCTAAGACCTCAATTGATGGCCGAGGTGACTGAGGCGCTCCAGTCACGGTCAGCACGGCCACTACGGTTGGGGGTTCGAATCCCCCCTCGGGCATGGATATTTGTGCCGTCCTAGTTCGTAAGTAGTTCATAAGTAGTTTGTAAGTTTAGGGACTGATGACCCCGTAGTTAAGTCCCATAAGCTTAACAAACAACAACCTCAATTGATCACGTGGTATGACGTGCGCGCCGCGACCTGTCTCTCGTCGGCCCGGCCAGACTAGGCGTCCGCTATCGGAAAGTTCTCTTGGGCCTACTCTTCCTAGAGATAAGGCCTCACAATAGCCCGTGCTATGTCACAGTGTCCAGCCCGTGGCCGCCAGCTGAATGGCTGGCCGTTGGGGCACGCCCACTGCCTCGTAGCGGACAGCCATTCAACTGGCGTCCACGGCCTGGTCAGTGTGACGTCGCACGGACTCTTGTGAGGCCTTGTCTCTACGTGGTGTTTATGGGGCCCATACGCAACAGCCGCAATGACGCTCGCGTGCGTCTCAGCAGCGCAACCCGCGGTTGGGCGCACGCTGAATGTTTTCCCGACCGATGAGAGGGTTCTCCGCGACGTACGTGACGTGCCCGTGGTGGTGGGGGATGGGGGGAGGGCCTGGGAACAGCCAGAGCCGTCTGGTGAGCTTGGCGCCGCCGTAACGGGGGGCAATGTTTATGCCGGCAGCGGGGCTTAACAAGCTGTGAAGCGGCGGCAGATAACGCCATCGATTGGCCGCGTGCAACAGCGCCGGCGATAACGGCCGCCTTGGCCGCCCCCGCCCCACCTGTTGGCACCCCCTCACCCTCCAGAGGCGCCTCCGTCAGCCGTTAGACCCGCCTTGACGGCCGGCCACGACGCCGCCAGCCTGGCCTAGTTTCCACCCGCCAGCCTAAACGACGCTTGTCGTCGGCTCGTTTCCCCGTAACGCCGCCACCACCCCTTGCCGGAGTTAGTGGCCGTAACGACACCCCTTCTGCCGCATAATTATATCCGCGTGGCCGACATTAAAGAGCTGCTCAGTGCAGTGAAACACTTTCCCCGAATATTTTTTATACACTAAAGGAACTTTACCTCCCACAGTCTCTAAATGAAAATAATTATTTAAGTAGTGAGGGCCACAGATACCAACCACAGTCCTAGGTACTCCACCTAACTAACAAAGGCCAGAAACTCAGTGAACTACTGGCCTTAGAAATAAACATCTGACTTACTGTCCACGCTTAATATTAACCTTTCCAGCCCTGACTTTTTTTTTTTTTTTGTCCATACAAATATTTTGAAATCTATTAGTCTTTATTATAATGAATTCATGTACAATGTAATGTATAAAATGTTTTTTTTTCACGTTTAGTTAGAAATTATGGTGTTTTGTAACAAGCCGCGGTGGAGTAGCCGAGCGGGTGTTTTGGAGAACTGCGAAGCTTAACAAATCGGAGGTATGCACTCGAAATAAAAAAACGGTGAGAATAAACATATTCAATTACAGCAATCTCAATAAAATAAAGAATTACTGTCAAAGAAAGATACAAAGTAGTTGTGATACAATGGAAAGCTAGACTGGTATTAACACAGAAAGTAGATTATCAGTGGTTGTATAAAATTTAAATTAGATTTACAACTTCATAGCCGCGGTGGAATGGCCCAGCGGTCTAAAGCGTCTCGCTGCGGAGCGCGCGGTTGCTCGCCGTGGAGGTTCGAGTTCTCCCAGGGGCATGGGTGTGTGTGTTTGTCGTTAGGTTAGTTTACCTAGGTTTAAGTAGTTTGTAAGCTACGGACTGATGACCACGCAGTTTGGTCCGATAGATTTACAAACATTTGAACAACATTTTTGGTTGTAACAAATAGCAAAATAGGTGTTAAATGGACTAAGCTCTTTTTCTGTATTGCCATAACTTTATATCACTCTTTAATTTGTATTAATGAACAAAAATATTGCCAAGAAAAGTACATATGCGCCTGT
This sequence comes from Locusta migratoria, assembly GCA_026315105.1. Taxonomy (NCBI): domain Eukaryota; kingdom Metazoa; phylum Arthropoda; class Insecta; order Orthoptera; family Acrididae; genus Locusta; species Locusta migratoria. The sequence goes on along the minus strand of CM048745.1, from coordinate 459,719,820 downwards.
ATACGATAAAAACGATATGCTTACCAAGGACAGTTACATGTTTGACCACCATCTTCACTTCTACCAGAGTAGTGTGTAGTTACTACACACTAAATGGCATCGGCTGTTACTCATAGAAAGTCAAGTGGAGATGATGTTATATTTAAAACACTAGAGCTCAAGTCTTTCACACTGTTTCATGAAGGAATAAGGATGTGTAAAAGTAATGCACTTTATTTAGTACGCAAGGGGTCAAAGGGTTAAATGATCAGTCTTCAATACATCACCACTTCTGAACTCACCCTAATCCACTAAATATCCAATACAACTCACTATGCCTGTTCCACTTTATTCCTCCAATTCTTGTATCTTCTTATTTCACCTTACTCTGGTTTTGAGTCAGCATATGTTTGTAATAGTTTTCAGTACTTTACTGATATGAAGTGGTACAAAATGTTGAAATGTTTGTAAATCTATCGGACCAAACTGCATGGTCATCAGTCCGTAGCTTACAAACTACTTAAACCTAGGTAAACTAACCTACGGACAAACACACACACCCATGCCCCAGGGAGGACTCGAACCTCCACGGCGAGCAACCGCGCGCTCCGTAGCGAGACGCTTTAGACCGCTCGGCTACTCCACCGCGGCGTTACAGTTTTTCCCCTCACTGAAAGACATTTTTGTGTTGTTTTGATTAACATCGTAGTCAAAAGTAACACTTAAAAAAATATTTCCCAACGTTTCGTTTTCCACGATGAGGATAGAAACATACAAATTTCTTCACAATAATCACCAGCGTTTCTGAAGATAACCATCCAAAAATCACAATGTATTTCTGTTTATACAGTAAATAGTGTGTGAGTGACTTTTGTACGTAATAAGGTTGCTGGGACTGGATGTAAGAAGCTCGCTGTCTTATTTCTCATCCCCCTGCCGGAAGAGTGTTCCCGATCGTGCAGGTGTGCTTTTTTTTAACTTGTAAATGCATTTGCCGTGCCTTTCGAGCCGAAAAGCGTGTTTGTTTTCTGTCTGCGTGCAGTAAGCCTTTGAAGCAGAATACGGCTTCTATTACCACTCCAAGTTACGATCGATAACCTTCCACTCGAAACGACCCATTCTTGAATTACAGCGCTTTTACGTTCTTCCAGGATGTTGAATGCTCGTTGAAGTGAGGAATATTCTGCTTTTGCTGTTGGGTTTTATTGAATAAAGGCAGAGCTCGGAAAGTGTAGTCGACAGCAACAGGTGAAATAGCCCCCCCAGCTTGCAAGACAGCTAACGATAAATTGCCTCGAGTCACGCTTTCGTCCAGTTTTCTGTGATTTATTTCCAAGCTTTGGACTGTGATGTAACTCTTCCTTACAGCTAGTTTCCACCCCTCAGTTGCCTTACATTCTGTTTTATTACCAGATGTACACACACACACACACACACACACACACACACACACACACACACACACTTACTCACAAGCGCAAAGTGACATGCAATGACCTTTTGGTGTTGGTAAAATATCACAAGTATCATAACAGATAGCAGGGAACAAGACGCCACAGTACATACCAAATTCTACTCAAATTTAGGACGAACGAGGTTCAAACCCACTACCACCTCACCCACTTACGTTTCTGACGCTCTCCGTATAGAATAAGTTGAATATCCGGGTTGTTACTTCTAAGGTAAGCGGAGCCAGACATGTCTCTAATTATCTCCTTGGCGATCGTGTGTTCGATCCCGATAGTTTCTCTTTACTTACGGAACGTCTAGTATTTAATTAAGAGAGGGGGAGAGGTGATTAGGGTTTAACAGAACTGTTCAAATGTTTGTAACCTTAAGGAACCACAATGCTGTGGTCATTGGTCCGTAGACTTACAAACAACTTCAACTAACTTATACTAAAAACAACACACAAACCCATGTCCATGCCCGAGAGCCCAATTCATGACTTGGAGCTTTCGCCCGCGCGGCCATACCCACTATTTAACGTCCCGTCGACAGTGTGGTTGTTACAGAGGTATCACGTACTCGGGTAGTTTTTGCCCAAATTAATTATTATCCGAATCACCATAGATTAACACGCGTCACAAATTCATATAAAGTTATGGATTTCATCAATTGCCACGATGTATGGTGTTGGCTACAGATCAGTCCGAGAGACAAGTACCTAGGCTCACTTGTGCCCAAGCTGCCACGTTTCGCGTCTATGAAAATTAACGAAAACATTAACACAAAGTATGTAAGTTATTGCTAAACACCGATAACAAGAGTGACAATTCACTTGTGTTTGGTGCACAATAACTAAACATTGGCCTTGGCCATATTGTTCAGAACTGCCAACTTACTTTTAGCAGACAAACACAAGAATATATGAACAGTAGGTCATGCGAACTACTCCAGCGACTTTTCAACTGGGTTGGGTTGTTTTGTTGTGATAGGGGGAGTAAACTACTGAGGTTATCAGTCCCGCGGTGGGGATGGGAAGGAGTGAGGATAGGAAAGGAGGGGAGGGGGAAAGGAAATGCAGTCCGGGAAGTAAATAAGAAAGGAAGACTACATTAGCTCGAGATCCCGTGCTCGCCACGGACGTACTCACGGACGAACTGTGAGCCCTCTGGAGGGCATTTCAACTGGAAATGCATGTGCCGTCCCCTGAAATTGTATATACATGGAGTAACATGCGTAAGTGCAAATGGCTTTAGAGGTAACTGAGGACAGTTTACTGAACAATTATAAGAATATTTTGTCATCTGCAGATATTTAAATATAGTTGTTAAATGTTATGTTTTTCGGGCTAGGTAGTACTTCCACATCTGTGTACCGCCAGGACGCGTATATTCCCCTAGATCAGGGGTAAAAGACAACTCGAGCATGGGCCGGTTGTGTTGGGAAGTCTACACGGCCAGGCGCCGTTTCCTTGCGGCCCAGGTATGCAAAACAGAAAACATCGGGTTGTAATGTTTCTGTTTGTTCTATGATATCACTGCTCGACACACACACACACACACACACACACACACACACACACACACACACAAAACCACTTATATCAGTACATATTAAGGCACCACATATAAAACATTTGCTCGTATGTCGATACCATAATGGATAATGTGCCGACCACCACAATATTATAATAAAAATAACAAATTTACAGCTTAGTAACGTAAAATAAAATGTTTATTTTAAAAACCACATATCGATTTCGTTCACATGATTGAACATCGTCAGTCCAGATTTCGAGTCATAGCTAGTCATGTACTCTGCATAAAACATTTAACAGTCAGATCCATAAAACATAAATAAAAATTTTGCAGTGCATGTTACAAGTTTTAAAATGTTTTGAACTTGTAACATGCTCTAGAAAGACTTTTTATTTATATATTTATGTATCTCTGACTATTAAATGTTTTATGCTGAGTAAAGCAGTCTTCATGACTCAAAATCTGCATTGCTGATGTTAAATCATTTGAACGAAATCGATATGTGATTTTTAAAATAAACATTTTATTTTACGTCCTCCACGTGAATTAAGGGATGTGAGGTCACGAAATAAAACACAATATTCATTGTACAACTGTTTGGTGGAAATGAGTGATTTTAGTTACAGTAGTTTTAATAGAAATATTACATTAATCTGAATGTATATAATTTTTGTAGCGACAATCTTTGAGTAATTAACTGCTTCCATAAATAATTTTGCCATCATATCAAATAAAATGAAAGTATATTTTGTTAAATTGAAATGTATACAAATATTGTGCGAAGTTTCTCAATTTAGAGCTTGTGTTGTCGTGACCCCAAAACTGGTCTTTACATTTCGTATAACTGCAATATTTGCAAGGTTATTGATAATAAAACATCTTAAAAGCTTTATTAATATTAATTCGCCTTGTTTGTTTGCGATTCAACTGCACGTTTAAAACAATATCTCTTGCCCAGTACCATTAGTTGAGAAACCTAAGAAATTTACAGTTTACTCAGTACCAATGTGGGTTTGAATAAAAAGAGTTTGTTGCTTGCTGTTGCGATCAACACTCCTGTCTTACGCCCTTTCGTGCCCTTCGACTCTTATAATTGCTGACTGGTTTTGAACAGGTTGATATAACTTTCCGAAAAAGTGTATTCCAGTCAAGATTATAAAAAGCTTTCTCTAAATCTACAGAAGCTAAAAAATGTACGTTTGCCTTTGATTAGCCTCCTTATACGTATGTATCTGGACAATAACTTTTACCGCGGTGGAGTAGCCGAACGGTCTAAAGCGCCTCGCTGCGGAGCGCGCGGTTGCTCGCCGTGGAGGTTCTAGTCCTCCCTGGGGCATGGGTGTGTGTGTTATCCTTAGATTAGTTTACCTAGGTTTAAGTAGTTTGTAAGCTACGGACTGATGACCACGCAGTTTGGTCCGATAGGTTTACAGACATTTGAACATTTTTTGACAATAACTGTATTAATAAATACTTTACGGAAACGTTGTACATTCTCTGTGATCACGAGGAAGAACCTGTATGAAGACGAAGTACATTGTGACTACAGCCTGAGTAATTAAATCTGCTCGGGTCAATCAGATCTCTCGCGCATGATAAGAGTTCGTGCTGCGCGGCCGATTGCTGGAGCTTGAAATGCCAACTGTCGGTTTTCCGCGGCCATATTGATTTGTAGTTGTAGTGTTTGGTCGACGCATATACGAGATATGCCGAGTGATTTTTCACTCTGGAAAATTTATTTCAGGCCGCCTATACACTTGCATCTGGATGATAACGGCAAGCTTGTAAATCGCACTTGACTGGAGTAATAATCTCCTCCTCTCTCGAGTTCTGCTTAGAGTCTGGAGTTTCCACGGGCCTCTCTATTGCCGACAGGAGGGGGGGGGGGGGCGATTCCTACGTGCCGTCACGGACCGCCGATAGCGTCCGTTTTTCTCCCCTCCTACGTGTTGCCTCCTCCACAAGTAGCGGACGAGAGCGACAGCACACACAAAAAAAAAAAAAACGTGTGGGACCAAGTGTTATTATGGTGCACTTAACTTCTTTATACATTCTCACGTACTCGAATTGCTTTTCATGCATAGAAATTGCGCCCGCGGCGCTAAATTCTGACCGCGACTGCTGAATTGATATATCGCGGCATAAATATCGGCCACTCGCGCGCATAAAATTTCATGACCGGCGGCGAATAAATTGCGCGTATGCGGCTGGGTGGCCGGTGGCCGTGCGCATGCGCGAGTCGTAATGCACGCACGGGCCCGTGCGCGCGCACCCCGCCACAAAAAAGAGGAACGCCTAGGGAAGGGGAAGGGAAAGGGAAAGGCGGAGCCTTATTTCCATTACTTCCGCTTGGTTATTCAGGCCGGAGGCCCTTGTAAATGTCACCGTGCGAAATTCCATTTTAAAACTGAAAAATGAAGGGGGCCAACCTTTGGTACGAAATGAATGTGGCAGGCCGCAAAAGTTTCCGAAAACTGCGCGGCAAAATAAAAAGCGAGAATAAATATTTGAGGAGTGACCACAAAAAAAAAAAAAAAAATTCCCCCTCTTGTATTTTAACTCGAATGTATTTTGTTCTTGAAAACCACGGACGTGGAAAGTGCTTTCACACATCGCTGACCTTGGAGAGCAAAGTGCAATTACTGTTCTGCTCTCACCGAAAGAGCGGCTGGAATCGTAGGCACTTGCGGCGTATCTGTTTTCGCGATAAAGTATAAACTCGCGCATCACAGGCAACGCTATCGTATTGTTCGCAATGGAAGGGGGAGTCCCAAAAGGACCGCACTGTACAGTGTAGCGTTTTGTGTCTGTGTGCAAAACTTCTTAACCCTTTCACCCCTGGCGTACTAAATAAAGTACATCACTTTTACACATCCTTATTTCTTCATGAAACAGAGTGAAACATTTGAGCTCCAGTAAAAAGGAAGCTTGGAGTTTAACATCCCGTCGACAGCGTGGTCATTAGAGACGGAGCTCACGCTCGGATGCTTGGGTAAGGATGTGGAAGGAAATCGGCCGTGCCCTTTGAAAGGAACCATCCCGGCATTTGCCTGGAGTGATTTAGGCAAGTCACGGAGAACCTAAATCTGGATGGCCGGAGGAGGATTTGAACCACCGTCCTCCCGAATACGAGTCCAGTGTACTACCATTGAGCTCTAGTGTTTTAAATATAACATCATTTCCACTTGGCATTGTGAGAGTAACGGCCGCTATAATCTAGTGTGTAGTAGCTACACAACTCTGCTAGAAGGCAAGATGGTGCTCAGACATGTAGCTGCTCCCGGTAAGCATATTGTTACTAACGTATACAGACGATATTTTTGTTCATAAATACAAATTAAAGAGAGATATGAAACTATGACAATACAGAAAAAAGTGCATTATGTGTAATGATTTACTCCATTTAACACTTGGTTTGCTATTTATATCACGCACTATAATTTCTAAGTAAATGTGGAAAAAAAATGTACATTTCATTGTACATAAATTCATTATTATGAAGAATACTAGGTTCCAGGGATTCTAATCCTCCCTTGGGCGTGGATGTTTCTGCTGTCTTTAGTATAAGTTCGTTTGTTAGTCGTTTGTAAGTTTAGGGACTGATGACCCCGCAGTTAAGTCCCATAAGCTTAACAAAGATTTGAACATTTTTTATGTAGAAGATACACTAGAGGTGCGCTACGTGTGTCGATGGACAAAGGTGGTGAGAAGGCTGTGTATGACTAGCCATGACCCGGCAGAACTTGCACAGCTATCTCTTTTGCAACCAATGTGTCTTGATGGCGTTATCCGTGCTGATCGATGGATAACGACCAGAGAATTCTGTACAAACCTGACTGTTGCCTGTAATTAAACGGAAGCAATGTTGGATCATCTTGATTATTGCAAAATCTGTACAAGATGAATCCCACGGACGTTTATAGAAGAACAATAAAGTCTCAGAATGGAAATTTTTCGGGTCCTCTTGGACCAACATTACACTGTTCTCAAAGCTGTAACGAGGCGGTTACTGTCAGCTGGTTTCGATTTTTACAGGCGCGACGTGCAAGCTGTGGTTCATCGTTGACGAAAGTACACAACGTATCGTGGTTACTATGTGGAAAAAATGGCAGTCTATTGGCTGTTGATTCCACTACCCAGTCAGCTATGCGCGCGCAACCTACTCTGCCTGACAGTGGCGTAACTAGGACTTGGCTTTGGGGGGGGGGGGGGATAGGGACGAGCAAAATTTTAGTCAGTTTCCAGACAGACTATCATCTACCACTCCCGTTGAAGAAACTAATTCACTCCCATCCAATGAAAGATTATGGTAAAACACCCCAAGTTTTCAATCTTTACCTTTACCAGATTGCAGGTATACGATTTCTTTTCTCTCTCTCTCTCTCTCTCTCTCTCTCTCTCTCTCTCTCTCTCTCTCTCTCTCTCTCTCTCTCTCTCTCTCTCTGGGGGGGTTCTATCCCCCTCATCCCCCCGTAGTTACGCCACTGCTGCTTGACGTCACACGAAAGGGCCGCGGCCTTCTCTCTAGGCGGTGTTGGTACCACGCTTCATTGCAGTGCTTTCCACGAGGGGCGCTTGTTTACATGTCCCGTAGGCCTAATGTGTATGCGCGGGCACTTGATCCTCGCTAACGTGGTTTGTAAAATGTGGGACCATTCACCGAACTTTTCAGACTCACCTATATTTTATTTGATTGGTGTATTTTCTATAAGAACCTATATTAGCAAAACTCTTTTATTTATTTTCATGTTCATGTCATATCGGAATGTACCGCTGCCAAGCGTGGTCGCGTTTAGTCTGTAATTATAATTGCTGTTTCTGTCACATTCTAAGAGCTTCTTCCGACCGTGATAGAAATGTTCTCAGAAAATCGTAACGATACTCCGTCTTCTTCATTGAGAATTTTATCGGACACCGTGCCTCATCCTCGACATTTACGCACTTTTTCCCCCGCCTCCTTTTTATATAAAAAGATGGGTGCGGCATCTTCCCGCGCGCCTCCGGCCTTCTTTATTGGGTGGCGTATCAATCAAAGCGAAAAGGAATTCAGCCCGCACAAAGTAGGGGAGCGGAGAATGAGCTTTAAAAAATGGCGCACGGAAGAAGATTAAGTTGCTTAAAAGGGGCGGCAATTCCCTTTAAAAATTATTCCCCAGAGCCACATATATATTGATCTGCGCGGCTCTGCCCAAGATGGGAGATGCGGCCGGGCGCCCGCCCCCTCTCAATGACAAATGACGCAGCTGCGGTGCTGCCAACAAAACACGCTCCCATCCGCGCGCATCTTTCCAATCTCGGGAACTCATTTCGAGCGTTGGAATGTTGCCAGGCCTGCTATATACTGTGACCGGCCCACTGCTGCCCGCCCGCCAAGAGACGTCCGCGCGAAAACAAAGTGTAATTATATTCCGCGTGGTGGCGGCACTGCTGGTCGCAGGGCGGCCGCCATTGCTGAAATATTCCACTGTTTCAGGAGCAGCGCGCCGCCGAGCGCTGTACTCTCCAGAGATGCGTATGTCCCTGCGTGACACGCACAGTGATAGAGTTCTGTGTGTAATTCAGAGTTCAAACTGGGACCACAAGTAATTGAGCGAAGGTCACACAAATATTAAGGGGTTTTTCGTCGCCTTTTAAGCTGAAACTCTGAGCTCTCTCGCAAACTGCATACTAACAGTAGTATCTTTGTACTCAATGAGAATAGAGCACAATGTTAAACGGCATTTTTATTCCAGTTCGTCTATACTAGTACGTGATAAAGTATTTTCTATTCCCCCTGAAAAGAACATGTATGCCAGCAGATCTACTACGTCGCTGTGCGTGTGGGCAGGGAGGGAGAGTGGGCGTGTTCATCCCTACCCTCAGAGTAATCTTCCACAGCGTTTTTAAAATTGTCATTTATTTATTTCAATTTTTTACCCCTTGATACGGCTTCGTATATTTTGGATAGTGATTTGAATGAACTTACCATACTAGATCAGTGTTTTTCAACACATTCCCAAGGGAGTCGCAAAGTCTTACTCGTGGGGGGGGGGGGGGGGGGGAGCTGTCGATGTCATAGGAGTAAGTACAGTAGTTGCACCATTATACAACCGCCGCGGCAGAAAAGCCGTACGCACTAAGGCGCCTTGGTACGGTTGGCGCGACCGTTCGCCATCAGGTGTTCGATTCCTCCCTCGGGCACGGACGTTTCTGTTGTCCTTAGCCTTAGTTAGTTTAAGTAATTTGTAAACCTACGGACTAATGACCAGAGTAGTTAAGTCCCATAGATTAACAAACATCTGAACATAAAACAACCAGCCCAGTGCATGCCAGCTTACTAGGCGTTCGCTAATCAAAAACATATTCCTAACAAAAGTGAAATGTATTTTATATATTAAAATTACACGATTCATTGTTGATCAGGGTCTTAACTGCGGGGTCATCAGTCCCTTAACTTACAAACTAATTACGAACTAGCTTTACTAGAGACGACACAAACATCCATTGCCGAGGGGGGATTCGATTCCCCGACCGTAGCGGCCGTGCAGAGTGTGACTGGCGCGCCGCAGACCGCTCGGCCACTGCGGCCGGCTTCAGTTGCTGTACGGACCTTTCTGTACACGGAAAATGTTCGACTGCTGCCCTGGCCAGCACATTCTCCAGATATCTCACCGATTGAAAACGTCTGGTCAATGGTGATCGTGTAACTGGCTCGTCACAATACGCCAGTCACTACTCTTGATGAACTATGGTATCGTGTTGAAGTTGCATGGACAGCTGTACCTGTACACGCCATCCAAGCTCTGTTTGACTCAATGCCCAGGCGTATCAAGGCCATCATTACGGCCAGAGGTAGTTGTTCTGGGTACTGATTTCTCAGGATCTATGCACCGAAATTGCTTGAAAATGTAATCACATGTCAGTTCTAGTATAATATATTTGTTCAATGAATACCCGTGTATCATCTGCATTTCTTCGTGGTGTAGAAAGTTTAATAGCCATTAGTGTACTAAACAGATGGTTCTGCAATAGTTCACACCTATCTGCACCTGCTTCCTTTGGAATGGGGATCTTAACATTTTTCTTAAAGTCTAAGAGTATGTCACCCACCCCTTACATCTTACACACATCGACCCTGTTGGTATTGGGGTAAAGCGCTCTTCTGAAACCCACAGGATCGCGGGTTCGAAACCCGGACGGGCGTCGGATTTTTTCAGTCTGCATTTTAACCCATCCTTCACCTCTCAACTAGATTAGGAGTCGGAATCCACGCTAAGCTGTATGTCCTCTTTCTCCAGTTGGAGAACTGGGGTAGGTTAAGGACACGAAAGTCGCCGAACAGGCGTCCAATTGAAAGATTTGCACCAGGCCAATGAGCCACACGAAATTGTTATCTTACACAGCAGGTGCAATAGATGTTCCAAGTCTGGCACTGCCAGAGACGTCAGCAGCTCTGGGAGGATATATATTTGAAGTGTGAACGCTGGTATAGGTGAGCGGCTGCATGGTGCAGGTGTCAGCTGGGCGAGGTGCGGGATCCTCCGTGCCCTGGCAAGGCGCGCGTCAGAGTCCTGAGCGATGCCCGCGGCACAGATTCCGGCCGCAGCGGCGTGCCGCCTCATCAGTCGCTCCCCTGCCTGCCTCTGTCTGCCTGCTGCTGGTCGATACCCACAGCTCCGACCCGCTGCCAATTCCTGCCCGCTCCTCGCCCAGCCAACGACAATTGCGTCTTCCCAATCCCGTCAAGCGTACAGCACCGCCAGGGATGCCCGCCAAACACAACGCCATCCAACTGCTGATTTGTCCTCCGGAACCACACACTGCACTCTTCTTGCACATACCAGCAGCCTGATTTATTGGTTGTAACCTTCAGAAGCTCATATAGCGGCACTTACAACGCCAGTTTTAAAAATTTTAATTTCACTCGCATCTACAATTAAAGCAGCAAACCCCTGTTTCCTTATCCCATGTCGACTTCATAATCTGAAGATGGCATAGTCTGCGTAATAACATTCACTTGACACACATTGTCTTGTGTTGTTGTGGTCTTCAGTCCGGAGACTGGTTTGATGCAGCTCTCCACAATACCCTATCCTGAGCAAGCCTCTTCATCTCCATATAAGAGCGACAACCTACATCTGTCTGAATCTGCTTACTGTATCCCTCTCTTGGTCTTCCCCTGCGATTTTCCCCCCATACACTTCCCTCCAACGCTAAATTCACAATTCCTTGATGTCTAAGAATGTGTCCTACCAATCTATCCCTTCTTTTAGTCAAGGTATGCCAGAAATTCCTTTTCTCCCCAATTCTGTTCAGTACCTCCCCATTAGTTACGCGATCCACCCACCTAATCTTCAGCATTCTTCTGTAGCACCATATTTCAAAAGCCTCAATCCTCTTCCTGTCCGCACTGTTTATCGTCCATGTCTCACTCCCATACAAGGCAACACTCCATACAAATGCCTTCAGAAAGGACTTCCTTAGGTTTAAATCAATATTCGATGTTAACAAATTTCTCTTTTTCAAGAACGCTTTTCTACCCATTGCCATTCTGCATTTTATATCCTCTGTACTGCGAGCATCATTTGTTATTTTACTGCCCAAGTAACAAAACTCATCTACCTCCTTTATTGCTTCGTTTCCCAATCTAATTCCTTCAGCATCACCTGATTTTCTTACACTGCACTCCATTACCCTAGTTTTGCTCTTGTTAATGTTCATCTTATATGCCCCTTTCAGCACACTGTCCATTCCATTCAATTGCTCTTCCAGGTCCTTTGCTGTATCTGACAGAATTACTATGTCGTCGGCAAATCGTAACGTTTTTAATTCTTCCCCCTGAACTTTAATTCCTTCACCAAATTTCTCCTTGCTTTCCTTTATAGCTTGCTCAATGTACAAATTGAACAACAATGGAGAAAGACTACAACCCTGTCTTACTCCCTTTCCAACCACTGCATCCCTTTCATGCCCTTCAACTCTGACAACCGCTGTCTGGTTTTTGTACAAGTTGTAAATAACCTTACGTTCCCTATATTTTACTCCTGCTTGCTTCAGAACTTGAAAGAGTTTATTCCAATCAACATTGTCAAAAGCCTTCTCCAAATCTACAAAAGCTAGAAATGTAGGTTTGCCTTTTCTTAATCTATCTTCTAGGATAAGCCGTAAAGTGAGTATTGCCTCCCGTGTTCCTACATTTCTCCTGAACCCAAACTGATCTTCCCCGAGGTCGGCTTCTACCAGCTTTTCAATCCTTCTGTATATAATTCGCGTTAATATTTTGCAGCCATGACTTATTAAACTGATGGTTCTGTAGTTTTCACATCTGTCTGCACCTGTTTTCTTTGGAATGGTGATTATAACATTTTTCTTAAAGTCTGAGGGTATTTCACCTGTCTCATACATCTTACACACCAGGTGAAACAATTTTGTCATGGCTGGTTCTCCCAGAGACTTCAGTAGCTCTGAGGGCATTGTCTTACCTGAAAATAAATATAATTTCCCTTGATCTAAGATTAAACGATGTTTTTGACGGCCTACGTTTGCATGTTACTCCTTCGAGTGCGTATTCTACACTCCCATGTTACTCCTCCGAGAGCTTGTACTGAACTCTCATGTTACTCCTCCGAGTCCGTGTAATATTTGGCCACGATAACTTGACGATTCGCGCGGCGGCTGCAGGAAGCTTGTCTTGCACGAACGGAAGGCGGCATCGGCTGCTTGCTGCAGTGCTGGCTGGAACCGTTACCCTAACAATGTGTACATTAATTGAAACTTCCTGGCAGATTAAAATTGTGTGCCGGAACTGGGACTCGAAACTGGGACCTTTGCCTTTCGCGGGCAAGCGCACTACCGACTGTCACACTCCGCTGCAGAGTGAAAGTTTAATTTTCTACATTAATTCTTCACGTCAACGACCATTGTAAGGTTGGCAGCACATATAAATAAAAGAATAACTTTCAACTGGTGTTGATTTTCTCCGCTTGTGGCAGCACCAACAAAATCGTCAAGTTATTGTGGCCAAATAGTACTGAACTGAAGTGTGGCGGCTCCATGCAAGGCTGCCTCCGCTCCACAATTTGGCGCGCAAACATGGCTGCCTTGCATCGTCCGTCTTAAATTAATTATTTTCTTTATTGAATTAGCAATTGATAATATGTTTTACCTACTCAGGGCATAGCTTCGCTTTGAGGGTTTTTTCCAAATTGGGTTCAACATTGAATAACTAATTATTTTATTAAATACTAGCTGAAAACCCGGCGTTGCCCGGGTATTTATTTATCTATTCCTGCCATTTTTCAGGTATATATTCATTTGTATAAGGGCTGTATGGCTGTAAAATCTGTTGCGAATATATTTAGTAGTAAAGAAGTAATAGATCAAAACTTGGTGCGTGATAATACGGTTTTCCATGAACCTTACTATTTATGTGCTCATATCTCATGAACTACGTTTCGTACTGTGATACAATTTAGAAGGTATACTCACCTTTATGCATGTGTACTGTCTATAAAATTTATTGCAGCTACAGTTTATAGTGTAGAAATTATACATCGTAACGTCATACCGAAAGCCGGAGTTTTAGTCCATCAACAGCAGAATGTTACTGTTTATGTGCTCATATCTCATGAACTACGTGTCGGGATGTAATACAATTTAGAGGGTACATTCAGCTATATGTGTGTATACTATATATAAAATTTCCTATCGCTACAATTTGTAGTGTTCAAATTATAAATTGTAACGTCATAGCCGGCCGCGGTGGCCGAGGGGACTGAGGCGCTCCAGTCATGGTCTGCACGGTCACTACGGTCGGGGGTTCGAATCCCCCCTCGGGCATGGATATTTGTGCTGTCCTTAGTCTTAGCTAGTTCATAAGTAGTTTGTAAGCTTAGGGACTGATGACCCCGTAGTTAAGTCACATAAGTTCTACAAACATTTGAACATTTGAATTGTAACGTCATACCGAGAGCCGTAGTTTTACTCCATAAACAGCGGAAAAGTAGTAAGCGAGAAAATTTTTTCCTTTCATCACTTTACTACGGTTGCCAGCGAGAGAAGGTTTAATAAAGGTTCGAAATTATGTTTAAAGTTTGTTGCAAGTTGCTAAGTACTGTCATTGTATTTCGAAAGTCTCCCCGCATTATATGGCATTTTTTGCGATTTCTATTGGTTATGACTTAATATCTGTTGAACCATGTAACGTATGTGATTATTAATCATGCAGCAATTGTTACCTCACGATAAAGAATGTGTGTACCAAATTTGGTTGAAATCGGTCGAATGGTTTAGGAGAAAATGAGCAGCATTGTCGCAAAATGCAGCAGTTTCTCGCGCTTCTCATTGTTTATGACGTCATATCTCGTGAACTATATATCGTATGTGATTCTTACACTTATGGCGACCGCCCTCATGGATTGAAACTTACGTGTACAAAATTTCATAAAGATAGGAACAAAACTGTAGATTCGTATGCAACACATACAAACATACGGACACTATGCTTTATATATTAGAAGAAGATAAATTAAAAAAAAAAAATCGCACTGACGTGTTTTACGGGCCACTTTAGATTTGTAGTTTTATACGTTTTTGGAAACATTTTGGACCAAAATAATGATCTGAACAATAATAAAATAATTAATAAGAGTGTCTGAAACCCTTCTAGGAAAAAAGAAATTTAGGTAGTGGGGGGTTTCGAACCACCAATCTTTCAAATCCCAGTCCAGCAACTTGCCCACTACGCTACGGCTATAGATCAAAACAGGAGTTCTTTAATCTCATACTATTAATGGCCGTTGTTAACTGATGTTAATATTGGAATTTGTAGACATTAGATTATCATTTATCGTACGAAGAACACGATGTGTTTTTGTTAATTCCTCAGTGTGCCTTTGCTTTGAAATGACAACGTGTAAGTTACAATAAGAGAATCATCAAATACGCGCGGAATGTCACGTGATATCTTCGAACGGCTGGTTTTCGTTAATTCAATGGAGGGTGTCAAATCTCCGTTATTTTTGGAAATATGTCTCAAACGATACGAGATATGAAAAAATCATAATGGAGATACGTTGTAGAGAATTTTCTCCTCTACCAATTAGGTTATTCAATTTTCGTGTCAGATAAACGGTTCGTTTGCAATCACAATTATATAACAAACGGCTTTTTGTTTTGTTTTACTGCCGTATTTTTTGTCCGAAAAATTTGAAAATGAGAGGTTCTGGTCACTGGCGGCCTACAATCATGTCCGTAAAATTTGGTGTCGATCGGTTGAACGGTTCGTCTTAAAAACAGGGAACACGTTACGGACAAAAAAATGTTCAAATGTTTGTTAAGCTTATGGGACTTAACTACGGGGTCATCAGTCCCTAAACTGACAAACTACCTATGAACTACTTACGAACTAGGACGGCACAAATATCCATGCCCGAGGGGGGATTCGAACCCCCGACCGTAGTGGCCGTGCTGACCGTGACTGAAGCGCCTCAGTCACCTCGGCCACCGCGGCCGGCCGTTACGGATAGACAGACATACATCGTAAAATCGTCGTTATTTTTGCAAATATCTTTGAAACGCTACGAGATATGAAAGAAATACAAGAGAGCAAAGTTGTAGAGAATTTTCTTCTCTACAAAATCGATTATCCAATTTTTGTGTCACATGAATAGTTAAGTCGTTATTTTCATTTAAATTTCTAGCTGTCAAAAGACGATCGCAAAGGTCCACTTTTAGTGTTACTACCGTAACCTAAAGTGGGCCAATATGATTACGTTTTGGCGCGTGACCGCAAGTACTACGGCCAGTCGGCGTCCAGTGCCTGCCGCTCGGGGACTTTCCTAGAATTCGGGGAGACTTGCCAGTGCTCTTTCCCATGGGAACCCGACCTACTGTAAGACCTTTTACCATTTGTCGCCTACTGGTCCTGACCGGCTGCAGTGAAGCCTGATGGCTTTAAGCCAGAAGTATTACATCGTGTATGCAGTACGCGCACTTGTGACGTAAATGAGCTGTGTGTCGACTTGGGCGCTTGTCCATTCTCCGCCGGGAGAGGGCCCTGCACAGGTGACAATGGCGTGAGCTCGTTACCGCCGCTTCCGCGCGCCCGGGGTCAAGAGGTCGCGCAGCCGCCGCCGCCGCTGCCCTGCACTGCGCCAACGCCTCGCGCCGCCTCTGCCTCTACCTCTACCTGCCGTTGACGTGCTGCCTGCTCCAGGGCACCCACCACAAGTACGAGGCTGGTTGCACGCACACCGGTTTTGGAAATGTTCAAATGTTTGTATACCTTATGGGACTTAACTACGGGGTCATCAGTCCCTAAACTTACAAACTACTTACGAACTAGCTAACAGTAAGGACGGCACAAATATCCATGCCCGAGGGGGGATTCGAACCCCCGACCGTGGTGGCCGTGCAGACCGTGACTGGAGCGCCTCAGTCCTCTCGGCCACCGCGGCCGGCCCGGTTTTGGACGGCCGGCAAATATGGGCCGATATTTTACCAGTGGAGCTCTGCTTGCACACACGCCGGCATTTTACCGGTCAAACCAGCAGTCGCTTGGCTGGCGTGGTCGAGTGAAATTGGTTCGAAACATAAATTAATGAACCCCAAACGATTTGGCATAGTACTAAAACAAATATTGCCGACATGATACAAATAACAAAGTACCGGATCATTACACATTAGTATACCAATTACGAAATGATTTTTTTTTTCCAGTCCATGGTGTACAGCAATCAGCGAGAATAAATATTCCTTCAGTAAAAAACCGTCTTGATTTTAAATTGTTTTATTAATTAATGACGCGTTTCGCCCTTTAGCAGGGCATCTTCAGATTATCTGCGTGACAGAATTTACACAAAATCACAAGGCGGAATTACAAACTGCTATAATAGTACATGGGCTTATTTTGTGCAATTTGTAATTCCGCCTTGTAATTTTGTGTAAATTCTGTCACGCAGATAATCTGAAGATGCCCTGCTAAAGGGCGAAACGCGTCATTAATTAATAAAACAATTTGCAACCAAGACGTTTTTTTACCGAAGGAAAATAATTTTTTTCTTTGCTCTCCATTTCTTCAAACCGTCGTTCAGCAGGAAAAGTATCTCATTGTGTCTCTTGTCGCATTTATATCTTCAAACGGATCCAAACTTTTGTTCCACGAAACTGTTCGTGCTTCCATTACCGAAATACGTAAATCACTTGTCTCTTCATCATTTAATTCATTGCACACTCATGCCTCAAAGGAGCAAATAACCATTTCCTTGTGGGCATAGCAAAGACTTCGATCCCTTGCTGGAATGCAGATAAACCTGCGAGGAAACAGAATAATGGACACTAGTACGCGACAGTTTGATGCTTTGGGCAGGGCTAGAAACGTTTCTGTACAGCCGATCGCTCAGAGGGCCACCCACCCACCACAATAAAACAAAGTGAAGATCTCAAGAACATAAAACAATAACACCATCTACCCGAAAAAAGCAAAAAAAAAAAAAAAAAAAAAAAAAAAAAAAAAAAAAAAAAAAAAAAACACGAGTTCGAGTCTCAGTCTGACACAAAATTTTAACTTCGCCATTGAATTTTATTCAATGCCCTGAAACAGTCAAGAGTTGAAATATTTGTAATTTTTCTTTAAAATACCAGTACCATTCATCTGATTACGATAAAGTTTTTCCGTATTTTATCCCGTGTTAACCATCCCTGAACTTCCAAGAATGAGACATGAACATTATTCTGGACACGTGTGCGTGATTTGTCCACCCTTTCCGCAACTATCAAGCGGATACTTAAACTATCTGATGATGCCTTTATAAAGCTACTGGATTTAAAACAATATGGTTTATTATAAGAGGTAAGTGACACGAAGTCCACCGGGTCATCTAGTCCCAAACTAAAGAAATTGAAAAATATTCGCCGAACACACATGTTCTCTGATTCTTCGTCCGATTTGAAATGGAACAGCCAGTGTGCGAGAACAGGTGCGCAGCAAAAGCAGTGGGTCAGGCAGGGTGGGGATGTGGGCTCAGTGACATAAACACGACCCGCAAGGTCGCCCGATTTAACACCAGCACATTTCTTTTTGTGGGGATATCTAAAGGATCATCCCCAGATGATCTAAAACGGCGCATCGAGGACGCATGTCGCTCCGTCACACCGGCGATGTTACTTCTCGTCCGCAGATCCTTTCGACGGCGCAATGCATTATGCATTGAGGAACAAAATCAAATGTTATGGGACTTAACTACGGGGTCATCAGTCCCTAAACTTACAAGCTACTTACGAACTAGCTTAACACTAAGGACGGCACAAATATCCATTCCCGAGGGGGGATTCGAACCCCCGACCGTAGTGGCCGAGCAGACCATGACTGAAGCGCCTCAGTCCCCTCGGCCACCGCGACCGGCCACTTTGAAGGGTTGTAGCTCCCAAACTAACAGTGATAGGAAAGTAGTTTAAATTGATTTGGACGCAGCTGGTTTCAAAGATTCCAATGTACGATAGAAAAAAACTATTGTTCCTTAAAAAAATCATATTTTTCTGCTGTAACTCTTTGTAAAATGATACAATAAAGTATGTTCATAGCTCCGCAGAAAGTGTAACATTTCTTGTGTTGACCTACCGCATTAAAATTTCCCGTCACCTATTATTTTATAACTTACAGAGGCAAACACACTTAGTGAAACACCCTGTATATTGTTAGCGCCCACCTACGTAGGGAGACATGACGATCATAATAAGAGAAGAGAAATCAGATCGAAAACAGAAAGATTTAGCCGGCCGCGGTGGCCGAGGTGACTGAGGCGCTTCAGTCACGGTCAGCACGGCCATTACGGTCGGGGGTTCGAATCCCCCCTCGGGCATGGATATTTGTGCCGTCCTAGTTCGTAAGTAGTTCATAAGTAGTTTGTAAGCTTAGGGACTGATGACCCCGTAGTTAAGTCCCATAAGTTGTACAAACATTTGAATATTTTTTAAAGATTTAGGTATTCCTTTTCCCCGCAAGCTATTAGAGAGTGGAAATAAAGTGGTTCGATGAACCCTCTGCCATGCACTTCATTGTAATTTGCAGAGTATTCATGTAGATGTAGATAAAATAATCCCAAACTGAAGATATTGAAAAATAATCGCCGAACACACATGTTCTCTCAGTCTTCGTCCGATTTGAAATGGGATAGCCCGTGTGCGAGAACAGGTGAGCAGCGCAAGCAGTGGGTCGGGCAGAGTGTATATACGTGTGTGGGGAAGGGGGTTGCTGGCTGTTCTCCCTCAGGTCGGCCCCGGGCGTGCACGGGGCGGCGGCTGGCATCGCTTCCGGCGCGGCGCGGTGGGGAGCATCTTGCGCGGTACTTAGCTAATCTTCCCTTGTGCGGCCGGTAAATTATGAATGCCACCTCTTCGATCCGACGCCCTGCGGCGAATACGCGATGAGGGCGGCGCTCCCGGGCGCTCTTCTGCACCCCCTCCACCCCCTCCTGGGGGCGCGCGCCCTTTCTTCCCGCTCCGCATTCGTATTCGGGAGGGCAAAATCCATAGTGTCTGCCGGCTGCGCGCGTAACTGTCAAAGAAACGAAAAAGGCTCTTGATATAGCGCGCCGGCCCGCCGCCTGCATTATAAACAGCGCGCCGCTCCCACCCCCACCCCTCTGCGAAATTTGATTGCTCGCCTCACCCCCAATCGCGGGGGCTCCTCCACTTGTGCCGGACCACACGTATTTCCTTTCGCCGTATCCGGCGAGGTTACCCCTTTACCGCCGAACTCGAAACACGCGGAAATAGTTTCAATAAGAGGTCGCGCAAAGTGATTTTTTTTTTTTTTTTTTTTTTTTTTCGATCGTGATTCTCACCGCAGACTCTTTAAGACATTTTGTCCTCAACTGTCAACTGGATACAGTACACAACAATATTTTTAGCTATATTATATGACCTTGTAGTAAGGACTGTGTGACTGATTAATTATTTATTATATGCCACATATATAGTGGTTAAGCCACGTCACACAAATTGAATTTTAATTTACAAAACATAACTAGTTTCAATGAACACTGTCATCATTATCAAACGTAAGCAAAAAATTGCATTAAACACAAACTGAGAAAATAATTAAATTACCAAAAGGTGTAGTAAATGTAGCCAGGCCATCTAGGGGTGTGACAGTGACTCCCAACTGTCTGCCATAGTCACACATGGTATCGCACCATTTCGAGCTATATATAATTCCACACCATGCCACAAAAGCTGTATTTGCAATATGAATGGTATTTGGTTGTAGAGCTTCAATAACCATGTGATATGGCAGGCACTCTTCTGCAGAGGACTCTTCCTTGCATGTCTCCCGCGCTGCAAATCTCCATTCGCCACGCTGTCACTTTCCTATACCACAGCCTATTTGTTCTGTAATGCTCGCAGCCACAATACTGTATTCCCGCATCCTTTGCACCCGGGCTGGTCACGTCCTCGGTGGCGAAGTGGTCAACGCGTCTGCCTAGTAAGCA
The DNA here is from genome assembly GCA_026315105.1 of Locusta migratoria. Classification (NCBI taxonomy): domain Eukaryota; kingdom Metazoa; phylum Arthropoda; class Insecta; order Orthoptera; family Acrididae; genus Locusta; species Locusta migratoria. Next base: position 459,699,386 of record CM048745.1, on the reverse strand, counting down.
GGAGATCCCAGGTTCGAATCCCGTCCGGACAGAACATTTTCATTCGCCGCACTTTGGTATTCCATCTAAACCTAGTACAGTGAAGCCATAACTGATCGCAAATTGCCATTTATTTCATGCCTGATTTTCTGCCAGGGCTTTTTTTATTGTTATTATTTATCCGTAACCATTTTCCATGCAAAGATGAGAACATGGATATTCTTGAATTACACCGCCAACTATCAGGAATCAAAACAATTGCTTAAGACGAAATCTGCGCAGTTTTTTAACGCAAAAGTTGGGTCTGCAATAAAAATGGGGGTTCCCATTTTAAATTTTAAAGTTGCCTCCCACGCCACCCCCAGGGTGTTTAGTGGCGGTGGAGCGGCCGAGCGCATTGAGGCGCTATGATACGATGCGCGAGGGCGTTCCCCGTCGGGGGTTCGAATCCCCCCTAAGGCATGGATGTTTGTACCGTATTTAGTATAAGTTAGTTCATAAGTCGTTTGTAAGTTTAAGGACTGATGACCTCGCAGTCCCGTAAGCTTAACAAACATTTGAACAACATTTGACTACTCTTAGCACCAGTGATGTCCCCCTCGAAAATAGTCAGTTTTGGATTCTATACATTTTTTCGTGTGAAGCTTATTTTTTGAGTTGTTCTGGTTTGTGAACTTAAAATTTACACCCCGTATAATACATTATACAGACTATATAATGACACTCTTTCTCCTGGTGATGATATCAAGAGGGCCACAAATAGGTCAAAAAAGGTAAAATACCCTAGTGGGTGTGTCGTAAAAATTAACACGTCCGATTTGCCGTGAGGTCTATCAGTAGTAGGGAAACAGTTAGCTTGTAACAGGGCAAGCATGACTTATAACTTCCATTCCGTCGATGGTTCCGATAATTATTTTGAAATCACTTCTCGAGCTTACTCCAACAGCGGTGGTCAATATTTCCCCATCTCCTATAGTGACACGACGTTAAATCTCTACAAGAGAAAAAACTTTCGCTATCGCATGCGTGTATTCTGATATTTTATTTGCGTCATACGAATTTACAGCGCTCGGCAGAGCAGAATTTCCCGCAGTTTGCGTTTCCATGCATTTTAAATTATCACCGCACTCCTGCAGAGTAAACGAAGTGCTCTCTCTCTCTCTCTCTCTCTCTCTCTGTGCTAGAGTGTAATCAGACCATTTTCACCGTGCAAAGTTTCCGTATTACATTAATTAGTGAAGCCGCAGCGACAAAAAAGGGATTGTAATTCCTACATGGCGGATGGGACTTGCCATTGTGCGCGGCTCAGAATTACGCGCGTTTAATTGGGTTACGCGCGAAGTTTGGCCATTTGGAATTTACGCGGCAGCCAGCCGCGGTCCCGTCCGAGACGCGTCAGCCGTTTGCGACCCTCGAGTGCCGTTCCATTACAGCAGGGGGCGTCGACGTGCGCGACGTCGCCGCCGCCGCCGCCGAGCCACCTGTTCTGCCGCCTCGCGTGGGTACCGAGGCGTAGGGATGGCGGTTATCGCTGAAACAACCGGTTTTCGGTTACACCGGTTCTTTTCATCTACAGTTTAACCACACTGTAAAAGCTGCTCAAGATAATCGGTTTTTTTAATAACCGGTTTTTTATTGCTATTATTTCCAGTAGAGTTCGACCGAAACATAATTTGCGGCCGAAACAGAAACCGTAAACGTATTTTCGTTTCTTCTAGTTTCGGCCGTAACCGAAACTTACGAAATTTAGGTAAATTTACGTTATACGACAAATCACTAGTCTTTCCATATTTTGCAAGATCCCCTCCCAATACTACGCCTTCTTGAGTGTGTTCAAAATGTTTGTTAAGCTTACGGGACTTAACTACGGGGTTATCAGTCCCTAAACTTACAAACTACTTAACAACTAGCTTATCCTAAGGACGGCACAAATATCCATGCCCGAGGGGGTATTCGAACCCCCGACCGTAGTGGCCGTGCAGACCGTGACTGAAGCGCCTCAGTCCCCTCGGCCACCGCGGCCGGCCTTCTTGAGTGTGTGTAAGCAAAATCAGATTCAAATGTTTGTAGAGCTTATGGGACTTAATTACGGGGTCATCAGTCCCTAAACTTGCAAACTACTTATGAACTAACTAATACTAAGGACGGCACAAATATCCATGCCCGAGGGGGGATTCGAACCCCCGACCGTAGTGGCCGTGCAGACTGTGACTGGCGCGCCTCAGTCCCTCGGCCACCGCGGCCGGCCCACACTCATCACTTAAGGAGAAATGTATGATACACGTTTAATTTACACTATCCAATAAAAAGTCATGTGGATTCGTATGCTGTGTCGTGTCGCTTTGTAGTGTAGAATGCTCCAGCTTCTGTAGTACATCAAAGAAACCTTTTACTAACTTCCTTCATGTCGTACACTCTTTAGCTGTCCTTACCGGCACATTCAGCCGTCAGTTGCCGGAACTCGCAGCAGAGGTGAGTGAGGTGCTCTCTTAATTTTTCGGCAGAATTCCCCGTCATCAGCCGGCCCCGCGAAATAAAAGGTCGGATGGTGTATGCGAATTAACGTCTGGGCGCGGGCTAAAAGTTTACAGCGGGCATTAGGGGACCGTCGCAGCTTAAAACTGGCCGGTGTCTTGGGCCCGGCACTTACTTTATTTAATCATCGCCGTAACGCCGTGCCGCGGCAACTTCTGCCCGGCGATAAAACCCGCAGAATGAAACCCTTAATGTTTACCCTAAAAGTTTTTTTATAGTTCCGCCGTTCCTTCTGCGAATGGCTGTCCCCGCCTCTGTGCTGGCACGAAGCTCTCGCCGGCCAGTTGTCGCCAGTCTGCTGTCCGGATACTCGGCCGAACGCTGGGCGTCGGTGGCGGAAGAATTACACGCCTTTATCGCTGACGACGGTTTGCAGTGGGATTTTAGAACGTGTACTTTTTATGGACTACCTCGAACAGAACGACTTAGTGACCCACAGTCAACACGGATGCAGAAAGTATCGTACTTGTGTGACACACTTATCTGTTTTCTCACATGAAGTGATCAGTGCTATTGACATGGGACCTCAAATCGATTATGTATTTACAGACATCCGGAAGGCTTTCAACACCGTACCTCACAATTCTCTTCTAATCATATTGCTTGCTTATGGAATACTAGCTGAAAACCCGGCGTTTCCCGGGTATTTGTTTATTTATTCCAGCCTTGAGTTAGTAAATCAAAATGTTCAAATGTTTGTATAGTCTATGGGACTTAACTACTGCGTCATCAGTCCCTAAACGCCGGCCGCGGTGGCCGCGGGGACTGAGGCGCTTCAGTCACGGTCTGCACGGCCACTACGGTCGGGGGTTCGAATACCCACTCGGGCATGGATATTTGTGCCGTCCTTAGTTGTAGCTAGTTCATAAGTAGTTTGTAAGTTTAGGGACTGATGACCCCACAGTTAAGTCCCATAAGCTTTACAAACATTTGACCATTTTTGAGTCCCTAAACTTACAAACTACTTATGAACTAACTAAGACTAAGGACGCCGCCAATATCCATGCCCGAGGGGGGAACCCCCGACCGTAGTGGCCGTGCAGACCGTGACTGAAGCGCCTCAGTCCCCGCGTCCACCGCGGCCGGCTTGAGTTAGTACTTTTCCTATCCACTCTCTTGCTGTCCATCTCCTTTTTTCTAAAAAATATTTTACATTTATCAGACCATACATTAGAAATAAGAAATCACACGTAAAAATGCACTCGTTTCGAAGAATCCAATCACGCAATTCAACAATAAGGATTGTAATAATATCACAGATCGATCACTTGATGTAATGCGCGAAACGTCAAATCGATTTTTTTAAGGAGATGTATTAAAAGATTTTTCTTTTTTACTGCTTTATTTATTTATTCTTATAATCTAAAGTAGTTCTCTTAGGTTGTTTGCAGATGACTCCGTCATTTACCGTCTAGTAAAATCATCTGAAGATGAAAACCAACTCCAGAACGATCTGAATAAGATATCACTATGGTGTATAAATTGGCAATTGACTCTAAATAATGAGGAGTGTGAAGTCGTCCACGTGAGTACGAAAAGAAATCCGTTAAACTTTGCTTCAGATAAATCAATCAAAAGTGAAGGCCGTAAACTCCACTAAATACCTAGAAATACTACTACTTCAGACTTAAACTGGAAAGAACACGTATTTTATGTCGTGGGAAAGGCGAACCAGAGACTGCGTTTTATTGACAGAATCCTTAAAAGATGCAACAGAACTACAAAAGAAACTACATACACTACGCGTATCCGTCCATTTTTGGAGTATTGCTGCCCAGTGTGGGATCCTTATCAGGTGGGTTTGACGGAGGACATCGAAAGAGCCATAGAAGGGCAGCTTGTTTCGTATTGTTATGATACAGGGGAGACAGCGTTACGGAAATGATACAGGATCTCGTATGGGAGTCATTACAACAACGGTAGGTAGGTGGGCTACTTACGAAACTCAAATCGTCGACATTCTCCTCCGAATGCAAAAATATATTGTTGACTCCCACTTACGTAGGTAGAAATGACCATCAGAATAAAATACGAGAAATCAGAGGTCGTACGGAGAGATTCAGGTGTTCTTTCTTCCCGCGCGCTATTCGAGAATGAAATGGGAGATAAATAGTATGATGGTGGTTCGATGAACCCTCTGCCAGGTGTGATTTGCAGAGTATCCCATGCAGATGTAGATGGTCCTGTTTGGAGGTGGTATGTCGTTGCCTTCCTCCGACCTTCGAACCGACTTACCCAGCCAGTTATAGAGGGACGTACAGTTTAACGTGGGTTCCGAACGACGGTGCTACTCGATATTATTCAAATCAGCAACACTGCCAGAGGTGAAAGTATTGGAAAGTGACAAAAATCCTAGGACCTGGCGGGGATGGAAACCGCGACATTTTATTTGTATTCTGGCACTCTACCACTGTGCTACCGCGCAGCATATAAACTGATACAGATATTAAATGTAATTTATATTACTACTAGCTTATATGCCCGTGTTTCGCAACGGTTGTTGACTCGCTGTCACGTGATGCGAAAAGCAGTCCCATGACAAAAAGACTGGAAAACTCTCCGCTAGCGTGTCGTGTGTTTGTACTGCATCAAGCTTGTGAGGTGTAGTTTAGAGGCAGATCCCGTCTCCATTACGGTCCACGGCGTATTTACGCCGTAATGGAGACGCCTGCAGCGGGTTTTGTTTCTACTTTGCACGCCGCCACAGGAAATAAAGTTTACGAAGAACCGATCGACTGAGGCAGCGTGGCGCAGTTGACAAGTGCGAGGAACGAGCCTGGGAAGTTGGGTAACTGGAGAAGGCGTGGGCGGCGGCGGTGGGCTGCCATCCATCACGGCCGGCCGCGGCTGTCGGCGGCGCAGAAAACGCATGAATTAGAAGGCGGTGGGCGGCGGGCGGCGTATACTGCGCGGGCGATAAGGCGCGCGGTAACTGAGTGACGGCGGCAGTGGCTGGCTCTCCCGCGCCGGAGATGAGGCCGCGCTTTACGCGCCGTTTTACAACGCCGGACACCGGCTCATCTCCCGCCAGCGCCGCTCTCCTTACGACCGCCGCCTCGTCCTCATCCTGAACCGCTCCCAACCCTTAGCTCTCTTGCAGTCCTGGAATGAACGGGGACGTGCCGAGATTCACCTTTCGTTAAATAAAAAAAATAGTAATAATCTTTTTGATGTTGATGCTCTTCTTCCTTCCGCGCTTGATGAGGTTTTCCGCCGTATGCAAGACACATTTTAGGAACCTCAGTATCAGATTCAAAAAATGTTAATATGTTTGTAGAACTTATGGGACTTAACTACGGGGTCATCAGTCCCTAAGCTTACAAACTACTTATCAACTAGCTAATAGTAAGGACGTCACAAATATCCATGCCCGAGGGTGGATTCGAACCCCCGACTGTAGTGGCCGTGCAGACCGTGACTGGAGCGCCTCTGTCCCCTCGGCCACCACGGCAGCCGGAGGATCAGATTCGCTGTGTGTTTAAGAGCATACAAAAGTAACAGTTCCCACTCAACATTTGCAATAGTCTTGTGTAGTTCGCGAACGAACTAGTTCGGAAGAGCGGCTCCCACAGGTGAACTACGCGAATTAGTTCGCAGATCCCTCGCCTATTAGTTCGCCTGCTCCTTTTCCGAAGACTGACGGGTAACAGCGACCGAGCGAAGTGGCGCAGTGGTAACGCACTGGACTCGCATTCGGGAGGATGGTGGTTCAAATCCACCTCCGGCCATCCAGATTTAGGTTTTCCGTGATTTCCCTAAATCACTTCAGGCAAATGCCGGGATGGTGCCTTCCTAAAGGATATGGCCGATTTCCTTCCTTATCCTTACCCAAAATTCCGAGCGTTAGCAAGCTGTCGACGGGACGTTAAAACTTAAGCTTGCTTGCTTGGGTAATAGCGAGAGGACGCGAGAGCGCGCAGACTCGCGTGATTCCCTTCTGCCAGTTGCCGTCATTTTGAGCTGAGATGCTGCTCAGCTGTAGTTTTAGTAGCGGTAGCAAAAGCCAAAACGAGCGGACGAACTAAAATGAGCGACCTACTATGCGGCCGTGATGCGAACTAAAAGGAGAGCTACTGGTCGCGAACTACAATATGCGAGATAGGTCGCGAACAGAATTAAAAATCACGTGTTTGTCTTCTTCTGATGAGAGCCATTTCGAGGTGAGCGTCTGCCTGCTAGATTACATAGTTCAGTGCTACAAAACTTCTGCTTTGAAGTCTTCTGCACTCTGCAATATCTGACTAATAAATTCCATAATGTCAAGATATAGAGATAACTCTAAACCTAAACGCGAGAAATCATCCACAAACTGTTTCTTTTGGTTTGCTTGAAATCGTTGGTGACTCAAGTAGCAAGCGCATCAAGCAGCTAGGTGGGGGAACTTATCCCTCCACCTGCATGCGCAGACCACGCCGGTTAGCCGTCACTGGGAACGGACGAACTAAAAGAACGAACTAGTTCGCGGCAGAGCCGGGAACTAAAGTGGGCGCTCCCGATCGCAAACTATTATGCGCACGTCTAATTTGCAAACCTCCCAATAACAGAGAATCAACACCCTACACACATAGAAATGACCTTAAATTCTTAAGACCAGCAGTAGCATGTACCATAAATTAACAACAGAGGAGAAGTACCACATACAAAACCCAGTAGCACAAGGAGAAAACTGTACTCAGTTAATACATTTTATCCTGCGACAAAAAACAATTTACCGCAATAGAGGAAACGTACAAATAATCTTTATCCTAGTACCATAATCACTCTCTCCTATAACTAAATCTCTCTCTTTATCTCTCTCTCTCTCTCTTTCTGTCTGTCTCAAATGTAAACATGAAAATCCATCAACAATACTAATTCACCCCCACATTCCCCTATCAACAGTTAAATGTAACACTACATTAACGGTAAATAATCGAATTTCGCGCGCAACTCAACGAAAACAAAACGGCCAGAAAACAAATGAAATTTTTTTCAGCGATATCCTTGCGCCCAATATTAATACTGGCGTAATGTATAATACGAAAAAAAACGTGGAAAGCAAGTAACAAACATACTACAAAGGGAACAGGAACAACCGGAAAGTAATGAAAAACAACCGTAATTACTAAGACGAATGACACGGTTTCTCGAACCCAAAACTGGAAAGCCAGAAATTTAAATTGTTTGTTGTACTTTGCAGGTGACAAGATTGTAAAAAAACTATTACTACAACAAGTAATGAGTATGCCACTATACTCACAAGTGGAACACCAAGTACGGTCCAAAGGATTTTGATGGGTCGCAGGTATGTTGCAAGGGAATTCCCCAACCTAAAAGGATTTATTCCAATGGGCCTTGATTTCTAAGAAAATCGAGATCAAATTCGCAGCAAATTACCACGCGTAACGTGTCTACTTATACATGGCAGTTACCGCTCAGCGAGACAGTTTACATGGTCTCCCAAAACAAGGAATCTGCGAAATGCCGCGAACAATGAGTAATAATTGTTTCGGCGCTACTTTAGTAGTGTGTGGACAAGTTGAGAATTTGCGTCCGACGGGAGGGCGAGGTAATCCTCTGTGTCCGTAGCTGCGTGGTGATCAGTAAGCAGGAGTACCTGGGTTCGAAGCCCGCCAGGGCCCTAACTTCCAATTTTTGGCCACTGATTTGTTTCTAAGTCCCTTGTCTGTTAAGTCTGGCGTAGTTGTAAAGTTAGTACGACAGGTCATGTTGGAGACAGGACAGAGGAGAGTCCCCGGCGGCGCTGCAGTCGCTGTCCTGGTAATTAGCTGTCCGCAACTCGTGGAGACAGGCCGCAGCCCACAGCCCGCAGCCAGCAGACGGCAGACGGAGCGCTTCGTTATTCCGGCGGCCAGCGCACTTTTATTAAGGCCACACAATTAGAGGCCTGTCCTCCTACCAGAGGTAGCGGAACTTTACCTTATTTCTCTATATTTACCTCTCCTCCTTGCAAGTTAGTCCGCCAGTCGGCACCCGGTAAGGAAAAAAATGTCCAACGACCCCCCACCCCCCGGCCACTCAGATACTGCGGCACTCTAGAGACTCTGTGTCAACTCGAGCTCACAGGCGGTATTTTATCCCGCAGAGCAGTCGTTACCAAACTGTGGCTCGGGTCACGTTGTCCATTCAAATGTTTCGCCAGACGACTTAAACATAACTAACAGGCAGACGTTCCAGTCTCGGAAATTCGGTTCGTTATGGGGCTTAGCAGTGCAGCAGTATACCTCAAGGTTGTTCACTCATACAATTCCTGAAGCTCACTATTCAGAAAATAACAACAAAAAAGGCTCTACAATTTTAAGCGCAGCAAGTATACATGCATAACTGATACACTTGTTTGTGAAGATCGTGTTGCAGCATGATGTTAACGCTCCGTTGGCAGATTGTCTTTCATGACGGTCGTGGGTTCGAATTCCCACTCGGGCATGGATATTTGTGCCGTCCTTAGTCGTAGCTAGTTCATAAGTAGTTTGTAAGCTTAGGGACTGATCTGATGACCCCTTAGTTAAGTCCCATAAGCTGTACAAACATTTGAACATTTTTTGAAACTTTTTTTTTTTGTCTTTCATGTGAACGATCCAGATTCAAACCTACCTTAAAGAATAATTACTTTTGTTACTTATTTGACTCTTCCTAGCCGGATGCCTGTTTTATACATACAACAGGGCAACTGCTATATTTAACTTTTTTCCTAAAGATACCCGTTTTTCTAAATTACAAAGGAGATCTATACAATTTTCACAGCTTAGAGCATCACCTAATTTACTAATAAATTTCGAGTGGCAATAATATTCAACTCTTTAATGTACGTACATTAATTGGAAAATGCATTTGGAATTATTTGCCCTTTGCAAAAATTAAGTACTGTAGTTAAAATTTAAATTAGCTGCATTTGTCATTTGACAACTAAATTAAAATTATTTATTATGTAACTGATATTATTTTATATCATTCATTTAAAAATTGTTATATTTTTTTAAAGAAATTATAAAAATAAAATGTTTTCCTCAGGTAGAATTCAACCGTAATCATCTAGATGACAGTCTAAAATGCAACGGTCCGAGCTGTTTCGCTATACAAATGTTCAAATGTTTGTAGAGCTTATTGGACTTACGGGATCATCAGTCCCTAAAATTACAAACTACTTATGAACTAGCTAATACTAAGGACGGCACAAACATCCATGCCCGAGGGGGGATTCGAACCCCCGACCGTAGTGGCCGTGCAGACCGTGACTGGCGCGCCGCAGAGCGCTCGGCCACCGCGACCGGCTTTTTCGGTATACCGCCATGATAAACTCATTGTGTGGTATAAACGGTTTACATGCGTTGCACTTCAACTTTTCTGGGTGGTGCGCTTTGTATGAACGGACACCTTCATCTTGTACTACTATCGTGCGAAGTCTCATCCCAAACTGATTTTTCGAGACCGAACCTCGTTGAAACCGCTGCGATAAAAACAATTTCTTCGTGTCTGGGAAAAGGTGAAGGTTGCTAGGACCACAATAAAGAGTTATAAGTTGTTCATAATCTGATTACTAACCCGGAAAAGCGCACTACTCAACACCCCCTGCAGGGTCTTTTAAAATATGTCGCTCGCTAACCAGCCAAAGTCAAGAATAAAATGAGACTTTTTTTTGTCGGGGAGGGGGGAAGGGGTGGCATAAGACCATTTCTAAATCTTCTAACAAGTCTGGTTTGGGAAAGAGTTTCTGTTCCTGGTGATAGTAAGAACAATGTTTACCTAATGCCGACTACTTCGAAGATTTCGACGTGGCCTTTGCCATTCTTTAATTTCATTCTTCACTTTCTCAAATTTGCGAGTAAAATATTTTTTTACTGGCTAAACCCGACCACGCTTCCCTCTGTCTAAGTCTGATATGACGTGGATGAGGAATAAAATTACTTTCGGGATGTAATTCGAGGTAGTTATAAACGTCTGCATATGAGAACTGCTCGGCATTTTTCATCAGTTTAATTCCTTGAGAATTTTTCCGTGGCCTTATGTGCTGTCTAATTACATGTTGATCTGATCTTTCAAACACCTTTCATTTTCCATTGATCGACTATGTTAGTACGTTCATTACTTCACACTAAATGTCATGTATTCGTTTGCAAATTATTTCGTACGACAACTCATATTTGTGTCTCTGAGGGGTGAAACATATAGAAAATCCGTCGGATCGAAAAATTTGTTAGTGACTTCTTCTGCTGGCATCTTAAGCCTGAAATGAACATCCATTCATTACTAGCATTTGGAAAACCCATTAAATCTGAAAGAACGAATGCTTCTCTGTGTGTGTGTTTTGAAAATCCTCTGAGGCATACTGTACTCCTTCACTGAGATAATGTTTTATGAATTGACTGGTACAAGGAAAGATCATAATGACAGTACACCTGTGTAGCGAATTACAGTTGCACCTCTATTCGCGGCGAAAAAGCGTGGAAAACCGAATGTATCCTGTCCCGGAATTTCAATGAATGAAATGGAGGTACGGATATAACGTTGAATGTAGACGGAGTGTTGGCTCGGATTGAACTACGACGAGGAAGGGAATTGCTTGTGGCCTTATTGACCTTCAAGTTGAGGGTCTAGAGGCCTGAGACCGTCGAAGCTTTCAGCTGTATGCCGAGTTATCGATCACTTACGAGATGGAATATTCAGCCAGTCACGGAGCCTGAATGGGGAAGGGATGCGCAGACGGGGGAGAGGCGAAGACGGGTTTTGCATAACCATTTCATCAACTCCAGACCACTGCGCTTTGTAGGTACGTCCCAGTGAGACGGTACAGCGCCAAATTTCTTGTTACAGTATTCCCGCGTTGATAAAATGAGGACTACACTATTCTTGTACTTGACGTGTAATGGACGCAAAATGGCTCTCATTTTGTAGACAATGGAACAGGTACAATAGATATGAAACTTAATGCTGATAGATTTTTGGCGAACATTATTCCGTAGTTAAAACGTGCGCCTGAAAAGTTCGGTAAATGGTCTCAGGAAGTATAGGAAACAAAATACCTTTACTGGCGTTCAAAGTAATCGCTTCTGACATCGGTTGTACAGCTGTTGGAAAATGTCAGCAAATGATTCTTGTGGAATCGCTCAATATAGTGAGGTCATGCGTTGCTGGATCTCCGCAAACACACACTTTTTACGCACTGTTTCAACACCATGCACTTGCACTACAATTCCATGCGTCTCCGTCTCCGTTTTGAGAAGTTTGAAACAAAACTTGATGTTTATACACGTGTCGTCTGTTCCATAGAATAGACGTCACTTCTGATCCTGCAGTTGTTATTCTTTAATACTCACGGAATACATGACATTAAGTGCATTGGTGCAAAGCAGAAAATGTGTACTCAGCCGTGATTCGAACCCGGGTCGCCTGCTTTCTTGGCAGTTGCTCTGACCCATACACCACTGGGAACACAGTGATCACCGCACCTGCAAGGGAGGCGTGCTGAGGTAGTCCTCTTCAACTAATAGTGAAGCCAATACTGTTAAAAATGTATCTTGTTACGTTTTTTGATTGAAAACATTATTAACAACCTTTCATAAAATATAGAAACTTACGAATAAACAAAAACACATGCATTTCGTAAAAATTGCCATTAGAGACTAAAACTGTATAAGTATTCGAACACAACGAAAAAAAGCTACTGAGGTGAGAGTTCAACCACCGAACCTATGGTTTTACTGCCAGAACGCTATCACTTGAGCTACATCGGCAGATTCTGCAACTGATTAAATTATTGGTACTTAGGTGTAAGTGCCAAAGCTTCAAAGTTGATTTTCTCATGAATTTTTTAGAGTATATTTTGTATGACATACGTACAGCATGATGTCATAGATACAACATTGATTTGCAACTTAATTTGTATAGGGCCTGAAGATGGTATTAATCCAATACCAAAACAGATGGTTAAATAAAACAACATAAATTTTACGGCTGTTGGTAGATAAGTTAATAATTAGCAATTAAAACCTCTGTATCAGTTGCAAAGCGGTTGTGTGTTTTTCTATTTAGCAGTGACATTAGACGTCACAGATATTCAAAATTCATTTTTTCTAATAATTTATAGAATCTCCCCAAAACAGCATGTTCGTTGCGACAGCAAGAACTATGCAACAAATCATGTACTTCGTATCACATTTTTGTGAAAGTCATCAACACTTTTTGTAAGTTTTTTTTTTTTTTTTTTTTTTTTTTTTTTTTTTTTTTTTTTTTTTTTTTTTTTTTTTTTGAGACTTCAGAGACTATGTTGACTTGTAATCAATTACTATATGGTAAACTGACGAACGACCAACACTCGTAGATGCAGCTGTTTTTGTTTTTTAACAATAGCTGTCATTTATCGTTCTGGACACAACAGCTGCGTTTTATACACATTAAGAACTTGATGCCGCGGTGGAGTGGCCGAGCGGTCTAAAGCGGAGTGGCCGAGCGGTCTAAAGCGTCTCGCTGCGGAGCGCACGGTTACTCGCCGTGGAGGTTTGAGTCCTCCCTGGGGCATGGGTGTGTGTGTTGTCCATAGGTTAGTTTACCTAGGTTTCAGTAGTTTGTAAGCTACGGACTGATGACCACGCAGTAAAAAAAAAAAAAAAAAAAATAAAATAAAAAATAAAAAATAAAAATAAAAATAAAAATAAAAAAAAATAAAAAAAAACCTTGATGATTTCTTCTTTGATCGCTTCTTGCGTGAATTGAAAACGTAGGATGACATAATGTGTTAACACTTGCGCGATACAGACGAGAAAGAGTTAAAGAGATAGAATATGAAAGCTTAATACTTATGCTGTTATTGAGCAACTGCTCCTTTAAGATGAAATTATTAGTCAGCCTCTAATATATCCCCTCATAACACACACAAACGCTTTACACCTGAAACGGATGCGGCGACATTGTGTGAGCATGTCTGTTTTGTCCACCTCTGGTCACGCGCCTAGCTGTGTTTACAGTCCGTCTCTCGTTTCGGTGAACGGAGTATAGACATTTGCAAACGATTTTTAAAGGAAGGGAAGGAAGAAGGATAGGATAGAAAGGATTGACAGTGGCCGCATTTGGGCATTGGTATTAAGCAATGGCGACAAGTGAAAATGTGAGCCGGACCGGGAATCTAACCCGGGTCTCCCGCTTCGGGCCAGCGTTCGCTTTAACCACTTGGCCACCCGTGCTCGCCTCCCGCTCGTCTCAAATTCTCACAAGTCGCACGCTATGTTTGTAGCGCCCCTATCGTTCATGCCCTCTTACACTCGCCATTACGGATTCCCGTGCGAGGTCGGACGTATGACCGCATCTGCGGTGAAATAACTGAAGCTAACGCCGTCGTCGCGTTTAATACTTATTGTGTTGGTGTGGTGTCTGTTCTTTCGGACGTCCGAAATACGAATACAACAAGGAGTATAGACATTAAGGGTATCGAATACTTCGTTAATCCAGACAAGTGGGTTCACTAGGGCTGAATCCCATTGGAAGACACAAACGCGGAGTCAGAAAGGGCATCTGTTGGGCGGCACTTCCCTTCCCGACAAGTGGCCAGAGCTGTGCGCTTCCGGCTAATGCGGCTGCTGGCTGTGTGGCGGCGCCACTGTCTGCGGGAGATGGGCCCTAATGACGCCGCGCCTGGGAATTTAGCGGCCGTGCCGTAGCCTGGCCGCAGCGCGCTCGCAATTATTTCCCTGGCCTGGGCAGGGGGGGCTTCCATTAGTCAGGGAGCTCTCTCGAGTCTTCTCATTTTCCGGCACTCGCCGTGGACAGCGCTTTCTCACCCGATAAGCACCGCCCTCGTTCCCGGGGGTCTAATCACGCCGCTCCGGCAAAGTGCGCCGATCGTCTCTCCGGCCAGCTGCTGCCTCGTTGATCCGGGCAGCCGCTCTCCGGATACATTATTCGCAGGCACGTCCGTTTGCGTTCATCCCCTTCAATCCGTGTCCATCCAAGTTGTTACACAGCATACCGGAGTCGAGAGGAACAGTTCTGTATCCGCGGTGGAGTAGCCGAGCGCTTTAAGGCATCTTGCTCCGTAGCGTGACGCTGCTCACCGTCGGAGGTTCGAGTCCTCCCTCGGCTGTGGAAGAGTGCGTGGATTGTCTAAAGCGTAAGTTAGTTATGTAGTTTGTAAGCCTAGGGACTGATGACCAACGTAGTTAAGTCCCTTGAACATTTTGAACAGTTCAGCAGCAGTAGACTATACTACGAGATTTACATTCAAGTGCAATTCAATTTTTTTTCTTCTTTGTTTTAAATACTCGTACTCGTAGCCAATGCTTTTGAAATGACTGCACCCTTCCCTCTCTTTATAATATTCCGTGGGACCGAGTCAGCCTGTAGGATATGAAGATGTAAGAGGTAACAGAACACAGAAATATAATTAATGCGATTTGTTCATTTCCTCAAAAATCTAAAACGAGCGAAAAATTTGTGCAGTTACTAATGTCTATCCGGGAAAGGCTTTAGGCACCGTTATATGGCGATCAGATAGCTATTTATCTATATATAATAATGTGCATGTTTGTTCGGTGTACGCTTATCACGTCCGAACGACAAGACGCAGAGACCTAAATATTTGTACAGTTACTAACTTATACATGAGGAAGGTTTTAGGCACGGTTTTACAGCGATCTGATAGATATTTAGTAATTTGAAGAATATAACGCGAAATGCGGAACAGTAATTACTCTTTGAAAATTATATTTACTCTTTGAAAATGGTTTTGTTGGTTGTATTGTTGTTTGAGGGTTGATAATGATAAAAGAGTGGAGTATATTGGGATGGAAAGTTATCGGTGTACATAAATTTCTACGTGTGTTTGTGTGTTATTAATTCGCTCTGCAGCGAAAACTACATAAAGCAAACGAATGGTATGTTTGTAATTGTTGTCCGAAGTCTCTCGTTGTACACCATAGCAGTTCCATGCCGATAGCTATAAGGGGTTGGAAGATATGGTGGTTGAAAGTCGTCAAATTATAAAAAAATTCGGACTGAAGGCACAGAGATGACGTTTGCGACTCTATAGCAAGGAGGTTACATACAGCGAAACGCGATGCCACAATCTTTGGTCTATGCGTGCTACAATGTCTTCAGCTGTTTCTCTGTAACGATAAGCATACGAATAAGAAAATATAAGAATAAATAAATAAAGCAGTAAAAAAGAAATTTCTTTTAATACACGTCTTTGACGTTTCGCGCATTATGTATCATAATCAACCAACACACGGGCGGAGCTGCGGGTTTAAGCTAGTGTATAAATAAATGAAATATCACTTGTGCAACCAAGACTTTTTTTAACAAAATATCTATTACTGTTTCTGTGCTGGTGCCACAAAAATATGGATGGAGTGATTTCAGAAATGTTCGATTGTTTTGCACGAGAAAAATTGCAGTAGATAGATGTGGAATAGTCACTGTAATGACTAATAACAAAATCGTTTACTATTATTATTATTATTCTCTTCATTCTCCACTCCGAGAAGTGGAGCGGGCTGTTTGAGATCCGTCTTTGAAAGGGTCGCGGTTCTATTCAGCCAATAAACTGACAAGGCTTTCATCTCGTGCGTATGGAGACCGACTGCGGGGTGGAAGGAACGGTGCGAAACGGGTGAGATGAGTGTGGTTTGGAGCTCTTCCCCGCGCCGCGTTCCCGCGCGGTTTCTTGCTCCCCCGGGAGCGCAGTGGCGGCCGCGTGACGACATATTGGCTCCTTTTATTATCGCGCAGTGGCAGCAGGCCCTCCGCCGCTTTTTCTCGCTCTGCCGGAGGCAGCGGAGCGTGGTAAGCTCGCGGGAGAGCGCACTTTTGTTTCCACTGGCCAAGCGCCGCTCTGCTTAGCTCTCACACAACACCGACGTATAAGAAGCGCTGTAATGCTCGTTGTTAAGATGCGGCAGCAGTTAGCACTCCAAGTGGCGGGCATTAGGTTGCTTTCAGATGACGCCGTCATTTACCGTCTAGTAAAATCATCTGAAGATCAAAACCAACTGCAGAACGATCTGAATAAGATATCACTATTGTGTAAAAATTGGCAATTGACTCTAAATAATGAGAACTGTGAAGTCGCCCACATGAGTACGAAACGAAATCCGTTAAACTTTGTTTACAAGATAAAGCAATCCAAAATAAAGACCGTAAACTCCGCAAAATACCTAGGAATTACTATTACTTCAGACTTAAATTGGAAAGAACACGTAGATAATATCGTGGGAAAGGCGAACCAGAGACTGCGTTTTATTGGCAGAACCCTTAAAACATGTAACAGAACTACTAAAGAGACTGTATACAGTACGCTTGTCCGTCCTTTTTTGGAGTATTGCTGCTCAATGTGGGATCCTTATCAGGTGGGTTTGACGGATGACATCGAAAAAGTCCAAAGAAGGGCACAGGAGACAGCGTTACGGAAAATATACAGGATCTGGGATGGGAATCATTACAAGATCGGCGCTTATCTCTGCGGCGTGGGCTACTTACGAAACTCCAATCACCAACATTCTCCTGTTGGCCAGCCCAACTCCGCTTGCGGAGGAAATTCGTGAGAGTGGGAAACAGCTGTTGTAAAACGTCGTAAGTAAAGGAATATGCCCAAGACGTGTAAATAAATTTAAATTTGTGTGATGGGAAGTACGCTTATAAGCGCGTATTTTATGAAGAAATTAGTTCACGGAAAATGTCGGGAAGAAGGGTCATATTTACATTCTGATCGTTAATTCATAAGAATAAGCAACCCGCGAAATTAAGTAACTAAGTGAATTTGTCCCACTCCCGCATAAGTTTGCGGCATCCTGCTGTATGCAAGAAGTTGGTTGTCTGGAAAACGGACGAGAATACGAGTGTCGGAACTTGAATAGTGGCAACACTGATGTGGAGACAATATGCAGTGGAATCTACTGTTGTTGCAGATAGCACACGTTGTTGACATACCTGCCTTACCTCCGACGAAATGGACTCGCCCGTCCCATGTCACCGGCATGAGCACAACGATGGAAACACAGTCATCTGCGAGAGAGCGGTCTAAAGTAATGGCGCCACAGTGCTTTCGAAACAGGAACAACGGAGTTGGATCAAGATTGAATGTGCCAGACGTCGTACAGCACGACAGTGTCATCGAAGTCTTCAAGAGGCGTGGGGCCTATCGGCATTTCCGTACAGAACAGTGGTAAAACCCTTCAACGAAGGTCAGCAAACTGTGGCAGTCATGCATCGTGCAGGTCGTCCTAGCGTCTCTGAAGAAGTAGTGCTTACTGTTGCCACGTTAGTGAACAGTGATCGACGCCAGAAGATTCGTGAGTTCGCCCATGAAACCGGATTAGCGCATACGACTGTGCTTCGCATACTGAAAGAACGCCTGGGTATGCGAAAAATTTCATTACGATGGTTTTCGCAATAATTGGTGGAACTGCAGAAATGGATGCGTCACGACGTTGCTTAGACGCACTTAGAGTACTATGAGAGCGAAGCAGTGGCTTCCTTGCGCTGTATCGCAACAGTGGTGAGACATGGACCACATCGTACGAGGCAAAACTGAAACGCCATTATGGGTCGACGCGAAAGTTGAAAGTGCGTCAGAGCCCCAGTATAGTGATTATCGCATGCGACTGTGATGGCGATATTCTAACGCTATACGTTCGACCACGGCAGACCATTAATGCACAGTATTACTGTTCGTTTTTGGAATATCGACTGCGACCAGCTTTGCGAAAAAAGCTCAACCAAGCCATCATTTCGCACGACAATGCGCGGACGCATACAGCACAAGCTGTGGCTGCTCTGATCGGTCGATGGGACTGGGAAGTACTGTGCTATCCACCATGCTCTCCGCAGTTGAGTCTTCGTGACTTTGATTTGAATCCGAAGATGAAGACAACACTTCGTGGCATTCGCTTCAGAATTGTTCTAGAGACTCGACAGGCAGTAGACCGCTCCATTCCCAGCATCAATAGAACAGGCTCTGCTAACGGTATACTACGATTTCCACATCGCTGGCAGCGGGTTCTACACAACGCTGCTGGTGACTACTTTGAAGGGCAGCAACTGGTGCAAACTTGTATCGGTTGTGAAGAAATAGTTGCCACTCTTTAAGTTCCAACGCTGTGTATTAGACTTGCGCATAATACTTCGCGGTCGGGAGCGCTCACTTTAGTTCGCGGCACTGCCGCGAACTAGTTCTTTCTTTTAGTTCGTTCGCTCCCAGTGACGGCTGAGCGGCGTCGTCTGCGCATGCAGGTGGAAGGAGAAGTTCCCCCACCTAGCTGCTTCATGCGCTTGCTGCTTGAGCCGCTAACGATATCTCGCGTTTAAATTTAATCTCTATATCTTGGCATTATGGAATTTATTAGTCAGATATTGCAGAGTGCGGAATACTTCAAAGCAAAAATTTTGTAGCACTGAACTATGAAATCTAGCAGGCAGACGCTAACCTCGAAATGGCTCTCATCAGCAGAAGGCAAACACGTGACTTTTAATTATGTTCGCGACCTATCGCGCATCTTTTAGTTCCCGACCTATTACGCATGTTTTAGTTCGCGACCTATCAAGCATATTTTAGTTCGCGACCTACCATGCGTATTTAATTACGCGAACTATCGCGCATATCTTAGTTCGCGACCTATCGCGCATATTTTAGTTCGCGACCTATGGCGCATATTTTAGTTCGCGACCGGTAGCTCTCCTTTTAGTTCGCAGCTCGGCCGCGAAGTAGATCGCTCTCTTTAGTTCGTCTGCTCATTTTGGCTTTAGCTACAGCTACTAGAAACTACAGCTGAGCTGCATCTCAGCTGAAAATGACGTCAACTGGCAGAAGGAAATCACGCGATTCAGTGCGCTCTCGCGTCCTCTCGCTGTTAGTCGTCGGAAAAGGAGCGGACGATCTAAGAGGCGAACTAGTTGGCGTAGTTGGCCTGTGGGAGCGCTCTTCCGAACTAGTTCGTACGCGAACTATACAAGCCCACTGTGCAGAAGAGTAGGCGGGGACCGCCGTCAGCCAGAGGTCGGGTGCGGGTGCCCCCTGACAAAGGCCGGTGCAGAATGCCGCGTGGCACGCTGTAGCGCGTGCAAGCGATCCGCGCAGCGCCGCGCCGCCTGTGTAACGCTAGCCGTGTGTGAGGGGCCGGCCCGAACCCGAGCCGCCACACGACGCCGTGGACCGCCGCCGCCACCGCCCACCTCTCGCTCTGGCCGCCACCGGACACGGGGGCTCCACAAGACCGACACACGCCGATGAAAGGAGCCGCCGCTGCTCGTACTCGCCGAGGGCCATCATCACCAGGTGGGGCAGCTTCCGTACCAAGAGTCACGCCTCTAGATGGCCGTCATTATGTTACCAATCTTTTCTGAAAGATGCCAAGATCGCACATTAATACGAGGCGCGTCCAGAAAGTAAGTTCCGTTTCAATTTATTTCCCCTGCAGCGCTGAGATTGCAGTTCCGCACATGCGCTGTAGACGGTGTGTCTCATTGAGAAGAACGTGCGCCATTTGGAGATTTTTGTGTCCCAACTTCGTCGCCGCTTTTGTGTCCCAGCCTCGTCGTAGGTGTCGGTGGCCGAGTGGAATGAGACCGACACAGGAACAAAAATAGCACGCTGGTGCAGGTACGGAGGGGAGCAGCCAGAAACTATAAACACTCGAGTAAATTAGAAAGAGATATATATTGCACAGAATGTAACAATACTTAACTTTTACATAGTACTGCAGAATGTTGATACATAGTTGTTAGAGGCCTGCCTAGTGCCTGTACGATAGCAAAGTTTTCACTGGTGCCTATCTGATTACGAAGTCTTTACTCGTTGCTATCTCAGTCCCAAGTGACAGCTGTCTTTCCGTGGTGGCCACGAGCGGGGTTGCAGCAGAGGGCGCTCGTGGCTGTCGTGAGAACGCCGCGCCGTGTGTGCATGGCGGCGCGCGGCGAAAGTAGGTGGCGCGCACTTTGTACTTGTGCGACACCACAGAGATCGCTGTCAGTTACGTACGCTTTGTTGAGCTTGTTTGAAACGTCGGCGTTGATTGAAAACCCGCCGCCCGTGAAATCAGGTCGGTGATACGGTTTCTGAATGCGAGAAAAGTGAAACCAAGTGAAATTTATCGGTAAATTTACGATGTTTACGGACCAAATGCGATGAATGATTCGATGGTGAGAAGAAGGGTCCGACAGTTCAATGGCGGGCGTAGTGATGTGCACGATGAAGTTCAAAAAAATGTTCAAATGTTTGTAAATCTATCGGACCAAACTGCGTGGTCATCAGTCCGTAGCTTACAAACTACTTAAACCTAGGTAAACTAACCTAGGGGCAAACACACACACCCATGCCCCAGGGAGGACTCGAACCTCCACGGCGAGCAACCGCGTGCTCCTCAGCGAGACGCTACTCCACCGCGGTGCACGATGAAGAACGAAGTGGGCGTCCACGTTTGGTTACAGAAGAACTGGTTCACGCGATTAATGACAAGATCCAGGAAAACAATAGGTTTACAATTAGTGCCCTCGCTATAGACTGACCTATCGCGCATATTTTAGTTCGCGACCTATCGCACATATTTTAGTTCGCGACCCATCACGCATATTTTAGTTCGCGACCGGTAGATCTCCCTTTAGTTCGCAGCTTGGCCGCGAAGTAGGTCGGTCTTTTCAGTTCTTCCGCTCGTTTTGGCTTTTGCTACCGCTACTAAAAATACAGCTGAGCTGCATCTCAGTTCGAAATGACGGCAACTGGCAGAAGGAAATCATGCGATTTTGCGCGCTCTCGCGTCCTCTCGCTGATACCCGTCAGTATTCGGAAAATGAGCGGACGAACTAAGAGGCGAGGGATCTGCGAACTAGTTCGCGTAGGTCGCATGTGGGAGCGCTCTTCGCGAACTACACAAGACTAATCCTACGTAACGTGCTAGATGCACCGATAGATGATCAACAGAGATTCAGCTATACCCATTTTACGACGAACCAGGAGCCGGTGTGGGTATAGGTGAGGTTGTTTGCCTGGCGCGCTAAGTAAGTGCAGTCTCCCACGGGCGGTGAAGCGTACTCCTGAGAAAGTGCAAGCGGAGAAGCCGGCCGGCCGACTCGCACGGGGATCGCTTACACCTGCTGCTGAGAACCAGCACACATGCTCTCCTGTAGCGCACCACCAACTGAGCTGAATCACCAGTGCGTATGTATTACAGCAACTCCTTCCAGTCTACCAGATTGAATTCAACCATATTTGGTATTCACACTGCTTGCAACAGTATAATCAGCACTGTGGGTTTATGACCGCCTAGCTCCCATAGGAGTGGGGATATGGGCAATAGGCTGCCCTGTACAATAGGTGTGTACTACTAAAATAGTGTCAGCCTGCTTCGCAGCGTTGTCTACTTGTCACGGGCAAGAAGCGGCCAGAGAAATAGAGGATGAGATGGACAGAAAAAAGCGGGCAGAATGACGTGGACAGAGATAAAGGAGTAGATGTACTGCGAGACCGGAGGAAGCAGGAGAGCAGTTGCAAAGCGCTGCAGTGAAGTGCAGGCCAGAACGGAAAACAACTGTGCAGGTAAGAAAAACTGCCATGAAATGTGCAACACGTCAGCGCTTGATGATGTGACGCGAAAATCTACATGTGCCTCTAGGTATTAACTCGCCGCTTGGCAGAGGGTTTATCAAACCCCTTATCTAATATCTCTCTACCGATCCACCCCCTAATAGAGCTCGTGAATAGGAACACTTAAATGTTTCCGTTTTTGATCTGATTTGTCCCATTTTATTACGATGATCATGTCTACGTGTGTAGGTGGGTGCTAACAAAAATGTTCGTATACGGACGAGAAAGTTTGTGGAAGAAATCCCGCAAATAGATGTCACCGCAACGAATAACGCCTTTCCTTTAGTGATTTACACGAATATATATATATATATATATATATATATATATATATATTCTCTCGACAGTGAGAAGACTACGTTAAAATTAAAATTAAAACAGTATTGATTGCAGAATTGTTATTTTTATTTCATGGCCTGTTTCAGTCAACATAGACCATGTTCAGATGACTAGCACTGCAAAGCAACATAGCAGTTCAGAAGACGTGTACAATAGCATTAAATATATTTCAGAAAGACATCCAAAATACTAATACAAATTTAAAAAAATAAATTATAGCCATGAAGTCAGGTGGTGGACACGGCGAGCCACACAGACGTGGACTGCTGGTGAGAACCGCGGAGCTGCGATTTAAGCACTGGAACCTCCGCCCACCGGCCATCAACACTGTTTTAACTGTTGTTACCATCGCTGTTCTCCATTATGCTTTCTAAAATTATAAGACTACCTGTACCCGACATGCTTCACAATGTCACGGAAAGAAAAAAAGTGTATGGTTGTGTGACAGGTTCTTGCGTGTATCCCTGTCCGGTCAGTAAAATAATTATCCTCGGAAAGCGAATATTTCGTTGCGAACATAGCACATTACGCCGCCGGAGACTTGACTAGTGGAGGAACGCAACCCGCACGATCCGTATGTTGCACACGCTGCCGCATTATGTCTATAATCAATAAATAGCTTCAAATCAATCAAACTCTTGATCCGATCGCTACCAAACTTCACAGATACACCCTCTGGGCTAATCTGAATATTGTGTAATGATATCATCAAAATCGCTCCAGCCGTTTTCGAGTTTATAGAGAACATACAGACAAACATTAATTTCCCTTCCCTCCTCTATCTGCATTCATCACTTTCTCTTTCTTTCCCATATCTGCCGGCCGCGGTGGCCGAGGTGACTGAGGCGCTCCAGTCATGGTCTGCACGGCCATACGGTCGGGGGTTCGAATCCCCCCTCGGGCATGGATATTTGTGCCGTCCTTAGTATTAGCTAGTTCATAAGTAGTTTGTAAGTTTAAGGACTGATGACCCCGTAGTTAAGCCCCGTAAGCTTTACAAACATTTGATTTTTTTCCCCATTGTTCGTTTCCACCTTTTCCCTTTCTCGGCAATGTTTTTTTCAAGGCACCCTCTGTCATGTACCATACGAATATGTATGTATCTTGTGACCTTCTTCTTTGGATAAGTGTAGTGTGTGCAAAAATTCATCAAGATCTATTCATTTTGTCAAAGTTCGTATGTTAAGTACCCTCCACCGAGCACCGAACGAAATTTTATACAGACAGTGATATTCCTCTTGTTTTTATGGTTAAGTGTGCAAAATTTCATAATTATCGGAACAAAACTATAGATTTGTATGCAATAGAAAAACACAGTCACATTGAAAAACGCACTTTGTTGTTCTCAAATTTTCCAGTTTTATTTCATACAACCTGTGTTCTGAGAAAAAGAGGATCTGTGAAAACGGTCGAGCCGTTCTCAAGTTATGGCGCGACCAACATACTTAGGGATCCGTTTTTAATTTGCAAGATAGTCTCCCTCATGCAACATGTGAAACTTTAGGTAGACGGTGACCTTCAAGCATGCAAAGTTTCGTGAAGGTCGGAATGACACTGCAGATTTCGTCCGTCTGTAGAAAAAGTATCCTAAGCTATGAATCTTCATTCCGTCCTATCGTAAATACTTTCTTAGCTAACATCTTCTATCTTTAAACTACAAACAGGCAAAATTTCAGTAGTTTTAGAGATTTCGTGTATCGTTAGTGAGTGAGTGACCTTTAGCTTAATTATGGGTACTATAAAGACATTATTTACCAGGTTCGTAAATAGGAATATTAGGAAACTGCCTTCGAAATGTGTTGTAAATTGATTTGGTAGTAAAGAAGTAGTAAATTACAACCTTATGCTATTTAGGGTGAAGTTTAATGTATTTCAATGTCTTTGACGTCATAGCACCTGAACTATATGTCGTCATACGTTATTATTTCGAAGGTACTTCCAGTGGTGCATATGTAAAACGATTGCAAAATACGTCGCGAATAGAGTTAGTAGGAAAGACGTAACAAATCAAAACGCCATGCGTGATGTGGCGGTTTTTCATTAACGGAATTGTTCATTACTCCATATCTCATGAACTGTGTGTCGTACTATGATAAAATGTCGCCCGTACGTTCAGTGGTATGTGTGTACATTGTTTGTACCATTTCTCGCGAATACAATTAATAGTTTACGAGTAATAAATTTTAACGTCATGCCAAATGCCGTAATTTTACTTCGAGGAGGCCGAAAAAGTAGTAAGCGACAAACTTTTTTCCTATCATCATTTTGCTGGGATTGTAAGCGAGAAAAAGTTTCCTAAAGGTTTGAAATTATGTTTGAAGTTTGTTGCGAGTCGCTAAGTCCTCTCCTTCTCAAATAGTGGACTGATAAAGTCACACTATCACGTGAAGGAAGACGGGGAATTTTTCATTGTTTATGACTTCATATCTCCTGAACTATAGGCCCTATCGAAAAATCCTTTCTTATCTGACGTCTTCTACCGATGGAACTACATTCCTGCCAAATTTCAGCTTCATAGATGAAATAGATTTCGAGATTTCGAGTTTAGTCAGTGAGTGAGTGAGTGTCTGAATGAGTCTCCTGTCGCTTTTATATAGATAGAGATATAGATTAGGTGATTTGCAGAACAAAGGGGAAGGTGAAGATGCATAGAACGAGGGGTAGAAGGGGATGAACAAAGAGATGGGAGATAAAGAACTGACAAGGAAAGAACTTGGGCTAGAACAAACACATATACATCAAAATCGTACGACAGATAATATAAAAATCCCTTATTGCACTAGTGACACTCCCGCATCTGCAAAACTCTGCAGTCGTCCGTTAGAGGCCTCTGCGTGTGCCTTGCCGCACTGCACTTTGACCTGTCGGTTCGCCAGTCGGGACGGTGCAGTGTGCCTCCGAAGTTGCGTTTTGTGATGTTATTTGTGTGGTGAAACATCAGATGGGACGGGGATTGCTAATCAATCCTGCTAATGTATTGCGATTACTTGAAATGAAGCTATGAAGAACCCTTCTTCGTGAAGATGGTATTAATGCAGAAGATGAATCATTTGCATGCTTTCTCGTATCTGTTATGGTACAGAAATATGAGCATAAGTTACATACTGTTGTTACAAATTCATAATAATGATAATAGCGATGATAATAACGAACAACTCATTTCAAGCGGTAGTGGTACGGTAAGTGCGAGAAGAGGTGATTGAAGCAGTGGCAGTGAATACCAACAGTCTTTCGGGAAGAAGGTTAAAATTGCAACTATCATCACGGCGTTTGATGACTATTCGCTAGAGAACATGTACGACGATTATTACATAAGTTATAGTTAAGATATCTGTATTACGTATGGCGTCTACAATTACATCTATAGTGCTATCTAGAGCATGGTTGCAGAGCTTTGCAGAAAAACGACACCCACCAGCACATTGAGGTGTACGTAGAGATCCTGTAACCAAACGTTCATACAGATATGTTTGTTCGAGGCCATGTACTTTCCTTGTGAGTGGTAGGATGGAGAAGGACAGAAAGGGAAGAAAGAGAAGGGGCACAGACAGATAAAAAGAGTGGGGAGATGGGCTAACTTAAGACTATTATGCAGCGCCTTTTTTCCCCCTTTCTTTTATTACAATCATCTTTTTGATGGAGTTCAGTGAACTGGTCAAGACACAGGACGGGCCGCCGCTGCTGTTAAGTTCCTGTGAGCAAAGTTGTGTACGTCAGGAAGTTGGCAAGTGTCAGAGGCAGAGAAGAGTCCGCCGGGAGCGGGCCGGCACAGGGCGCCCCGGCAGTCGTGACGCGGCCGTGTGCCGGACGTGTGCCGGCCCTGCGACCGGCTCACGCCGCCGCGCAGTGTTGCCACCTGCCGCCGCCACCTCCCGCCGTGGTCCACTGACTCCGGCCGGCGGGCCAAGGCTAACTCCACTCCCCCCCCCCCCCCCCCCACCCAGTGCCTCCTTCCTTTCCCTCTCTCGCTCTCGCCGCGTCCCTCTCGCTCGCTCGCCACACGCCTGCGGGCTTATTTATTCCGGAGCCGGCGCGGCGCTAACGGAATTCTGAGCGGGCTGCGGGCAGCCCGCCGCCGTGTCAGCCGCTGCAAATCACGTTTCACCTTTCATTTGACACGGCCGCGCGACACTCGCATCGCGAATACGACGCCGCCAGCTGTGCCGCCGTCTTCTGACAGCTGGGGGGCTCAAGGTACTGCCTGCTACGGCGGGGGTCGAGTCAGAAAAGAATCTTTAAAAACAGTTCATTGTCATGGTTAAAGATTATGTTATCAAGTCCCCTTGTGACAGTTTCCTTGACACTTTCCTATCTTCCCTTTAACTCACTCACGTTACCGCGAGCAGCGTGCTAACTCGTCTAGTTGTAATCTACATCTACATACATACTCCGTAATTCACTGTAAGGTCCATGGCATTTCCTTTCCTATTCCACTCCCAAATAGAACGAGGGAAAAAAGAATCCTTATATGCCTCTGTATGAGCCCTAATTTCTCTTATCTTGTCTTTGCAATTACCACGCGAAATGTAAGTAGGCGGCAGCAAGACCGTACTACACTCAGCTTTTTGTATCCCATCCTCGTCGCCACTTTTGTGTCTCGTCCTCCAGTTGTCGTAGGTGTCGGTGGCCGAGTAGAAAGACCGACACAGGAATAAAGGATGCACGCTTGTGTAGGTAGGAGGTGACCAGCCAGTGGGACAGCAGAAACTAGAAACACTAGAGTAAATTAGAAAGAGATATATATTTCTTAGAGACTTATTAATACTTAACTTTTACATAGCTCAGTACTGCAGAATGCTGATACGTAGTTGAGCTAGAGCCCTGCCTAGTGCCTATCCGATAGCCAAGTCTTCACTGGTGCCTATCTCATTCCGAAGTCTTAGCAGGTTCCTATCTCAGTCCCAAGTGAACGATGTCGTTCAGTGGTCTCCACGAGCGGAGTTGTACCAGAGGGCGCTCGTGGCTGATGTCGTAAGAACGCCGCGCCGTGCGTGCATGGTGGCGCGCGGCGAAAGTAGGTGGCGCGCACTTTAGACTTGTGCGACACCACACAGCTCCAAATTGCGGCCCTCTAAGTAATGTCCTCAGCAGAAATTCGCGAAAAGAACGTCGTCTTTCCTCCAGCTATCCCCAACTGAGTTGTCGGAGCATTTCCGTGTCACTTGCGTATTGGTCGAACCTACCAGTAACAAACCTAACTGCTCGCCTCTGAACTGCCTCTATGTCTTCCTTTAAACTGATCTGCTGCGGGTCCCAAACACTTGAGCAATACTCAAGACGTTGTCGCACAAGCGTTTTATACGCGGTCTCCTTTACAGGTGAAGTACATCTTCCCAAAATTCTTCCAATAAGCTGTCCGCCTTACTCACAACTGTCCTTACATGTACGTTCCATTTCATATCGCTCTGCAGTGTTACGCCTAGATATTTGAACGACGCGACAGAATTGAGAAGCTCACTGCTAACGCTGTATTCGAACATTATGGGATTGTTTTTCCTACTCATGCGCATCACCTTACATTGTCGGAATGTAATACAATTTAGAAGCTACATTCAACTATATAAAACAAAAAATGTTCAAATGTTTGTATAGCTTATGGGACTTAACTATGGGGTCATCAGTCCCTAAACCTACAAACTACTTATGAACTATCTAATACTAATACGGCACAAATATCCATGCCCGAGGGGGGATTCGAACCCCCGACCGTAGTGGCCGTGCAGACCGTGACTGGAGCGCCTCAGTCTCGTCGGCCACCGCGGCCGGCTCAACTATATATGTGTATACTGTATATAAAATTTCCTGTCGCTACAATTTGTGGTGTTCAAATTATAAATTGTAACGTCATACCGAGAGCCGTAGTTTTACTCCATAAACAGCTGAAAAGCCTGAAACATTTTTTCCTTTAATCATTTTACTATAGTTGCCAGCGTGAAAAAGTGCAATAAAGATTGTTGCAAGTAGCTAAGTACTGTCATTCTCATACAGTCTATTTCGAAAATCTCGCCGCATTATATGGCATTTTTTGCGATTTCTATTGGTTATGACGTAATATCTTTTGAACCATGTGCCGCATGTGGTTGTTAACCATGCAGCAATTGTTACTTCACGGTAAGGAATGTGTGTACCAAATTTGGTTGAAATCGGTCCAATGGTTTAGGAGAAAATGAGCAGCATTGTCGCAACATGCAGCAGTTTTTCTCGCATCTCATTGTTTATGACGTCATATCTCGTGAACTATATGTCGTATGTGATTCTTACAGTTACGGCGACCGTCCTCATGCATTGAAACTTACGTGTACAAAATTTCATAAGGATTGGAACAAAACTGTAGATTTGTATGCAACATGTACAAACATACGGACACTCTGCTTTATATATTAGAAGAAGATCCATATTCTCACTGCCTCCTGCACCCCTACAGGGGACACAGGGACTGAGGAGGATAGGACCAACCGCGTCTGTATGGATCCTTCATTTGGTTTAAGGGCCTCGGGTGGTTTCAGGGTGAGACCTATACTGGTTGCAAAATAATAATTTATTTAAAAAAATACGGCTGTTGGTTCTATAAAACGAACGGGTACAGATACAGAAAAAATATTGATTGTACAAAACTCTACAACTGTTAAACTACTTTTCTACATAGTTTCCGAAAGTTTGCAGGCAATTGTCATAGCGTGGCACAAGGTTTTGTGGGCCTATTTCATAGACTGTTGCCGCCTGTGTATTCAACCATGTGGTAACATGTTCTTTCAGCTCGTCATCATCGTTGAAGCGTTGTCCACTAAGGACAGATTTTAGGTATAAGAAGAGGATTACTGTCAAAAGATTTTTTTTTCACGATAATGCCTGACCTCACACACCGAAAGTGACCAAACAATTCTTACGGAAATTTTAATAGGACCAGTTTGATCATCCTCGATACATCTCGGACCTAGCGACTTTCATCTCTTCTTACATCTAAAATCTGTCCTTCGTGGTGAACACTTCAACGATGATAAAGAGCTGTTACCATATGGTTGAATACACAGGCGGCAACCTTCTGTGAAGGATGCATGCAAAAATTTGTGGTACGCTATGACAAGTGCCTACAAAATTTCGGCAGTTATGTGGCAAAGTAGTTTAAGAGGTGTAGAATTTTGTGCAATAAAAATTTCTTCAGTATCTGTGAACAATTTCATTTTATTACCAAAATGTTCTAAAGTTTGTATAGCTTATGGAACTTAACTACGGGGTCGTCAGTCCCTAAACTTACAAACTACTCATGAACTAACTAATACTAAGGACGGCATAAATATCCATGTCCGAGGGGGGATTCGAACCCCCGACCGTAGTGGCCGTGCAGACCGTGACTGGAGCGCCTCAGTCCCCTCGGCCACCGGGGCCGGCATTTTATTACCAAACGGAACTTTCTTTCTGGACGCGCCTCGTATATTGACCATCCGCAGTCCACATGGAGGTGTCTCCAGCGGCTGCTCTTGGTGGTCGGCAGGAGGCGAGCACCACCCCGCAGCCGGGCTCCTCGGATAAACTCGGCTGTCTTCGCCTGGGCCCGGCGGCCGCCTCGGGCCCAACTCTGGCCGTACATCACAGTCGCCGCACACGGGAGAAATTTATATTCTGGACTGAATTAACCGAATAAATCAAACTCGCGGGCCGGGCCGTCGCTCAGCCGGCCGTAATGGAACCAGTTAAAACTGAATGAAATCGTACATCAGCCGGGGTTTTGCCCGCTGCCGGCTGCGGACGGCGCTCCGATGGACGGGGGCAGAGATATTCTGGCAGAACTCGGCAGGGGCCTCCTCTCGAGGAGGCCGAAATTGTGTGTCTGCGGGGGAGAATTGTAGGCATCCCCTGTATGAGCGGGGGATTCATATTGCTAGGGCGCTGGAATGGTATCCGCGGTTTAATTATGCGTTCTCGGCTGGACGGTTGTAAAATTACGTACCAGCGGATGGCGATGAACATCTGCAACCATCCACCAACTAAAAAAGTACTACCTTAGAAAATGCTCAGACGGGCCTAACTTGAATACTGCTCATAAACGTGACATTCGTACCAAATTGGACTAATAGCGGAAATGGACAAGATCCACAGCGGACCTGCTCGCTTCGCTACAGTCCCATGTAGCCAGTGAAAAAGCGCCCTGTGGATTATGTATATATCCCTCTTGGGAAGCCGCGGTGGAGTAGCCGAGCGGTCTAAAGCACCTCGCTGCGGAGCGCGCGGTTGCTCGCCGTGGAGGTTCGAGTCCTCCCTGGAGCATGGGTGTGTGTGTTTGTCCGTAGGTTAGTTTACCTTAGTTTAAGTAGTTTGTAAGCTACGGACTGATGACCACGCAGTTTGGTGCTATAGATTTACAGACATTTGAACATTTGAACCTCTTGGGAAGCACTGGGCTGCGGTGGAGTGGATCGAAAAATTTGTTCGTGACTTCTTCTGCTGGCACATTAAGCCTGAAATGAACATCCATTCATTACTAGCATTTGGCAAACCCATTACGTATGAAAGAACGAGTGCTTCTCAGTGTGTGTTTTGAAAATCCTGTGAGGCCTACTGTACTCCTTCACTGAGATAATGTTTTATGAATTGACTGTACTCCTTCACTGACATAATGTTTTATGAAATTACTGGTACAAGGAAAAATAACGACAGCACATCTATGTAGCGAATTACTGTTCCAGCGGCGAAAAAGGCACGGAAAACCGAATGTATACTGTCCCGCAACTTTAATAAAAGAAATGGAGCCGGCCGCGGTGGCCGAGGGGACTGAGGCGCTCCAGTCACGGTCTGCACGGCCACTACGGTCGGGTTTCGAATCCCCCCTAGGGCATGGATATTTGTGCCGTCCTTAGTCTTAGCTAGTTCATAAGATCTTTGTAAGCTTAGGGACTGATGACCACGCAGTTTGGTCCGATAGATTTACAAACATTTGAAACATTTTTGAATCAGATGATGGTGACACAGTATACCGAAACCGGTCGTCATTTAATAAATTATTAATGTGCGATCTTGGCTTTACATTTTGAAAACTGTAAATCGATCAGATCGCCTCCAAATATACACGTATTCGTAAGTACTGGTTCAAAATAACCTTGTTTTTCATACCACTGAATCAGGGAAATTCGGCTGTTTTCACATTAATTTCCAGATTACGTATGCCTTTTGATATTTTACTAATGCTTGTAACGCAAAAATAATAGTAACTGTTCAGTTAATTACGTACAGAAATAATTATAAACAAACATTATTCCTTCGGCGGCTTGCCCACCACTAGGAGCGCTAGTGCGGTCGGGGGTTCGAATCCCCCCTCGGGCATAGATATTTGTGCCGTCCTTAGCTAGTTCGTAAGTAGTTTGTAAGCTTACGGACTGATGACCTCGTAGTTAAGTCCCATAGGTTCTACAAACATTTGAGCCGAGTGCTCAACTGCGACTTCCTGCGGAGCGTGCAGTTGCTCGCTGTCGGAGGTGCGAGTCGCTCTCGGGCATGGGTGTGTGTCATTCATTTGGATAACATTCTCCTAGGTGAAAGCGATCTTGCTTGACGAAATTTATATTGTAATAACAGTCGTGAACGCAGAAGTAAAACTCTTTACGTAACCGGTTTCAGCGTAATACAGGTCATCCTCAGAAATAATAAGAATACAGCGCATGTGGCCGTTGCTGGACCCAACTTAGCCGCGGCGGAGCGGCCGAGCGCATTGAGGCGCTATGCTAAGATGAGCGAGGGCGTTCCTCGTCGGGTGTTCGATCACCCCCCCCCCCCCTTCGGGCATGGATGTTTGTGCCGTCTTTAGTATACTTTAGTACATAAGTAGTTTGTAAGCTTAGGGACATGACCCCGCAGTTAAGTCCCATAAGCTTTACAAACATTTGAACATTTTGGATCCAAGTTACTTGGTTACTAACTTACGGCCAGAGAACAACCACGGCGGTCCTACAAAGTCCAGCACCGGCCACATGGACTGTATTATTGTTATTTCTGAAGATGACCTATATTAGGTTGAAACCGGTTAAATATAAAATAAAAATAAAAAGCTGTTATTACAATATAAATCAAATGTTCAAATGTTTGTAAATCTATCGGACCAAACTGCGTGGTCATCAGTCCGTAGCTTACAAACTACTTAAACTAAGGTAAACGAACCTAAGAACAACACACATACCCATGTCCCATGGAGGACTCGAACCTCCACGGCGATCAACCGCGCGCTCCGCAGCGAGGCGCCTTAGACCGCACGGCTACTCCACCGCGGCACAATATAAATGGGTGTGTCTGTGTGTTGTCCTTAGGTTATTTTAAGTTACTTTAAGTAGTTTTTAAGTCTAGGGACTAATGACCATAGCAGTTTGGTCCAATAAGTTTACAAACATTTGAACATTTTATTGGAAGCACTGGACTAACGTGACCTCATATAGTCAGCAAGACCATTCGAACTCAGAAGTCACGTTCTAAATCATCGCGGTTGAAAAACATTTCAACTGCGTGCCATTAAATGTAAACACATGCCAATATTTTTACGTATTTATTTTGCGATGTACAATTTCGCCTGTCATTTCACATCACACGACAGGTGGAAGAAAAATAACAGGGGGCAAAAAATGTGCTACTGCAGGGGACGGTTATCGATCGTTGGCGGTACTGTGAGACTACCTCGCCGGTGGCAGCAGGCGTAGCCGATGGCGCTGCAGCGCGAAACGTCAGACGTCGACCCCGGAGCCAGTCCTTTCTTCCGCTGGAAAACAAGAAAGGCCGGGGATTGTGGCATTAATACTGCGCGCTGCTGACTTTGTCGCCAGCAGGCGACCGCGAAATGAAGTCGGCTTAGCCGGGGCGCCGACGGGCGGTTATTAAATGTTTTGCGCCCGCCTGCCCTGTCGCGACCATTCGCTCGCAGTTCGGCATAAAACTTGGACGGCGTGCGTTTTTATTCACGCTTTTCATTTGCGCAGAGTCGTTTCCGATCCGAATGAAGAGTTTCAGCGGGGCAGAGGGCACACGGGGCAGGGAGGGGTCGCCGCGTTCACGGCTCGCCTATTGCGAAAGAAGGGCTCGTAAAAGCCGCGCCCCCTGACTCAGCGAGAAAAAGAAAGAAAGTCTGCGCCCCAACTTTCCGCGGATAAACCAGCCGTTCACGCAGCAAACTTAACGTTTGACGAGGCCCGCATTTCGTAATTTACATTTCGAAATCATTCAGAAACGTTGAACTCTGCACGGGGCTGAACTCCACGTCCGCCTCATACTAGGGTAAGTCGATTGTTATCCTGAAAGTAGTTACAAAATTTTATTGTAATAAAATATGAAACTTACAAGAACATCATTTTTCGAGATAGTCTTTTTGCTTTTCAATGCACTTCGTCCATCGCTCTACAAGCTTCCTTATGCCCTCATGAAAGAAGGTTTTCGGTTGAACTACGAGCTGCTTCGTCTGAGTCAAAAATCGACGGCCCCTTAATGCCTGTTTGAGTGGACCAAACAAGTGATAGTCAGAAGGGACAAGATCGGGACTATATGGAGTATGATCCAGTACTTCGAATTTAAGTTTCTGGAGCGTTTCCGCACTGTGGACAGCAGTATGCGGACGGGCATTGTCGTGCAACAACACACCTTCTGACAGCAATCCTCGGCGTTTGCTTCGAATTGCAGGCTTTAGCCTGTCAGTAAGCATCTCACTGTGACGTAAACTGTTTATTGTTGTGCCCCTTTCACCTTAATGTTCCAGTACAGGACCTCCTGCATCCAAACAAACCGTAAGCATTAGTTTTCCTGCGGACGGTTGGGTCTTGAACTTTTTCTTGCACGGCGAATTTGGATGTTTCCATTCCATACTCTGCTGTTTACTCTCCGGCTCGTAATGATGGATCCATGTTTCGTCACCAGTAATGATTCTGTCTAAAACGTTGTCCCCTTCGTTACCAAAGCGATCCAATATATATATATATATATATATATATATATATATATATATATATATATATATATATATATATATTGGATCGCTTTGGTAACGAAGGGGCGCGTTTGCTTATGTAACTGTGTGAGTTGTTTTGGGACCCATCTTGCACAGACTTTACGAAACCTAAGTCTGTTGTGAATAATTTCGTAGGCAGAACCGTGACTAATTTGAAGACGATGAGGCACTTCATCAATAGTTAATCGTCTGTCTGAGAGAATCATTTAACGTGATCGCTCAATTTCTTCATTTGTGGCGGTAAACGGTCGTCCGGCTCCTTCATCGTGCTTAACACTCGTAAGATCATTTCGGAATTTTTCAATCCACTCGTACACACTTAGTTGTGGCAAAACACTGCTCCCGTACTGTACTGAAAGTCTTCAATCAATTTCGGTGCCTGGTACACCTTCCGCCCACAAAAAACGTATCACTGAACGTTGCTCTTCTTTGGTGCAAATAGACAGCGGAGCAGCCATGATTAACAGCACGGCAGCGACAACAAAACTAACCTAGCAGCTTGAAAATTGCAAAGATATAACAACAAATAAACAAATCATGCGTATCAACGTAAAACGAAAGTACTACCAACATAAACAAAAATATAACTAAATGGCGGATAATAATTGACTTACCCTCGTAATTTAAGCGGCCTTGGCAGAAGCAGGGAGGGGAGGACAAACGCCTAGGCTCAAGGCAACGAATCCGCGCGCGTTGTAGCGATCTTGTAGAACGTTCTCCCTCGAGCAAACACAGAGCTAACTTTCGGGCAGAGGCGGTTGGCTCTCTTAATTTCTGCTAATTTCGGTAGCCTCGCACACGTTTCCCTAGACCCGGCATCGCCGTCCTTTTTTTCTGCTTCCTTTGTTATGAACCGCGTGTGTGCTAATTAAATACGACAGGCGACCGAAACTTTTTCCTTGCAGCTCTTTGACGTCATTCCTTTGCGAGATACGTTGCTTTCCCCTTTACGATGTGCTCTTGACCATTCGCTCATAACCAAACCGTCGCGGAGTTATAGAAAAGCAGTTTCATACAAGTTAATTAAATGGTTTGGGCACTAAAAGGTAATAAATTGCGATGTAGGTTTCGTGGCAGTCGTTTCCGAGAAGACGCTCGAAGGTTTCGGCGTAAATCAGTTGCCTTCACGTTCCTTCTAGCGGATCACAAACTAACATGCATTTATACGAGGTTTCTGTTCTTTCCGATATTCTTCTTTGCAGCCAATATGAATTACAATCAGCGGTGTCAGAGAAGTTTTAGCTGCTTTCTGTGGGCATTAAATGAAATTCAACGAGGCGGTTAAAAGTTTGTGACCGGGCCGGGGATCCAACCCACGTGACCTGATTATTAGGCTGATGCTCTTTCCATGCTGATTTCATAGTAATTCTGTCAGAGAGAGCAAAGTAGCTGGAAGAGCAGTTGAACGGAATGGACAGTGTGTTGAAAGGTGCATATAAGATAAACATTAACAAGTGCAAAACAAGGGTAATGGAGTGCTGTCCAAGAAAATCAGGCGATGTTGAAGGAATTCGATTATGTAACGAAACAATAAAGGTAGTTGATGAGTTTTGTTACTTGGGCAGTAAAATAACACACGATGGTCGCAGTACAGAGGAGATAAAATGCAGACTGGAAATGGGGAGGAAAGCGTTTTTGAAAAAGAGAAATTTGTTAAAATTGAATTTAAATTTAAGGAAGTATTTTCTGAGGGCATTTATGTGGATTGTTGCCTTGTATGGAAGTGAAACATGGACGATAGTGCGGACAAGAAGAGGATAGAGGCTTTTGAAATGTGGTGTTAGAGAAGAATGCTGAAGATTAGGTGGATAACTAACGAAGAGGTGCTGAACAGAATTGGGGAGAAAAGAAATTTCTGGCATACCTTGACTAAAAGAAGAGATCGATAGGTAGGATACTCGTGAATTTTGCATTGGAGGGAAGTATATAGGGTAAAAATCGCAGAGGGAGACCAAGAGATGAATACAGTAAGTAGATTCAAATGAATGTAGAGTACCGTTCTTATGAGGAGATGAAGAGGCTTGCTCAGGATGGATTAGTGTGGAGAGCTGCATCAAACCAGTCTCCGGAATGAAGTCCACAACAACAACAGCAACAGCAAGCTCTATCCACTTTTTTTGGTTAGGTGGTTCAGTCCGCTGCTGACGTGTGTCCATTTTTGTTCGTTTTTGATCGGTCAGTTCTGGGCTCAGGATTTTTTTATTTTTATTTATTTCTTTGCCACCGCTCCGGCAATTAACTAAGCCACCTGGACACGGAAGACATGACACCTGCACGAACTACCGTGGAACACTCTCAGCCAGACACACATTCTCAACTTACATACTATACTGTTGTCGTAAAGTCCCTTACCTTTTATTCCCGTTCATTCGAGGCCATGTTGGTTAGCCGATTCCCGTAAAGAGCTAATTAATTCTACATCTACATAAATATTCCGAAAGTCACACTGAAGTGTATGGCAAAGGGTTCATCGAACCGCTTGTATGATACTGGCCTACCTCTCCATTCTCCAATAACGCGCGGCAAACAGGAACGCGTAAATCTTTCCCTTTGTAGGTGCGTGCTAACAAAATATGTTCGCATCCGGAAGTGAAAGTTGGTGAATGAAATTTCGCAATAAATCTCCCCGCAATGAATTAGGCTTATATTTTGATGATTTCCTGCACCTACGAAGCGTATCATTTGAAGGTGGCTTAGTGGATAGAGCATCTGCCTAGTCATAAATGCCCACAAAAAGCAGACAAAAAGTCTCTGTCATCCTGATTGCTGGAAGTTAACATGACACTTGTGGCACAGTCAGTAGCATGATGTCGTTACAATTTGCGTCTTGTGTTAGAAACTAGATAATTGTTTTTACTCTTCTGTTTGTATTCATTACCCCGTTATGCGTGTTGTACGGCAATTCATCGGTATAACGATGTTTCATTCCCGAGCGAATTTCAATGTTGAATGTTTGTACGATCGTCAAGGAAATTCGTCTAATATTCGTGAGAAGTGTAGACTAAAGTACGAGAAATAATGCAGGAACTAATATGAGAATGAGATATATAAATTGGTTCAATTGCATATTGACGCGTGGTGCAGCAGTCGGTTATATATTTATTGAATACATAAAGTAAACTCAGTCCTTCGGCCTCGAAAGATCCAAGAAGTACCGACCGTCCGCCGATTCATCCTCGACCCTAAGGTATGAAGGAAGTGAGATACTAACAGCCGTAGGTATAATGAAATATTTATTGTATCACAACCAGTTTCGGCATTCCACTATGTCATCTTCAGGTCCCTACAACGGAGCACAATATCCATTAAGTAGGGATATCAGAACTGGATTCGTGGACTTCTGTCTCTTAGTGGGAACCAACAACAACAACTGTGACAAGAAGTCCACGAATCCAGTTTTGATATCCCTACTTAATGGATATTAAGTCTGTAGTGGGACGTGGTCAGCGCCCTCACACCCCCTGTGGTTGTCAGTTTTCCTGACAGGAACCGCTAGTTACAAATCAAGTAAATCCTCAATTGGCCTAGTACTTCGTTATAGCGAGTACCAGTGTCTCCAATACAACACGGGCGTTGGGGATATATAATAGGTGTTCCACCCTTAACTGCCTCGTTTAAATAGAATAGAAAGGTAGCAACTTCTGAAAAATACTTTAGCACACATCATTTCACCTATTGAGAAACCCAGTAATAACTGTAATTTTACAATTACTGTAACATCGTTGTATTCCCTAACGTGATAACAAACATTCGAGTAGGAACATTCTAAGGACTACGTTAAAGAAAATAACCATAATCGTGTTTCTAACACGAGAAGGGGGTGAGAGGAATTTTGAAGTTACGAAGCCTGTTTTACGCGGAATAACTGATATTCCGAATACTAATCCAGTGTACTAAACAATGCGCTTCATTGCTCGGTAGTATTCCATGGTAGTCTAACTAAAGTGATAAATACATAATACAATCAGTTTGGAACGTTTCTAAGAACATAGTTACAAGGTTGTGAGTGAATCAGATGCTAGACCGAGGGGACTGAGGCGCTCCAGTCACGGTCTGCACGGCCACTACGGTCGGGGGTTAGAATCCCCCCTCGGGCATGGATATTTATGCCGTCCTTAGTATTAGCTAGTTCATAAGTAGTTTCTAAGTTTAGGGACTGATGACCCTGTAGTTAAGTCCCATAAGCTATACAAACATTTGATTTGATAGATGCTAGACAATATATTTATGCCACAAGCGAGCAGGGAAAAGCTGGGAGTGTTTCATAATGGAGGTAAGAGGGCAGACGCGTATACTCCAGGTGTGCAATGCACAGGGGTGAACTGTCGTCGATGCTGTGGACCATCCTCGTTCATAAATTGGGAGGGGAATAATTCTGGTACTCTAGGTATTTTCGGTCAAACGTTATTTGATGTGATCGCAGAGGGTAGATATAGTGTGCTAAGCATAGGAAATGCTCTCAAAATGTGTGGAGGCTATTTTCTGAAAACGCTTCGTCGATCTACGGAACGACGCGCTTGAAGATTCACCGCCTAAGAAAAATACGGCCACGTGACGGCGTAGACATGCCGTACATTCTCCCTGCTGAAAGAGCGACGCGGCCATACATTCGGGAAGATTCTGGAGAAAAAAAAGAAGAGAGAAGCAGCAGCCCCGCCTGGGGTGTGGCTCAGAGTTGTAGGACAGAGAGGGCGCGGCAGCCATCCATCCGGAAACTCTGCGGGCGTGAGCGATGCGCCGCGGCAGCCGCCACCAGACACCTCCTCCATCCCAACACGTTGAAAGAGAGGAAGAGAGGGGCCAGTGCTCTTCCAGCCGCTACCACCGCCATTTGCAAGTCTGCCGCTCTGTCAACTTTCTTGTATTATTCTAATTCTTAACATTATATATAGGGTGTTTCAGTAAGTGTGTTCGCCTCTGTAACTTATAAAATAGTAGGTGACTGGAAACTTTAATGCGGTAGGTCAACACAAGAAATGTTACACTTTTTGCGGAGTTATGAACATAGTTTATTATATCATTTTCCAAAGAGTTACAGCACAAATATATATATATTTTTAAATGGAACAATAGTGTTTTCTATCGTGCATTAGATTCGTTGAAACCAGCTGCGTCCAAATCAATTTAAACTACATTCCTATCACTGTTAGTTTGGGAGCTATTACCCTTCCAAGTTTAGGGGGCGGAGGCTACGACAGCGTAGCTGATTCGCTGGTCGTCATGAGACTGTGGGCTGTGCCTCAGGGGATAGCCACTCGGCCAGTCAGCTACGCTATCGCAGCCTCCGCCCCCGGAACTTTGAAGGGTTGTAGCTCCCAAACTAACAGTGGTAGCAATGTAGTTGAAATTGATTTGGACGCAGTTGGTTTAAACAAATCCAATACACGATAGAAAAAAACTATTGTTCCATTTAAGAAATTATATCTTTGTGGTGTAACTCTTTGGAAAATGATACAATAAACTATGTAAACTTGTATTGACCTACCGCATTAAAATTTCCCGTCACCTATTATTTTATAAGTTACAGAGGCAAACACACTTAGTGAAACATTCATGCATCTCGTACGCTACTTCGAAAGAAGGCGCGAAATACCGAGTTCCTTTTGCAATATGGCGGCTCAAAAGTTCTGCTTGCCACTTGATAACCAGGTCGCTTCTCATCGGCCACGTTGCACTTCGCGAGGCAAAAATCTGACATGCCAGGTCCTTCGTTTCATGCTTCGCAAGGTAGTGGAACGTGGAACTGCACGCTGTGACGTCGCCATTTCCCCCTCCACGTGCGTTTCCACGGGTTGAGATGTGCCTGGTTTCCCAGTAGTGTGCGCTGGCGTCGGTGTTTCGTTTTTC
This sequence comes from Locusta migratoria, assembly GCA_026315105.1. Lineage (NCBI taxonomy): Eukaryota > Metazoa > Arthropoda > Insecta > Orthoptera > Acrididae > Locusta > Locusta migratoria. Next base: position 459,659,148 of record CM048745.1, on the reverse strand, counting down.
GGCGGTCGGCGTGCGTCCCGGCGCCCAGCCTCAACGCCTCTGGCCGTGCTCCAGCAAGTCCACGGCTCCTCGCGCTGGCTCGTAAAGCGACCGCCAGCAACACAACAGCCGCCCCACACCACCAGAAGAAACGCCGCCTCCTGGGCCAGCCTCGCTTCCGGCCGGCAGCCGTGTCTGGCTGGCTGTCGCTGTCGGCTGCTATCGACATGCCGTATGTCGCGCCGCTGGCTCCTTCTCCGCCCCCGCCGTGAAGTGGCGGGCCCGCCGCCCTGCTTTCATCCTCCGCCGCCGTGGCTCCACTTTGCGGTCTGCGGCCCGCTTGCAAGCGGCGCTTTGTGCCGCCCCCGCAGTTACCAACTCCCGGAGCAGGTGTTACACACACACACACACACACACGGCGCCGCCACAGGCACACGCCGCTAAATTAGCTCCTTCTGTGTCGAACTATCCGTCAGAATTTCACTCATTACGCGAACGCGTAATGGAGGTGATTATGCCACCGACACAAATACATTTACTGCGCTCCGCGCCGTTGTAATTAGCAGTTCACTCACAAAACGCCGACAGTGTCTCCTGACGTAATACGCATTACCTCGTAGAACTACTAAGTACCATTGCAGCACAAATGCGTCAATCCTTTAAGTACTATATACTGTGCCTCAGTAATCCGCCGACAGCTCTCAGCATTGTCGCACACCAGCTCTGTAATGTAAGTATAGCCGCAAATTTTCTAAGTCGTGGTTGCTGTAGAAACATTGCGCTGTGACAACAGAACACGGAAGGAGGACAGCAGGTACTTTGCGCCATACTTACTGGGTCACGCTGAGAGGAATGGACGCACGCACGCCGGACTGAATAGCACGCATCAGCGGAAGTTAAAAGGAACAGTACGAGCTTGCAGAATCATGTCACTTCTTACGTGAGGAAACAATGCGTAAGTCTAACGCAACAAAAGTTCAAATGCTTGTAGAGCTGCCGGCCGCGGTGGCGACTACCTATGAACTCGAGTGCTAGAGTACATAAATAGTGTGTGTCGAGCGGCGGCTGATAGTCCCCATAAGCGCTCTGTAATGACCGCATCGGCTCTGTTAAACGAATGTGTCGGCGTTTTCTATCTTGCCGTGTTCACTTAACAGGTTATCTGGTAGTTCCAGAAGGCTCCGGATACGCGTTCTTGCGTTAGAGCCGGCCGCAGTGGCCGAGCGGTCTGCGGTGTGTCAGTCACGGTCTGCACGGCCGCTGCGGTCGGGGGTTCGAATCCCCCCTCGGGCATGGATGTTGGTGCCGTCTTCAGTGTAAGGTAGTTCATAAGTAGTTTGTAGGCTTAGGGACTGATGACCCCGTAGTTAAGTACCATAACCTCTACAAACTACTCACAACCTAGCTAATACTAAAGACGGCATAAATATCCATGCCTGAGGGGAGACTCGAACATCCGATCGTAGTGGCCGTGCAGAACGTGACTGGCGCGCCGCAGACCGCTCGGCCACTCGGCCGGCCCTAACGCAACAACGCGTATCCGGAGCCTTCTGGAACGACCAGACAACCTGTTAAGTGAACACGGCAAGATGTAAAAGGCCGACACATTCGTTTGACAGGGCCGATGCGGTCATGACAGAGCGAGTAGCGGGAATCTCAGCCGCTCCACACACGCTATATATACTCCAGCACTCGAGTTCACAGGCAGTCGCTTGAAGTTGTGAGGGCGGACCGTGAGTCGTTTCGGGATAGCTCAGTGGTAGAGTGATTGGCCGCGGAAGGTAAAGGTCCCAGGTTCGAGTCCCGGTTCCGGCCCACAATTTTAATCTGCCAGGAAGTTTCTTCCGTGCAGTTGCTGACTCTCGCATGTAGATTATATCGACTATAGTGGAAACTAGTCTTATGTAGTTCGCGAACGAATTAGTTCAGAAGAGCGCTCCAACAGACGAACTACGCCAACTAGTTCGCAGATCCCTCGCCTCTTAGTTCGTCCGCTCCTTTTCCGAAGACTGACGGGTAACAGCGAGAGGACGCGAGAGCGCGCAGAATCGCGTGATTCCGTTCAGCCAGTTACCGTCATTTCGAGCTGAGATGCAGCTTAGCTGTAGTTTCATAGACATTGTCCAAAAATACGAGCAATAGCACATGCTTTGGCAACACTGATCGTTATATAAAAAAGCTGTCGTAACAAAAGAAAGAGCTCTTTTAGTAGCGATAGCAGAAGCCAAAAAGAGTGGACGAACTAAAAAGAGCGACCTACTTTGCGGACGAGCTGCTAACTAAAATATGCACAATGGATCACGAACTAAAATACGCGCGATCGGTCGTGAACTAAAACATGCGTTACCAGTCGCGAAGTATTATGCCAAACGTATCTCGCTGCTTAGTTCGTTGGATTCTTTTCCAAAGACCGACTGGCAATAGCGAGATGGGAGCGCAGCAGAATTAAAAATCACGTTTTTTTTCTGCTGCTGATGAGATCTATTTCGAGGTGAGCGTCTGCCTGGTAGATTACATAGTTCAGTGCTACAAAATTTCTGTTTTTAAGTGTTATGCACTCTGCAATATCTGACTAATAAATTCCATAATGCCGAGATATAGATCAAATGTTCAAATGTTTGTAGAACTTATGGGACTTAACTACGGGGTCATCAGTCCCTAAGCTTACAAACTACCTATGAACTTGTTAAGACTAAGGACGACACAAATATCCATGCCCTAGAGGGGATTCGAACCCCCGACCGCAGCGGCCGCGCAGACCGTGACTGGAGCGCCTCAGTCTCCTCGGCCACCGCGGCCGGCGGAGATATAGAGATACCTCTAAACTTGAGCGCGAGAAATTATCCACAAACTGTTTATTTTGGTTTGCGTGATATCGTTACCAGCTCAAGCAGCAAGCGCATGAGGCAGGTAGGTGGGGTAACTTCCCCCTCCACCTGCATGCGCAGACCACGCCGCTCAGCCGTCAGCGCTCCCGGTCGCGAACTATTATGCGCTAGTCTAGTGGAAACACTAAAAGAGCCGACCGCGGTGGCCAAGGAGATTGAGGCGCTCCAGTCACGGTCTGCACGGCCACTACGGTCGGGGGTTCGAATCCCCCCTCGGGCATGTATATTTGTGCCGTCCTTAGTATTAGCTAGTTTGTAAGTTTAGGGACTGACGACCTCGTAGTTAAGTCCCATAAGCTACACAAACATTTGAACAATTTTGAACACTAAAAGAGATTTTCATTTAACTACAACAACACGCCTCAGTTTTTGATGGACAACTCTCAGCTTACTTTGCAGATGCGCCTCGTTAAACTGTGTTTTATGAGATCATCGTCTTGCCGCGTCTGCGATACCGCGGTGTTCTAGCAGTCCGCGTCAGTAGGTGGGAGGAAGCGGCGACGCGGCCTGAGACGGCGGCGCTATCTGGCCGGTAAATTGCGGCTGCTGGATTTCGGCGCAGTCATTCGTTTGGCGACCTTAATTAGCGGGCTGGGTGAATAATCTGGGCGCTTACCGGCCGGAGACAAACGCGCGGCCGCCGAGTAGCTCCCCATTGTGCGCGAGATTTGTCTCCCCGTAAACAGCAGCCGTAAACCAGGCCGCCAGCGCCAGCGCCAACAGCTACACCGCCATGCGTCTCCGTCTCACGACTGCCGGGCTGCGCATGCGCGCGCCGCAAGGAAGGCCGCACCACAGTCACCAAGACACGCATTCATGTCGAAAAAATAATTAAAATGTTTGTAAATCTATGGAACGTGACTACTCTGGCTATCAGTCCCCAAGCTTACAAACTACTTAAACTAACTTGTTATCTGCAGGACCAACAGTGTTAGTGACGTCGTACATTGACATTTTAATAATAAGAATTATATAATTTCAACACTGTATCACTGTATATTCTTAATTCGTATTAGTTACACTATAAGCTTATTTCGACTTAAAAGTCATCTTCAGGTGTTATGTCACATTCTGTTATGCTGTACTTTCGATATTATTGTATTATAATTTTTTCTTCTTATATATATCTTTTTCTTTTATATATAACTTGTGCTGTTATGCGACATCTTTATCAAATTACTTGATAAAGATTTCACATAACAGCACAAGTTACGTTATATATATAAGAAAAAATAATAATACACTAATATCGAAAGGTACAGCATAACAGAATGTGTCATAACACCTGAAGATGACTTTTAAGTCGAAATAAGCTTATAGTGTAACTAATAAGAATTAAGAATATACAGTGATACAGTGTTGAAATTATATAATTCTTATTATTAAAATGTCAAAGTACTTAAACTAAGTTATGCTAAGGAAAATTAAATGTTTTATCCATTGCAGGAACTGTGTTCAATTGGTTCAAAAAGTAAACAGCCACCTGTTTTAAACTTGCAGATTTATTTGCAACCGATTTGGAGCAATCATTGCCTTATTCAGGTATCTGTACAAGAAACAGTTAAGAATAATATACAAATATTACATAAAACTCGGAGTAGAATCACAGGATTAATGCGGCAAAATGTGCTGTTTTAATACGCTATTCTACTGCATATTGATCAAATAAGGAACTGTACGAAATATTAAGTTCATACAAACGAACAACTTTTAGGTACTTACATAAATTGTTACGTATAGGTTTACACAGAGCATTTTCTAATCACAGTGAACTTCAAGTGCAGAGGTTATGCAAGAACTCATTCTACACATTTGGACATTTTGTCACTTTTTCTAGAAACCTTTATATACAATGCACTTCTTGTCCCTTTAATCCTGTGATCTAGGGATCCTCACTGTAGCTTCACAATATATATATATATATATATATATATATATATATATATTCACTCATGAAATTTGTTATTAATTGAAATTCAAACGTAATAGCAGTGTGCATAGCTACAACACTAGGAGAAAGGATGATATTCACTATTCAAGGTTAAATCTAACTTTGGCTCAGAAAGGAGTGAATTATGCTGCCACAAAGGTCTTTGGTCACTTACCAAGTAGCATCAAAAGTCTGACAGATAGCCAACTAGAATTTAAAAAGAAATTAAAGGAATTTCTGAATAGCAACTCCTTCTACAATGTAGATGAATTTTTAGATTAAACTTAAAAAAAATTAATTAAAAGACAAAAAAAGTCCTTAAAATATTGATTGTCAAGTGTAGACAACATTTACTAAGCTGACACGTTCCACATCATTACGAAATGTCGTATATATGATCTATGGAACAAGTATTAATCTAATCTAAGTCGCTGCCGAGAGTGTCATAAAATGCAACTTCTCTAGATGCCTTATGTTCGTAGATATTTCGTTGATACTTATTTAGGCCTGTGTCACAGACAGAACATGACGAACGTATGCACGGGATAGGAAATGTGCTTTTCAATGACGCTAGAGCAGGAATTTCACTGTTTCAGTTTCATAAACAGAATGATTCCAGGACCCGATGTCGCTGCCAACAGTTGCTGCAGCGCGCTGCGACCGCGTGTAGCTCGTTGAGGCACGCGTCAACGTCTCCGAGCGTTCTGCCACACTGTAGACTCGGCACGTTGTCCATACACGTTCAGACACACGCTCCGTATGCCGACAGCTTAAGAGGCTAATGGGTTCAACAGTACAGGCTAGCGGAAGTCGAGGTAGACCAAGGTGAAAGTACTTGGAGTCGCTCAAGAATGAATTTGAGTAACAGCTTACATATAAAAATGTTCAAATGTTTGCATAGTCTATGGGACTTAACTACGGGGTCATCAGTTCCTAAACTTACAAACTACTTATGAACTACTTACGAACTAAGACGGCACAAATATCCATGCCCGAGGGGGGATTCGAACCCCCGACCGTAGTGGCCGTGCAGACCGCGACTGGAGCGCCTTAGTCCCCTCGGCCACAGCTTACATCAGACGAGGCATCAATATTAACATTAAATAGGGATCATGGAGGAATTTCGTAAGAGGGATTATGCTCCACACTGAACGCTGAAACGGATAATCAGTTTTAAATTATGAAAAGGCAATTGTCTTTCAACTCTTTTCAGACGTGCTCTACTAGTTTTATTTCTTCGTAGCTAAATCTATATCTAAAAAGAGAGATATTTAAGTTTTGAATATCACTGTGCATGCAGCAGCCATACAGTAGCCTATTTTAAAGCGATGGATCACCAGGCACTGGTTTATGAATGTTTTCCGCAGTGTTCTTCGGGGCGTCGCCGTCAGATGAAGATGTTGTTGCACTGTGCGACGAAAAACTAACCGGGGCAGTTCATGTCTGACTATTGGGGGTACCGTAATACATAAACCCACAGGCATAAGCAGAGTGAAATTCATTTCTCATTATATTTTATATAATGGAGAGCTGCATCAAACCAGTCTGCGGACTGAATACCACAACAACATTTTATAAAATTTCTTGTTCATAGTCAGTTCTGAGTTGAAAAGCACATAAGTTTGTATGCATAGTTTCGCGGCGAGTTTTACTAATAAATTTCTCTCTGGCTTATATCCACGTCAGGTAGTTTCAGAGCAAAACCTCGTTGCTGATGTTTCTTTTCTTGTGTTACAGGTAAGGATGCAACAGCCGCCAACGACGTGGCGAGATTCTTCCTAAATCGTAAGTAACTACACTCTTTAATACCATCTCACTGCATCTTTCTTCTAAACTTTCTGTTAAAATAAAAATCGAAGTAAAGGAGTCAGTAATATTATAGAGTTTGTGATTTGATAACTCACAGTAATATTATATAAATAGGTACGTTTCGTGATATGGGTATGCTACTTCCAGTTTTTGCCGCTGAAATTTCTTTTTCTATTATTGAATACTACACACGTTTCCCTATTCATTATTAGGCATCTTCAGTGGTCTAAAATTCATAGATCAGTGGTCGTGCGCTCTAAGGCGCCTTGCTGTGGAGTGCGCGGCTGCTAACTGTCGGACGTTAGAGAGTCCTCGCTCGGGCATGGGTGTGTGTGTGTGTTGTCCGTATTATAAGTTAGTGAAAGTAGTTAGGGACGGATGACCTCTGTAGTTTGGTCCCATAGCTTTACAAATATTTGATTTTTTTATTCACGAAAAATTACTTTTTATGTAATTGTAATTTGCAATATAGTGGTTAGTAGTTCTCCTCACTAAACGACATGTTCCATTATGAGACGCTAAATTTCAAGGCATTTGATTCAAATTAAATCTTTGACAGCGTACGAGACCAAACTATTGAGGTAATCGGTCTCTAAAATTGTAAACTACTTAAACTTACTGATGCCAACTACATATAACACACATACAAAAACACACAGCCGCGATGGAGTAGCCGAGCGGTCTAAGGCACATCACTGCGGAGCGCGCAGTGGCTCGCCATCGGAGGTTCGGGTCCTCCATGGGGCATGGGTGTGTATGTTGCCCTTAGGTTAGTTTACCTTAGTTTAAGTAGTTTGTAAGCTACGGACTGATGACCACGCAGTTTGGTCCGATAGATTTACAAACATTTTTAAACTAAAGCACACACACACACACACACACACACACACACACCCGAGGGAGGACTCGAACTTTACACGGTAGCTGCGGCGAAATTCGTGACATGTAGCCTCAGACATTTACGCACAGCTGATTTTGACTACTTAAGGATTAAAGACCTTCAATACATTTTTTATAGGCGAAAAGTAAATGACGCCGGACAGTGAGTCCATTACGTTTGTTAGTACGGCTTAGAGAACTTGTGTTACTTCATCATAACAAATAATTTTCGCTCGTGAATTCTTGTCAGACACTTATTTCATCGCATCGGGGTATAAGTTCAACTACAATAAGAGGAATTTCTTATGTTACGAAAATTCTGACACAACTCCTTAATTATTTTCTTTTAATTACGCATTTATGTTCCCGTTCTTCCTTGTACACGGACTTCTAGAGGAGGACAAAGCAAAAAATCGCTTAAAAGAAATAAATGTCGCGTGGATCATTTTACTGTTGCAAGTCTTTCAATTAGACGCCACTTCGGCGATTTGTGTATTCCTAACCTACACCAGTTATCCAACCGGGAAAAGGGGACCTACAGCTTAATGTGGAATCCGAACCACGTGTCGTTTCTTGCGTCCCCCCACATCGTTGAGAGGTGAAGGGTACTTTAAAATGCAGACTGAAAACATCTCAGGTCCGGGTTTCGAACCCGCAACCCTTCGGTTTCCAGTCGAGCGCTTTACCCCAAGACCTCCAGGGAGAAAAAAAATAATAATTTAAAAAAAAAATCAGAGATAAGCTACAGATTACTTTTTAACCACAAAGTCGTAATCTGTAACCTATGTTCTGCTTGTAAACGAAGTATCGTCTTTAGCTCAGATAATACGTCATTGTTCTAAGTCGACGGACTTCTGTTGAGCCGGGTCACAAGCTACTGGCGCTGCGCAGTACTGTGTAGGAGGAAGACGCAGATTACGCGATATGGTGTGGTGAGGAGGTGTGGTGTTGACGGTGGCTGGCTGCAGGCCGTTTACCTAGGGAGGCGGCGTGTTTGCCGGTACACAAGTGCGACCGTTCCCAGGCGTCGCGCGCGGCTGCAGTGCCCCAGCTGACGAAGCGCGCCTGGCCAGCCACGCCGACTGACGGCGAGGGTCGCCCACCCAGCCAAAATGGCGAGCAGCCACCATCTGCTGGGTAAGCGGGGCGAAGGGGCAGGGAACAACTTAGACTGGAGGGAACACATAGACAATATTGTGGGGAAGGCGAACCAAAGGTTACGTTTCATTGGCAGAACGCTTCGAAGGTGCAACAGCGCCACCAAACAGACTGCCTACATCACACTTGTGCGTCCTCTCCTGGAATGCTGTTGTCCAGTGTGGGACCCTCACCAGGTTGGACTGACGGAAGACATTGAGAATGTTCAGAGAAGGGCAGCTCGTTTTGTTTTATCACGTTACGGGGGGGGAAACCGCCACGGAAATTTTGCCCGATTCGAGGTGGAAATCATTAAAAGATCGACGTTATTCAAATGTTCAAATGTCTGTAAATCTATCGGACCAAACTGCGTGGTCATCAGTCCTTAGCTTACAAATTACTTAAACCTAGGTAAACTAGCCTACGGACAAACACACACACCCATGCCCCAGGGAGGACTCGAACCTCCGCGGCGAGCAACCGCGCGCTCCCGCAGCGAGTCGCTTTAGACCGCTCGGCTACTCCTCCGCGGCTCGACTTTATTCCTTGCGGTGAGATCTATTTGCGAAATTTCAATCAACGACTTTTACTTGTGAATGTGATAATATTTTACTAGCACCCACCTACATGACCATTCCAATAAAATAAGGGAAATCAGATCGAAAACGGAACGATTTAGGTGTTCTTTCTTCCCGCGCGCTATTAGAGAATGTGAAGGTAGAGAAAGGTTATGAAAGTGATTAATGAACACTCTGCCAGGCACTTAAATGTGATTTGCAGAGTATCGATGTAGATGAAGATGTAGATGTAGGTGAAATTTGGGGCGCGCGCGGTAATGGAAGATCACACCCAAAGGACATTCTTCGAACAAACTTGTTTCAAATTTCTCGACCAACTAACAACAGTCTCCTGGATATGAAATACTTTTCAGGGGTCATCATGAAGTAGTTCTTGTGGTTTGTAGGTAGGAAGGAAGGAAGCTTGGAGTTTAACATCCCGTCGATATCGTGGTCATTAGAGAGGGAACTCACGCTCGGATTTTTGGTTAAGAATAGGGAACATATTTTCAGTGTTCTTCCAAAGAAACCATCCCGGCATTTGCCTGCAGTGATTTAGGGAAATCGCGGAAAACGTAAATCTGGATGGTCTGATGTGGATTTGAACCACCGTCCTCCCGAATGCGAGTCCAGTGTGTTACCACTGCGCCACCTCGCTTTGTCTTATGCTTTATGTTTGTTTATGCTAATTTAATTTTTTAATCGTGTTGATGTGCCTTCCGCAACAAAAGATGTAGAACAACAGAAATTATTGGATTGTGAAAAAAGGTATACATGTAGGCCTACAAAATCTTGTACCTTTTTCTAAGTTGTAAACATGATGTACAGATTGTAAAGAACATTGTCCATTTCGTTGTTCAAGAGAAATGAATGAAAGACCACTGAAGATGCTACAGCTGCAGTGGAATATGTCTGGGTACTATAGATAAGAAATAATGTATGTTGTAGAAGGCAACTGCTTCTCCGAAAATTGGAAATAAAATACCTTTTGAAAAACGACTTTTGCGGACATAACGTACTTCAGGGTCTTATGAAATTATGTAGTATGAGACATCCTAAAACATAAACAACTATTATTTTCAACTAATGATTTGTTCAAATGGATACCCCATATTATTTCTTATGTAATCAATATCATTGATAATCACAAAAAGAATGCTGTTAGTTGTATTGCAAAGTCGATTAATTCTATCCGGAGAAAATATGAAGTGAATTTCTCATTTGAAATATATGAAGTCCGCAAGTATCGCATCCCAAAACTCAACTGAAAGTTTCGCTTAAGTCTTGGTTAAATTCATCGGACTTATTATAACAAGTTAATAAAATGTTCAAATGTTTGTAGAGCTTATGGGACTTAACTACGGGCTCATCAGTCCCTAAACTTACAAACTACTTATGAACTACCTTATAGTAAAGACGGCACAAACATCCATGCCCGAAGGGGGATTCGAACCCCCGAACGCAGCGGCCGTGCAGACCGTGACTGCCACGCCGCAGACCGCTCGGCCACTGCGGCCGGCTATATAACAAGTTAAAATGTTCAAATGTTTGTAAATCTATCGGACTCAACTACTTGGTTATCAGTACGTAGCTTACAAATTACTTAAACTAAGGTAAACTAACAGCCACGAGAGCGCTATTACTAAGGCTGAACCGAGCCAGGTACATTTGATGCACTAACATCTTGAATGTTTTTACACGTGGTTTTACGAACTTTTCTATATGATATTAACAATTTCGACAGTGATTTATTATAACTAAATCTGATGAAGTTAAATATAGCACTCGAAAATGGCTTAGGGCCGAAATCTGGATTGCGACAATGGAGCAATATAGATCAAATGACACTCAAGTTCTTAAAAAATACTACGTTTTTTGGGGCTATAACAAACTGCCACTATCTGTACCGCGAACCCCCGAATGTCGTAATGTAAGACCTTTTGTTTATGTACAGCTTTGAGTAAAATGTTTGAAAATAAAAAAAATAAAAACTTGCATTTCTTGTCGACGCTAGTCAGTTGATTTGTATAAAGGAAACGAATACAAAAAATCTAGATCGCTAAAACATGTTTATTTATTAAGACATTTCGACATCTGCCACAGTTCGACCTAAAGCCCTTTTAACTTGCAAAGCAAAGTTCAGTGTCCATAATAAAACCTCTACCTAGTACGAGCGTCATCTATGAGGTAGAGAGTTTATTATTGACGCTGAACATTACTTTGCAAGTTCTAAGATTTTTAGATCTGATGATTGCAGATGCCAAAACGTCGTAGCAGATAAACTTTAACGTTCTATACGGTTTTTTTTTATTCTTATCGAAGCTAGTCAGTTGTTTCCTGATAATGGCCTAATTATAAAAAAAATGTTTGTAGAGCTGATGGGACTTAACTGCGGGATCATCAATTCCTAAACTTACAAACTACTTATGAACTAGCTTATACTAAAGACGGCAAAAACATCAATGCCCGAGGGGGGAATCGAACCCGCGATCGAAGCGGCCGTGCAGACCGTGGGGGGCACGCTGCAGTCCGCTCGGCCACTGCGACCGGCTGGTCTAATTAGCCGAAAACAAGTTTCAAGAGGATAGAAAAAATGAATAGAACAAACACAATTATTTGCTTTAACCCGAAATATGGAGTCTTTCTACCAAGAAGTGACGGAAGAATCCATTAAAAAATAAAAAAAAATCTATAAAACTTTTTACTAGAATGGGGCTTCTACAGGAACTAAATTCAGTAATACTGGAGGTGTACACAAGAAAGTTGGAAGATTTAAGACTTTCGAAAAAAAGTGTAGGTTGAAGTCGGTGTGCAAATGACGGCGTGGTGGAGCGCGGGCGCGGGCGCGGGCGCCGCACCTCTAACAGGGGGCGATGGCGAGTGAAGCTCCCGGCTCAGGGGGATCTGCGCGCCCGAGGAGGTCACGAGATTGCCGGCGCCGCCTCCGCCTGATACCTGCTGCAGCTGCAGCGTATTCTGCGCTCCCAGGTGGAAAAACCATCAAGTTGTCCCCGGTAATAGAAAGGGGCCGGGCCGGGACCGGCTAAGACAGCGGCGCGCCCGCGGCTGTGTGCGCTCGCAGATTGGCTGCCGGAGGTTGGCGGCCCTGCGCCCGCGCCGCCGGCTGTGTGCTCTTCCAGATTGCGAGAAAGGCGGCAAGTCTGCGCGCTTGTTCGGCCGCGGCGCCCATTAGCCGCGCGGGAAGGGGCGCGGGCGCGCCCGCGGCTGTGTGCCCGCCGCGATTGAAGCGCAGGGCCGCCAACTTCTGGCCAGATACGTCGCCGGATAAGGCGGCCGGCGCGGCGGCCCCATCGGCCGTTTCGCGGGATAATGTTATCGGCGGCGCGCGGCCCCTCTCAAGAAGCCCACGCCTGCTGCCGGCCAGGCGGAAATGAGGCCCGGCCTACCTCCACCCTCCTGCAGCTCCGCTACCAATGTCGCCCCTGCGCTCCTTTTCTTCCCTTTCAGAGAACGTGATGCTGCTACTAGAAGAAACTTCTTGAGATAGCGCATCTGATAATACTGAACAACTCGTGAGTGACACCTCTGTGCGACATTCCCGACTACCCCCCTCCCCCTCCATCACGACCCCTACTTACTGGGGCAAGATATTTTCTACAAGTGCGCCTCGGTTGCACAGTGGTAGAGTGCCAGACTATCAATCAAAAGGTCGCGGATTCGATCCCCGCCAGGTCCTAGGATCTTTATCTGTCACTTTCCATCTCTGGTGCAAATGTTCAAATGTTTGTAGAGCTTATGGGACTTAACTACGGGGTCATCAGTCCCTAAACTTACAAACTACTTATAAACTAGCTACAACTAAGGACGGCACAAATACCCATGCCCGAGGGGGGACTCGAACCCCCGACCGCATTGGCCGTGCAGACTGTGACTGGAGCGCCTCAGTCCCCTCAGCCACCGCGGCCGACCAACCTCTGGCAATATTGCTCATGTGAAAAAACGGAGTAGCACCGTGGTTCGGAACCCACGTTGAACTGTGGTCCCCATATAACTGGCTGGTTAAGTCAGTTCGAAGGTCGGAGGAAGGCAACGGCTTACTACCTCCAAACAGGACTTTGCCTAGTAAAGCACTGTGGTGTTCAAATCAATCTTCGGATTGTTGACTGATTTACCTTTATCTACATACATACTCCACAAGCCACCCGATAGTGTGTGTCGGAGGGTACCTTGAGTACGACTATCTGTTCTCCCTCCTATTCCAGTCACGTATTGTTCGCGGAAAGAAAGATTATCGGTATTCCTCTGTGTGGGCTCTAATCTCTCTGATTTTATCCTCATGATATCTTCGCGAGAAAGCAATACACTGCTAGACTCCTCAGTAAAGGTAAATTCTCGAAATTTCGACAAAAGCCCATACAGAGTGACAGAGCGTCTCTCCTGCAGAGTCTTCCACTGGAGTTTATCGATCATCTCCGTAACGCTTTCTCGATTACCAAATGATCCTGTAACGAAGCGCGCTGCTCTCCGTTGGATCTTGTGTACTTCCTCTATCAACTCCACCTGGTACGGGTCCCACACCAGTATTCAGGCTGTGGGCGAACAAGTGTACTGTAACCTACTTCCTTTGTTTTCGGACTGCATTTCCTTAGGATTCTTCCAATGAATCTAAGTCTGGCATCTGCTTTACCGACGATTGATTTTATATGGTCGTTCCATTTTAAATCACTGCTAATGCCTACTCCCAGATAATTTATGGAATTAACTGCTTCCAGGTGGTGACCTGCTCCTGCTCCTCGCTTGCTTCAGAAATACTGGCCGAATCTTTACAATCTGTTTCCGTGGTTTTAATTAAAATATTCTGCGGTCTCGACATTACAGCTCCCGATAGTTTCAGTCTTCGACAGCCTAGTGTCGTGTAACCGCCAACTCACAAGCAGGGCTGCGGTCTCCGGGTAGGGAACCGCTGCTCTGATGCATATCCGAGTGTCAGACACATCGCTCATAATGTTGTAGCCCTCTTTGTACATCTATCTACATCTACATCCATACTCCGCAATTCACCGTAAGGTGCGTGGCGGAGGGTACACTATACCACTACTAAGCATTTCCTTTCCTATTCCACTCCGAAATTGAACGAGGAAAGAAAGAATGCCTATATGCCTCCGTACGAGCCGTAATTTCTCTTATCTTGTCTTTGTGATCTTTACGCGAAATGTATGTAGGCGGCAGCAAGATCGTACTACACTCAGCTTCAAATTCCGGCCCTCTAAATTTCCTTAACAGAAATTCACGAAAAGGACGTCGTCTTTCCTCCAGCGATCCCCAATTGAGTTGCCGGAGCATTTCCGTGACACTCACGCAATGGTCGTACCTACCGGTAACAAATCTAGCTGCTCGCCTCTGAACCGCCTCTATGTCTTCCTTCAAATCGATCTGCTGCGGGTCCCAAATACTCGAGCAATATTCAAGACGTGGTCGTACAAGCGTTTTATACGCGGTCTCCTTTACAGGTGAAGTACATCTTCCCAAAATTCTCCCAATAAACCGAAGTCGGCTGTCTGCCTTACTCACAACTGTCCTTACATGCTCGTTCCATTTCATATCGCTCTGCAATGTTACGCCTAGATATTTGAACGACGCGACAGCATCAAGAAGCTCACTACTAATGCTGTATTCGAACATTATAGGATTTTTTTTTTCTACTCAAGCGCATCACCTTACATTTTTCTGCATTGAGAGCTAGCTGCCATTCTTCGCACCAACTAGAAATTTTGTCTAAGTCAACCTGTATGCTATTACAGTCAGTTACAGACGACACCCTCCCATACACCACAGCATCATCAGCAAACAGCCGCAAATTACAAATACGCATTTGTATCGTACGATAGCGCCACAGCGCTTGCCCAGTCGGAGAAGAAAACGCTTCGGCTTGACGAGTACCCCGCCTGGGCTGGCCTGCAGAAGGCAGCAATAAAAGCAGGCGTCGGGCTGGTGGCGAGGGCGTGGCCAGCCATGCGTCGGCCGCGCGACGGCGGCTTCCGCTCGGCCGCGTGATACGCGAATCGCCTTTGGCGCCTGCCGCCCCTTTGTAACCGGGCGCCCACTCATCCCTGTTATTGGTATCGCCGCCGCCAGCGGCGGTTTTAGTCCCAGCGCATTTGATCGGAAAACCCGCTCCCCAAATGGACGGCGCCCAGAGGTATTTCCCAAAATACCGACCGCGCACCGCGCACTGTACACTTAAGCGCGCCTCCTGGAATTTATACCGCTATCAGCGAACAGCTACAACGGAACAAAAAGACTCTCGTCGTCCGATGTTTCTGTAAAATACGGATTTTTACGTCGGGCCTGCGGAGTGAGCCACCTTGCCAGACGGAGAGGTGAGTCAGACGCGGATCGAATGAACTGGATTTGGGCGTTTCACGGGCAAACCTGGGAATTTAAAGTGGTTTTTCACGCTCTGTTTGGGATATCCTCTGTTGCTCCACTCGCGTGTTGGTTGATTATGATAGATAAGCTATCTTTCAGTAGTGTGGTATTTATTTATTTTTAATTTCCTTATTCGTATGCGATTCCTTACAGAGAAAGAGCTGAAGACATTGTAGCACACATAGACCAAAGATATGGTCTGTGGCCGGCCGCGGTGGCCGAGGAGACTCAGGCGCTCCAGTCACGGTCTGCACGGCCACTACGGTCGGGGGTTCGAATCCCCCCTGGGGCATGGATATTTGTGCCGTCCTAGTTCGTAAGTAGTTCATACGTAGTTTGTAAGTTTAGGGACTGATGACCCCGTAGTTAAGTCCCATAGACAATACAAACATTTGAACATTTTATGTTCTGTGGCATTACGTTTCGCTGTATGTAACCTCCTTGCTATAGAGTCGCAAACGTCATCGCTGGCCTTCATTCCGAATTTTTTTTAAATAATTTGACGACTTTCAACCACCATATCTTCCACCCCTTATAGCTATCGGCATGTAACTGCTATGATGTACAACGGGAGACTTCGGACAACAATTACACACATATCATTCGTTTGATTTATGTAGTTTTCGCTGCAGAGCGAATTAATAACACACAAACACACGTAGGCCTTTATTTACACCGATAACTTTCCATCCCAATATACTCCACTCTTTTATCATTATCAACCCTGAAGCAACAATGCAACCAATAAAATCATTTTCAAAGAGTAAATATAATTTTCAAATAGTAATTATTGTTCCGCATTTCGCGTTATATCCTTCAAATTACTAAATATCTATCAGATCGCTATAAAACCGTACCTAAAACCTTCCTCAGCTATAAATTAGTAACTGTACAAATATTTAAGTCTCTGCGTCTTGTCGTTCGGACGTGATAAGCGAACACCGAACAGACATTCACATTAATATATATATAGATAGATAAACAGCTATCCGATCGCCATAAACCGCGCCTAAAGCCATCCCCGGGTAGACATTAGTGACTGTATAAATTTTTAGCTCTTCATGTCTTGTGGTTCAGAAGTGATAAACGTAAACCAAACAGACATTCACATTTATAGATATAGATTTATTTTTCGCTTTCAGAACACCATACATTACAATCTAGTGTGAGTCCATGTAATAAATTTTAGAATTTAGATATTTCTTGACCAATAATCAGCTACACAGATGGCTTTGTCATTAGCTAGCTGTAAATCCAGGGGGTACAGCATGTGCTGACGTTTGGGCACGTCAGTAAGTGGTCGTCCGTCTGGACATTTCCACAATCTCACAGAGGTTCCCAGTCGAGGTAGCCCCATTTGGAAAGCTGAACTTGCGGTTTGAGACCCCAGTTCTCAGCCTGTTGAAATTCCTCCAGGTTGTAAAGGATGTTTGAAATAAATAGCAATTTGCGATCGGTTATGGTTTCACTGTACTAGGTTTAGATGGAATACCAAAGTGTGCCGAATGAAAATTTGTGCGTGGCCGGGATTCGAACCCGGGATCTCACCCCAAAATTCCGAGTTAATAAATTTTAGACGCTTTTGCAGATGTCCAGTGACCTTGTTCTTGTTTGGTCTGTAACAGAAGTCTTCAACTTTACCTCTTTATTTTCTGGGCTCATTTTGTAATTAATTTTTTCACTTTCTGGTTATTATCCTTTTATACAACCACAATTCAAATTCTTGAAGTTATTTTTAATCGTAATGTCGCTTTTCTCAAGTACTGCATCTTTTAGTTTTGCCGGCGTATGATACGCAGATGTGTTCTGAAAAGTGGGACTAGCAACTGACCGAAAGCTATGACTGATTATTTGTGATTTTCCGTGGTAGCTCAAGTGGTAGAACACAGCCGCGCAGTAGTTAAAATTCCCATATCGGCAAAACAGCTGCTATTTGTTGTACAGCTACTGGCGCACGACGGCCAATGCTGATGAGAAGTGTTTAATAATTCATGAGCGTGATAATATTTATTATCAGCGCGCTCTCTGAATCGCAAATTAGCCCCAGCTTCAACTGCTCATTTTCTCGATTCTGGTAAGGGTACGGGGAAAGAGTATCGAACCTGACAAGTGCACAGTGTCGAGACAGATGCAAACGCGTCGCGTGCGTAGTCGTTGGCGGCTGGTAGCTCTGCCGGTAAACTCGCAGAAACCGCCACTTGGCCTGCGATTGGCTGCCTCTTTGTCCGCCGTCGCCCTCGCTCGCTTTGCTTTCCAGCCCCCCCCCCCCCCCCCCCCGCCCCTCCACTCCTCTCCCTCCCTCTTACGTACACACACGATACACGAGTGTGTGCGCGACACACACACACTCCATTGTAGACGCAGTTTGCCCGAGAGACCGCAGGTGTGTTGGCCTGGTGGCGCCGCTAGCGGCAGGTGGATGCACTTAAATCTCGGCGTAAGGGCGATGTTTCTCGGTAGAGAGGCCCCCGTTGCGGTAACTGCCTCGCGTGTCTGCAAGCAGACAAGCGCCACTTCCTTCACGCTACAAGGTGGACACAGCCACTGAGACCAGCGTAAAAGCCGGATGCCATGTCGTGCCGCCTTTCCGAAGTTCTGCAATTTATATCGGAATATATATATATAAAATTTTCATACAGGTTAAAATTGTGTGCTGGAACCGAGACTCGACCCTGGGACTTTTGCCTTTCGCTGGCAAATGCAGAGGTGCCAGGTTCGAGTTACGGTTTCGGAACACAATTTTAATCTGCCTGGGAGTTTAATATCAGCGCACACTCCGCTACAGAATTAAAGTTTCATTCTGGAATATACAGAAGCGTCAGTAAATCGTTTGTCGCAAGCTCTCTTCCTAGCTTCATTCGTCAGATCTTCACTCAGGTCTCTTCAAATTTTCCTTCACTTGCTTCTCCCATTCTTCGCGATGTATTACTGTTTTTGTCTTATGACGAGACTCCCAACATAGAACGTTTTTTGTAGAACTTTCATCTTCTAATTTCATCACATGCCCAAACTACTGTAAACGTAGCTTCCCAAGTCATTCAGTAATATTTTCTGATCGTATCCATCCTTGAGACTCTACATGTCCTTAAAAGGCATTTGCATAGCTGCCTGTACTTTCCTTTCTCTTTTTAGCACTTCGATTGTTTCGACTCTATAGCAAGTTAAGTTATGTATTCCTGTCTCATATAAACTTCTTCTTAATTTTATTGGGCCAAAGGATGGAATTCAGTTTATTTATTAGTTATCTTCCTTGCAATGACCTCTGCGTTGTATCACTTTTATTGAATCGCTGATGAGATGTTATTACTCCTAACCATTAATTACCGATTCTAATCGTGTATGTTAGGCAGCAACATATTTAGGGAATCTTTTACTAGCTGGCTTGTTGCTCTCCATGTAACGAAGTTCTGACACGATTTTTGAGCCAACAATGTGAACCTCCCTTTGTATCCCACATAGATCCCATTAAAAAGTATTATTATAAGGAGAGGCATTGAAAATTTGCCGGCCGCGGTGGCCGAGGAGACGGCGGCGCGCCAGTCACGGTCTGCACGGCCACTACGGTCGGGGGTTCGAATCCCCCCTCGGGCATGGATATTTGTGCCGTCCTTAGTGTACGTTAGTTTGTAAGTATTTTGTAAGTTTAGGGACTGATGACCCCGTACTTAAGTCTCATAAGCTATACATACATTTTTAATTAAAATTTATGCTGTGGCCAGGATTCGAACCCGGGACCTCTTACTTACTAGGCAGGAGCTTTACGGTCAAGGCGACTACACCTACTCTCTTCAAGTACGTATGCTTCCACACTACATAGGCTACTTTAATTCCGCCTCAATGTTCCCTTTGAAATACATATCAAATTGCCAAGGCTCTCCTACATTGGAATAGCAGCCCAGCAAAGAACGTGAATGGAAATAATCCCGCCTTGTTCTTCAGGCAGGGGTGATAAATATTTGGTATAATGAGACAATGTTTGTCTCAAGGAATTAAATTACTGCTAATAAATACGTTTGGTTCGGTGAAACCACATACATGCTGAGTATATGGGACCATAGGTCATCTGGATAATCAAATAGTTGGATAAGCTGGCTATTTAGTGAAGGAAACCCTCAATGACATTTGGCTTAAAGATTCACCCTCTATTTATTTTCAAGCAAACACAGACTATACATTATTTCCAGATAATTTGTGGGCAAACTAAATACAAAAGAAAAATGCGAAGATACTTTTCACTATTTTCGAAAATCCCCGATCAAATCTCTAAACTATTTTGTTTCTCACTTTAATACTGCAATGTACTTCAAAGAATCTGCCAGACGACAGACAATGCAGATTCTTCAGCAGTGCGCAAGCAAATGTTCAAATGTTTGTTTGTACAGCTTATGGGATTTAACTACGGGGTCATGAGTCCCTAAACTTACAAACTACTTACGAACTAGCTAACACTAAGGACGGCACAAATATCCATGCCCGAGGGGTGATTCGGACCGTAGTGGCCGTGCAGACCGTGACTGGAGCGCCTCATCAGTCCCCTCGGCCACGGCAGCCGGCAGTGCGTAAGTGTACGTAATGAACGACACTGAGCACGAGGCAGCTCCTGCGAACACGTGCGTCAGCTCGCATCCCGTTCGTTCTTGGCACTGCACGGCCCTTCGCCTCCGTCCGCGGGAACTCGAGCCAAACGGCGGTCGCGGTGTCTGGAAGAGGCGGCCGGCGGTATTTCCGTTACTGTGCGGCCAGCGCGGCCGTGCCCTGCGCCATCACCCGCCGGCGCACAATAATTTAATATTCTGTTTATTCGCGGAAACAGGCGCGCCCAGTGCGCTTGATTTCCACCCCTCTACCCCGCCTCTGCTGCCACACACAGCCCCGGCCAGCCTCTGTTGCCGCGGCCGCCTCGCATTTCCATGCAAACAGTGCCATTTGGGCAGAAACAGCCGCGATATATTCAATATCCCTGCGGCGCGCGCCTCAAGAATAGACAATTGGCGGCTGGATTTATGCCCCTCGGGGAGCGAGGACGGCCCGCCCTCCCCTGGGGGGCGTCGCCACGCTCCATCCCCTCGCCGCCGTATTTCTATTTCTACTGTATTTTCCCGGGCCAGACACTCGCTTTGTGGTCCGACGCTGGGGAACCGCCCGCCTGCCACAAAGCACACGCTCGGTTGTCCAGTATTTGGTCTCTTCCTAACGCACACCGCTCCCCATCCGAAACCAGCACGCACCTGAGATATCACAACCAAGTTTATTTGGGAGATAACACGTCGTACTACACATGATTGAACATACAGCCCCATACGAAGTGAGAAAGGCTATGGAACAAAAATTGCTTATCATGGCATTGCTGGCCATAACCGCTGTTTACACTCATCGGTTGTTGTGTTGTTGTCTTCTTCAGTCCGGAGACTGGTTTGATGCAGCTCTCCACCCTACTCTATCCTGAGCAAGCCTCTTCATTTCCTCATAAGAATGGCAACCCACGTCCATTTGAATCTGCTTACTATATTCGTGTCTTCCTCTGCGATTTTTCACCCAAACACTTCCCTTAAATACTAAATTAATGATTCCTTGATATAGAATAATGTGTCCTACCTGTCGATCTCTTCTCTTAGTCAAGGTATACCAAAAACTTATTTTCTCCCCAATTCTGTTGATTACCTCTTCATTAGTTACGCGATCTACCCACCTAATCTTCAGCATTTATATAAATGACGCTTTTCGCCCGATTACGCGAAATGTAAATATTGTAAGTTCTGGTTCATTTTTCTTCTTTGTCAGATATCTGAAGATGCCCTAACCGGGCGAAACGCTTCATTTAAATAAAAATCTCTGCAACCAAGACATTATTTTATTCAAGAATTCGACTTAACGCGGTTGCTGTAGCACACCATGCAAAAATGGGAAGACTCTCACATTTCAAAAGCTCTATCCTCTTCCTGTCCGCACTGTTTATCGTCCATGTTTCACTTCCATACAAGGCAACACTCCACACACATGCCTTCAGAAAAGACTTCCTTACACTTAATTTTTTCTTCTTTTTCAAAAATATTTTTCTTCCCAATGCCATTCTACGTTTTATATTCTCTGTACTGCGACCATAATATCTTATTTTACAAGTTACAAAAGTCGTCTACCACCTTTATTGTTTCGTTACCTAATAGAAGGAACCTTGGAGTTTAACGTCCCGTCGACAGCGTGGTCATTAGAGACGGACCTTAGGATCGGAGTATTTGGGTAAGGATGGGGAAGGAAATCCGCCGTGCCCTTTCAAAGGAACCATCCCGGCATTTGCCTGAATGAAGTGATTTAGGGAAATCACGAAAAACCTAAATCTGGATGGCCGGAGGTGGATTTGAACCACCATCCTTCCGATTGCGAGTCCAATGTGTTACCACTGCGCCACCTCGCTCGGTCGTTACCTAATCTAATTCCTTCACCATTGCCTGATTTTCTAAGACCGCATTCCATTACCCTTTTTTTGCTCTTGTTAATGTTCATCTTATACGCTCCTTTCAACATAGTGTCCATTGCGTACAATTTCTCTCCAAGGTATTCAATCGAAATGACGAGAAGGCAGGTAGATTACGGTTTCACTTACTGTAGACAGAGTGCTCTGATTGTTTCGGGAAGAAAATCAGCCGCGCCCTTTCAAAGGAACCATTCCGGCAGTTGGTTGCAGTGGTTTAGGGATAACACTGAAAACCGTAATCTGGATGGCTGGAGGTAGATTTGAGCCACGATCTTCCGAAATGCGAGTCCAGAGTTAAAGAGGTTCTGGATGTGTTACTGCGATACATCTTGATTGCACGTACTTGATCTGGTCGTTTATCTCGCACCAGACGCTTGCGAGACATCGACCACACCTGTCACACTCCCAATCTTTCTTTTTGTGGGAGTCACAATCAATGTGGAAAATTTTTCGCGACCCAGTATACGGTATATAATATGCATTTCCCTCGATTGTGCGCAAGCCGGTTACGTGGGACGGACGAATCCATCTCCTCGGATGTCCCTTTTCCAGATAACACCACAATAAGTAAATAAATCAATAATAAATAAAATGAAAATCCTGTGCTTCACATGAATTTCAAATTTGCTGGAGGCTCTTGGATGTTTCCATTACATGCCTTGGTGTTCGCTCGCTTGTTCAAAATGTTCAAATGTTTGTATAGTCTATGGGACTTAACTACGGGGTCATCAGTCCCTAAACTTACAAACTACTTATGAACTAACTAAGACTAAGGACGGCACAAATATCCATGCCCGATGGGGGATTCGAACCCCCGACCGTAGTGGCCGTGCAGACCGTGACTGAAGCGCTTCAGTCCCCGCGGCCACCGCGGCCGGCGCTTGTTCAAAGTATCACCTCCAGTAACGGTTAGTTTAAAAAAAAAAAAAAAAAAATATTTCACCTTCTTTTGCATGACGTTTTCAGTAGCTGCTTACAGATTCTTACACGATTGTGCTTGGGCTCCCTATTGTTTTGTAACATTTTGCAAAGTTTTCCCAAAATGTAAATTTTTTATGGATAATGCCATATCCAAAAACACAATTAAATGGCGCATATACGGTTATTACGCAAAACTGCTCAGCGAAGTGATGCTTAAACGCTGAAAGCCCCAAAATCAAAGACAGTGATAACATATAGCATTCAGCGAGCAGTCAGCTGTACTTTCGGTACACGAATAGTTAGGAAGTACTTATCGACTTTATTTTCTTGTTTCAGTAGTGCAGTCTGACGTTTGGAGAAACACACAGAGATGCTGTGTGTCTTGCACAAAATGAAAAAGAGGCGGACACAAGCTACAAACACTTTTCGTGGCTGTGGATTCACGCTGAAGCAGATGTCGAAATAAATTGAATAAATGTCATCTGCTTCCCAGCCTGACTCAAACTCGATTTGAGTCCACTTCAGTTGTTTATGGGTCGAATTTGCTACTAATTTACTCAAGTAGCTTCTTATGTCTCAAGGGTTAACTGTATCCATGACTGTATTACTTGCTTTACAATGTAACTGCAATCCTGCTTAGGCACAAAATGGGGGAACAATTGCACTAAGGAAAAACAAGGAAAAGTTTCATTCATGTACTGCCAGTTCGTTCTAATATAGCAATCGATTGTAATAAGGTAGAAACTACAAATACAGCCGTTTTTAATCATTTAAACATTTATTTTGCGTCGTTAAAATATTGGAGTGCGTCTGGCATTTAACCAGATTTTCTCACTGTGGTGAGTCCAACAAAATTAATATTATTAGAAACCTTTTATAAATTGCTGTACAATAAAGGAAAAGCTGAATTCAACTGGGCTATCGAAATAGTTACCTGTTCGGCATTCGACTGATTCCACCATTTTCCCGTTCTTGCTCAGTAGTACATAACGTGATTCTGTTAAACCTAGTTTGTATACGAAAAATCGATTAGCATAACTTAATTCTGCAACAGAAATCAGTGGTGGTCCGAAGCGAAAGAAGATACGTACATTCAACTAAAAAACATGCTTTTCATCCTTCACTTTATCGAATATTCAGAGCCAATAGTAACTGGCAGAAATATTTCATGACATTCCACAGAGCAGTTCTTAACAGTTACTACATTTTTTTTCTTTTCAAAACAGTGCATAGGAAAACTGTCACCTTTGTAGCTGTGTGATACATAAGGCGATTATGTTTTCCTGGTTTAATATTTTTATGCGCTGTCGCTTCGTAACTTAGCGCCTACTTTCCCTACTTTATATTCCCTACTATATATATACAAAATCATATAAACTCACTATTTAGAGATGTCATAAAATTAAGAAATAAAAATATTTGAAAGAAGTTCTCCGTTAATTGCCTACATTTAAAGACTAACTGCTAAGACTATAAAAGTATTGGGTCTGGCTTTAGCAAAAGACTAATTGTAATACGGTATAGGATTTTTGACCTGCTTGTCATAATTCTGTATGTTGTCTTTCACTCTTATTGTATTAATTTGACAATTACGGTATATAGAGGTTATGTATGTCTGCACAATGGAAAAATTAGAAGAGGAAATCGCGAAAAATCTTTTTTCTGAAACAGGGCGTGTTAAATACCTACGAGTTGTGAAAGCCTTGTAATTTGAAGCCTTTTTAATTTAAAAGAAGCAGACGACTTAAATTACCATAGAAGTTGAAGAAAATAAATTAACGCAATCATGCGCAACTAGTTGTGTTCAAAACTTTTTCTTCTGCGGCTGCCGGAAACAGGAAACTCTGTAAAAAGATAAACCGCAGTGATGCAGATGAAGTGGACCGCGATTATAATTCCACATTACGTCATAGCACACTGACCAGAAAGAGAGGTATTCTAATGAGGCTAAATGTTGGTTTCCATTAACCAACTGTGTTCCAGGGCATTGAAGCGTCCTCGATCGCTATAGAGGTGCCGCCCAGTGAACAAAATAGCGGCGGAGAGCTGCCATTATAGATCTCCATCGTTTATTCCGCTGCACTTGAATCAGTTGGCAACTCACGTTTCCCGGCTGTTGAACTGTTCCAGCACGCTCGTGAACACACAGGGGCTTCGGAATTTATTGACATAGGTCTTTCAGCTGTCTGGAAGGGGACCGTTGTTTTGAAGCACAGTGTAAACGAATGGCCTTCCAGCTGATGGCACTTGTTCCCACTCCGAACGATCGCACTCCACCAACTGCTGTTCAATAGACGCGAGACTTATTGTGTAGAACAAATAGTGCTTTCGAATTGCATTCGACAGCGTATGGTATAGTCTCTCATCAATACCATTCGATGAGCGCCTGTTTGGTTGATTATGTGGAGATATATAAAGGTGTGCGCTTCAGTGAAAAAATGTATGGACTGAGACAAGGCGATTAGTGAATCGTAAGAGTTATTCACATGTTAGGAATAGTTGCAGAAACAATGTGAATATGATGTGAAAAGACGACTTTGTGCGAGTTTGTGCTACAGAAACTTCGTACCTCGTTCAAATATTTGTAAACCTATTGGACTAAACTGCTATGGTCAACAGTCTCTAGACTCACAAACTACTTAACCTTTAGCCCGTACACCGGTCTTTTGGAGCGGGGCGACCCCCTTCTCCCCCCTCCCCTTCTCTGTGAGTGCGTGTCAGCACTCTGCCCTCCACAGTAGCATCACGGCAGTTGAAGAGGAAGTCGAAGTAAGTCTTTTCTTGGTTGTGCATTATATATATATATATATTTTTTTTTTTGATGATGTAACAGTCAGGAACTTAATTTCCGAATCGCCCTCCTAATTCTAAACAGTATCTTATATACTGCCAAACAATCACAGTTACACACTGTAGCTGTCTGTCTGTAAATCTATCGGACCAAACTGCGTGGTCGTCATCAGTCCGTAGCTTACAAACTACTTAAACCTAGGGAAACTAACCTAAGGACATGCCCCAGGGAGGACTCGAATCTCCGCGGCGAGCAACCGCGCGCTCCGCAGCGAGACACTTTAGACCGCTCGGCTACTCCACCGCGGCTCACTGTAGCTACTACATTAGATATAATATTTTAGCCGAAATGGCAAATTCACAGTCTGAAGGGCTTTAGGCTATGATTATTCAGTTTACCTGCCTTTTAATGGTCATTAAATGGGCACACTGTAAAGGTTTAGCTTGTTGGATTGATCCGCTAATTACACCCTGTGATAGTTTTGCTATTTGCATTACTTCACTCGTTATGACGATCTTGTGTTCGTAGAAGTATGAGCGATTACAAAATCGTAGAATGCATTATTTAAAATGAAGCGGAGTATTAGTTCTCCTGGAGAATATAAATCACCATTGATTTGATCATTTTTTGGAGGAAGTATTGCTGGCGTATTATTAACACTTCAGCGACTCCGTTACGAAATCGAAGGGTAAAAATAAAACTAGACTGCTGAGATCACAACACGTAGACTCATTACTACTGGTTCCACGGACGGCTACATGTTATCTAGAGACGGCGTCAACCCAAATTAATTACCAAAAAGACGAGCAGGAGCAGCGAAGAGCAAGGCGAGTCCCAGGGGAAAAGGAAAATGTGAGGGACCGGTTCTGGGGGCGGCCCTAATTTCCTGTGAGAACTAAACGCGGCTGATAATTATGATTTACACTGCGCCACGGGACTGTCCCGGGAGCACCTGACGCTCACGGCGTAATAAAAGACGCTCTCGGGGGTTTGCCCCAGTGCATTCACCACTGCTCCTGCCTGCGCTTGGCGATTGCTTCAGGGGTACAGCACACCAATGGGGCGCACTGCTTCCCACCTTAAATTTGTTCGTAAAAAACAGGTGTAACATTTGCGTGACGCCATCGATTTATGATAGGGATTTTTTTTTTTCAGATTGAATTAAATACGACAAGTTGTTTTCCAAATCCTGCTCCAATCCAAGGTCGGGCCCCATCGACGTCGCTGTCGACAGTTGTTAACCTGATTCCTTCTTAATTTCGTTTTAGCTGGATGATGTTCAAATGTTTGTTAAGCTTATGGGACTTAACTACGGGGTCATCAGTCCCTAAGCTTACAAACTACTTATCAACTACCTTATACTAAGGACGGCACAAATATCCATGCCCGAGGGTGGATTCGAACCCCCGACCGTAGTAGCCGTTCAGACCGTGACTGGAGCGCCTCAGTCCCCTCGGCCACCGCGGCCGGCAGCTGGATGAAAGTGAATTTGTAATAACTGAATTGCTTGTCGTTGGGAACAGTGCCGCTAAACCTATGCAAATAAGTTGTGTGACCTCTTTGTGCATGGTGGTGGCTTAAAACGTGGTTTTTTAACCCTGTTTATAGATTTTGCATTAATGTTCTCCTTATTATAAAGAAAAAGTTCAGATGTTTGTAGATCTATCGGACCAAACTGCGTGGTCATCAGTCCGTAGCTTACAAACTGCTTAAACCTAGGTAAACTAACCTAAGGCCGAACACACACACCCATGCCCCAGAGAGGACTCGAACCTCCAGGGCGAGCAACCGCGCGCTCCGCAGCGAGACGCTTTACACCGCTCGGCTACTCCACCGCGGCCTTATTATAATTACTCTAGTTATTGGGTACTATATCAGAACAAAATAGTCTTTTATTTTATAGTTCTCTGTATAATATTTCGTAATTATTTGCTAATTGTATGCTGATTATAAGATATAAGTTAAGCTGCTCCATCTGGAATTAAACGCCACCTGTGCATCTTTTTAAATAATAATAACAATAATAATAATCATTAGATACTGACTATCCCTTTCAGCGCTCAATATGGAGCATAGTCCCCCTAATAAAATTCCCCTATGATCGCCTGTTCAATGCTGACATTGACGCCTCGTCTGATGTTAAACCTTTTATTTCGTTATGTGCACCTGTTATTAAGGGAACGTATGAGTGCCCAAGTAAGTGGTTCTTATTACTTGGGATACCAGTAACTTTCGATTAAGTTTGGGCATCTCAGATATATACTGAGCCGGCGGCGGTGGCCGAGCGGACTGCGGCGCGTCAGTCACGATCTGCACGGCCACTACGGTCGGGGGTTCGAATCCCCGTTCGGGCATGGACATTTGTTCCGTCGTTAGTATTAGCTAGTTCGTAAGTAGTTTGTACGTTTAGGGACTGATGACTCCGTACTTAAGTTCAAATGTTCTAATGTTTGTAAAGCCTATGGGACTCAACTACTGGGCTATCAGTCCCTAAACTTACAAACTAATTATGAACTACTTACGAACTAGGACGGCACAAATATCCATGCCCGAGGGGGGATTGGAACCCCCGACCGTAGTGACCGTGCAGACCGTGACTGAAGCGCCTCAGTCCCCTCGGCCACCGCGGCCGTCCCGTACTTAAGTCCCATAAGCTCTACAAACATTTGAACATATATATAATGAGTCGTGTCGACCTTTCTGTTCAAACGGGCAAAGACTATATCAAATCCACCGGTTAGTTCGTCAACAGTTAGGCCGGCCGCGGTGGCCGAGGAGACTGAGGCGCTCCAGTCACGGTCTGCACGGCCACTACGGTCGGGGGTTCGAATCCCCCCTCGGGCATGGATATTTGTGCCGTCCTTAGTATAAGGTAGTTGATAAGTAGTTTGTAAGTTTAGGGACTGATGACCCCGTAGTTAAGTCCCATAAGCTTAACAAACATTTGAACATTTTTTCAACAGTTAGGGGTAAAACCCAGTGGGATCCTGGGCAAGTAAGGGTAGCAACCCGTTTCCCAGATACTTCAATATGATGCAGGCAACAATCAGAGCAAAAGTCTTTTTAATAAAATTTCACATTATATTTCTTTGTACATGTATGCACCCTATTTCAAAAGCGGAAAGTAAGTTTCAGATTCTCATTATTGTGTTAGCGGCATACCCTTCCCCCTAGAAATACACTACAAAAATTTTAAATATGAACATTAACTGTGTAAGTTTCATCTTAATTTGAATACAATTACTTCCAGCTGAAATTGGAAGTTTGAAAATTATTACTAACTAAATGCAAAGAGATGAATTTTTAATACTCTGAAAGACTTTATCACACACAAGTAATGCAATACTCACGGTACAATTTCTGCATTAACGCACTTTTTGTTATTCACTATTGGTTTCGGTCAAAGAACATGATTGGGTGAGAAATATTTATGCTTCAGCCAAAACTATTGCGACTGACGCATCTCTGCGCATACGTTCATCTAGCTAATCGTAAAGATTTTTTTTATTAATACAAACAATCAAACAAGGGTTCCTTCTTTAGTAACATGTTGAACCAGTGTTGTGTGTGTGTTTGGGTGGGTGCGTGGGTGGGTTTTCCGTGATGGCTGATAAAGGACACATTCGTTTGCTGGGAACCGTCCTTAGAATAACACTCCATCATAGTTAAAAAAAATGTTTGTAAACATATTGGACCAAACTACTATGGTCCTCAGTCCCTACGCTTACAAACTACTTAAGCTAACTTACACTAAGAACAACACACGCGTCGATGCTCGGGTTAGGACTCGAACCTCCGATTCAAACGGCCGCACAGTCCGTAGCATGACGCCTTAGACCACGCGGCCGTTTCATGCTGCGGTCATGAAAACTACAGTAATGCTTGTCATTTCCATACATATAGTTCCATTGTACCACAAGTGATAATTTAATGTAGACAAACAATCAACACCACAGGACGGATATTTTACATCATGCAATTACGTCGCTGTGTCAGTTCATTTTGTGTCAACCGGTTTAAAGTAATTGTAACAGAGGAAAAACACAAATATCCTACACACATAATAGTTTTTATACTCTAATTAACCAAAACAAATATTGGTAAAGTTAAGGCACCAAACAGCTGAGGTTATCGGTCCCTAAACTTACAAACTGTTTAAACCGTGCCAATGACAACACACACACACACACACACACACACACACACACACCAATGTCGAGGAAGGACTCAAACCTCCGACGGGAGCGACCGCGCAATCCGTGACATGGCGCCTCAGTCTGCGCGGTCATTCCATCGCAGCGCCAGGACGTTATGATTACGTACCTAGCTGTAAGGGTGCTGTTAGAGTGTGGAACGGAGAGAGCTGATCTATTGCAGCTTGACTGACGGCGAATTGTGATAGCTCGGCACTGAAAGTTTGTGAACGCTGCGCTCAAACACCCTGTAGTTTCAGAAGAAACAAGAATTATAGACTATTAAACGTAAGGCACAAATACGGGACACTCAACATATCCGTCACGACCTGGGATTTTCACAATCGATAGAAGCTCTTTTTGTAATTAAATTTCGTTGTAATCCTTGGTGACGTACCTGCCACTCGAGAATTCTGGTATCCACTCCGACGTTTACGGTGTTATGAAGTTAGCGGTGTCAATTCCGAGGAACTGTGTCCAACCATTTATTTCAATAACGACAGATAATGAAACTGAAAGGCTGAATTATACGCATCAAGAAACTGGAATTAATTAGCGCGAATACAAATGTAATTTGGTAAGTGAGCATATTCGTGACGCGGATGTTGGCCAATGTTGATGGCCAGTCCACGGCCCTCCTAACGACTACCGTCTGCGTGCCGCCGTTCACTTGTCTTTTTGTCGCCGCTGTCGTCGTTTCGGGGTTCACGGACGGTTGCCATCTGCTGCTCCGAACAATTGTACCTCTCTGGAATCACTTCTGAGCGACTCCGTCATTACGCACAGTGAGAGACCAGTGTCAGCTATGCTGCTCCGCATCCAGAAAAGTTGCGCCTGAAATGTATTACTCAGTGCTCTACATTACGTTATTACATTTTTCGATGAATAATTTCACAGGATCTTAAACTTAGTACTGAAATATGTGCACTCACTAAGTACCCCACCCTCACGAGCCACGCAGCGGCGGAGTGGCCAAGCGCATTGAGGCGCTATGCTGCGTTGCGCGAGGCCGCTCCCCGTCGGGTGTTCGAATCCACCCTCGGGCATGGATGTTTGTGTCGTCTTTAGTGTAAGTTAGTTCATAAGTAGTTTGCAAGTTTAGGGACTGATGAACCCGCAGTTAAGCCCCTTAAGCTTAACACACATTTTTGAACGAACCACGGACATTGCCGATATGGGGTGGTTTGCGTGCATCGACGATGCAGATAGCCGTACCGTAGGTGCAACCACAGTGGAGGGGTATCTGTGGAGAGGCCAGACAAACGTGTGATTCCTGAAGAGGGGCAGCAGCCTTTTCAATAGTTACAGGGGCAACTGAATGATTGACTGAGCTGGCCTTGTAACATCAGCTAACATGGCTTTGCCGCACAGTTACTGCGAACGGCTGAAAGCAAGGGGTTAATTTTCCCGAGAGCATGCAGCTCTACTGTATGAATATATGATGGCATCATCTCGGGTAAAATATTCCGGAAGTTAAATAGTCCCCCGGATCTCTCGGGGGAGACTACTCAGGGACGATGTCGTCATCAAGAAAAACAAAACAGGTATTCTACGGGTTGGAGCATGGAATGTTCTAACCCTTAATCGCGTAGGTTAGTTAGAAAATTTGGAAAGAGAAACGGATACGTTAAACTTAGATATAGTGGGGATTGGTGAAGTTCAGTGGCAGCACTTTGATGTCTTTCAAAGTTTCTTATTGTGTACACCTTGTTTTAAGGTTTTTAAGCAAAGATAGCAGTTGTTTTGTTTAATGAAGTGATTGGTTTTTAGTATTATGAATCGTTTTATTCAGTTTACGCTGTCATCACGTCTCGTGTATGAACTACAGAGACCTTGTAGCCACAAGGAGTCTTCGTCATAGCATAAAATCGATAAAAAATTTGTAGAGAGAGAGAGAGAGAGAACATATTTTACTTTAGACTCAATCCGAAATGCTATACCACGTCCTGGAAAAGGGGCAAGACATTTTTAGCATTCAAAAAAATGTGAGGTAATTATTTTAGAATTTCACGTGTTTTTATTTAGAAATATTAAACTTGGATTTTTGCTGATGGGGTGGTGCATCCCTTACCAGTCGTATGGGGCGGAAAAAATAGTCTCTTATTTTGTTCTTCACTATAACATTTTCAAATCCGATCTAAACCGAAGTTTACCTCCCGTTGAGACCTCGACTGTTATCATAATTACATAAAACTTTACTCATGACCGGCGCGGTCCGGCGCGTATAGTGGTCAGCTCGAGACTGAAACTACGGCGCGTTGAGAGAGGGCACCTGACGCTCTATTTAGCGCCAAAAGATGGCCCTCGCGCGCCTTCTGCAAAATCGCTCTTCTCTTGTTAAAATAAGAGAAGACACCTTAAACTTTTTAAACTGTCAAAACCTAGCCTGTCCTTCAGAGATATTTATCACTAATTCTCAGCTCTGAATAATTAATATTTAGTATATAATAACCAAAACTAACTTCAAAAGAAATCTCGTGACGTGAAATGCAGCAGCCAATCCCAGGAAAGCACCAGTAACATATGCGGGCTTTCCCATGGAAACCAGCACCTACTGTGCCATATGCTACTGCTCCCCACCCCACATTTCAACATATGCTGCCACTTCTGTCTTTCTTCCGCGTTTAAGACACGTACGATAATAGCAAAGTAACGGTCAGCAGCCAGAAATATGAAGTGGCCATAGGCCAGGAATATCACACGGGGAGCAACCGCGCGCTCCGCAGCGATGCGCTTTAGACCGCTCGGCTACTCCACCGCGGAAAGTACTTCGTAAGTTTAGGGACTGATGACCCCGCAGTTAAGTGCCATAAGCTTTACAAACATTTCAACATTTTTTAACATTGTTATAAGGACATTTCTGTAGAAGTAACCTATGATTTTGTTAGCTGGAAATTTGCAGCACAAAACGCAAGGCTTTGTGCGTGTTTCTGCTTTCGAGGTAAGCTGAATGAAGCAAGAGACGGACCGTCTGTAGCACCTTGCGGCTGCAGGTGTGCCATTCATCACGAATTTTCAGACATTGCGTCGACAAGGGATAGGCAGGAACACGCCAGCAGTAAAGCGAAAGTAAGAGGGGTGGCAGCATGCGGCCTGCACTTGAAAGTCTGGTCCCGGCGTCGCCTGTTAGGCCGGCTGATGGATGGCTTCCTCGAACTCGGCGCTCATTCGTCCGAAATGACCTCGCTGACAGTAACGAGAAGGTGGCCAACTGCTCCACTTGTAATTACATGCAGCGCGCGCTGTTTTTGTGGGGAAACCCGCCGCAGCCCCCTGCTCTAATGGGACTGCCCGCAACAAAAGCTGCCAGCGTGCCGAGGTAACGCGGGTCGTTTCATATTCACTGAGCTGCAGCATCAGGCTGTCTGCGCGTCAAAGCCGAGTAGAGATCTGACGAGGAAATACGCTGCACACTGCTGCTACTTTTTTTTATTCTTTTTCTGTGACGGAAACGCGGAGAGAGAAAATATAGATATCATAGTGGACTTCCGCTAGTCTCTGGTAGCTGCTTGGAAGTACTACAAAGAAGATTCTGATTAAGGATTTCGAAACTTGGTACGAATACTTTATATGATTCGCGATTTTCTTCCGACGCTTTCTAACTTAATTAGCTTACTAACGGCTACTGTGACTCCAAAAAACTGTGCCTATTCTTACAGTAGCGACCATTTTAATTTTGCATACAGCCACATATTTCAAAACACTGTTGAAACCAGAGATTTTATAATGTGCCATTTTTAAAAGTTTACATTCAGTTTTCCCTAATTCCGCCAATGGATGTGAGCTAATTAAAAAATGTTTCAAATGTTTGTACAGCTTATGGGACTTAACTAAGTTGTCATCAGTCCCTAAACTTAGAAACTACTTATGAACTAGCTAACACTAAGGACGGTACAAATATCCATGCCCGAGGGGGGATTCGAACCCCCGACCGTAGTGGCCGTGCAGACCGTGACTGACGCGCCTCAGTCCCCTCGGCCACCGCGGCCGGGAGCTAATTAAGATTTACATGTTTCTTCAATGTACAATATTATGCCTGTTTCTCCGCAGTTGGAGTTCCTGCAGTTGTATAGGATAGTTACTGTATAAATTACTATATTTCATGCCAGACGCGTTTCGTTTTATTTTAAAGCATCTTCATTGGTCAACTGTAACAACATATTTAATGAACTTGATCATGAACAGTTTTCATGCTATGGCTAGTTACTGTACGTGGGATAATAGAAAGCCATAGCGTGATAACTCTTGATGTCCAAGTTCAATAAATTCGTACAAAAATGTAAAATACGTATGTTACCTTTAACACTGAAGATGGTTTAAAATAAAGCGAAACGCGTCTGGTGTTAGCTGCTGGCGAGTAACGATATGCTTCGTGTTTCTATGGTTACGACTTTCTTTCTCTCTCTCCCTCTCTTTCTCTCTCTCTCTCTCTCTCTCTCTCTCTCTCTCTCTCTCTCTCTCTCCCTCGACTGGTTTGATCGGGTTCGTCACAAATCAAAAGATAAAAATACAGCCCTCGGTCACAAAATTAAAATTATTTAACTTGATTTCGGCGATAACTACGATTGCCTTCACCAGAAATTATAATTTAAAACAAATCACATAATAAAAGTTAGAACTCAGCTGTAAAGCTTACGTCACATAATTTAAAACAATATCTTAGAAAGAGCTAGCCACTATGGGCTGCAGGCCTGCATGAAGGCTTCAGACTCATTGCAGGCGTACAGTCCATAGTGGCTAGCTCTTTTTTAAGAAATTGTTTTAAATTTTTTGACGTAAGCTTTACTGCTAAGTTGTAACTTTCTTTATGTGACTTCTTTTAATTTATAATTTCTGATGAAGGTAATCTTAGTTATTGCCGAAACCAGGTTAAATAATTTTAATTTTGCGACCGAGGGTTGCATTTTGATCTTTTGATCTTTTTCGTCACAAATATCTGGTCCCAAACTCTTAATCTTTAAGTACGTATTTGTTATATGTAGTCCCGTACACGTCTTATGCTCTAAGATTCGTGCTTAACTATAGAATTTCTTCAAACACATCGCAACTTCCTGTCAATTCTTTTTGCCATTGTTTTCAATGTGTTCATTCCGTATCTTGTCTGACCACCTAAGTCTTAACACCCTTTTAGCACCTTTTGTCAGGAAGGGCACGACGAAACTTAAAACAACTGCGGCAGATTCACAGTGGTTCCATGTTCATCAAGACGTGGTGCAGTGACCGGGCGTCGGAGGTTCGAGGAGTCCTCAATCGGGCGGGCGGTGTGTGTTGTCCTTAGGTTAGTTAAAGTAGTTTGTAAGCCTGGGGACTGATCTACAGTAGTTAACTCACACAGATTTAAGACATTTTAAAATTTCTGTTTTGTTTCCGTCACATAGTAAAAAAAAATCATTGTGAGAAACATGGGTGCGGTATTATAATGTTTATGACTAAAAACAGCGACCAGATACACGAGAAGAATACAATACGTTTTCGTCACAGAAAAGAACACAGCACGGCTGCGAAACCTGGCCGAGAGGACTAAGGCGCTCCAGTCACGGTCTGCACGGCCACTATGGTCGGGGGTTCGAATCCCCCCTCGGGCATGGATACTTGTGCCGTCCTAGTTCGTAAGTAGTTCATAAGTAGTTTGTAAGTTTAGGGACTGTCCCCGTAGTTAAGTCCCATAGACTATACAAACATTTGAATTTTTTTTTTTTTTATTTTTTTTTTTTATTTTTTTTTTATTTTTTTTTTTTTTTTTGCGAAACTATATCAGACGCAAAACGAGACTTCAGCTGGGAAGCTTGTCAACCATTTTTGTATATTTCTCGGAATTGTATGCATATCCTATTTTTACGTGAATTCCTAAAGAAAAATGTTTTGTATGTCACATATCAGGCAAAACTCAGAAGCGAATTATACTCATTAAGAAAAGGCCAACTGTATAACCATTTTGTACAGAAATAAATCGTTTTTCGAATTCTTCAGAATAACTTTTTGTATCAAATTATTTTCTTTAAACAAGTTTTCAGACTTTGAACACAGTCATCATTATTAACCCTTTCAGGCCCTGCATGCACAGTTGTGTATTTCTGGTATTGCTCACTTTGTTTTTTTGTGATTCATGCTAGGAAGTTTTGGCCTACATCACACACACAATTGTGTATGGGCTGTGGTAATGTGTGCAATATGTTTTAGTTCCATATTTCTACACTATGTGACACCAGCAGTCCGGCAAGTCTGTAAACTTCCAGTACACAAACAATGTTAACTTGTTGACAAGGTGCTGAAATCCCTGTTTTGACACGTGAAACTATCATATTTAACAGCCAGATGATTTTATATGATCCTGTGATGTTATGGCAGTTCTTTCAAGTTACTGTAAGATAATGCAGATCATAAAAATTTGTAGTGAAGGCCCAAAACAGAAAATTATGTGTGTACAAAATTTTTGAAAATAAACTTTTTTCCTTTTCTGTAATGAATTACTATATGTATTTTGTATCTTAAACATCCCTTTCTATACTAATATCACGGCACGTACAACCTTGGGTGGAGTAGCCGAGCGGTCTAAAGCACCTCGCTGCGGAGCGCGCGGTTGCTCGCCGTGGAGGTTCGAGTCCTCCCTGGGGCATGGGTGTGTGTGTTGTCCTTAGGTTAGTTTACCTAGATTTAAGTAGTTTGTAAGCTACGGACTGATGACCACGCAGTTTGGTTCGATAGATTTACAAACATTTGAACTTCTTCCTTTTGCTTCAGATTTCTTTTAAAGCGTTGGATGAATTTTTTTTCCCCTTTAGGAACTCACGTAAAAATAGGATATGCATACAATTCCGAGAAATATAAAAAAAAAAAATTTCATCCAACGCTTTAAAAGAAATCTGAAGCAAAAGGAAGAAGTTCAAATGTTTGTAAATCTATCGGACCAAACTGCGTGGTCATCAGTCCGTAGCTTACAAACTACTTAAACCTAGGTAAACTAACCTAAGGACAACACACACACCCATGCCCCAGGAAGGACTCGAACCTCCACGGCGAGCAACCGCGCGCTCCGCAGCGAGGTGCTTTAGACCGCTCGGCTACTCCACCGCGGCAAAAGGATGAAGATAAAATTTATTTCCTTTGAGATAACATTTTGTTAAGGTTTGTCAGGGTAGGGGGGGGATCGTCACAATACTGTTGTGTGAAAGGGGGTCGCATATTTTTACTAGCAAGGGGGCCGCGTGTTGGAAAAGGTTGAAAAACACTGGTCTGAATAAATAAACATTTCATACTTCGCTTGTGGCTGGTCGCTGCTTAATTGTAATCATTATGAATGGTTTCTGCGAAGCAGTACGGTTCAAGTGAAATAGGGGTAAATCAGTGAGGGGGCGCTGTCAGGAAACGAGCTCATTTCTGAGAAAGACGTCCGGTCTAGGAGCAGCGAATGGCGGCGCAGCTGGCGAGGCTGTTCCGCCAGTGCTAATCCGCAGCACTCCGGGAGGATCGGGCGCTGGCGCCAAATTAGTGGCGCCAGTTACTGAGTAACGAGGGCTCAGCCCGGAACCCGGCTCCCTACATGGCCTGCGGGTGGCGCGTCACCGCCAGTAATTACGCCCAAAATAAAACCGGCGTCCGGTGCAAATTAAATCACTGCCCAATAGACCCCTGCAGGCTCATCTGGCCGGCGCTGGCGCCAGCGACGCCGGAGGTGGCGCCAGTAATCAGGGCAAGCACCGTCTGAAACACCCACGACGTTAAACCCGTATTATCCCTTCCCTTTTTCAGGAGAATCAAAGCTCTAATCTAGGAAGATCCATTCCCTCGATTACCTGTTACTGAATGCGGCCTTCGTAAATCGCTTACTTTAGCCACACATTCTTTATTGGTAAGACTAGCTGGAAACCCGGCGTTGCCTGGGTAATTATTTATCCATTCCTGCCTTGAGTTAGTACTTCTCATATCCAAAAAAAATGTTTGTAATTCTATCAGACCAAACTGCGTGGTCATCGTCCGTAGCTTACAAACTACTTAAACCTAGGTAAACTAACCTACGGACAAACACACACACCCATGCCCCAGGGAGGACTCGAACCTCCACGGCGAGCAACCGCGCGCTCCGCAGCGAGACGCTTTAGACCGCTCGGCTACTCCACCGCGGCTTCTCCTATCCCTTCTCTCTCTCTGTTCATCTCCTTTTTTTTTTTCTTTCTAAAAATCGTGTTATATTTATCGTAGAATATATAAGAAATAACGCTGTCTTGCATATTGTACAAAATTATAAGTGCAGTATCCAAAGAAAGAAAGATTGTAGTGAAACTACAGATAACATATAAATTTAATTATATGTTGCACAATTCTATAATTTTTCAGGTATATATTCACATCTATAAGTTCTGTATCTCCTTCAAATCTGTTGCCGGCCGCGGTGGTCGAGGGGACTGAGGCGCTCCAGTCACGGTCTGCACGGCCACTACGGACGGCGGTTCGAATCCCCCCTCGGGCATAGATATTTGTGGCGTCCTTAGTCTTAGCTAGTTCATAAGTGGTTTGTAAGCTTAGAGACTGATGTCCCCGTAGTTTTAAGTCCCATAAGTTCTTCAAACATTTGAACATTTTCAAATCTGTTGCAAAAACAATTAGTAGTAAAAAAGTAATAGATTAAAACTTGGTGCGTGATGGCGCGATTTTCCATAAACGTTACTGTTTATGTGCTCATATCTCATGAAGTACGTGTCGTACTGTGATACAATTTCGAAGGTTCATTCAGCTGTATGTGTGTATACTGTCTGTAAAATTTTCTGCGGCTAAAATTTGTAGTGTAGATATTACAAATTGTAACGTT
This sequence comes from Locusta migratoria, assembly GCA_026315105.1. Lineage (NCBI taxonomy): Eukaryota > Metazoa > Arthropoda > Insecta > Orthoptera > Acrididae > Locusta > Locusta migratoria. The sequence continues at coordinate 459,620,396 of CM048745.1, read as the reverse complement.
ATACCGAATGGCGTAGTTTTAGTCCATCAACAGCGGAAAAGTAGTAAGCGAGAAACTTCCTTTCATTATTCTGATGTGGTTGTCAGCGAAAAAAAAAGTTTAATAAAGGTTTGAAATTATGTTTAACGTTTGTCGCAAGTCGCTAAGCAATATCATCCTCATATTGGATATTTATAAAGTTTCGTCGCATTATGTGACAGTTTCTTGCAATTCCTATTGTTTACGACGTTATATCTCACGAACCAGGTGTCGTCGTAAGTGGTTAGTACTCCTACAGCAACTGTTACCTCACGTAAGCAATATGTGTACCACATTTGGGTGAAATTGGTCCAGTGGTTTAGGAGGAAATGTGCAACATTGTCGCGTCATGCAGCAGTTTTTTCTCGCATCTCATTGTTTATGACGTCATATCTCATGAACTACGTGTTGCAAGTGATCATTACACTTACGGCGACCGTCCTCATGGATTGAAGCGTACGTGTGCAAAATTTCATAAAGATTGGAACAAGACTGTAGATTTGTATGCAATAGGTACACACAAACAAACACACAAACATGTGAACACATCTGCTTTATATTTAAAGATGTCTACGTAACTTTCTAGAATTAAGAAACCTTTCTTAGCGGAAAAAAATAAAATATGAGACAGAGGTAAGTTGAAACCTTGTATATGACAGGAGGCTTGCTCAAGTATTCCGTGCAGTTGCTATGACTGCTGTGTCCCCAGTGGTGTAGGGGTCAGCGCAACTGCCTAGTAGCAGGGGACCTGGGTTCGAATCAAGGCGTGGTACACATCTTCAGCTTTACCCATTCGCTTACATTCCGTGAATATGAAAATATATTTTTGTTCGTAGTTGCAGTTTCCACTGAATTTGCATCGAAACTGAAATGTCAGTACGAAAGCAATGCGTAACCACGCGGCACTTTCTGTAAACCTAGGAAGTATGGAGTAGAAAAAGAGAGATATTTATGATAAGCGTTTTCTCAACGTTGACATAAATAGAGTTAGAGCAACAGCTCACATGGGAGGGAACAGCGTGGCTTCGTTAGAGAGCGATTCTGAATGTCGCCAGACGTGATTTAGGAAAACCACGCACGGGACTTTGAATCCCATTCCAACTTAATAAATCTTACTTGTGTTTTTATTTCTTTTTAATCGACACCACTATATCTAATTTTTCCTGTGTTCACTTGAGAGAGCGACAAACAGTCATCACATTGCGCTTGATAACGGGAAGACGACTGAAGAAAAATCAAGAGACCTTCATAGGATTTGTGGAACTGAAAAATAGTTTCGACTGTGTAAAATGGTGCAAAACCAAGAACGAAGTCCTCGGATCGAATCACATGGGCACTAATACAGGACTGCAGGCTTTCCTCCTTAGTTGCGATGACGGTACCTAAAGAAAGATTTATGACAGATAAACGTTCTGGGTGAAAAAGATATTAATGGAAGGAAGGAAGCTTGGAGATTAACTTCCCGTCGACAGCGTGGTCATTAGAGACGGAGCTTACACTCGGAATGTTTGGGTAAGGATATGGAAGGAATTCGGCCGTGCCCTTTGAAAGGAACCATCCCGGCATCACGGAAAACCTAAATCAGGATGGCCGGAGGTGGATTTGAACCAGCATGCTTCCGAATGCGAGTCCAGTGCGCCACATCGCTCGGTAAAAAGATATTAATGATAGAGCCTCTGATGACATTTATACCCTCACAGAAAATGAAGCAGAATTACGGGCTCCGTTGAACGGATGAATAATCCAATGAGAATAGAATCGATTGCTAATAAACAACACATATGAAATGTTGACAAATATCAGAAATGCTAATAGCGAGAAACTAAGAGTTAAAAGTGGTGATCATGAGCTAAAGATGCTAAGGATATCTGGTGGCTTGGAAACAAAAAAACCCGCTGGGGCGAAACAGGAAGGACGTAGAAAGTAGACAGGACCAGGTAAATAAGGCCATCTAATGTCCAAGAGGAATCTCCTGGTACATAAAATTTGTCTGAATGCGAGGAAAACGTTTTTGAGTATGGAGTGTTTGGAGCACATTTGTATGCCTTCTACGACTGTGTTTTCGTGTGTTATGTAAGTCGTGCAATTGAAGTTTCGTTACGCAAACCGGAAGAATCTTGATAAATACAAAATTTCGCAAAGATGCCCTCAGGATTCATCACTTATCGGTGTTTTTTGCGTATAGAAGGTACGGCTCGACGTACCATACGAAGATGATAGTATAGTCTCTGCGTCATACCCAAATGATTAATGGAAGAGACGTGTACACGATGTATACGAATGTCGTGTTTAGTTTCGATATCCATTTCACACAACTTTATAACCTCCTCTTAGAACTAAACGATTTTTAGTGTATTACGTGTCATTATTAACAATTACTATTACTCTTTTAACTACACAAATACCTTCTAACAAAGTATTTCCGACAAGGATATTTTAATGGTTGCACTAGTCGGTTGCTAATTGTTTTGTTGACGTGTACCACATTCTAGAGTCTAGTATTAATTCACTAGATAGTCACATATGTACCAGAATACAGCTTGACCACTTTGTGATCCACTTGTTCAGACGAAGCTGCGGTGGAGTGGCCGAGCGCTCTAAGGCACATTGCTGCGGAGTGTGCAGTTGGTCCGCTCCTCCCTCGGGCAGGGTGTGTCTTTTGTCTTTAGATTAGATTAAGTAGTTAATAAGCCTAGGGACTGCTAACCACAGTAGTTAAGTCCTATAAATTTACCGACATTTGAAATTTTTGTCCCGCGGCCGAGCGCATCGAGGTACTATGCTACGATGTGCGAGGCCGTTCCACGTCGGGGTTCGAATTCCCCCTCGGGCATGAATGTTTGTGCCGTCTTTAGTATAAGCTAGTTCATAGGTAGTTTGTAAGTTTAGGGACTGATGACCCCGCAATTAAGTCCCATAAGCTATAGAAACATTTGAACATTTTTTAACTTTTTGTACAGACGGCTATAAACAGCATCGAGAACAAATATGTTCCCTGTGATCTACTAGCAAGATTAAAACGGCAATTATACAGTATTTAGCTTTGATGTATTTCGATTGACCGTACGGTAAATGGAAGACAGTCATCTACCCTGAAGGCAGGCTGTATATCGCACACACAAGAAACAGCAGCGAAGGAAAGAATGATTATTGGGACCAAGAAAGATGGAGGTGAGGTGAAGCGATAGAGGAACACTAAAGACCTGGGGATGAGAGGGTGGTGGAATGTTGCAGGGGCAGGAGATAACAGAAGATGAAGCCACAGAGACAAAGTGACGCCTTCGACGTTCCTACAGTGAAGAAAAACTAGACGCTGGAAGCGAATGACCATTTTGTGATGACGCGCCCAATTCCTGTACATTTCCACTGATGAAGAACCTGCAGAGGCTTGAAAACTAGTTAACTATTTATTTAAAAAAAATCTATGAAAGCGATAAAAGGTTTAACCAAAGTTAGCTGATTATTTCTTTAATTATGACGATAGGTTTTGATTCTGTATTGAAATAATCATACGATTTTCAAAATTGAATTTAAAACTTGTACAGAGTACATGTCCCGTTGTATATATATAATCTCTGAAATGTACTCAGTACAACAAGCTTTAAACTCAAATTTGAAGATCAGATGATGCTTCCAATAGAGCATCGAAACCGGTCATCATAACTGAAGGGCAATCAGCTATCTTGGCTTAAAAAACATTGCTTACTAAATTATTTGATCGCCCCAACTGTACCTAAAATGTGCTCCATGCGTATCCATAAAACCACCTGCTTCCGCATTGACACCAAAATAAATCAGAGAGATTTTTTTACGAAAGTTGATCGCTGAGAATTTTTTTTCTAGTAATTCCTTTATGAAAGGGCAGAAAATCGGCTTGACGGAATAGGACTGCCGCGTTAAGAGTACTCTTGTAAACCTCTGTACCCTCTGGCACGTCCTCTATTTGGGACACAGGCACATCGAGGAAAAGGCGGGACATTAAAACGGATGTGAAACGCACTCCAAATATAGCTCCGAGACTTCATACCGCCCGAAGTAAATTAAAATTCATGGAAAGTCCAATAATTCTAATTACGTTCCTGTTTGTTTTGTGCAGCTGTATATTTGCACATTTTGAAGTTACGGCTTGATTTTTTACTTCAAAGAATGTTTTTAATTTGGTGGAGCGCTGCATACAGGTCATTTATTGGATTTAATTGAAGCGCCACCTGTGATCTCTAAACGAACTCTGTGTGCACTTTCCTCTCGCCCTGTTTATCATATTTCGCTGTCTGTGAGGATCTGCAGTAACGGACGATATTTTCCCCGCCTGTGGGAAGTATGCAACTGTCGCTTCAGACAGTTCGCTTAAAAAAAAAGAAGAAGAAGGAAGATTAGTGTTTAACGACCCATCGACAGCGCGCTCATGAGAGAGGAAGCTTACGATCGGATTGTTTGGGTTTTGGGCAAGGATGGGGAAGGAAATCGGCCGTGCCCTTTTGAAAGGAACCATCCCGACATATGCCTGGAGTGATTTAGGGAAATCACTGAAATCCTGAATCTGGATAGCCGGAGGTGGATTTGAACCACCGTCCTTCCGATTGCGATTCCAGTGTGTTACCACTGTGCCACCTCGTTCGGTACGTTATCTGAAGAATACGATTGGTCTGTGTTTTATTTGCAGTATCAGTGTGAAAAGATATTACAAGTAATGTACTGCGTTAAAGCGAAAACGATGGAAAGAAAAAAGGGCAAAAAGGAAACATATTAAATAGCAAATCGCCAACACACAGATATTAATCATAAGTTGAAACGAGTAATAAGTATCGTTGCAAGAAAGCGGAAGTTAATTAAGGAGTGAACAGACTCGATGTAAAAGGTGCCTAATGTGGCCGGCCGCGGTGGCTGAGAGGACTGAGGCGCTCCAGTTACGGTCTGCATGGCCACTACAGTCGGGGGTTCGAATCCCCACTCGGGCATGGCTATTTGTGCCGTCCTTAGGATAAGATAGTTGATAAGTAGTTTGTAAGTTTAGGGACTGATGACCCCGTAGTTAAGTCCCGTAAGCTCTACAAACATTTGAACATTTGAAGCAACCGCGCGCTCCGCAGCGAGACGCTCTAGACCGCTCGGCTACTCCACCGCGGCTTCGACAGTCCTTGTAGTTGCTTTGGCTACAACACTGTGTTAGCTGAGTGGTAAGCCGGGCGCCGTGGCTCAGCCCGCCCGGTCAGAGGGCTCGACGCCCTCTGTAATAAAAAAGCAGAGCCAACAACAGACCGAACACAAACGATCAACGTCCGCAACAAAGAGAACTACCCATAAATCAAAAGGGGACAAAAAAAAATTGCCTAAAGCGCCTACCTAGTAACTAGGAGGTCCCGGGTTCGAATCACGGCCACAGCATAAATTTTAATTCAGTGCCTCTCCTTATGTTTAAATGTAACATTGTTCCCGTCTTCGCGTCCATTCTTAGTGTTGCAATTAAAAGCAGCACACGAATGAACCGTGTTCTCGCACTGTTTCCCCGCAAATGGCGGTTTCTGTCACATTCAGTGTGGGGACAGGACACTAGCACCAGGGAACAGTCTAGTTCTTATTTATTAAGTCTATGGTTCGGCCCCGGTTTGCTGGCCACGCTGTGCTAGCCCACAGTTTCGCACGGCGCGGCGTTCCCAGGGCTTTTGTCCGGAGTGTGAGAATCCGGCGGACAGCGTGAGATAGCGTAATCACTTCTCCCATTCAGCGGGCGCGCTTATCGCCCGTCTCATCAGGCGCGTTTATCGTCTGCCCCGCCGCGCCGGTTCCGCTCCCCAGTTTCCTTAAGGGAGCCCTTGATGGCGAGCAGGCAAGCCAGATGCGACGCCGCACCGCCGTTTTACGCTTATGTTTCGTAATTCACCCACACCAAGCTCCCTCCTACACACACACACACACACACACACACACGACTATTTCGTACACAAAATCACTCATGCTCCCATTTCTGAGTCGCTTCGTACTCCGGAGTAATCTCCATACAATGGCCTTTTGTTTAAGCACCAGCATTTTACCCCCTACCTTGTCCTTTCGTCGTCAACAGTGAGCTTGAACCGTATCTGTCGAGTGTTTACGGTCCCCGGGTAATTTGGATATGCTCAACTCAGATGCAGATGAATGTTAAGTCGACACTATTCGGATGGCAATTAAATTATTGCAAATTGTTGAAACTGCTCATTTATTTGGAGCGACTCCATCGTTAAGGTAAGTAGACGAATTAAGACCAGTTTAAAGACAGACGACTTTCACAGCTGAACTGTTCGGCCGATAAACTTGAAACTTCCGATTTCTTTAGAACACGAAAAAAATATAAATAAATAAATTAATTAAAAAAATTCTGGTCATTCAAACTGATTCAACTATATTCTAAATTGCAATTTAGAAAACTTAGTAATCAGGGATTTTAAGGGTAGAAATAGGCCATATCCAGGCCACCACATATCTAGGAAAGAATGTTTCAAGAGACAGTGAAATGCTGAAAAAATAGTCAAAGAATATTTTGTATTAAAATAAAAACAACGTGAGAAGCTCAAATTCTGAGACTTTCTATTTCACAGAAAGGGCACAAAATAATTCTCAACACTGTCTCTTTTGAGTGAAATGTGAATCCTTATTCTTTACAATGTTCTCCGTGCAGAACAAACAATAGCAGGATGTAAATGCATCCAGTTTTTAGGCGCCTGGGCTTGCATGTGAGCCGGAACGCGGTGGCCGAGGGGACTGAGGCGCTTCAGTCACGGTCTGCACGGCCACTACGGTCGGCGGTTCGAATCCCCCCTCGGGCACGGATATTTGTGCCGTCCTTAGTCTTAGCTAGTTCATAAGTAGTTTGTACGTTTAGGGACTGATGACCCCGTAGTTAAGTCCCATAAGTTCTACAAACATTTGAACTTGTTTGTGAGGTTTTCCTCGAAGTTTTAACAGGGGTGGTCATATTGCTTTACACACAACTTTTCGTCCTTCACGCATATGTTTCGGCCTTTTATAAGAAGCCCATCGTAAAATAAGTATTATAAATATGCTTCAAAACAATCGTCAGTTCACAAAGCATCACTGAAAATTAATTACATGGAGCTCGTGAAAAACTGACCCAATTTGCTTAGTGGAAACCTTCAAAGCCGAAGATTCAAGTCTGCAGCTGACTAATGTAAAGCACGGGGGTGGGTTTTGTCAATTGTCAGCAGGAGGCCATTTCCGGTTATGCAGATGTTGCCATCAACGATATTGACTGGTGGCATTTAAAACAACGGGACAAGGAAGTGGCCATTTTGGGGACTGTGTCCTTATTTGGCGCACCTGCCTTATTCATTATTTCAATTCATCAGAGTCTCAGCTAAAAGAGTAATCTGTTCCAACCAAACGAGCTTTTGCAAGTCAGGAACATCAATGATGGCTGTATGCATGCAGTATCATGTTTGCACCAACGGCGTGATTGGAAAACGTGGACATCATCTAGAATGAGACAGAGGTGGAATTTGGACTGAGAAAGGAGGCGTGCCTAACAGAGCTGTACCAAGGTAGTTCTGCGCCCTTGGCGTAATGTCCAAACTGCGCCACCCTCCCTCCCCATGTCTAAAATTTCTGACAATTTTTAAACACATTGAGAAAATTTTATAATTTTATGAATGGTCCTTTAACTCCCGTATCCCTTCTGGCATTTCTTTCCCTCTCTGTCAATTCTCGCCCCCTTGGCAAATGCCAATCTCGCCAATGTAAAATGTAAACTTTCACGGCCGGAATGGTCAAAATTACTAAAATTTTTCGGGCTGTTATGCCGTGGTCTTGTGGATTTATTCTGGAAACCCAACGTTTCCTCCCCGAATGCGGAGGACATCTCAAGGGCGATCGTGGCACTTTTGAATGTCCGATGCACACCCTGGCTCGCTGATGAGACATTGTTTTAAATATATTCAAATGAAACCAAATTACTGTATTAGTAAATTGTCAGTAAATGTTGCTTTATAGCCCACGTGTTCAAATTTTTGTTAAGTTTGTGAGACTTAATTGCGGGGTCATCACTCCCTAAACTTACAAATCACTTATAAAGTAACTTATGAAAAAGACAACACAAACATCCATGCCCGAGGGAGGATTCGAACCTCCAAAGGGGAACGGTCTCGGGCATTGGAGCATAACTCCTCAATGCGCTCGGCCAGTCCGCCGCGGCAGGCACGCACGGATACCCCAACAATGTAAAACAGTTACTTACCGGAGGAAGAGGGCAGCACCCGACCATCTATTGCCAGGAATCGCGGCATTCTGAGATTAGCTAAATGACGAGTTTGTAGTGCGTCAACAATTGAATTATAAACAAAAAAGTTGAAACTTCCTGGCAGATTAAAATTGTGTGCCAGAACCGGGACTCGGACCTGGGACCTTTGCCTTTCGCGGGCAAGTGCTCTACCGACTGTGCTATCCCGACACGACTCACGATGCCGCCTCACAACTCTACTTCCGGCAGTACCTCGCCTCCTACTTTCCAAACTTCACAGAAGCTCTCCTGCGAACCATGCAAGACTAGCACTCCTGGAAGAAAGGATATGGTGGAGACATGGCTTAGCCACAGCCTAAGGGATGTTTCCAGAATGAAACTTTCACTCTGCAGCGGAGTGTGCGCTGATATGAAACTTCCTGGCAGGTTAAAATTGTGTGCCGGGACCAGGACTCGAACCTCGGACCTTTGTCTTTCGAGGGCAAGTGCTCTACCGACTGAGCTATCCCGACACGACTCACAATGCCACCTCACAACTTTACTTCAGCCTGTACCTCGCCTCCTACTTTCCAAATCGTGAGTCGTGTCGGGATAGCTCAGTCGGCAGAGCGCTTGCCCACGAAAGGCAAAGGACCCAGGTTCTAGTCCCGGTTCCGGCACACAATTTTAATCTTGCAGGAAGTTTCATATCAGTGCACACTCCGCTGGAGAGTGAACGTTTCATTCTGAAAAAAGTTGAAGGTTAAAATTACCCAAAATTGTGGACATTTGAACGATAGCTGTTTTATTAACAACATAAGCCATTATCATGAATATTAGTAAGAGAAATTGTTTTTATAGACACATTTCAGCACTTTTTTTTATCAAGACATTTTTCACTAAGCAACATTTTATATAGACATCCTTGAAAGAGATGCGAGGAATGTCAGCCGTTTGAGTGGAACTCCGGGCGCATTGCAGGGCTTTTGGTGCTGGTGCATTCCTGCGCACTTGAGCAGACAGTAGCGGAGTGTTTGGCTGCACAGTTGCCTCGCCGCTGGGGCGCAGCTGCAATTGTGAGGACGCTAGCGCGCAGCAGATGTTAACAACGGCGGCGGCGATTGGCGGCCATTACGAGTGCATTACCGGCGCGTGGCCGGCGTTTAGCGCTAATCTCTGATAAACGGCGCTGCCTTCATTACGGCAGCCGCTCCGGGCCTACACAGCCCGTCCACTGACTCACTGATGCCGCCAACATCCAACATCAGCCGGCTAACTGAGCCCACGTGTTTTAGCGCAGTATGTGGGAGGTATGCGAGGGAGGAAGGCAGGAAGGAGGACGAAGCAGACCGCTCGGGAGCTGTGTACTGGCACTGTTGGAGCACTCGTTCTAGGTAACACGCAGCTCCTGGTCCACCTCTTTGGATGTACCTCTGTCTTGATCTCCTTCCCCTGTCCGCACCCTTCCCACCAGTCTGCACCCCCACCCCACCCCATCTCGTCGGCCCCTCCTGCTCGGCGCTTTCTGTGACCACTTCCTGCCTTGTGTTATGACCCTGGGATGCTGTAGTAGATAGAGGTGAACTGTGTTCAAGTGTTCAAATGTTTGTAAAGTCTATGGGACTTAACTACGGGGTCATCAGTCCCTAAACTTACAAACTACTTATGAACTAACTAAGACTAAGGACGGCACAAATAACCATGCCCGAGGGGGGATTCGAACCCCCGACCGTAGTGGCCGTGAAGACCGTGACTGAAGCGCCTTAGTCTCCTCGGCCACCGCGGCCGGCGTGGTGAACTGTGGTTAGCAACGATGTGGACAAAGTTTGCAACTGAAAGAAGTGATTAGTCCACATATACTTTCATTACACATGAAAGTAATACTTAATTTGGATGTGCTTGTGATGGTGACAAGTTCATTGTCGCATAATAGTTTGCGATCGGGAGCGGTCACTTTAGTTCGCGGCTCTGCAGCGATTTTGTTCGCTCTTTTAGTTCGTCCGCTCCCAGTGACGGCTGAGCGGCGTGGTTTGCGCGTGTAGGTGGAGGGAAAAGTTCCCCCACCTAACTGCTTCATGTGCTTGCTGCCTGAGCCGCTAACGATATCACGCAAACCAAAAGAAACAGTATATGGATAATTTCTCGCGTTTAAGTTTAAAGTTATCTGTATATCTTGGCATTATTGAATTTATTAGTCAGATATTTCAGAGTGCAGAACACTTCAAAACAGAAATTTTGTAGCATTGAACTATGTAATCTAGCAGGCAGACGCTTACCTCGAAATGACTCATCAGCAGGAGGCAAACACACGATTTTTAATTCTGCTACGCGCCCTCTCGCTATTGCCCGTCGGTCTTCGGAAAAGAATCCAACGAACTATGAAGCGAGATACTTTTGGCATAATCGTCCGCTGCTCCTAGTTCGTCCGCTGCTCCTAGTTCGTCCGCTCCTTGTAGTTCATCCGCTCTTTTTGGCTTTTGCTACCGCTACTAAAACAGCTCTTTTTTTTATGACAGCTTTTTTTATATAATGAATCAGTGTTGCCAAAGCGAGTGCTATTACCCGTATTTTTGGTCAATTTGACATCAAATACTTAGGCAATAAACCATTATTTACACGAATGGGTGATACAATGGTATTCAACTACTTTGCATACAGAGTACTCTCTTTTTTAAAATAGATTTCTTGTGGCAGTGAACTATGAAACTACGGCTGAGCTGCATCTCAGTTCGAAATGAAGGTAAATGCGCGTTCTCGCGTCCTCTCGCTGTTCTCCGTCAGTCTTCCGAAAAGGAGCGGACGAACTAAGAGGCGAGGGATCTGCGAACTAGTTCACGTAGTTCGCCTGTGGGAGCGATCTTCCAAAGGTAGGGTTCTGACGCACTTTCGACTTTTGCGGCGACCCATAACGACGCCATTCGTTGGATTGGCGTTTCAGTTTTGGCTCGTGCGAGTGGCCCATGTCTCATCCAGTGTTACGATACGGCCTAGGAAAGGTATTAAGGAGAGGCATTGAATTAAAATTTATGCTGTGGACGGGATTCGCACTCGGGACCTCCTACTTACTAGGTAGGTGCTTTAGAAAGCCTCTCCTTCTTAGCTTAAGAAAGCCTCTCCTTCGTGCTCATAGTGCTCCAAGTGCCTCGGAGCAGCGTCGTAACGCATCCATTTTTGCATTTCCACCAATTCATGCGGAACCCATCCTGATGCAGACGTTACTTCAGGATGCGAAACACAGTTGTATATGCTAATCCGGTTTCGTGGGCGAGCTCACGAATCGTGTGGTATCAGTCACTGTCCACTAACTCGTCAACAGTATTCACTTCTGCTTCAAAGAAAATGTATGTAAATCTATCGGATCAAACTGCGTGGTCATCAGTCCGTAGCTTACAAACTACTTAAACTAAGGTAAACTAAGCTAAGGACAAACACACACACACCCATGCCCGAAGGAGGACTCAAACCTCCAACGGTTCCGCAGCGAGGCGCCTTAGACCGCTCGGCTACTCCACCGCGACCACTTCTTCTTCAGAGACGCTAGAACGACCTGCCCGATGCATGTCGGCCAGTCTGCCGACGTGACACTGTTGCGTGGGGTGATGACGATTCCCAGCACGCCTATTGAAGATCTTGATGGCACTGTCGTGCTGTACGACCTCTGGCACATTCAGTCTTGATCCAACCCAGTCGTTCGTGATGCGAAAACATAGTGACACCGTTACATTAGACCGTAAGCTGACAAGTGACAGTTTTTCCTTCGATTGTGCGCACGCAGGTGACGTGGAACCAGCAAGTTCATTTCCTCAGCGGTAAGGCAGGTATGTCAACAACGTGTGCTATCAGCGACAATAGTAGATTCCATTGCATAGCGTCTGGACAGAAGTGTTGCCACTATTTAATTAACAACTCCGGTAGATGTCGCACCATACAGACTGTCCCTGACCTGGTAAACGGTTAGCCTCAGAGGCAGAAGAGCAGAGTGTCGTGTGAGCTGTGGCCAGTGGGTGCGTCCCACTGCAGACGAGGACAGCCGGGTGAGTCAGAGGCGGTGGCGAGGGCGGCGGCGACCCCAGGTCGCTTCCGGCTGGGTGTTCCGGACGGCCGCGCGGCACCGTGAGAAAACACTTTGCTGTGGGAACGCCGCCAGCGCCTCCTTGCGAGACGCCGCTAATTAAACTTCCGGTCTTACTCCCCCGGCCATTTGCATAAGGCGCTCTCATGACCTCCTTCCCCGGGCCCGCGCCAGTTTCCATAATCCTGTTTCCTGATCTCGGGACTCCGCGGACCAACTTTCCGGAGACTACGTGTTTACTGCAGCCCTCGTGCTCCGGTACAGCGAGCAAGTTTTCGGCCGTGGCCCCACGTTCACCGCCAGTTGCAGCAAAAGTCACGAGAAAGTTTGGCCCAGTAGTCATCAAACATTTCGGCAATTTCGTGTTTCGGCTCGACACCTCCGTTATTGTATCCTCTTCTGAAGAGCACCATAATTCGAGCTTGACCTTTCTCGATCCCTCAAATGTTCAAATGTTTGTATAGTCCATTCACTGGGAGGAAACATAAACAGTGTCACATGAGCGACTACGCTCGTTTGCAGCGAAAGCATTCGGTGTTCACGTAATACGTAGGGGTGTGCAAAATCCTTGGCGCACGCTTTGCAGCTGGGCGCGTCGGATGGCTGCTAAGCTGACGTCACAGCAAACCGTGAGAAACCTGGCAAAAAGGTAACGAAATAAAGCGAAAAGAAAACCACAGACGGCATTGAGGATTCAAAGCCAGTTACAATAATATTAATGAGTTATTTCTGCTGAAGTAGATTTATTTTCATTCGGGTTGCTAACAAAACGCTCCATTCAAACAAAATCAATTTTTAATAACAATATCAGTTACAATAATGTTAATGGACAACGAAACAAGGTGCACTCTGTCGAACTGTTTTCATCGATGTTTATAACAAACCGCTCTTCTCTCTCCTCTATAATGTAGTCTAATTTCCGCATTTGAATTTCAACTTTTTCAACCACATGGAGGACGCACTTGTTCCAATCTTCTGCAGTATCTGTTCTTACTGCTTCTTCTAGCAGTTCTGTAACTTCCGACGACTTGTATATTTTGTTTTTCGCTGCAACATGGCCTTTGATTCTGGCCCACACTAACATGATGGCGTTTAATTCACAGTGGTATGGGGGAATTCTGAAAAGTTTTCCCAGTACTCTTCGCCATTTCATCTATCGCGTATTCGTTGTGCGCTGTTCTGTGGTTTTAAACTATATCTAAAAGCTCTTTCTTCAACATACTGTCTTCAAAACATCTCTTTCCCACAGACATTAGTCTCGTTTTGGGGAAGCTGATCTTCATATCATAATCCTTGCACCTCTGATATAGCTCTGAAATAATAGTTTGCAACCTTTCAATCGAATCGGCCATTACAACTAAGTCATCCGCATATGCGAGACTGCTTATTTTGTTTTCACCTATTTTAATCCCGCCCTGCCAGTCTACTGTTTTCAACATATGATCCATAAATAGTATGAACAAGAGTGGTGACAGGGTACAGCCTTGTCTTACCCCTGAAACTACCCTGAACTATGAGCTTAATTTGGCATCTACTCTAACCGGTGCCTGACAGTCTACGTAAGACCCTTCAGTTGACTGCAGAAGTTTGTCTCCTATACCATAATCTTGTAGAACTGACAGTAGCTTGTTATAAATAAGACAGATAATAAACGAATTGAAGAACTGAGGCCACGTGGAGGAGGCGTGTGTCTTGCATTGTTTTCACCGACTTACGAATGTTTAAGGTGGACCAGAGCATCCGGACGTCCAACGTGGCAACAGTAACACTTTCTAGCAAGTGTGGTTGCCTGGCGAGTACACGTGGCAGATGCGTTGGCTGGGGGTCCTTCTTGTGACTGCCGTCGCAGGAGGAAGTCTTGAGGGTGAGGGAAGGGTGGTGTACGTCACAGAGGGAGGCGTGCAGGCCCGAGGGTCGCTGCTGTGCGACGTGACGAGTGTGAGCGCCCTCCGTTCATTAGCAGACGCCTCCCCAGGGGCGGCCAAGGAGCCGGTCTGCGTCCCTCACATCGCAGCGTACACGCAGCCTTCGTGTTGCCCCATTGTCTTCGCCCAGACAGGTTCCAGGGCCCGATGGTGGAACAAGGTATATCGAAGGTCCAAAGATACAGCACTAAATCACTTATGCCATTGGCCTTAACTACACTTATGCTTTAATGGACTCCTTGTATATTTCTTCTGTAAATACACTACTGGCCATTAAAATTGCTTCACCAAAAAGAAATACAGATGATAAACGGGTATTCATTTGACAAATATATTATACTAGAACTGACATTTTCACGCAATTTGGCTGCATAGATCCTGAGAAATCAGTACCCAGAACAACCAGCTCTGGCCGTAATAACGGCCTTGATACGCCTGGGTATTTAGTCAAACAGAGCTTGGTTGGCGTGTACAGGTACAAAATGTCTGTAATCCTATGAGACCAAACTACGTTGGTCATCAGTCCCTATGTACAGGTATAGATGCCCATGTAGCTTCAACACGATACCACAGTTCATCAAGAGTAGTAACTGGCGTATTTTGACGAGCCAGTTGCTCGGCCACCTTTGACCAGACGTTTTCAATTCGTGAGAGATCTGGAGAATGTGCTGGCCAGGGCAGCAGTCGAACATTTTCCGTATCCATTTGCAGGGATCGAATGAAGGGTAGAGCCACGGGTCGTAACACATTTAAAATGTAACGGCCACTGTTTGAAGTGCCGTCGATGCGAACAAGTGTTCATCGCGATGTCGCCAAACACGGATGCGACCATCATGATGCTGTTAACAGAACCTGGATTCATCCGAAAAAATGACGTTTTGCCATTCGTGCACCCAGGTTCGTCGTTGCGTACACCATCGCAGGCACTCCTGTCTGTGATGCAGCGTCAAGGGTAACCGCAGCCATGGTCTCCGAGCTGATTGTCCATGCTGCTGCAAACTTCGTCGAACTGTTGGTGCAGATGGTTGTTGTCTTGCAAACGTCCCATCTGTTGACGTAGAGATCGAGACATGGCTGCACGATCCGTTACAGCCATTCGGATAAGATGCCTTTCATCTCGACTTCTAGTCGTACGAGGCCGTTGGGATCCAGCACGGCGTTCCGTATTGCCCTCCTGAACCCACCAATTCCATATTCTGCTAACAGTCATTGGATCGCGACCAACGCGAGCAGCAATGTCGCGATACGATAAACTTCAATCGCGGTAGGCTACAATCCTATATTTATCAAAGTCGGAAACATGATGGTACGCATTTCTCCTCCTTAGACGAGGCATCACAACAACGATTCACCAGGCAACGCCGGTCAACTGCTGTTTGTGTATGAGAAATCGTTTGGAAACTTTGCTCATGTCAGCACGTTGTACGTGTCACCACCGGTGCCAACCTTGAGTGAATGCTATGGATTGGTCACCATCTGGGTTTGATGATACAGGGTGCACTCTGCCGTTGTGAGGCCAGTTAACGAGGTACTTGATTGAGAAGGAGGGCCTACGGTTTAATTGGACTTTTGTGCCCAGTTCCGAAAAAATGAACATATTCCATGCTGTGTTGTTACATCAGGTATCTGGCCAGTCCAACTGTTCGTGGTCTTGACAGTCCATAAGACGTGCCCGTGCGCTCCACTGATCTTTATTCTGTATCACTTGTTAGCATCAATGTAAGGCGACATCTAGAAGTATTTTTTGAACCTGATACCATAATGGTAAAAAGTACTTATCGCCAACTTACTCTTGCTTATGCTTATGCCTGCCACAGAAGGCCACACCTCATATCTTCCATGACTTTCATTTTTTTGATGTTTGATTCCATTTCTTAGAGGTGCTCCACGACCACACAATGATGAACACCAGAAGTATTTTGCAGCATTGGCCGTTAGTGTTTTATTTAAAAAAAAAAAAACACAGATCGATTTCAATCACATAGTGATCATCTTCAGTGTCCTTCAAACGAGCATATGAATCCCCCGAACGTTCGGGGCATTCATATGCTCGTTTGAAGGACACTGAAGATGATCACTATGTGATTGAAATCCATCTGTGGTTTTTTAAATAAAACACTAACGGTCAATGCTGCAAAATAGATCTAGTGTTCACTTTCATTTTGTTCTCGTAGAGGACACTTCATATCCCGAAGGTTCAATTCTTACTATTGGTCAGCGGGAACTTCTCACACATGATTAAATACTCATTTGTAAGTTCATGTTTTTAACTTATGTATTTTTTTGTATAGTGACTAAGTGCAATGTTGCACTTGTTACTTTATACTCAATTTTTTTTAACAAGATGACCAGCTTATAACATATATGTGACCAGATGATGTTAGTGTGCGATCTTGGCTTCTCATTTTAGAAACTATAAAATTTTTACGTTGTGTAAAAGCGTGGGCCGATGTAAAAGAGGGCCTAATGGCCCTAATCTGACCGGGCTACATGAACAAATAAATAAATAAATAAAAATGAGATCCGCCAGGCTGAATAAGTGAAGCAGACACTTTTCAGTAAATCTACCAGAAAGCAACAGAAACGGGGTGTCGGTGCAAATTTTCCGTCGTCGCTTCACATTGTATATATACAGACCACGAAAATGGGTCACTGCGAACTGCACTCCAAAAGAGGCAGTGATTCTGGGTAGAGCGCGTCTGAGAATGGCAGCAGTAATCAGCTGGCAGATGCTGAAGAGCTGCGCTTTTTCCGCCCCTCTGTCTGTCTGTCTGTCCCTTCGGCAGCAGCAGCTCGGTAGCGGCGCCTGCGGACTGATCGTATTTATCGGACTAATGCGAGAACGGTGTAGTGGCGGCGCGCCAGTCAATATCGGGGACATTCTGGCGCGGGACCGCGGCTGCCGGCCACTTTACGACCGCCTCGCCGGTTAGCGGCTTATGAAGTACGCGCGGTCGATAGCGCGGATATTCGGACCACGTCTGAGGGCGGCCGCTTCCTCCGAGTTAGCGACTTAATGACGCCGCGCGTCACACCTGCCCTCGTCCTCGCTGATCGACGCGCCGCCGTATTCGGGACACGTAGGCGCGCTGCGACGCCGCTGCCACTTACCGGGGGACAAAGGCCGCCAGGCGGCGTTAGCACACGTCCACTTACCGCTAGTACTCGACAAAGCCCACTACGGACCAGGCGGCGAGGGCGACTAATTTGGTCGCGTGGCCAGGTAAAGCTTGGCTCCAGTTCAAAGTGGGTTGCCTCACTGTGCAGGGATGGAATATGACGGTGGGCAATGTCTTTTCGAGCAGACGCCTCAGCTTCTGTGAGCGTAGCATGGTAGTATGCTTTCTAACAGCCTCAGCGCCTTCCGCGATCAACTGGGTTTCAGCGTGTCGCTGCCGTGGGGGGCACCATGCACCGACTGTTGTCTCGACTACTACTGTCGTATAGTAGGGTAGCAGGCCATCTACATCTACATACATACTCCGCAATCCATCATAAGGTACGTCGCGAAGGGTACACTGTACCACTACTAGGCATTTCCTTTCCTCTTCCACTCGCAAATAGAACGAGGTAAAAAAAGAATGCCTATATGCCTCCGTACGAGCTCTAATTTCTCTTGTCTTTGTGATCACTACGCGAAATGTAATTAGGTTGCAGCAAGATCGTACTACACTCAACTTCAAATTCCGGCCCTCTAAATTTCCTTAACAGAAATTCACAAAAAGAACGGCGTCTTTCCTCCAGCGATCCCCAATTGAATTGCCGGAGCATTTCCGTGACACTCGCGCATTGGTTGAACCTACCAGTAACAAACCTAGCTGCTCGCCTCTGAACTGCTTCTGTGTCTCCTTTTAAACTGATCCGTATGTATCTTATTAATTCAAAAATGTCTGTAAATCTATCGGACCAAACTGCGTGGTCATCAGTCCATAGCTTACAAACTACTGAAACCTAGATAAACTAACCTACGGACAAACACACACACCCATGCCCCAGGGAGGACTCGAACTCCACGGCGAGCAACCGCGCGCTTCGCAGCGAGACGCGAGACCGCTCGGCTACTCCACCGCAGCTATTATCAATTGATGAGCAGTTAACTAACTAACAACCACAGTATTTTCAGCAGTAAACACTGTGGGAAAAAGTAACCAATACTTTTTAGCGATTTTACTTGTCAATATGTCTTAGGATTTCCATAAGAAACTTACAACTAACCGAAGTTGTTCACACAGCTGAGACAAAACGAGCTTGTAGTTTAACATTAGTCACACTCAGTTAGTAGTAGCCCATACAGTCGACAGACAGTGCACTTTGTGGCGACCGGCTGATGTTCAAATGTTTGTAAAGTCTATGGGACTTAACTACGGGGTCATCAGTCCCTAAACTTACAAACTACTTATCAACTACTTACAAACTAGGACGACACAAATATCCATGCCCGAGGGGGGATTCGAACCCCCGACCGTGGGGCCGTGAAGACTGTGACTGGAGCGCCTTAGTCTCCTCGGCCACCGCGGCCGGCCGACCGGCTGAACTACACAGTGTATCAAGCCAAAGGAAGTAGTGCCAAGGCTGTCCCACATACTAACTGGCTATGGCAAGACTGCAGTTGACAAAGTCCGAAGCCAACGAACTGTTCAACGAGATTTACATGTCCATCAATACTTCACAAGCCATCTCACTATGTGTGGCACAGGATACTTTGAGTAGCACTATCACTTACTCCTTTTCTTGTTATGGTTGGATACATCGTCCACAAAGTTATATGCGCGGAAAATATGGTAACAGCTTATCAGAATAAATTTGCGGAAAATTATAGCAGAAAATGAATGAACGTCTAAACCTGCTGCACTTACGTTATGCTAAATGACATCTACAACACAACAGGCTCTGTTAACATGCAGCCGGCTGCGGTGGCCGAGGGGACTGAGGCGCTTCAGTCACGGTCTGCACGGCCACTACGGTCGGGGGTTCGAATCCCCTCTCGGGCATGGATATTTGTGCCGTCCTTAGGATAAGCTAGTTAATAAGTAGTTTGTAAGTTTAGGGACTGATAACCCCGTAGTTAAGTCCCATAAGCTTAACAAACATTTGAACATTTGTTAACATGCATCTCAATAACAGAAAGCCTCGGATGATTACTTTTGAATGAATAAAATGTTTGTATAGTCTATGGGACATAACTACTGGGTCATCGGTCCCTAAACTTACAAACTACTTATGAACTAACTAATACTAAGGACGGCACAAATATCCATGCCCGAGGGGGGATTCGAACCCCCGACCGTAGTGGCCGTTCAGACCGTGACTGGAGCGCCTCAGTCCCCTCGGCCACCGCGGCCGGTTTGAATGAAGACTTCAGTTATACCCACAGTTTCGTTTAGTACCTTTTCATTTGAACGCTCCTCATATAAGGTACAGAAAGCTTTCATCGTTAGTATACAACATCTTGCATAGAACTTAGTTATATAACTAATTTCTCAAGCATAAAAATACTGCGAACAGGTACGCAAATACGTCCAGTAATAACTGACCCATTCCTTAACTTTTATTTATTCTGCTGCGATTTTTCCCTCCGATATGCTACCGAATTCGGTGAAACAAAACTGAATTTTAACAAGGCTGAAAATATTAAACGGGGAAAAAAAATATCACCTCTCAACTTTTTTACACACACCGCCGCGAGCTCTTTTACAACGCGGTCGACGAAAAAGTGCTACCGCGCCCGTTAACAATTCTTTTTGCGGAGGACAAGAGCAATGGCGTACGAGTAGACTAGACGAAATAAAAGAATACGCGCCGGTGCAGAGGTTTTTTTTTCCTCCCCGGCGCCAAACTTGTAAAAACAGTGTCAGGGGCGAAACAAAGGCGCCCGCGGCGTCGCGTCGGTCAGAGTGAGGGGAGGGACGGCAGAGCGTGGTAGCGTCGGCAATGCGATTACGTGCGTCGCGTGGCGTGGCATGGTAGCGACTGTCTGCCCGCCTGGCGCTCAATACGCCAGGGGCACCTAGCGAGTAGCGAGGCCAAGTCCACCCAGTGTCCAATCACAGCCACACTGCTCTGCGTGGCCGACTCCGCCGGCGCTAACAAGGCACACCTCTGACCTCGAACGCTCACTAAGGGCCGTTTCGTCCACCTCTCGTTAATCAAGACGCTAGTAAAAGAGAATATGCCATTAACGTCCAGTTAAATGTGATCATTAAGTTAATTGCGTTTGTCATTCCCAGATTCACCTCTCGTTTGCTAACCTGGAGAAAACATGAATGTACTATATATTCAAGAAAGGCAATAGGAGTGATCCCCAAAATTACAGGCCAATCTCATTGACGTCGATTTGCAGTAGGAATTGGAACATATACTTTGTTCGAATATTATGAACTACCTCGAAGAGAACGACCTATTATTCAATAGTCAACACGGACTCAGAAAGTATCACTCTTGCGAAACACAGCTTGCCCTTTATTCACACGAAGTGTCAAGTGCCATCGACAAGGGATCTCAAATCGATTCTGGATTTCAGGAAGGCTTTTGACACTGTACCCCATGAACGGCTTCTAATGAAATTGCGTGCTTATGAAATATCTCCCCAATTGTGCGATTGTATTCACGATTTCCTGTCAGAAAGGACACAGTTCGTTGTAATTGACGGTAAGTCATCGAGTAAAACAGAAGTGATATCTGGCGTTCCACAGGGAAGCGTTATAGGTCTCCTACTCTTCCTTGTGTTTATAAACGATTTAGGAGACAATCTGAATAGAACGAGGACGATGCTGTCGTTCATCGGTTGGTGAAGTCAACAGACGATCAAAAGCAACTGCAAAGCAATTTAGACAAAATTTCTACATGGTGCGAAAATTGGCAATTGACACTAAATAAAGAAAAGTGTGAAGTAATACACTTGACCACTAAAAGAAATCCGCTGAACTTCAATTACGCGATAAATCAGTCAAACCTTAAGGTAGTAAATTCTACCAAATACCTAGGAGTTACAATTACGAACAACTTTGTCTGGAGAGAACACATAGAAAATATTGTGGGGAAGGCGAACCAAACGTTACGTTTCATTGGCAGAACGCTTCGAAGATGCACCAGCTCCATCAAAGAGACTGCCTACATCACACTTGTGCGTCCTCTCCTGGAGTACTATTACCCAGTGCGGGACCCTCACCAGGTGGGACTGATGGAAGACATCGAGAAGGTCAGCTCGTTTTGTTTCATCGCGTTACGGGGGGGGGGGGGGGAGCGTCACGGAAATGTGCACGAATTGGGGTGGAAATCATGAAAAGAAAGACGTTATTCATCGCGGCGTGATCTGTTTGCGAAGTTTCAATCACCGACTTTTACTTCTGAATGCGAAAATATTTTGCTAGCTCCCACCTACTTAGGGAGACATGACCATCGCAATAAAAGAAATCAGATCGAAAACGGAACGATTTAGGTGTCCTTTCTTCCCGCGCGCTATTAGAGAATGGAACGGTAGAGAAAAGTTATTAAAGCGGTTAATGAACCTTCTGCCAGGCACTTGAATGCGGTTTGCAGAGTATCTATGTAGATGTAGAAGGTGTTCTGCCAATGAAACGCTGCTTCTGTTTCGCTTTTCCCATCATGTTTTCTATGTGTTTTTCTCCAATTTAAGATGTTCGAGATTGTAATTCCTAGGTATTTAGTTGAATTTACGGCATTCAGGTTCGACCGCTTCATCGCGTAAATGAAGTGTAACAGTTTATCAATATTTTTTTCGCAATAGCGAATTTCACTTTGCGTCACTGTATAAGGTATAGATGTTCTACCAAATGGTGTCATATGAAAATTTGTGCTGGGCCGGGACTCGAACCCGGGTTTCCCGCTTTTCGCGAGCGGTCGCCTTAACCACTAGGCTACCCCAACACGAATCCAGGGCCGTCGCAAACTTCCATATGCCACAATGACTGCACTTA
Source organism: Locusta migratoria (assembly GCA_026315105.1). Lineage (NCBI taxonomy): Eukaryota > Metazoa > Arthropoda > Insecta > Orthoptera > Acrididae > Locusta > Locusta migratoria. The sequence continues at coordinate 459,598,235 of CM048745.1, read as the reverse complement.
TAAGTCAACTACACTGACTTATACAGTGACGCAAAGTGAAATTCTCGCTATTGCGAAAAAATATTGTAAATATATCAACACTGAAAATGTTCACCATACAGTAATGAAGTGTAACAGATTTCCTATAATGCTGATATGCATGACAACGCTAGGAGAAAAAGGATAAGATACCGTAGACGTTTGATCGGCGTGTCAGTGGAATCCCTGAGTGATACCCAGTAGTGAGATTGGCCTAGTTCTGGTGCGCGCCGTGGCTGCTTTGCGCTGTGTAGACGGCAGCGCAGAGTGCAGAAGCCGCCGGCAGGAGCGCCACTGCGCCGCCAGAATCCGCGGGGGATTCCCCCAGGGCGGCGCGCCATCTCATCACCCGCGCACTTATCAGATCTATAGGAATAACATATCGACAGCGGCTCACCTGCGCAAAGATAACACTCTGCGCAGCCGCGCCGGCGACATAAAGGCGGAGCGCCCCGCCGCCGCGTCTTGGAATAGCTTAGCGAGCCGGATAACATCAACGGCACATACGCCGCCTCTGCCGCCACTAGCTGCTAGCGCGCAGCCTACATCGTCATACTTTTCACCCCATCGCCGCGTTTTCTTTAGGGTTACAATCTGTAGTATTTCTGGCGTTTAATCTCTACAAACTGGAAACTACGAGGGAAGCTGGTAAAGTAATGCACGGCCGGAAAAAAAGTTCACCTGGAAATACGGATTTAAATCACCCCGTTTACATGGGCTCCCAAAACCGGATTTCGTAAACCGATTTTCCAATTCCGCTTTTGGTTGGTCATGTAAACACTCCAAAACCGATTCTGGAAATCCACTTCTCTAAAGCGGTTTTCCAGTTCCACAATCGATTTTCGTGCCCATGTAAACGCAACCGTTTTTGAAGCGTTCTTCGCTTGTCAGATTGTGTTTTTTTTTGGTAAGAATTTTCGGCACATATGGACAGAGTGATCTTATCTAATGTGAAATAAAAGTATTAATATTAGAGTGAGCATGAATCTGTGTATTTAAGTAAAGAAAAATAGCGATTATGCTGACTAAATCGGGGACTGAATCAGCTGTTTTTCAGCCGCCATCTTAAGTGGATTACGAAATCCGATTCAGGCTGTGCCATGTAAACACGACAGCGAAAAACGGTTTACGAAAATCGGTAAACCGTTTTTCGTCTTCCGGAAGATGTGTTACATGTAAACGTAGTGAATGTTGATCCGATGACGACAGATACCACCTGGAGGATACTAGGTGTACTGTTAGCGGTCATACATGTCAAATAGACTTGCGCATAATAGATTGCGATAGGGAGTACTCACTTCAGTTCACCTTTAGTTCATTCGCTCCAAGTAACGACTGAGTGGCGTGGTCTGCGCATGCAGATGGAGGGGGAAGTTCCCCCACCTAGCTACTTTATGCACTTCCTGCGTCAGCCGCTAACGATATCACGCAAACCAAAAGAAACAGTTCCTGGATAATTTCTCGCGTTTAAGTTTAGAGTTATCTCTGTATCTTGGCATTATGGAATACTTCAAAACAGAAATTTTGTAGCATTGAACTATGTTATCTAATAGGCAGACGCTCATCCCGAAATGGCTCTCATCTGCAGAAGACAAACGCGTAATTTCTCGGGTTTAAGTTTAGAGTTATCTCTGTATCTTGGCATTAGTGTATTTATTAGTCAGATATTTGAGAGTGCAGAATACTTCAAAACATAAAATTTGTAGTACTGAACTATGTAATCTGGTAGGCAGACGCTTATCTCGAAATGGCTCTCATCAGCACAAGGCAAACAGGTGATTTTTATTTCTGCTGCGCGGCCTCTGGCTATTGCCCGTCGGTCTTCGGAACATAATTCAACGAACGAAGAAGCGAGATATGTTTGGCATAATAGTTCGCGACCGGTAACGCATGTTTTAGTTCGCGACGGATCGCGCATAGTTTAGTTCGCGACCGATCGCGCTGAATACCTTAGAGAAGAAAATTTGTGGCAGTGAACTATGGAACTACAGCTGAGCTGCATCTCAGCACGAAATGACGGTAACTGGCAGAAGGGAATCACACGATTCTGCGCGCTCTCGCGTTCTCTCGCTGTTCCAAAATGTTCAAATGTTTGTAGAACTTATGGGACTTAACTACGGGGTCCCTAAGCTTACAAACTACTTATGAACTAGCTAAGACTAAGGACGGCACAAATATCCATGCCCGAGGGGGGATTCGAACCCCCGACCGTAGTGGCGGTGCAGACCGTGACTGGAGCGCCTCAGTCCCCTCGGCCACCGCGTCCGGCACTAGATCCTTCCTTTAGTTGTTCCCTACGCTGGTGTCGTGTAGATGTCTTACAAGAGGTCTAGACGCTATATGAAGTTACACCCATCTTCTCCGAAAGGAAACCTTCACCCTGGGACAGTGGCTGAGGGCATCAGCAGTTCGCTAGGAGATTTCTTTAGTGCCTACATCCCGTAAGATACACGTGTCTGTTTTAGCCTGTTATCTGCAATGGTCTCTATTTCTCAGCCTGGAGTGCGTCTCTGTGGCTCACACAGCCTCTCAACAATTCCAACAGTAAAATCAGTATATAACAATTCGCTGCTACTATCCGTCGGTGGCGCCTGAGACATCGCCAGTCGCTCACGAGGCCTTCGGCGGCCTCGGCGGCGCGGGGTCGCCCTTCTCATCCCGCTCACACCCGGATCCCTGCTGGCGCCTCTCGATGACGTCAGCATTATTCCCGTTGCAAGCAGGAGCCGTCCACCTCTTGCCGCCTGACCCGAGGCCTCTTACGTAACCCCGTTCCCACATCGTTACCACCTTTTTTGCGCCGGCGCCATTTAGAGAAATATCGCAGCACCTCGGGCCGGCGTCGAACTCTTGCCCTCTCAGATCCGCTCCAGAATCCGGTTTCGTGTACGCTCTGTTACCTTGTTTCTATATCGCGCTCCCAAAGACGTGGTCTGCTTTTCACTTTCCGTGTTTCACAGATAACCTCAAGCTGAGTTTACTGTTTTACGTTGTACTGCGAGCTGCGATAATCTTGATAATGTGAAGGTAAATTACGTTCTTCACATAGGGATAAAAAGTTTGTAAACTGGTTGGAAGTAATTGCACCTGTGATGAGTTACAGTGATGAGTTATTCTACATGCTCCGACTTAATCGGATGTCGATAAAAATAGATGTAACAGCTGCAGGTATTCGCTCCGTGGCCGTGGCGGTGTGTTCGGGACTTTATTAATAGTTTCGACACCTGGCTCTCGCTCAATTTCTGCGACTAAAATTATTTCTAGAGTCTATTCGTGACTTTCGATGCCCTTTGACGTACTTCATTTAATCTTCTATAGACTCGCAAAGTAAATTAACTTTTTCATGCGAAACGTCTGATACCATCCATTAACGATGTAAGTAGTTTTGATAAATCTGTTTAGTTTTCGCTATAGATTTTTTATAAGTGAGTAACATGCATAAGTTTCTGGTACTGGCGATGCTGTAAACCATCTTTGATAACAAAACAATCATCTCTCCGTTATGTTTCTTGTAGCTTTTTGTCGAGATATCGTTCGTGGAAAATACGCTTTTATACTCTTGTCACTCATCGAAATTAATATCCAATAGACCTTTCTTTAGCAATATAAATCAGGTATGTTTTCCACGGACGATATCTTGTACAACATGTGACTGTGGCAATATGTCATTCGTGCGTTGGACATGGTGTAAGAAATATTTGTGTCTTGGTTTGTTTCTGTTAAGTTTGACAATATTGGCTGTGAAAACGCTAAGGAATAGGCGGATAGAGTCGCGACGGATTAGCCGTGCGCACTGGGGCGCCGTGCTGCTGTGCGTGTGGGCGTTCGCCGTCGGGGGTTAGAGTCCCTCCTCGCAGTTGAATCCGATAGATTGACAAACATTTTTTGATAGACGCCCAGTTATTCGAATTATGTAATAATATACTTCGGAAATTATTTTATTTGATTTTTCTAATTTCTTTTTTAGCACTGTGCATCATAAATAAAACAGCTATAATCAGATAATAGACTTACTTGAATATTAATCACACTTCACGATGATCTACCTCAAAATAAATGGAGAGTATTATCAAATAAATCGGAAAAAATCTAAGAAAAATTGCCATGATGGAGGTTCAAAACTGAATACATGGTTAGAAAGTCCAAGCCCTAAACCACTCTTTCGGCAACGGCGCTCTGAAAATTGCTCATGTTTACGAGTACCAAGCTACAGCATGAAAACACAAAAACATTAATTACACGAACGTCTTTAACTTTCGACCCAAATATACTAGTAAAAAATACTCATCTTTAGACGATCTTATATAGAATTGAAAACGAGATATTTCCATCATTAACTTTGACCGTGGTTTTTTTTTTTTTTTTTTTTTTTTTTTTTTTTTTTTTTTTTTTTTTTTTTTTTTTTTTTTTTCTCAAGAAACTGCTCTCTATCAAGAAGCCCAAACACATGTCTTTTATATTCAATACATAGAAAGTGCATGAATAATTCGATCGAAATTGGTGATCTGCATGTCAGATCCTCTCCTCGTGCGTGAAGTAATAGGGGCTTGAGCGCATATAATCCTCTGAATATGAACAACAAAATTGAAGGGGTGTCTATTTAAAATTACTTGTCTTTACATTAATCTTGCCCCCATCTTACCCCGAAAATATACGCTGCATTCGGCACTGCAATTGGATATATTTATGTGTACGAGTCTGTGCTGGGATATAACTTCAAATGTTTGTAAACCTCTTGCACGAAACTGTTATGAACATCAGTCCCTAGACTTACAAACTACTTTGACTTACACTAAGGAGAACACACATACCCATGCCCGAGGGAGGACTTGAATCTCTGCCGGAAGCTATGGGTATAACTATTTACTTGCTAACATACGACGAATTGAAGACTGGCTCTATAAATAACGCAAGAAGGCCATGTTGTTGTTGTGGTCTTCACACCGCAGACTGGTTTGATGCAGATCTCCACGCTACCCTGTCCTGTGCAAGTCTCTTCATCTGAGAATACGTTCGGCAACCTGCATCCTTTTGAATCTACTTGCTATATTCGTCCCTCGGTCTCCCCATACACTTCCTTCTAATGCTAAGTTGACAATTCCTTGATGTCTCAGAATGTGTCTAACCAATCTATCCCTTCTCCTAGTCAGGATATGCCACCAACTCCTTTTCTCCCGATTCGGTTAAGCACCTTCTCATTAGTTACGTGATCTACCCATCTAATTTTCATCATTCGTCTGTAGCACCACATTTCAAAAGCTTCTATAATGTTTTTATCTGAACTCCTAATCGTGCACGTTTCATTCCCATACAATGCTACACTTTAGACAAATACTTTCAGAAAGGACTTCCTTACATTTAAATTAATATTGGATGTTAACAAGTTTCGCTTCTTAAGAAACGCTTTTCTTCCCATAGCCATTCTGCATTTTATATCTTCTTTACTTGGGCCATCAGAAGTTATCTTGCTACCCAAATAACAAAATTCATCTACTACTTTTATTGTCTCTTTACCTAATCTAATTCCTTCAGCATCGCCTTTTGGGATATAACTTCAAATGTTTGGACGAAACTGTTATGAACATCAGTCCCTAGACTTACAAACTACTTAGACTTACACTAAGGAGAACACACATACCCATGCCCGAGGGAGGACTCGAATCTCTGCCGGAAGCTATGGGTATAACTATTTATTTGCTAACATACGACGAATTGAAGACTGGCTCAATGAATAACGCAAGAAGGCCATTATAAGGGGAATAAACTGTTCCCAACCGATATCGGGGTGGGTCTTCTGAGACGTCCTGTAGGCACTGGCCAGGCTGTTCACCTCGCCCTGGGTCGATGCTCGCAGTTCCCGGCCACACACACCCACACACGAGCTCACACACACACATCATTCATTTCGATTGCGCGCTGCGCCCTGTGTACGGAGGGGATCGCAACCGAGGCGCTACAGCGGAGGAACGAGAAAAAGTCTTAAGACGAGAACTCGGGGGAACTCCTAAGAACTCTCATCCAGGCCTCCTCAAGCCCCCGAGTGGTTAGTCGAAACTCGCGAGCAACTTCCGACAGAAACTTCGTCACTAGCGCCGGCGTTTCAGAATTCCTCTAACCCTTTGTTCCAACAAATACTTTTGCCTAGTTAACACCCGCCTTTTTTTTCTTTCTTTTTTATTTCCTTGTTTGACTTCGACACGTAGAATTCTTCAGCCCCTGCCAATTTTAAGCGGAAAAAATTCTCTGGAACAAACGAGGTAAGCTTGCAAGTTCGTTTAAAGTTGCCACTAAATACCGTCAATTCAGTATGGCTCTTGTAAAAATTTATTATACCAACTGTTGGGAATAATTTATTTGCACCAGGTACAGGAATAACTCTCCACTTGCTGTTATATGACACGGAAAGAATTAATCTACTATTTTGTTCAAATGTTTGTAATCTGTGGGACCAAAGTGTTATTAGTCATCAGTCCTTAGGATTACAGACTTCGTAAAGCAACTTAAACTAACCTAAGGACAATACACACACACACACACACACACACACACACACATATATATCCGATGGAGGACTCGAACCTCGGCGGGAGCAGCCTCGCAGTCTCGGACAAGGCCCTTTGAACCGTTCGGCTATTCCCGTGCGGCCTGCTCATTTATGATTTATAACTATGCACAACGGTTTATTTCAGTTAATAGTTTCAATAAACAAGAGTTCACATATCCTAAACAGTTCAAACAGTTAGTGATGCTACGGAAAGAGATTTTATAGCCGCTGCGGAGCGGCCGAATGCATTGAGGCGCTATGCTACGATACGCGAGACCGTTCCCCGTCGGGGGTTCGAATCCCCCCTCGGGCATGCATGTTTATGCCATCTTTAGTATAAGCTAGTTCATAAGTTGTTTGTAAGTTTAGGGACTGATGACCCTGTAGTTAAGTACCATAAGCTCTACAAACATTTGAACATTATTAGAGATTTTATACTGGAAGTAGTTTGGCATTAAACGAAAGCCACGGGCTGGATGTATATTTGCTGTTGTTGAAACAAAAAGAATGCTTATTATCCTGTAAGACGTGTTGTACACACATCAGTTGTTTCTATCAGCAACATTTCAGGCTAAGTTGAAATCATCGAGTTAATCGAGATAGTGATTGATTCCTAAGCCACCGTTCTAATAAACTTAGCGTGGAAGCTCTAAATAGATCACAAGGTAGCAATTTAGTCTGCCAAGAGGAACGGAAATTGTTTTACGTCTACAAACAGTTCCCTTAATGAGAAAGAATTAATTATTTCTGCGCCATTATGTTATCGAATGAGTCAATTTCTGGGAAAAACTGGGGCTATGACCGCTGCACATGAATGTCTACAGCAGTACGGTATATGATTTATGAGCACTTCTTAAAATTATTTTTTCAAGCGCTATAAGTTATCGTGCTGTCCTCAGTGTCTTAGGAGGAATCTCGGTATTTCATCAATTTTAGGTAGTGCAAATCTACTGTCGCACTCACCGTTTTTCTCTCAGTATTTGTTTCGCAAAGGATTAAACTCTTCGCGGATGCAATCAGACGGTATTGTATCGGATTATTTAGGGGAAGGCTCAAGGGGCAAGAGCCGAACGGACTCGTTAATCTTGTAAAAGCCTTTTGATACGCAAACCTGACAGAGGCGTTTAATATTTCATATAATTTTCGGATTTGCACGTCAAATACAAAATATGTATCATGTGATTTACACCCTTTCTCGTCGAAATGCTAGTTCAAAATGTTCAAATGTTTGTAGAGCTTATGGGAGGTCATCAATCCCTAAACATACAAACTACTTATGAACTACCTTACACTAAAGACGGCACAAACATCCATGCCCGAGGGGGGATTCGAACCCCCGACGGGGAACGGCTTCGCGTATCGTAGCATAGCGCCTCAATGCGCTCGGCCGCTCCGCCGCGGCTGCGATCATGAAAACAACAGTAATGTGTGACACTTCCATACATATAGTTGCATTCTAACACAAGTGATAATTTAATATCGACAAACAATGTACCAAAATATAAGTACTACAAGACGGATATTTTACATAATGCAATTACGTCGGTGTGTCATTTCATTTTGTGTCAACCGTGTTAAAGTAATTATAACAGAGGAAAAACACAAAGATACTACACACATAATAGTTTTTATACGCTAATTAACCAAAACAAATAAAAGTTAAGGCACCAAACAGCTGAGGTTATCAGTCCCTGGACTTACAAACTGCTTAAACCTTGCCAACAACAACAACAACAACAACAACAACAACACACACACACACACACACACACAAAGAGCAATGTCGAGGAAGGACTCGAACTTCCGACGGGAGCGACCGCGTAAACCATGACATGGCGTCTCAGTCTGCGCGGTCATTCCATCGCAGCGACAGAACGTTATGATTACGTACCTAACCGTAAGGGTGCTGTTCGAGTGTGGAATGGAAAGGACTGATCTATTGCAGTTTATACTAAAGACAACACAAACAGCCATGTCCGAGGGAGGATTCGAACCTCCGACGCGGGAGGCCGCCCGATCGAATAGTCATTTAGTATAGCGACCGTATTAGCTATACTGCATTCACTGCTCACTTCAGTGCCGTAAGTGTGCTGAATCAAGTGTCGTGTCAATCTTTTCTCGTCGCTACGCTTTGGAAGTCCTATTTGAACTCTCGAGTTAATTACACTTGTTAAGGCTAGTACCGCCGTGTGAAGCAACATTACTGTGAAATGAGTAGGGTAATAGAACTGATGACCAGCTACATATATTTTATGCATGTAATCATTAGTCTTACTGCAGTGCTCGCTTGAAACGTATGTCAGTTTTCATAACGGTAGTGCTCCCAAAAGTATGATGAATTCAGTCAATACGATTTTCATATTTATCCATTACGTCTCCTAGAACACACACACACACGTGCAAACTTTCATGATGATCGGTCGAACGACGCCGAAGTCAGTCTGGAATTTTATGTTCGCGTCTCTGACCCTTCGTTGTGTCGTAGCCAAGCCAGCTCGTTTCAGCCATGTCGACGTAGGCGCTCGACTGCGATTAGGCCACAATTTTTCTGTATGGTGCACATAAAGCATTACCTTGTTAACTTCTGGTATCTCAACATCTGGAATCGCAATGAAACCGCAACTTCGGGATCACGTCGAATACCAGCAGCTGGGCTCAATTACGGTGTACGCTATTGATTATGCAGAGCAACAGCAGGTCAGTTTGAATCAGTAGTTTAATCCAACACTTTGAATAAACGTGCATCTGCACAATAATCACTTGTCAACGTGCTGACGGGCATAGTGACTGCCTCGAAATCTGGTTAAAGAACTGCGCTTCCCACGAGCTCTGCGGGCCGCCTTTGTATCCAATTCTCAACATTGCCCTGCTTTGCTACAGTTGCTAAAAACATAAAGATATTAAATTTACAATCAAGTTGCATAATGTCATTTGAAACAAGCTTAAATATAATTTAATGTTTTGATAACATTTAAACTTTCCTCAGTGTTTCAAATTACCTAAAATATACTTAAAGATGGAAAGTAACAATGAATGGTACAATTATCGTAATAACGTGAAAAGTAGTCATAAGAATCTGATCATAACACTTATAGAACTATGATTCACAAGTAGTTTCAATTTTGTAGCGTAATTCATTAAAATGAATAATGCTTACTGTGAGTTTATCTAAACTGAGGATTTGGCAGTAAGGACTTATTACGTAATTCTGTCAAAATTTAATCTGAAATTGATTATTGCTGAAAGCTTACATAGTCACTTATGATCTTATTACCTCTACATTATTATATAATAGTAAAAATATCTACGTCTCTGGTCACTACATACACACAGAAGCCTTTAATACGAGGGTTTAAACTTAAATATTGGCAACTGTTTATTCACAATCTATATGAAACCGTTACATTTTTGCCCCAGTTGCTGTCCTTCAAGGTAGTCACCAGGGTTGTGCAGAACCCGTTGCCAGCGATGTGGAAGGCGTAGTCTACCGTTAGCAGAGCCTGTTCTGTTGACTGTGCGAATGGGGCAGTCTACTGCCTGTCGAATCTCTAGAACATTTCTGAAGCAGATGCTACGAAGTGGTTCCTTCACCTTCGGAATGAAATCAGAGTCACAAGAACTTGAGTCCGGGGATATGGTGCTTGGTACTTCACGGCCGAACAGAGCAGCCACAGCTTGCGCATTGTCGTGCAAAGTGATGGCTGGGCGAGCTCACGAATTGTCCGGCATCGATCACTGTCTACTAACGCCGCAACAGTATGCACTTCTTCTTCAGAGACGCTGGCACGACCTGCCCGATGAATAATGACGCCATTCGTTGGTTTGGCGTTTAAGTTTTGGCTCTTACGATGTGGTCCAAATCTCATCCACTGTTACCTCCGGCCATATAGATTTAGGTTCTCCGTGATTTCCCTAAATCACTCCATGTAAATGCCGGGATGGTTCCTTTGAAAGGGCACGGCCAACTTCCTTCCACATCCTTACGCAAACACTCCGAACGTAAGCTCCGTCTGTAATGACCACGCTGTCGACGGCGCGTTAAACTCCAAGCTTCCTTTCTTCCTTCATCCAGTGTTACGATACGTTAGACCGCTCGCTCGCAAGTGACTGTTTCCCTCGATTGTGCACACGCCGGTGACGTGAGACGGGCGAGTCCATTTGTCGGAGTAAAAAAATGTTCAAATGTTTGTTAGCTTATGGGACCCAACTACGGGGTCATCAGTCCCTAAACTTACAAACTACTTATGAACTACTTACGAACTAGGACGGCACAAATATCCATGCCCGAGGGGGGATTCGAACCCCCGACCGCAGTGGCCGTGCTGACCGTGACTGGAGCGCCTCAGTAACCTCGGCCACCGCGGCCGGCTGTCGGAGTAAGTTCGGCATGTCAACAACGTGTGCTATCAGCGAGAATAGTAGATTCCATTGCATAGTGACTCCTCGGCAATGTTGCCACTACTTAAGTTCCAACCCTCGTATATAGATGCAGATGTATTTCTCTCAAATGCAATACGTATTAACAGCTGTCCTACTGTATAAATTGCTTCTCAAATGAAAGCAAGATTACGTATAAGACTCTGACCAATTCATTAATTGGCGATGCAACACCGCGTGTTTTTTTTTTTTTTTTTTTTTTTTTTTTTTTTTTTTTTTTTTTTTTTTTTTTTTCTGAACGCCGCTTGTCGAAAGCGACTTGCTTTTCATTTATCACCTGTCGAGCCCTCGGCGCCGTTTCGTCAGTAACAGCAGCCCCGACTGCGCAGTAAAGCCTTGACGGCAGCGGCCAGTGACAGCCACGCATGGAGTGGCGCTGTTTATTCTGCGAGTTAGCCCGCGACCGATACTATCTCCGGCACTCGGCAGATTGAACGAAGCTACCCGCGGTAATTGCGGCTATTCGTCACGGAAACCTATTACTGCCCGCCAAGGAGGCGCACCTGGCGCTCGATATTCGTCGGCCGCTAACCGTGTGTAGACAGGCAGGGGCCGCTGGTCGCCGACGATACTTCCGTGCGATAAGACACCTGCCGCGTCGCCACGGATTTGTGTCCTCGGAGATACTGATACTGTGTATGAAAACAGGTGTCTTACACAGGAGGGTAAAGCCCTTTCGTCTAAATCTACATACGTTATCCGCAGTCCGACCTAAGACGCACGGCGGAGGGTACCCAGTACCTCTACTGGTTACTTGCTTTCCTTTTCCACTCCCATACAGAACGAGCCAAAGACGAATGTTTGTATGCATCTGTACGAACCCTAATGATTTAAATTGGCGGCAGTAGAATCGTTCTGCAATGCGCTTCAAATTCAGCCCCTTTAAATGTCTTAACAATGTTTGTCGCATATAAGATCGCCTTTCCTCCAGCGATTGCCATATACGTCCCCGACGCATGTCAGTAACACTCGCGCATTGATCGACCCTATCAGTAACTAACCTAGCCGCCCGCTTATGAATTGCTTCTGTGTCTTCCGCCATCCGATCTGGTACGGATCCCAAACACTTGAGCAGCACTCAAGATGGGGTCGCACAAGCGTTTTATACGCGGTCTCCTTTACAGACGAATCTCACTTACCCAAAATTCCGAAATAAACCGAATTCGACCAGTCGCATTCCCCACGACAGTCCTTATATGCTTGTTCCATTTCACATCGCTGTGCAGCGTTACGCTTTTTCAAACATTTTCTTTAATGTTATTTTGCGCTTTATCCGACCTTCCCGCTTATTCGACCTGACCGCGGCCGGTATAAGTCGGATAATCGAGTCTTTACAGTATCACAAATTTCGTACATCAGGATCCGTATCGGACACTGCTGTTGGAGAAAGGTCCCCGTGATCCTGGTGCATTATAAGTTCCGGATTTGCTTTGTCGTTGTATGCGAAATCCGATACAGGCGCGCTCCTTTCACTTGCCTGCCGCGGCACCGATACAGCTGCGCTGCGTCCGCTCTGCCTAGCCGCTGGGGTCAGCCGCGTGACCGCCGCACCGATGTCGTAACCGCCGCGCCGGCCCAAAGGGTAGCCCAGTTCCGGATGCCACCACTGTGCACTGCGCCCTCATTAATTACTACCTCCTGTTAACTTTTCCTTGACAGAGCACCTTCCATTACGAAAGGCTAATTGATCGCAGGTCTTCTTTATTCGTAATGTCTCATATCTGATTACCGATTTCGATGTACTTAAATATCATCTTGGGGTGATAAATGGTCATGGGAATGTCTGAACCTTTGAGCTCAGGGACGACATGCATCAATGTTAATACCTAAGTATTGAACGACTCACTTTCTATAACACTACCTTGGAGACCAGTTGGCGACAGTAAAACATAGGCCAGCTCCATAATGTGGCTGTACAAAATGTTCAAATATTTGTAAGCCAAAGATACCAAACTGCTGAGGTCATCGGTCTCTTGACTTAGAAGCTACTTATGCTAAGGACAAAACACAAACACACACACACACACACACACACACACACACAAACCCGAGGGGCCGGCCGCGGTGGCCGAGGTGACTGAGGCGCTCCAGTCACGGTCAGCACGGCCACTACGGTCGGGGGTTCGAATGCCCCCTCGGGCATGGATATTTGTGCCGTCCTAGTTCGTAAGTAGTTCATAAGTAGTTTGTAAGTTTAGGGACTGATGACCCCGTAGTTAAGTCCCGTAAGCTTAACAAACATTTGAACATTTGAAACCCGAGGGAGGACTCGAACCTCAGATGGGAAACAGCCGCGTACTCTGCATCAAGGCACCGTAGAGCGCACGCCAATTGACGCGCAGTAGCATTCAGACGTTCATATCTTCGGAAACCTATTATTGGACCCAACTGGTATGACGATCAGCCCCAGACTTGCAAACTACTTAAACTAACTTACACTAAAGACATGACATACATCCATGCGAGAGGGAGGGCTCGAACCTCCGGTGGAAGCGGCCGCCCATTCCGTAGCATGGCGCCTTATACCTCGCGACCATTCCAGCGCGGCTTCAGGCATTCCCATGTACATTTCTAAACTGGTAATCAGATAACCAATAAAAAGAATTATGAAGTACAGCGAGAAATTGCCTTATTGACCCTTAAATGCACTTTTTTTTAATTAAAAAAATTATTTTCTTGTTTTAGAAGTTGTACAAGCAAAGAGAAAATAGTAAAATGCTAGGTTGCTAGTTTTCAAAAAAGGCACATATGCAATATACAGATACTTGTTATACAATTTTCAAAGTAGGATAGTATAAACAAATATTTGTGCTTATTATGGTTGTCCACACCTAACTCAAATGGTGTGAGTTTTCCCTCCTTCCAATACTGGCTCTTTATTTGGAAAACAAAACGTCAAAATCCGCAATATCTGGCGTTTTCTTCAAACACAAGCAGAGATGTTAACAGAAGTTCACACTGCAGCCAACCTCGACACAACAAACACCACAACAGACACTTTCTACAAACTCTGCTGCATCTGTTTAAATACGTGTTAGTTCACAAAATTGCCACTTGACGCGAATAAAACAATATTACAATCGATGTTGCAGATACGTAACACCATGCATTTAAGGATTAAAACATTCCTAATTAAAATACTTCATAAAATTATAACTTATCTCACATCTCCATACAAAATTTTTTGCTTTATTCGTCCTATTTTGACAGATCACGCACACACACTTACGACAAGCAGATAGGTACATCACATACGAGTCAGTCACTGCTAAACGAAGTATTCGGCATTTTGAAACTAGTTGACATGTAAAAAGTCTGAGCAGGATGGCACACAGAATTAAAAACAGAAACCTGAAATTCTGTGTGAAATATTGCAGTGTCTCTTGACAATGTGTAGAGAGACAGAGCCGGCCGCTGAGGCCGAGAGGACTAAGGCGCGTCAGTCACGGTCTGCACGGCCACTACGGTCGGGGGTTCGAATCCCTCCTCGGGCATGGATATTTGTGCCGTTCTTAGTGTTAGTTAGTTAATCAGTAGTTTGTAAGTTTAGGGACTGATGACCCCGTAGTTAAGTCCCATAAGCTGTACAAACATTTGAACTGAGAGACAGATTTAATGTCCCTTCATCCGTCGATCACTGATATTTACTGTCGACACTTCTGAAATGTCACTTGTCATTGGAAGGTATCCTTCTGATCTTCATCGAAAACTGGGGTATAATATCGATGGGTGTGATCCTGCCGAAATATCGGCGGTCGTCGATCCTTTCACCCGGCTACATACCCGTAAGGTTTATCGAATATTCAGTACCCTGAGAGAAGCACAGGTTTCGCAGCTACATAACTGTACCACGAAACCCTCTGTAATTTGATTATATAAAACGTGAGCGCCTGGCTGATTGAATTGTTGGCGAGAGCCGAGTGCGGACGGGGCGGTCGGCGCTGGGTATAGAGACGTGGGTCAGTAATGTTGGGGGCTAGTGTTTCCGTGACGGGAAGCGGGTAATCCGGCGATGAGATAGCGGCGGCGGGCACGCGACGCCCGCGGCGGCCGGCAGCCGACAGCGCCACCTGTTGGAGCGCCGCGCCGCGCCGCCCCGGGCACACGACGCTGCCTCACACCTCTGCTGGACAGCAACGTGCTCCATGTAGTAACACAGTGGATACTACACGTAGTCGACCACGGGTACGTAGTTTTAGTCATCCCAAGAACGGACTCTCATTAGGAACCCTAATCAGGGACCCAATAATAAAACACAACAACATCAAAATACGCAGACAACAAAATACACATTATTTTGGTGTCCAATTTGACGAACGCTTGACATTTAATGTACATATACGACTGACGACCGACAGGGCCACCAAGATGACTCAAAAACTTGCCAGGCTAAACACCACAACGTACAGACTACCTACACAAACACTACCTACATACCACATAGCCCTCTTCGAGTCAGTAATCTGCTTCGCGGCCAGTTCGTGGGCACAGCGTCTGGCACTACAGACCAACATTGCCACTGTTAGGAAAGGTCAAAGAAGTGTCCTATTAAGGCTAACTGGAGCCTTCAACACTACCTCAGACGAAGCACTCTGCGTGGTACTGGGGATACCACCAATAGACCTTACCATACGAGTGTTTCAAGTGTTTGTTAAGCTTAAAGGACTTAACTACGGGGTCATCAGTCCCTAAACTTACAAACTACTTATGAACTAACTAAGACTAAGGACGGCACAAATATCCATGCCCGAGGGGAGATTCGAACCCCCGACCGTAGTGGCCGTGCAGACCGTGACTGAAGCGCCTCAGTCCCCTCGGCCACTGCGGCCGGCTTACCATACGACTAAGAACTGCTATGTACTGGCTGAAGGCGGGGAAATACTACAAGATCCACGAACTTGTTGGACGAGAGATAACAGAACGGAGGCAACTAATTAAATGGAGAATGGACACATGGCAAAGGGAATGGAAAAACTGCGAGAAAGGAAGACGTGTCTATGACTTTTTCCCGAATATAAGGGAACGTCTTCGATTGGGTCATATCAGTCCCAGCCGGGGTATGATCCACTTCATAACGGCCCCTACCCCACACACCTCACACGTATGGGTCTCAGTGACAATCCATGCTGTACGTGTGGAGAAATTGGGACCCCAGAACACACTGTCATACACTATCAGCTTTACAAAACACACACTCACACTATGTTTGACACGACTAAAGACCTAAACAAACTAATACGAGATAAAAACGGATGGGACATAATGAACAGGCTGACGGACGAAGTCTCGCTACGAAAAAAAGACGAGTACACACAGAACGTAAGCCGTAATGCAACACGAAACGCCCACAACAGAAGACAAAACACTTATGATGAATCTGACACTGAACGCACAAACAGTACAAATTACACCACAGATGACAGCGCCGACACAGAGGACGATATAAACACATGCGAAATGTAACCTACAGATATAGCCAATCATAAGAGTCTCAAAATGAGAAAATTCCAGGATGGCAGGGCTCGAAGTAAATTCCGAGGCCTCCCACCTGGACTTTCTTCTCTTATTCTTCAGACTGTCACTCAAACCAATCTTTCCTATCTTCTATTATTCTCTTCTTAAAATATTTGATGTTTTTAGGTTGCCTTTCCATTTTCCTTATGATAAGTTTTGACGCTTTTCTTTGTATTTTTTTATCTAATTACTGTAAATGTATAAAGAAAATAATGTATCATAGTCGCATAAATGTATCACATAGTTTTTCTAATCACGACCAGCCTATATACCCAAAGGCAGCTGGTCCGCAACAAGGGTAAATAAATAAATAAATAATCTCATTAGGAACCCCATAATTAAACACAATAATATCAACATCCGAAAAGAGCACACAACACGTTATCTTGGTGTCCAACTTGACGAAAGACTGACCTTCAACGAGCACATAAAACTGACGACTGACAGGGCTACCAAGATGACGCAGACACTTGCCAGGCTAAACACAAACACTCAAGAGCATACCATATAGCACTTTTTGAGTCAGTGATCTGCTTTGCAGCCAGTTCATGGGCCCAACGATTGGCACTACAAACACACATCAATACAGTCAGGAGAGGATAAAGGAGTGCCTTGCTCAGGCTATCCGGAGCCTTTAACACAACATCGGGTGAAGCACTATGCGTCGTAGCCGGCCGCGGTGGCCGAGAGGACTAAGGCGCTCCAGTCACGGTCTTCACGGCCACTACGGTTGGGGGTTCGAATCCCCCCTCGGGCATGGATATTTGTGCCGTCCTAGTTCGTAAGTAGTTCTTAAGTAGTTTGTAAGTTTAGGGACTGATGACCCCGTAGTTAAGTCCCATAGACTATACAAACATTTTATGCGTCGTATTTGCGATACCACCTGTAGATCTCGCCATAACACAAAGGGCTGCCATGTACTAGCTAAAGGAGGGGAAGCTTGACAAAGTCCAAGAAATAGTGGGCCAAGCAATAACCGAGCGACACCAACTACTCAAATGGCGAATGGACACCTGGCAAAGGGAATGGAATAATAGTGAAAAAGGACGTCGATTATACGAATTCCTTCCGGACATAAGGGAACGTCTGAGGATGGGTCATATTAATCCCAGCCGGGATATGATTAATTTTCTGACAGGACAAGGCCCGTACCCAACACACCTAACACGAATGGGACTCAGCAACAAACCAAACTGTACATGTGGAGAGACTGCGTCACCAGAACACACGGTATTACATTGTCAGCTATACAGAACACACGCACACACACATTGTATGTTAAACAACACACAAGACTTAAACGTACTGATAAGAAATAAGGATGGCTGGGACACACTAAATAGACTGACGAATGAGGTCTCGTCACTAAAGCGGGAAGAATACGCAAAAACGGTCAGACATAACATCGTACAAAACACCAACACCATAACATAGGACGCATGGAACGAGACAAGCAGTGTAAGTACAAGCGACATGGATAACGAAACAGATGATAAACCCAGCACAATTGGGCACCATAAACATTAGAGTAAAAAACCCACTTTAGCTCGTAATGTACAGCAAATGTACAATGTACACGACATCCCAAGAACGCGATGGTAGCGCCATCGCGTGACCAGGTGGAAGAAACGTCGCTTGACACTCCGCCTCTTATTGTACACTTTTACGGCCGGAGAGCTCAATATTACTATAATTTACTGGTCTATTATGCCGTGGTCTCATGGATTCATTTCGAAACCTAACGTTTCGTCCCCATTCTCACACGGGATCGTAAAACACCTGAATAATTTCGATAGGATAGAGAACGGCATGAAACTGAATGAAATCTTGATTTCGGTGTTGAAGAAGAAGTGTAGGCCTGCCGCAGTGGCCGAGCGGTTTGTGGCGCGCCAGTCACAGTCTGCACGGCCGTTACGGTCGGGGGTTCGAATTCCCCCTCGGGCATGGTTGTTTGTGTCGTCTTAAGTATAAGCTAGTTCGTAAGTAGTTTGTAAGTTTAGGGACTGATGATCCCGCAGTTAAGTCCCTTAAGCTTAATAAACATTTAAAACATTCGTACATCATCAGTCCGTAAATTTACAAACTGCTTGTGAACTACCTTATACTAAACACAGCACAAACATCCATGCCCAAGAGGGGGATTCGAATCCCTGACGGGGAACGACCTCGCGCATCGCAGCATAGCGCTTCAATGCCCTCGGCCGCTCCGCCGCAACTCCTAGAGATGATTTGAATCTCCGGCGGGAGCGGCTATCCCATTCATAGCACGATGCCTTAGACCACGCGGCCATTCCGCACGGCTGGGTTAGTCAGAGCCGGCCGCGGTGGCCGAGGGGACTGAGGCGCTCCAGTCACGGTTCGCACGGCCACTACGGTCGGGGGTTCGAATCCCCCCTCGGGCATGGATATTTGTGCCGTCCTTAGTTGTAAGTAGTTCATAAGTAGTTTGTAAGTTTAGGGACTGATGACCCCGTAGTTAAGTCCCATAGACTCTACAAACATTTGAACATTTGGTTAGTCAGATCGAAGGAAAGATGAGGACAACGGCATAATGTTTCCAAGCAGACCATGCCTAGTAAAGCAGTGTGGTGTTCAAACAAATCTTCGATTCGTTGATTGCTTTACCTACGTAACTTACAGAGAAGAAACCTAGAAGTACTGGTACAAAACCCTGAGCAGTGTGATACGGCGGTGAATTATAAATACAATTGGATAGTATTACGTACAGAAGAAGGAGCGAATTGGATCTTGTAGGTGGAACAGAAAGGAGCTGTTGTGTTTCGACTGATGAATGAGAGGCCGTGCTAATTGGGAGAAGCCCCTGTGCGGTGTTCAGGAAACTAGAAGCAGCCTACTATCGAAGGCGTAAATCACGATGGCCAGGCGAAAGTGCGACAGCGCCTTCTTCCGGGTTAAGTGTCCGGCGTGTTGACCACTGGTGTAGCTTGTTTGGCAAAGTGACAAGGATATGTGGTGAATATGCATGAGGACCAACATGTAAACAAATTTTGAGGTGAGCGGGCGAGTGTGTAGCTAGGGTGGGCAGGATGACGAGGGTGGGTGGGACGGTGGTGGGGGTCGCGCGCCGCGCTTGGCGCCAGGCGGCCGCGGCGTGTGTGCGTCGCGTGGCAACCCCCTCCACCAGACACCGCATTCCAGCGCCCCCCCCCCCCCCCTGACACTGCCGCTGCAGGCCGCCATCACTCAAGCGAGTACGCCGCATCGCCGATAGACAGCGTTCTTCCACTGCCTTCGTGATAAATACAGGCCGTAGCATAGCTTTGACGACGTCACGCGTTGAGGCGGTGCTGAGGCGGCCGATTCGTAAGCAGACGTACGTAAAGACGACATATGTACCTCGCTTTGTCATGTTTTGGATAATGTACATACATTACGTCAAACTTCGTAGTACCTAATTGCCTTGATAGTGTAGGAATTAATACTGGGAATATACAGAAATGCATACTTTACAAAGAAATGGAGAAACGGGATAATGTCCATGACAAAATATTGTAAAAGTACGAGGATCCATCCGTCACTGATAAAACTTTTCAAATCTATATTGTGCCCTCTATAAAATGTTCAAATGTTTGTTAAGCTTAAGGGTCATCAGTCCCTAGACTTACAAACTACTTATGAACTAGCTTATACTAAGGACGGCTCAAATATCCATGCCCGAGGGTGTATTCGAACCCCCGACCGTAGTGGCCGTGCAGACCGTGACTGGAGCGCCTCAGTCCCCTCGGCCACCGCGGCCGGCTGCCCTCTATAATAACGCAAACAAACATTTCGCAAGTGAGGTCAGTCAATACTTTTACTTTTCGTTTCTCCCTTATTAGAGTACCAGTAAATGACAATTTACCGTGATTAATTCCTAAATATACAAGTTACATAAAAAATTTAAGCGTTTCGTGTTTTTGTTTTTGCTGCTACATCACAATGAGCTAGCTTTTTTGTAGCTTTGTAGGCTGTTTTCTTCAAAACCTCAACTGTTTAAATGTGAGAAGTAGCAGCTGTTCATTTATGAACTTAGATCATCAGTTATCTCCACTTTTATCCATACAATCAGTTAATAGTATCTGAATTTTACTGATAGTTTCCTGAACTGTAATTTCTTTACCCTCTATATTTTTTACAGCTTTTAATAAATTCTCCAATTTACAGTATATGTTACATAGAAGTTTTGATCCTAAAATCCAATCAAACCTTCTTTCTAGATATTATGTTTACATTATCACGCATTATGGAAATTTCAAAATTATTTTGAATGTAAAAACTTTTCTTGAGTACGCTGTGAAACATCAGGAGAGGGCAAATATGGTGGTAGATTCGGAAATAAACACGGGACAGCATCGCTTTCCAAATCCAACTTTTTACGTGGAACGAGTAGTATGGTACCTACAAAATAATAACCACGCTTGTTGCACCCCATAAAAGAGCAACCTATTAATAATTACTTATCCTGAGATCGAGTTGCTCTGGTTTCACGAATAATTTGATTATCGTGAAAATGCTGCATGCAAACGCTTGTGTTCTTTGTCATGACTAAGTTTTCCCTCGGAATTTTGTTAATCTAAATTTTCCTCTTCATTTCATCAGAAGGAAAAGAAAAGACTGGAACATATTTCCCTTCATAGTAATTAGACTGGCAGCAGGGGACACAGCAGCTTCTAGACATTATACAAGTAAAAAACACCATAAAACTGAAGATAAACGCTCGAATGCTCCGTCCACCGCCTCAATGAAACAGCTGATCGCGTTCCCGCCAGGTCTATGCTACGGCCTGTATTTATCATGAAGGCAGTGGTTCTTCCCATGGAGGTAAGAAGCCACAGCTCTGAAGCCAAAGGCCTATGTAAACAACACAGACTGGCCACAGCTCGCCATAGTTGTAGCCAACTGGAACGGTTGCCGCCGTCTTGAAGAACTGACAGTAGCTTCCTCCTAGGAACACGGTGACAAGCCTTTTCTAGGTCTATGAAACATAGGTCTATTAGTAGCATCACATGCAGTGTTTCCACTGAAGCAATGGCCACACTTCAGCTGCCAGAAGGTTACATACGAGGTATGTCCACAAAGTTAGTTACGTTTGGTTATATAAAACAAACGTGTACAGATACAGAAAAAATATTTATTGTAAAAAATATACACTATTAAACTACTTTTCAACATAGCTTACGAAATTTTGTAGGCATTTGTCATAGCGTGGCAGAAGTCTTTGTGTGCCTTCTTCGTAGAAGGTTGCTGCCTGTGTATTCAACCAAGTGGTAACATGTTCTTTCAGCTCGTCATCACCGCTGAAGTGTTGACCACCATGGACAGATTTTAGGTGTAAGAGACCGAGCGAGGTGGCGCAGTGGTAACACACTGGACTCGTATTCGGAAGGATGGTGGTTCAAATCCACCTCCGGCCACCCAGATTTAGGTTTTCCGTGATTTCCCTAAATCACTCCAGGCAAATGCCGGGATGGTTCCTTTAAAAGGGCACGGCCGATTTCCTTCCCCATCCTTACCCAAAAATCCGTCTCTAATGACCACGCTGTCTACGGGACGTTAAACCCTAAGATTCCTTCCGTAGGTGTAAGAAGAAAGTCGCTAGGAGCGAGGCTGAACGGAGGATGATCAAACACGTCCCAGTGAAATTCCCGTAAGAATTGTTTGGTCACATTCGTCTTGTGAGGTAGGGAGGTGACGTGAAGGGAAGAAGAAAACTCCGTTCATCTCTTCCTTGGTGATCAACACTTCAACGATGATGAGCTGAAAGAACATGTTACCACATGGTTGAATACACAGGCGGCAACCTTCTATGAAGAAGGCATACAAAGACTTCTGCCACGCTATGACAAGTGCCTACAAAATTCGGAAGTTATGTAGAAAAGTAGTTGAAGAGTTGTAGATTTTTACAATAAATATTTTTTTTCTGTATCTGTACGCGTTTGGTTTATATAACCAAACGGAAGTTACTTTGTGGACATGCCTCGTACTTCCCGTATAGAGTTCCGAGACTGCTTTAGACTGTAGATGGCTTAATGTTTGTGAGCCGAAACGTCGGTGCTGCAGTGCAGAGCGCGTCCATGCGGCGGCGCCGGCAGGTGAGAGGCGGTTCCCACGGCGGGCGCCGGCCACGCGCCCGGGGCCGGCGGTCGCCTGGCAACGCCGCGCTGCGCGCCACGCCGGATGTCGGATGCGCCTTTTTTGTGTCCCGCGGCCAGAACAGGTGCTGCGCCGCGGCCCATTCAGGAAGGCCAGAGCAGACCCGTCCGACCGGATCCCGCGGACAGCGCCACGCACGCCGGTAGCCTGCGCCGCCGCGCCGCCCGACCCGTAATATTCTACTCCGGCCGTGGCAGACTACCCGCGCTGCTCAAACTCACCTGATAACAAAGTCGCCAGCACCAGTGATAAGCGATCGGGAAGCGCCAGGCCCCGCAACTTCAGGAACAATTTGATCGGAAGCTAGTGCGTCTCGCATTCCTCGTTTGTTTACCACTACGCATCGAAGCGTGGAACGTTCTGTCCCTTCATCGGTTGGTCATCAATATCATCGTCAACGTCAGTTCTCCACTCAGGCGACGCGAGTGTCGGGGTGTGCGAACAAATCTCCATATGCTTCTGTGCCAACATAGACAACACTGACGGTTTATTTTCATGAAAAGAATTGCAACCGGCTGCCTTTTTGGATGTTTTTTATTTAATCCAGAACTAGTTTTCGAGCCACTGCAGGTTCATCTTCGGTGGATACTTTACAGGAACATTTATCTTCCGCTAAGTGTAGGTTATGCTGTCATGTTGGTTCTGGTGACATAACTGAACGTTAGTAAGCGAGAACCGAATAAACCGGAATTAAACGTAAAGTTTTGAAAATAGGCAATAGTTATCTGGAGGAACTACTGGAGAGCTGTTTGGATGGGACAAGAGGCGTAAGCATAGGTAGGCGGAAAATTGAATGTGTAAGATTTGCAGAAGACATGGTCATCCTTGCAGGAAAAAAAGACACACTGACTAAAAGCATGGTCATACGTTTAAAGTAAAGAAACGTGAAAATTAAGTTGAAGTCAGGAGTCATAGAACCGATGACAGCATTCAAGTATTTGGGAAATTGGATTAAGGAAGATATGAATTTCCAGCAATATATCAAAGTGAGAATGGCTCTGGCGAAAGAAGCGTTTCAGAAGCAAAGAAGACTCCTTACCAGTGGTTTAAACAAAGAATTACGGAAGAGACTGTGGCCTTGTATGGAGCATATACGTGGACATTGACAAAGCAAGGTGAGAAGAAAATTGAAGCTTGTGAAATGTGGATATGGCGTAGGATGGAGAAGATCAGCTGGCTCGATAAACTCAGAAATGAAGAAATACTGAGTAGAGTTGGAGAGGATCGGAGGATGTTGCTGACGATAAAGAACCGGGAACTAAACTGGCTAGATCAAAGTTTGGGACGAGATTGCCTTCTGGTAGAGGCTATTAAAGGTTGCGTTTCGGGAAAGAGAGGGAGAGGTAGAAGAAGGTACCAGATGCTGGCTGACCTCAGCAAGCCACTAGGAGGGTACCAAAGAACGAAGATGATCGCAAAAGACAGAAGCATGGAGGGCTATGCAGTCTAAACCTGCCTTAGGTGTGTCACATGACAGTAAGGGTCGCACATTTCGCATGGCCGTAAAATTCAGCGGCGAGCCTGGAGCGTTTGACAGTCAAGTTCGCGGTGCAAACGACGCTACGGGGATCGGTATGACTCATAATACTCTTTGTCTGCATTGCTTCTACTGGGCAAGTGCGAGGTGGTGCCAGAACATGAGAACTTCTGAGATGGCTTGGAGGCAGGCCACGCTTTGGAAATTCCAAACCAGAGTGTCGGTTGGAAACCGGGCACATGGCGAGGAATATGGTCGTCATACCAACGAGCGCATTTACCGTCCGAGTATTTTATAAATCACTGTCAACCTGTTGGTAAAAAAAAAAAAAAAAAAATGTGCACCATATTATATCAAATTTTATTACGAGTGCCGGCGCGTAGATGCCCACTCGTTAGCTGCATTGCAGTAGGAGCAATAGATGATTTAAGATGAGCATAAAAATGAATATAAAAATCTATATCTCAGGATCGCTTAGCGCGATTTCCTTGTCTGAAGCAGAATATGAAAGCCTTCATAAAAAAAGACAGTTCTGAGTATTTAGATTTGTGATTCAATAAATATTTCATGCAAATTTTTATTGAAAAATATGTTTTTCGAAAGGAAATATATTATCTCTATATTAATATTTAAGATATGTACACTTAGAGGCAGTATTTAATAGAATTAGTTGGGGGTGAACACACAAAAGTGAGATTTGTGAGGAAAGTATTGGATATACAAAAATTACAGTAACACCAGAGAAAAGCTGAGAAAGTTCTGAAATAAATTGATACATTATATGTTAGCAAGACATATCCAGGATCGGATATTGACCACAGCTTATTAATTATGAACTGTGGATTAAAACTTAAACTGCAAAAAGGCAGAAAAGTGAAGAAAACGAACCGGGATACATTGAAGGATATTCTCGAGTTTCTGAGGGAGCATTAGACAAGAATTGACCGAAAGAGGGCGAACTAATTCAGTAGAAGAAGAATGAGCGCGTTCCAGAGATGCAGGCCGCATATAGGTAAGAAGACCTATCCTGGTAGAATTCCTTAAGTTAATTGATGAGGAGAGGAAATAAAAAACTGCAGTAAATGAAGCAGGTAAAATGGAGTACAGCCGGCTAAAAAATTAGTTTGCCAGGAAGTGCGAAGTGGCTAAGCAGGAGTGATTAGAGCATTATTGTAAATCTGTAAAAGAGTGTTTAACTAGGGGAAAGGTAGACATCGGCTACAGGAAATTAAAAGACGTTAGAAGACAAGAAAAACAGCTCTATGATTATCAAGATCTCAGGTGAAAAACCAGTTCTGAGCAAAGACGAAAAAGCCGAACGCTAGAAAAAAATATATAGATGGACTTTACGAAGGACATGAATTTCGAACCAATATTGTAAAGAAGTAGATGAAAATGAAATAGGAATATTGTATCAGAGTAGGATTCGCCAAAGCACAGAGATTTAATTGGGAAAAAGACCTTAAGAATAGATTATATTCCCTCTATACTGCTGATATCCTGGAAGAGCCAGTCATGGCGAAATTATTGCACGTCGTGTCCAAGATGTATGGGACAGAGGACATGCTCTCAGACTTCAAGAACAATGTAATAATTCCAGTTCCAAAGAAAGGAAGTGTAGTCAGGTGTCAATATTACGGAACCATCCTTTTAATAAGTCATAGCTGCAGAATACTAACACGAATTGTTTTCAGAATAATGGAAAAGTAGTAGAATTCTGCATCGCCGACGGTCAGTTTGGGCTTAGATGTAGGAACACATGAAGCAATACTCACCTTACGAAGCTTCTTAAGGAAAGATAAACCTAAATTCATAACTTTTGTAGCTTTTGACGATGTTGGCTGGAACACACTTTTCCAATTATAAAAATAGCAGGGGTAGAATATAGGGAACAAAATGTTGTAATCAACTTCTACAAGAAACAAACAGCAGTAAGAGTCGTAGGGCATGAAGGGACGCAGCCATTGGGAAGCCAAGATTTTATCCTTTCTCCAGTGTCATTTAATCTGTACATCGAGCGAACTGTGTACCAAGAACGAATCTGAAATGTGAGTTAAGGTCCAGCGCCAAGAAATAAAAACTTAGCGTTTTGGCGATGACTTGTAATTCTGTCAGAGACAGTAAAAAACCTGGAAGAGTAATTGAATGGATTGTGTCCTGAAAAGCGGGTGTCAGAGAATCATCAACAAGAGCAAAGCAAGGGTAATTGAATGTAGTCTGATTAAATGAATCGATACTGAGGGAATTAGATTTGGCAATGAGACTGTAAAGGTGGAAGATGACTTTTGTTATTTGTGCAGAAAAATACCTTCTGGTAGCCGGGGTACTGTCGATAGAAAATGAAGAATGGTTAATGGGAAAAAAACATTTATGAATAAATTTGTTAGGATCGAATATTAAGTGTTAAGAAGTCTTTTGTGATGTTATTTCTCTGGAGTCTAGCCTTGAGCAGTAGTGAAACGTGGACGATAAACATTTCAGACAGGAAGCAGATGGAAGATCGATTTATCGCTTGAGTGTATCAGCTTTCGTATTCAAAAGAGTGGGTTGGAATTACCCGTCAGAAATCAAAGTGTTAAACGATAAAGTTTATAAGAAAGTCGCTGTTTTTCTAGGGGGAGGTTGTTAGTACATTTAGAAAACAAGTTCAACAGGTAAACTGTAAATGGACCTTCTGCTTCCATCGTGTTTTTGTCCAGCACTCCATTCAGGAATGGAAAATATCGAGCTACCGGCCAAGGAGCAACTTCTTTGCCTCACACGTCAGTCTAGGAAAAAATTATAAATCGCACTGGAGTGTTCCACGCCCAAGTATAGCTTTTCCTGTACTTAGATTTTTTGCAAACATTCCGAACAAAAACAATAAAACTAAAAGTCATAAGAAATTATGGACTATAAGATTGCGACTCTAATATTGTGATAATATCTATTCACTCAATATGTAATACTCTATCTGACCGTAACTTAACAAACAGCCTAAATTATTTGATATTTGAGTTTAGCTTTGACAAACATACTCTTTTTTTTATAACTTTTACCACTTTATTATTTTAATATCTCTTCCATATTTTGATTATCTTTTTCCGTTAAAATATTACCACCTGTCTTACCATGGTAGGTTGTCCTCTTTTCAAGTCTATTTTCCTTGCCTGTAGTGGTTTGTTTGTTTGTTAAGCTTTTGGGACTTAACTACGGGGTCATCAGTCCCTGAACTTACAAACTACTTATGAACTACTTACGAACTAGGACGGCACAAATATCCATGCCCGAGGGGGCATTCGAACCCCCGACCGTGTAGTGCTTTACGTATAATCAAGTGACAGTGTCAAATCACCGTTATTTTTCCAAATATCACTGAAACGGTGCGAATTATGAAAATAATGTAATAGAGCATAGTTATTGAGAATTTCCTCCTCCACAAATACGTTTATTCAATTTTCGTCTCGAAAATGTTCAAATGTTTGTAGAGTCTATGGGACTTAACTACGGGGTCATCAGTCCCTAAACTTACAAACTACTTATGAACTACTTACAACTAAGGACGGCACAAATATCCATGCCCGAGGGGGGGGGGGATTCGAACCCCCCGACCGTAGTGGCCGTGCGGACCGTGACTGGAGCGCCTCAAGCCCCTCGGCCACCGCGGCCGGCTTTTCGTCTCGAATGAACGGTTACGCGTTTGTTGTAGTTAAATTTCCTGCTGTCAAAGGCCATCATAAAAGTCCTATTTTTAGTAGTGAACCTACTTTTTGTCCAAAGCATTTGAAAAAAGGGAGGGTTTGGTCGCTGGTGACTAGCGATTAAGTCTGTAAAATTTGGTGGCGTGGACTGACAATTGGGAACACTTTACAGACAGACAGTGTGAAATCGCCGTTATTTTTGCAAATACCTCTGAAACGATGCGACATATGAGAAAACATAACGGAATAAAGTTGTAGAGAATTTTCTCTTCCAAAAAGTCGTTTATTCAATTTCCGTGTCAGATTAACGGTTAAGCCGTTATTATTCATTTAAATATCAAGCTGTAAAAGGCGATCGCAAAGTAACTCCATATAGTTTCTCCAGCATTTCTCAAAGTCTACTGAATGTATTACAAAGTTCGCACGTTTTTATCCCAGTTCGCCACACACCTGTGTGACAGTACACTTGTACACAATCGTTCCACCCGGAGTTAGACCACACGGCTGACCGAGCAGGATGCAAAAAACCCGCGTATACGCGCAGAGATATATCGCGCTGATAAAGAAAACAGCGGTGTTAGTGGGTTCCGGGTGTGGCTGCGGATGTTGGGAAAGCAGTGTGCGAGCAGGCACAAGTGTATCGCAGGTGCGCACTCGAGTCTGGAAACGGCGCGGCACTCACCTTGGGCCGAGCTTTCAGGTCAGTTATTCGCACACAGATCTGCGGGGCCAAGGCGACGGCTGTGCGGCTGTCTGTACCTGTTTCTGCATCCGGGAGCGCCACATCCGCCTCTCTGCTCTTTCCACACCTCATTCCACTCTCACTTAGCACGCGAGGTGGTTCCACTGCCTCAATCCCGCGTCCTGCCGTCTCACGCTACCATTTCTCTGCGTGTACGAGTTTTTTTTTTTTTTTTTTTTTTTTTTTTTCAGTTTGTATAAAGTACGTTAAACGGCGCCAACCTTGGTAAGTGTCACTTGTTTGGGATACAAAACAGTAGAAAGCAGTGAAAGATAGTAGCAGGAATACGTAACATTCGTCGATATGACCATATTACAGTCGGGCCGAAACACGATGATCCTACTGGGCCGGGAGACCGCACCGGTCGGAGAAACGGAATGCAATTTCAAAATGATAAGAATGGAACTATGTTGCCAAATAGTTACACTACTGGCCATTAAAATTGCTACACCAAGAAGAAATGCAGATGATAAACGGGTATAATTGAACAAATATATTATATTAGAACTGACATGTGTTTCAATTTTCACGCAATTTTGGTGCATAGATTGTGAGAAATCAGTACCCAAGAACAACCACCTCTTGCCGTAATAACGGCTTTGATACCCCTGGGCATTGAGTCATACTGAGCTTGGATGGCGTGTACCGGTACAAAATGTTTGTAATCCTATGGGACCAAACTACATTGGTCATCAGTCCCTATGTACAAGTACAGATGCCCATGCAGCTTCAACATGATACCCCAGTTCATCAAGAGTAGTGAGTGGCGTATTTTGAGGAGCCAGTTGCTCGGCCAATATTGACCACACGTTTTTAATTGGTGAGAGATAGGTGGAATGTGCTGGCAAGGGCAGCAATCGAACATTTTCCGTATCCAGAATGACCCGTACAAGACCTGCAACATGTGGTCGTGCATTATCCTGCTGAAATGTAGAGTTTCGCAGAGATCCAATGAAGGGTAGAGCCATGGGTCGTAACACATCTGAAATGTAATGGCCACTGTCCAAAGTGCCGTCGATGCGAACAAGAGGTGACCGAGACGTGTAACCAGTGGCACCCCATACCATCACGCCGGGTGGTACGCCAGTATAGCGATGACGAATACACTCTTCCAAGGTGCGTTCACCGCGATGTCGCCAAACACGGATGAGACCATCCTGATGCTGTAAACAGAACCTGGATTCATCCGAAAAAATGACGTTTTGCTATTCGTGCACCCAGGTTCGCCGTTGCGTATTTATTTATTTAATTCTTTTTTCACGACGAGCTTTTTCCGGAAGTTCACTGAACCAGTGAACGGATCGGACGTGCCATCACCGTTATGTTATCAGAGGGTTTTTCACCTTTCACGTATTTTTTATTTAGATTCAGTTATGAGAAATTGAGCCAACGATGAGCTTTGTAATTCGTCTCTAATGTGCTGTTGTCATGAAACGGCTTGCTGCTTACTGTGAGATATAAGGCACTAGCTGAAAACCCGACGTTGCCCGGGTATTTTTATCTATTTATCCCTGCCATTTTTCAGGTATATATTCATTTGTATAAGGACTGTATGTCTGTAAAATCTCTTGGAAATGCAGTTAGTAGTAAAGAAGAAATAGATTAAAACTTGGTCCGTGATGGGGCGGTTTTACATGAACTCCTCTGTTTATGTGCTCATTTAGCATGGACTACGTGTCGTACTGTGATACAATTTAGAAGGTACACTCAACTATATGTGTGTATACAGTCTGTAAAATTTCCTGTCGCTACAATTTGTAGCGTTGAAATTATAAGTTGTAACGTCATACTCCATAAACAGCTGAAAAGTAGTAAGCGAGAAACTTTTTTCCTTTCATCATTTTACTATGGTTGCCAGCGAGAAAAAGTTTAATAAAGGTTTAAAATTATGTTTAAAGTTTGTTGTCAGTCGTTAAGTACTGTCATTCTCATATAGTGTATTTCGAAAGTCTCGCCGCATGATATGTCATTTTTTGCGATTTCTATTCGTTATGACGTAATATCGTTTGAACCATGTGCCGTATGTGATTCTTAACCATTCAGCAATTGTTACCTCACGGTAAGGAATGCGTGTACCAAATTTGGTTGAAATCGGTCCAATGATTTTGGAGGGTGGCCGAGGAGACTGAGGCGCTACAGTCACGGTCTGCACGGCCACTACGGTCGGGGGTTCGAATCCCCCCTCGGGCATGGATATTTGTGCCGTCCTTCATAAGTAGTTTGTAAGTTTAGGGAGTGATGACCCCGTAGTTAAGTCCCATAAGCTATACAAACGTTAGAACGTTTGATTTAGGAGAAAATGAGCAGCATTGTCGCTAAATGCAGCAGTTTTAGACACATCTCATTGTTTATGACGTCATATCTCGTGAACTATATATCGTATGTGATTCTTACACTTACGGCGACAGTCCGCGTGGATTGAAGCTCACGTGTACAAAATTTCATAAAGATTGGAACAAAACTGTAGATTTGTATGCAACACGTACAACCATACGAACATTCTAAAATGTTTGTAGAACGTATGGGACTTAACTACGGGGTCATCAGTCCCTAAGCTTACAAAAGGACGTCACAAATATCCATGCCCGAGGGGGGATTCGAACCCCCGACCGTAGTGGCCGTGCAAACCGTGACTGGAGCGCCTCAGTCCCCTCGGCCACCGCGGCCGGCTGCGAACACTCTGCTTTATATATTAGAAGAAGAAATATTGAGATGGAAGGAAGAAGTGGATGTCGTTTTGACGTCACTTTGGAGGTCGCCGCCCAGTGTCTAATGTGGCAGTGAATGTCACTGGAGGGAAAGAACTTTCAGCTCGGTATGAAAGAAGTCCTCGTTCCGTTGACATCCAGCGTCCACGGCCGCCACCCCCGGGCACCAGAGACGCGGAGCGCTCCGTCAGAATCCCCCAGGCGGGCGCTTTGCCTGTGAGTGGCCGGCCGCCTCCCCGGAGGCAGAGGCGGAGGCCGGACGTCCGCGCTGCAAACCCAATATCTGTCGCCTCGCCTCACCTCCTGACCGCTTATGCTGATTTCCCGGAATCCTCCTCTCACCGACCGGACCAAAAGAAAACAACATCAGATTGCGCAAACTTTCCGAGAGCTTTTCCTCCTCACTCTCTTACGGACGTTCTCGTGCGAAAAATGGAAATACTTGACAAAGACTCCCGAAAATATTTATAAACGCGACTTTTCTCTTTACCTTTCACCGTCTCCAAGTACAAAGCGCGAGTTCGTTTGACTTGAAACGGTCGCTTTTATTTTCGTTGAACGACGAGTTTCCGCGGTCCATACTTTCATCTTTAGGCTTTTATTTTTTGTAATTTCTTGTTTCATAATGTTTTTGTTCCGTTTAGGACAAATGTAAGAACACGACTTATTTTGCCGGCCGCGGTGGCCGAGGGGACTGAGGCGCTCCAGTCATGGTCTGCATGGCCACTACGGCCGGGGGTTCGAATCCCCCCTCGGGCATGGATATTTGTGCCGCCCTTAGTGGTAGCTAGTTCGTAAGTAGTATGTAAGTTTAAGGACTGATGACCCAGTAGTTAAGTTCCATAAGCTATACAAACATTTGAACGACTTATTTTACAAGGTAGATTAAGGACAGACAAATCTACAGTTATAGTTTTGTAGATTTGGGGGGAGAGCACATCATGTAGCTTTTGCTGTACTGTTTTGTCTTTGTTTGCAGTTAAATAAATGAGAACGGGTACGCTATTTTTTCTGTTTTTTTATTTTTATTTTTTTTGCAAACAACTATTTACTTATTCCCATACATGTTTCGGAACCTTTGTTCCATCATCAGTGGGATATTTATTACATTTGGATTTTTTTTTTTTTTTTTTTTTTTTTACATTTTACGTTCCACACTGAAACATTCCAGTACTTCATGGCCTGCCATAGTTCTGCTTGGGGAAACTTGCTCTCTTCTGTGGTAAATGCGTCCAGACCTATCGCAACATATTTTCGTCACTTTAGTGCCCTTTTTACTTCAGTTTTCACTGTTCTTGCAAGTTGTTGTGTGTGAAGTCGTTACAGGTGTTGTTTCACTTTACAGTGAAAGTGAAACAGGGGAAACACAAATACAAAAAATTATGGCCCTGCCAAAAATAGTCCCGAAAGGTACAACGAAAATAATTTATTTGAATAATGAAAGGGGGGAGACAATCTGACAGCGGCACATATCTTTTATTAAAAAAAAAAAGGAAGTAATAATTGACTTACCTCGTATATTCTTATTACAAAACTGGAAACAGTAAACAGCTCGCAGCATGCAGTTGTTTCATTACTTGGTTGGTTACAGTATTAATATATGCAAAAATGATTGGTGGGTAGTCATTAAGTTAAACAATAATCACAAATGAAGAAAATAAAAGGTAGGGGAAACTAACTACCAAAATGAGAACGCAGAAAGCTAATTTAAGATCAGAAATTGTATATTCTGAATGAAAAATATAGTAAGCGAAAATATCACGAAAATAAAAATAACATCTTGCATTACAATAATGGCGTGCCGCAACACATACTTGACGACAGCTTCTGCTTACCGCTACTGACTCTCTTGCGCTACTCCTCGCAACTGGCAACTAACTGCCCTCTCGCATTCAGAGCGTTTACTCTAGAACGGAACTTCCAAACATTACTGCGCCACTTACAACGTATATCTGTGGCCATTTTACAAAATGTTAACAGTAAGGAGGATCAACGGAGACTCAAAAGGGACTAAGAGTCCCTGTTGATCGTCCTTAGCCGCGCGTGCTGGAGCGCCGTGTTGTGGTGCGCGCAGCCGTCCGCCGTCGGGGCTTCGAATCCCCCCTCGGGCATGGATGTTTGTGTCGTCTTTAGTATAAGCTAGTTCATAAGTAGTTTGTAAGTTTAGGGAATAATAATTACAAACATTTTTTGATCCTCCTTACTGTTAGGTTCCATGATTGTGCGACACCAGTTGTTTTTGTTGTTTTTTTAATGCAGCAAAATGCAGTCTGCCCTATTTTAAGGGCCTGATTATGATGGCGTGGTCTATCGAAACTGGTTGCCAGTAAATGACGATATGAAAATACACCTGACGGTGGTGTTATTCATTGTTTTCATTATTATAAATATTGTGTGAACACTACAGTGGCTTACATGTTATAGAAACTGTCGGGACCATAGGGACCTTACAATATGACGAGATGATGGAGACACAGCTCACCGAAACCGATCGTCATTCAATAAATTTCATTTTGAAGGATACACATCCGTTACGGATACAACACACTCGAGGTACACTTGCCGGTATTGAGTTATTACTCCTTCTCTTCCTTTGCTAGCACGACGCCACGCCACGCTGGACACGGTGCCGAGCTGCGGCTGCTGGTGCCTTTAATTCGGTGCCGCGCACAGTGGCGTTCCCGCGTCAGGTTGTCCGCCGGCGCCGACAAAGGGCTCGGCCTCCAATAAGCGGGGACAGGAAGCCTGGCCACGCCCCTCGCCCCCGCCTCATGAAGACGGCCGCGCCGGAAGCGGCGCTGCTAATTCGCGCCGGACTTGCAGGCCAGCGCGCCGCCCCGCCGCCCACCCCTCACAAAGCGGGGGCGGCGGCCGCAAACACCGCGACCCGCTCTGTGTTTCCGTCCACTGGCTGCATGCTTTCAGCCGCAGCAGCAGGCAGACGTCACGGTCGCCCCGCCCTGTCACCACCCCCAGTGGCGCATTGGTCCTCTTTCGTCGTTGCAAAATGTTGTCAGACTGAAGGTGCACCTTCCAACAAAGTATCGTGGTTAAATTATTAATACAGGGAGAAACTGCTTTCGTCGCATTGAAACCTTTATTCCAATTACATCTTCAGTGCTAGAGTCGAAACCCCGCGGGTGCACAAATACTAGCTGTTTGCATGCTAACACCCAAGGCCTTCACATGACAAACACTCAGATCGTTATCAAACTTGTATATCGACAGAGTATCAGCCAAAACGTCTATGTAATTCGTGCTATGTGCTGCTGTCCAGGACAACGTGCGTAAATTATAATAAAAGTAGGGAAAGTTTAAATATAACCACTCGGTAAAAATCCTATCAAAATGACTAAGAAAGTTACAGAATTTGACGGAATTGTTTTCTTTTATTTTTTTTTATTTTTTATTTTCTTATTTTTTTCAGCTATCGGTAGGAGTTGTGATCTTGCAACATGGACATATCAAAATTTGTCCTGGGGGGGGGGGGATTCGAACCCGGGACTTCTTGTTTATCAGGCACCTGCGCTGAACTTCTGTGCCACACCAGGCGCTCGGGATGAACACAGCTGCACGGAGTACCAACGTATGTACCTAAACCAACCTTCAGCCATAACGTTATCAAATTTTTAATTTCACCAGTTTCGATAATCCAATCTTCAGACCCTTTGAAAGGTAAGAATAATGACATTCACAGAATATATGACATCAACTGCGAATGGGCAAAGCTGAAAATGTGTACCCAGCCGGGATTCGAATCCGGGTCTCCTGCTTTCGAGGCAGTTGCACTGACCCCTACACCACTGTCTGTTCTTTTGTAACAGGCTCCAATGCCGGTGACGGGCAATGATCCTTCCGTTAGTAGGGTGGGGTGGGCACGTTTGTAGCCCTTACTCTTACGGGAATTAGTTTCATAACTACGAGTTTGAGTACTGTGGGCAGGGTGAAGTTGGGAAGTTGTATTTGACGGGAGCCGTACTTAGGTAGTCCTTGCAGGTGCGGTGATCACTGTGTCCCCAGTGATGTAGGGGTCAGCGCAACTGCCTAGAGAGCAGGAGACTCGGGTTGGAATCCCGGCTGTGTATACATTTTCAGCTTTGCCCATTCGCAGTTGATGTCATATAGTCTGTGAATGTGAAACAATAGCAACTGCAGGATCAGAAGTGACGTCTGTTCTTTCGGAACAGACGCCACATTTATATATAGAATAATGCCAGTTAAAAACAACGTAAGGTTACAGTACAAAAAATTAAATAACTTACACAATATTATAGGGCAAGTGTAGTGAATTCAATGCTAACGTCAGCTTAGATGAATGGGTTCAATTCGAGACAAGATGAATACTCAATCCTATCTGATGCTAGGATCAGTTGATAAATGAGAAGATGGGCGTCGTAAGGCGCTTGCGCCGGTGCCAGAAGCGGATGAAGACGATAAGGAGGGGGCATTTGTGTAGAGACGAGGTCCTCTGGTACGGCGGCGCAAATGAAAAGTGCACGGTGCTGCTTGGGGTTCGTCGTCCGGCGGGCGGGCTTCCTGCGCCGGTGGGAAGTTCTCAGCGCTGCCGCCGCCGACTCATTTCCTGGACGCCTGTCTGCGCCCTCACCTGCGGCTGCCACGCTCACACCACTCCTTACTCTGCTACCGTCTACCACTCCACCTCAACAACTAACTCGTCACCACACTACCCGAATAATCAGATCCCACACTTGCCTCTCCTTTACCATGTCTTCATATCTCTCTCTCTCTCTCTCTCTCTCTCTCTCTCTCTCTCCCTCCCTATATATAGTATTTGCCTCTGTAACTTATAAAATAATAGGTCACGGGAAATTTTTATGCGGTAGGTCAACGCAAGAAATGTTACACTTTCTGCGGAGCTATGAACATAGTTTATTGTATCATTTTCCAGAGCGTTACACCACAAAAATATAATTTTTAAATGGAACAAAATTTTTTTTTTCTATCGTGCATTGCATTCGTTTAAACCAGCTG
This sequence comes from Locusta migratoria, assembly GCA_026315105.1. Classification (NCBI taxonomy): domain Eukaryota; kingdom Metazoa; phylum Arthropoda; class Insecta; order Orthoptera; family Acrididae; genus Locusta; species Locusta migratoria. Next base: position 459,561,970 of record CM048745.1, on the reverse strand, counting down.
CGTCCAAATCAATTTAAACTACATTCGTATCACTGTTAGTTTGGAAGCTACAACCCTTCAAAGTCCGGGGGCGGAGGCTGCAATAGCGTAGCTCACTGGCCGAGTGGCTATCCCCTGGGGCACGGCCCACTGTCTCATGACCACCAGCCAGTCAGATACGCTGTCGTAGCCCCCGCCCCCTAAACTTTGAAGGGTTGTAGCTCCCAAACTAACGGTGATAGGAATGTAGTTTAAATTGATTTGGACGCAACTGGTTTCAACGAATCCAATGTACGATTGAAAACACTATTGTTCCGTTTAAAAAATTATATGTTTGTGCTGTAACTCTATGCAAAATGATACAATAAACGATGTTCATAGCTCCGCAGAAAGTGTAACATTTCTTGTATTGACCTACCGCATTAAAAATTTCCAGTCACCTATTATTTGATAAGTTACAGAGGCAAACACACTTAGTGAAACACCCTGTATATATGTACGGTGTTATGCAACACTACTCCAAGCGCCGTATGCCATAACAGACATAATGGAACCTAAATTTTACATGTTCTTAAAATATATTTATTTATGAATGTTTCTCAAACTTTTTGTACCAAAGAAGGCTTAGTGTACTTTCACTTAGTAGTGAAATCTCACTGTACATAACTAATAAACAGCACTAATTGCGCTCACAACAGAAATATAAAGTAACGGCGCTTGGTCTTGTGATGCCTAACACGGTCCAAACACACATTGGGTTCCAATGAACAGGGCTTGGCTCATTTCCTTCTCCATCCTCCCGTGAATCTGGAGCGCATCTACGTAACCTCCTTTCATTTTCTCCACTTTTACATTTACCTTTCTTTGTCTGAAAGTGTCATTTCGTACTTTTCTTGTTGCAATCGCCATTAATTCTTAGTGGGGGCCCGTTCCCTTAGCTCAGACGGCAGCGTCGCTGATTACCACGCATGGGGCCAGAGTTCGATTCCTGGGTGTTGTGCATTGTACTCATCGCGCCTAGGCGGATTAGCCATGCGCACTGGGATACCGTGCTGCGGTGCGCACGGAAGTCCGCAAAAAAAAAAAAAAAAAAAAAAAAAAAAAAAAAAAAAAAAAAAAACCTACTTATGAACTTGTTTATATTAAAGAATGTATAAACATCCATGCCCGAGGGGGGGATTCGAAACCCCGATGGGGAACGGCCTCGCGCATCGTAGCATAGCGCCTCAATACTCTCGGCCACTCCGCCGCGGTGGCAGTTCGCTGTGTGCGGCTCCGTAGCACAGTGGAAGAGTGCCAGACTACAAATCTGAAAGTCCCGGGTTCGATCCCCGCCAGGTCCCAGGATTTGTATCTGTCACTTTCCACTTCTTTCAAAATGTTCAAATGTTTGTAAAGCTTATGGGACTTAACTACGGGGTTATCAGTCCCTAAACTTACAAACTACTTATGAACTACTTACGAACTAGGACGGCACAAATATCCATGCCCGCGGGGGGATTCGAACCCCCAACCGTAGTGGCCGTGCTGCCACTTCTTTCACCTGTGTCAGTGTTGCTGATGTGAAAAATACAGAGTAGCACAGTGCTTCAGAACCCACGTTAAACTGTAGGTCCCCCTATAAATGGCTGGGTAAGTCAGCTCAAAGGTCGGAGGAAGGCAACGGCTTACCACCTACAATCAGGACCATGCCTAGTAAAGCACTGTGGTGTTCAAACCAATCTTTGGATTGTTGTCTGCTTATATATATATATATATATATATATATATATATATATATATATATATATATATAAATTCCATCGCCGTCTTTGGCTGCTTAATAGAGAGGCCGTCGGAAAACATGTTGGTAGGGGCGAGTGTGTATTTGATGGAAACACGGTTGCCGGACAGGGAAAAAGAAATACACGAGCGGCAACGAGAGCGGCCCCGGTGCCTGACCGTGGCGCTGGTGGTCTGCCCGTGACGCGCTCTGTGGCTGTGGCTGTGGCTGCGTCCGGTCAGCGGCTCCGCTTTCGCTGGAACTACCAATATGCCGCATCGCTTTCTGTCCTCGCAGACATGCTTATTTGTTTTTCTCTGCCAGCGTGGCACGCGCTGCGGCCAACGTTTCGTAATGTAAACCCTCTGCGTGCCCGAATCTCTCTCACTCTGTCTGTTTATACATATATATACAGGGGTTGGAGTAGTGGACAAAAATATTCAAAAACACGGCGAAAAGTCATGTACCCTTTCACCGCTGGGATGTGAATTATTTCCGATATTAGTTTCTCCCGTATCAGGCAGTCGTCCGTGTCATATACATGGTGATATGAAATTCGGACTCTCGGGCTTCGCAGCGCGATACCTCACAGCCGGAAATAAATAAATATATAAATAATCTCTCACAAAATTTCGTACTGCGCATAATTCCGGCAGTAAATGGTCGTCGGAGACTGAGATGGGTGCATGTTCAGTGGCCAGTGGCTAATCCACGATCTTTGTCTGAGGGCGAAGCGGAGCTCATGGAAATTTCTTACTTCAGTTTAGAATGTAATAATACATGCTTTGACACGGCGTTTTCAGGGAAGACATAAAAATCATTGAACTCTATATAACAATTGAAAAAAAAAAACTTTTCCTCATCCTGTGTGGGTGGGCAGGGGTGGGGTTTGCTCCGGCCCCTAGCCCACCCGCCCTGGATATGGTGACACTGTGTATTCCTTTATTTATTTATTTATTTATTTGTTAACACACCTCTGCGACTGTTAAAAATTCTTTAGTAAGAACTCACGACCGGTTTCGCAAATTAAATTTGCATCATTAGGTGCTTATTTCTTTCAGATCTTAACCATATGTTACTTTGACTCTACACTAGCTGATCCCCATTATTATTCTAGAGTTGTAATCAACTTGCCTATAAAACCATCTATAAAATCCCTTTCTTCAAAAAGTGGGGCTCCGTCAATATGTATTAAAAAATAATATCATTAAAATAAAATCCCCAACTTAAAACAGTAAATTTTCATCAGCCAATGGCCTACATCCGATATAAAACTCTAAGAACGGTATTCAGCATGAAAGCCGCGTCAGGGGGTAAAAGAAGATTAAAATCTGCTAGAGATACTGTATATGTACCATATGTCAGTGTGTTTCAGAATTACACAATTACATCAACAAACTTCTAGGGGATGTAGAAGGCGTCTTGAGGAACAAAATAAGCATAGAAGGGCCAAGCCCAAATCGTCATCCAACGACACTAAGTACAGTCTAAGCTACGGACACCGGCACCTGCCGCTAGACATCCCCTCCACCAACTTCAACGCTCTGCAGCGTCCTTGTATGGCGTTCACGGGCGTATATTTCTATCCTCATTTTATTCCTCAATATTCCTTCTACATCCCCTTGACGCTTGTTTCTGTAAATAATTACTTCTCAAAAACACACTGAAGTATGGAACACACACCCATCAGTTTTCGACGTCTATTTACTGCTGGATATGCGCAGGTCGACATTTTCTGAGATACTTTTTTTTTTAAATATTATATCTCTCTTAGCTTTCATGTTTATCAGTCAAGCGCTGCCTAACTTTAATGTAACGTACCCACCGCCTTGCAACGTATGATATCTTCCTATATATATTACACGGAGAGAGAGAGAGAGAGGGAGAATCTCAGAGAAATCCTCGCATCTGTTTGGATAAACTAATGTAGTTTCTGTGTGCACGTAATTTTATAATAGTGGTACAGAGAAAATTTTAACCCTTTAATGCATAGTGTAGGTGATCAGCTACATACCTTATTTTTCCTATTATCTCTGAAACTGATCAAAATTTTACCACAAATTCATTTGTAGCTGCTTGTATATATAGTGTCACATATCATAATAGCTCGTCCTAGAAATTATGAATCGCAGAGCGCAACTGAATCAGTTCGACAGTTAGCTGCATTGAGTTACTTATAACACATGCGTCTGTTTACATTAGTATTTATCGTCTGCTATGTAAGAGTAGTCAATCACCTACTACTGTTGCATTATGAGTTACTTTCTGGAAATATGAGAGGAGCAATAGTGACATTTACTGCATCAAGTATATCATGGAAGCACCATACAGCTGACCAGCTATAAACATTTTGTTGCTCGTAGTACACAATAATTTTAAGGAATTTTTGTTTCAATATTTTTCTCAGTATCTACGCACTATACATTAATCGGGTATTTTTTATAGCTTCAAATAAGTCATGAATTTAAGGGGGCCGGCCGCAGTGGCCGAGCGGTCTGCAGCGCGCTAGTCACGGTCTACATGACCACTACGGTCGGGGATTCGAATTCCCCCTCGGGCAGGGATATTTGTGCCGTCCTTAGTATTACTAGTTCATAAGTAGTTTGTAAGTTTTGGGGGCTGATGATCCCGCAGCTGTCATAAGCTTTAGAAACATTTGAACATTAAAGGGGTAAACATCACTGCCATAATCTCTGTCTCAGTGAACCGATTCCCCATGCATCATCTTGGGGACGCCATGGAAGAACTTGTCATTAGCAAGGCGACAGTATTCTTCTGATCGTCTCACAGTATCAGTGCAGGTAATGTGTATAATAATATCGTCGTAAACAGTGCGCTTAATAATGTAGAATGTACAGCATATTAATTATACGAAGACGGTAAAGAAAATCGTTCTGCAGCTTACGTAAACACTCGCACTTCTCTCGGAGTATAAGATTCTCAGACGTTAACGACGGCGTGTAACTCTGTCTGTGGAAGGCTTCCTCCTCGGCGGTGCTTTGTAAAGCGAGACGGGAGGGGCTGTCTTTTAAGTTAACAAGTATCTCCGCTCAAAAGACGTCACACGCAACGCCGCCAACAAATGCGACGCAACAGTTTGCGGTCTGCTCCGCAGTCACGCACGCCATCTTCCCGCGCAGGTCGGGTTCGCTCTTAACACACCGAATACGAGCTCGTTGTGTAACTCGATATCGCAACTCCCGAGATCTCCTCATTAACGGGATGGTCTCGCATTAAACTTTTCTGCTTTGCGAACCGTCTCGGCGAAGAAGGACATCAAAAATTTTTGTAGTTCCCTCGTAGAACCAGAGGAATCGCAATTATTCCATTTTTCCTTCCCACTTTGTTGCCACGTTATGTAACAACGTGTGTTACGAAACACCCAGAGTCTCGGAAATTCAGATTCGCATACCGACGAAGAAAAGCTCAATTTTTTCGTCGATTTTTCTCATTAAGGAACTAAGGAACTCCGAAATAATTTAACCCTTTCGTGACAGACTTAATTAAAATTCCGCGTGGATTGGGTACTAAGTCAGGCCATATTTTTGAATTTCCCGATGGACTCGAGGAGGAATAAATTTAAGGAACAATTTTTAGGCATTACTATCTGTTAAAATAAGAAAGTAAATATTATTAGAGTGACAAAAGAAATTTCTTTATATACAGCTTAAAAATTTTATGAAACTTTTCACAAAATGACTGAATACGTAGTACGTAGTGGTATTTCACTACCAATTTCTGCAGTGCGTGTATCGTCTCCTTGTGTTTTCTAGTTGTAGAACGCACACAGTCAGGAACCCCACTAACTCCTGATTTATGTATTTATTTACTTTTGAGTGCTTGCTTCCTCCTTCTCTTTGTACTTTACAAGCATCAATCATAAACTTTGTATAAATATTCTTTCGATCGTCTGTAGTATCAGTGCAGAAGATATATCTCTAACGATATCGCCGTAAACCGTGCACTTAATCGTATAAAATTTATGGTATAATAATTATACCAAGACATTTATTAAAAAACAGTTATATTTGATCTCACCATATTTTATTTTACTTTATTATATTATTTATTTAGTTTGGGTGAACTGTCTCCTCCCATCATTTCTGCAATACCAACTTCATAGTATGGAAAAAAAAATAAAGAAAGAATAAAAAATTGTGCCATCATATTATTTTTACTAACCTTATCACAGATCCCTGTTGTTTACAATGTATTCAGAAATCATTATACGAAGAGAGTTAAGAAATCGCTACGGTTGATGCATGTTAAATGGCTTGTCCTTGCACTGAAGATGGCCGTTCTGAAGTTGTAATAAATATGAATTAATAAAAAATTTCAAAGTTTATACGAGCAAAACTGCTAGTGTTTACTTTGGTTATAAGAAAAGAGATCTGATGAAATTTGCCTCAGTTATTATGGAATGGTTTTTATTACTGCGACACAAAATATACAGACGATGTCATCATCTGAGTGACTCTGAGAGTAGCTTATCTTTCTCGCTGTTGGTCGAATCGGACTACGGCACCGAATGAAGTATTTACATGTAAAAATGTAGACACCAGTATAAGCAGAACGTCAGATATAATATTCTGCATCAACTGGCCGTAAGGCAAAAAAAAAAAAACATTAAATGAATTTGAGAGTAGCCTCCTTTATAAATAAGTAAAAGCTCGTATTAGGATATTTCTAGGAAACAATATAAATAAGACAATGCCTTTACCGAGCTTTTCTGTTGCAGACAGAAAACAGCAGTACCGTACTTAAAACCATTAAACACAAGGCTCCTAATTCACAAGTGAAATAACTATACGATATCTCGCGCATTAGGTGGCAAACAATGAGTTTGTAGATATATTTAACGCTAGATCGCATCACCGCGCAGATGTATTTCCGTCCTCTTTGACTAATATATTTGTATACTGGACACGTATGTCTCGCTAGTCACGGAAGGGTAAAGAAATCATGTCGCAGGGGTTTCGTCGTCTAATGCCGATTACATCTCTTGCAATTAAACTAAGCTAGCGTTCTCTAACAGTCTTCTAACGGGTTTCTCTCGCAGAAAATGTTGCTGAAAGAAAGACTTTGCTTCTTATTACAAAGAGACTTCCAGAATCTAATATTTTCAAAGAAAAAGTGCTTAAGAAACACATGTTCCATTTTTCGAAAGTTCGCCATCTATGACAGTAGATCACGCGCAACAAATAAATTAATTTGGGGATGTATCACGTAGCTCAAAGTGGTTATTATTTCCAGAGAATATTAACACTAGCATTTATATTGTCATTGCGTACACTGCAGTTTAATTTCATAAATGTTATTGGAGCGTGTTATGCAAATGTAAAGTTGGTGGCTGTGAGACCTCACCGTACGTGTCAAGCGGAAGCCCTTACGCAACCCTTTGCATCCCAGGTAAACTGGTCCCACCTGTCAGATATAAGCGTGTAATTAAGCGCCATAGCCGTCATCGTAACTTAGGCAGTATGTGAAACAAATAAGACCCTGTCTTCCAGGCAGAAGTGCGGTGAATGAAGTTATTAAACCAGTGTTCCGCGCTTTACCTGCGTGACTACGAGGTGGCCGCTAACTATCGCACGCTGCTTAAAAAATCCACTTAGGGCAGCCTGATTGAGAGCGGGCCACGTCCATCACTGGCCGTGCCCGCGGTACATAAACATAATTTGTGAAATGCATGAGCTCGCCGTTAAGTTTTGTCATTCATTGAATTCACTTGCAATTTACTGTCAGAAATGTTACTAATGCCATAGTTGTCGATTACATCTACTTCGCAAGCCACCCGACGGTGTGTGGCGGAGGGTACCTTGAGTACCACTATCGATTTTCCCCTCCTATTCCAGTCACGTATTGTTCGCGGAAAGAAGGATTGTCGGTATGCCTCTGTGTGGGCTCTAATCTCTCTGATTTTATCCTCACGGTCTCTTCGCGAGATATACGTAGGAGGGAGCAATATACTGCTAGACTTCTCGGTAAATGTATGTTCTCGAAAGTTCGACAAAAGCCCGTACCGAGCGACAGAGCGTCTCTCCTGCAGGGTCTTCCACTGGAGTTTATTGATCATCTCCGTAACGCTTTCACGATTACCAAATGATCCTGTAACGAAGCGCGCTGCTCTCCGTTGGATCTTCTCTACTTCCTCTATCAATCCCACCTGGTACGGATCCCACACCAGTGAACAGTATTCAAGCAGTGGGCGAACAAGTGTACTGTAACCTACTTCCTTTGTTTTCGGACTGCATTTCCTTAGTATTCTTCCAACGAATCTAAGTCTGGCATCTGCTTTACCGATGATTAATTTTATATGGTCGTTCCATTTTAAATCCCTCCTAATGACTACTCCCAGATACTTTATGGAATTAACTGCTTCCAGTTGCTGGCCTGCTATAGTGTAGCTACATGATAAAGGATCTTTCTTTCTGTGCATTCGCAGCACATTCCACTTGTCTACATTGAGATTTAATTGCCATTTCCTGCACCATGCGTCAATTCTATGCAGATCCTCCTGCATCTCAATACAATTTTCCATTGTTCTAATCTCTGTACAGACGTTTAGTATGTCGCCATGACGCTGCATAGTAATAGTGAGGAAGTGGCTTTGATACGCGACTTACAAGTAGTCCTTCCAGTTTGGAATGAGACTACGCTCGTTCCTAGAACTCGTCAAGGGTGTCCACTCAAAGAAGTTTTAAAGCGCACTACCCTGAAAAATTCGGAGAAAAAAGAGCTTTAAAATTTAAGCGCAAACACATGAATCTTATATACTAGTCAATGAGGTCTGAGTAGGTCACAGTAGCTCAGGCAGAGTGATTGTTAGGCAGGTAATATGGTTTCGATCCTACCTGCAGAAAACAAGTTATTTATTCAAAACTTGTAAAAAGCTGTAATAATTTTTCAATAAATTTTATCATATAAAATGTTATCAATTAAATTATACAGAACTTTATTATATATATATATATGTGAAATGGCGGTTGCATCTAATTAAAATTGCGATTAGAAAATTTTCTTTTTAAAAGTCTAATAATGTAAGTAAAGCGTTAAATACTACTGTCATTATAATTTCATTGTAAAATTAGGCGATATTGTAAACTGTCGAAAGATTATAAATATTCACTGTAATATCGAGGAACCGATTTCCTCATGGAAGAGCAAAGTAGTGTTGTTGACCTATTGCGTGTATACAACAGGCAGACGGTCAGGGAGTTTCAAATATATAATAAAAGTTAAAACAACGTTTCATAGAGGTACGTTCTAACTCAAATCGTCCACATGACAGGTGTACGCGGTTCCACCTGAACTATTTGACCCTGATGAATCGTATGGTTAAAACTTCGGAACCCTTTTTCGTGGCATTTTCTGGATAGGACTTTGCGAGAGGACACTTTGGCGGTCTACTATTATCCTGAGAAATTCTACCCTGAACTGAATTTCCGAGACATAAGGTCTCCATGTTGGTCTCTCAGCTCAGATGTTCTTGTGGTTTTCACAATGGACGTAAGCAGGCCTGCCAATCCTTATCTTCCGTCGAACTTCTTACGCGGACCTTCGGCGAAGTTTAGCCGTGTCGAGACCAATAAGTAGGTCTACATCACCTCTAATTCATCAGTCTTTACATCTACTTTTAAAGTTCTCTGTGCGGCAGCATGAAAATTGCTAAGGCCCAAGCGATTTGCGAGGTAGACTGACCACGCCTCTGTTCCACTAATTAACCATCACTAGCTGAGATTTTGTGTGCTTAGCGAACCCTAGTAGCAGGCACTTGCACTCTCTATTAAAGGGCATGAGCCCCATCTGAACGTTAAACAATAATGCCGGTTCTCGTCGTTATGCATCCCTTGATTTAATAGGTAATTTATTAGTAAATGTTACAATTGGGGCATACCCTAAAACAAAAACTAAAGATGTACTAAATGTTTCTAAAATTTCGTAAGACCCTTTTCCCAAGTTGCATGACATTAATATCATAATTAAAGTTTAGGTAATTAAAACAGGAATTCCTGTAGTTCATTTAGAATGACTCCTAAAAACTTCCTGGTAATGTTTACTCTAGATTACGAAGTGCAGCCGTAGTGTAAATTGGCGATCTGTCTTGGTAAAAATATGCAAACAGTTGCTTTTATTTATGTTTTCTATTCGTAGATAGTTTTCGAGGCACTGTAGCCTCGTCATCGGTGGATAACATACAGGAGCATTATATTATCTTGCACCAAGTGCAGATCTACGCTGTGACGGTAGTCCGTGTTTTTTCTGTTGTTAAGAGCATATGCTCCTTGGGCAATGATGATATTCAGAAGTGACATATTGTTCTACACTTGGCGTCACAATTCTTCACATATCTTGAACAATAGATGTGAGTTATGTGAAAAATTCTGATACCAAGTGTAGCAACAATCTGTCATGTGTGAACATTATCAGTGCCAAAGGTACAACATGCATATGCTCTTACTATAGAAAAAACACAAACCACCTTCACACCGCAAAATAAATCGTCAGTCGATGGCTTACGTGGTTGATTTGAATATGGACTAAAAAGTCCGAAACCGCTGTTCAAAATCATACCGCACTTATGTGCAACTCCGACTGGTAGTTTTAGAAAACTGATCAAACTATCAAGTCGGTGCCTACATCAAGCTGTATGTTGGAAATTAGTGTCGTTATTGCATTGAAAATAGACTAGTGACGGCAGAAGACAGGGTAGAAATCGGCCAGAAGGTCGGTTAGCTGAAGTTGTCTGATGGTCTCCGGATATGCAAGCGCAGACGGCACCCGGAAGTGACGACCAGTCTTCCAACAGGCGCGGGGCTGCGGTCCGTTGCACTTGGACAGGTGGTGCCATTAAGACGCGGTACCTCAGGAAGCGCCAGCGCAGAACGGCTCGTCAGCTGCGCCTGACTCACTGCCCAACACCTGTCTCCTCTTCGCGCCATCTTGGAATGAGTGTTCGGAAAGACCTCGGCGCATCAAGCAGCTGTCTGCGGTGGCCGTGGCTTAAGTGGGCAGGAGGGAAAGTTTATAGTAATGTTGAAAAAGTTCGTAAACGTATTGGACCAAACTGCTACGGTCATCAGCCCCTAGACTTACAAACTACTTCAGGTGTTATCAAAAATGGGGTTCCACAAGTTTCGGTCTTGGGTCCTTTGCTGTTCTTAATATTTATTAATGACTTGCCATTCTACATTCACGAAAATGCTAAGCTAGTACTTTTTGCTGATGATAAAAGTATAGCTATCACACCTGACAAACAGGAATTAACTGATGAAATTTTAAATATCTTTCAGATAGTTATTAGGTGGTTCTTTACAAATGGACTCTTGTTAAACTTTGATAAAACACAGTATACACAGTTCCATACAGTAAATGGCATGACAACATTAATAAATTGAGACTTTGAACATAACTCTGTAGGTAAGGTAGAATATTCAAAATTTTTGGTGTTTGCATTGACGAGGGACTGAATTGGAAGAAACATATTGAAGATCTCCTGAAACGTTTGAGTTCAGCTACTTACGCTGTCAGGGTCACTGCAAAATTTGGTGGTAAACATCTCAGTAAATTAGCTTACTACGCCTATTTTCATTCACTGCTTTCATATGGGATCATATTCTGGGGAAATTCAACATTGTCCTGCAGACATTTATTTATGGATCTAGGGATCTTCACTGTAGCTTCAGAATACATATATTCACTCATGAAATGTGTTATTAACAATCCGGCCCATTTCAAAAGTCATAGCTACAACACTAGGAGAAAGGATAATATACATTATTCAAGGTTAAATCTAACTTTGACTCAGAAAGGGGTGAATTATGTTGCCACGAAAATCTTTGGTCACTTACCAAGTAGCATCAAAAGTCTGACAGATAGCCAACTGGTATTTAAAAAGAAATTTAAGGAATTTCTGAATGGCTACTCCATCTACAATGTAGATGAATTTTTAGATAAAAATTTAAAAAATTAAAAACAAAATAAAAAAATAAAATTTTTATTAGATTACTCCACACAAATGCCTTCAAAAAGGACTTCCTTACGCGTACATCAATATTAGATGTTAACAAATTTCTCTTTTTCAAGAACGCTTTTCTATCCACTACAATTCTGCGTTTTATATCCTCTGTACTGCGACCATCATTTGTTATTCTACTGCCAAAGTAACAAAACTCATCTACCGCCCCTTTATAGTTTCGTTACCTAATCTAATTCCTTCAACATCACCTGATTTTCTTAGACTGTACCCAGTTACCCTAGTTTTGCTCTTGTTTATGTTCATCTTATATGCTCCTTTCAACACACTATCCATTCCGTTCAACTGCTCTTCCAGGTCCTTCGCTGTCTCTGACAGAATTACTATGTCGTTGGCAAAACTCAATGTTTTTAATTCTTTACTCTGAACTTTAATTCCTTCTCCAAATATCTCCTTGCTTTCCTTTATAGCTTACTCAATGAGGAAATTGAATAACATTGGAGAAAGGCTACAACCCTGTCTTACTTCCTCCCCAACTACTGAGTTTGTGTCATAAACTTCGTATCTGCTGCGAGCGTAGATAAAATGTTTACCTTGTTTCTCCGGGGGCCGTCGAGCTTGTATTAATGGCCAGGACAAGCACTAAAACGTAGCCGGTCAGCGCTCTCGGCGCGTTAGGCAGCAGCAGGTGAGATACGGACTGCGCCTCCGCCTCTCATCCGCCCTTAAAGAACCCCCTTACCCTCGTCGTTCTTCGGAACAGCAGCGGAGTTTTGTTTTTCTTGTTCCGCGGCGCGGCGGTTCGATTCTCTTATCCGGCGCTGCGCTGCACCCGGCCGGAGAAGTATTAACTTTTAACCTAATGAGCTAAACTTGAAAAACTTTAATAATGTAGTCACATTTAATAATCTGTGCCGCACGTCTGGCTATTGATCTCGGGGCCCTTTAAGTAATGGCAGCATACCGAAGCCGGCGCCGGCGCGTCCGGAACTTGTTAGGGAAGTTCGCTCCGTTTGGCAATTTACTACGGCGGTGTGCGCGGCCGCCGCCTCGGTAACGAAAGAAAACTTGGGCGCTGTGTGCTCGACTCTCGCCGTGACGGCGCACTCGGGGCTTCGACGGCTGCCGATCGCAGCCGCTCCACCTGGCGCCGTCTTCCTGTTTGTTTCTCGACGACGACGACGCCGGTGCCTCGGCACTGATACGACGTCGCTGCACAGCTACCGAGGCCGGCGATAAACACTGGCCCGAGTGCAGGAGAACTTGCCGTCACCGGAGCAGATCCCGATAGCGCCACGCGTGACGTCATTACGACCTAGCACGCTGAATCGAAGGCGAAAGAGACTTTACGGCCGGGGGTGTAGATAGAAAAAAAATTAAAACCAATTCAATGTTATGGTTCAAATGTTCAAATGTTTGTACAGTCTATGGGTCCCAACTACGGGGTCATCAGTCCCTAAACTTACAAACTACTTATGTACTACTTACGAACTAGGACGGCACAAATATCCATGCCCGAGGGGGGATTCGAACCCCCGACCGTAGTGGCCGTGCAGACCGTAACTGAAGCGCCTTAGTCTCCTCGGCCACCGCGGCCGGCAATGTTATGGTTAAAGTTTATGTTATCAAGTCCACTTGTGACAGTTTCCTTGACAGTTTTTATATCTTAACTCACGTTACCGCGAGCAGCGTGCTAACTCGTCTAGTTGTAATCTACATCTACATACATACTCCGCAATTCACCGGAAGTTGCGTGGCGGAGGGTACACTGTACCACCACTAAGCATTTCCTTTCCTATTCCACTCCCTCCGTACGAGCCCTAATTTCTCTTATCTTGTCTTTGCTAATACCACGCGAAATGTAAGTAGGCGACAGCAAGATCGTACTACACTCAGCTTCATATTGCGGCCCTCTAAATTTCCTCAACAGAAATTCACGAAAAGAAAGTCGTCTTTCCTCCAGCGATCCCCAATAGAGTTGTCGGAGCATTATCGTGGCACTCGCGCATTGGTCGAACCTACCAGTAACAAACCTAGCTGCTCGCCTCTGAACTGCTTCTATGTCTTCCTTTAAACTGATCTGCTGCGGGTCACAAACACTTGAGCAATACTCAAGACGTGGTCGTACAAGCGTTTTATACGCAGTCTCCTTTACAGGTGAAGTACATATTCCCAAAATTCTCCCAATAAACCGAAGTCGGCTGTCCGCCTTACTCACAACTGTCCTTACATGTTCGTTCCATTTCATATCGCTCTGCAATGTTACGCCTAGATATTTGAACGACGCGACAGGTTTAAGAAGCTCACTGCTAATGCTGTATTCGAACATTATGGGATTGTTTTTCCTACTCATGCGCACCACCTTACATTTTTCTACATTGAGAGCTAGCTGCCATTCTTCGCACCAAGTAGAAATTTTGTCTAAGTCACCCTGTATGTTATTACTATTACTGACGATGCTGTGGTGTATGGGAGGCTGTCGTCTTTAATTAAGACGACAGCCTCCCATACACCACAGCATCATCAGTAGTAGACCGAACGCTGCACGTGAGGCCCGTAGGCATTTGTCACTTAATATTTGACTAACCTGGTGTCTTCTCTCTCGTAGATGTCCCAAGCGCAGAAGCAGCACATAGGTCGTAAACTCGAAGTTTTCTGAGGTGAGACTGAAACTGAAAGTGGTGGATACTGTGGCTATCTAACTACCATTAACGAAGTCGATGAATTCTTTCAGAGATGCCAGTGGGTCTTTTATTTTTACCAATCACATCAATACAGAAGCCACAAACTGCATGTTGACATCAATATTAGTTTCCTTTTAAAAATTTACAAAACTAACGTTGTTACAGTCATAACACACACTTTGACATACATTCCACGCACTTTACAAATATTTTTAGCCGCATTATCGACCGATTAATAAAAGACTGGTTATCGCAAGTGCCGCTAGCTGTTTACCGTGTCGGGGCTCGCAGTGAACTAACTAGCAGCTGGAGCTGGGCTCCACGCTAGCGCCTAGAGTTTTGGCGCCAACCGACACTTCTATAATATAGCGCCACTCTCATTCTTTACCTAAAATACTTAATCTTATAAATGTACAAAACAATAGTATAATCACAAACAATTAATTAACAAACATTATGGCAATAGAATTGATAACTGAATTTTTATTTATTAAAAAATTAATAAAATAGCTCGGAGGTTGTGGCGCTTAAAGATATAGCAACAGCCAATCAGATCACTGTTAGAGAAAGGGGCGGAGTTTTCCCACGGGACCGTACTTACTGTACCATCTGGCGACTATCTGGCACAGCCACTTCCTACTATCCCATGTCTATTTCATTATAAGTAAATGAAATTATGAAAGACAGTACCGCCACAACCTACACCGGAGGACAGCATTTAACTGACTGAGCTACGTTGAAATTAGTCGATACACGGCCCCTTTCACCTTCGCCACAACCTGCAAAGTTCCAGACCAGACGCGGAAGACATCCACGTGATCACAGTATTGCGGCAGCCAACGCGATCTCCAGCTGACTGGTTGGCCGCAGTTTGACACCTCTGATTACTTCGACTTTTTTAGTTGGACATCAGATATGTGTTGGTAATGTTACTCCATTTACTGACATTCCACATTTTCCCCTTGTACACTTCCTTTATTAATGCTACGAATGCAGAGTTCGGACAGTCGTTCAGAGTTCACTTAGTTGCATATATAACTGTCTGGCTGAATCGATTGTGAGGTCGGAGGAAGACGAGGGCATACCACCTCCAACAGCACCACGATTGTTACTGCGGAGGTAACACGTCACGTACTCTAATGGCACTCAGTTAGTACTCCAGGAAGTTCACTTCTTGATAAGCCAGTCTAATGAACGTATTCACGAGGCGGCACCGCTGTCAGTCAGTATTAACAGCGACGAAGAGCTAATTAGAGGCGGAACACCGACTAGGATTGGGGGAGGTTGGTGCACACTCGCATACGTGCTAGAAGGTTTTGATGAGGACAGAAAACTGTCTTGTCCTATTCAAGAAGAATCGATGTAGCGTTCGTCTTAAGGAGACGTGTTCGTGGAAACAGACAAAAAATTTGCCTTACATTTATCTTCCACAGTTTCTAAGTCTCCGCTGTCTTTTACAATGACCTGTTATCTAGATGCTAAAACAGGTCGTATTTTGCGCAGGTAATTGATTTTTTTACACTGAATAATTTCTTCTTATAACTAGTTAAAATTTAACAATATAAATCTTAACTAACTTATGAAATGAAACTATAAATAATAATTAGAAAAATTAATTAAACAATACATATCCATTTAAGAAGAAGAAGTGAAGACAAGAGCAAGTACAGACGTTTATGTTGAAAAACACAGAACGAAAGAAATTGAGATACTCAAACAGTCATGTCCATGTATTGTAAGAATTTTGACAGTTGTTGACGCTGGCTACTACAAACAATAGAAACCTTACTCTAGGCGGTGTGTTAAAATGTGCAGCTACCCTGGACTCCGGCTAGACGGACGAGCGGAGAGAGTACGCCGACTGTAGACCGACTAGCAGCGCCCGGCGTATCTAAACAGCGTCTTCTGAATTTTGTTGAATCAATCTTACTAATCTCATATTTACTCATTCAGTACCTCAAGGTACACTAACTGCATAAATATAATTTATAGATTTCTTGTAAGTTAAGTCCATAATGGAAATTGTGCTACCTCACCACAGTATTGATATAAACAACAATATAAAAAACAATAAATTTCCCGCTTGATGGTGCGATATGAAATAATTATTTTAAAAAATACCAGTTTCATTCTTTGATGTAAAATGATCAGCGCAGATTGCTTTTCATAATGACTCATGTATCCGAATAAAACAAATAATGGTGAGCCACATAAAATAACTAAAAAGGTCTTCGCCGTGGTGGAGTAGCCGAGTGGTGGAGTAGCCGTGGTGAAGTAGCACTGCGGAGTGCACGGTTGCGCGCCGTTGGAGGTTCGAGTCCTCCCTGGGGCATGGGTGTGTTTGTTCTTAGGTTAGTTTACCTTAGTTTAGGTAGTTTGTAAGCTACGGACTGAAGACCACGCAGTTTGGTCCGATAGATTTACAAATATTTGAAAAAGGTCTTCCAGTACATGTTACAAGTTTAAAATGAGTTCATTTTACAAACGATTGACATTTTTCGCAGCTGCACAGTAATGATAGCAAAGGAAACGGCACCTAATTGAAAATCTCTTGTGTTATTTACACTACAGCCTGATCCCGAAGTTCAGTGACCACAGATTTTTTTCCCTAAGGGACATAACTGCGGGTTCATCAGTCCAATCTACTTATAAACTACATTATACTAAAGACTATACAAACATTCATGCCCGAGGGGGGATTCGAACCCCCAACGGGGAACTGTCCCGCGCATCGGAGAACACCGCCTCAATGCGCTCTGCCACCGCCGCGGGCCTGTTTTCTTGTCATGATGTGTAGTCACATCACTAGAAACCTCTATTCGGTTGATCGGTCGGAGTATTTTAACTATCGTCCTCGCGAATGGGAGACCACACGTCCTCCGGTTCGAAACAGGTTATTCGTATGTACTCAGGCCTATGCCCTGACCGTGTTTCAGTAGAGATCCATTCAGCGTACCTCCCGCGACCTTCGAAAATCCGCAATAGAGGACAGCTAATAATCGATAGGTACGCATTCGAAGCAAGGTCGCTAACGATCGCCCTCGTGCCCACTCTGACGCACCCTCTCCCTAGCAAAATGTCGCAGTAAAGCGGCGTCCTTCGGAACCCACTAAGCCCTTCAGGCACTCTAAAGAAGGTGCTCCGGTGCTACTGCGGAATCTTCGAACGCTTTGGCAGAAGGAAGGAAAAAAAAGCAGAGGGGCAGAGAGGCGGCGGCCTAAATCCCTGCGGCGTCACCCCGCGCTTGCTCTGCCCTGTCCCCTCTTTCCATTTTTTCTTCCCTTTGCTATCCCTCTCTTCCCCGCTTGCCACCGTAAGCGCGCGCCGTTCCTTCCCTGCAGATTGGTCGCCGCGGCATTATACAAAACTTGCGGCTGCGCGTGCGATAAAGATTCCCGGAGACACCGCCGGCTCTGCGGTCTAATTGGGCGGCGGATTGCTTTTGTTGAGCGCGTATTGGCGGCGACTGGGGACGCCCGCACCTGCCGACAGCTCGCCGCTGCGCTGTGGCGTTTGTGTGCGGCGCAGTCGTACTACAATTCCAGTCAGTCGCAGACTTCGACAGTCCAAATGCTTCGTTCATTTACATAAAGATTTCCGTTGTTTTGGGATTTATAAGGGCTCTAAACAGCAGGGTCATCAGTCCCCTGTTCCTAACTGAGAGCAGTGCAAGTACCAAGCGAGCTATCGTGCCTAACACCGGCCACGGCGCTGTCAGCGACACGAAGCCTACTCATTAATGGCACTCATACAGAAACGTTTGAGTAGCCTAATATCAAACCTAATGGCCGATATTTAGTTAGCAGTCTATCCTGAAGGAACTTTTTCCACTCTTTTCATTGACGAAGTCCGTTTTCTTTTTTTCTTTTTCTTTTTTAAAAAAATTGGCGTAAATGTGATATATCACACGTTAAATTTGACTGTTCACATCGAAAGTGGACACTTACATAGCCGGCCGCGGTGGCCGAGGGGACTGAGGCGCTCCAGTCACGGCCGGCCGCGGTGGCCGAGGGTACTAAGGCGCTCCAGTCACGGTCTGCACGGCCACTACGGTCGGAGGTTCAAATTCCCCCTCGGGCATGAATATTTGTGCCGTCCTAGTTCGTAAGTAGTACATAAGTAGTTTGTAAGTTTAGGGACTGATGACCCCGTAGTTAAGTCCATAAACTTAACAAACATTTGAACATTTTTGACACTTACATAGGAGTTTGATATCAAATGCGGACACTTGTTAAATGTTTCTAAATCTATCGGACCAAACTGTGTTGGGAACAGTGTTGCTAAACCTATGCAAATAAGTTGTGTGACCTCTTTGTGCATGGTGGTGGCTTAAAACGTGGTTTTTAACCCTGTTTATATATTTTGCATTAATGTTCTTCTTATTGTAAAGAAAATGTTCAAATGTTTGTAGGTCTATCGGACCAAACTGCTTAAAAACTACTTAAACTAAGGTAAACTAACCTAAGAACAAACACACACACACACCCATGCCCCAGGGATGACTCGAACCTCCGACGTCGAGCAGCCGCGCGCTCCGCAGCGAGGCGCCTTAGAACGCTCGGCTATTCCACCTCGGTGGGACACTTGTTCGATGAAGCAGTGTGTACCAATGGGAACACGGTATATGATCACGTGATTTCGAAAATAAGACATGGCGACAGCATGTGCCAGGTACTAAGACGTATTCGTCCGTACTTAAGTTTTTCCGTAATTTTTATATTATTATTACTAATAACCATCTTAAAGCGAGTAAAATGGAACATAATATAACACCAGTGTCCGAAGGAAAAGCTAGGAAGCGGTTGAGACAACCTGAAAAGTGGAAAATAAACATTGAAAAGAAACAAAGGTAAGACCAGCTTGTGAGCTACACTGTTCTACTGTAAGGTGTGTTGTACGAAATTATCATTTGTTGGAAAGATGTTCGATGTCAGAAATAACGTAAGGATATTTACGGAAAAATCTGGCGACAGTTTCAACAGATCTTAAGCTAATAATTTTAGAGATTCAGTGCCATAACAATTCATATTGTATATAAAATTAAAAAGATTATTATGATTATTGTAGTTCTTCATTTTTCCAATATGTTCAGAATTTAATATTTTCCTCTTTATGTTGATATTCCTATAATTTCCCATATTATACACCTCCAAAAGAATCTCGTAGGCAGTAAGCGAATCTCTGTCTATCAAAACCGGACATCTGTAAGCATGTTCACATCAAAAGGGGACACCTACACGTTTTGGTTTCAAAGACAGACGTCTGTATTTTCAAACACAATTTGAAGGTGCCTGAGTAATCAAATTTCTGTCAGCCACTTCCAGGTATAAATCCTCGAGTATTAAAGTTGATAATAAACATATTAGCTCTCCGTTTCGCAATAAGAAATGAGGTTTATCTCAGTTTCTGGAAAACGACAAATGTCCGTCTTTGATAATATGCTACTCATTTATGCTTCATGTAATGACGAAAAACAAGAACATATCAACATAGGTAAATTTGTTTTAACATTTACATGAAAAATACACGCTGTCCGCAGTGGGTATCTCCGCGTGTCTCGCGTTGCGGGGCATGTAAGGATGGCAGCACAAACAAAGCGCACCTGTGCGTGTTCCGTGGACCTGCAGTGGTAGTAGGTGGGGGCAGTGTTGCGTGTGCGCTACTGCTGCTAATTATGTTATTGTCTTGTTCTTGTATACGCTCAATGTAGTGAAAATGCTTACTGTTGGAGAGAGAGTCCTTTTTAGTTGAAGAGGTTTTTCGGGCTGTAGGAAATTTCACGGAGCATGTGAGACGACAGTATAGATTGAATTTTCCTACGTCGGGCTGTCTACGTCGCGACACTGTACGTGATTTAATTCGAAAATTCCGGACAACAGATTCAGTTCGTGATGCACCAGTGCTTTCCTTACACCTCTGCCCATACTAAAAAAACTCCCAGCCAAGAGCCGGACAGGGAACACTAAAGTGGGACATACATTAAAAGTGCTGGAGAGGAGTGAGAACCTCTGTGAACATCTAACTGGAATTATAAAAACCTACTGCGCCCATAAACGTAAAACATAGTCAACCATATAGGCATCTCACCAAGAATTAATGGAAGCGCAGCAGGTAGAAAGAAACGCAGTCCTAGGGGGATTAAAATGGAACAGTTGAATTGAATGTGGACCACTGTGAAGGTAGCGGCACTTGCCGGGCCCTCTCGATGAAGGAGGTATGGCCAACACGTAGGCGACAGACGGCAACGGCGTCCCTACGGGAGGCCCTCAGTGAGGACTTCCTCGCTGCCGTAGAGAGGTTGAGCGCGCGGAGCTTGTTCGGCGTGTCCGAGGCGGACCATTCAGCACTCCAAAGTCCAAGGACCTTGCGGTTCAACGCTAATCGGATATCCTTTTCCGGAAGACCAAACTCCAGCGGCCGTCACATGGTGCTAGCTTGGTCAGCCGATCGATGCGTCCGTCCCTCGGGGTACCAAGGCGGCGCCGCGTGAGAGAAGCCGAGCGGTCTGCAGCGCCACGTTGCACATCGCGCGGCCTCCCGCGTCGCAGGTTCGAATCCTCCCTCGGGCATGGATGTTTATGCTGTCTTTAGTGTTGTTGTTGTGGCTTTAGTCCGCAGACTGGTTTGATGCAGCTCTCCACGCTAACCTGTCTTGTTTTCCTTGATGAGGGCATCCTTCTCAGTAGTCCTCGCCCGGAGATCCGAATGGGGGACTATTTTACCTCCGGAATATTTTACCCAAGAAGACGCCATCATCATATATTCATGCAGTAGAGCTGCATGTCCTCGGAAAAAGTAATGACTGTAGTTTTCCCCTTGCTTTCAGCCGTTCGCAGTAAGAGCATGGCAAATCCATGTTAGCTGATGTTAGTGCATGGCAAATCCATGTTAGCTGATGTTACAAGGCCAGTTCAGTCAAAATGTTCAACTGTTTGTAGAGCTTATGGGACTTAACTACGGGGTCATCAGTCCCTAAACTTACAAACTACTTACGAACTAGCTAATACTAAGGACGGCACAAATATCCATGCCCGAGGGGGTATTCGATCCCCCCCCCCCCAGCTTAGTCTAACATCCAGACTTTTGCCCCTGTAAGTATTGAAAAGGCTGCTGCCTCTCTTCAGGAACCACACGTCTGTCTGGCCTCTCCACAGATATCGTCTACCTCCGCTGTGGTTGCACTTACGGTACGGCTATCTTTATCGTTGAGGCACGCAAGCCACCCCAATTCGACAATGTCTGTGGTTCATGGGGGTGGGTCTTTAGTGTAAGTTAGTTCATGAGTAGTTCGTAAGTTTAGGGACTGATGACCCCTCAGTTATATCCCATAAGCTTTACAAACATTTGAACATTTTTGAACCAACGTGGCCCGGGGTCTAAACGAAGGCCATTGAACGGCAAGACTCGCTGAGAGTGAAGGTAGCGGCATCAATAGACCGCACCAGGGGGTCAGTAAAGATTATTTTACAGCAAGAACTGTCGTCAGTATCCGCGTTCGCCCGGTGTGCATTTATTCCATTCTTCTTTTAGTCCGAATTACAGATTTACAAGTACCGTTCAATAGTGTTGAATTGAAAAGTCATTTTAAACTGTTGAAAACCGTGCAAGAGTAGGAAGACTGGTTGTCAGGCAACCCGCAATACCGTGCAGCAGTCCGAACTGCATAGGCATCAGGTGCGCCCATACGGAAAAAAAGGGATTGCTAAGTTATGCTAAGTATTTCGCTATCCATTCCAAGTAAAAGAAGATCGAATAAATACACACCTGGCAAACTCGGATACTGACGACAGTGCTTACTGTAAATTATATATATATATATATATATATATATATATATATATATATGTGTGTGTGTGTGTGTGTGTGTGTGTGTGTGTGTGTGTGTGTGTGTGTGTGTGTGTGTGTGTGGTGAGTGTGTGTGTGTGTGTGTGTGTGTGTGTCATTATTCGCGATGACTGCGTGTTTCATCTACTTCACTGCAGATGTTGTGATAACGTTCGGCCTCTTACAGGAATCCGAATAGTTTAAAAGATAATTAGAATAAATTTTAAAAACCGATCAGCTGCTGGCAAGAAAAAGATTCAGATGGTGAGAGGTTCTTCATTGTACCTGTGCTTACGCGTTTGAGGCAAATGCCCTCTTCAGAGCACCATGAATGAAACTCGATAAATTTGAAAAGCATGAAATGGCCATTTAATAAAATACCTACTATAATTTAATAGTGATATTACGTGGTTAATCATTGACCATTAGATGCTTTTCATGTTTATCGAGATTTTTCATGATGCTCTGAAGATTACCTGAAACGCGTAACAATAAAGAACTTATCACCTTCTCGGTGTTTTCCTTGCCAGCGGCCTACCGGTTGCTTTATATTTATTACAATCAAGGCACCACATCTCTACCAAGAATGCAAGTCTGACTTACAAGCATAAGAGGACAGTAGCGTGTAGTTAAGGCGAGGTTGGAAAATACGGTACGAGGTTATGTCAGAGACTGGGAGATGAATGGGTGGTTAGAGGTGGGGGGGGGCGGACGAGGAGAAGGAAACAGCGGATAAGTAGAAGGAGAAAGCAGAAGAAGAGGAGGCAGAGATAGATGGCTAGGACGAGAGAGACAGAGAGGGGAGACGAGTACATGGATTAACAGGAGATCCGAATAAATAAACAGCCGGGCAACGCTAATGCAGATAGAGGCCTACTCATAGAGATGGGGAATTCCTGGGTAGACATATTAGAGCGATTGTGGGATATGTTTTCAACTCCCATTCCTATTTAGCAGTAGCGAAGCCTGATGGTTCGGTAGTTAGCGAATGAAAACTGCGCTGGCATTGCCCAGTACGATCAACTTGCAAAGGCTTCTGGAATACTAACAAATGGTACAGTCCGTTCGCAAAACGTCAGTACTGTACATCACTTATCTACGTGCCTCTGCAATGTAAACATGTTAGTATGTCGTGTGTAAAGAAAAGCGAAATTTATGTTTAAAATTGGGTAAAGGTGAATAATGTATTAACGCCCAACTGAGGGAGTATATAGCCTACTCTTTATCTGTTCGTAATTTATTGTAGGGCATACCGTCGTTGCAAAAACCGTCATAGGGAGAGAGCTGAATTGTCTTGTATGTGACTACAGCTGTTAATTTGTGGCTACATAATTATGCAAAACTGGCGTTAAGCAACGGCAGGGAACTAATGCGTATGTTCAAGTCGATTGTCTAAAACCGTCCCTGTAAGCTGGACACATAGCAAAATGACAGGAAGGAGCAATCACAGTGCACATTTGCAATGTAAATGAACCAGAATTGTTCATCATCTCCACAGGAAATGGTCTGTCACTCAGTGTCATGTCACAAGGCGTTAAGACTGTAGTTCGATATCACTGTTCCGTGAATGTTATAACATTCGACAGTGAAAAATGTGACCTGAAATTAGGCAACTACGTTGCACCTTGACATCGAAACTTTTTGCACGAGGAGAAAAAAATTAAAGGTTGCCTTTAGGCAGAACTCGTTAATTTCGCAATCAAACGCAACTCGAGTGGCTGCCTCTAATGCAGTCACTTGCGTAATTGGGTACTCGTAAATAAAATGCGGTCTTTGGAAACCCAGTTTAAGACGTTTCGCGATTTAATTTGATACAAAGGCTTTTGAATCGGAAACTAACTTTAGAGCGAAGTTTGTGCGCCACCTGTGCTGTCGAAAGTTTAGCGAGGGCGCTATTCAGAGAGATTGGGAGCTGTTGTATCGCGGGGCGGAGTACAACTGGATTTGGAAACAAGTGAAGTTGCGGCTGCTTTGTTCGTCGTTACCGCGGTGAACCCCTCACCCCGTCGCGGCGGTCCTTTTGTGCACCCTCGCGTGTCGCGGTGGCTTTGCTCGCCGCTTTGACAGCTGCAAACAGATGACAGTATAATGAGCGCGAAACACTCATTACTTCCTCTTCCAAACTGCATATATAAAGGAAAACGAACATTCGGCGAGAAAAACTTGCTCATCACAGTAACTGGCTGACGTGTCCTAAGTTGGTATTTTGTGGTGCTGAAGAACCGGAGCAGTACATGTTAGTGACCTAAGGCTTCAGTGGTCTGTTCGTCGCAACATTATATAGTGGATGGGCTGTGAAAATGATCGCGTGTATACGGAAAAAGAATAGCAGAAACTTGCTAAGTGCGGCCAGTGATGCGACACATCAAATATTTCTAAACCTATGGGACCAAACTACTGTGATGATCGGTCCCTAGTCTTTGTAACTACTTAAACTAACCTGACACACACTGCAGGGTGAATCACCTAACACTTGCACCACAAATATTGCGGAAACGGTAAGAGCGATTGATGTGCGGCTATCACAGAATGGATTGGTAGTCAGGGGCTCGTATTTTTAGCCAACAAACACATTGTAATATTGAAACTTCCAGGCAGATTAAAATTGTGTGCCGGAACCGGGACTCGAACTGGGACCTTTGCCTTTCGCAGGCAAGCACTCTACCTACTGAGCTATCCCAACACGACTCACGATGCCCCACAACTTTACTTCCGCCAGTACCGCGCCTCCTACTTTCCAAACTACTGGCGGAAGTAAAGTTGTGAGGCGGCATCGTCAGTCGTGTCGGGATAGCTCAGTCGGTAGAGTGCTTGCCTGCGAAAGGCAAAGGTTCCAGTTCGAGTCCCGGTTCCGGCACACAATTATAATCTGCCAGGAAGTTTCCTATCAGTGCACACCCCGCTGCAGAGTGAAAGTTTCATTCTGGAGACATTGTAATATTTCTTAGAAAGTGTATTTTTTATGCAAACATACAGTTTTTTAAATGGATCAATGCTTGTTTTTGTCATGCTCTGGAATTTTTTATACTAGCTGTGTACAAAGAATTTTGAATGACATTTTTATCACGTTTAATTAGGCAGATACAGCCATTCAAAGTTTTTGGGGTGGAGGCTATGACAGCGTAGCTAACTGGCTGGTGGTCATTGGACAGTGGGCCGTGCCCCAGGGGCTAGCCACTCGGCCAGTAAGCTACGCTATCGCAGCCTCCGCCGCCGAAACTTGGAACGGTTGTAACTGCCAAACTAAACGTGATAAAAATGTCATTCAAAATGGTGTCAAAAATCCAGTGCATGATAGAATCAACCGTTGTTTCATTTGAAAACTGTTTGCATAAAAAATACACGTTCTAGGTATTTTTACAATCTGTGTATTGACTACCAATCCATTCGGTGAAAAGCACACATCAATAGCAGTTTCCTTTTCCGCAACATTTGATGTGCAAGTGTTAGGTGATTCACCCTGTATATGCCCGAGGGAGGACTTGAACCTTGGCAATTAAACAACAATTCCTAGATGGAAATGTAGCCAAAATCGATTTTTTGGAGTCCTTTATTTTTTTCAGATGTTCAAATGTTTGTAAATGTATGGGACTTGCCCACTCTGCTGATCAGTACCTAGGCTTACAAACTACTTACACTAACTTACACTAAGGACGCCACGCCCAAAGGAGGAATCGAACCTCTGACGGCGAGCTGCAGGGCGCTCCGCCGCTAGGCGCCTTGGATCGCTCCAGCGCCATCTTTATTTTCTGATTAACTGAGTCATCATCTTCAGATCAGCACTGTCGACAAATATTGGCCATTTTCTTGTACTTATTTGAAGTAACGTTAAAATTTTCATGATAAACATCGCATGATTTCATAAAAGTATATAAAAATGTTCGTGTTTAAACATTTTGACGCAGTCATAAACAATAATTAAAATTTTAATTTGATTCATGACTTCGTACAATGTTTACACATGAACATTTTAACGTTACTTGAAATATGTACAAGCAAATGAGCAATGTTTATAGACAACGCTGACGTGAAAATGATAACTTTGTTAATCGAAACCGGTATGCAGAAAGTGGACTGGCTACATTTCCGATTGGGAGTTGTTGTTTCTCAATTAGATAGCCTCCTTCCTGCAATTCAGGTAATGGTTACGCTTGACCCTTCCATACGGTTTTTCCAGATGCCAATAATCTTCTGCAATCAGTCCTGAAACCTCATCACTGAAAGACACAGAATATGATGAAAACAGGCGTGAAATATGTGTGAAATTCACGTTGGCGAGCATCTGCCCTCGCCGCAGCTGGCTGCCAAGTGACGTAACACGTCGCTGACCAGCAGCAGCGTACTTTGCCGAATTGCCTACCATGGCCTCCACACTCAATTGCGGGCCTTGCACCCAGAATCAGAGACGGGCCCTCCCTCCGCCCCCCCCCCACTTTTGATTGCAACAAGACTTACATAAAGGGACAAGTTATTTCAACAAGTCCCAATGACCAGCCCTAATAGAGAAAAAGTATAAAAACTCTGAACATTAAAAAAAAATCGCATAATTTAGTTCAGCAGCATAAGCACTCTCTGTTCCAGTGAATGTACTCGACAAGGAGAAGACATTGCATACTATGTTAATACTAAGGTGGTCATGTTTTCTAGATCCAAATTCGGGACACATTATAAGTTTTGAAATTTGTATATATATTTTCATTATATTAGAAGAAGATTTTAGTGAAAGTAATAATTATAAAATATTAGTTTAAGCTGTTACAAAAAGTAAATTAATTTACGTTTTATTACTACTTTATATGATGAAGGAATGCGATTAGAGCAACTGAATTTAACAGTGCAGTGCATTTTCTTCAGCAAGTCTGTATTTTTCAACAACATATGAAAAAATTCTTCGCAAGTTTCATAATAATTTTCTCTAGTTACTAATATTGATTTCACAGTTTCTACGGCAAGCTGTGTTTTGTTACTTGTCCATATATTTATTATTCCTGTTGGGAAAATACCCTTTCAGTCATAGCATTATTTCCGGAAAGGCATAAGAGAAAGTGCACTAGCTTAAGCACATTTGAAAATGGCAGATGATTCTGTCTGAAATGTGAAATAATATCAATCCATCTTTGACCTGGAAAATTCACTGATTTTATCACTGGTATACTGCGCGTATACTCAGTGGAAACAGTTTCGACAGTTTGACATAAGTATCTTAAGTCTAAGCAACTTTTTGTCTAACAGTTTCCCATCATAATTACAACTAATAACAAAATAGACCGATACAGGTGAGAAATTTCTAAATCGGAACATAATTGTTAGATCCGGGATAAATATGTGTATCGAAATACCTTTGAAAAAATTCTGGTTAGACACACAAAAATCGTGACTGGCCCGAAAAAATCGGTACGGTTGGGCGCCTTATTTAAAACACACATAAAATACCAACCAATGGCAGAAACTAAGAGCATCAGTCGAAGCATTCGTTTAAGATGAGCGGTTTATCACAAATGTCTACTGATATTGCCTGCAGAATCTACTAAAACTTCGTTTAATGAAAAATATTCAACACTCTTTTTCTAGTTTGTTTTTAATTTCAGTAACCAAGAAATTGAATCAAGTAGGGCCGGGCTCGGTCCTTCAGCACCGGGCCCTGGACCCATGGGTCCAGCCAGCCACACCCTTGTGGGGGTTATCTTGCCTACCTTTCGAGTGTAGGTACTTTGTCAGAGACTGAAATAAAACTCGGTAATATTCTCGATTCGAGTTTGTTCGTCCAGAGACTGAAGCAGAGAGCGAGTAAATTTAGATGTGGCCAATATTTGGCAACGTGTATGAGGTGCGAGCCGTTGCTGGTAGCGCGAGGCAACGCGCAGCACGGTAGCCGAGCGGGGCGCCAAAGCGAGTGTTGTCGGCTAATGGCAGCAGTGGTCTCACGGCGGGGCGCCACACCACGGAACACTCTCCGCTCAGCGCTGCGTGTCGCGCGCCACACCGCAGCCGACTCCACCGACACCTGCTACGCTACAGTCGCCTTCCGCTATTACTTTCCTCGAGGCCGGCGCTTGCCGAGCGGACGTTGCATTACTTCAGCTGTCACCGAACGTCAACCAATCACCAGTCGTCGATTGCACTTCGCGGTAAAACGTGTATACTATGATATCAGATTGGAATTTCTTTGCTGCTGAATGTCAGTGTCCGTGTCGAGGCCCCACAATTCCGTATACGGCCGACTGCGAACAGTGGGCAAACTGAAGAGCACCTCGGCGGCCATTATGGTGGCAAACTTCCGCGCCAACTTTAAATGAGCTGAAGACTCTTTTTGATTAGACGGTGTATTCAATTAAGTCACGAAACTATGTCTCATTTAAATATATAACTAGAAAACAGCTTCAGACTTTTTGAATATACAGCAACTATCTGTTGTGTGTAAATTTGTTACACATACAGTGTAGAAATCCGCCAACAGCATTTCTTCTTCCCAATTAAACCGAATTATAACTTTTAGCTTTTTAGCGTTCTAAGTGCAGGATACGAACGGAACTTGACGTCAGACACGATTTTTATCACTTTCTCAGTATATTCTTTTTTATATAATGATCGCGTTGCCCAAGCGAGTGCTATTACACGTATTTTTGGGGAATTAAACATCAGGGACTGATTACCACACAGTCTAGTCCCGTCTAAACAACATCAACGACAATTAAACATCAAATACTTAAGCAAATAAACCAGTTATGAAATGACGGTAACTCGCAGAAGCAAATCACGCGGGTCTGCGCGCTCTCGCGTCCTCTCGCTGTTACCCGTCAGTCTTCGGAAAAAAGCTGACAAACTAAGAGGCGAGGGATCTGCGAACTAGTTCGCGTAGTTCGCCTGTGGGAGCGCTCTTCCGAATCAGTTCGTTCGCGAACTACACAAGACTAAAATATTAGCATCTTTAATTTTGTAGGCCAAATACTTTACAGTAGCGTGAACTGCTCAAAAGTCAGCAACTATCGTCAACTTCACAATGTGCATCCATTGTGGCTATGTGTCATTCATGTATGGAACTATGCACCGTTCTGCAAACCTCTGTTTTAGTCGATGCCTTAGCATCGATTTCCACAAACTGTTCCTCTCTGACGGGAAATCCCCTAGGCAGTCGCAAATTTGGGGCGATATACCATAACCACGCAATTTGATTAAAAGCCGTTTGTGACATACGCTGTGAAACTCCTTCTGGAAATCAAGAAATACAGAATCATGCTCCAAGGTGCCTCGTATCAACCCGTCCGTGCCATTTTTATTTACCTCGCGCTGTGCCTCCCCACCAGGTACGATCGCCACATCCGAAGGTGAAGGGTCAGAGTAAGGGGCGCACACACGTACAGTTCCTGGCAGAGCAGTTCCGCAGGATGGCGGACAGAGACGTGACAGAGACCGCCAACAAGGGCCGTGTGCGGCTGTTGTCCGGCATGGCTTCCGCCGTGCACTGTGCGAGGTTCGGGATCGGCCACTGTCAGGCAGGGCTGCGTGCTTCAGGCACTAATTAGCGGCGCGCCGCCATTGCCGCCACCGTACGTGACACGGTCCGCCGTATTCCACAGACGTCGCCGTCCCTGCATTCTGCAAATTAAGGGACACGTCACTTCATCACCAATTCACATACCGGATACTTCCAGCTACAGTGACCTCGTCACGCGTTCACCACATTACCACGGGAAATATTTCGTAAATAAATACTAATTCCACAAACCAGTGTTTTGCAGCTCGTCGGTATACACGCAAAAAACTGACACAACGCGTGGAATTAGAGATCCCAAAATGTCTTATATACCTGAATTCGAAAAAAAAAAATCTGTTGCAGTGACATTCAAACCACCGACCCTGTCGTTGTTAAGCCGGAACGCTACCATCTGAGCTACAGATGCTGCATCTGTTTTCATGATTGTACTTTGCATAGCTCGAAAATCGAATTTTCTCGAGAATTTTTGAGAGGCGTCGAATGGCTTTGGCTGATAGTTATTTAAGTTCTGAATACAGGATGTTACGAAAAGGTACGGCCAATCTTTCAGGAAACATTCCTCACACACAAAGAAAGAAAATATGTTATGTGGACATGTGTCCGCAAACGCTTAATTTCCATGTTAGAGCTCATTTTATTACTTCAAGTACATTAATCATGGAATGGAAACACGCAGCAACAGAACGTACCAGCGTGACTTCAAACACTTTGTTACAGGAAATGTTCAAAATGTCCTCCGTTAGGGAAGATACATGCATTCACCCTCCGTCGCATGAAATCCCTGATGCAGCCCTGGAGAATGGCGTGTTGTATCACAGTCGTCCACAATACGAGCACGAAGAGTCTCTACAATTGGTACCGGGGTTGCATAGAAAAGAGCTTTCAAATGCCCCCATAAATGAAAGTCAAGAGCGTTGAGGTCAGGAGAGCGCGG
Organism: Locusta migratoria; assembly: GCA_026315105.1. NCBI lineage: Eukaryota > Metazoa > Arthropoda > Insecta > Orthoptera > Acrididae > Locusta > Locusta migratoria. The sequence goes on along the minus strand of CM048745.1, from coordinate 459,531,316 downwards.
AGGCCATGGAATTGGTCCGCCTCTACCGAGCAAAGCCGGGCACTTGCAGGTAGTATATATATATATACTACCTGCAAGTGCCCGGCTTTAAAATGAGATTTTCTGTAAAAGTGTACAAAACCTGTATAGAGATTGCAATCGAAGTCTGTAAGTACTCTCCCCCAAGCACCGAACGAAAAGTATCCATATGGTCTCCTTGTTAGTGTCGAAATTAGTTAATCGAAATATAAAAACATTTGTAAGACAGCTTATTAGCGAATATCAAAACCTGAAAACGTATTCTCATCAATCCGTTAACCAATACGATTCTATATGCAGTCTTTGAAATTGCTTGGAAATTTGTCTTCAATGCTGACGATACGAATATTTGTGATCTGTGATCTTAGTGGCGTGCTATTTGTCATTAACTTAAAAAACAGAAGGGAATGGAGTATAGGGTTTAACGTCCAGTCATCATGGTCACTAGAGATTCAACACATTGATCTTCACTAAGGATGGCAAAGGATAGCATCGCGGCATTCGCCTTCAATGATTTAGGGAAATGACAGAATACCTGAATGGGAATGGCCTAAGGCGGGTTTGAACTGCCGTCCTCCCGAATTACAGTCCAGTGTGTTACACAGCGCCATCTCTTTCTGTTTGTTAAATGTTCAAATATTTGTAAATGTAAAGGAAGTATCCCCAGGCTTACAAACTGCTTAAACTAATTTATGCTAAAGTCAACAAACACACACACACACACACACACACACACACACACACACACACACCATGGCCGAGGGACGACCCGAACCTCCGACGGCGAGCAACTGCGCCCTCCGGAGCAAGGCGCCTTAGAGTTCTCGGCCACTCCACCGCGGCCACTCAGTTTGTCAAGAGGTGTTTATGGCACAAGGCAACGATACGCTGCGAACATTTATTGGATTTCTACGATATTTCATAGAAAAAATTGATTTCTGCACCTCCTAGACATTCATTTCCTGTCATCCTCCTAAAACACGTGGAATCACAGCTACTATTAGTCCTGTCGTAATGGTTAACACTACTCCTACGTTATTAAAGACTGAACTTTCGACCTTGTACTGAAGGGATTTCTTGTGAGATTTGAGCTTCGTCGACCGTCTGTCGTCTTCCATATATTTTTTATAAAATTGTAATTTATTTGATGTCGCTAGATTAGCATTTTGTTAAAACTAGAACCCCACTCTTTTCGAGGCATGAGGAATAGCGTTTTTATTTCATGTTTTAAAATATTAGTTTCTGAAATGTTAGTTAATATTCCTAGGATTTTGTTATTTTAATAATTTATTATTATGGTTATGAATGTGGCAGTAAGTACTGCTTCTCCGCTACGCCACTGTCCCTGTGAGAATGTGTACTTGTTTTACTTTTAAGTGGATGTGCGAGAATCTAATGGCTGTCTGAATGTGGATAGTAACAGCCCGCTTTGCATGGTTCTCTCTGGCTCAGAATCGATAGTTACTCGTTACCAACCCCTGCTGCTGATGCGACCGAAGAGGTTTCTACATCCTTTGGTTACAAGCCAGTCGACGAGCCCTCTCTAGAGCGAGTCTCGCGATCTTCTCTCCCCACCACCGATGTTTTCTTGGGTTTTCCAGTTTCCGGTAAGCTTCGCGCCTCCTGACTGTTCGGTCTTCACTTCGTGCTTGGATCTTGGTGAGGCAAGGTTGATTCTGCTCTTGTGTCAGCGGAGATGGTAGCGATTCGTTGCCTAGCATGTTTAACTTAGACTCTTGAACTTTCAAGGAAAGTACTTAGGCTGAAACAAACAGAAATACAACAAAATCGTATGATAGATAATGTAAAGGTTTCTTATTGCACTAGTGTAGTCCTGCATCTGAAAAACTCTGCAGTCGCCCAACTCTGCAGTCGCCCATTAGAGACCTCTGCGTGTGCCATGCCGCATTGCACATTGACCTACTGGTACACCAGTAGTGACGGCGCAGTGTGCCTCTGAAGTTGCGTTTTGTGACGTTATTTGTGTGTTGAAGTGTCGGATGGGTCGGCGATTGGTAATCAATCCTGCTAATGTAGTGTGGTTGAGATGAAGGTACGAAGAAACTTCCTTCGTGTAGATGGTATTGGTGTAGAAGATGAATCATTCGCATGTTACCTATTATCTATTGTAGTGTTTATAATCTATGCTCATATTTCTGCACTGTAATAGATACTAGAAAACATGTGAATGATTCTTCTTCTACACCAAGACCGTATTCACGAAGAAGTGCTCTTCGGAATTTCATCGCAACTAATTGCAATACATTAGCAGGATTGATTACCAATCACCGACCCATCTGACGCTTCACTACACAAATAACGTCAGAAAGCGCAACTTCAGAGACACACTGCACCGACACTACTGGTGTACCGGCAGGTCAAAATGCAATGCGGCATGGCACACTCAGAGGCCTCAAATGGGCGACTGCAGTTTTGCAGATGCGGGAGTGTGACTAGTGCAATAAGGGACCTTTACATTATCCATCATACGATTTTGGTGTATTTCTGTTTGTTCGAGCCTAAGTACTTTCCTTGTTGGATTAATTTTTCGGAATATTTTTTTCCGATCGTGCGCGGAAATATGTTCTAGTGTTTCAATCCAGTGATTTCCAATGGATAAACGCGGTTACTAGTTGCAGTTTGATAAAGGCCTGGTACATTCAAACCTTTTGTGATTATGTGGCGATGTACGAACTCTGTGTAAATTCTTTCTAGCCTTTTGGGGCCCGATTTCTAACAGACGATATATTCATTTTTGTACAGTGCCCCACTTTTAACTGTATAGGCGACGGTTGCGTATCTGGAGTACTTATCCACTCTAATCTGACTTTGAACAGAATTATTCATTACGGATCTTGCGAGTATGCGTTTGATACGAGTCGGGCACGAGAAATGAGGTACAGCCGAGGCGACTGTCGGTACTGGTGGGCAGGCAAGTGGCCGGCCTTAGCGGCAGCGTGTAGCGTGTGGTTGAGAGCTCGCGTTGGCCCGCCGCGCCGGCCCTAAGGGCTGGAGCGCCCTCGACGGTCGCTTTGACGCAGCGCGCGTCTGCTTGCCACTGTACCGCGCGCTGTTGACCACGACACCGCTCCTCACCTACAACACTCTGACACGACGCCGTCAGCCTCTGAGCCTGCTGGTTCGTACAAGTAGGGCATTAGAGGTACACTTCTCCGGCACCCAGATAATGCCACCTGAAGCCGCTGACAGTTGAGATAGGAGCTGTATTTGACCGTGCGAACAAATACAATGCTCAAAACAGCCATGGGTTCGGGTGAGATATCATAATCAACGTACACGTGGCAAAGTATAGTATTCAGGTGTTTGTTACAGTTGTAATTTGTGCGTGATACAATACGATATGTCTCATCTCTTTACTTGAGACATAATATCCAGTATAGGGCATCCACAACCAGACTTAGACCACGTAGTCTCGTGTCCTACGACTCCCCTCCAGCGACTCCCAGTTGAGTTCCGGAAGCATTTCGGTAGCGTTCGTGCACTGATCGAACCTACCAGTTACAAACCACGCCGCCCACCTACCTCCTTTAAACCAATCTGGTGGGGATCCCAAACATTTGAGCAATACTCAAGACTGGGTTGTACGTGTTGTCCACCTGTGCAGCTAAGAGGACAAACAGGAAGGTATCTCAAAGTCTTCGCGATGGAGCAAGCGTTGCACAGAGAGATTACGGGAAGGAATGTAGGGTGTATATCCAATTCCCATGTGTATTTAGCAACTGCGAAGCGTTTCCAGGTTTGCAAGTTATTTATAAGTAAAAAACTACATGTGTTTCTCGTGAGGCATGCTCAAATAAAAAAAATATAATGATGATGTGGTGAATGCCCATCAGACGCTGCTGGCACAACCGGTTGCTGTATCAGCCCTCAACACGAGATGCATCAGTTTCCTCAAATGCCGGCCCTGCTCTGGGGGAAAGACTGCCCCCAGCTGAGGACACAGTCGCCTCCCTGGGATCGGCTGTGGCACCCTGTCCGTCCCGCGGCGCGTTAATTCGCTTGCCGCACCGCAGCGCGGCGTTGCGGTCGCGTAATCGAAATCGCGGCGGCCGCAATCGATTGTCGCTGGTCGCGCGATAGATTCGGGAACGGGCCGTCCCCCGGGCCGCGCGCTGCGGTGCCCGCGTCCCCAGAACGCGTCCGCACGCTGGCCATTGTGCCGCTGCTATCGATTCCCGCCTGCGGTTTGCTCGCCGCCGGCGGATACAAGCTGACACTCCATCCGGGAATCACATCACGCACTGCCGCGGTTTAGCGCCGACTGTCCATCTTCCGCTTCCCGTATTGCTGGAAACTTTTCCCCCCTTTTTTTTCATTTTTTTTTTTTTTTTTTTTTTTTTTTTTTTTTTTTTTTTTTTTTTTTTTTTTTCTTTTCCTGCTGTTCCTCCCATCGGCGGCCGCACCACTGTCGGCTTTGTCTGCGCGGCTCAGACGCGATCGAAGCTCCGCTGGCGATGAATATTGGCGCCAGTCTGGGAATCGCGCGCGCTCTAATGAAAGCATCGCCGCTCCGGCGGACAGCCATTTCGGCGGCTAATAGTTTTTGTCCGCCGCCTGGTGGGCCGGCGCTGATTGCTCCAATTGCCGGTGTCGATCCCACCGCTGACCTACTTGTCTGCACGGCCACCGGCTGGCCCTGATAGCCGTTACGGTTTCACAATTCTGTTAACACGCGATGTAGTCTGTGCCCTGCCTACATATGATACGTCGTGTCAGTGTCAACTGCCTGTATTTCCGGGTAGCTACAGAATACTGACCGATTGTAAGGGGCAAAGCGTCTCCACTAAGGTTAATATACCTCTTTTTATACCTTTGCTGCCATATTTTATGACCAACACGTAATTACATTAGGTGGGTCGTGAAAAGGCCTCTTAGCCGCTGTGATTGGGTGCTCTAGCATAACTGCACCCTCCTGCCATTCTCCCAATCACACCATCGCCCGGTTTCCGCCACGTGGAGGCGGTTCTTGTGTTTGTTGAGTTGCATCTCTTCAAATGTTTGTAAATCTATCGGACCAAACTGCGTGGTCATCAGTCCGTAGCTTACAAACTAAAGATAAACTAAGATAAACTAACCTAAGAACGAACACACACACACACTCATGCCCCAGGGAAGACTCGAACCTTCGACGGCGAGCAACCGCGCGCTCCGCAGCGAGGCGCCTTAGACCGCTCGGCTACTCCACCGCGGCAGTTGCATGTGTACTAGCAACTTGGGGTAATGGACAATAATCACGTTAACACGAAACTGAGGGTACAGATTTTTAATATTAATCATACAAGAAGTCCAATAAAATGCGAATATAAAAATAATGTGTGCACGTAGCCGTTAAAAGCGGTAAAAAGAAAATGAAATTTTAGAATGATACTCCAAATTCTCCATAAGTTTTTCCACTATATTATAATCCGTGGTAGGTGACTTATTGATACAGGTAAAGTTAGCAAAATCAGTTAGCGCTTATAGTTCCTTTCTTAAGGTCCCGGGTTTGATTCCCACTACCCCCACCCCCATTTAATTTTTAACTTTTAAATATGGTTATGGTTATGGTGTAGAGGCGAGACCGTTCGACCTTTTGTTGTGCCCTACGCTGGAGGCATAGGAGATGGAATCCATCTGGTGGACGATAAGGCTCGTTCCCATGGAGTTTCACTGGTAGACAACATGCTTGAAGCCGGGGGAACTAAACGAATGGAGTGGCTGCTTCATCGCCGGACTCAAACCCAACTGAGCATATCTGGAATATACTTTATGTATTGCAGCCAGACCAGCACCTCCCACAAATGTTGCAGACCTGGATATTCAACTCATCGAAGAATGGTCAAATGTCCCTTACCATCTGATTGATAACTTCACAGTGTCAATGCCAGGCAGGTGCGGAAGTGTACTGGCCACCCGAGGTGATAACACACCATACTGGAGGGCAACGAGAATGAATTTCTCTCTATTACGGTAGCCTCATGGTGCCTCCTTCTAATTAGCCATGTAAACCTCAAGTGAAGAGTTGAGACATACGAAAATAACAATTGTAGCTAATATGAATAAAATATGCTAACATATCGCCTAACTGGATTGACGAATCAGGAAGATCATACAGGGTGTCCAGAAAAGGACTCCCTGATTTCAAAATTAAATATCTCGAAAACAAAGATCGATAGAGGAATGCAGTAAACGCTATGTTTATTGTAAAAGCTGTGAGAAGTTTATACAGCAGTTCGAAATAATAGTTACAAAAGCTGCTAACAGATGGCGCTGTAATCGCCATACGTAATGCCTAGTATAAATAGTGATCCGAAGCCCAGAGCGATCAGTTCCACTATTGAAACGTGAAAGGAGGTTAGCGCACCGAAGGAAGAGATTAAAACCATGAACTCCATTGAACAACGCGTTTTTCTGGTGCTAGACTACCACAGGTTAGAAGAGAGTCCTATGGCAACAAAGCGAAGTTTTCAAGCTCGATTTAATGTTCCAAAAGGACCCGATGCGGAAACCATTCGTACGCTCTTCGCAAAATTTCAACGAACAGGCAGCGTAACTGATGATCTAGTGGGGCATGTTGGCCGTAAGCAAACCGCAGTTATGCCTGAAAATATCGCCACAGTTTCTGGAATTATTCAGCGAAATACACTGTCATTCGTCAATAGAATTGCATCTGAGACTGGTTTGAATCGTTCCAGCACGCAGAAAATAAAGAGCCTACACATGTTTTCATTCAAAATTCAAATGCACCAGGCCATACCCGTAAGAGCTGTGCAACAAAGGGTTGCCTCTGCTAATCAGATGCTCACAATGATTGATAGTGAAGGATTTGATGTTGGCTGCCTCTGGTTTACAGATGAAGCACACTTCCACCTGAATGGATACGTGAATCAGCAGAACTGGTGATTTTGGGGTTCCGAAAAGCCATATTGGTGTGAAGCGAAACCTCTGTATTCTTCTAAAGTTACTGTGTGGGATGCAGTATGCAGCAGATGCCTTATTGGCCCTTTTTTCATTCGAGAAACTGTCACTGGTGCACGTTACGTTACGATTTCTGAACAATTTGTCGCCACACAGCAAGCGTTAGAGGATCGACCAGGTACTGAATGGTGTATGCAAGATGGAGCCCGACGACATCGTACCGAACAAGTGTTTCGCTTTCTCGAGGAATACTTCGGGAATCGAGTCACTGCTTCGGAATATCCCAAATTTACTGGCACAGGCATGGATTGGCCTCCATATACGCCGGATTTGACTTGCTGTGATTTTTTTTTTTTTTTTTTTTTTTTTTTTTTTTTTTGTGGGGCACCGTGGAAGACATGGTCTAGCCGAAGCATCCCGCCACGCTGGACGAGCTTGGATCGGCGATCTCTGTGGCATGTGCATCCATTTCGGTTGAAACACTTCAAGATGTGATGGCGAATTTCATTCTTCTTTTGCGCCACCTCTATAGTGCCACTGGTGAACATTTTGAAAAGATTGTGATGTGATTGTTTGCAAAGAGTGTTTTCATACGATTATTTCACTTATGTATGCTGATATGAGCCTTGTCGCCGTAGGACTCTCTTCTAACCTGTGGTACTCTAGCACCAGAAAAACGCGTTGTTCAATGGAGTGCATGGTTTTAATCTCATCCTTCGGTACGCTAACGTCCTTTCACGTTTCAATAGTGGAAATGATCGCTCTGGGCTTCGGATCACTATTTATACTAGGCATTACGTATGGCGATAACAGCGCCATCTGTTAGCAGCTTTTGTAACTATTATTTCAAACTGCTGTATACACTTCTTACAGCTTTCACAATAAACATACCGTTTACTGCATTCCTCTATCAATCTTTGTTTTCGAGATATTTAATTTTGTAATCTGGGAGTCTTTCTCTGGACACTCTGTAGATTGCTGACCTTCCGTAGCAGCGCCGCGCACAAAGAAAGCGCCGTGTCCCAGCAGCAGCTGTGAGAGACGCCAGACAGAGGCGCCTGTGCGCCTGGCCCATAGGGCGGTGGAGGTGGAGGTGGAGGCGGCTAAACGGCGGCTCATCTGGCCGGCCGGCGATCGAATCGGCCGCTAATGGAGCGGCGAGCGCATTCCTCGCTTTGTTGGAGGCCGGCACACAGGCCAGCCGCGGCTGCTCCCAGCTGCCGGACACCTGCTGCCTGCTAACTGCTGCCCACACTCAAGCAGGCCGGCGCTCTCCTTTAAGTTGACACCACCTTGTCTGCACATTACAGCAGGAAGAACGCAAAGGCACCGAAACAAATCAATGGCCACAGGTCGGGATTCGAATCCGGGTGTCCAGCTTTGGACCAGCGGACACCTTAATCTCTTAGCTACTTCCCGTTAACCTCAAATGCTCCGTAACTCGCACTAAATTTGGGTTCATAGATCCTGCCCCTCTGGCCCTAATAACGGCCTTGATACGCCTGTGCATTAAGTCAAACAGAGCTTGAATGGCGTGTACAGGTACAGATGAAGCTTCAACACGATACCACAGTTCATGAAGAGTACTGACTGGCTTATTGTGACGAGCCAATTACTCGGCCACCACTGACCAGACGTTTTCAATTGGTGAGAAAACTGGAGAATGTGCTGGTCAAGGCCGCGGTGGAGTAGCCGAGCGGTCTAAAGCACCTCGCTGCGGAGCGCGCGGTTGCTCGCCGTGGAGGTTCGAGTCCTCCCTGGGGCATGGGTGTGTGTTTGTCCGTAGGTTAGTTTACCTAGGTTTAAGTAGTTTGTAAGCTACGGACTGATGACCACGCAGTTTGGTCCGATAGATTTACAAACATTTGAACATTTGTGCTGGTCAGGGCAGCAGTCGAACACTAACCGTATCCAGAAACGCCCGTATAAGACCTGCAACATGCGGTCGTGCATTTCCTGTTGAAATGTAGGGTTTCGCAGGCATCGAATGAAGGGTAGAGCCACGGGTCGTAATACATCTGGAATATTACGGTCACTTTTCAGAGTGACATCGATGTGACAAGAGGTGACCGAGACATGTAACCAGTGGCACCCCACACCATCACTCCGGGTGATACAGAAGTATGCCAGGTAATCATATTTAAACTAACATAAACTAAATTACTTCATGGTGACGAATTAAAGTGCTGATAATATTATCAGTATTTTCTCCCGATAGTGAATTTTTTTTAGCGTCACTGTACAAGGTAAGGATGCTCTACCAAATGGTGACATATGAAAATTTCTGCCGGGCCGGGACTCGAACCCGGGTTTCCCGCTTATCCCGACTCATATGTGCAGTCAGTGTGTCATATGGAAGTTTGGGTCGGTCCTATAGTCGTGTTCGGGTAGCCTAGTGGTTAAGGCGACCGCTCGCGATAAGTGGGAAACCCGGGTTCGAGTCCCTGCCCGGCACAAATTTAAATATCTCACCATTTGGTAGAACATCCTTACCTTATACAGTGACGCTAAAAGAAATTCGCTATTGCGAGGAAATATTGATAAGATAAACTAAACTAAGGAAAAGAAATACACTCATGTCCGAGGGTGGACTCGAACCTCCGACGGCGAACAAGCGCGCGCTCCACAGCAAGGTGCCTCAGAGCTCTCGGCCACTCCACCGCGGCTCCTGAAAGCGACGGCGAAGGTGCAACACGAGGGCCTTCTGGGCATGTAAGAGGTAGTACGTATCGCGGGCACTACATTCGTGACGCCTCACAATAGAGAGACGCCGCGGCTTTGCCCGTGAATCAGCTGCGGCCGCTCCACGAGCGCTCTGTCGGGCAGAAGTGGTACAGCGAGGCAGGCGCAGACAATGCGAGTGCCGAGGCGCAGCGCTGCCCGCGTGTCCGGCACGTGTGTCCGCTGACGCCCGCGCCTGCGATTAATCCGCGTGTCGGCACACACTGTGCACTGTCCGCCGCGGCTTACCGTCATGTCCGACAAGGCAAGCACGCGCTCAACAGCTGATGCGCCGCTCACCCATGAGGCCGTGCCGGATTAGCCGTGCGTGCTGAGCCGTGCTGCGGTGCGCGCAGCCGTTCCCCGTCGACGTTCAAGTCCTCCCTTGAGCACGCGTGTTTGTGTCGTCCTCAGGTTAGGTTGACTTAGTTGAAGTAGACTGAAACTTTTCACTCTGCAGCGGAATGTGCGCTGATATTAAACTTTCTGGCAGATTAAAACTGTGTGCCGGAACCGGAAATCGAACCTGGGAGCTTTGCCTTTCGCGGTCAAGCGCTCTACCGTATGAGCTATCCCGACACGACTCACGATGCCGCCTCAAAACTTTGCTTCGCCAGTACCTCGCCTCCTAATTTCCAAACTTCACAGAAGCTCTCCTAGGGGTAGCTCAGTAGGTAGAGCGCTTGCCCGCGAAAGGTATAGGTTCGAGTCCCGGTTCCGGCACACAATTTTAATCTGCAAGGAAGTTTCATATTAGTTTAAGTAGTTTGGAAGCTAGGATCTAATAACCTAGGCCGGCCGCGGTGGCCGAGGTGACTAAGGCGCTCCAGTCACGGTCAGCACGGCCACTACGGTCGGGGGTTCGAATCCCCCCTCGGGCATGGATATTTGTGCCGTCCTAGTTCGTAAGTAGTTCATAAGTAGTTTGTAAGTTTAGGGACTGATGACCCCGTAGTTAAGTCCCATAGAGTTTACAAACATTTGAACATTTCTCTCTCTCTCTCTCTCTCTCTCTCTCTCTCTCTCTCTCTCTCTCTCTCTCTCTCTCGACCGATACGGACTGATGACTACACAGTTTGGTCCGATAGATTTACAAATATTTGAACATTTATTTGAATAACCTAGCTGTACGTCCCATGGATTTACAAACATTTGAAACATTATACTTACATTTTCTTTATAGAAGCTCCGTCCCCTGCTTAAATAAATGGACCTTTCTTCATTACACTGTTACAAAATTGTACAAGCGACATGTATGCTATTACATCATTAAATGAATATGCCGACACGAACATTACGCCGTGGTGTAGGGGCCGAGCGTTTTAATGCACCTTGCTGCCCAGCGCGCGGTTGCTCGCCGTCGGAGGTTCGAGTCCTCCCTCGAGCATGCGCGCGCGCGCGCGCGCGTGTGTGTGTGTGTGTGTGTGTGTCTGCGTATGTATGTGTGTGTGTTGCCTTAGATAAGTTACTTGAAGTTAGTGTAAGTAGTTTGTAAGCCTAGGGACTGATTACCAACATAGTTAAGTCCCTTAGATTTACATACATTTGAATTTGAACGAGAGCTTTCCCACGGATGTACGCCAAACAAAAATGTGTGTCTACGGAGCCTCTAAGTGTTGCTACAGAAAGTAGAAGTTTTCGTTTTGTAAGGGTGTATTAGACAGCGACCCACCCCGACAGTTCTAACGCGAGCACCATCTAGCGGTAGAAGAGGTGGAACTACAAGACCGACCCATATTGTCAGCAGTGGACATCAAAATATCGCAGTAACGAAATAACGTTATTTCTTGCCGTTATGTAAACACAACCTCTGAATAGTGAACAGTCACGTAACATCATTGTAGATGAACTATCAATACAATTATCTTACTGTCTTTCGAAATAGTCTCCTCCCTTAACTATGCACCAACGACCGAACAGAGCAGCCACAGCTTGCGCTGTATGCGTCCGCGCATTGTCATGCAAAATGATGGCTGGGTTTCACAGAAAGTGTTGCCGCTTCTTTCGCAAAGCTGGTCGCAGGTGATGCTCCAAAACCAAACAGTAATAGTGTGCATTGATGGTCTGCCATGGAAGAACGTAATGCGTTAGAATAACACCATCACAGTAGGTCGGACTGGAAAGTACTGTACCATCCACCATACTTTCCGGACGTAAGTACTTGTGACTTTGATTTGATTCCAAAGATGAAGGAACCACTTCGTGGCATTCGCTTCAGAGCTGTTCCAGAAATTTGGCAGGCAGTAGACCGCTACATTCGCACCGAAAACAGAACAGGCTCTGCTAACGGTATGCTACGCCTTCCACATCACTGGCAAAGTCTTCTCCACGACCATGGTAACTACTTTAACAGTTCAGCAACAGGCGCAAACATGTAACGCTTTTGTATCGGTTGAGAATATATAGGCGCTACCGTTTAGGTTCCGACGCTCGTACTTAGCAGAAACAAATGCCCCTCCTGTACGCTGCACGTTTAAAGCGTTTTTGAGAAAGGGAAGTTCAGAGTGTTAGGAGGCTGTTGCACACCGAACAAGTAGCAGAGTAGGTGCGTTAATGCAAGCAATCCAGTGCGTTCAATTCACTTCATTTTTTACTAATTTTCCATTAAACAATTCCATCAGTGCAACGAATGATATTTCTTCGGAAGACAATAGTAGTAGTGGTGGTGGTACATTTGTGAGGAAGAATAACCATGATATAATAACGACCCATTATGAAATTATCATTTATTCATCGATACACTCATCGCGGTGATATAATTCCTGGTATGCCCGCTTCGAATAACGCACATCGTGTTTGCGATATACACGTTAATGCAGTGACGGGTATATTTTCATTTCACCGGAATTGGTTATTATTACAGCGTGCCCTGTCCATGACAGACACACCTGCTCTGAATAATGTACGCTGTTTTTGCGATACACGCATTAATGTAACGACAAATAAGAGTTGATTTCATCACTGTTCCTTATAATATCAAACCACGAAGGCACCGCAATTGTTATCGTGGTTATTATTATTCCCTTATTGAAAAAAAAAGTGATTTGTTGCAACGATATAAGTGTTTGCTAGAGTCTATATCCAGAGCTCGTTGCTGTAACGATGCTGCTCGACGTAAAGCAATGTCTTGTGGAATGTTTAACTATTTCTCACAAGCGTTAGAGAAGCTCATTGTAATATAGCAGCTTTCTAATTCAGTAGGCCCGACGCAGAGGACACCGTGCTCTAGGGTGCGGATCCTCTAGGGAGATGCTTGTCCACTGTTGGTCGAGCTGATCTCTACGAGTTTACGAGAGTAACTCGGGCGTCCGATCTTTGATTGTCGTGAGTGCAATCGTGCTCTCCCGATAATCCATTTTTAGTCTGGGGCAAAGTCCCAGAGATAAATTAAATTGGTCCCAATCCCCCGGTTCCGACGAAGGTTTTCGGGAGGTTTTCCTTGGTTGTAAGGCGTATGTCGGAACTGGTAAGCCCCTCCCACTTATTCCCAATTGGGATACCCCCTTTGTCCCACTATCAGCTTGTCTGATAATTGGCTGAATAGAACCGCGACTCTTTATGGGCCGGATCTCAAACAGCGCGCTCCACTCCTCGGAGTGGAGAATGAAAAGAATAAGGTTTTTTTTTTTATTCAGTAGGTGCGCGAGTGATGAGCAGTATTTGCGACCCGTTGGGTGAGTGCTTCGCCTAGCGTAGTAAGTACAACATTATAGTTATGATAACAAGAAAGACCCACCCGAATACTCCAGCAAGTTACCGTATCGCTTCCGAAAATCGCTGTGGCCAGTCCGTTGCGGATCCATCTCATTCGGGATGGCGACGGTTTAAATCCGCGTCGGACAAACCTGATTTAAGTTTTCCGTCATTTCCCTAAATATATTCACGCAGACGCCGTGATGGGAGTGCCCGCCACTATTCCTGCGGCAGGTAGGCGTCGCAATCTGCACACGAGAGGCAGTCAGTTAGCCAGCGTTTGCATATTGATATTACGGGACCGCAGCTGCATCTGTTTCACTGTCATGGAGGATCCATCGGTTTCCGCCTCATCACCGGCAATCGGCCACTGATATATGCACCAGAGTTGTGAATGTCATCAGCGCATTTCCACTCAATGGTGTCCGCTCTTAAGGGACTCATAGCGATCATGCCACATACCAGGTGTTCAAACTAGTTTTAACGTCGCAATTGCTCACGATAATGTTAACAAAATTAACCCCGTTATACGTGAACTTGAAAACCTGCACGTGACCGCACTGTAAAGATGCACAACAAAATTTGAGTAAAAATGTTGAGCAAACGGGAGTGCGAGGTGAGTCTTAGTGGATTAAAATGTTCAAATGTTTGTGAAGCTTATGGGACTTAACTACGTGGTCATCAGTCCCTAAACTTACAACCTACTTACGAACTACCTTATACTAAGGACGGCACAAATATCAGTACCCGAGGGGGGATTCGAACCCCCGACCGTAGTGGCCGTGCAGACCGTGACTGGAGCGCCTCAGTCCCCGCGGCCACCGCGGCCGGCTTGGATTAAATCAAATGTTCAAATGTTTTGTAAATCCATCGGACCAAACTGCGTGGTCATCAGTCCGTAGCTTACAAACTACTTAAACCTAGGTAAACTAACCTAAGGACAAACACACACACACACCCATGCCCCAGGGAAGACTCGAGCCTCCACGGCCGGCCACGGTGGCTGATGAGACTGAGGCGCTTCAGTCACGGTCTGCACGGCCACTACGGTCGGGGGTTCGAATCCCCCCTCGGGCATGGATATTTGTGCCGTCCTAGTTCGTAATTAGTTCATAAGTAGTTTGTGAGTTTAGGGACTGATGACCCAGTAGTTAAGTCCCATAAGCTTTACAAACATTTGAACATTTTGAAACTCCACGGCGAGCAACCGCGCGCTCCGCAGCGAGACGCTTTAGACCACTCGGCTACTCCACCGCGGCCTTAGTGGGTTAACGGTCGGTTATTTATGACCTGCATTTTACATTTCGGAAGTTTCGAAAATTATATATAAATATTTTAACTGTGATTTCTCTATGTTGAAAATTAACTGGCCTTCCCTTTTGTCAAGAATCAAACCCGCCTCGCGGATTAATAAAGAAGACAGTTGAGTCTAACTGCCTGTATATAGCTTTTTAGGCGGTTTGCCAATAGCACTGAGGTAAATTTTGGGCTCCTCCCATGGCATCTTACATGTTGCAAAAATAGAAAGGAAACGTTGTTACACCTGAGCATGAGATTTACTCCATTTGCATACGGACGAGATGCAAAATCTTCCGTTCCAGGGAAGTAGTTGCGTCAGGCAACACCAATAGCAGGAGCTATTTGAGAGACCGATGTCGTAGAAAAACAGAAAACGACGAGGGAAGAAGAAGGAGACGATACTGAGAAGAGGATGGAATATTTTTCATCGTGAACGAGTAAAATTTATTGCACCTCCACATGGACATTTTATTCGATGTATTTCCGAAATGCCGCGGTGAAGTAGTCGAGCGGTCTAAAGCGTCTCGCTGCGGAGTGCGCGGTTGCTCGCCGTGGAGGTTCGAGTCCTCCCTGGGGCATGGGTGTGTGTGTTTGTCCTTAGGTTAGTTTATCTAGGTTTAAGTAGTTGGTAAGCTACGGACTGAGGACCACGCAGTTTGGTCCGACAGATTTACAAACATTTTAATATTTATTTCCGAAATGGTAGTAGATAACATAATAAATTCAATGTACTTATTGCCGCTTGGTACAGAATGTGCCACTTGATCCGTAACATTAACAAATGCATCGTAATGCGAATACGTAGAAAGAGAAATGCTTCACTGTTTGACCACACAAATGCTGAATAATCACTGGCAGCAGGTACTTACGTTAAATGTCCTGAAAGTTCATAAAAACGAACGCATACATATATTTCGTAGTAGGAAAGACAAATTGTCAAATGTTTGTGAAGCTTAAGGGACTTATCTGTGGGCTCATCTGTCCCTAAACTTATAAACTACCTTATACTAAAGACGTCACACACGTCCACGCTCGAGGGGAATTCGAACCTCGACGGAACGGCCTCGCACATCGGAGCATGGCGCCTCAATGCCCTTGGCCACTCCAAATGTTCAAATGTCTGGAAATTTATCGGACCAAACTGCGTGGTCATCAGTACGTAACTTACAAACTACTTGAACCTAGGTGAACTAATGTACGGACAAACACACACACCCATGCCCCAGGGAGGACTCGAACCTCCACGGCGAGCAACCGCGCGCTCCGCAGCGAGGTGCTTTAGACCGTTCTTGGCCACTTCGCCACAGGAATGTTATCGTACCGAGTTTTTTCTGGAACTTTCTACAAACTACCATTATCCTCAAATGGGTATGTGACGCAACACAGTCGGTGTTTAGTTGGCTCAGTCTTTAGTTTGGCTCAGAGTAATATCACTGTAAATTAGAGTCAGTCTCATTTTTATTACGACGCAAATTTATTATTATTATTGTTATTTATTTGTGATGATAAAATAGAAGTCAAACATGCAGCAGTGTACTTCCTTTTATTACGAAATTAAACAATTTTAGGACAACATTGGATACTGCAAAGAAGTTCATGAACGCAGCAGTTTTGTCAACATCAGCGAAGCGGGTGTTGACATTTAAAACATTATTATAACTTGGGGTTGAGACTGTAATCATCATCATCAACATCATCATTACCTCATAGTACCTCTAATAAAATTCCTCCATGATCCCGTATTCAGTAGTTAGTCTGTACAAGTCGGCGGAGCAGCACATCACGCCCGCCCATCGTCCGTGAGCGCATTTGTAAACATGGGCTTATCTTGTGTCATCAGGGAGCACCGCTACTATTAAAGGCGTCAAGGAAATAAAAAAAATTCCAGAAAAATAGTAACACCGCAATAACAACTTACGGTGTCACACCACGGAGAGCGCGATAATAATCTGAAGATGCCCTGCTAAAAGGCGAAACGCGTCATTAACTAATAAAATAATTTGCAATCAAGACGATTTGAAGGAATACTTTCCGAATCATCATCATCATCAACATCATCATTACCTCATAGTACCTCTAATAAAATTCCTCCATGATCCCGTATTCAGTAGTTAGTCTGTACAAGTCGGCGGAGCAGCACATCACGCCCGCCCACCGTCCGTGAGCGCAATTCTAAACATGGGCTTATATTGTGTCATCAGGGAGCACCGCTTCTATTAAAGGCGTCAAGGAAATAAAAAAAAATTCCAGAAAAATAGTAACACCGCAATAACAACTTACGGTGTCACACCACGGAGAGCGCAATAATAATCTGAAGATGCCCTGCTAAAGGGCGAAACGCGTCATTAACTAATAAAATAATTTGCAATCAAGACGGTTTGAAGGAATACTTTCCGAAATCTCTCGAATAAAATGGCTCGCGTCTATGAGAAACTTTTATTTATTCGTACGTTAAAAGTTATCTCTTTTATGATATTTATTAAGTTTCTCTCTTTTTTTTTTTTTTTTTTTTTTTTTTTTT
This sequence comes from Locusta migratoria, assembly GCA_026315105.1. Taxonomy (NCBI): domain Eukaryota; kingdom Metazoa; phylum Arthropoda; class Insecta; order Orthoptera; family Acrididae; genus Locusta; species Locusta migratoria. The sequence continues at coordinate 459,514,146 of CM048745.1, read as the reverse complement.
TTTTTTTTTTTTTTTTTTTTTTTGGAAATGTTTGAAGGAATATTTATCCTAACTGATTGCTGTACACCATGGATTGGAAATCATTTTATTTCGGGAAGTTTCTCGCAGGTTGTGCGACGTTTGAGGTAGGAAGGGGGGTTGAGTCCAGAACTCCGTGCGCGAGCCTCCCCTATGATGGCGGTGGTCTGGGCGCAGCGGCGCCCCTATCTATCAATCTGTGGGCCTCTGGCCGACGCTGCTTCGGCGGCAGGGCTTGGAATTAATGTCTGTAGCGGCCTGTTTGCGCAACACGGCAGCCAGCTCTGGAGCCGGGGCCATAACGGCGGCCCTCGACGCCACGTGCCGCCCCTCGGCAGCACGGCGTAGCGTGGCGGAGGGAGCCAGCGGTAGCGAGTGGCGAGTGGGCCACAGCGGCAGCGGAGCGCCGCTAATAAAACGCGCGCGCTCAAGCCCGGCCCGGCGCTGTCCAGAATTACGCAGGCGCCCCAGCCAGCGCTGTAATTTCGCGGAAGAAGCCCCTCACGGCGCGAGTCCGCGTAATTGTGCCGCCTCCATTCTCTGGACTCTCCCTCCCGTATTCTCTCGCGCCCACTGCTGTGCGCGAATTGAGATATTAGCTCCGACGCTGTGCACGGTCTCATATAACAGTTGCTCACACATCTAAATTTCGGTCGGAGATGTATTCTGACAACTGTAATAAACAGTGAAAAAAACTGCACAGACCAACATTTGTACACTTGACACGGCGAGGTGATAATATTATTATCTGATCTGTTGAAAAGAAATGTAACGGTTGCCTTCCATGGATTACTCATCTAGATTATTTTCCTTATTACCACGCTATTTACCTCTTCAATGTGATCAGTTACTTCTTACAAACTTCCATAGCGCGAAAACCACACTCTCCAAATTTGTTAAATTCGTTCTCCGTATTCGACTGTTACGTAAAGCTGTGTCCTAGTGTACAAAGTTTCATAAAATAAGAATTCGAAGTCTCCGGGAAAAAAAGGGAGAAAGGAAATAATCTAAACCTTAGTGCGACGAGAAAACTGAAATCCACAGTCAGAGACATTCCACTCTGAAACGAAACACATATTTATCTCTTCTACAGAAATCTTCATCAGATAATGCTGGTTATGCCAGTATGGAGAGCAGGAGATGAAGCAGACACTTTAAATAATAACAACATACATTTACATTTAATGGTAAATTTCTTCTGAATACATTTATCATGCACATTTAAAGTTTAGATTAGCCAAAAACACTTAGTGTCCATAAATGCCCTTGATACAGACCAGCTGCCTTTGGGTATATAGCTGGTCGTAATTAGATCAAGTACGGTTTGTGTTGTCTCTTACATTTTAATACCGTTAAGTTCAAATATATAGTGATAGTAACAATTAGATAAGTTAATGGTGAAATTCATGGTGTTACATATTTAGTTATTTACACAATTTTAAATTTAATTCGATTACTATCTATGAACAATGGATACAACAAATTATAAGGAAAAGGAAACGCAACTCAAAAATCATTATTATTAAGTAGGATAAATAAAAGAAGATAGGAAAGTGTAGGTAAAGTAAAAGTTGTTGGGGAGAGTCTACCAAGGTGGAAGGCCTCGGAATGAACATCGAGCCCTTCCATCATGGAATTCCCTCCATAGGTGGTAGTCGTTTATTTCATGTACATTAAGAGCTAAAGGCGGTTTTTACTCTTAATGTTTATGGTGCTCAATTGTTTAGGAATAAGTCATCTTCTGTGCTGGGGTTGTCATCTGTTTCGTTATTCATGTCGCTTGTACTTACACTGCTTGTCTCGTTCCACGTGTCCTGTGTTATGGTGTTGGTGTTTTGTACGATGTTATGTCTGACCGCTTTAGTGATGAGACCTCATTCGTCAGTCTAGTTAGTGTGTCCCAGCCATCCTTGTTTCTTATCAGTACGTTTAAGTGTTGTGTGTTGTTTAACATATACTTTAAAACTGAAACGTGTGGCAAGTGGAGACGGAGCCAGCAGGCAGCCGCCTGGGCTGTTGGCTGCTTCCCCTGCGGCTCCGCGCCGCCGCCATACATTCTGCGAGAACTGCCGTCGCGAGCTGTTACGCCGTTCGAGGCTGGCGTGCAGTCGTGTAGCCATTAATTTCTGCAGCCAAGGCTGGGAGACTTGATTTGCCCCTGGGAGCGCGGCAACCCGCTCTGCTGCGACGCCAACCGTGCTGCCTTCGCGGCACGTGTAGGGGCAATGCCGTGGCCGACAACTTCTATACCCCAGCCGGAAAGCGGCATGTTCTCTGCCTATTTCCTGTACTTGCAAGATAAAATATTACTATTCTCTCTCTCTCTCATTTTGTGTTCGCCGTCACTGTTAAGAAAATTATTTTTTATACATTACCAGGCTTCATTTGTCGACGGATACCTTGTCCTTTTATTTGCCACCGAATGAATAAGTAGTGAACAATCTGTCGTACCGCAATTCAGTGGCATAAGTATTTTCCGAAAAAAATCTCTAGATTGGTAACACCAAATTTGTAGCACCCATGTAATGTTAATTATATTACTGAGAAAGACGGCTACAGATGTCGGTGTCGTTCACTGCAATCGTTACATTCCCATGAGAATAATATCAACTTCCTTTTTAACTTAGTACTTAATTTGGTACTATAACAGTTACTAAGGTGTCACCCAGTACACAGACTTCATTTAAGGGAGGTGACAGAAGTGTGAATTGTACTTGGATGTAACTAATATATCCGGCTCAATTCAAGACTGTGAATGGAGTAGTGAATGACCGCTTTTGCGTAAATGATTAGCTTTCGATCAATAAGGCCGTGCGCACGACAGCGTTACTCACTGGGGAAAGGGTGAAAAAAACTTTTTCAACAAAACATTCGTTTCCGTAGTAACTCATGAAAATTAATGTGTTCACTTACTTTGTCCCCTTCTTTATAACGACTAGCACCATATTTTCCCGTAAAATCGAGATATGGATCATCAGTACTTGGGTGTTTTGCTCGAAAACTAGGCATTACCTCAACAGGGGTCGTTTACCACTGCATTCGCCGTCTGGATATCAGAACAACAGGGTAGCCGACAGTACTCAGCCGTCGTTGCGGTTTTTCATTGTTTATTTATGAAAATATAGATCTGGACCAGTAGCTAGCTATCATCAGTGAACTTCTTTCAAAAGAAGATTTTATTTCGTTTGTACGCCATCGACGTTTCTGTAAACATTTGTCACATTTCGTTCGCATAGCATTTTTGTTTCCTTTAAGTAGCCAGATCATGGGACGTTTTTTACGCACTTGGGATGTCAAGCGGTGGGTCGGATCCAGTGGGGCATTTCAAGACCTACAGAAGGGAGTTTACATGTTAATTAGTATATTTTTATTATTTTTCTCGTTACTACCTGCTCCCAAAATACGGAAATTAAAGAGCTGCTTGCAGAAGTAGATATTTGTTGTACAATGTGAAAGATAAAAAAGTGTTCGTAGAGTGGTTGGCGACATTTTCTGACATGATTTCCATTCGGATGCGCGGAATGACCTCGTGGTTGATGACCACAGTAGCTCGGTGCATTTGATTTGATTTTCGTTCCGCTTGAAAATACGAGGATGAGTCAGAGAATAAGTGGCAAACTGAGGTAGTCAAGCCCGTACTGCGTTTACAAGCCTGAAAATTGCTCTACTTTTCAACTGCCTCCACCTGTTAATTTAAACACTCGTACCATGGTTCGAGAAGCATTTAAAAGCCTGGACCTTGGAACTTTTTGTGGCAGCGTTAGCATTCTATATGTGACGCTCTTGAGATGAAACTTAATTTGGTTCCTTAAACTGCTGCAACCCACAAGACGGCTATGTCGCAGTGGCAGAGAAATACCGCTACACAGCGCGCAGTACTGGCGTGTCCGCCTCAGTTTGCATCTTATTTACTGACTCACCCTCGCATTATAAAAGTCATCTAAGTTTATAACCTTTTCTTTGTTTCTTTTTATTTAGTATCCTGCATCCACCGAGACGTGTCCCATTAGAAAGTTTACGCGCCGAGTATACCACCATTCTCCTGTCTAATAGTCTCGTTACTCATTCCTTTGTCGGGAAAAGTTCCAGTGGAATGAATGGCCGAGGGCTGTAAGGCGCGTTGCTGCGGAGTGTGTGGTTACTCCTTGTCGGACGTCCTAGTCCTCCTTCTGGAATGGGGTGTGTGTGTGTTGTTTTTAGGTTAGTGCAAGTAGTTTTTAAGGCTATGGACTGATAACCTCAATAGTTAAATTTCCTATATTTGAAAACATTAGATTATGTAAATATCAACAGTAATACATTTCCTTGAAGCAACATTGTCTCGTTATAGCAAAGGTATTAAATATAAGGAGAGGCAATGAATTAAAATTTTCGCTGTGGCCAGGATTCGAACCCAGGACCTCCTACTTACTAGGTATGCGCTTTAGATCACTCAGCTAACACAGCATTGTAGACAAAACGACTACACAGATTGTCTTAAAGCACACCTTAGTAATTAGGAGGTCCCAGGTTCGAATCTTGGCCAAGGCAAAAACTTTAATTCAGTGCCTCTCCTTATGTTTAATACCTTTGATATAACGAGACAATGTTGTCTCAGGGAAATGTATTATTTGTTGATATTTATATCACCGAAGCCTGAGGAACAAGGCGGGATTGTTCCCATTCGCGTTTTTTGCTAGGGTGCTATCCCAGTATAGGAGAGCCCTGTCAATCTGATACGCATTTCACAGGGAACATTGAGGCAGAATTAACGTATGCAGTGTGGAGGGAGACGTGCTTTAAGACAGTCCGTGTAGTCGTTTTGTCTGTAACTCTGTTAGCTGAGTGGCCTAAAGCGCCTACCTAGTAAGTAAAAAGTCCCCGGTTCAGAAAATTCAAATGTTTGTATAGCTTATGGGACTAAACTACGGGGTCATCAGTCCCTAAACTTACAAACTACTTATGAAGTAACTAATACTAAAGACGGCACAAATAGCCATGCCCGAGGGGGGATTCGAACCCGTGACCGTAGTGGTCCCCAGTTCGAATCCCGGCCACAGCACAAATTTTAATTCGATGTCTCTCCTTATGTTGAATTACATTTTGTGTGTATGCGCGCGCACGTGTGTGTCTGTGTGTGTGTGAGAGAGAGTGTGAGAGAGAGAGAGAGAGAGAGAGAGAGAGAGAGAGAGAACGAGTTAGAAGGAAGGAATCAGTTCGTCGACAGCTTGGTCATTAGAGATGGATGTAACGGATCGAAGTTTTGGGTAAGGATGGAGAAGGAAATCAGCCGTGCCGTTTGAAAGGATGCATCCCGGCATTTAGCCTGGAGTGATCTAAGGTAATCATTGAAAAACGAAATCTGGATATCCGGAGGTGAATTTGAACCACCGCCGTTCGGAATACGAATCCAGTGCGTTACCACGCACGCGACGATCGTGAGCAAGCAGTCAGTCTGAGCAGAGCCTAGTATTATACAGAACGGCAGAGAAATAAGAAAAAGCGAAATATATAAATCGAACAGAAGTGGGCCTCGCGCGGAGAACCAGTCCCGAGTACAAAAGAGAGAAATCCACGGGGACGCGAATGCCGAACCAGCAGAGCCGACAGTGAGGGGCCGCGGCCTCTGCTTGATCACCAGTCATTTTAGCCGCTCTCCGATCAAAACCTCGGGGGTGCGGAAAAGAGAGATAGAGAATAGAGAGGGTGTGGAAAGGGCGGCAGCGGCCCTGGAAAGTGTGACAGCGGTGGCTGAGGTTTGGGGGAGGGGGTGCGGCTTTGGGCGCGTGGCCGGGAAAAACGAACAAAAGACGGCAGGGTGGGGCAGGACGGGCAGGCAGCATTATGGCGGCGCGGCTCGGCGTTCGCATCTTGGCGCGGCCGTTAGTAATTAGGCGCCGGTGCTGCCCCATTCAGCGCGGAAACGTATTATCTGCCGCGCCATTAGCCGCCAGGCAGCGCTCGCGTCGCCGCAAATATTATTTTATTCCGCGTGGAGCGCCGCGGCCGCCTTTTCAGCGTAACGGACGGCGGGCCACGATATGCGCCGCGTACGTCCGCGGCCCGCCCGTATTTGCGCCGTAAAATATTACCGCTAATAAAACGACCGTGATAAACGCCGAGCCCGAAAGAAAAAAAAAAAGTGTCGCCGAATAAAAGTGCCGGGCGCGAATCTCGGCCGGCGATCTTACAGCGCTATTCACCGCTCCGCTGTCGCTCTTGTTCGAACGGCCGTGAATAACCGTTCGCTGCTTCCGTTGGCCACCGGCCGCCTCGCGTTCCGCGTCTCTCGCGGTGACACCAAGGTTCGAAAACGGGCGGTTTTAATGCAGAGGTGGACCGGGAAATAAAGAAGATTAACGTTTAATGTCACGTCTAGTACGAGTTCGTTTGAGGACGAGCTCGTACTGAACTGTCGCGGTATTTGCACGGAGCGATTTAAGGAAATCGTGGGTGAGAGAAGGCGGATTTGAATCGTCGTCAACCTGTGGGCCAGAACTGCTGAGATGTTAGACTTAAAACTACTTAAACGAGAACACACACATACGAACGCACACACACACACACACACACACACACACACACACACACACATACACAAACACACACCGACACCCATACCGCAGGGAGAACCTTCGACAAGACCAGCCGTGCAATCCGAGACTTGGTGATCGCGATGCCACCCGCAGTGCCGCGGTGGAGAAGCCAAGCGGTCTAAGGCGCCTCGCTGCGGAGCGCGCGGTTGTTCGCCGTCGGGGGTTCGAGTCCTCCCCGGAGCATAGGTGTGTGTGTGTGTGTGTGTGTGTGTGTGTGTGTGTGTGTGTGTGTGTGTGTGTGTTGTCCTTGGGTTAGTTTACCTTAGTTCAAGTAGTTTGTTAGCTACGGACTGATGACCACGCAGTTCGGTCCCATAGATTTACAAACATTTGAACATTTTCGAGACAGGAGGCTGAATGCAAGTCAGCTACAATGCATTCTTCAGGCAGCAACAGGACGCGCAATACCAACGCAGTCAGAAATCGCCTTCCAGAATGTCCCCTATAAGCAAGGAGGCCTAAGGTGTGTGTCCCATTAAAATCTCGACACCATTTAACTCGCAGAAACTGGGAGGAGGAACATCAGGATTGGAGTCGTAATAAATGGCGCCGCGTTTTGTTCACAGATGAGTCAACATTTTGTCTTCATCAAAAGTGAGACGCCAAAATCGCGAAATGTTTATTTAATGACGGTCGGTTTCGGAGGACTGTGCCACCATCATCTGTTAATGACCAGTGATGATGGCGCAGTCCTCCAAAACAGGTCGTCACTAAATAAATATTTCTGGATCGCGGCGTTTCATTTTAGAATGTTATTAAACTACTAGATCGTCTCCAAAACCTGTGATGTCAGGTTATCTCAGAATTTTCTGTTCAGCCCGTCAATAGTCGTTCCCTCATCCGGAGAGAACGTGGAACTCGAAACATTCCTGCTTATATGGAGCAAACATCACCATATGATGGTGGTGGACGAATTCATTGCTACATTGCCTTGGTAGTAGTGGCAATTAACTATGGAGCACAGAAGCTAAATTAAAGTTTGTGACGTGGAGGGAAGTCGTTCTTAGACTATTCCGAGGCGCTTTAATCCTTAGTAGTGTGGTAGTTTAGCGTTAAGATGTCTGCCTAGTGAACATGGAGCTCCGGGTTCGATTCCCAGCTGCATCACAAATTTTAATTCATTGCCTCACGTTTATCTTTAATGTCCTGGACATGATCAAGACGAATACCCGTCTCAGGGTTTCTCAGTCTATATTTAAAAAATGTTCAAATGTTTGTAAATCTATCGGACCAAACTGCGTAAACTACGTAAACCTAGGTAAACTAAGGACAAACACACACACACACACACACACACACACACATGCCCCAGGGAGGACTCGAACCTCCACGGCGAGCAACAGCGCGCTCCGCAGCGAGGTGCTTTAGACCGCTCGGATGCTCCACCGCGGCTTATATTTAAATTGATACTCTAATAAAAATTCGTAATATGTAATATGTCTCCATACTGTAATTGGCAGAGTGTGCCAAAAATTTAAATAATGGAGGAAAACAATTGTCTGTTACAACAGAGTTAGATGGATGTGGAGGTGAAGGTTGAGATAAAGAGTTGAAATGTTTGTAAACCTGTTGAGCCAAATTACTATTGTGATCAGTACCTAGACTTAAAAACTCCTGAAACTAGCTTACACTGAGGACAACACACATACCGTTGCCCAAGGGAGGACTCGAACCTCGACGGGAACGGCTGCCCAGTCCTTAGCACGTCGACTTAGACCACGCAGCCATTCCACGAGCCTGAGATGGAGGGGGAGATAGAGAGGATAACGGACTACATTAATATTCCCACGTGTGTATTGTTTATGATACCTCTCCTGATGCCCTAACTGTCTTGAGCAGTGTAAGTCCGTTTAGTGAGTGAGAAGCAGTAGCGCGTCCGCTGGCAGTCGGTGTGACGTCATTAATGAGCGGCCCTGTGGCTGGGCACAGTAGCAGCGGCAGAGGCGGCGGCGGCGCCCCCGGCTGCCTGTTGTGTCACAGAGGAGAGGAGGCCCTGGCTCTGGTGGAGAGCTAAAAGCCGCGGCCGGGCTGTCAGCGCGCCGTGTGTTTGCCCTCTGCTAATGGCCAGCGCTGCTGCTGGCTCTAATGGCCACCACGCTGCCGCAAACTTACTGCGGCCGCGGCCACCGGAATCAATCTTCCCAAGGGACACCTTTTGTCGCCGTGCCGGGCTGCTCCACATTCCGCTAATTTTACTCTGTCGCCGAGGCCGCTGTTCTCCCGGTGCAATAAAGAAAGCCGCCATGGCCGGAATAACCGGGCCACTGCTCGTAATTACACTGCGTGCCCACTGCAGCGCCGTTTCAAGCGTGTTTAATCCTTGCAGACCCAAGGTTGCAGGTGACGTGACATTAATACAGAGAGGGACGTCTAAGACACAAAATACATACAGTAATTCATTACAAAAAAAATTATATGTGTATTAAAACTTTTGTACCCACACAGTTGTCTATTTTGGGACTGCACTACAAATTTGTATGATCTGTACCATCTTACAGTAACACGCCTTCGTCGGCCGCTGTGACCGAGCGGTCTGCGGCGCGCCGGTCACGTTCTGGGCGGCTACTACGGTCGGGGGTTCGAATCCCCCATCGGGCATTGATATTTTTGCCGTCCTTACTATTAGCTACTTCATAAGTACTTTGTAAGTTTAGGGACTGATGACCTCTTAGTTAAGTCCCATAAGCTCTACAAACATTTGAACACGCCTTCAAAAGAAATGACATAATAACATCAGAGGACCATATAAAATCAACTGGCTGACAGATGTGGTAGTTTGACATGTGAAAACAAGGATATCAGCACCTTGTCAACAAGTCTCCCTTGCGTCGGATTAGCCGTGCGCACTGGGGCGTACGCGCGGTCGTCCACTGTCGGGGGTTCGAGTCTCCCCCATCGGGCATGGGTGTTTGTGTTAAATTTCAAATGTTTGTAGAGCTTATGGGACTTAACTACGGCGTCATCAGTCCCTAATCTTACAAACTACTTATGAACTAGTTAACACTAAAGGACGGCACAAGTATCCATGGCCGAGTGGGGATTCGAACCCCCAACCGTAGTTGCCGTGCAGACCGTGCCTAAAGCACCGCAGTCCCCTCGGCCGGCTTGTCTTTAGTACAAGGTAGTTTAGTTCATAAGTAGTTTGTATGTTTAGGGACTGATGATCCCCCAGTTAAGTGCCATAGCCGCGGTGGAGTAGCCGAGCGGTCTAAAGCGTCTCGCTGCGGAGCGCGCGGTTGCTCGCCGTGGAGGTTCGAGTCCTTCCTGGGGCATGGGTGTGTGTGTTTGTCCTTAGGTTTGTTTACCTAGGTTTAAGTAGTTCGTAAGCTACGGACTGATGAGCCCGCAGTTCGGTCCGATAGATTTACACACATTTCAACATTTTTTTAAGTGCCATAACCTTAACAAACATTTGAACATTTTGACTGTGGTGCCCTACACAATATCGTAATGTGTTTGCCTCGTGTGATGGCACCGCAAGAAGTGTGTCGCACTCGTTGGTCAGGTGTGTACAGTAAAGCTACACGTACTGGTTAGCCGATGGGGCCTCTACTTTGGCTTCGAAGCGGACGCGCGGGTCACGTGACCAGCGGCGGTCGGCGTCGCGTGAAAACGGCCACAGCCGGCCCAGAGAGGCGCAGCCCGCGCGCTAACTAGTAGCCGCGCAGAACCGCCCGCCTCTGCACAAGAGCACCGCCCCGCCCTCTCCTACCCCCACAACACACTGGCTAACAAGGGCCGCCAGTCTAACTCAAGCCCCGTGTCCCACCTCTCAGCCCTGCACGCCATCTTGCAGGGCTCGACAAGTGGCGGCACCGTAAACGCGGGGGAGCCCGTGGGCGCTCGACTCGAACGAGAGGCACAAACAGACACAGCGGACTGCCGCAGCTCACGTAGCACTACCCTATCCAAGCAGTTATACCAAAACTGCTTACTGGCTTACCAACAGCTGGGGAACACAGTTACAAATCTAATGTATCAAAATGTTTGTTCTCATTGGTCTTGCGGGAATGGCTGTGCACTCTAAGGCGTCTTGCTGCGGAGCGCGCAGTTGCTCCCCGTCGGACATTCGAGTCTACCTTCAGGCACGGGTGTGTGATTTGCCCTTATCGTAACTTCATTTAAGTACGTTGTAAGTCTGTGCTCCGATGACCACACATTGAGTCAAAATTCATTATACCACATATTCTACATCTACATATATACTTCACAATCCACCGTAAAGTGCGTGGCGGACGGTACACTGTACCACTACTAGGCATTCCCTTTCGTATTCCACTCCCAAATAGAACGAGGGAAAAAGGGATGTCTATATGCCACCGTACAAGCCCTAACTTCTCTTATCGACCCTCTAAATTACCGCAAAAGAATTTCTCGAAAAGTAAGTCGTATTTTCTCCAGCGATCCCCATTTCAGTTGCAGGAGAATTGCGTGACACTTACGGATTTGTCGAACCTACCAGTAACAAGAAAATCAGGTGATACTCAAGGAATTAGATTAGATAACGCAACAATAAAGGAGGTAGATGAGTTTTGTTACTTGGGTACTAAAATAACAAACGCTGGTCGCAGTACGGAGGACATAAAATGCAGAATGGCATTGGGTAGAAAAGCTTTCTTGAAAAAGAGAAATTTGTTAACATCCAATATTGATTTATGCCTAAGGAAGTCCTTTCTGTGGAGTATTGCCCTGTGTGGAAGTGAAACATGGACGATAAACAGTGCGGACAGAAACAGCATAGAGGCTTTTCAAATGTGGTGCTGCTGAAGAATGCTGAAGATTAGGTGGGTGGATCGCGTAACTAATGCCGACGTACTGAACAGAATTGGGGGGGGGGGGGGGGGGAATTTCTGGCATACCCTGACTAAAAGAAGGGATCGATTGGTAGGACACATTCTTAAACACCAAGGGATCGTGAATTTAACACTTACGACGGAAACGAGACACAAAAGCGGCGACGAGGCTGGGACACGAAACTCTCGAAAAGTACAAATTCCTTCGTTGACTGGAGAAAGGAACTAAGTTACAAATTTCAATTTTTTTCAGAAGATACTTTGTAGAATATATAAAAATCATTTTCATTCACAGTATGTATGGTTAGAGTACAGCAAATGTCGAAAATTTAAATGCAATCTGTTAAATAGTTTAACAATAAAGCAGTTTTTTGTCTCTCCTGAAAAGTACAAAAAAATGACATAGGTCCTTTCTCCACCGACCGATTCATGTGGAGGCTTGCTCAGGATAGGGTATTGTGGAGAGCTGCAACAAACCAGTCTCATGACTGAAGACCACAACAACAACCAGTAACGAACCAGCTGTTCTCCTCTGAACTGCTTCTATGCCTTCCTTTAAACTGATCTGCTGCGTGTCCCAAACACTTGAGTGATACTCAAGACGTGGTCGTACAAGCGTTTTATACGCGGTCTCTTACAGATGAAGTACATCTTCCCAAAATTCTCCCAACAAACCGAAGTCGGCTGTCCGCCTTACTCACAACTGTCCCGTCGAGAGCTGGTCATTAGAGACGGAGCTCCGCTCTCTTTTGTGGGTAACGAAGGGGAACGAAATTGGACGCGCCCTTTCCTGCAGTGATTTAGGTAAAGAATGGAAAACCTAAATCGGAATGGTCATAGGTTGATTCAAACCAATCTCTTCCCGAATTCGATCCAGCGTGTTACCACTGCGCCACTTCATTTGGTGTCCAGCCGCAGTGGCCGAACGATCAGCCGCGCGCCAGTTAGTCTGTACGCCCGCTACGGTCGTGGGTTCAAATCCCCCTCGGGCATGGAGGTTTGTGCCGTCTTTAGTATAAGGTAGTTCATTAGTAGTTTGTAAGCTTAGGGACCGATAACCCCGCAGTTAAGTCCCTTAAGCTTATACATTCGAACATTTTGTTTTAACCAGATATACAATGTGCTGTGTCCGTATTTAACGATTTCGCCAGTGCAATTTCTGAACGACAAATTCCATTGGTAAAATCGTTAAATACATCTTTTACTCGTGGAGCTCACTAGGGACGAATTCTGATTTGGAGAAGAAAGGTACAGGAACCCGACTACGCAGTTTTCAAAGAAAACATCCTTACGATTTACGAACACACGGACAACCCACAGGTTTCCCCTCACTGCGATTTGATCCGCCATCATCCAGAATGCTTGTGCAGTGCGTTAACCAATGCGCCACTCTCTCGGGAACACGGGAGGGATCTAAAAGTAAACTTGAAGTGACCGTTAGATGCGCTGCTGGTGCCTGAATGAAACGGCGCAAGTGCTGGTTGGCGGGCAGCTGGTTTGAATGCGAGAAACACGTGTTGTCCCGTCAGTTGGGGTCGGGCGGTGAGGTCAGCGCCTTGCGTGCAGCGTGCTGTGCGGTAGGCCTTTTTTTTTTTTTTTTTTTTTTTTTTTTTTTTTTTTTTTTTTTTTTTGCGACCGCCGTGGCGTGTGTCACCAAGCCGGCGCCGCCGCTCGTCCCACGTGCGCCGCACGTGCGCGCTCTGCCGTCGGCGCCCGCTACTCCGTTTTTCTGCACCTGTCTCTCTCTCTCTCGCTTCTTAGTGGGGCCGCGCACTTCTTACTCCACGTCAACTTTGTCGCGCTACCATTTGTAGTTCTTCATCAAGCATTCGCTAGCTCAAAAGCCTGCCTCTGTTCCTCTCATCCTCTCCTCTTTCTTCGTTCGTATCCTCCCCTATCTGTATATCTACTACTCCGTTAATTTGGATAACATTATCCTAGGAGAAAACAGCGATCTTCCTTAACGATATATGTATTGTTGTAACAGTCTGGATCGCAGTGTTATATATAGATCATCTTCAGAAATACAACCCATGTGGCTCAGTTGTTACCAACTTACGGCCAGAGAATAGGCACGGCAGCCGTACAGAGTCCATCATCGGCTACATTGGCTGTATTTTCTGAAGATGACTTAATTATGTTAAAACATTAACGATGATAAATAAGAAGCAATGAATTAAAATTTCTGATGCGGCCGGGAATCTAACCCGGACCTCCATGCTTATTAGGCAGACGTCTAACGATAAATATATGTAGCTAATTCCGTCTCAACAGTAGGTACGTATGTGGCACCATTGCGTATCTTCGGTATGTGATGCAGCATTTTTTTTTTTTTTTTTCTGTTATTCAAAATTTAGGCCAAATATCAAGCTTCCGGCAACATAATGGCGCCACTGATTTTAAAAATATTTCTGTATTTGAAAGTGGCTTTATCTTTGTACCAGGGTTCCCAAACTTTTACCCCCCCTTTTTTATTATTATTTTTAAAATCCTGCTGCTTTGATGGAGAACTTTATTTATTTTTCAAGGTTAATTAAAATTACTAGAAATCGGAGATGACAGAAAAATTTAAAAACCGCGGCGTTATTTATAGTTTCTGGCGGAGCACTTGTTCGCTCTCAGGAGAAACACAAGCACAGCGGAACATAATCTGGAAAACTGTGCGTATCTTGAAGTCAGTTCCTTCAGTTCTGCATAAAAGACTGACTACACATATACACATTCATCCGCAAATATACCTGCGACGCTACGATACACATACCTTGTCTTAAACGCTGTGAGGCGAAAATCGAAATAGGGAGTTGCTTTTCAAACACACACAAACACACACACACACACGCATTATGTCGTGGTTCAGAAGGCATTTCGCATAGCGATAATGCGAGGAGATGCTCCTACAAGACCTTTTCGGCTTTTATAGCATCTTAAAACTGTTTAATGGCACCCCACGGCTGCCCATTATGTTCGGAGTGAACTTTACGGGGAAAAAAGAGCCGAATACCTCTTCCGTGTAATAATACTACGAACGTGAACTCTATAAATGCAGAGGGAAACATTAGTGATGAATGGCAGCACTTAATAATGGCGTAAACAGGCTTTTCTGTAGGCTGCAGGGCCATGCGTCAAACGGCGCACATTTACGTCTGGTTTTACAGCATACCGGGGAGGCGCACTAGCGTAGCAATTTGTCTGCACGAGACCGAGGAAACGTATCGTCGAGCATTTTTAAGGAAGCGAAGAAATGGCTGTTTGAGCAACATACACAACTTTCAAAACTGAGATCGAAAGGTTCACATTTTTCCGGGTGATTAACCATACTAATACGTTTCCACTCTCTCGATAACTTACGATGTGGGTAACAAAAATCCAAGATTTCTACTTCCAATATCATCGGCACAATTCGGAAGTAGTATATTCTTAATTTTACTACCATGTTTTTTGGTTATATCATCGATCATGGCAGAAATAGTCGATAGTCACGTAATATTACCTGTTATCTACCTTACTAGAGGAACAGCAACCAAAGTTCTCGATCGACCGTCGGATGATGTTACTGAAATTACGCACTGTGTCGACGTAGCACCTGATACGCTGCCAACATGACAGTTGTCGAGACTGCAAGCTCGTGGTGCCGGAACATGTGAATTGTTCAATCGCTTATAAACCTCTCGTTCGACATATTTGTACTTTCAGTGTCATTTCACTCATTATATTATAGGACACTACCATCGCAAAAAATATTTTGCCAAAAGTGAGTAGAATCCAGATGCAAATAACAAAAAAATGTGTTTGGATGTGAACAGCCATTTGAAAATGAACCCTTAGGTTGGAAACCAGAAACGGCGTCTTTTTTGTATAAAATTAATAGCATTATTAATAGTGGCTAGTGCCTCTTTTCTACTTTGCAAGAATTAACCAGTATTTTGAACACAGCCACGATTTCAGAATAGCGAAAAGAAGTGACAGCCGTATTGTGCCTCACCTTTTGACTTGGTCCATTCCTGAAGTTTCACCTTCGTCTACAGTACTACGTAGGATTTGGTGAAATAATTCTTTGGGGAAAAGATGCGCCATAATAACCCACAAAATTAATGAATTTCCTGCACGTAGTTTTTGGTTGTCTGGCCGGTGTGGTCTATTGGAATCTCGTTGTGTTTCTTTCGGCTCATTTCTGATGATATGGTGAATAATTTTACTCAATAAAGTGTTTTAAATGTACTTTTAATAATTCTGTTTATTCATAACAGGTCATTTTAAAATTATTTTTTGTCACTCATATTTCCCAAAATATCATGACCTGAACATGAAATAAACTACTCTTTTCAGTGGTCCGTCATGATGTGACGAACACGGCTTCTGCTGCTACACACAATAACAAACGTCTCAGGTCAAAAGAAAGTGAACATTAGAGATTACTTTTTCAGGCAGTCAAAAATTAAACAAATATGTCAAGAATTACGTGTACAAATTCATATTTCAGCTTTTTATTATAGCTAGTGTTTGTGTGTAAATGGATTTTCAGATTGCAGTAATTACGATGTTTGTTTTCACTTTGACAATAGAACGTTACCAGATGATTCTATATTGTTATGTTATTTTACTAATTTGTGCGACAGGTGAATAAAAAAATGTTCAAATGTTTGTAAAGCTTATGGGACTTAACTACGGGGTCATCAGTCCCTAAATTTTCAAACTACTTATGAACTACTTACGAACTAGGACGGCACAAATATCCATGCCCGAGGGAGGATTCGAACCCCCGACCGTAGTGGCCGTGCAGACCGTGACTGAAGCGCCTCAGTCCCCTCGGCCACCGCGGCCGGCAGGTGAATAAGGTTCGTGTGTATTATCAAATATCATGGTATTTTGGCGAGTATATTATGGTGAAATTTGTTTATTTCTTTGTGATCTGATTTTATTTTAATTGGAGGTATATCACGTTGACTGCCGCGATGACGTCAGAGGCGCGCCAGAACCGCCAGCTGTGGCCGCCGGCGGCCACACGGCAGCCAACCTGTTAAATTTGTATCTGTTTATTTAACTGGTTCTATCGTGTTTTGTGTATTGTTTCGGTGTGTATTTGATGCGTTGTCAGTACTTTATAACGGTTCTAATCAGGTGTTAGGTTTTACTGGCTTATTTTTATATGTGGATCTCGTAATTGCATGATATGTGCGTTTGTGTTGTGTATAGAAGAGAATTAGGTGTGTGTCGCGTCTATGCGGTGTGTATATGATGTGATAAGTTATAGGTTCGATATTCTGCTGCGATAGCCATGTTAGAAATGAAAGTTGAAGTAAAGTATGAAATGGGCCGTCCTAGTGAAAATTTTAGTATAGCTGGCTAAGCTACCACAGCTATTTTACGAGTTGTTCGTAAAATTCACTCCGGACATAATGTGTATTCGTAGGTTGTCACTAAACAATTTTAAGATGCTATAAAAGCCGAGACGGTCTTGCAGGAGAATCTCTTCGCGTTATCCCCCTATAGTTTTGTGGTAGATTTTTCGACCACATCTCATAGGTTGCATTTTCTCATTGATTTACCTAAATTCCCAACAGATGGCAGGAGCATATTGTGATTGTGGTTGAAAAATCTACCACATAATTTAGCCGATCGCGTCACGGGCATTTATCGCCTGTGTTACTTTTCAGTCAAGCGTATTGTTGTTGTTACGTAAGTTTTATCCATTGTAGTCGTTATCTGAAATTTTATCTTTGGAAAAGTGTCGATAGTGTCTTGAAATCGATAGTTACTAGTCTAGAAAGAAACGATTTGCAATTACACTGTTCAGCAAGATCTTCATTACTGCTATTCTGCCGAGATACGGGGTTGTCTGTTTTTGTGAACTGTGACCCAGGAAGGTCTTGTTATGATTTTCATACCTGCGATTTGCTAAATGAAATGTTCAAAGAATATCACATAACTTGACATACGGTCAGTAACTTTTTCGCTGAGATGTTATTTTCGTGTGCACTTTTGGCATGCTGCAGTACAGAGGTGGATAATCCTACATTTTCCTGTGCTAGGCGTCAAGACGATTCTCTTTGAAGTAATTCTTATTTACGAAATATCTATCGTAGTTGCTTGTACTATGTACTATATCAGCGTTCAACGTTTTTTTATGGTTTTCCTTTTCTTTTTTTCTTTTTTGTAGTGAAATGGCTGGACAAAGACTGAACGAAGCAGAGATACTGCAGATTGTTGTAGATCCATGCCATGTTGTTTCTTCGGATGATTCTGAGTATGGGGGTCATCCAGATGCAGAAGATTGACAGATTCATCCTGAATCCAGGGCCAGGCAGTGCCTCCCTTACACAGTTCCTTCTATACAGGGTGGCAATACGACAGAGGAACAAGACTTCAAAGGAAAATTGTTTTGAAAATGTGAATTTTTTTTAAAGTATTTGTTTAATGTCATTCTCAGGAATAAAATTGTATACCTTCCTCAAGAGATGAGATTTTGTTAATACATTAGTTAAGTAATAGAGTCTATAGATTGTGGTCGAAAAATCAACCACAAAACATTCAAGTAATGTATGTGTCCATAAATGGATTGTGGTCGATTATTTGCCAAGCGAAAAAAAAAAAATTCGTAAAAACTGAATTTCTGTTTGCCATTGTAAAAAGCCATTATAAATAGAAACTATGTTCGGAGTCTGCTACTTTGAAGGAAAAAATTGCTATGCCCTGTAAAGGGTTATGCGAAATGCTTTCTAAAGCACTTCACTACGCGAGTATCTGTTTGTTTGAGAAGCAACCGTCTATTTGGATTTTTGCCTCACGACGTTTAAGGCAAGTTATGTGTGTCATAGTGTCTCAGGTAAATTTGAGGACTGCAAAAAGAACTGACGTCATTAGGTTTGAAATGTATTCTACCTCGTGAAAGAGGTAACCTAGATTGGCAGAGGGCAGAGTTTTCAATATTATGTTCCGCGGTGCACTGGTGTTGGACTAGGAGTACGAAGTTGTGGTGTTAGTTTCCGTTGCTCATGGTAAGTTTTTAGGGTTGGACGATAAAGAGACTGGCGACTGCTTGTCAGAAAGAGCGCCCCGGTATCCAGGGTGAAGCAGCGCTGTCGTGGGCGGCGGTGCCTTTTTGGCGAGCAGTGGCATACCGGCATTCCAGCGGCGGCCACAGACGCGGCACACGTCAAAGCCTGCCTCCACAGTGCGGCCGGGCCAGCCCTACCGCTACACGACGGCGCCGGCTACGGCTGCTGCCGCGGCACCCTGCCTGCCACTGCTGTGCTCCCACCGTCTCCTGCTCCTTAACTGTTTTACCTTTATCGACTTTCGGGGCAATTATATTTACTTAAGTACGAATACTAAACAGTACGTTACTATCAAATTAATGTTTAGTGATGATGATGATTTTTTTGTGAGGCTCGCGCGAAGCAGCAACCCCTATCGTATACACCTTCGTAATCCGCGGTCCTAGTCACTGCGCTACGCAAGTCTTAAAAGAAGAAATGGGTTCCATTTTAAGTCTTACTCCCTGCTCAATATACTAAAAAAAAAAAAAAAAAAAAAAAAAAAGGTTCAAATGTTTGTATAGCTTATGGGACTTAACTACGGGGTCATCAGTCCCTAAACTTACAAACTATTAATGAACTAGCTAATACTAAGAACGGTACAAATATCCATGCCCGAAGGGGGATTTGAACCCCCGACCGTAGTGGCCGTGCAGACCGTGACTGGAGCGCCGCAGTCCCCAAGGCCACCACGCCCGGCCAATATACGTTGTTACTGACAAATAATTGCAACAAATTATATAAAGAACACTATGTTTTGTCGGTGTTGAGTATAATGTTGCCTTGAATTTCTAGATTTTCATTATACAAAAATTCTGTAACCATAAACAAATAATATCCGTAACGATTGGTTTTCATGACATCCGCAGGTATGCACTTACTTTAACTCGATTTGAAATGACATCTATCAGTAATACCTACATTTTAGAAAAACTGTGTTTCTACTGCCAGTAGGCGTCTTCATTTCTCTAGTTTCTCGAGTTGGGATCACAATGTACGTGTGACATAATTTGTTCAAATGTTTGTTAAGCTTATGGGACTTACCTATGGGGTCATCAGTCCCTAAACTTACAAACTATTAATGAACTAGCTAATACTAAGAACGGTACAAATATCCATGCCCGAAGGGGGATTTGAACCCCCGACCGTAGTGGCCGTGCAGACCGTGACTGGAGCGCCGCAGTCCCCTCGGCCACCACGCCCGGCCAATATACTAATCGTAAATACGTTGTTACTGACAAATAATTGCAACAAATTATATAAAGAACACTATGTTTTGTCGGTGTTGAGTATAATGTTGCCTTGAATTTCTAGATTTTCATTATACAAAAATTCTGTAACCATAAACAAATAATATCCGTAACGATTGGTTTTCTTGACATCCGCAGGTATGCACTTACTTGATCTCGATTTGAAATGACATCTATCAGTAATACCTACATTTTAGAAAAACTGTGTTTCTACTGCCAGTAGGCGTCTTCATTTCTCTAGTTTCTCGAGTTGGGATCACAATGTACATGTGACATAATTTGTTCAAATGTTTGTTAAGCTTATGGGACTTACCTACGGGGTCATCAGTCCCTAAACTTACAAACTACTTATGAACTACTTACGAACTAGGACGGCACAAATATCCATGCCCGAGAGGGGATCGAACCCCCGACCGTAATGGCCGTGCAGACCGTGACTGGAGCGCCTCAGTCCCCTCGGCCACCACGGCCGGCGACATAATTTGGTAGTCAGATGCACGTTAAGAATGTATCACACGTTAGATATCGTTTTGTATGTTCGGAAAGCGTTCCCAACTAGGGATTGCCGCGGTGGAGTAGCCGAGCGGTCTAAAGAGTCTCGCTGCGGAGCGCGCGGTTGCTCGCCGTGGAGGTTCGAGTCCTCCCTGAGGCATGGGTGTGTGTGTTGTCGTTAGGTTGGCTTCCCTAGTTTTAAGTAGTTTGTAAGCTACGGACTGATGACCACGCAGTTTGGTCCGATAGATTTACAAACATTTGAACATTTTGAACTAGGGATTCGCACGTTGAGACGTCATAAACTGGACACGTTGGCCATACAGGATATACGCTCCGTGTGCCGACGGCTTAAGCGTCGAGCGTTGAGAACCTCGTGGCGATTGGGTGCAGCTCCGTGGTCTGGGAAAGAGGGCAGTGTAGCGACGGCGGAAGGAGCTGTAATAGGCATCACCGACAGGCCCGCTGCTGCAGCTGATGACGGCGGCCGAGTAGAAACACCCCGGGGGAAAAAAGCAGGGATGACAGGCGAGGGCGTGTGCGCCGGCGAGGACAAAAGGGCGTCGCCTGCAGCGTCTTCCGTGGCGTCAGCAGGAAGGAACTGCGCGCGCGCGCATCCGACCGCGCCGTCATCCGCCACAAAGGAGGCACCGCCGCCCTGCCGCGCTGCTGCCCTGCCACTGAGCTGCCAGAGCTCGCACGATAGCGGCAGGCACATGCGGATATCGATAGTATCGCCTATTGACAATCAATTGCGCACGATGTACCATGCCGATGTGTCTTACTGGCATTGCCCCATGTTTGGTACGTAGGCACAACCTAACCACTAATGCCGCCGTCTTGTAATTGTAACAGTTTCTTATTGTAATCGACATAAAAAAGTAACAGTTTCTGGTAAACCGAGAGAGCGGGGGCATAGTCCCTTCGCAGGACTAGTAAAGTATATCAAAGCAAGACCTATTGGTCTCCAGGGGGTTTCTGCGATCGTTATATGAATAAAATTCTTGAACATCCGTCTCCAGATCGCTTTTATTCTCTAAAACTTGACCGGTTTCGGGACAGCTGCCCATCTTCAGATCTGTTAAACATGTGTTACAACTGAATATAAGCTACTATTTACAAAGTATGATATCATAAAGTTAAAGGAAAAACATTAAAAACGTACCAAATTTTGAAGTTACAGAGTAACCTGTCCTGTGATGAACGAATGTTCACAGTCGTTACTAAAACATAGTAGCTTCCTGAGGCTTTATATAATGTACTTAAAATCATCTGATTGGTGGGGATCATTTTTGTTAAAATTATTCTCAATAAGTAAATATTGACTTACATATAAAAGCAATTCTGAGGTCAAGGTGTAAGATAGTAGTCAAGTATAAAATAGCAGTTACAAATGAGATACACAGCTGTAAAACTATAGAAGGACGTAGAAATAAGATAAAATTGGGTTCTGGGTACATATAATAACATTTTAAGTGAAACTGTTATTGAGTTAAAAATTTAAAAAAATATAAAAGTATAAAAAAAATAAAAAATATGGTTAAATATTAAAATTTCTTAAAAAGGTATAAAATTATTGTGGACAATGTTTTCTTTCCCATCTGCGGATGAGGCTTCAGTGTGTCAGGTAGCAGTAGCGTCGCCGAGGTTTCTTCCGACGTGTCCCATTCTATTGTATGTATGGGTGAGTAATATAGTAAATGATGACCAATATGGATTTAATCGTGACATTCACATAGAAAGCACACTCTCTTGTTTGGGCAAAAGGGATACGACTGTCGGAGTGAAATCAGAATCTCGAATATCACATTCGTATACAATTCAGCCAATTACCCTTGTGAAAGGTAGACTTCGTTCTCTACTACTCATTATCTTCCGTGGACAAAGTGATACATTTGGCCCCTTGTACAAAAGAACGTGAACCGTCCTATGTACGTCTACCTAACAGCTTCAGAATCAGGCGAAGTCGACAGAGGTATTATTGAATAAGTTAGCGAGATGTTGGAACAAAATGTCTGATCTGGATTCATTTTCACTACAACGGGATCTCTCCGTAGTTCCATATAAATGCGTAAATGTAACAACCATGCCACCAGGCGTAACCCTTGGATGTATGCATCTTTCGCCAATGGAAAAAAATTCACATTTATCTTTTTCTGTGAGCAAGTTCTACAGTCACAACACTGCGAATAACGTGCATGCAATCATCCATACTCAGGTCAGTGCACCCGTACTCAAGAACATGATTAAGCAGGCCAGCAAGGAAGCTACAGTTCCTGGTGCATGTCATGCTTTTGATGCTCCTCACAGAGTCATTTGGATTGCGGCAGATTCACGTTGATCAACATGCTACTGCAACATTTATCCACTAGGTACATTGTCGGATGTACTTGTGTTTTAACATATTTGTGTATCATGACGCACAGACTTGCTCCATAATAGGTACATAAACCAATAATAATATTTATAAGCCCTGGAGAGTGCCTGTCTTTCCCTGTCCTATTAATTATAAAAAAATTGTTTGTAAATGCACCAAACTGATATCGTCATCAGTGCCTAGATTTACGAACTAGTTAAACTAACTTACACCAAGGACAACTAACAAACCCATGCCAAAAGGAGGAGGTCTCCAACATCCGGCGGGAACGGCCACTGCCCCTACTGAATCAACATGCAACTCTCGTTTTAATCTATGTTCATAGATACTACACTTCTTACTTACGACGGAACAATATGCCTACATATTCACAACAGCGGAAATATGCGTTTTAATAAAGCAGAAATTTGAAATAAATGTTGAAATGTTTGTAAATCTACAGGACTTAACTACGTTGGTCGTCAGTCCCTAGGCTTACAAACTACAAGACTGCCACTGCCACAGTACTGAAGAGTACTCGCCGCCGGAGGTTCGAGTCCTCGCTGGGGCATGGGTGTGTGTGTGTTGTCCTTAGGTTAGTTTACCTCAGTTGAAGTAGTTTGTAAGCTACGGACTGATGACCACGCAGTTTGGTCCTATAGATTTACAAACATTTTAACATTTGGAAGCTTCTTGGAACTGTTAGCGAACAGTGGCAGTAATACCAATCCACATGAAAATGAAATTTTCAAACTTGTTTCGTATCACAGTGATCAGAATTACCATGAAAAACTTTCTTAGCCTCAACTTAGTAGAAATAATACAAAATTTTCATTTATTGCCATAATTTCTATACTTGTGTGTAAATTTGTAGTTTCGGAGCTGCAACTGAACTAGCCATTAGATAAAAGATTAGTTGGTTATAGGAAAGGCACTCTGGGATGGCAATGTTAGGAACGCGTTGAACCAGTGAGAGAGTATCATCAGTTGTTGGGGATTTCAAATTGGAAAAATTCTATGTATCACAACTTCGCATAAATGAATTTTTATGGTATTTTAGTGTGATAGATCCTTCCTTTTTGGGTCGAAGTGATACCTCCTTTGGGCCATATACAGTCCGCCGTCTGCTGGTTGGATACCCCTGTTGTAAATGAAGGGAAGACTTCAGAGGTAAGGTAACTTTGACTTAGTAGATATGTCTTAAGTTCAGTGAAGCTTTTCGGGGATGGTAATCGAATTAAATACATAATAAGAAAATTGCAGTGCTGTATGACCAACTGCCAGGGGTTGAGGGTTGGTGAAGGGATCCGTAAAAGAGGGAATGAAAAGGAGTGAAACCTGATCCCCAAACGAAAAAGCTGAAGAACGAAAGGCGATTTGGATCAATCGTGGCGCCAATGTTTCTAACCCTAGTGTCAGTAAAATGTAAACGGTGTGTCAGTGAATCGTCTGCATATTCTATTTCGGTGCTTGTGTAATAAGACCTCCTTCACATTTCTCCACTTTCTTGTAGAGTGTGTACAATTTGCTTTTTTCTTTTCTACAACGATTCTCATTGCATTTTGAAAACTAATACTGTAATGTTCTTTCTTTTTTCCAGGTACGGTGCTGTCCAACCCATCCTCAACGTCTCTTTGTCAGTGAGTAAGCGATATGCGCAACAACTAAACTGCATCAAATATTTATATTGGTACTGACATTTTCGTGAACAGCAACATTCGCTGTTAATACGATTTTTCTCGAGTCTTTCGTAGTATCTACGACTAAAACACGTGCGTGGTCTACTCGGTGAGGTTTCGCGTCCCTCCGTAGAGGGCGGCGCCATTTGGAATGCGCTGCTCACGTGTCGCGTAACGAACTTAGCGCGTAATGAAGGCCGCGCAGATCAGCCCTTCCATATCAAAAGGGAAAAAGAATTATGATCAGCGCCTAATTTGGCCTGCATGCACGCGACCCGCGGACGTCCTCCTCTCTAATAGGCCGTCCACGTGGCCATTCGTTAAAACCCGGCCCTCTGCCGTTAATCAAAGGACCTGCCTCCTCATTCCGTAAGCCCTTTTACGCATTTAAAAAAAAATAATAAGCATCAGCGTCTTCAGGTTATTCACCTGCCTAGAACATACTTGTAATTCCTCGCGAACAATTTCTTTAATTAAGTGTGAGCATTTTGTTCCTCAATGATACTTTCTTTGTCCTCTCCCCAATCATCTGCTGGACGTAAATGGTTAACCGCTATTCCAGTAGGTGGTTGTGGTTTTTGATCAAACTATTGCATACAGTAGATTGAACAAACACTTTGAAAAGATTACCAAAGGGAAAGGCTTCGAATACCTTCACATAGGATTATAGTCGTAGATCCATACTTACTCGACAATTGAAGGATATTACTCTACATCTGAACATTACGCTACAGTAAATTCAAACGATGTTCAGATATTTGTAAACGTAAGAGACCATACTGATTAAGTCACAGGTCCCTAGAATTATAGACTACTTTAACTTCTGCTAATGACGATATATAGTACACCCATGCTTGAGGGAGGACTCGAATCTCCTACGGGAGCGGCGGCATGTCGGCTGAGATCACGTGGCGTTTTCGCACGGCCCAGTAAATTCAAATTTCTCACAGAAGTCCACGAAGTAGAAATCACAGTGCTGAAAAGAAGACGCTTTCAAATCTGTAGGTGTAATGTTGCCTTTGTAATAAATAAGTGGAGATGGAAAATTTAAGAACCTACTGCCGCCGTGAGGTGCCCGAGCACTCTGAGGCGCCTTGCTGCGGAGCGCGCGGTTGCTCGCCGTCGGAGGTTCGAGTCCTCCCTAGGCCACAGATCTGTCTCTGTGTGTGTGTGTGTGTGTGTAACTTTAAGTTAGTTTAATTAGTTTGTAAGCCTGCAGACTAATAACCGCAGCAGGTAAGTCCCTTAAATTTCCAAACATTTTTTGTACCTACGAGTAACTTCAGCCTTCTGTATGTGTCGTGTCGTGGAAGAAATGATACACGGAAATAAGGTTTCGTGAAATTGATTTCTACGGACGTTAAGGCTTGATTTTTGCTTTGTTTTTCCGTAACATACGCGTACCGGGCAAATGAATTGCCATAACTGCTTAGCCGATGATGATCGAGGGAGGACCGCGCGCTCCGGGGCAAGGCGCTTTAGAATACTCGGACCTCTCCACTACGGCTAATCATTGCACACGGAGCACAAGCTTGATTTAATTTAATAAGGAATGGGAATAGTCTCGTCATTTGTCTGGAGCGATTTAGGCTAATCACGGAACACTTAAACCTGGGTGGCCGGAAGCGGGTTTGAGCCGACGGCCTACAGAGGAAAAGAGGGGTGTAAGAGGGCAGGTGAGGAGCACATGGGGTAGATGTAAGGGGGTATGCGGTAAAATATCAAGGAGAAGAGAGAGAGAGAGAGGAGGGTGTGAAGCAGATAAAATATACAGGGTGTCCCACTTGTTGCACCCCCGATATCTCTGAAACTACAAGCGCTATTGAATAACCACTTTCACGGTCATGAACGTACGGCAGGGGCTTATGTAAGTAGGTACTATGAGACACTCTAAAACGTGAAGAAATATTATTTTCAACACAAACTTATGTTTTTTATAAAATGGATACCCCATATTATTTCTTAAGCAATCGATAGGATATAAAATCACAAAAAGGATGGCGTCGGTTGCATCGCGATGCGTCAATTACATCCGTAGAAACTGCGAAGCGAAGTTGACGTTTGAAATACATGAGGCGCGCTGCTAGCGCGTGTCCCAGGCTCAAGCGAGACACTGTTGAGTCTCGGACACCCGCCCGCTAGCAGCCCCTGCCGTACGTTCATGACCGTGAAAGTGGTTTTTCAATAGTGTTTTTTTTTTTTTTTTTTTTTTTTTTTTTTTTTTTTTTTTTTTTTTTTGTAGTTTCAGAGATATCTGGGGTTAAACAGTTCAGTGAGACACCCTGTATAAAAGAGTTGCAATTGTCAAGGGCATTTATGCGTCCAGAGTTGATAAACCACCTGAAATTTATACGATAAAAGAATAAACGAAAAATTATTAATTTAGTTTACACTATTTTTTAAGAAAACCTCTTTTTTGTAACGTTCCATTAATTCCTCAGAGCCTGTCGCGGTGGCCGAGGGGACTGTGGCGCGCCAGTCACGATCTGCACGGCCACTACGGTCGTGGGGTTCAAATCCCTTCTCGGGCATGGATATTTGTGCCGTCCTTAGTATTAGTTAGTTCATAAGTAGTTTGTAAGTTTAGCTCTACAAACATTTAATTCCTCAAAGCTTCAACAACTCCAAGCAGGGAATTGATTTGAATTGTGTATTTTCCTGGTGGGTATACGTTTGACGCGTGGGAATGGCCGTGCGATCTGGGGTGCCAAGGTATGGATTGCACAGCCGCTCGTGTCGGAGATTCGAGTCCTTCTCTGGGCATGGTTGTGTGTGTTGTCTTTAGTGTAACATAGTTTAAGTAGTTTGTAAGCGTAGGGACCCGTAAGCTAAGCAGTTTATTCCCTTAGGTTTAGGAGCATTTGGACATTTTCGTATAGGTTTACAATTTCCCATTCATTAATATCAGAGAGAGACACAACGTAAGGTGGCCGAATTTATCCGGTGCAATAAATTTCACCTCACTGGCACGGCCGATATCACCGGCGTCGACGCACTTACGCGTAAGCTCACTGCCCACTCCGCGTAACTTAGTTCACCGTAACCGGTCGTCGTAATGAAAACACGAATTCGCGATCTTGCCAAACGAATAATTCCTCTTCTCATTCACCCCTTTCGCCCTACGGCAATAACAGTAAAACTGCTCGCCAGGAGAGGCAGTGGCCCTTCCGGTCGGCGATTGGTGCGCGGCGGGTGTAACAGGCCTGGCAGCGCCTGCATACAGAGAGAGCGGGCGCAGCACGCGAGGTTAATTTCCGCCCCCTGCAGCGTTGCGTGCGCTCGCTGGAGTGTTAGTGCTAGCAGGCAGCAGGGAGCGGTCCAGCGCCCGCGCCGCCGGCCTGCCCCAAGGCAGCCCTCACTGCCGCCGCTGTTTTGCTTTTATTTTATTTTTTCCAGCGAGTGCCCGCAGGCTCACGTGTTGCTCGCGACCTCTCCCAGCCGGCGGCTAAATATAGGCAAGCGCAGCGCGGGAGGCGCCGGACCCACGCGGTGGCGGTGTCGCCTACAACGGCCGACGACCGCACCGGGCCCTGACGTGCAAGCCTCACTTTCGTCTCGTTCCTACTGCCCGAAACTCACACTCCTCTCCCGCATATGCTTTAATGGCTACACGCGCTGCACTCTCCCTGGATTTCAGTTCCTGACATTTTAATCTGGCAAAGTTCACCATTTATTACAACTTTCATTCTACCTGCCCTTTTTAGTTTACGCCACTAACACTAAAAGTGAACCTTTCCGATCGCCTTTTGACAGCTCTAAATTTAAATGAAAATAACGCCTTAACCCTTTCAGTCCCACATTATGAAATTATCTTTGGAAAAATTAAAATACCGTGTTTTCTGTATTAATACAGTGCAGTAAACACCAAAATATGTTAGGATTACCTGATATAGTCGGGTCTGAAGGCGATCTAATCGTTTTATAGTTTTCAAAATGACTAGCCAAGATCGCACACTAACAATTTATTAAATGACGACCGGTTCAAAAAATGTTCAAATGTTTGTTAAGCTTATGGGCCTTAACTACGGGGTCATCAGTCCCCTAAACTTACAAACTACTTATGAACTACTTACGAACTAGGACTGCACAAATATCCATGCCCGAGGGGGGATTTGAACCCCCGACCGTAGTGGCCGTGCTGACCGTGACTGGAGCGCCTCAGTCACCTCGGCCACCGCGGCCGGCGAATGACGACCGGTTTCGGCGCACTGTGTCACTATTATCTGGTCACATATATGTTATAATCTGGTCATATATGTGACCAGATGATGGTCACACAGTGCACCGAAACCGGTCTTCATTTAATAAATTGTTAGTGTGCGATCTTGGCTTGTCATTTTGAAAACTATCAAAATATGTGTTTTAAAATGTTTGGTCGAACTATTGATTTTTTTATGTCATGTATGTCATGCACAACACAGACGTTTGTTTCGAGGTATTTTATTACTTGGACGTTATTTTGTTGATAGTTAACACTGCCAGATCAACATGGCTTGAGAATGAGTCAGAGATGAGCCAAAACTGTACATGAAAACTGCGGTCAAGACATTAGATTTATAGTCTGCCGGTGTCACGGAGCGAGAAGCTTCCTCGATGCGCTGTTAGACTGCCGACTGTCGCCGCACACGGCCGTATACCCGACAGTTGGAGCCACACAAACAACCGGGGCTCAATATACCACAGTTACTGACATCGGATGACGACGGCATACACGAACAACGAGTACGTTGACATGTTGCTGATGCTCGGCGAGTGCAGACACGATGCCACTGAAGCTTCTCGCTCCGTGACACCGGCGACGTTACAACTCGGCCGCACCACATTTAGAAGGCGCATTGCGTTATGCGCAACGTTTGTGGTATCTACCCCTGAAACTTTGAAGGGTTGTATATCCCAAACTAACAGTGATAGGAATGTAGTATACATTGATTTGTACGCAGGTGGTTTCAACTAATCCAATGCACGATAGAAAAAACTATTGTTCCATTTAAAAAAATTATATCTTTTTGCTGTAACTCTTTGGAAAATGATACAATAAACTATGTTCATAGCTCCGCAGAAAGTGTAACATTTCTTGTGTTGACCTACCGCATTAAAATTTCCCGTCACCTATTATTTTATAAGTTACAGAGGCAAACATACTTAGTGAAACACCCTGTATATGCCCCAGATTGTAAACCGGTAGGCCGGCCGCGGTGGCCGAGGGGACTGAGGCGCTCCAGTCACGGTCTGCACGGCCACTACGGTCGCGGGTTCGAATCCCCCTCGTGCATGGAAATTTGTGCCGTTCTTTCTTAGTATAAGGTAGTAGATAAGTAGTTTGTAAGTTTAGGGACTGATGACCCCGTAGTTAAGTCCCACAAGCTTAACAAACATTTGAACATTTGATATGTAAACCGGTACGGACTGATAACCGTCGCTGTTTAGTCCCTTCCAAAACCCAACAACAACAACAACAACAAACCGGTACAAATCGACATCGTTAAATATAAGTGAAATAGCAAAACATTTAGTCGTCAGTAGAATGAATGCATACGAGAATTAATAGTTCCACTTGCAGGTTGGAAGTTGTAACCTTGTAAGGCGTGAACCGCGCAGTAATTCCACCTGCAGTTGGCGGCCTTTATAAGCGTACACTGCCGCGCCACTGTACTTGCCGCTATTCAGGTAATAGATGGGAAATTGCTAACATTCCGAACTGTGCAGTGCGCGGCGCGGCGCTTTGATGTTAAGAAACGCGTGCCAGAGGTAGCCGACGTGCGCGGCATCCACTGCCGACCCGGCCTGTGTGCAGCCGTGTGCGGCCGATCCACTTGCCGCAGGCACCGTGACGTATCGCACTGTCCAACCAACACCACGTAGAGACAAGGCCTTACAACTGGCCGTGCCTACGTCACACTTAGAGGCCGCGGCCGCCACCTCACTGGCTGTTGGCTGGGGCACGCCCACCGCCGCGCAGCGGCCGGCCAGTCAGATGGCGGCCGCGGCCTCTTAGTGTGACGTAGGCACGGCCAGTTGTAAAGCCTTGTCTTCTAGGTGGTGTTGGTCCAACCCCTCGCTGCCCGGGTCACCGGGTCACACCTGCTACTGCCCCACCAGCCTACCTAACGTGTTGCATGAGAGTGAACATTCTAATGAACTCAAGCTTGCCGGCCGCGGTGGCCGAGGGGTCTGCACGACCACTACTCTCGGGGGTTCGAATCCCCCCCCCCTCGGGCATGGATATTTATGCCGTCCTTAGTGTTAGCTAGTTCATAAGTAGGTTGTAAGTTTAGGGACTGATGACCCTGTAGTGAAGTCCCATAAGCTATAAAAACATTTGAACAGTTTG
The DNA here is from genome assembly GCA_026315105.1 of Locusta migratoria. Taxonomy (NCBI): domain Eukaryota; kingdom Metazoa; phylum Arthropoda; class Insecta; order Orthoptera; family Acrididae; genus Locusta; species Locusta migratoria. Next base: position 459,483,618 of record CM048745.1, on the reverse strand, counting down.
AAACTCTAGCTTCCAATTGGTCTGCTGCGGCAAGGCGTCGTTTTACGTCTAGTAATGTCGCTACTTGTTTGTTCCCCCACAGCAAGCACTAATAAACTTACAGCTTGCTACTTAATTATTTATTTTGCTGTCGTTTACAATGACCTGTTATCTGGATACCACAACAGGTCGTATTTTGCATAGTTAATTAGTTCTTTACACTTAATAATTCCTTCTTATATCTAGTTAAATTTAACAATATTGTGTTGTTGCCAGGGATGGAGTGTTGAGGTATCAGAACAGTAAGAAGCGAATTTCTATTTTAATTTCATTTTTTATTATTAAAAAAAGAAGAAAAGTAATAATAATAATAGACAATTATTAATTAATGTTGTGAAGGAAAAAAATTCATCTGTGGAACTAAAAGAAAAAAGTGGAAGAGCAGTATCTTTGCTTGTTAATTAGTAGTCAGTCTTGTCTTGTCTTCTCGAACAGTTAGAAGTGTTGAGCTGTCTCTCTCTCTCTCTCTCTCTCTCTCTCTCACTCTCCTTTTTTTTTTTTTTTTTTTTTTTTTTTTTTTTTTTTTTTTTTTTTTTTTAAGAAAAATACAGATCTTTCTCAAGAGTGAAAAGTTTCGTCTTAGTTTAGTACTTAGGCCTTAAAGTGAACCACATAATGACCCTAAGATGTGATGAAGCAATCAACAATGAGACATTCAGAAAACTGTCTGGTTTTTTTTTTTTACATGAGTTTATTCTAAAGTTTCTCTGAAGTTTATTTATTGACTGCAGTTCTTCTTTGCTAATTTTCATTAACAATATATATAATTATGTTTCAATACACAGCTTAACTAACTTATGAAATAATACTATAAGTATCAATTAGAAAAATTAATTAAATAATACATACCCATTTAACAAGAAGTAGTAAAGAATAAGTACACTCAAAATAAGGTGAACTAACCTAAGGACAACACACACACCCACGGACCAGGGAGGACCCTAATGTCCCACGGCGAGCAACCGCGCGCTCCGCAGCGAGGCGCCCTAGATCGCTCGGCTACTCCACCGCGGCCGATTATAGTGGTCTACTGTTTTGTTATGATCTGTTAACAGGTTTATAGCAACGATTTGCCGGTAACAAAAAGCGACAATTCGCTAACACTTCCATATGTGTTCTCACTACTATATTTACACCAATTATTGTCTATTAAATGATGATCACTGTTCGCTTTCGTGTCCGTGTTGGTGTCTGTGTTGGGGTCTGTGTTGTTGTCCCTGTCGTGTTCTCGATTTCAGTTTCTTTGCTGGTACACTCTATGCACTGTTTGCTCACTCCATACGCTACTGTCTTCTGTAGGGTCTGTATTCGTAATATGTCGCGTGCGAGATTTTATCTGATAGTGTATTGAGTGTTGTCCATTGGTCCTCTTGTCTTATGACATCGTATATTTGTTGTTTCGTGTGAGCACGTAGTGCTGGTAATGTGTCTCTTGTGGTGATTTAGGCCCCGCGGAATAGGACAACGTGTTTGGGAGATCCCCTCTCGCCACATGTGCAGTGTGATGCCGTGATGAAGTGGCCGAGCGGACCCGTTTACACTGAAGCGAACACGAGCGAACACAGGCGAATGCGCATTCGCGAGGAATTCGCCTGTGCGCGCAAGCATTGGCTTGTACTTGCGAACAAGCATTTACACAAGAGCGAACTGAAGACAAACCAGAACACTGCCGCAAAGCTAGCATACGCAGTTTGTCGCATACGCAAGCGCTGAAGCGGAGAGTACGCGAACTTCCTTTGATGGTTCGCCCTGAAACCGACAGCCAGCGGATCACAAGCGAGCGATTGCGAATGCGAGCCGAGCGTGACCGAACAGCGCGCGCATAGCGTTTACACCAGAATTCTCGTTCGCTGCTGCTCGTTCGCTTGTGTTCGCTTCGGTGTAAACGGGGCTTAAGGCGCCTCGCTGCGGAGCGCGCGGTTGCTCGCCATCGGAGGTTCGAGTCCTCCCTGGGGCATAGGTGTGTGTGTGTGTGTGTGTGTGTGTGTGTGTGTGTGTGTGTTTACCTTAGTCTGTAAGGTAGGGACCGATGACCACGCAGTTTGGTCCGACAGATTTACAAATATTTTAATATTTTTTGCAGTGCGTGTCTCTCTAAGACTGACGCGGAGTACGTGCTTAGGAATTGGAATTATGTTTCCAGACGCGCAGTTCAATACTTAACCGATGGACAGGGTTGAGTGTAAAAAAGTGCAAGTGATGGCTTCCACGGCAGTGTGGATCGATGGTGGCTGGAGGAATATGAGCGCAGAGCGCGGTGGTTTAGCGGTGACAAGCCCCGGGCGTGCGGCGACTGCCGGCAGCCGACAAGCCACGGGCCAGTGCCCTAATTAGCGGGCTGCAGGTAACAGGTACGGAAAACACCGCGCCATTACAGCCGACGCCACTGTCACTGCGCACAAAAGGCCATCGGAAAAAAAAGCTGAGCTCTCAAACGAAATGGCACCGAAATATAGAACCCATCGCGATGTATTCAACGCGACGATACCATCCAGGAATACGTTCTGGAGCGGGGGGTTATGTTCAAATGTTTGTATAGCAGTTCAAATGTTCAAATGTTTGTTAAGCTTATGGGACTTAACTACGGGGTCATCAGTCCCTAAACTTACAAACTACTTATGAACTACTTACGAACTAGGACGGCACAAATATCCATGCCCGAGGGGGGATTCGAACCCCCGACCGTAGTGGCCGTGCAGACCGTGACTGGAGCGCCTCAGTCCCCTCAACCACCGCGGCCGGTTTCGAATCCTTCCTCGGGCATGGATGTGTATGTTGTCCTTAGGTTAGTTTACCTTAGTGTAAGTACGGGAAATCTTAACTTTTCCCGGCGTAATGAATGTTCGAACAACTTACGGGTATGCTGTCGGGTGACGTCCTCGGGGTGAAGGAGTACTTCGTACCTTGGTTCACAGGGCACATGTCATTTCAGACCATGAAAGTTTGTCAGCTGAGTTGCCTCATCTCGAGGTCACCTTTCGTCAGAATGGCTATAGTGAGAGACAGATAAAACGTGCATTGCGCTAGCAGTCTACTATGCAACGAAAGCTGATCAAATTAAACTAGCAAGCGACCTTATAAATAGAGATGGTGGGTTTTGTTTAAAATCTGCTTGGAATCCGGCACTGTCTCTCGTCAAAAACCAATTTAAAAAGAAGTAGTAAAGAATAAGGGCAAGTACAGACGTTTATGTTGAAAAAGATAGTGAAAGACTAACATGAATTGATATTGTCTCACCTGTTGATTAACAGTAACTATGGATATTTCTGATATTTGGTCATTTTTGGTTGTGTTGACTCTGCAGTGACTTGTACTGTGTGTGTCATCTCCCTTGTTTACCCTTTGCAAACCAAGGTATTAAATACGCTTGCTCAATGCTTCCTTGAGTGTAGTTGTGCCTTGAGAAAGGCAGGGTGTCCTCCTGCCGAAATATCGGTGGTTGTTGACGACGTCACCTGGCAGCATACTCGTAAGTTGTTTGAACATTAAGTAGTTTGTAAATCTAGCGACTGATGATCAACGTAGCTTGGTCCCATACAATTACAAACATTTGAAGCAAAGAGTTTACAGTAGAAGACTGTTTGACAGTACCGAAGACGATCGTAGTGCCGTTGGATGACATCTCCTAATATTGGTACCCATTCAAAATCTCACGTAATCACTTTAAGGAACATCGAAATATGTAATCAACTGTCAAAAGAGCTTGAAGAATTTGTGAGATGTGTGTGTGTTTGTTTTGTAGAAAAGGTGATCTTGAGGGCGTCTTGCAATAATTCCTGTAAAAAGAGGATTTTTGCATTTATCTAAACAGAGAGAGTTTAAGTTGATATGGTGGGCAGAAATCAGTTATTATTGCATAGTTTGGGAGGGGGAGATGGTTGAAAATACTCTGGGTGTGTAGTAGTAAGGAAAATTCGTCCCACTCAGACCTCGACTGCCCAACAGGTACGAACCGTCCGTTGCTTCATCCTCACCCGAAGGCGTCACGGTTACGGTATGGAGGCGGACGTGGTCTGTTTCCCAGACCGCAGCCGGTACTTCTCGATCAGGTAGCTCCTCGGTTGGCCGCATAAGAGCTGAGTGCATCCCGCATGCCAACTATCCTCTGCAGAACCCGACGGTTACCCATCCAAATGCTAACCAAGACCCACAGTTCTTAATTTCGGTGATGTAAAGGGAACCGGTGTATCCATTGCGTCACGGCCGTTGGCAATACATCTATATCTACGTACATACTCCGCAATTCACCGTTGCGTGCGTGGCGGAGGGTACACTGAACCACTACTAGCCATTTCCTTTCTTATTCCACTCCCAAATAGAACGAGGAAAAAATGAATGCCGATATGCCTCCGTACGAGCTCTAATTTGTATTGTCTTTGTGATCACCACGCAAAATGTAAGTCGGCGGCAGCAAGATCGTACCACACTCAGCTTCTAAATTTCCTCAACAGAAATTCACGAAAATAACGTAGTCTTTCCTCTAGTGATCCCCAATTGAGTTAAAGAGCATTTCCGTGACACTCGCGCATTGGTCGAACCTACCAGTAACAAACGTAGCTGCTCGCCTCTGAACTGCTTCTATGTCTTCCTTTAAACTGATCTGCTGCGGGTCCCAAACACTTGAGAAATACTCAAGACGTGGTCGTACAAGCGTTTTATACGCGGTCTCCTTTACAGATCTTTACATCTTCCCAAAATTCTCCCAATAAACCGAAGTCGGCTGTCCGCCTTACTCACATCTGTCCTTACATGTTTGTTCCATTTCATATAGCTCTACAATGTTACTCCTAGATATATGAACGACGCGACAGCATCAAGAAGCTCACTAATAATGCTGTATTCGAACATTATAGGATTGTTTTTCCTACTCATGCGCATCACCTTAAATTTTTCTACATTGAGAGCTAGCTTCCATTCTTCACACCAACTAGAAATTTTTTCTAAGTCATCCTGTATGCTATTACAGTCAGTTAAAGACGACACCCTCCCGTACACCACAGCATCATCAGCAAACAGCCGCAAATTACAAGTTACTCTGTCCATCAGATCATTTATATAGATAGAAAATAATAGTGGTCCTATCACACTCCCCTGGGGCACACTTGACGATACACTCGTCTCTGATGAACACTCGCCGTCGAGAACAACGTACTGCGTTCTATTACTTAGCAAGTCTTCCAGCTAGTCACAAATCTGTGAACCTATTCCATAAGCTCGTATCTTCGTTAGCAGTCTGCAGTGTGGCACCGCGTCGAACGCCTTTTTGAAGTCGAGAAAAACACAATAGTTGTAAGAAAGGTCGGTAGTTGTGAAACGGCGGGGTTCAGTGAGTCTAGCTTGTAGAGTACAGTCACCTGTTGACAATCAATGACCTGTGAGGAATAGGCTTGGGGAAAGAATTTAAAATATTTGAAAAGATGTGGGAATTCAATGACTTGACTCATAGACGTAGGAGTAGGCATTCGTCCAAACTGGCTATGACAAAAACATGCGTGTTTGACAAGATATAGCAATAATTTGGCTTGGGCCGTGAGTAGCTTGAAGCGTGGGAAGACACAGAGACAGAGGGAGAGAGTTGAGCGTCAGTTTGGGCAGTTCGTGGAAGAGAGACGGTAGGGGGACAATGGTCGGGATTAATGAGTGTGGCGGCGTTTCCCGGGAGGCGGCTTTGTGTGGGCCTGGCCCGCGAGCCAGCTGCCGCGCGCGGCCGACACAGCCCTGTGCCCGCGGCTACCGACCTCGCCACTCACACCACTCACGAACTACCTTCCTCTCTCTTCATCTCGCCGTAGTTGTGCCATGTACTCACTCACTTTCTCTTACTATGCTATGTTGAGTGACCTCAGTTGCAGAATTTTGACACACTCTATGTTCGATTATTATGTCACTTTGTTGACCAGAAATCTGGTTTGCCGGCCGCAGTGGCCAAGCGGTCTAAGGCGCGCCAGTCACAGTCTGCACGACCACTACGGTCGGGGGTTAGAATCCCCCCTCGGGCATGGATATTTGTGCCGTCCTAGTTCGTAAGTAGTTCATAAGTAGTTTGTAAGTTTAGGGACTGATGACCCCGTAGTTAAGTCACATGGACTCTACAAACATTTGAACTGACAAACCACAGACTATCTGACACACATATCGATCACAAAGATTATTAAATTATCAATCATAACGCAACCTTCCTCAGCAAACACATTAATAAACATCTTTGCACGTCTGGTAAAATTTTTTAACATAGATATCGAATAATCATAACCCACAGAACACAGACATTTAAACCACAGTATAAATTTACCGTAGCAACTGCCAGCTGTAAACTTGTAACGTCTTTGGCCAACAGTCAGAACATCACGATAAAAAATTATTAAAAATTTCATTTAACGATATTTATATAATACTACATAAGTGTGACACAAAAGTTCACATTATTGTTAAGTAAACAACAAGACATTGCGAAGGATGTCACATGGTTGTAAGTAAAAATCTTTATATCGAAAAAACAGGCCTAACTTAAAAGTATATCTATATCTATAAATGTGAATGTCTGTTCGGTGTACGTTTATCACGTCTGAACCACAAGACATAAAGAGCTAAAAATTTGTACAGTTACTAATGTCTACCCAGGGAAGGCTTTAGCCATGGTGTTATGCCGATCGGATAGCTATTTATCTATGTATATTAATGTGAATGTCTGTTTGGTGAACGCTTATCACGCCCGAACGACAAGGCGCGCGCGCGCGCGTGTGTGTGTGTGTGTGTGTGTGTGTGTGTGTGTGTGTGTGTGTGTTAATATTTCGCGCTGCAGCGAAAACTACAGAACGCAAACGAATGGTCTGTGTGTAATTGTTGTCCGAAGTCTCCCGTTGTACACCATAGCATTTCCATGCCTATAGCTATAAGGGGGTGGAAGATATGGTGGTTGAAAGTCGTCAAATTATTTTAAAAAATGTCCGTCAGAAGGCCAGCGATCACGTTTGCGACTCTATAGCAAGGAGGTAACACAGACAAACGTGACGCCACAGACCATATCTTTGGTCTGCGCATGGTACAATGTCTTCAGCTCTTTCTCTGTAATAATAAGCATACGAATAAGGAAATTAAATAAATAAAGCAGTAAAAAATAAATTTCTTTTAATACATCTCTTTAAAAAATCGATTTGACGTTTCGCTCATTACATCAAGTGATCGATCTGTGATATTATTACAATCATTATCATTGAATTTCGTGATTGGATTCTTCGAAATGAGTGCATTTTTACGTGTGATGTGATCTACACTACTTACTATTCAGTCTCATAGCACACTATTGAAAGGTAGCTTATCTATCTTAGTCAACGAACACACGAACGGAGCTGCGGGTTTAAGCTAGTGCTATATAAGTTTGACGCAAAAGTTCACATTATTGTTAAATAAACAGCAAGACATTGCCAAGTACGTCACATGGTCGTAAGTAAAAATCTTTATATCGAAAAAAACAGGCCTAACTTAAGAGTATATCTATACACTTTTAACAAAACGAAGATTATTATACAAAAATTTTGTGTATTGCGCAGATTGTCTGAGGATGGCTAATTGTGCCGAAATGGATTCATAACAGTATTATAATAAAAACCTTCAAAGCTGCATATTGGTATAATTACATGATGACTCTTAGAGATGTATTCTGTGCTGCGGGCCTATTGAATAGGAAGTAACTTTAAATAAGTATGTTGGCTCTTTATGCAGATTCCCATTATTTAATATTTTGCGGATTTGGATCGTGTTGGGAGTATAGGAGGGAGGAAGGGGTGTCAAGTTGTAAGACGGCAGCGGGTGCCAAGAAACGCGGTGTTGGGTGCAGGGCGCTGCGGCCGCAACCCTCATCCCCCGTGCCGAGCGCTAGACCACCCCCGAGTTTCCGCAGCCGAGCGCACTTCCGCCGCGCCGCGCCGCGCCACCCCAACGACCGATCCAATTTTGCTCCTCCGGAGTTACTTTTCGCGTGCGGATAGACCGGAAACGAGTTTTATCTGTTTTGGGGCGGGCGAGATGTGTCGCGTGTTTATCACCCGGTGCTCGCGTCTTCCATTTCCTCTCCCCCAAATAGCCGCAGCACTTGCATATTCGCCAGACACGGCCAGCTCTTTCCGTAGCCGCGTCCTTCTGCACTGCCTTGTAGAATCGCCGCAAAGTGCTTCTTCCACTTCGACAAACCGCCGAGGTTCTCTGTATAAAAGGAGTTTCTTTGGAGATCAGAAGGCCGTAGCTTCGACAATGCCCGAAAATTTTACACGTATTTTATGTTTCACTAATTCCGTTGTTGTGGTGGTGGTTTTCACTCTGCATATCTGCATATAACCAATTGTTTCTCTCTTCAATTTTTACCCCCACCCCCTTCTCCACCTCTGCTCAAATGACACACACATAGAAACACACATACACACGCAAACACACACACACACACACACACACACACACACACACACAGAGAGAGAGAGAGAGAGAGAGAGAGAGAGAGAGCTAGGGACAAAGAGATAGAGAGACAGGGAGAGAAATATTACATTAGAGCCGACCACAGTGGCCGATGTGGTTGTCATGATCGGGTAATTTCGACACATTTGGTTATTTTTATTGACGAAGTCGTCTAGTACCTTCCCTGCGTTTGTCTGGGGTAATTAGGGCAGATCATTTTTATTGACGAAGTCGTCTAGTACCTTCCCTGCGTTTGTCTGGGGTAATTAGGGCAGATCATGGAACCCGCCAGCAGAGTGTTTTTTTTTTTTTTTTTTTTTTTTTTTTACAGCTTATGGGACTTAACTACGGGGTCATCAGTCCCTAAACTTACAAACTACATATGAACTAGTTACGAACTAGGACGGCCCAAATATCCATGCCCGAGGGGGGATTCGAACCCCCGACCGTAGTGGCCGTGCAGACCGTGACTGAAGCGCCTCAGTCCCCTCGGCCACAGCTGTATTGCCGGGGGCAGTTTTGAACCACCGTCCTCCCAAAGCCGGTCGCGATGGCCGAGCGGTCTGCGGCGCGCCAGTCATGGTCTGCACGGCCGCTGCGATCGGGGGTTAGAATCCGCCCCGGGCATGGGTGTTTGTGACGCCTTTAGTATAAGCTAATTCAAGAGTAGTTTTTTTTTTCATTAGGTATATCTATGTTTTGGTTGTTCGTTGCGTAATTGGCTCAGCTTTTTTTTATTACTGAGAGCGTTTGGTCCCCTGACCGGGCGCGCTGAGCCACGGCCCCCGGCACCGACTGAGCTATCCCTTTTCTCTTCACGGTCCGTCCTCACGAATTCACTTCTGCTCGCGAAACCAAAGGCTCTAAGTTCGAATCCTGTTTCCGGCACACAGTTTTAACGTGCCAGGAAGTTTTAGTTTTGTGCCTGCCTTTGATCTTCTAACCACAGTATTTTGGACTCATAGAGTTAAAATCATCTCATACCGTATGTGCCACGATAATGCGACAACACAAAACAAAATATTTCTTGTACCGTTGACCACTGAAGACGCTCTACAATTAAACAAAACGCGTCGGCTCTCAAGTAGACTCATTAGCAGTTGCATAAGACGGTCACCTAACTTATACAAATTGAACACAAAACTTTTCTGTTACAGTGAACTCGGTAGATTATATTAATATGAAAATCGAAACTTTTCAAAAGTCAATCAGTAGCATAAAAATGCTAACGTAATTTTTACCACAAAATAACCTATTTTTGTCGGCTTTTTAGCTGGAGAGGTAGTAAGGAAGGAAGCTTAGGGTTTCACGTGCCGTCGACAACGTGGTCATTAGAGACGGAGCTTACGCTCGGAATTTTGGGGAAGGATGGAGGAGGAAATCGGCCGTGCCCTTTGAAAGGAACCATCCCGGAATTTGCCTGGAGTCATTTAGGGAAATGACGGAAAACCTAAATCTGGATGGCCGGAGGTGGATTTGAAGCACCATCCTTCCGAATGCGAGTCCAGTGTGTTACCACTGCGCCACCTCGCTCGGTGGAGAGGTAGGTTTTCCTATGCTGTGCTCGTGACGCGGAAAACTGCGGTAACCCAGGTCCTTATAAAACGTGACGGTCGCGGACGAAATTGGACGCGGGGGCAAGTTTCGTCACTCGGGTGAGCATCGCGCGGTATCAAAAAGGTTTTCCGGTGCATTAGGTAACAGCTTTATAAAAAAAACGCGGGAGGGGGATTATCGTCCGGTGATTCAATTAGAAAGTAATCGCATTACTGGGCGAGCCGTCCGGCAGATGCCGGAATATCCATTAATTAGCGCGGATGCGCCGGCGCATGCGCACTGGTCGCCGGTCGCCGGTCGCCCTGGCCGCCTGCCCGCCTTGGAGCCGGCTTTAATCAACACGGGCTGCCAGATAGCTGCTGCCTTTGATGAACGTCCTTGCCGACACCCCCCTCTGCGCTGTCCGCCTTTTCCCCTGCGAACGTTTGCCCGTCGAACGGGGCTCCAGTTCCCAGTGCGAAGCATTATTCGCGATGCATCAGCTGTCAAACAGTTTTCCTGTTTAATTAAACAGCCCAATTTCGGGGCAGAATTAGGTTGCTTTAGAGATTCTCAGGAATATTTTCCGTGCAGAACCGTGCTGATTTAAATACTTTCTCTCGCTTGCTGTACAGAGAACAATGTCGCATCGCAGACGTGTTGAAGTTTTTGAACTTGGGGACTGAGAGTACTGGCCGGCCGCGGTGGCCGAGGGGACTGAGGCGCTCCAGTCACGGTCAGCACAGCCACTACGGTCGGGGGTTAGAATCCCCCCTCGGGCATGGATATTTGTGCCGTCCTAGTTCGTAAGTAGTTCATAAGTAGTTTGTAAGTTTAGGGACTGATGACCCCGTAGTTAAGTCCCATAAACTATACAAACATTTGATTTTTGACTGAGAGTAACAGCTATGTGGTCTCGACCACAGTTGCTGCTGAAGTATACGGGTTGTGTAGCCATTGGTCCACGTAACTGTAACCAGCGTTTCGTCCAGAGCTGCGCCGGACATCTTCGGAGGTACTCCTGAGTCTTGTTGACTGACGAATCGGATGTCTGAGAGCGACGTAAATTCTGTGTAAAATATACCACGCAATCTCTGCCGATCACGCGAAAACGCGACCATACCATTTTTATTCGGCACTGTCTGAAAACCCTGCGCCGTCCTAGTACTTATTTATTGCAGTCTTACGTCCGTGCACCTATCCTTTCCTCTCTCGACCGTCCTTTCTTTCCTTTTGTCTCTGTACATCTCTACTCCCCCCCCTCTCTCTCTGTGTCTGTTCATCCCCACTCTCTTTCTTCATATCCTCCGACCCCTCACTCTGCCAATCTTTCTCTTCCTCTGTGTGGAGCGTGCGGCTGCTCGCCGTGGAGGTTCGAGTCCTCGCTGGGGCATGGGTGTGTGCGTTTGTCCTTAGGTTAGTTTACCTAGGTTTAAGTAGTTTGTAAACTACGGACTGATGACCACGCAGTTTGGTCCGATAGATAGAAACATTTGAACATTTGAACCTTCCTCTGTCAAACACCTCCTCGCTTCCAGAATGAAACTTTCACTCTGCAGAGAAGTGTGGCTGATATGAAACTTCCTGGCAACACTAGCACTACTGGAAGAAAGGATAAGGGGGAAACATGCCTTATCCACAGCCTAGCTTAGTGGCAGAGTGCTTGCCAGTGGAAGGCAAAGATCCCAGGTTAGAGTCCCAGTTCCGGCACACGATTTTAATCTGCCAGGAAGTTTCACCTCCTCGTCTCTCTGTTGTATATAATATATCAAATTTACAATGTCGATGGGACACGACGTATGACTCTTATACATCCCTTTTTTGTTTTAGAAATATCGACGGTATTTTCTTCCAGCGGTAGATATTGATCGCCTTCCTTAGCCGAGGTTGTAGAAGGAGGATTCTTCACATCATCAGTAAAGATGGTACGCAAGAATTTGTGATGAGGAACTCCAGTGGTAGACCCTGTCAGAGAGACGTCCTTCATCACGGTGTGAGTTCCAGTCGGAGATTCGAGTCCTCCCTGGTATATATATCTCTCTGTGTGTGTGTGTGTGTATGTGATGCCTTCAATGTAAGTTTAAGTAGTTTTTTGAATCTACACCTGATGATCACTGCAGTTTGATCCAGTTGCCTTACAAACATTTGAACTTTGTAGCTACTGTCAAAGTAGAAAGCAATCACATTTGTAGCTTTCTCCTACGTATATTTTGCGAAAGGACCATAAGAATGAATTTGGAGAGATTAGAACCCACACGTAGGGTTACCTGTAGTCTTTTCTACCGTAAATCATACAGGACTGAAACAGGAAACTGAGTGGCAGAGATTCCCTGCCACACGCCGTGAAGTGACTTGTGCAGTGGCCACGGCGGATTAGCCGCGCGCACTGCAGCGCCGTGTTGCGGTGCGCGCGGCCGTCCGCCGTCCCCCTCGAGCAAGGATGTTTGTCTCGTCTTCAGTATAAGGTAGGTCATAAGTAGTTTGTAAGTTTAGGGACTGATGACCCCGCAGTTAAGTCCCTTAAGCTTTACAAACATTTGAACATTTTTTAACTTGTGCGGTATAGAGGAAGATATAGCAGACCTTTGTACAGTGTCTTGCAGGTCGACATTTTGAGCTGCTGTTCATATTATTCTTATTTGGGTGGATCGTTTCTGTGTTATGATATCAGCTTTGATCCTTTCTTGATGTCTTTCTTTATACCCATGCAAATGTGTCCACAGGGAGGGTTACTGAAATTTCTGGGGGAGGGGGATGAAAAATTAGGGTCAAATATAGTCTCCGATATTGCTTTGACCAATGACGTCATGTTTTACGTCGTTCCATCCCGCGTGCGGTTTCGAAACTCACTGTTTACATGTGTCTGTTCTTTTTGACGACACCTGGGTAGCGTTGTATTATCCTTTTTGTTGCAAGGTTTAGGTCTTGTTTGACCTATATCTAATTTAACTTCCACTTTAAAAAAAAGGTTTCTGTAGCGTAGCCCTAATAAGGTTATATATAGGTTAAAAAAGAAGGTTTTGAGTACCTGAGGGTGCGTAGCTCCCGAATCTCCGGTTCAGAAACACCCAATCGATTTATAGTTGTTCGACATATATCGCCGGCCGCGGGGACTGAGGCGCTCCACTCACGGTAAGCACGGCCACTACGGACGGGGGTTCGAATCCCCCCTCGGGCATGGATATTTGTGCCGTCCTTCGTATAAGGTAGTTCGTAAGTAGTTTGTAAGTTTACGGACTGATGACCCCGTAGTTAAGTCCCATAAGCTTAACAAACATTTGAACATTTCGACATATATCATTTCTGGCCGTTAAACTTCGAGTGTAAGCTTTCTTTAAAATAACGTAATTATTAAATGTGTTTTAAAGATGTGTTAAGTTCAAATGTTTGTTAAGCTTTAAGGGACTTAACTGCGGGGTCATCAGTCCCTAAACTTACAAACTACTTATGAACTACCTTATACTAAAGACGGCACAAACATCGATTCCCGAGGGGGGATTCGAACCCCCGACCGTAGCGGCCGTGAAGACTGTGACTGGCGCGCCGCAGACCGCTCGACCACTGCGACCGGCTATCGTTAAGTATATTTGACCTATTTAGGTGAAATCTAACTACCGATACCATGTCACAATCTACGTCTCTCGATTACGTATGACGTCATATGTGACGTCATTGGTCAAAGCGGTATCGGAGACTAGAGTTTATCAAAAAATAATTCTTTTGGGGAGCCTTGGGGGGCTACATAAAACAATTTACAAAACGTGAAGTAAAAGATGTTTAATTTCAATATTAACTGGCAAAACAGAACCTAATATCTCGGGTATGTATGGTGGGGGGGGGGGGCGGTTGATCGCAATTTGGTGGGTGAATCACTGGCCAAGGGGGGGGGGGGGGGTGGCACCTTGTCTTATGAAGACAAGCAACAGTTTTTGGCACACGAAGTCAGCAATTTCGGCCGCATCTGACACTTCAGAACAGTTGGGTCTAGTATGAAGTATCATTTCCATTTTAGTTACATCCGTTACGAGCTTATTAAACCTGAATCTGCTCGCAGTAGCTAGTAAAAGAGCAGGGAGAGCAGGTAGGACCGCTGGCGCGCTTGCGGAGACATCTGTGAGCGGCGCGGCGAACTAGCTGACGCTGCGCTCGGAGCCCCGGGTCGGGCGCTGAACAAAAACTTGCCGGACTCCGGCGTTCCTTCGTTAGCGTAACGACCGTGACACGCCGGCGCTGGGGCCGTGGCGACACACCAGTCGGAATTTCTTTATTTCTGAAAAAAAAGAGGAAAAAAGGTCTGATTGAGCGTAGCGCACGCTCCACCCGAAAAAGGGGGCGCTGTCAGGAAAGTTTTCGAGGGTGGTGCTTAAGAGAATGGCAGGGATTCGTTACGACTTGCTCAGAAAATGATTATTGGACACCAGTGCTCGGCCCGTTTCACCCGCCACATTTAGGACTAATTTCACTTTGTTCAGTAGTGAGTAATGCAATGAAACAGAACGGCGGAGAACTGCGCGTAAACCGCAGAGAGCGTCTTGGGAAGTAAAAAGTTACAGACGGGGATCGTTGATGTTTTCATCATTTCGTAAGGCCCGACGTTTATGCTTTGGGAGAGGCCGTGGTCGAGTGTCTTTTGGCAGTATCGAATCACCCTTTATTGTGCTGTGTTACTGTTCGCGTACGATCTTATCTGAGTAATATGTGGCGAGAGATACTGATTGCGATTTTATTCGGGATAATTTTTTATTACTAAACAGTGGAAAAAATTGGAGACTATTCGAATAATTTACGGAAATGCATCCTGATGACGCGAAGCACCGATATTTTGACAGGTACACACAAATGCAGCAAGAAGGTACTTAACCAAGAAATATGAGTATTTATCGAAGAAGGCACCCGACTGCACCACTTGAATACCGTATATGCTAGGAGAAACATAGGTTTCCCAATGTAGAACTTACCTTTTTTCGTATCCCAATACTCCCTCTGTAAACCGAAAAAAGTCTACGGAAAAACCACTGCTCCGAGTGTCTTTGCCTTAAGCTACAGTGTCAGTCGTCAGATGCATGAAATGAGTAGATTGTGTTGAAGAAAACGGCTACAGACGTCCACCGTATTTTACTGAACAATCTCCATAGACAATTACATAGACAATTACACAGCCCATATGTGGCTCTTCAGAGTAGGTAGTTAAGCTTTTATCTTTGACCATCGACTATCGAAAGTTATGTTTTATCTCTGACAAGGCTTCTCTGCTGTGCACGTGCACACTTGACCCCGCCCCGTTTTAGACAGTATTTATACCGCTCTCCGACGCCCGACTCGTCAGTCGGCAAGACTCACCGCTACCAGTAGCACCTCTGAAGATGTCCAGCGCAGCTCTGGACGAAACGTCAGAAGCAGATATGTTTCTTCGGCCACGACCATATAACCCGGGAAGATTCAACAGCAATTATTTCAGCCGGTCGTGAAAGCCTGGTTTATGAGACAGTTTAGTGAACTATTACCTGTTGCTGTGCAGAGTTTCGCAACTATCGAACCGTAGCTTGACCGTACACAAGCGTCTTCCACAGCACAGCAATCCCTTGTTTGGATGTCTGGAAACGTGGGGTAGTGTGGAGAGACTTGTCAGAATGATGTGATCCGGCGGCAGCTTTCAGAGTGCGTAATGGAGCCCTAATGATTGCGTAAAAGCGGTCGCGACCGGCGCGCCCCGCCGGCAGATGGCAGCAGCTCCGCGCCGCCCACCTGCCGCCCCCGCGGGCTGCACCCACCCCCCCACCCCCTGCCCCGCCCGCCGCCCCCGCAGATCCAATTAAACGGCCCGAACGGCGCGCCGAAAGCCGTTTGGGGACAAAATTACGTCCTCCAAATCCCGCGGCTGCGCTGCGAATCTGTCATTTCGATAACTGTCGCCCTTTATTTATGGGTCTGCTGGGTCGGCGGTCCCGCGCAAATCGGCGGAAGAAAAGCGTGAACTGGAAAATTGCTAAAAGATCGCGGAATGGCGGCGGAGAGCGCACAAAATAAAGGAAAAAGAAAATACTAAATATTCTTTATTTGCGTTTTAACCTTTTTTTTTTTCATTTCTGTATGTTAGCTTATGCAAGTCTGGATGACCGACTATGCTGGCCTTGTAACATCAGCTAACATGACTGTGGGAAAGATATTCAAACATTGAGTGCCAAATAGGAGGAACAAAGTTAGAAAAGGTACACAGTTTCAAAGACCTGGGATGTATTTTCTCACAGGACGGCAACATGCCGGCCGCGGTGGCCGAGTGGACTGAGGCGCTCCAGTCACGGTCTGCACGGCCACTACCGTCGGGGGTTCGAATCCCCCCTCGGGCATGGATATTTGTGCCATCCTTAGTTGTAGGTAGTTCATAAGTAGTTTGTAAGTTTAGGGACTGATGACGCCGCAGTTAAGTCCCTTATGCTTAACAAACATTTGAACATTTGATTTGATGGCAACATAGCGAAAGAACTAGAATCGAGGTGCAGCAAAGCTAATACAGTGAGTGCTCAGTTAAGATCTACTCTCTTCTGCAAGAAGGAAGTAAGTACCAAGACTAAGTTAGCGGTGCACCGCTCTATCTTTCGACCAACTTTGTTGTATGGGAGTGAAAGTTGGGTGAATACAGGTTACCTTATTCATAAGATAGAGGTTACAGATATGAAAGTAGAAAGAATGATTGCAGGTACCAATAGATGGGAACAATAGCAGGAGGGTGTCCATAACGAGGAAATCAAAGAAAAGCTGGGAATGAACACCATAGATGAAGCAGTTAGAGCGAACAGACTGAGATGGTGGGGTCATGTTACACGCATGGGAGAAGCAAGGTTACGCAAGAGACTCATAACCGCGTCAGTGGAGGGTAAGAGTAGTCGATGTAGACCAAGAAGAAAGTACTTAGATTCGGTGCAGAATAATTTTGAATTGAAAGGCTTGACATCAGACAAGGCATCAATGTTAGAATTGAATAGGGAACCGTGGAGGAATTTCATTAGAGGTACTATGCTCCAGACTGAACGCTGAAAGGCATAATCAGTCTCTAATGATAATGATGATGATTCCGCATGATAGTTTATGCAACTCTGGATGACCGACTATGCTGGCCTTGTAACATCAGCTAACATGGCTTTGCCGTGGAGTCACTGCGAACGACTGATAGCAAGGGAAAGCTACACTTGTTATTTTTCCCGAGGACATGCAGCTCTACTGGAAATGTAGGAACACGGGAGGCAATACTCACATTACGACTTATCTTAGAAGATAGGATAAGAAAAAGGAAACTTACCTTTTTAACATTTGTGGATCTGGAGAAGGCTTTTGACAATGTTGACTGGAATACACTCTTTTAAATTCTGAAGTCAGCAGGGAGCGAAGAGTTATATTAATCTTGTTCAAAAACCAGACAGCAATTATTGGAGTCGAAGGTCATGAAAGGGTCGCAGTGGTTGGGAAGGGAGTATCACAGGGTTGTAGCGTTTCCTCGAAGTTCTTCAATGTGTACATTGAGCAAGCTGTGAAGGAATGGAAGGAGCAATTTGGAGAGGGAATTAAAGTCCAGGGTGGGGGAATAAAATCCTTGCGGTTTGCTTATGAAATAGTAATTCTGTCAGAGACAGCAAAAGACGTAGAAGAGCAATTAAATGGAATGGACAGTGTCTTCAATGGAAGCTATAAGATGTACATTAACAACAGTAAAACGAGGATAATGGAATGTAGTGTTAGAAAATGAGGCGATGCTGAAGGAATTAAATTATGTAACGAGACAATAAAAGTAGTAGATCTGTTTTGATATTTGGGTAGTAAGATAACTTCTGATGGCCGAAGTAAAGGAGATATAAAGTGCTGATTGGTGATGGGAAGAAAAGTGATTCTGAAGACGCGAATATGTCGACATGTAATATTAGTTTAAAAGTTAGGAAGTCCTTTCTGAAAGCATTTGTCTGGAGAGTAGCATTGTATGGATGTGAAACGTGGACGATAAGGACTTCAGATAAAAAGATGATAGAGCTTTCGAAATGTGGCGCTACAGACGAATGATGACGATTAGATGAGTAATGAGAAGGTGCTCAACAGAATTTGGGAGTATCCTGACAGAAAGGATACGTTGGGGGGACACATTCTAAGACATCAAGGAATCGTCTACTTAGCATTAGAAGAAAGTGTGTGTGGTAAATATTTTAGAGGGAGATCGTGGGACGAATTCAGTAAGCAGATTCAAAAGGATGTTGATTGCCATTCGTATTCTCATATGAAGAGGATTGCATAGTACAGGATAGCGTGGAGAGCTGCATCAAACCAGTCTGCGTACTGAAGACAACAACAACAGTTTATACACTCCGCAATAAAAATTAGCATGTGTAATACATAAAATGATTACATTTAGAGATCAATAGTTTGGAGGTATTGATGCAGCCCGTGTCGATCTCTGGTGAAACACCCATGCTGGCATGTCATCTAGCCTCCATGGGCTGCATGCAAGCGCTGATTCTGACACATTCCATCATACATATGGCGAATTCTCTCTTGGGTGCATCGTCCCACGCCTGCACGACTTGTTCACCAAGTTCTGCAAGAGTTATGGGTTGACGAGTCACTTTTCATCGCATCGAAACGTGGTCGGTTAAGGCCGGTAATCGTGCCATGAAAGTTGCGACTCTCTTGCAGAGCAAGTTCAGCTCCATGCTCAGTGCATGGGCTAGTATTCCTGTTGGATTGAGATCACTGTAATACAACGAAGCACAAAACATTCTGCAGCTATTGAGCGCTGTTGAGCGTTCCCCACGCACACGCCAAAGGTAAACGAGAAGAATGCACCGTTTTGCCTGGGGTGGACAGCGCAAAACTGATGAAATATAACACTGATGGTTGATTTGGTTCGAGGTTCGCACTCCTTCACATGCTAAGATAGTTACGATATTTCTCTAGTGAAATGTAGCTGATGTGGCGTCGGGTATTGTATTTGTTACTTGTATTTCGTTGCACGTGCCCCCAGTAGCTGCTCCAAGGCTCAAAGTTTTTATGTTCACCTGTTCATCTGAAGATCAAAACCAACTGCAGAGCGATCTGAATAAGTTAAAAAAAAAAAGTTCAAATGTTTGTAGAGCTTATGGGACTTAACTACGGGGTCATCAGTCCCTAAACTTACAAACTACTTATGAACTAGCTAATCCTAAGGACGGCACAAATATCCAAGCCCGAGGGGGCATTCGAACCCCCGACCGTAGTGGCCGTTTAGACCGTGACTGGAGCGCCTCAGTCCCCTCGGCCACCGTGACCGGCTCTGAATAAGTTATCACTATGGTGTAAAAATTGGCAATTGATTCTAAATAATGAGAAGTGTGAGGTCATCCATATGAGTACGAAAAGAAATCCATTAAATTTTGTTTACAAGATAAATCAATCAAAAGTGATGGCCGTAAATTCCACAAAATACCTAGGAATTACTATTTCTTCCAACTGAAATTGGAAAGATCACGTAGATAATGTCGTTGGAAAGGCGAACCAAAGACTGCGTTTTATTGGCAGAACGCTTAAAAGATGTAACAGAAGTACTAAAGAAACTGCATACACTACGCTTGTCCGTCCTTTTTTGGAGTATTGCTGCCCAGTGTGGGATCCTTATCAGGTGGGTTTGACGGAAGACATCGAAAGAGTGCAAGAAAGGTCAGCTCTTTTCGTATTGTCACGATACAGGGGAGACAGCGTTACGGAAATGATACAGTATCTGGGATGGGAATCATTACAACAACAGCGCTTATCGCTACGGCGTGGGCTACTTACGAAACTCCAATCGCCAAGATTCTCCTACGAATGTGAAAATGTATTGTTGACTCCCACTTACATTGCTAGAAATGATCATCAAAATGAAATACGAGAAATCAGAGCTAAAACGGAAAGATTCAGATGTTCTTTGTTCCCTTGCGCTATTCGAGAATAGAATGGGAGATAAATAGTATAAAGGTGGTTCGATGAACCCTCTGCCAGACACTTAAATGTGATTTGCAGAGTATCCCATGTAAATGTAGATTTCACGGCATTACTGATCGCCATTTATGGACACGTACTGTTGGTATATCGCAGCAAACGACAGGCTTTTTTTGCTTCAAATGTCTTTAGCGCTATCCAGTTAACACATAAAAGCGTTACCAGTGTATCTGAAACATTTCGCTGATGTTGCTGTATTTTTTCTGGAACTGTTCGCGGAAACCGTCGGGACAATTAACGGGCAGTTTTGTGGTGCGGAACGTGAGCACAGCCATGGGGCAGGAACTGAAAGCAAAACAAACGCCGACCGACGTGCCGGGGACGAGAGGCGCGCCCAGGACACAGCTGGCGCTCCGTGGCCGCAGACGCGACCCCTGCTGCGCCGCCGCCGCGGGGGGCGCCACCAAGACACGTGTCTGGCACGCGGCGACACATGGCGCTGTGCTCCAGGTCGCGGCCGCGGGGCAGCGCTATCCCATACGTCACACCAAGTCACCCACTGTCACACCAAAATTTTAACATCCAGAAACGTTTTCTATGCTACATCTACATGCGATACTCTGCAATTCACGTTTAAGTGCCTGGCAGAGGGTTCATCGAACCACCATTATACTATTTATCTCCCATTCCATTCTCGAATAGCGCACGGGAAGAAAGAACGCCAGAATCTCTCCCTTCGAGCTCTGATTTCTAGTATTTTATTCTGATGATCATTTCTACCTATGTAAGTGGGAGTCAACAATATATTTTCGCATTCGGAGGAGAATACTGGCGATTGGAGTTCCGTAGGAAGTCCACGCCGTAGCGATAAGCGACGTTGTTGTAATGGTTCTCATCCCAGATACTGTATCAATTTCGTAACGCTGTCTCCCCTGTATCGTGACAATACGAAACGATCTTCCCTTCTTTGGACTCTTTCGATGTCCTCCGTCAAACACACCTGATAAGGATCGCACACTGGGCAGCTATACTCCAAAAATGGACGGACAAGCGTAGTGTGTGCAGTTTCTTTTGTAGGTCTGTTGCATCTTTTAAGGGTTCTGCCAATAAAACGCAGTCTTTGGTTCGCCTTTCCCACGACATTATCTACATGTTCTTTCAAGTCTAAATAGTAATTCCTAGGTATTTAGTGGACTTTACGGCCTACAAATTTGGTTGATTTATCTTGTAAACAATGTTTAACGGATTTCTTTTCATACTCATGTGGACGACTTCACATTTCTCATTATTTAGAGTCAATTGCCAATTTTTTCTTATTCAGATCGTTCTGCAGTTGGTTTTGATCTTCAGATGATTTTACTAGACGGTAAATGACGGCGTCATCTGGAAAAAATCTAAGGGAGCTACTTAGATTTTCCCCTAAATCGTTTATGTAAATAAGGAACAGCAAAGGGCCAATAACACTACCGTGTGGAACGCCCGATATCACCTCTGTTTTAGTCGATGCCTTACCATCGATTTCTGCGAACTGTGTCCTCTCTGACAGGAAATCCCCTATCCAATCGCAAATTTGGGGCGATATACCATAACCACGCAATTTGATTAAAAGCCGTTTGTGAGGCACGGTGTCAAAAGCCTTCTGCAAATAAAGGGGAATCGATTGGCCAACCCTTGTCGATAGCACCCATCACCTCGTGTGAAAAAATAGCTAGTTGTGTTTCGCATGAACGATATATTATATTTGCTCTGTAACTGCAGTACCATCTTTGGTTTGTGACTGTGTTTGGAGAAGATGCGGGAAAAGCAACAACCAGTTTCTTCGATTGCACTGACAGAAACAGGCATCAACAGTAGTGCGCAAGTTGGGTGACTTACAGAGCAACACACCTTACCATAGCAATCACTTGGTTCTTCACCACTCATGTTCATAAAAAAAAACACACATAGCGTCGTAAAGGAGTAGATATAGGACTCTCATATTCACAAGACATCTTCAGTAGTATGTTCCAAATCAATGGTTTGCATTTCAGTCACCTCGCTTCAAAATGATGTTGCGTAGTAGGGACAGGGTCTTCCGTGGGCCGCGCGGGAGTATCAAAAATGTTCAAATGTTTGTTAAGCTTATGGGACTTAACTACGGGGTCATCAGTCCCTAATCTTACAAACTACTTATGAACTACTTACGACCTAGGACGGCAGAAATATCAATGCCCGAGGGGGGATTCTTACCCCCGACCGTAGTGGCCGTGCTGACCGTGACTGGAGCGACTCAGTCACCTCGGCCACCGCGGCCGGCGGGACTATCCAAGCGGTCTGGAGCGCTATGTCGCGGATCGTGCGGCCTCCCGCGTCGGATGTTAGAATTCTTCCTCGGGCAAGGGTGTGTAATTATATTTTTTTGACGACGTTACAGTGTTAAATGAATGAAATAAATCGCAAGGCATAACTAATCGCAAATTGCGATTTATTTCATGGATGTTTGTCTTGTCTTTAGTATAAGTTAGTTCATAAATAGTTTGTAAGTTTAGAGACTGATGACCCCGCTGTTCCGTAAGCTTTACAAACATATGAAAATTTATCTGCCGTGGTCTCTGATAATGTTCCATGCGTGATGAACAGGCGCTTGTTACACGATTTCGGCACCGATCTTCAAGAAGCGGTTATACCTTTGTATGGCCCCCGAAGGATAGCTACAAAGGACGCTTTGCCCGCCGCAGCGGAGTGGCCGAGCACACTGAGGTGCTATGCTACCAATGCGCTAGGCCGTTCCCCGTCGAGGGTTTGAATTCTCCCTCGGGCATGGATGTTTGTGATATTTGTGTTGTCTTTACTATAAGGTAGTTCATAAGTAGTTTGTCATTTTTGAGACTGATGACCCCGCAGTTAATTCCCATTAATTTACAAACATTTGAACATTTGATCGGTCATGGGTGAGTGGGTGAGTTCTTAGCGTAAGTTATATTGTAAGTTTAGGGACTGATGACCCTGTAGTTAAGTCCTATAAGCTCTACAAACATTTGAACATTTTTCCTCTCGAATGCGAGTTCAGAGAACACATTTGCAAAAATGTTCAAATGTTGGTAAATCTATCGGACCAAACTGCGTGGTCATTAGTCCGTAGCTTACAAACTACTTAAACCTAGGTAAATTAACCTAATGACAAACACACACACACACACACACACACACACACACACACACACACACACACACACACACACCCATGCCCCAGGGAGGACTCGAACCTCCACGGCGAGCAACCGCGCGCTCCGCAGCGAGACGCTTTAGACCGCTCGGCTACTCCACCGCGACGAACACCTTTGCGCCACCTTGTTCGGTAAAGGAGTTGGTGATATAATCCTCAAGCATGGTACTTGCTTTTTTAACGTGAAGTGTTTTCAAGAACGCATTTGCGCCTTTGCGTCCTTATATTATCAGAAAAAAAAGTACTGCTGCGCGGAAGATCACTTGCAGTGTACTGCTACTATGTAGAGGTAGTGCAGTTTGCACGTAGTTGGCGCCGGTCTGGTTTAGCAGAGTTTCACGGAGCCTATCCTCGCCTCCTTGCTTTTGTTTGCCTCCCCTTTTTTTATCTTCCGCTCCGAGGCGCTACACATTTTTTTAAAGGTTGCTAGTCACCCCGGTTCCAGTGGTAATCCCCGCGCAGCGCAGCACGCGTGAGATTAACGCTCGTTTAAAGTGCAGAGGCCTCAGCAAATAACGAACTCCCAAAGTCCGCTCCTTATCTCGAGACCAGAGGCGTGCACACTCGCCCGCTCCTCATCTTTCCCCGGCGCGCTCTCTCGGCGAGTGTTCCTTTTTTACTGCGCGAATGTGTACACAGCCAGTCGTATTTACGCGTGGGATTTGCCCAGTTAAACTGGTTGCGGATACCTCGGTTTTATTGCTGTCAGTAGCAACTCGTACTTCATTCTCAGCGAGTTGTGCGAATGTGTGCTACGTAGGTGTACCCGAGCCTGTCATTTGAGGAGAGAGAGAAGAAGAAAGACGAACACGACCTCGCCCTCTTCCGCAAAAACGTGTCCAGTCGGTGATATAAGATGCTGTGATAGTGACAGGTGGATTTTTGCGGTCCGCTACTTCTGTCTTCTTTCCGTCGTTTTATTGCTACAAGGGCGTGCCGCTCTCACATTCAAATCGGCACTGCTAATGCAGATCCGCTGGTTGACTTTTTGTTCGCTACATCTGTCTGTGAATTTGCAACACGTATCGCGACATCGCACACTCAAACTACTCCCACGGTCAGCCTCTTCAGTGTTAGATTGATGAGCTACAACGTAGGCAGCAAGCGGGTATGTGATCCTCCCAATTGTTCGTTTTTCTCTTTCTCTCTCTTGCTATTTCCAAACAAATCTCGTGATTCTGCCCCTTCATTTCGTTCTGGGTATTCTGCACAGTTAATTTACCTTTCTAATAACGTCTTTACGCACAGCATCGATTTCTCCAATCACCGTTAAATTTCTTATTCCAGCGATAACAATAGTCGACAGGGCATTACTCAAAAATGTTCAAATGTTTGTAAAGCTTATGGGATTTAACTACGGGGTCATCAGTCCCTAAACTTACAAACTACTTATGAACTACTTACGAACTAGGACGGCACAAATATCCATGCCCGAGGGGGGATTCGAACCCCCGACCGTAGTGGCCGTGCTGACCGTGACACACATTTTTAGTCATTAAGATATAAACAGCTGTTCAAGAATCTAAAATACAAGGATTTATAGCTAAAGGGTGATTTTCAGACTGCCATGACAAAGATGAAGAAGGATATGAAATATTAATAAAGAAAAATGGACCTTTGTACTCAAAAAGTTGCAAGTTACCAATAAATCGCGCATACCGCAAGTATTACTAAAAATTATACTCATTTTAGTATATGTTTTCCGTTGGAAATTTCGAACGATCTAAAGTGATACATTTCTGTTGAACGGGCAACTTTCAGTTTTTTATCGTGTTCATATTTCGTAATTCTGACTGAACCTTACTAAATATGTAAAACCTACCCCACGACAGTAATATCGTTTCTCTTGCGTAACGCCTTAAAATATTTACGGAAGTCATATTGTTCTGCTCCATAATATATGGCAACGTCAATAAATCTCGTGGTTACGACAAAACACTCATGGTGTGCCATCCCTCGTCGAAGTTCGCTCCTAAACAAAGATTTGTAGGTTATTTTTTTATTTTTATTTATTTATTATATTTTTGCTGTAACATTTGTGGCTGAAAACGCGAAAAATGTGTAGAATTCCGGAAGAAAATAGCAATAACAAAACTTTGTCGTTCTTTTTTTTTTTGTGGGTTGCTGTAACATTTGTGGCTGAAAACGCGAAAAATGTGGAGAATTCCGAAAAAATAGCAATGTCGAAAGAGAATGCAGCACAACGATTCAATATAAAATTATTGGCAAGTATTTAAAAATTTCGTTCAGGAAGTTACCATTATCGGTGATGAACATTTCAAGCACATGGACAGCTTTAATCCGTTAACCTTTAAAGAATAAAAGTCATTACACTAATAAATAAGTTTGATGAAACATGAGAAATATAATTTTTTTCTCAGATTTCCCGTATTAGTACTTACACCTGATTTCTTTTCCGTGTCGTATCAGGAAAAGCAGATACCTCTGCCTTGCGGCTTAAAATAAGATTTATCTCCGTTTTTATATCCGAAGCTGTAAAACGAATTGTAACGCGCTGCCATTAATCGGAAGCAGTCATTGGCGTGCGTTTCCCAAGAGATTTATCACCGGTGCTTTTCTCCCGGCCGACGGGACCGTTAAAATTCAGTCCTGCGTCTTCTGGCACATTGTTGTTAACGAAAACAGCCTTGTCGGCGAATTTTATCAAACGGCCCGCCGACACGATCGTAACTGGGGCGGAAGCCTTGGAATATTTCCAATAGCAGCGCCCGGTTTACGGCTTCGCTCGTCTGCCCGTATAATTAATTACGGCCAGAGATTTGCTGTGTACTGCGGCAGTCGTCAAAACGGTTTCCTTTACGAGCTCCAGTGGTACGTAGGAAACCTTAGCTGCAGCCCAGCGGGGAGTCGGAGAAAAAAAATCCCTCTTCCTCGTAAGAGAACTGTTCGCTTCCTAATGCACCCTAACATCAGGATTCGTTCGTGGATAACATTCTCATTAGGAAATACGCACGTCGGTTATCATAGCACGTAATATATTTGTAATGCATACAATGAGCTACACGTTTCAACTCGGAGATTCTTGGCAAGCATGTTCCTCAGTATTTAGCCTTTTAGATACGAAATATGTGCAACTTATTTTTCTTTAGTGTTTGTACCGCTTGGTGGCAGGGTCCGCTGAGTGGATTCGCTGCCTCCATAATGTCGATCTTGGACCATGTCTGGGCATAGGTTTACGGCTTTCAGGTCGTTGTTCAGGCTATCGGCCCATCGCTGCCTTGGTCGTACCTAAGACTTCCACTGAGTAAGCTGTCTTTGCTATTGACATATCCAAACGACTATCCAGCATTTTCTCTAGGATGGGTCCAATTCCAAAACGTTTCCTGATGGTGTCATTTGAAACGTGATCCAGTGTAGTGACGCCATCTGTCCATCTAAGCATATTTGTCTCCATGTTCTTAAATACTGCACACGAATTATGTGCAATATTTAAGAACATAATACCATTGGTCAGTTACAATTAATACCGAAATAGTGCGAGTTCGACTTCCGCTTTGATGGTTCCGCATTAATTTTATATAAAAGAGGCTAATCCTGATAGCAAAGTTACAAGAGTACAAAACAAAATAAAATAATAATGCACTGTAGTATAGATCTTGCATTATTATTCAACACAATCACCATTCTGTCATCCGCCGAATAAGGTTTTTTTTTTTTTTTCCTCCGCCTTTTTTCAGCCTCGTCGCCGGAAAAATGTTTTCAAATGAATGTTCAAATGTTTGTATAGCTTATGGGACTTAACTACGGCGTTATCAGTCCCTAAAATTACAAACTACTTATGATCTAATTACACTAAGAAAGACGCAAATATCCATGCCCGAGGGGGGCATTCCAACCCCCGACGGGGAACGGCCTCGCACATCGCAGCATAGCGCCTCAATGCGCTCGGCCGCTTAGCTGCGGCAATCTCTGGAACAGTTCTGAAGCGATTGCCACTAAGTGGTTCCTTCATCTTCGGAATCAACGCAAACTCACAAGGACTTAAGTTCGGGAGTTTTGGTGGACGGAATAGTACATCCCAGTCCCATGGACCGAACAGAGTAGCCACAGCTTGAGGTATATGCGCCCGCGCATTGTCGTGCAACATGATGGGTGGGTTGCGCAGAAAATGTTGCCACCTCTTGAAGGCCATGATGATACTGTCGTTTTGCACGATCTCCGGAACATTCAATCTTGATCCAACTCCGCTGTTCCTGTTTCGAAAACTTAGTGACACCGTTACGTTAGACGGCTCGCTCACAAGTGACTGTGTTTTCCTCGATTGTGCGGACGCCGGTGACGTGGGAGTGCATTTGCTCGGAGGGAAGGTAGGTATGTCAACAACGTGTGCTATCAGCGACAATAGTGGATTCGATTACATTCCGGACTACAAATCCAAAGGTCGCGGGTCTAGAATTTTTATCTGTCACTTTCCAATTCTTTCTCCTCTGGCAGTGTTGCTGACGTAAAAACTACCGAATTGCACCGTGGTTCTGAACCCACGTTAAACTTTAGGTCCCCTCTATAACTGGCTGTGTAAGTCAGGTCGGAAGAAGGCAACGGCATACCACCGCCAAACAGGATCATGGCTAGTAAAGCATTGTGGTGTTCAAACCGATCTTCGGATTGTTGACTGCTTTACCTTACCTTAACCTTAGTGTCTCCACAGCTGTGTTGCCACTATTTAAGTTCCGGCCCTATTGTCCGCGCGGGCCTCTACGTACACAGTACAACGTAGAGACAACAGAAGCAAGACGCAAGACGACAAGCTAGGAAGGTGGTGAGCAAGAATGAAGAGTTTGGTTATCTCGTAGCGGTCGGAGCCTGGAGCCGGCGTGTGTGGGAGGCAGTGGCAGCGGCAGCGGCCAGGCCCACGGGCGCACATCCGGCCGGACGCGGCGGCCGAGCGTGGCTGATTTACTGCGCGGCGCAGACCGCCGCCAGAGGGCGTTCTTGCCGCCGCCACGGGGGTCTTCACCACTCACTTTACGCGACGCTCCTTACCTGGGGGATCGCATATCCGACCGACCGCATGCAAAAACCTGGCTCTGTCACTGCCACCGGAACTGCGTCACATCGTTCCGTTTACGATAACGACAACGCCGTAAATCATCAGAGCTGAAGTAAATATTTTATTGAAAAAGGCCGTGTGTAAAATAACGATTTCGGGTGCCTTGGTGCACGCTTCCTACACACGTCAAAATAAGTGTTACATGACCTTGGTTCTGAGGTGTCTCCAACACTGACGTTGACTGTGTATAATGCATCGAGACCACAATCCCCTAGTTAATTTAGACAACATTGTCAATGGAGAAAAACAGCGATCTATTTGGTGTAATTAATATTTGGTAAAATTAACAGCTTTCATCGACTGGTGTCGACCTGATGTAGGTCATATGGCCAGTGCTGGACTCGGCTGGGGTGGGCTGGGCTGTGCTGGCTTTTCTGCTGCCAGGAGGTAACTCTTAATAATATTCAAGCCAACAGTCACTTTTTTATTTTTATGGTTTGTGTTTATTTATACTGTGTAACTACTTTCGGCGAAACTATGTCGCCATTGTCAAGTACCTACGCCTCACCTAAAACTAATATATATATATATATATATATATATATATATATATATATATATATATTCCGCGACCTTTATTTTTGTCAATAAGTATAAAATCGAGTGTTAAACTGTTCGTTCTATGATGTTTCGGCATCTACCATCATCAGATCTAAAAAATTCGTGTGGCATTGATAAAATCTATGCGTATTAGGGCCAGCAATTGAAGGAAAAAAGAAACAGATATCAGTGACAGTGAGTTTTTCTTGTCAAGTTCACAAGATTTTAGGTCTGATGATAATAGATGTCGAAACGTCGTAATCAACCAATCAACTTTTATCCATTGTGTAGGAACCTGCGACTGTTTATTGAAATAGGTTTCAGAAAATACAGCAACCAATCAACTGACGATGCCATAATACAGAAGAGGACGAAACGCATATGGATTGAAAGAAAAAAGAAGAAGAAGTAAGGAACTGTAGCAGAAAAACGGCAGTTACGTTTCCAAACAGGATTAAAGGCAATGTTTGCGATCCCCACGGTTTTATTCGTATTGACAAAAAACTGATATAGAGTATCGCACGTTGTGACAGATCATGAATGTGGCTTGTTTCATGAGATACTTGCGGGTCAAAATAAAAAAGTCTGTGCAAAGTTAACTGTGTAAAGACAGCCGGAAGAAATTCGTGCAAAGTTTTAAGGTGGAATAGACTTGGGCAGCGAATATTCGGAGCGACTAGTGCATCCGTTCGGAAGGATGGGGAGCGGCGATCGGCGGCAGTTTTGGGCCTGGTGACGCTGGGATGGGTCAAGTGTCCGCGCGGCCGTTCTCAAAATTTAATATCGTCATCTGGCGGGCACGCGCCGCTGGCTAAAAATTTAATATCGGCCGGGGCCGGCAGGTGGGCAGCGGGTCGAGACCCCGTCGATAGCGCGTCGCGCGTCCAGCGCAAACACTGCCCGCGTCCTCTGCAGCTCACGGCGGGGAGGGCATCAAGAGGCAAACAAAGCACTGTTACCGAGGGGTAGGAAAATAACTGCTACACCGTCACCAGGAGTAACAAGTCACCCTAGTGTCACGAGTAAACTGCGGTGGAGTAGCCGAGCGGTCTAAAGCGTCTCCCTGCGGAGCGCGCGGTTGCTCGCCGTAGAGGTTTGAGTCCTCCCTGGGGCATGGATGTGTGTGTTGTCCTTACGTTAGTTTACCTAGGTTTAAGTAGTTTGTAAGCTACGGACTGATGACCACGCAGTTTGGTCCGATAGAATTACAAACATTTAAACTGCAACATAATGACTAGAGTACAGAAATAGGGACTTGTTGTAAGCCGATAGATATTCTGATATCCCTAACATCAGTATGTTTCCGAATCATCTTGGGCCGCATAACAGAGAATACATTAGCCCTACAATAGATGTCTACATCGTTTTACCTATCACAACGAAAGTTGGTACATGCTTGTATGTTTTCATCCAGAAGCATCGTATTCAAGCAACTTAAATCACTTAACAAAACTAAGTCTACAGGTCTCTATTGTATACCAATTAGGTTCCTTGCAGAGTATGCTGATGCCGAAGCCCCATACCTATCATGTACAACGACTCGGTCAACGAAAGATCCAACCCAAAGACTGGAAAGTTACACAGGTCACTCCAATATTCAAGAGAGGCAATAGACGTGATCCATTGAATCAATAATAATAACAATAATAATAATAATAATAATAAAGCTCAAATGTTTGTATAGCTTATGGGACTTAACTACGGGGTCATCAGTCCCTGAACTTACAAACTACTTACGAAGTAGCTAATACTAAGGACGGGACAAATATCCACACCCGAAGGGGGATTCTAACCCCCGACTGTAGTGGTCGCCGCGGTGGAGTAGCCGAGCGGTCTAAAGCATCTCGCTGCGGAGCGCGCGGTTGCTCGCCGTGGACGTTCGAGTCCTCCCTGAGGCATGGGTGTGTGTGTTTGTTCTTAGATTAGTTTACCTAGGTTTAAGTAGTTTGTAAGATACGGACTGATGACCACGCAGTTTGGTCCGATAGATTTACAAACATTTGAAAATTTTGAACTGTAGTGGTCGTGCAGACCGTGACTGGCGCGCCGCAGACTGCTCGGCCACCGCAGCCGGCACTGACTTACAGGCGCGTATCATTAACATCAGTTTGTAGCAGGAGTTTAGAACGTTTACTTTCCTCAGATATTATGAACTACCTCGAAGATAACGACCTATTGATCCATATTCAACAAGGGATCAAAAAGTAGTTTTCTTTACTCGCATGATACGATCAGTGCTATCGACAAGGGATGTCAATAGATTCCGTTTTTCTAGATTTCCGGAAGGCTTTTGAACAATATACCTCAGAAGCGTCTTCTAATAAAAATGCGTGTTTATGGAATATCGCCACAGTTGAGCGATTGCATTCGTGATTTCCTGTCAGAAAGGACGGAGTATGTTGTAATTGACGGAAAGTCATCGAGTAGAACAGACGTGATATCTAGCTCTCTTAGACTATTCGCACATGATGCTGTCATTTATCGGTTTAGTAAAGTCTCCAGAAAGTCAAAAGCAAAAGGAAACGATTCAGATAAAATATATGCATAAAAAATGGCAGTTGACCCTTAATAGTGGTAAGTGCGAAGTCATCCATATGAACAGTAAAATAAATCCATTAAACTTCATTTACAGTCGAATCTACAGGCCGTAAATGCAAGTAAATATATAGGAATAACAATTACGAAAAACTTAAATTCTAAAGAACACATACGAAATATTGTAGGAAAGGCGAACCAAAGTCTATGTTTCATTGGCAGAACACTTAGAAGATGTAACAGTTCTGCTAAAGAAACTGCCTACGCTACACTTGTGCGTCCTAGTTTAGAGTATTGCTGCGCATTGTGGTATTCACACCAGGTGAGACAGACGTTTGCGAAATCTCTTTCACCAACTTTCTCTTCCGAATGCGAACAAATGTTTGTACATCTATCGGTGCGTGGCTTACAAACTACTTAAACTAGGGTAAACTAACCTAAGGACAACACACACACCCATGTGCGAGGGAGGACTCGAACCCCCGACGGCGAGCAACGCGCGCTCCGCAGCGAGGCGCCTCAGACCGCTCGGCTACTCCACCGCGGCGAATGCGGAACATATTTTGTTAGTACCCACCTACGTAGTAAGATATGATCATGAAAATAAAATAAGATAAATCAGATAGAAAACGGAAAGATTTAGGTGTTCCTTTTTCCCGCGAGCTATTAGAGAATGGAACTGCAGAGAAATATCATAAAAGCTGTTCGATGGACCCTCTGCCGTGCACTTCAGTGTATCTCGCAAAGTATTTAGTAGATGTAGAGCTAGATGGAGCTCGGTAGACAGTACCTTGCAATGAACTTCATGGAAGCCAGTAGATGTACGTGATTTTTATGTACAGGGGAAGGACGCCATGGACTGAGAGAGATAGAGGACCGTCAGAGAATTGAGGGAGAGATGATGAGCCAAAGGAGGAGGACGGAGAAATGAATGACAGGGAAGGAGGTGAACAGAGCAGGTAGAGGGGCGAAATGAAAGATCGAATGATGGGGAGTAGGAGGGTCGAGGAATATAGAGGGGATGAGGAGATGGGTGGGAGACGGTGGGAGGAGGGATGAATAGAGAAATACTGTATAAAATAAATACCGTGACAACGGGCGTACGGAACCGTTTAAATTGGCAACAAGTAGTATGAATGTTTTCTGTTTATCACCCGTTTTGTAACTAAATCATTATCTTAAGAGGAAAACTCAGACATTGTATCAGCAAATTAACTTATGTAAAATGATTCGTCTATGTTTTGTCTATACAAAACCTGGTTCTTTTCGCAGAACATGTGGAATAGGGACATTGTATAGGAAAAGTCTAACGTAAAAAAAAATCGTTTACAGAGAGAGAGGCGGTGCGGGGGGTCTGTATTAATTACGCTCTCTGGACATTATTCTTTCACGGTCCCTGTAATTCGTGGTTGGCTGCACGTCGTTGAAATACTCATTTCCTGCCTGGGAACGCAGCTTGGTTTTGTGATTGTATACCTGTTTATCGAGAGAACCTTTCTGTAGAAAGCAGTTTTTGAAGCAATTTCCGCAATTCTTCATCCAAGCCATCGCCAGACATGAAATATCTCCTCGAAGGCGAGTAGCTACACTGCAGGGCCGGGAACGACAAGGCATAAAAACTGGCAGCGTGGAACAGGTTCACCCTTTACACGGACCAGATTTTCCACTTAATGGAACAAGAAGCATTTATTTAGTAGTAATTATGTAACAGTTTTGAGACGGTGTATTATCTGAGTCAGAACGGGTGATTAACAGGATATCAAACCCCACTTTGGACTTCACATTCTTTCACCTTTCACCGTATCATTCGATAGCATGATGTCTTAGACCACGCATATATTGAAAGCATGGCCTTTACGGCTGCACAAACAAGCCCTTGCAGTTTTTTGCCCTGGGATCCAAGCCAAAGTAGTTGACTTTCATTAACAGAACGTTAAAGCTTTCGTTTGATAAAGTTAATCTCTTTACTATGTTAATTTAACTGTGTTATGTAGGAATATTATTGCACAATTATATCGAAACTTGAAGATGTCAAAATGTAGTTTCTTGTGTTGTTTGTTGAGAATCTGTCTGGCAGAAAAAAATTACTTTCAGAAGAGTTGAGAACCAACAGATCCAGTCGCTGGTATTCGGGAGGAAGGCGATTCAAACCTGCCTCCCGCCATCCTGATTTAGGATTTCCGTGATTTTCCTAAATCACTCGAGGAAATTGGTGGGATGGTTACTTTCAAAGGACGACTTCCTTCCTTATGAAACGTATCCGAATATGTGTTCCTTTTATAATAACCATGATGTCGATGGCGAGTTAAACCCTAACCTTCCTTCAAGACGGGTTTAAGGGCTCACTGTGCGTGATCCACAAAATTTTGTGCTTCCGATAATTTGTAATTTTATTGAAAGTGACTCCTACTTTTTTTCGGCCAGATCTATTTTATTTAATGCTGTTGACTAACCTCTTTTTAATACTTTTTATCTATGACGATGGTCGCCAGCCGCGGTGGCCGAGGGGACTGCGGCGCGCCAGTGACGGGCTGCACGGCCACTACGGTCGGGGGTTCGAATCCCCCCTTGGGCATGGATATTTGTGCCTTCCTTAGTAATAGATAGTTCATAAGTAGTTTGTAAGTTTAGGGACTGATGACCTCTACAAACATTTGAACATTCTATTACGACGATCGTCCTGGACCGAAACTAGTCGATTTTAAGGATTTAATAAAACAGTTGATAGTTAAATATGTATTTTATTAAAAATATGACGGCTGTTATCACTCACCTTAGCAAAACTTTGACTATAGCTGTCATATTTACTGAGGCAGAAAATAAAAACTCTGTTTCAGGCATATAAGCCAATCGTAATTGGCATAAAATCAGTAATATCTTAAGCATAAAGGACAGTAATAAGAACGACATTAAATGTAAGTTCTTAATACCCGTAAAAGTTTATATATGTCAGCTTATATAACTGTAATTGGTCATTAAAAATTACCTCATCTGTATTGCAGAAAACCTGATGATGGCAATAAAAGTCGAAATGAGCTCATAGTAAATAAATAAAACATTATACTAGCAGTGTAAAAGGTATAAACGTCATTTACAAAGTTTCAGACATGTTTATAGTGAAAAATTCTTATAAAAATTTATAGAAAACCGTGCGGGAGTAGCCGAGCGGTCTGGAGCGCCACATTACGCATCGCGTGGCCTCTTGCGTCGGAGGTTCGAATCCTCCATCCGACATGAATGTGTGCGTTGTCCTTAGCTAGTTTAACTTGGTTTATTTAGCTTTTAAGTGTAGGGACTTATGACCAAAGTGGTTTGGTCCCATAGAATTACAAACATTTGAACTTATAGAAAAACGATATTTCTTTGTTCGTGAGATTAGAACTATGCACATAAAAACATGGCCTCGGGGAATAGCCGTGCGCTCAAAGGCGCCTTTCGGCGGAGTGCACGACTATTCCCAGTCGGAGGTTCGAGTCCTCCCTCGGTCATGGGGCCGCGGCGGAGCGGTCGAGTGCATTGAGGCGCCGTGTTACGATGCGCGAGACCGTTCCCCGTCGGGGATTCGAATCCCCCCTCGGGCATGGATGTTTGTGACGTCTTTAGTATAAGCTAGTTCATAAGTAGTTTCTAAGTTTAGGGACTCATGACCCCGCAGTTAAGTCCCATAAGCTTAACAAACAAATACGTACCATAAGGTTTCGAAGAAACTTGGCTGGATGTATGGTCGAAGCAGACAACTGCTACAACTGTCTTTCGTTACTAAGATCAGTATCATTGCTTAATTAGGATACGTTTTAACACCTATTTTCAATAAGATAATTCAGTTTAATCGTCTTACGCTGCCACTCCAACATCAACGGATCCACGGTTTGAACATCCGAGACCTGGACCGTTCGACCGGCGACGGCGGTCGGGAAGTCGCCCACGTTTACGAGTACCCAAGCTGCAGTATGGAAACAAATGTTCGAATGTTTGTAAATCTATCGGACCAAACTGCGTGGTCATCAGTCCGTAGCTTACAAACTACTTAAACCTAGGTAAACTAACCTAAGGACAACACACACATCCATGCCCCAGGGAGGACTCGATCCTCCACGGCGAGCAACCGTGCGCTGCGCAGCGAGACGCGTTAGAGCGCTCGGCTACCCCACCGCGGCAGTATGGAAACACAGAAGCCCTAATTAGTCGAACCTAATTAACTTTGGACCCCATATATATTAGTACAGAATGCTCATCTTCAGACGTGTTTTTCCGTTATGAATTTTGATCTGAAATTTTATTTATTTATTGATTTTTTTTTTTTTTTTATTGCTGAGGTCTAGCAAAAAGCAGAAGCATGTGTCTCTTTGTATACAATATAAAACGTCCACGAAAAATTCGATGGAAATCGATGGCCCACAGGTGAGATCCTCTCCTTGTCGGTAGACGCCCGCTCTGCCGCGACCGGCAGAACAAAAAAAAAAAAAAAAAAAAAAACAAAAAAAGTTTGTAAGGCTTATGGAAGGAAGGAAGCTTAGGGTTTAATGTCCCGCGACAGCTTGGTCATGAGAGAGGGAGCTAGCGCTCGGAGGTTTGGGGTAAGGATTGGGAAGGAAATCGGCCGTGCCATTTGAAAGGAACCATCCCGGCATTTGCCTGGACTCATTTAGTATAAGCTAGTTCATAAGTAGTTACTAAGTTTAGGGATAGCTTTACAAACATTTGAACATTTGATCGGTCATGGGTGAGTGTTGTTCTTAGCATAAGTTATTTTGTAAGTTTAGGGACCGATGACGTCGGCAGGTAGGTCCCACAGCTTTACAAACATTTGAACATAAACGGGGCCATTTCGGCACAATTGACATTGTTTGCTGTTGGGTTATTTTCTATAAGAAGTTAGTGTACGTGTAAATGGTTTTGAGCTAGCGCGCGGCTGACCCCCGGACAAGTGCGCGTTGTGTGGCGCGGCAGGGGGCTGCGAAGAGCCGGCAGGGACGGAGGCGGCCGTGAACTGCGCAGGCGCGGCCGCGGCCCGCGGGCATCCGGTTGTGGCTGCGGCCGCTGGGCCGACGCCAGCGCCCGTCTCCGGTCACGCGGAGTTCCGCAGAACCCAGCCACGCCGCCGCCGCTGCCAGCCTCTGCACGACATTCATCCTACCATCCGCGTGGCGAAAATGTACGCGCGGATTCACGCTTATGCGCGTCTCGAGCTACACGTAGCACCGGACGCACGAGGCTGTATCAGGCGTAAGCCGTCTGCATGATCGTTCCGGTGTTTTCAGGATGGTCGCATTACATTTCGAGACGCGTCGCTAGACGCGAGACGAGCAGTAAAGGCGATCTGCAGACTCACATTAGATTCTTATTCAAATCATGATGGCAGCAGACTTGCTTGTATACTTTCGATAGTATAGGGTCTCTTCTATATCATATTTTTGGATACATTTTTGTTTCACTTATGGGGAACAGCACTCTTATTTAAATTTATACATAAAGAACAGTCCAGACTGCAAAGAATCCCACTTCCCTCGTCCAGTCTCGGTCACACTCCAGACCACCTGCAGGAAACTAAGCTCTTTTTGGAGGCTTTACAATTTTTTTGGGCTGTGACGCCGGAGGTGATGTTCCACAGAGTTCAGGGGCTTCATCTGAGCCATCGCCTTCACACTGGATGGTACCATCACAAGATGCTTTCTCTTCAACACAGGCACCATACCCACAGCGGAAGAAGGCACTGAACCAGTGTCCCATCAGATCCATCCTTGCAGTCCTTAGTGCCATCACAGCGAGAAAAGTCATCAATACATTCACCAGAATTACAGTAAAACTGTTTTTCCAGGCACGTCCCATTTGTTGGCTTTGAGATGTTGGGGCTACTCCAGGTGTGTATAAGATCCCATGTAGTTGTGGGAAGGTTTATATTGGCACAACAAAAAGAAGTATCAATACTCGCCTAACTGAACACAAAAGGAACTGTCGACTGGGACACACGGACAAATCGGCCGTAGCGGAACATGCTTTTGAAAACGGTGACCACCAAATAAAATTTAGTGAGACAAGCGTGCTAGCTAAGACATCGCATTATTATGCACGTATGAATAGAGAGGCTATAGAGATTTTTAAACACCACAATAATTTTAACAGAAAGGAAGAAGGCTTGAAGTTAGACAAGATATGGCGGTCTGCTTTGTACCAAAGACGTCCAATCGATTACCTTCGATCGAGAGTAATGACGCCAGCCAGAGATACACGTGACGAGTGGTGGCGCCCTCTATGCCCTCTATATATGCAGGATCTCCACGGCCCAGCAGCCAGTCGTCGACTCACCTCAGAAGATGTTGCCCACAGCCGGCAACGAAACGTCAGGGGAAGAAATTTCTACTGTTCGACCACGGCCTCTCAGCCCGGAAGTTTTAACTACTGACGTCCTTTAGTGTTCCCCACAGGGAAAAGTCCAGAGAGTTAAGTGTGGGGAAAGTGGTGGATACTCCATAGCACCTCTACGGCCTATCCATCTTCCTGGTAGATTTTCGTCGAGATAAGCCCTAACACGATTTTGGTACTGGGCTGGGGCACCATCATGTTGAAAGTAAAATCTTCCGTCTCCATGCAAGTCTCGGATGGCAGGTAAAATGGATGTCTGAAGCTTGTGAAGGTACACCTCATCGGTAACTACGCCGTCGAAGAAGAATGGCCAAGTCATGCCCCGGTAAGACAACCCACACCACGCATTTACATCTGGAAATGTCACGTCTTTGTCTACATGGACGTTCGGATTTTCGGCGGCCCAGTAGGTGCAATTGTGGCGATTTACTGTACCACCTATATGATATCTCACCTGGACTGAGATTCAGGGCAGGATAGTTCCAATTACCGTTCATTGTTGGGGCGCTATACCGCTACTGGAAAGCCTGGGAAACGTTGATACGTATTTATACAGGGGACATGAGACGCAATTGATGTCTATGTTGTAGAGGGAGACGCGCTTTAAGGCAGTCACCGTATCCATTAGGTCGCAGTGGCTTAGGGTTTATAGCGCTAGTAAAGTTCCGAGCTTGAACAATCTTGAGGTGTTACTCGTAATTTTTTGACGTACTTTTGGTTTTACTTACAGTATATTCATATATAAAGAAATATTAAAAATTTCCTGCCGCCGTGATTTGTCGCGGCAGAATAGCCGTGCGCACAAAGGCACCCAGATGCGGATGCTCGCGGCCGTTCGCCATCGGGGGTTCGAGTCCTCCCTCGTGCATGGGTGTTTGTGCTGTCCTTAGCATAAGTTACTTTAAGGTATTGTAACTAGTTTGTAAGCTTAGGGACTAATGAGCAACGTACTTAACTCCCTTAGATTTATAAACATTTGAACATATTTTGAAACCGCCATGATTTGTTATCAAACTAGTAACAATATTTTTTTTGTGACATCTTATATTAGTGCACGTTCTATTCCGTAAAATATCAACTTTAGCTAATGAAGCATTCTGCCATTAGCTGTGCAGTGCTTCTGTTGCCGCCATTTCACCTTACCACAGATGCTGATTTCACGTCCTGCACATTATCTGTTCTTCTCGTGTTTCACTGCAATTTCAGTTTTAGTTGACACCAGTTCGACGGTGTACATGTCAATTGAATCCAAATGTAGAGTGTTACGTAGCTGCCAGCGAGAGAAGCTGAGGGTTGGTTTTCAAGGCGGCGCGTAGTGTACTTACAACTCGGCCACAGGATGCGGTACAGTTCTTAAAGAATAACCATCACTCTTATTTTCACCTCATGTCTATGTACAAAGAGATTCTAAACTCACGGCAGTAGGTAATTTTATGCCTTTTTGTGATGAATAGTTTGATGCTAATATTTGTCCTCCCTTTGTCAGCCAATATTGTGAGATGTGCTGTTTCTCCCAGCACCATGATTCTAATCGATTACAATAACGTGAGTTAGGGATCAGGGTTACAGACTCGTTTTACTGGGACAGTTTCTATTTGTAGAATTGGCGTTCTCTTATACAAGATTATAACGTCCAGACTTGCCTTTTATCAGTTCTCTTCATGTGAGCGCTGGCAGTAGTCTTCTCAAGTTATGTGGTTACGACTATTTCTTGTTCCCCAACAGTGCGGCTACTATAATGACGTTTGCGGAGACAACTCCCGTAAAAAAAAGAACAGCATGGAAGCTAGTGTTTATCGTAACGGAAACCATCATAAGGCTTAAACACGGGAGACGCACTGGGAACAGAGATTGCGTGCCACTCTGAGGTACACCTGCTCGCAGTTCAAGGCTGCCACTACAACCAGATCGAGCGCGGCGTCTGCGATATAATGGCTGGCTCGAGGCGACACCGGCTGGTCGGTGGCGTCGTCACAGGCCTTGGATCACGGCCCAAAATACGACTCACCTGCCATCACGACAGCCGCCTCACCGAAGCTTCTCTAAACGGAGAAATCTGAAAAATCTTCTGTCATCCGCAGACTCCAACAAGATGTGACGACGCCACAGCCGACATAGCTGCTTAACCCTCTATTTGGTACCCACAGAAATCACGAGGAGTAAAGGTATTATGTTAAATTAAATGTGTAGGGTCATGTGAACAGATTTATACGATTTTTTTTTTTCAAAATATAGTTTCTGGTTTGTAAATAACATTGCTCAAAAACATCGCATGGTGGCACAGGATGAATACTACAGTATTGTTCTTAACACTGTAGAAATTATTGTATTTTTGACTACTTCATGTGAATCGTGTGAAAACAAGAACAGTCCCATGGTTTCCACATTTTACAGTTAAGTATCACTGAAGAAAAAACTTGCAAATTCCTTTTGGCCCGTAATCTTTTAAGTGACAACATATTGTCATATCAGTCATACCGTACATCACTGACTATAAAACTTTTTTGTTTTCCTTGTTTCAGCAACAACACTTGTGATAACAGTGTAAATATAAGTGAAGATGGGAATTATAATGTGTTACTTCATTCTACAGTTTAAAGTAGAGTGGTAAAGTAAAAAAAAAAAAAAATTACAACGATAAATCTGTAACCGTTCTTATATTATAATAATTTGAAAAACGATAAAAACAGTCTGGCCTGCTATAAGTTCCAGACCTTAAAATGATGTAGATAGAAAGTAGCAGCGGTCTTAAC
The DNA here is from genome assembly GCA_026315105.1 of Locusta migratoria. Taxonomy (NCBI): domain Eukaryota; kingdom Metazoa; phylum Arthropoda; class Insecta; order Orthoptera; family Acrididae; genus Locusta; species Locusta migratoria. The sequence goes on along the minus strand of CM048745.1, from coordinate 459,443,192 downwards.
ACACTTCCCTGTTGCACCCCTGACGACACCCTAGTCTCTGGTGCATGGATAAGAACGTACTGGGTTCTATTACTTGTCTTAGACCCACTGCATTACAACTGTTCCAGATTTGCCTGTTTTCATATCTTCCAGTGAGAATTCAGATAATGTAGACAGCCGTTGTTTGATTAAAGTGTATTGCATCGAACGCCTGAGAGACTCTTCGACTTTGATCTGTGACTATCCCGATTGACCGCACTAAAACACTGGGGAATGGCTTCCAATTAGAAACTGAACAATAATTGGAGCAAATTATACGTAGCTTTACTTTTTTTTTTTTCCCTATGGGACTTAACTAAGGGGTCATCAGTCCCTAAACTTACAAACTACTTATGAACTACTTACGAACTAGGACGGCACAAATATCCATGCCCGAGGGGGGATTCGAACCTCCGACCGCAGTGGCCGTGCAGACCTTGACTGGATCGCCTTAGTCTCCTCTGCCACCGTGGCCGGCTTCTTACACTTCCTTCGGGTCAATGACTTCAGTATAGTCCTTAAATTAAAGTCCAGCCGTCGGCTTTTCTCGGCTACGAGGCTGAGGTTTCGCTCCGGTCTACGCGGGGCCTCTTCTCCAAACGGTCGGACTTAGTTTCGAGTGTAGATCACGGCGCTTGTGTTGGCTTAGCGAGGAGGGACACGTGTTCTCCCGCTGCAAAGGTCGCGGCGTTCTCTCGGCCCTGTGTGTGTGTGTGTGTGTGTGGTCCTGCAGACGCCGCTGCCGTGTACTTAATGGCGGCATTAACGTCCGCAGCCAACCTACTGCGTCCGATTCCGCAACCCTGGAACACACCGCCGCGGCCGCCCGTCTCGCCTTACATCTCCGCGCTTTAGCGACACACCACTGTGCTCTATCGAACACTAAAGCAGCTCCCAGCGAAGCTTCCGCCCGGTCCATTAAAAGGCAAATACGAGACTCCCCAACTGTTGTCTGCGGCATTAAGCGATCATTATGTTGCGATGAACTGCGGACTAAAATACGTGCCTGTTACTAAACGACACTGCCCCAAACAGTTTCCTGGACGACACCTGCTGGTTACATGAAAGCATTGGTTCCCAACCTTTTTCCTCAGTAGGACCCACTATCTTCGTGGAAAAAAATCGCGCTCCAATATTTTACACAGCAATTGATAGTAATGTATAAAATATATGAAATTGAAGTAATTCTATGCTGTTGCTTTTCTAAGATTTTTTTATGCTGGTGAAGAACTACTTATTCTCAGATTAAAAGATGGGTCACAAATTATTTGTGTGATGATAATTCTTATAAACCTATGCGGATTGAAACTTAGTTTTAGGCGTATATCGTTTACCAAGTTTTATTTTTATTATTATTACTATTTTTTCTGTTTATTTTAATAAATTAAGAAAATGCACTCTCTCAAAACTATGAAGTTAGTTTTTGTGGATGGAATTAATTCCTTCAAACCTCTGTAAACACTTTATGCTCTCCCTCCAGCTCGATATGGGACGATTCAGTCTTAATTAAGGCGCCCGTAATGAAAAAAATACTAAACTTAATCATAGTATAAAATGGAACAGAACACCGCTATAAACACGAAGACACATACTAAAGAACGAGCAAATAAGGTACGATACCGTAATGAGAGGTAACTGAAAAGTTATTCATACGATATTTGCCTCAAGTAAATAGAACGCTGCGTTGCTATATCCCAATTACGAACTTTTGATACAACTGCGTAGTTCTCCTACCGCCATGGGTACGTTATTACAGTGCTCTCTTGCTTAACGTGTTCTGTACATAACTTTTCATGACAAAACTTTCCCTTTTAAATACACTTCCATAATTTTTCAGTCTGTACGATACTTCACTTACAATTAGATAATAATAAATCCTCCAGCAGCCCACCTGAATAGATGCCAGGACCCATTACTGGGTCGCGACCGTGATTCTGAAATCCATTGAATTCAAGCATACTAGGTAAAAAAAACTAATTGTGATCTTTCCTTTTCAATGTGTTACAGATTCATATAGTCTCTTGTAATTGTTTCGTGTTTTATTGATTACTTAGTTTATTATGTTTACAAATTTCTAATAAGCTTTCTGAAAACTACGCGCGGACTTGATCCACAGCAAGTAGAACTGTCTTAGACCTACGTTGTCCTGAGGAAACTGGCACAGAATATATATATGATGTCCTCTGTAACCAGAAGCCTCATAGGGTGTACCTCTGGTTTTCAGTTCACTTAAATCTTAAGTTCAGCTATTTAGGATGTGGCGTCTATATTGTTTTGAAAACCAAAACTAAAAAAGAGATATGTAAAACAGTTTAGTATCGCGTTGTTTTTCAGTTCCATTAGCACTTCGAACACCAGTAATACTATTTTTCTTTCCCCGGACCATCTTTCCACCTATTCAGTTGCATTAGCAACTAGTTGTGTCTGTTCAAATGTTTGTAAATCTATCGGATCAAACTGCGTGGTCATCAGTCCGTAGCTTACAAACTACTTAAACCTAGGTAAACTAACCTACGGACAAACACACACACCCATGCCCCAGGGAGGACTCGAACCTCCACGGCGAGCAACCGCGCGCTCCGCAGCGAGACGCTTTAGACCGCTCGGCTACTCCACCGCAGCAGTTGTGTCTTTATCAAAACGACAAATTAGAATACTGTAATGTAACGGGTTCCTGACACACTACATGGCGCTGAAGATGATACAGGCAGATCACTAGTCACACTGAAAAGAAATGTAAAATTGGGGCTCAGATACTAATATACATTGAAATTGTTTTAAATATCAGTACAGCCGTTGTTCTCTCACGAAAATGTATCGACCTATAATGAAAACACAGTAGGCACATAAAAATATAACAACCTAACGTTTAATTCCGTTTTATTATGTTCCCGCTTACTAAAGTTCAGTTATTTCCCTGAACTATCAAGACAGCGTGAATCTACACTTGGTGGAAGAAATAAAGATTGCTATAACGTATTCACTAATGATGAGCCTGTAGTGGCTTGAAAACTAGTTATGGAATAAAATCACACATTGAAGCAGCTGATTGCATTTTTTAATGAATATAAACCGCCAAATATATCGACTATCGTAATTCCAAAAACTAATTCCTAGCGACAATATATCTGCACTAAGATGCATACTAGAGCGAAACGCCATTTTTTGGAGCACCGAAGCGTGCCTAACCGCTTGTAGCTGTAATCTACTTCGTGCTGTGCTGGTTAGTAGTGTGATCGTATCATTTCGTGAGAATGGCTTCTGTTATTGATGTCCGTCGAAAACAGATATGCAGAGATTGCGTTTTTGCTCTGATGGAATACAAAGCGGAGGGGTACAGTCACAGGAGAGCACAGAAACCGCTGCTGCCGATACCAGTGCGGTTAGTCGCCGGACATGGAATTAATCTGGCGGAAGGACGCCTCTGTTTGCAATTTGCGCGCACAGGGCCGCGTTTACCCGCGGCGCCAAAAATATCTGCGCGCGGCGGCGAATGCGTTGGGGTGGTTTGAGACGTGTGCCTCAGTCGTGTACACCTCTCGCGTGTTGGTTCCGTGTATACTCAGATCCGTATACAAGGGTACTGTAACCAGTGTCGTGTCCCGACGTGGGAATTTCGAAGGTTTTACTGAATCCATCATTGGTGGTGGAAACAGGACAGCGGGTGGTCAAGAGTCTGAAAGAACTGAGATACCAACAGCCGTATGTATAATAAAATATTTTTTGTATCACAACCAGTTCCGGCATTCCACTATGCCATCTTCAGGTCCCTACATCGGAACATAATACCCATAAGTAGGGATCCAGTTTTGGTATCCCTACTTATGGATATTATGCTCCGATGTAGGGACCTGAAGATGGCATAGTGGAATGCCGGATGTGGTTGTGATACAATGAATATTTTATTATACATACGGCTGTTGGTATCTCAGTTCCTTCAGACTTTCGAAAGTTTCTCCTACGTCTTGCAGAGGGCTGCTACGTGCGAAGTGTTAAGTTGGCGACAGTGTCTAGCTGAGATTTTTCACGTCTCTTTATTAGCAGACGTGGCATACAGAATTCAGTACCAGGCTAGGGAGGTAGTTAGGGTATAACTGACGAGACGAGCCTCTGCATTAGTTCCTTCGTCTGTTTTATTGAGTCTTCGTGTGTTTACAAAACGGTAAGGCACAGGCAATGGGTCATAAAAAGTTGAACACAGATGAGAATTGCCGGGTTTCTCTATCAGTAGTTAGAAGTTAAATTACCACGCTGGCCTGCAATTGGTTAAATAGGTACACAGTAACAAAAGGGGTGCTACGGACCAGATGTGTTTACGTAGACAAAATGGAAAGCACAGACTGTGGGCTAGGCAAAAGTTGAACGGAGAAGAGGCTTGGTGGCTTTTTCTGCCAATTGTTAGAAGATAATTAACAAGCTGGCCCAAAATGGGTTAAGTACGTACACATTAACATAAAGGGTACTACGGACCTGACTTATTTACAAAGACAAACGGTAAAGAACAGAAACCGGATTGGGAAAAGTTGAACCGAGTTGAGACTTGTTGGCGTTCTCTCTCTCGGTTATTAGAACAAAAGAGTAGCCTGTTATCAAAGGCGGACGTCTGTCGTTTGCAAATAACTGAGATAAACGCCATGAGTTAATACGTATGCATGCTTGTTTGGTGATCATTTGCAACTAAATGATAACCAAACTAGCACGTATTAACTTCACGTTCCGTAATAAAAAAAATGGCGTTTATCTCAGTTATTTGCAAACGACAGATGTCCGCCTCTGGTATCAAGCTACTCATTAATCTCCGCCCTGTCTTGTATTTGGCTAAATAGCTACACACAACCACGAATCAGGAAAAGGGGGACTTTATATCGTTCCGTTCGAACCTTTACGTCAGCTTGCGCGTAAGCCAGTAAGCGACAACAGTTATGGGTACATGTAGTCAAACATTCACGGACAAACCCTATCGCCAGTCCAGATGTACGTACATTTAAGTTGTGGCAAATCCATCTATGAGTACAACCTTAATTAGGTATGGTTTTCCACTCACATAGCACTTTTTGTCTGTGTGTGTGTGTGTGTGTGTGTGTGTGTGTGTGTGTGTGTGTGTGGCGGCTGGTGGTTCATTCGAGACTGGTCAGCTGGCTGAAACTCTGTGGTTGAATCTCAAATCGGCGATTTCTGGAACTCTGCTCTGACCGTCAACTACTTGTCTTTTTATAGCGTGTTTGGGCTGTTTGCTTATAGTTGCTTAATGACTTCAATGTCTGCGTCCCGTTTTTTATTCACAATCCGCAATCAGAGGGCGTGACACCATTGGTTCCTTAACGCCTACAATCTCCTAGTGGACTAGCGGGAGTGTCAACCGCTGAAGGTTCCCATCTGAGTTACCAGATTTTATCATTAAAATTGCCGTTATTTTCTGGCTGTCGTTTGTTGGAAAATTACCCCCGTTTTTGCAATGAAGGTTTCTTGAAACACTCGAAAAAACTTTCTGTGAAGTACTTATCAAGAAGTAAATTCGCCCCATGCTCGAAGAAATCCGTGTTTTGGCATCCCACTGAACTCACAGTCTTTACGATTTGCCGGGGAATGTGTTACTGCCGAGTAGCAGAAGTTGTGTAGTAGTTCCGTTATTCCACACAGCAGAAGATAGAGATGTGCCTGGACACCTGCATTTAACGGCGATACTTTCTCCTGGAGTGCAATGCTTATTAGTATGTGAAAAACACTCCGCTACAAAGGAGCAGATGGAACGCCGAATTTTCACTTTAGTTTCAACAGGAAAACATATACAGCATGTTTTCGGATGCAACATTGAGAGGTTTGTGCAAGTCGTTCTGTATATGTCCCTGTAAATCATAACAGTGAATGACGCCTGACAACCATACTAACAGCCGTTCATAATTATGACAATTTGGAAGCTGTAATTACGCACTCGATATACAATTTGTGTCTATAATGTATAACGGCTTTTTAATCTAATTCCTCATTTTGTATGTTCAAATGTTTGTAAATCTATCGGACCAAACTGCGTGGTCATCAGTGCGGAGCTTACAGACTACAAGGTAAAGTAACCTAACTAAAACACACGCAAGCCCATGGCCCAGGGAGGACTCGAACCTCCGACGGCGAGCAACCGCACGCTCCGCAGCGAGGCGCCTTAGACCGGTCGGCTACTCCACCGCGGCTCATTAAAATATATAACATTTTCCGTCACCAATAAGTGAAGTTTTGCTTCAGTTTTATCGTTTTTACTGACCGGATTGTAGATGTTATGGTTACAGCTGCATTTTTTATTTTTTTACATTTTGCAACTTATGTAATCAAAATGTATCAATGAAAGTTTGTCCGTTTATTCACTATGTAGACGAAACTATTCGTTGCAGATTAACAGCGTTTATGTGCGAGATTTGCCTTGAGTCTCACATTGAACAGTATGGTTATTTAGTCGCGATAAAAATGGATGGCAAAATTTGTGATGCGAAATTTTACTCTATTCTAACACGTTATTGTCCTAAAAGTTTTATAAAATGTCTGCTTAACGTTTTAATTGATTACTGCTTTACTACTAACTGTACTGACTACACATTTTGCATATAGTATGCACATCTATCGTTACATGTATCTGCAAAATTATATCATTGTACTATATATAGTTCAAGAGATACGATATCGTAAAATCTGAGATACATGAAAACTGCGCATTCGTGCGTGGCGTTTAAATTGATTACGTTTTTGTTACGTGTTCTATTCGGAACGAATTTTGCAGCCAGTGTCCACATATGCTGCTGAATGTACGTACCAAATCATATCATTCTGCGGCACCTATGCGGGAGATATTACGCCATAAACCTGAGATGCGTAAATAATAACTGCATCACGTTTAACATTCTATCCTGTCTTTTTACTATGTTGGAAGCAAATTTAGCAGACAGTATTTAAATACACCACTAAAAGGATCTGTAATATTATATCAGAGAAAGCCAAACCATTCAGTAGATATGACGTAATAGCCACTGAGCTGCACGAAAACAAAGCTACAGATCGAAATTCATTGGAGCTATAAGCGAAATATGTTGTCGAATAGTATGGATCGATTTAAACCAGACTTCATTCACACATTACTTTCTACATGGATAGAAATATTGTGCGGGTAAGAACAATCGGCGCTTACTTATTTTTGCGTCCATTTTCTCATAATTGCGAAGATAGAAATCAGAAACTGCGTTATTATTTTCCAGATGAAACAATTCCTGATGATAGAATTTAATATTTTAGGTTATACTTTCTGTCCTTCCGTTTGAGTGTCATTACGACAGATGGCGTGATTTCTGTTAATCGATCTTATGTAGGCCAAGTAGTGTTCTTTTCTTAAATTCGATTCAACTTTTGTTTGTCGACGTGGACTCTTGTGTTTTAAGTGTTTATGCAGCTCTGTGTGTACCTAATATTGATAATAATCACTGTAGCGTCTCCCTGTGACCTCAGTTCCTTTCATAAGATAAAAAATAAATTGTTCAGATTGTCTAAATTTGTCTCTTACTTACTCAGTATTCTCCTCCACAACGCCGAATTTTGCTGTTAATAAAATTGTACAAGGAGTTTAATTGTCCATTAGCACCAACCATAATCTGTGACGATGTAATAGGCTTGCCGATCCTTCTTCCCATATTCACTGAATGAAATAACTGAGGACCGTTTGTTTCCACAAGATTCGGTACTTTTTCTTACGCGAATAGACAATTTCCCCAACTGCTTAAAATATTTCTTTTGAAAATGTGTTTATTTTTCCTTGTATCTACTTCTGAAGGAGATTGATTAATTCGCATCCTCTATGTTTATCTCATAAAACGCCAAGTAAGTTTTTTATACTCCATTAAACACGTCTCTGCAATTGGTATGCTGTCTGTCCAGGTGATACATATTTCATTCAGAATTTTAATGCCACACTCTTCGTTACGTCAGCTTTCTGATTTGAAGTATGGCGTGTGTGTTGGTATCAGTAACGATTGGGAGCTATTCTGGGACGTTACGCAGAGCTCTTCTGCAGTTAACTACGAGTAACTGCAGGTTTTGGCGGTCTAATGAAACCGAGGGCGTGCAGCTTCGCCGGTTGCTGATCCGCTATGCATTCCAGCAGCGCCGATGACGTCGGCTCCGGGACCAGAGATAGGCGGAGACGCCGGCAGAACTGGAATGCTGTCCTCCGCGGCCGCCACCACCTCGGGACGCGTCAGCTCCTGTAATAGTTTCCTCGTCCTGGAGAGCAACGGGCAAGAAGCCGCCTTCACGGCCCACCTACTTTCCGTCTGGCACAAAAACAGCAGCTCTCATCCCGCGAAGAATGTGTTCATTAGGGTCAGCGTCTGACGCTGCTGCTTTCCAGTGCCATTTTCTTCCCATAAAGCAAGACAGAAAACATTTAATTACAGCGCTAAATGCAAACTGCAATTTTGTACATGTCCCCAGCCGGGCTAATGGATACTCGAGCTGTTGCTTCACGAACCGATGAACAGCGTTGCTTGGGCAGGCACATTACAATCGGAAAATGAACCGTAGAATGAAAAACCGTGTAAGAAAAAGCAGCCCCACAAGTTGTTTTAAAATAATTGTACTTCATTTAGATTTCTAAAGCCTCTAACTGTGCCTTCATCAGAAAAATATTCAAATGTTTGTTAAGCTTAAGGGACTTAACTACGGGGTCATCAGTCCCTAAACTTACAAACTACTTATGAACTACTTACGAACTAGGACGGCACAAATATCCATGCCCGAGGGGGGATTCGAGCCCCCGACTGTAGTGGCCCTGCGGAAGGGCTTCCCCTTGGCCCCATATTATCCGGATCTGAACACGTGCGAATCCTTTTTGTGGGCCTATATTAAAGATGACGTGTACAGCAATAACTCCGAAACCAGTGCTGAGCCGAAAACAGCTATCCACGAAGACATTGACAGCATCGATGTTCCGACACTTCAGCGGGTCTTGCATAAATTCGCTATTCGTTTGCGCGACTTCATCGTCACCGAAGGCAAGTATATAGACCATGTCATGTCGCAAATCCCAATATCTGTAGTGGCATTTACATAAGCAGGTACGAAAATTCCTGGCAGATTAAAAATTATGTGCCGGAACCGGGACTCGAACCTGGGGCCTTTGCATACTGGCTACCCATTGGCTTAGCAACTCCCTGTTTTTCAGAGGAAATCTGTATAAAGAATAGTTTCAAAAATGTTTAAATGTGAGTATAGTCTATGGGACTTAACTACGGGGTCATCAGTCCCTAAACTTACAAACTACTTATGAACTAGGATGGCACAAATATCCATGTCCGAGGAGGGATTCGAACCCCCGACCGTAGTGGCCGTGCAGACCGTGACGGGAGCGCCTTAGTCCCCTCGACCACCGCGACCGGCAAAGAATAGTTTACTTACAGTTCATATACCTACGCTACTTACCCAATGGTTAATACGCTTTTGTACACTTTATAGACAACTATCATTACATTAAAACATTTCAAATACAACCGCCATCTATCTAGCTTTTTGATGGTCGTGAAGTAAACACAATTTTGAAACTTGGTAAATGCGAAAGTTAAGTATAATGAATGTTTATAGACAAATACATGCTGATACACAGCGACCTATATAATTACATATCTCTTTCGTTATGTATAATATTACAACAGTCTTATCACTGCGGTTGCTGCAGTTGTACGCCGAACATACACTGACCATGATTTACCACTGATGACAGCCCTTACACATCAGTTTAGATTACAAACAGAAGCGTCTGCTCACTCTGTTTCTTTAACAGACTTCAGACCCTCTGTGCATAATTATGCCTAACTACATTTAATTACTTCTCCATGCAAGAAACACGTTCTAATGAAAAGGTGGCAAAGAAATCACCGACAGTCAATTCTAAAAAGTCCAAGACGTATGCAAATATCCTTACAATACATAACAACATGTTTCTAGGCCGCAAAAATAATTAAAAGTAGTTGGGCATATTTATGCACGTCAGGTCCGAAGGGGTTAAACTGACGTTCTCAAATATGGCGCCCAGTGTTGCTTAGTGCTGCCACCCAGAGCGCTGTAGCTTGCCTATAGCTTTTCTATGTTGTTTATATACCTCTTTGGCCGCTACGGTCGGGGGTTAGAATCCCCCCCCCCCTCGGGCATGGATGTTTGTGCCGTCTTTAGTATAAGGTAGTTCATAAGTAGTTTGTTAGGTTAGGGACTGATGAACCGCCGGCCGCGGTGGCCGAGGGGACTGAGGCGCTCCAGTCACGGTCTGCCCGGCCCCTACGGTCGGAGGTTCGAATTCCCCCTCGGGCATGGATATTTGTGCCGTCCTTAGTCTTAGCTAGTTCATAAGTAGTTTGTAATCTTAGGGACTGATGACCCCGTAGTTAAGTCCCATAAGTTCTACAAACATTTGAACTTTTTTTTTGTCTGATGACCCGGCGGCCACGGTGGCCGAGGGGACTGAGGCGCTCCAGTCACAGACTGCCCGGCCCCTACGGTCGGGGGTTCGAATCCCCTCTCGGGCATGGATATTTGTCCGTCCTTAGTATTAGTTAGATCATAAATAGTTTGTAAGTTTAGAGACTGATGACCCCGTAGTTAAGTCCCATAACCTATACAAACATTTGAACATTTGACTGATGATCCCACAGTTAAATCCCTTAAGCTTAACAACATTTGAACATTTGATTTGAAATGGAAGTGAACTCACCAGTTTGGCAACGGTGAACGGTTCGTGTGTGACTTTGAGCGCTCTGATTGGAGGAAAGCAGCCCCAGCACGTGAACTGTCAACTAGCGAGTGATTGTAATCGGAGTTTAGTGTGGCGCTAGCCTTCCGGTGTCTCGTAAGGAAGCAGGAACAACGGTCTGGCTGTACCGCTTGAGCGGTGCCTCGCATTTTCCCGTCCCGCCTGTCGGCCGCCAGGCGCTCTGGGACGAACGCCAGCCGCCAGCTTGCGCCACAAAGGGAGCTGCCGGCTAATGATTAAATGACGCAGTTTGCGGGTGACGGAGGTATCGGGTGGCGGCGGCAGCCCATCCCTCACGACGCAGACGCCGCAATGAGAACAAACGCGACGCCTGCTGCAGGAGCCTTTGTGCAGCAGCTGCTGCTGCTGCTGGGATAACGTTATTACGCGCAGTCCGTCTGCGAGGGGCGGAGCGACTTGTGGGAGGAGAGCACGGCGCCACGGTTTAGCAGGTGCCGACGGCTCTCTGCCCATCCACAGCCGCGACCTGCTTTTGCCTCATTTGGGAAGTAGTTCTCTGCCGCGGAGGGGTAGCCGAGCCGTCTAAAGCGTCTCGCTGTGGAGCGCGCGGTTGCTCGCCCTGGAGGTTCGAGTCCTCCCTCGGGCATGGGTGTGTGTCTTTGTCCGTACGTGAGTTTACCTAGGTTTAAGTAGTTTGTAAGCTACAGACTGATGACCACGCAGTTTGGTCCGATAGATTTACAAAAATTTGAACATTTGAAGTAGTTTTCCAAACACCGCCCATGTCGCATATGCAGTTGCGCGCTTCGTGAAGCCAGTGCTGATTCGCTGCGTTCGAAAACGCTGCCTCGACCGATGAAACGAAACTACGACACATTTCTCTGATTATTAGTTTCTCCATGAATGGATGCTTGCTGTTGCCGCAACTGTGGTTCAATTTAATGACAGTCCAGCTCCAGTTACATTTATTGGCGCTTTATTTAAGCCCACACTACCGGTTTCGGCCTCTATGTTAGGCCATTTTCAAGCGTGACAAACGTTATGCCGTGGAGAAAGCGACGTCAACTTTGACTTGACGTTGCTTTCTCACACTTGAAAATGGCCTAACATAGAGGCCGAAACCGGTAGTGTGGGCTTAAATAAAGCACCAATAAATGCGACTGGAGCTGGACTTTCATTAAACCTTTCTCTGAATTCAAATTCGTTCTAAATCGATCGCAGAAGTGTCCGTTACGTGGGTGGTCCCATAAGTACCAGGCCTGACCGAGAGGTAGCAGTCGTTGTTGAAAAATATTTCTGCATTAGAAATGACACGATCTGTGAAGGCCGGCCGCGGTGGCCGAGGGGACTGAGGCGCTTCAGTCACGGTCTGCACGGCCACTACGGTCGGGGGTTCGAATCCCCCCTCGGGCATGGATACTTGTGCCGTCCTTAGTATTAGTTAGTTCATAAGTAGTTTGTAAGTTTAGAGACATGACCCCGTAGTTAAGTCCCATAAGTTATACAAACATTTGAACATTTTTGAGATGTAAAGCATTTGTTTCAAGTTTGAAGTAGCCACACATTGTAGTAGGGGAAGGCAGGAGAAGACGGGGAGGTGGGCTAAAACGGGGAAGAGCTATAAGCTACAGTTAGAGGCCATGTCGATAGCTACGTTAACTTCATAAATATACAGCGCCCATTGTTTTGACATTGCTAGACCTCATTGTCGCGGCGGGTTCCTTGAGCTTTTCAACGTAGTTACGATTTTTATACTGATTTGCAATATTTTAACATTTTTTCGAGATCTTAAAATGTGTTTTTACTGGACTTTTTCCAGACCATACATACACTCCTGGCCATTATAATTGTTACACCACGAAGATGACGTGCTACAGACGCGAAATTTAACCGACAGGAAGAAGATACTGTGATATGCAAATGATTAGCTTTTCAGAGCATTCACGCAAGGGTAGCGCCGGTGGCGACACCTGCAACGTGCTGACATGAGGAAAGTTTCCAACCGATTTCTCATACACAAACAGCAATTGACCGGCGTTGCCTGGTAAAACGTTGTTGTGATGCGTCGTGTAAAGAGGAGAAATGCGTACCATCACGTTTCCCACTTTGATAAAGGTCGGATTGTAGCCTATCGCGTTTGCGATTTATCGTATCGCGATATTGCTGCTCACGTTGGTCGTGATACAATGACTGTTAGCAAAATATGGAATCGGTGGATTCAGGAGAGCAATACGAAACGCCATGCTGGATCCCAACGGCCTCGTATCACTAGCAGTGGAGATGACAGGCATTTTATCCCCATGGCTGTAACGGATCGTGCTGCCACGCCTCGATCCCTGAGTCAACAGATGGGGACGTTTGTAAGACAACCACCATCTGCGCGAACAGTTCGACGACGTTTGCAGCAGCATGGACTATCAGCGCGGAGACCATGGCTGCGGTTACCCTTGACGCTGCATCACAAACAGAAGCGCATGCGATGGTGTACGCAACGACAAACTTGGGAAACGAATGGCAAGACACCATTTTTTCGGATGAATCCCGGTTCTGTTAACAGCATCCTGATGGTCGCGTCCGTGTTTGGCGACATCGGAGTGACCGCCCATGGAAGCGTGTTTTCGTCATCGCCATACTCGCGTATCACCCGGCGTGACAGTATGGGGTACCATTGGTAACACGACTCGGCCACCTCTTGTTGGCATCGACGGCACTTTGAACAGTGGCCGTTACATTTCAGATGTGTTATGACCGGTGTCTCTGCCCTTCATTCCATTCCTACGAAACCCTACATTTCAGCAGGATAATGCACGACCGCATGTTGCAGGTCCTGTACGGGCCTTTCTGGATACGGAAAATGTTCGACTGCTGCCCTGGCACATTCTCCAGATGTCTCTCCAATTGAAAACATCTGGTGGATGATGGCCGAGCAACTGACTCATCACAATACGCCAGTCACTAGTTTTGATGAACTGTGGTATCGTGTTGAAGTTGCATGGGCATCTGTACCTGTACACGCCATCCAAGCTCTTTTTGACTCAATGTGCAGGCGTATCAAGGCCGTTATTACGGCCAGAGGTGGTTGTTCTGTGTACTGATTTCTCAGGATCTATGCACCCAAAGTGCGTGAAAATGAAACACATGTCAGTTCTAGTATATTTGTCCAATGAATATTTCCTCTTGGTGTAGAAATTTTAATGGCGAGTAGTGTAAAGCTATCATATCACCTCTTAAACAGGCAATGTCAGTTAATGTTTCTTAAAGTGAATTATGTAGTTTATTTGAACTAGTTCAGTAAGAAGGCCTATTTCTGCATCTCTGCATCCCAGCATTTAGGTAAATCACGGAAAACGTAAATTAGATAACAATATGCAAATTCGAAACGCCGTCCTCATTGCGAGTTTATTGTGGTAACCGCTGCACCACCTCGGTCGGTAAAAGAAAACGAAATGACCTAGGTTGTTACCGAGTTACCCTCCTCCAGGCACGGCGTTGTTACTTGCGAAGTACGTATGTAGAGGTAGAACCTGCCCCAAAATTTGCCGGCTTGCGCTTTGCTCTTTGTCGATAGAGAATGAATGACCCCTTAGGCAGTGCAACTGGCCATTCAAGACAAGTTTTATCGACCACATTGCTCACGGCCAAAACCAGGCGTGGCGCAGGCCGACTTGTTCAGAAAGTCTGCCAGCACTCTCACTGGACCGCACAGGAAAAAATAATCGTGAAAGAGACTTAAAAAAGAAGCACGTACGCACAGTGGAGGAAACCAGTTCCCCGGCCGCGAAGGCCGCGTCTGTTTATCGCGGAGCACCGGAAATGAGGCGGTCTTATTTTTGTTGCGCGTGTGGAGGCTGGCACCCGGAGCAGCTCGGTCGGCGGCGCTGGCGTTATTAGCCGCGTGCGCATGCGCAGGATTCGCCGGTGGGCCATTTCATTAGCGCCGTGTAACGAGCGACGCCCGCTCGCGACTGGCCGTAACGAGCGCCGCCGCCGTCGTCAAATATTCATCCCGCCGTGTGTTGCCCGTGCCCCCTTTCCTTCCCTAGCGTCTCTCGCCCAGCTTAGCGCCGGATAATGGAATCTGACGTTTCTGCTCGTCAGCGCAAGAAGCAGAGGTTCGTGAAATCGCGGGAACTAGGTTCACGCGCCAAGGTCGGCCCCGACTCTGAAAAGCGAAGCAGTGGCGGACTACACTTGAGAGAGAAGGAAATCTTTTTATACACAGTGCCTGACGAAATACGTGCTGCAGCCAGAGGTCATCCGTAAGACCACTAACAGAAACCCTTTAAACTTCATTTAAACTAGCGATTCCCAAAGTGTTCTATATGGACCCCCAAGGGGTCCGTTACAACCTGCAAGAGGTCCACGTCACTGGAAAAATAATTTGGGGGTCTATTTGCTGTAAATACGATACTTGTTCACATTTAAGAAGGTTGCAACAAAATTTAGAATTATTCTCACAACGCTGGCTGTTGAAAGGTGCCGGCCGCGGTGGTCGAGGGGACTGAGGCGCTCCAGTCACGGTCTGCACGGCCACTACGGTCGGGGGTTCGAATCCCCCCCTCGGGCATGGATATTTGTGCCGTCTTTAGTTATAAGGTAGTTTGTAAGTTTAGGGACTGATGACCCCGTAGTTGAGTCCCATAAGCTATACAAACATTTGAACATTTCATTTGTTAAAAAGGTTTATGTCTGAAGATATCACTTTTTGACACTATTTTAGAGTTTCTGGATCCTAACGATCCAATTTTAAAAGAAAATTTTAATCAAGATATAAAACAGACATTGCATATCTAACATATGCCACTGAACTACTCATTGTAAACAGGTAATACTACTGGAGTGCGCTGTGTAGTGAAAATAATACAAGTGAAAACAAAACAAAAATGACTCAAAAAATCATTTAAAAAATACCAGCTTTAAAAGGACACGAAAAAGCACTCCCGAACATTATGCTGTAAACCTGAAAATGGCGAAAAGTCGAAACGGTCGTCACTTTAAATAAATGTAATAAATAAAATAATAATACAATTTTGAACATGGCTCATTAACAGCAACCGTAATCCAATTATTTTAAACAATTTTGTATATCAGCCAACCAGTTTGGCAATTTTTAGGTTACATGAAACACATGACGCTAAAAAATTACGGGCATGATTGCTCAGGTCGATTACAATGAAAATTAACATTCCGGCCATTCAATCGACCTAAACAATCCTGGTCGTAATATTTGTAGCGTCATATTTTTCATGTAACTGGTTTTTTCTTCTGATGAAGTTGTCCTTAGTGGCAACGAAACCGAGCTCAAGAACCTAAAAATGACGCAACCGGTTGGCTGATGTACAAAATTGTTAAAAAAATAGTTCATCATTAAAAAGGAATAAACATGTAAAAGTCATTTACTGACTTGATGTATGCTGCGGACCCGTTTGAAGAGAGTCACTTTTATACTAAATTTGAAATCCCTCCTCCCCCTTCCAATTTTGGCCCACTTTAGGTTACGGTAGTAACACTAAAAGTGGGCCTTTGCGATCGTCTTTTGACAGCTCGGAATTTAAATGAAAATAATGGCTTAACTATTCATCTGACACGAAAATTGAATAATCGAATTTGTATAAGAGCAAATTCTCTACAACTTTGCTTTCTTATGATTTTTTTTTTTTTTCATATCTCGTAGCGTTTCAAAGATATTTGCAAAAATAACGGCGATTTTGGGATATATGTCTGTCTGTCCGTAACGTGTTCCCTGTTTTTAATACGAACCGTTCACCCGATCAGTACCATTTTACAGACATGATTGTAGGCCGCCAGAGACCAGAACCTCCCTTTTTCAAATTTTTCGGACAAAAAATACGGTAGTAAAACCAAAAAAAGCTGTTTGTAATATAATTGTAAATGCAAACGAACCGTTCAACTGACACAAAAATTGAATAACCTAATTGGTAGAGGAGAAAATTCTGTACAACTTATCTCCCTTATGTTTTTTTTTTTTTTTTTTCATATCTCGTATCGTTTGAGACATATTTTAAAAATATCGGAGATTTGAGTCCCTCCATTGAATTAACGAAAACGAACCGTTCGGAGATGTCACGTGACATTCCTCGCGTATTTGATGATTTTCTTATTGTAACTTACACGTTGTCATTTGAAAGCAACGGCACACTGAGGAATTAACATCTTTCTTTGTACGATAAATGATAATCTAGTGACTACAAGTGCCGTATTAGCATCAGTTAACAACGGCCATCAATAGTATGAGATTAAAGTACTACTGTCTTGATTGATGGCTGTAGCGTAGTGGGAAAGGTGCTGGACTGAGGAAGGTCGGTGCTACGAAACCCGCCACTATCAATTTCTTTCCCCCTAAAAGGGTTTCAGACACTCCTATTAATTAATTAATTATTATTTTGATCCAAAATGTTTGCAAAAACTTATAAAACTACAAATCTAAAGTGGGCCGTAAAACACGTCATTACGATTTTTTTTTTCTTTTGGAGTGGTGCAGCTTGATGCACGAAGACATCCAGCCCATACTCTCCGCTGACCAAAATCGTGCCTTCGCCACTGGTTGTCTCGTTATATACACACACAACGAATTGCTGATTGACGTCAGTTTCACACCGGCGATGAGACTGGCGGTTTCTTAAACTCTGGCACGCTGGCCGCTTTTTTTTTTTTAATGGAGCAAGGTAAATAAAGTCCCATCGTCAGCTGACGATTTCCACTTCATATGGTTACAAGTTATTGGGGGACATAATAACTTTATTTCACAATAAACTTTGGGGGTGGACTCGTGTGGGCCTTTATCTTGGTCCGTAAGATACCTCAAATGATGTATTAAAACTTTACAATTTCACGCACATGATACAATACATTAATAATTTAAACATTGGCATCGTCGAAAAAAGTTATTATTACTTTTTTTGCATTTAATTAGTTAAGGATCGTGGCACTTTATATCTGTGCCAGGGTAATGGAATGGTCCTTCCTAGTGTTTGAATGTTGTGGACGGTATGCCGAAGATGGTCCACTTTGTTGTGAATCCTAGTCGCCCTCTTACGTATTGCCTCCATGATGGTATCCATACGAAGTGCTTCATGGATGTCTACATTCCTGGTGTAGCGGTCTGCCCTGAGAATCCAACGCACGGTCTTGATTTGGACTACTTGTATTCTTGCAACCTGTGTTGCACTAGTTAGACCCCAAACGGAGCTGCCATATATTTTAGACAGTACTGTGGCCTTGTACAGTCGTAGCTTGGCGCCTGTGCTTGGCTCTGTACTCAAGAACAGCGGCATTAAGCTCTTGGACATATCGTAAACAGATGTTCAGATGTTTGTTAAGCTTATGGGACTTAACTACGGGGTCATCAGTCCCTAAACTTACAAACTACTTATCAACTACCTTATACTAAATACGGCACAAATATCCATGCCCGAGGGGGATTCGAACCCCCGACCATAGTGGCCGTGCAGACCGTGACTGAAGCGCCTCAGTCTCCTCGGCCACCGCGGCCGGCTTATATCGTAAACCTTCGGTCTTAGGTTATCGATGTGTTTATGCAGGAAGAACTGCCTATCTAGGGTGACTCCCAGATACCTAACTGTATTTCCCCAGGGGATGTCTTGCCCATTGAGACGCAAGTTGGACGTCATCTGCGGTCGCTTCCTGGTAAAGTAAATCGCTGTGGTTTTCGCTGGATTCAGCTTTACCTTGTTGGTCTTACACCATTCGGTGATTGCATCCAATTGTTGTTGTAGGTGGGAAGTGGGGACCGCCAAGGCCTATACAGACCTCGGGAACCGCAGCGCGGCAGGCGGCCGGCGCGTGCAGCTGTGAACGGCGGCGCGCTCCCACGCGACTGACCGGTGACCGGTCGCATACGCTACCGGCGCGGCGTTTCCGCTACAAACAGCGCGCCGTCTGCAGGAGGCGGCTATCGATTGCGCGGCCGCGGCCGGCTCGGCGCGCCCGCCAGCGCGGCGCTAATGCCGCTCGTTAGCCGCGCAGGAAGCCATAAATACCCCACACGGACGTCGCGACGCCGTCCTCCTTTTTCTCTTTTTCTTCCTGCCCCAGAAAAAAATGTGCGCGTTTCTTGTGGCGCGGCTTCCTTATGTCATTGTTTATCCGCGGCGGTTAGTGCTGCAGCCGCCTCTTCCGCGCTGATGGAAGCTCCCTGCAGGGGCCTCCCCGGTCCGGTCGCTCCGTGCCAGCTTCACGCCTCCGCACTGCCAGAGCTACCTGTCACTGCCTCACACCGAGACGCCGATAGCCCACGCGCCGCCGGCCGTACAGCGTAAGGCACCTGCGGCTTTTCATTACCCACAAACGAAATGAAACCGAGTCAGAAACAGGTTTTGTAGGCTGGGTAATGCAGCGTTGACAACTACCTATCAAGGTGTGAACGTAGACAAATTTTTGTCGACTCCATGTTGGCGTCTACTGAAACAACCGGTCGTAAATTAATTACAACGAATCGCAAACCCTGCAATGCTTAGCACTTACTATGCATGCGTGGAAATGGGATTTATACCCCAAATTCCTCCCCTGACCATCACTCCCTCCCTCCTCAATCACTATTTCGCCGGCCGCGGTGGCCGAGGTGACTGAGGCGCTCCAGTCACGGTCTTCACGGCCACTACGGTCGGGGGTTCGAATCCCCCCTCGGGCATGGATATTTGTGTCGTCCTAGTTCGTAAGTAGTTCATAAGTAGTTTGTAAGTTTAGGGACTGATGACCCCGTAGTTAAGTCCCATAAAAAAAAAAAAAAAAAAAAAAAAAAAAAAAAAAAAATCACTATTTCTTCCCTGCCTCGCTGGCCTCTTAGACTTCGCCGGCCGCGGTGGCCGAGGTGACTGAGGCGCTCCAGTCACGGTCAGCACGGTCGCTACGGTTGGGGGTTCGAATCCCCCCTCGGGCATGAATATTTGTGCCGTCCTAGTTCGTAAGTAGTTCATAAGTAGTTTGTAAGTTTAGGGACTGATGACCCCGTAGTTAAGTCCCATAAGCTTAACAAACATTTTGCCTCTTAGACTTCTAAAAGCCGGCCGCGGTGGCCGAGGGGACTGAGGCGCTCCAGTCACGGTCTGCACGGCCACTACGGTCGGGGTTTCGAATCCCCCCTCGGGCATGGATATTTGTGCCTTCCTTAGTCTTAGTTAGTTCATAAGTAGTTTGTAAGTTTAGGGACTGATGACCCCGTAGTTAAGTCCCATAAGCTATACAAACATTTGAACATTTGAGACTTCTAAAAACCAGTCGTTGTTCGGATATTTATCTGTTCCAGTATCCACTTAGTCCATGTATTGCTACACCCTCTGTCCACCACCTTCTTCCTCTCTTTGTCTCCGCTTCTGCCGTCTTCCCCTCCCCCACCTTCTTCCTGTTCTTTTGCTATCCAGCCACCCACCTCCCTTTCATGCCAATCTCTCCTGTTTGTAAAATGTAAACTTTCACGACCGGAAATGTCCATACTATTAAAATGTTCCGGGCTATTATGCCTTGATGTTGCGGATTTGCACCTATTACTGTCTTTTAAACCTATTTTGTTGGTGCGGATGGAGTGGTCTATTGTCTGTCGAATCTCTGGAACAGTTATGAAGCGAATGCTACGAAGTGAATCAAATCAAAGTCAGAAGGATTTAAGTATGGTGGATGACCTGCCCCATGCGTGTCTGCCACAGTTTGCCGACCTGTCACTGTTCTCCGCACGCCTCTTGACGAGCTTCATGATACTGTCGTGCTGTACGACCTCTGGCACATTCAATCTGTATCCAACTCCGTTGTTACTGTTTCGAAAACATAGACCACTCGCTCACAAGTGACTGTGTTTCTCTCGTTTGTGCACATGCCGGTGACGTGGAACGGACGAGTCCGTTTGTTAATAGGTAAGATATGTATGTTAACAAATTGTACTATCAGGGACAGTACAGGATTCCGTTGCATAGTGTCTTCAGAGCAGTGTTCCAACCTTCGTATCTTCGGGGGAGGGGAGGGCAAGACCATCGTAAAGATAACTCAAGTAATTTTAAGTAGACACCCCCATGATATTTTGCTGCTCATATTCAGAGGATAATTTGCGCCGAATCCCTTTTATTTTACTGCAATCAAGATTTTTCTGGCATTAAATCGTAAAAATTTACCTATTAAAAACATAATAAACAAGCATGAACTTCACACCAGTAATACCCCCTTCCCCTCACCAACAAAGGAAGGAAGGAAGGAATCTTAGGGTTTAACGTCCCGTCGACAGCGTGGTCATTAGAGACGGCACCAACAAAGTATGTCTACTACGGCGATGTCTTCACGCATCAATCATTAAAAAAAATTCAGGTACTGTATATGTTTGTTCTTTACATTCATCATTTCGGGGGGCGGGGGAGGGGACAGGTCCTTTCGTCGTCGTCGTCTCTCCTACCCCCCCCCCCTCCCCTCACGAGATACGCCGCTTGTAGAAGGCAGATGGTGCTCTGGAACCCACGACACTACATTGCCTGTTGGCGGTCGACGTTATCAGCACTTCCACTGTCCCCGACGCGACATTTGCCGTATTCGGTACAAAATCCAGCTGGACTAGCGTTCTATGTTTTTTATTTATTTATTTTTTTTTTTTTTTATTTTTTTCATTTTTTCCTGGTAGTGTATTCCGCAATAATTGCATTCTTTTTTTCTTACCAATCGAAACTGAATCGTTTTCGAAAGCCATTCCGGTAAGTACCGGTCCCTGGCGACGGGCCGGTGCGGAAGTTGGGAAGCAAAGAACGCCGGGGCTGATTGTAGTGGTTGCAGTGTATGGGCCAGTCAATTACCGAGATGGGAGGAGCGGGCTGGAGTGCTAATGCGGTAATGGCGGCGTGACAGGCCCAGCCGGCGCGGCGGTGAGGCTCACTCTTCCAGCCGCCAGAGACAAATTGAGCCGCGGCCGCACAGTGGGGGGGGGGGGGGGGGGGCGCTCATATTGGCCAATTGGGCGCTCCGACGCCTCCACCCTCGACGGCCCTTCATCTGCGCCGTCAGTTCCAGCGCCGCCGCCCACTGGAGTGGACCGCGTTAAAGCGGCACCCCAGCCGACCGTCGGGTCTTCACTAATGCGTTGGCACAGAGTAACATTTGTCTGAGGCGCTGGCCAGAAACGGGCCACTCAGAGGGACCCGGACGACGGCTCCGGAAACTGTACACACCTCCGAAAGAAGGAAGCACGAGTAATTGGAGATGAAGCCGAGGATCGTGGACAGCTTACAGATACCTCTAAATCGACACTGTGTTAGCAAATTTCACTTCAGCCAGTGGGATCACGCAGAAGTGGTGGCCATCTCGAAGTCCAGCAGCTGACCAGTTACCATCGGCCTACTCCCGTCACTATCTTTCGAGAGTCAGCAAAGAAATCATAAAAAACAGGTGGCTACTAGACAGTAGTTTCGCAGACTAGTGGAACAGGCTCTGAGGGCGCTCAAAAAGAAGGGTTGAGTTACATTCAGGGCATTCACAATGCTTGTTTGAAGGACACTGAAGTTGGTCACTATGTGATTGAAATCGATTTGTTGTTCATAAATAAAACATTAACGGCCAATGTTGCTCAATACATCTTGTGTGTTCATCATTGTGTGGTCGTTGAGCACCATCCCGGAAATGGAATCAAACCTCAAAAAGAAGGGAGCACCTTGGTGTGTTGTTGCTTGACATCTGTAAGACCCTCCTGAGGCACAGCGGTCTCATGTTCAGACCTTCTGAACTCGGGATACCGACGTCACAAAGTTGTTCTCCGGTCCTGCCTCAGAGGAAGGATACACCACGTGCGAGCAGACGAACGACTTGTTGGTGCAGGAGTGCCACAGGGATCGATATTTGGTCCCCTGCTCTGCTGTCTGTACGCGTCGTACATACTGCGAGTGGAACACATAAAGTTGACTCTGTTTACACGCAGCATGAATGCACGCGAAATGAGGCGCCGACTGCAGATCGGATGCGACGTATTAGATGCCTAGTCTTCAAAGTGGCGACTGAAAGTCAACGCCGCTAAAGCCAAGCAGTTAACAAGAAAAAGACTAAATTTGTAGCCGATCATCATCGTCGGAGGCCCCATTCCCTGCATGAAGATCGTGAGTTACACTCGACCGACATCTATCCTGGGAGGCAGACATTTGTAACGTTAGAAGCAAAGCGGTGAGGCGTTTACACGATCGTTAGTTGACTGGTTGGATGCTACGAGATGGTGGGCTGTGTCCCACCGGTAGCCAGTCAGCTAATGACCGCAGCCTAATCGGTGTGACATAACTCGGGGTGTGCTGAGGTATTTGATGATTGAATAATATAATAATTGCAGCATTGTAGATCGCAACGTCATTTTTATTTTCTTATGATGACCGGTTACGATGAATAAGGAACATCATTAGATGATATCCTTGTGAGGAGCTGGCCCGTCTCTTTCGATAAAATTTTATTTGATAGTTCTTCTAATTGCTTCACAATACAGCTGGTGGATTGCAGGAGACGATACTTTTGTTTACTTTTCGCGAATTTTGACGTTACTATCTTCAATATGTGTACGAATGATTTACTAAATGTGCAAGCGCGGGTTGTAGAACACTGAAGTAGAAAGGTTGCTTGTTAACAGTGACTGTGAAGATGAAATTAATTTTATTTTTTCGTCTTCTCGTGAGGATTTTTGCGCTTCAAAAACACAGGGCAGAGAAAATCGTTCTTCCTGTTTCACGTGTGCGTTTTCCACAACTGTAAATGATGACGATGAAGAACAAAATGACAGCACAGAACGGCCACCCCGAGTGAAAAAGCAAAGCAGGGCTTCACACGGTGTTAAGTGGCAGAGCGAACACTCCGCAGTGGAAGGATTGACCGGACATTTCGCGAGAGGCGCCAGCGTCGCGTTCAAATCTCGGTGCGGCACAAATTATTTTTAAACTGCAGCAGGGAGCTGAATAATTTCAATGGACAAATTGGCGAGTTTCTCTTTAACCATAACGGAATGAAGACTTCGTAAGTTTTGAAACCCAATCATCATCATCAGTGTCCTGCCAAAAGGCAGGTTTTCATGTGTCAGTTCTCCAGGCTGTCCAGTCTTCTGCCATGCTCTTCAGGTCTGCATTCTCTCCTCTTCCCTTTACGCCGTCTATCATCTTGCATCTCCTTCTTCCTCAGAGTCTTCGTCCACAAACGAGTCCTTCCAAGGCATCTGCTAGCGTGAACTTCCTTCTCAACGAATGTCCCAGTCAGTTATTTTTCCTTTTGGCAAATGAAAAACCTTCCGCCGTTATTTTTATAATTTTTTAATCAATTACATGTTTCGAGATTCCAATAATCTCACCTTTAGATCCTTATAAGATCCATGCAGTAATACGAGAACTAGCCATTTATAATCCTGCGTATACCTTCTCACCCCAAGATATAGCCGACAATACCCGAGAGGGTATTTGCAGGATTATAAATGTCATATATTTCATTAGAAAGGTATCCTAGTTCTTTTCTAGCCTTGTTGCCAGACTCTTCAGCGTTCTGCTGGTATATCATCAGTTCCACATGCGTTCGTATTCTCCATCTTCTTCAGCGCCTTTTCTACTTCTGCTTCCAGTACACCCAGTGTCACGCGAAAAGTGTTAAACTACAGAGGCGTTTTATCACATTACGTGTATGTTGGTAGGATTATCGGTGTAGAGAAGAGACGTCTATTCACACACAGGCTTCCTGTGGCCGGTATCACGGTCTGCTGGTGGTACGCTAGACTGGACCTCTTGTCGTTACGTTTGTCGCTTACGCGCGCTCGCTGAAAACAGGGCTGAGGAAGGAGGCGGGGCCGCGGGCACGTCGCTGGGGCGTGGGGCGAGGAGCGAGCAGCGCAGCGGCGCGTAATACGTTTTCGGTTAATTCTGCGGCAGCGATAAGGCACGGGCGCCGGCGAGGCGCGCGGCGGAGGGTGTAAATCACGCCAGCCGCCGCTTCCACCAGCCGGGCTGAGCTGCCTGCTTGCCGCAGCGTCGCCCGCGACAAAAAAAATAAAGCAGCCGAGAGCGGCACAGCACAGCGCCGAAGCCGCGGCCAGGCCGAGCCACTAGTGCCGAGCTGGCATATCCTCACTAAGAGAAGCGACACTTTCTGAGACATCTAGCAATCGTCAACTCAGCATTGGAGGGAAGTGTGTGCGGTAAAAATCGTAGAGGGAGAGAGACCGGCCGCGGTGGCCGAGTGGTCTGCGGCGTGCCAGTCACGGTCTGCACGGCCGCTGCGGTCGGGAGTTCGAATCCCCCCCTCGGGCATGAATGTTTGTGCCGTGTTTAGTATAAGCTAGTTCATAAGTACGCGCCATTACCGCTGTGACGTAAGCTAGCCAATGAGAAGCCGTCTCCTGGTTATATAAGCGGAACCCCCACTTCACGACAGTCAGTTTTACCCCTGAAGACGACTATGGAGGATACAGTCGAAAGCTTGGGCTCCTACCCATATTTGTTTGACCCGGCAAGAACACCGAGAGTATTTTACGCAAGAGCTACGTCGCGAAAGACTTCGTACTCGTAATAGTTCACAAGTGCAGTGTGGCATGGCACACGCAGAGGTGTCTAACGGACGATTGCAGTTTTGCAGGTGCAGGAGTATCACTAGAGCAATAAGGGACCTTTACATTATCTCTCATACGATTTTGGTGTATATGTGTTTGTTCGAGCCCAAGTACTTCCCTTGTCGGTTTTGATTCGGACGCTAATGACCTCAGCACATGTGCGCACTAAAACCACAAATAAAAGTCATACCATGGAAAAATTAAATATTTAATTTGGTACTGGAAGCCGCGGCCGCCTGTAGCGTTGGTTACAGCATCGCCCGGTGCGTCGCTTTTTCCACTGTGCGCGGCGTCGCTCTCCGAGCGGGGACCGAAGTTTGGGAATTGCGCCTGGACTCCAGTGCTGCGGCTCGGCGCTCGCGTCTTCCAGGCGACTGGATAATCTGCGTTTCGAGAGCGCCGCCGCCATCGGCAGAAAGCACTTTGCCGGCTTTATTGTGGGAGGAGCGGCACGGCTGGGCGGCCAGTGATTGCTAACAGTATCCTCCGCCGCGGCACAAAGGCGCCTGATGGACTGCCCGGATGGGCCGCCACTCCACCACCCCCTCCCAGCCCTCACGGTGGTGGACGAGCAGCAGAACAGCAGGCCGGCGTCATTCAATTACGCTTAAAGGGAAGCTCGAGGGACTTCGCCGCTATGGACATTCAAATGATTCTGCTGCCGAACTTTGAGAAGGAAGGAAGCTTAGGGTTTGACGTCGCGTCGACAGCGTGGTCATTAGAGACGGAGCTTACGCTCGCATTTTCGGGGAAGGATGGCGGAGGAAATCGGCCGCGCCCTTTGAAAGGAACCATCCCGGCATTTGCCTGGATCTCTTTAGAGAAATCACGGAAAACCTAAATCTGGATGGCCGGAGGTGGATACGATCCACCCCATCTTCAGGAACGCGAGTCCAGTGTGTTACCACTGCGCCACCTCGGTCGGTGAACTTACGGTTGTATTAACCGCCTCGGTCATCCGGACACGCTTTGCGTTCGACACAAATTGCTGAAACTCGTCTATTCTCCGCTTTGATCGCAACTTTATCCCCCTCCCCCCAGGGGTACGGTACGCACCTGCATCTTAAACAGTACACCTGGAAGGGCGACAACGATTTCTATCCGATAGCTGCATATCTTAGAAGATAGATTAAGGAAAGACGAACCTCTAGATTTTGTAGATTTGGAGAAAGCTTTTGACAATGTCGATTGGAATACAATCTTTCAAATTCTGAAATCAGCAAGAGTAAAATATAGGGAACGGAAGGTTATATACAACTTGTACAAAAACCAGACAGTAGTTATTAGAGTTGAAGGGCATGAAAGGGATGCAGAGGTTGGGAAGTGTGTAAGACAGGGTTGTAGCCTTTCTCCAATGTTGTTCAATTTGTACATTGAGCAAGCTATAAAGGAAAGCTAGGAGAAATTTGGACAAACAATTAAAGTTAAGGATGAAGAAATAAAAACATTACGTTTTGCTGATTTGCGTCTGTAATTCTGGCAGAGACAGCAAAACACCCGGAGGAGGAATTGAACGGAATGGACAATGTGTTGAAAGGAGCATATAAGAGCATATAAGAGCAAAACAAGGGTAATGGAACGCAGTCTAAGAAAATCGGGCGATGCTGAACGAATTAGATCAGGTAACGAATCAATAAAGGAAGTAGATGAATTCTGTTACTTAGACAGTAAAATAACATGGTTTCAGTACAGAGGATATAAAATGCAGAATGGCAATGAGCGGAATGTGCGCTGATATGAAACTTCCTGGCAGATTAAAATTGTGTGCCGGAACCGGCACTCGAACCTGGACCCTTTTTTGCCTTTAGCGGGCAAGCGCTCTATCCCGACTGAGCTATCCCGACACGACTCACGATGCCGCCTCACAACTTTACTTCCGCCAGTACCTCGCCTCGTACCTTGCCCACGACAGGCAAAGGTCCCAGGTTCGAGTCACGGTTCCGGCACACAATTTTCATCTGCCAGTAAGTTTCTTAGAACCATGTTTTTCATCAACAACTGTGCAACTTTGAAGACTGATACACAAAATACCGTATTAATTAGCTTTTAGTGCTTTGTTGTCCAAGAATGAAAGGGATAACATTCGTAACTTCCCCTCACACTGACAAGTATTACACTCTGTAGGACCCGATGATTGCTTCCATCTGGTGACTTTTAACAATTCACTCCAATACCGAGGAAAAATTTCCAGCATATAAGCGGAGGTTGTAAACCTCTATCCGCATTGGGCCGATCGACTGCAATCGATTATTCAGCACGCCGTTTAAAACGTGGCAGTGTTCGTCCCTGGCCGTGCGGTGCTCGCGTTTCAATTCGCACACGTAGACACACACAGTTCTTGGCGTATAATGAGGCGACTGCGCCGCTGCCAATGCTGGCAGCATTAAGCCGCAGCCGTGTCTATTCCATATCCGTCACTTTTATTCGGCGCCCGGTAAATGTCGGGTAATCTGCGCCGACAAATGTGAAAGCCGGCGCCGCGGGGCTTAGCGACTGCGTTTAATTAGCCAGCGGCATCGACCGCGCGACAAACAGGACACTTGCTCGCGTCTGCCTCATTACGCCCCCTTTTACACATTTAAATGGCAGCCGACACTCCGCCGTTCCCTCGACATCCTTCTCTCCTACCCCTGACGCGCACTGGCGGATAAAAAAGTAATTACTGTATGGTGACGAATTACAGTGGTGATAATATTATCAACATTTTCTCCCAATAGCGAATTTCTTTTAGCGTCACTGTATAAGGTATAGATGTTCTTTCCAATATGGACATATGAAAATTTGTGCCAGTCCGGGACTCGAACCCGGGTTTCCTGGCAAGGGATGAATGCAGTTGACTCATATGTGGAGTCAGTGTGGCATATGGAAGTTTGGGTCGGTCCTGGAGGTGTGTTGGGGTAGCCTAGTGGTTAAGGCGACAGCTCGCGAAAAGCGGAAATCCCGGGTTCGAGTCCCGGCCCGGCACAAATTTTCATATGTCACCATTTGGTAGAATATCTATACCTTATACAGTGACGCTAAAAGAAATTCGCTATTGCGAGAAAATATTGATAAAAAGGTAATTGTTACACCCGAAAATAAGACGTCGATTTTGATCCGATAGCGGCAGTTGCCACTTTGGGGGGGGGGGGGGGGGATCTACTGTTATTACGATGGTTGGAACTTAAATCGTAGCAATTATTTATTAACAACCGATAAAAAAAGCGTTACATGTTTACTCTTGTTCTAAGTAGTCACCAGTTTTGTGTAGATCCCGCCACCAGGGATGTGGAAGGCGTAGTATAACGTTAGCAGAGCCTGGTCTGTTGATGGTGCTAATGGAGCGGTCAACTGCCTGTCCAATCTCTGGAAGAGTTCTCAAGCGAATGCCATGAAATGGTTCCTTCATCTGCGGAATCAAATACACTCTTGTCCATTAAAATACAAAGCATATAAAGCACAAAATAATAATAATAAAAACAAGCTGGACATAATCGAATGATTCAGTGCTCTCGTCGTGTGCAAGAGAAAACGCAATGTAACCCAGGGCCTTATTTCTGAGATATGCGTCCCAATCACATCGCTTTCATTTTTCTGGAATTGGGACGCTTGATGGTCACTTCGACACATAGGTTTAGCACTTCGGTTGATTGTTGCGTGATTTCTATTAGTATATTGCTGTTTGAGAATGCAGTCTGTGAATGTTGTATTGCCTCCTTGCATCGTCCACGCTGCGAGTTACCTTTGTATATGTTTTTACACTCCTGGCCATTAAAACTGCTACACCACGAATATGATGTGGTACAGACGCGAAATTTAACCGATAGGAAGACGTTGATGTGATATGCAAATGATTAGCTTTTCAGAGCATTCACGCAAGGTTGGCGCCGGTGGCGACACCTGCAACGTGCTGACATGAGGAAAGTTTCCATCCGATTTCCCATACACAAACAGCTGTTGACCGGCGTTGCCTGGTGAAACGTTGTTGTCATGCCTCGTGTCAGGAGGAGAAATGCGCACCATCGCGTTTTCGACTTTGATGAAGGTCGGATTGTAGCTTATCGCGATTGCGGTTTATCGTATCGCGACCTTGCTGCTCGCGTTAGTCGCCATACAATGACTGTTAGCAGAATATAGAATCGGTGGGTTCAGGAGGGCAATACGGAACGCCGTGCTGGATCCCAACTGCTTCGTATCAATAGCAGTCGAGATGACAGGCTTCTTATCAGCATTGCTGTAAGCTTGGGAGAATTTTGGGTAGGTGTGATTCATCGGTATAGGAGATCGCTTATAAAACACTTGTACGATCCCGTCTTGAGTATTGCCCGAGTTTTTTGGATCCCCACCAGATCAGTTTAAATGAGGACACAGAGGCAGATTACCTCACGATGGCAGTTATGCGGAAACAGTTCCTATCGTAATATATGATAGTTGTATTCGAATCAGCAGTTGGAATTTTATTACATAATGTCTTTGAATATATAGTGATGCAGGCTCAAGAGACACCAAAGATTAGTAAAACGTCGATGAAATATGCTGATTAGTGAAATGGCGTCAATTTCTATTGCAAGGTACCCTCCGTCGTTAAGCACCACCATACGATGGGTTTTCAAGCACTTTGTCACATGTTTGTATGTATGTGTGTGTGTAAGAGAGAGAGAGAGAGAGAGAGAGAGAGAGAGAGAGAGAGAGAGAGAGAGAGAGAGAGAGTAGGTAGAGCTCACCTGGCGGTTTATTTATAGTGACAACAGAAAAGATGGCCGCTGCTGTAGTATCGATAAACCAGCCACCGCAATACCCCAAACCAAAATAATCCGAAAGAAAAAAAACTTGGGAAGACCTCAGTCATTTATGTAAAATGTCGTTCTTTCGCCGGAGACTAAAACTTCACCCTTTTATTCTTTATTCCACCGAGTAAGCAACGCACGTGGAGTGGAAGAAAAAAGAATTAACTTGCCGTAATGGGGCTCATCAAAGAATCCATTTTTATGAAAATGCATTGATAATTAAAATATGCATTGCAGCCGGCGGATTTGGGGGCGTCCGCAATAAGCCATTCCATTAGGGCGACAGCGGCGGCCGCGCTTTGCATACAAATACAGCCCGGCCTGTTTGTTTTTGTAATTTTTCCCGCCTCGGGCGTGGATAATTTTCTCTCGCAACTTTTCCGCTTGCTTTCCCCTTTTGTACGCGCCGGGCGAAAGGAAATTATTGTGTAGCCTCCTCGTTTCACGCACGTGTGCTCGCCGTTTTGCCCGCCGGACTTTTTGATCGTGGTGGCTCGCGTTAAATTAAGGAATAAATATCCCGCAAATCAGCGGATTTAAAACGCGGCGTGCATTAGGCGCACGAGGTCTTACTCGGTTCGCGGGACCACGTCAGCCTGTCGTAATGTGTAGATGCAGGGGACAGATAGCGAAAGTTGTTGTATGTAAACGCTCTGTATATCAGTCGTTCCTAGTCTGCGAGGATAACCAAATGGAGCGAAAGGGAAAGTCTAATAAAGTTATGAAATAATGGCATAATAGTTTTCTGGGTGTTGTACCGCGTCATGATGTAAAAAGGCTATTACTTAAATAACCGACGTTTCGGCCAACGTTACAGTGGCTTTCATCGGGGTATACTCAGATGAAGGCCACTGTAACGTTGGCCGAAACGTCGGTTATTTAAGTAATAGCCTTACATCATGACGTGGTACAATACCCAGAAAACTTTTATGTCATCTGACTCTGGCCGCGGAAGCCTACTTAATTATATGTATGAAATTATGTTTAGAGCGAGGAAAAGTGCAGTTAAGGTATGAACTTATGTTTAAAGATCATTGTAAGTCGCTAAGTGCTGTCATTCCCATTCCCATACAGTGTCGTCACATAATGTAGCAGTTTTTAGCAACTGTTATTGTTTATGATATTTCCTCAACCGTATGTCGCAAAAAAAATGTTCAAATGTTTGTAGAGCTTATGGGACTTGACTATGGGGTCATCAGTCCCTAAACTAACAAACTACTTATGAACTAGCTAACACTAAGGACGGCACAAATATCCATGCCCGAGGGGGGAGTCGAACCCCCGACCGTAGTGGCCGTGCAGACCGTGACTGGAGCGCCTCAGTCTCCTCGGC
Source organism: Locusta migratoria (assembly GCA_026315105.1). NCBI lineage: Eukaryota > Metazoa > Arthropoda > Insecta > Orthoptera > Acrididae > Locusta > Locusta migratoria. The sequence goes on along the minus strand of CM048745.1, from coordinate 459,411,774 downwards.
CACCGCGGCCGGCCGGGAGAATTCGAAGGCCCGACCGTAACGGCCGTGCAGACTGTGACTTGCGCGCCGCAGACCGCTCGGCCACTGCGGCCGGATAAGCTTGGAATATACAAATATTCGTGACTATTTCTTAGTGAATAAATTGTTGCTTATATCACTGAATCAGAGAAGTGCGGCTGTATTTACAATAATGTCTCGAATATGTATGGCTATCGATATTTAAGTAATGCTTTTAATTATTTTGATAAATACGTACGCAAATAATTATAAACAAACATCACTCCTTCGGCAGCTTGCTCGCCGCTAGGAGTGCTAGTTTCGTTGCAACTGTCAGTTAACTCTGACAGCAGTGAATGGTATATGTTGGCACCTGCCGGCGACGACCACTGTTATCACTAGACCTTGGATTTTAGGTAAAAACCTATTTTGTTCCTCATTAAATAAAGACAATTAAAGTTGCACATACTCGAATTATGCAAATTTATGATCGAAAATGGTAATTTTATAGCACCTAAAATACCTAATTTTAGGTTAGTACCTAATTGTACCTAAATGTTAAAAATCGAATTAAATAAATTTTTTATGCCTTAAATTCTCTCGTGGCCTGCCCAGCTAAGAATTATGTAAATATTTTTATCGAAAATTGTAATTTTATAGTACCTGAAGTACCTAATTTCATATTAGAACATGACTGTATCTAGTTTTTAAAAATCCAGACATTAAAAATATTGTCCTTAAATTGCCGGAGGAGGCAGTATTAATTCAGATAAAGGTGTTCTAAAAGACCCAACAATTTCCAACGACATTACAGACACGACTGACCATCCTCTGCACAGCGGCTGACATTTTTAGCAGGTAATTCAACAGAACATGAGTGTGCGGTCTCATTACACCTAATACCGTCATTTATATAGGCTCCGTTGATATTCGTTGAAATGGAACGCTCATTCTCAGCATATAAGATACTATTAACAACGAGATGCAGTTTCTCAATGGAAAAATCTGGAGAAAGTGTTATTTATTTACTATGACTGCAATCATGGACATGGACAATAAAATAATGTGGATTTTTCAAAAATTTTGAACTGTTTGTATAGCTTATGGGACTTTACTACGGGGTCATCAGTCCCTAAACTTATGAACTAAGACGAAGGACGGCACAAATATTCATGCCCGACCGTAGTCGTCGTGCAAACCGTGACTGGAGCGCCTCAGTCCCCTCGGCCACCGCGACCGGCAATTTAGGTTTTTGTCAATCTGTTTAAAGAATACAAAATTTCAAATCTTGGTCACCAATGTTTCGATTTTTATAACCCATTTTTGTAAGTAACAGAACGCGCCTAGGTTGCACAGTGGCAGAGTGCCAGCCTACAAATCCAAAGGTCGTGTGTCCGATCCCCGCCAGGTCCTAGGATTTTTACCTGTCAATTTCCACATCTTTCAGCTCTGGCAGCACTGCTCATGTGAAAAATACCGAGTAGCACCATGGTTCGGAACCCACGTTAAACTGTAGGTCCTCCTATAAATGGCTGGGTAAGTCAGTTCGAAGGTCGGAAGAAGGCAACGGCATACTACCTCCAAACAGGACCATACCTAATAAAGCACTGAGTTGTTCAAACCAATCTTCGGATTGTTGACTGCTTTACCTTTTTTTTTTTTTTTTTTTAGAACCTATTTTAGGTACCTAATTTAAGATTTTTAGAAGCTAAAAGTCCGAGGTATAATTATAACCCGACTAGAATCCGTGTGCACGGCTGCGACAGGTTCGCTCGCTGTTCGGTATCAGCCGTCGGCGTGGCTTCAGTGCACAGAGGCAATGTGCAACGGCGAGAGGTGAAGTCGCCCTCGAGTGCCGTATAGCCGGCTGCGGGCATCCGTGGCTGGCTGGTACTGCCTGCTGCAGTGCCACCGCCAATTACGCAGTGTAGCGGCAGACACCTGGTAATTTGCAGCCCTTTGTACCGCTATCAGCTCGCGTCACTGGCACGCTCTTCATCTGCTGCAGCTACTGGAAGCCTGGCTCAAGCGACTGCCGTTCTCCGACTTGTTTTTACACTACTAGACGACTACAACATATTCAACAGCGCACGCCGTTTCGCTTTGTCTCGTGGACAAGCTGTGCTCTGTATGTTGTTGTTATGGTCTTCAGTCCGGAGACTGGTTTGATGCAGCTCTCCACCCTACTCTATCCTGAGCGAGCCTTTTCATCTCCTCATAAGAACGGCAACCCACATCCACTTGAATCTGCTTACTATACGCGTCTCTTGGTCTCCCTCTGCGATATTTACCCCACACACTTCCCTCCAACGCTAAATTTACGATTCCTCGATGTCTAAGAATGTGTCCTACCAAGCGATCCCTTCTTTTGGTCCGGGTATGCCAAAAATTCCTTTTCTCACCAATTCTGTTCAGTACCTCTTCATTACTTATGCGATCTACCCACCTAATCTTCAGCATTCTTCTGTAGCACCACATTTCAAAAGCCTCTATTCTCTTCCTGTCCGCACTGCTTATCGTCCATGTTTCACTCCCGTACAAGGCAACACTCCACACAAATGCCTTCAGAAAAGACTTCCTTACCCTTAAATTAATATTCGATGTTAGCAAATTTCTCTTTTTCAAAAATGCTTTTCTTCCCATTGCCATTCTGCATTTTATATCCTCTGTACTGCGACCATCGCATGTTATTTTACTACCCAAGTAACAAAACTCATCTACCACCTGCATTGTTTCGTTACCTAATCTAATTCCTTCAACATCGCCTGATTTTCTAAGACCGTATTCCATTATTTTTGTTTTGCTCTTGTTAATGTTCATTTTATACGCTCTCTCCAACACACTGTCCATTCCATTTAACTGCTCTTCCAGGTCCTTTGCTGTCTCTGACAGAATCATAATGTCATCAGCAAAACGCAATGTTTTTATTTCTTCCCCCTGAACTTTAATCCCTATTCCAAATTTTTCCTTACTATCCTTCACCGCCTGATCGACGTACAAGTTGAATAACATTGGAGAAAGGCTACAACCCTGTCTTACTCCCTTCCCAACTGATGCTTCCCTTTCATGCCCTTCGAGTCTAATAACTGCGATCTGGCTTTTGTACAAGTTGTAAATAACTCTCCTTTCCTTGTATTTTACCCCTGCTGACTTCAGAATTTGAAAGAGTGTATTCCAGTCAACATTGTCAAACGCTTTCTCCAAATCTACAAAAGCTAAAAATGTAGGTTTGCCTTTCCTTAATCTATCTTCTAAGATAAGACGTAAAGTGAGTATTGCCTCCCGGGTTCCTACGTTCCCTCTGAACCCAAACTGATCTTCCCCAAGGTGAGCTTCTATACCAAAACAATATAGCAGTGTTGGAGTGGGCGAGCGCTCCAAGGTGCCTAGCTGCGGAGCGCGCCGCTGCTCGCTGTCCTCCCTCGGGCATGGCTGTATTTGTTGTCCTTAGCATAAGTTAGTGTAAGTAGTTTGTGAGTCTAGGGACTGATGACCAGTGTAGTTAAGTCTCATAGATCTATAAACACAAAGTAAAATGATGTAATACTATATAATATTTTTATGTCGTGTGTGTGTGTGTGTGTGTGTGTGTGTGAATGTAACGTATTTGCTTTTGTTGTAAAACGGCGGAAATCGAATCTCGCCTTTATGTTGCTTCAGCGGCCACTGAAAAATTCTTGTGGATCTTCAAGACCGAAAAAGTTGTCGTAGCTTCCTTCGCAGCATTGCACCTAATCGTAAACAGTGACAGTCGAGTTTTGTGTATCAAACTTCGTGTACTCTTCACTAGATAACGTTCACAGATGTGTATTTGTGCGATAGAGATACACTTGAAAATTAATTTTTGTTGTAATTTTTTTTCTTTTTTCTCGTAAAGACATGTCCGAAAGAACAGTTGCAACATGTAAATATATATTACATTTGTATTTATTTTTCTCATTTGCGTTTCGCCTTTTTTTACCGCGTTCTCAATTGTCTACTTTATCGTTATTTCAGGTTTGTTCAAATGTTTGTAAACCTATCGGACCAAACTCCGTGGTCATCAGTCCGTAGCTTACAAAGTACTTAAACTATGGTAAACTAACCTAAGCACAACACACACACACACACACACACACACACACACACCAATGCCCCAGGGAGGACTCGAACCTCCGACGGCGAGCAATCGCGCGCTCTTCAGCGAGGCGCCTTTTAGAGCTCGGCTACTCCACCGCGATTTTCAGGTCAACACCACCTAGAGAGAAGGCCGCTCGTGTGACGTCATGCAGAGTAGGTTGCGCGCACATAGCTGACTGGGTAGCCGCTAGGGCACGGCCCACTATGCCGAAGCAGCGAGCCAGTCAGCTATGCGCGCGCAATCTACTCTGCATGACGTCACACGATAGCGCCGCGGCCTTCTCTCTAGGTGGTGGTGGTCAGGTTTGGATTATCCGGTTGACCCATATGCATGCAGTGTGGTGCAGCAGAATATTAAAACAGAAAAAACTGAGTTACTGATGTACAGAACTCACAAAAGTTACGATGTTAGAAAAATTGTGCGACATCAGAGGGTTGCCATTATGAAAACAACAGCAAAATCGGAACCCTGAAGACGATAAATTAACCCACTGATGATGCCTCGAAGTAAACAGGGATAATAGATACATCGCAGCAAGGAGACATTGTTTGGCTAATTATTGTAAATACACCAAATGAAGACGGGTGCATGCCTTAGAGGCGTTTCGGCATTAATGAAACATGTTTAAGATATAAAATGCAGAATGGCTATGGGAAGAAAAGAAGCGACACTTGTTGACATCCAATATTAGTTTAAATGTTAGGAAGTCCTTTCAGAATGCATTTGTCTGGAGTGTAGCATTGTGTGGAAGTGAAGCGTGGACAATAAGGAGTTCAGACAAAAAGATGATAGAAGCTTTTGAAATGTGGTGGTACAGACAAACGATGAAAATTAGATAAGTTGATCACGTAACTAATGAGGAGGTGCTCAACAGAATTGGAGAGAAAAGGAATTTCTGGCGTATTCTAAGAGACACATCCTGGGACACATCCTGAGACATCAAGGAATCGTCAACTTACCATTGGAAGGAAGTGTGTGGGGTAAAAATTGTAGAGGGAGACCGAGGGACGAATAAGCAGATTCAAAGGGATGTACGTTGCCAAAAGTATTCTCAGAGGAAGAGACTTGCACATGACAGGTTTGCGTGGAGAGCTGCATCAAACCAGTCTGCGGACTGAAGTCCACAACAACATTTAAGAAGTTGTTGTTGCTGTATTTATTAAAATGAAATGAGGACATATAATCCACAGGCACGAAGATCAAGAGTCAAGTGGACACATTATTGTTAATACTAGTTAGTAACGTACGTACATCTTTTTTTAGCTGCCTGTATACGTAGCGGGAGAGGCACGGTGACAGAGCGAACATCTAGCGAGCACAGCCTGGTGAGGGGAGATGAATAAACAAGGAGCCGGCGAGGGCAGAAGAAGCCTGCTCTCCGGGTCTGCCACTCGGCCACCTCCACCTCCACCCCTGGCCGCAGTTTGCTCGCGGCCCCTGGCCCAGTCGCCGGCGCGTTTAATGAATCCGCTTCCCCCGCCCTCGCTCTGCGTAAACAGCCTGTGACGAGGCTTGGGAGGGGGGGGGGGGGCGCACGCGGCTTGTGTTGCGTCGATTAAACGCCGCGTCGCTGAGCGCGCGCAGTCTAATGCCTCCTGCCTGCGACTCCCTGCCAGTCCGCGCACGCGCTCCTTGTCGCTACGGCAGACTTCCTACACTTGTCAGTCACGACTCCCGAGGGAGGTCGTAAAGTCTTGTTCGAGGGCCGCCGTAACAGGAGGAAGTAGCTCTACCGTAAACAACTAACCCAGTTCCAGTCAAGCCAGATTGAGGGATTTTTTTTTTTTTTACAATTTATGTAACTATATTTTTTTAAGGGAGCTTTTCGGGAAACAGCAACCTTGGGGAAATTTCTGACAGAAACATTTTGCTACTGGTGGAGAAAGAGGGGAAGTATTTAGTTTTTCTAGTGCTACAATTAATGCCTGCGGTATTTCAGTTCTAACTGCGCATACCTACACTTTCTATTCTGGATTTTCTCTCTCTCTCTCTCTCTCTCTCTCTCTCTCTCTCTCTCTCTCACGCACACACATATACTCTCTCTCTATTAAAATCAACCGATTCATCGTTCCTCTTGAGCTCTTCACATCGATGGCTGCAAGACACCAATGCAAGTGTGGCACATTGATTTGAGTATATATTTTTGACGACATTACGGCGTTCATGTTTAATGAAATAAATCGCAATTTGCGATCACTTATGGCTTCACTGTACTAGGTTTAATTGTAATACCAATGCGCGGCGAATGAAAATTTGTGCCCGGCCGGGATTCGAACCCGGGATCTCCCCCTCACTAGGCAGACGCGTTGACCACTCCGCCACCGCAGTGGCGGGAGACGTGCAGGGAAGAGTCCTCTGCAGTCGGGTTGGTCACTGTGTCCTCGGTGGCGGAGTGGTCAACGCGTCTACCTAGTAAGCAGGAGATCCCGGGTTCGAATTCCGGCTGGGCACAAATTTTCATTCGCCGCGCATTGGTATTCCATCTAAACCTAGTACAGTGAAGCCAGAACTGATCGCAAATTGCGATTTATTTCAATTTAATAATTGCATCAGTCTAGATAGCAATATGGTATTTATTTTATTTCAATATGATGACCGGTTTTGATGAATAAAAATCATCCGCAGATCATGTCCATGGTGAGCTGTCCCGTCTGTTAAGGAGCAACACTACTTTCACTGCTGCTGCTAATTATTTGTAACTTCTATTTTCGAAAAATAATATATCGAAAATTCAACAAAAAATAATTACTAATTACAATTGAATGTTTCAGGTTGAATTTCTCCATATATATTGCAGATGAAGTGTGTATGTTTTCGTTTTCCCGGAGCGGTAAAAAAATAGGAAGAGAGAGAGAGAGAGAGATAAAAGTGAAAGTTTTTCCTTGATTCAGTTTCAGAGATTACGTGATGACTATTGAATGTATCAACTTGGATTTTAGTTCCAAAGAAACAGTTGGTGGCAATGACCGAATTATTAGTTTGTATTGCTTTATATTTAAGATATTCAAAACATATTTACATACAGCTGACACTCTGAGGACTGTATAAGCAATGTATTCATTGTGTTGAATCACATTTCGTTGAAAATAACAAGAAGTAAAACCATTTTCAGAAATATAGTAAAATTGAAAAGTCAGTACATATCATTTCCAAAGAATAATTATTGTTCCGTATTTCGCGTTACATTCTTCAAATCAAAAGTATTTTAATTCGATCGCTAACAAACTTCACATGAACACTCCCCTGAAGAATTCCAAAAACATTCATCGGAATCGCTCCATTCGTTTTGGAGTCCATAGGGAACAAATGTGCAAGCATTACGTTTTACGTACAGACATATACCATGTTAACGACGAATAAACGAAAAGCTAAAGCTGTTTTCAGGAACTAATCGATATCTAAATTAACAAGATGCAATTAGTCATTATGAGGAACTCGAGGAAAAATCTACTTCTTTACGAATGTACCGTACAGTGGGACCTTGCTTATCGGTCATAATTCGCTTCTCAGATTAGGGTTCATCTGAGCCGGCTTCTGAAATGAAAAGTACATAAAAATCGGAAGTAGCAATAAAACAATGATTACTGACGTCGCTATTTGCATCACAATTATTGGTATCGTCCTTCAACCACTGTCTGACTGCTTAAGCCAACTTCTGACCGTCACTGGAAATAATTGACACTCAGGCAGTTTCAAAAAGAAAAAATTGATGTGCCAAAAAAGTAATAAAAATTACACAACTGGACTGCTTTTTAAACAGACGAACATGCGAACATGAAGGCTTGTCTTGTCTTGCCAATTCTATGGCTATGTCGCACGCTTCCCGGAAAACAAATTATGCTTGTCTCCAGGTTCCCAAGCAGTGGCGTAACTAGGACTTGGCTTTTTTTTTGGGGGGGGGGGGAGATAAATCTGCCTGAGGAGCAAAATTTTAGTCACTTTCCAGACAGACTACCATCTACCACTCCCGTTGAACAAACTAATTCACTACCATCCAATGAAAGCTTATGGTAAAACACCCCAAGTTTCCAATCTTTACCTTTACCAGATTGCTGTTATACAATTTTTTTAGGGTTCTGGGGGGTTATATCCTCCTCATCCCCCCCCCATAGTTATGCCACTGTTCATTCAGCCAAGATCGCTACAAATTTATTTTCGTTCCTTAACCAGTTTCGGTGAGCTCAGTCACCATCTTCAGGATGTCCAGTACAATCAATTAGCGTCACCGGTTTCGGTGAGCTCAGTCACCATCTTCAGAAAGTCCAGTGCAATGACTTAGCGTCATATGATTGTACTGGACTGTCTGAAGATTGTGACTGAGCTCACTGAAACCGGTTAAGGGACGAAAATAAATTTTTAGCGATCTTGGCTGAATGAAGTGTTTTATATAAACTGTTGATCGCTCTCCAGTGGCGTAAAATGCCTTTTAACTGAAACCAATTGTCTTTGTTTATGGGCTATGGCAGTGAACCAAAGGAGCGGTTTCCCTTACTGATGAGTCGTGCATACAGAGAAGCAGCCCCCCCCCCCCCCTAAACCACTGTCCTACGTGTCCTCGTAGTTCCGTAAGATGCTAGCAGATGTCAGGTGGATCCCCGGCTTAGTACCTGTAGACCGCACTAGAGGTGCTTCTGAGGGTAGCGTCACAGACAAATATATACAGACGTGAAACCTCCGTAAGGGCCCTGTCCTACACTCTGGGGTGCGGGGAGGGAGGGTTTCCAGCAGTTCCGTAAGATGTCCTATGATGGAGCTGCGGTCAGAAGCAGCTCTTTAAACTGGCCAGAGCAGGCGGCAGGTAGCGGCTGCCCCCACCACCACCTCCCCTCAAACGCCAGCAAGCTGGACACGGCCGTGGTCTCATGGCAGGCGGTACGAGCTCTCCCCTCAGCCTCCCCTCCACGCTACCCTCTGACGTGCGAGAGGCACCCTAAGCCAGCGATCCGCTTGACACCTGCTAGCATCTTACGGACCTACGAGGGGATCGTAGGACAGTGGTTTAGGGGAGGCTTCTCCTCTGTATATGTTACTCTGTGATAGCGTGGATGGGAGGGTGAGGGGAGAGCTTGTGCCGCCTTCCACGAGGCCACGGCTGTGTCCGGTGTGCCAGCGTTTGAGGGGAAGTGGTGGTGGGGACAGCCGCTACCTGCCGCCTGCTCTGGTCAGTTTTAAAGGGTTGCTTCTGACCGCAGCGCCATCACGGGACATCTTACGGAACTGCTTCAGCACCCCCCGCCCTGCACCCCTGAGCGTGTGACCGGGCCCTTACGGAGGTTTCCCGTCTGTATATATTTGTCTGTGGCCGTGCCCGTCTATACGCAGAGGGCCCTTCGTGGAGGGCAGAAGGGCCGTAGCTTCAGCCCGGCAGCCCCACTTGACCCGGACGGATCGCCACACAGGTGGCTGCAATATAAAGCCAGTACAAAACATCACTTACGCGCCAGTTGCCACCATAATGCGCCGTTTGAAACTGGACTCCGCCACCAGCTTGTGTGTGCGCGCACGCGGATGACCGGGGATAAACAGCGGCGGGGACATTTTGCCCGCGGCGCATCCGCTCGAATTAATACTCTGGCTGTTTGTTAGCACAGCATCAGTCTGTATCAACAGGCCGTATTTGTGCTTATTAGATTATGCGCACCTGCCCCGCGGGGTACACCTGCTGTCCACAACCAGGGGAGTCGCAGCCCCTGCGCAGGCCGAGTAGGATTTCGTATTTTTCTAGTACATTCGTTCCCGACGTTTTTTTGCAGGGGGAGAGATATAGCACCCGCTTTAGCCCCCTCGCGCGCACGTCAAGTGCAAACACCGCAGGCAGCGTTCGCTCGCTCCGGGCTGCGCAGGTGACCGACCCCTCCACCCCTCCCCGCGCAGCGCTGCCATGGTGGCTGCCTGTTTCGCAGGCGTGCCAACAGTCGCGACAAATATTTGAGCTGCGTATCCTGCGGGTGGGGCGGCGCGCATTGGGCAGATATTTGCCGGTCGCGGGCAGCGCGTACTAGGTGTAGTGGCGGCGCGTTGGCAACCCTGGGTCGCGCGCGCTTTGACCGATCCGGAGTATATTTATGACGGCGTGTCAATCACTGCCTGTGTGTGTCGCCAAGCCGCCATTAGCGGACAACACGCATCACTGACCGAGTATTTTGGGGGGAAAAAAGAACGCCGTAAAATAGGAGCTGTGGAGTGTTCGTCGCCAAAAAAAATTTGTGTGGAAGTGACGCGATCGCATGCAGAGCGCAGCACAAAAGGATTAAAGCGGCGATAAAACTCTGCTACCAGTGCTTCCGACAATAGCTGGCGTCCGGGCGCAGCGGTGTATCCGAACGAGCAGTGGCCGCTCTATATGACGACGGCTCTACTAGTTTAAATTCATTCTCTGCTGTCTACTATCCGCACAATTCATAACGTTTCTTCATCCTTAAGCTCCGGACGCAGTACCACACTCTTCGGAAACGCTTCGCTCGAAACATGTGCAGTTTTGTCGAACAGCTTATTAGTATCCAACCTGCTAATAACGTTGGCATGAGGACACCATGACGTTTACAAAGCACAGTTGGAGAGAAAATGTCAGTTTATTACTTCAATTTGCACATGAAAATGAGAACTCAGAAGCAACAGCACCGTCACACAGCCAGCCAAATGTGAAAAACGGCAGAAGTAGCTGGATGTGTGATGGCGCTTGGTCTTTACTTCGTGTGTGTAGCATCGTATGGGAGTGAAACATGGACGATAAGGAGTTCACATAAAAGGATGATAGAAGCTTTCGAAATGTGGTGCTACAGACTAGATGGATAATCACGTAACTAAAAATAAAAATACACTCTCTAAGTAATATTACAATCTGTTTGTTGGCTAAAAATACGAGCCTCTGACTACCAATCCATTCTTGAAAACCGCACATCAATCGCACTTTCCGTTTCCTCAATATTTGCGGTGCAAGTAATAGGTGATTCACCCCTGTATACACATTTCTGAGGTACATTTTAAAGCAGTCAATACAGGAAATAAATACTATTATAAAAAAAAGCAAGTCATTTAATTTGAATTTCGTGTCCATACTATCGAAATACAACATAATAAAAACACAGCCCCTACATTATCACAATATGAACAAATAATGTTTGTATTAAAAAAATTGAGAGATTCATGAAGCACGAATATCTTCCAGACGCGACGGCCGAACGCTATGCTGCATGATACCCTGTCAAGAAGAAAGGCAACAGAAACTGCAGGACGCACGCTTAAACGTTTCAAGACGCACCTTGATAACCAACGAGCTAGACCGCTGTTTTAGTTTCATCACTAAACCAAAAGAACCTTTGAAAACTGATTTACTAATCATCATATATATTATTTCTCATCGGTGTTTTCTTGTGGGTACGCCATATCTTCCGTATTACTTATCCAAAATTAATGATTTAGGTACTTTTTTTAAGGTTTCGTTCTCCACTAATGACGAAAAATACACATATAGTTTAAAGTTACTGTTTTCACAAAAAAAACTTTTTTTTTTAATGTACTGTTCGTACAATCTAAGTTGGTAGCCGGCGAAGGAGCGTAAATGGGACATGTATTTACGATTGCTCCAATCATCTACCTCGCCGAGTATCAACTTATTTTGTGGGGCCGATATAAAAGCAATGATGGTGCCATCTATTGACAATCTTTTTAACTAACATGAACGATAGCTCATGCAGTTGTTTGGATTCTTTATGCAAGCCAAAGACCTTACGTGATGCATGAGCAATACTGCCAGAGGGGAAAGAAGTGGAAAGTGACGGATAAAAATCCTAGGACGTGGCGGGGATCGAACACGCGACCTTTGGATTTGTAGTCTGGCACTCTACCACTGTGCAACCGAGGCGCACTTATTGTATTATATTACATAAATTTTCTTACAATGAGACTAATATTTGCTACTACTGTTCAAAGTTTATTATCTTTTATACATATGTACTTGCATGTGCCTTTCCTTCATTACTGTCTTACCAATATGTGACTGATCAGGATTTAGTACGAATTATTGTTACGGGTGAACTAGTCGTTGTGAAACAGTAAGGAGTATTTGAATGTTTTTCTAGTGTGTATCTGGTTCTTTTTTTGCGGAGTGGATGTTTTTGAAGACTGGCGCCTAAAGGCGTAAGCTGGGGTGTTTGGCGTAATTCCCAGGCCGAAGGCGCAGCAGTGCCGGCCGAGGGTTAGTTGAGGCGTCCGCCGTAAACAGGCGGTGCGCGGCTGGGCGCTGGCGTCGTTCTGGCAACAGCCCCCCGGGGGCGTCGCGTATTTTTTAATAACCTCCCGACGCGACGGCGGCCGCCCTTAATAAAACACGGCGCGCTCTGCCGGCAGGGGCAGAGGCGCAGCTTCCAGTCGCTCTGCAGGCTAATGCACGGCCGCCCGGGGATCACACACTTAAACGCGCGGACGGCGCTCACAAATGTGCCAGCTCACAGCTTAATTACGTGAACGCTGTCTCGAAATGCTCCAAGTACCTCCAGGAATGTGCACGGTTGCATCAAGACTAAGGGTGCACGCTCGTGGCAAATGGCGAAATATCTATCGATGTTAATAAAAATGAATTGACGCGCGTATGAAAGCGCATCACTCGAGAATGGCTTCACCGATTTCGCTGGTCTTCTCTTTGTTCTGTTCGTAATTTTCAGAACAAGGTTTGTATGAAAGAAAATGTTTGAAAAATCTGCCGGAAAATATCAGAATTTGAGAAAAACTGAAAATACGCTACCAGCTCGGATCATTTTCTAGATTCTCCAACAATCAGCTTATTCATCCGCTACTCGCCTGTTGACCAAATACGCTGAAAGGCAGCCACACACGTAACAGCATGCTTGACAAGCACGCTTGCGCGAGCGTGCTTGCACAAGCAAGCACATATTGCTTACGCACCGACACGGCTGAAGCATGCTTGTACAAGCAACATTTTATTTACATCTGAAAATTTCGAGCTCAGACAACGATGTGCTGGCTGTGGCAGCTTTTATGCTCGTGTTGGAAAAAAAGAGAGAGAGAGAGAAAACGTAAAACTGGGTGTAAAGAGTGGTTAAGGAAACGAAAATCGTATTCACATTCAAATTTACTCAGTGAACTGAAGATATATCCTTATGATTCCCATAACCATCTCAGGATGAATGAAGAAACGTATTTGAATCTTCTGTCTCTCGTTACGCCTTTGATCAAGAGTCAGGATACAATAATGAGGGAGGCTATAAGACCACATGAAAGACTAACAGCAGCATTGTGACTTCTCGCGACAGGAAGAAGTTATGAAGACCTCAGATATACTACTATTATTTCGCAAAGGCACTTGGTGAGATATTTCGCGAGCGTCTCTCTTATTTTTATCATGATAGTTCTTACATTTAATATTCTACAAGCAGGGATACTTTTCACACAGTCTAATAAATTTCTCTAAGAAGTCGTGGTTTATGTTTCTTAATTCAGACATTGCTATTACAACACTAATTGAAACTTATCGAAAACAGAGAATGCAGCCTCACTCAGACTGTCAAATGCTTGCACAAGCATCTTTATTCTCCACACACGCTCAAACACGCATACGCTTCAACACTTGCACAAGCATGCATAATCGACATTCGATCCAGCATCAAGCTGCTTCTACAAGCCTGATGATTGATGAAAATTATCGTACACACGCTCAAGCATGCTTGTGCAAGCACGCTTGCGCAAGCATGCTAGTCAAGCATGCTTAACGGAGCGAACAAATACGCCAAGGAGGTTAGAATAAAGGGAGATGGCGTTAAGCATACAAGGTTAAAACAGACAGATTTAACATGAAACGTTGTTTCTTTAGAAGCCACTCCGAATTATTTTTACCTCCATGGTATTATCGGTGGCCATCATATCTTTCGGGCGTTGCAAAGATAGAATTGATGTCAGTTCGTGGTGTTGTGTGTTACAAAGATAGAATTGATGTCAGTTCGTGGTGTTGTGTGTCACAAACTGACTGCTGACTCTTTTTTTTAAGAGCAGTGCCTCCATTGCGGCTCGTAGTATCGGTCGGCGTACGCGCAACATAATGACGACTAAATCGCCGTGTTTTTCCCATGGGCAGTTGTACGTGGCGTGTTCGAGAGTTGCTAAACCATCTGCACTGTTTGTTTTCTCTCCGGATGGAAAGACAAAAAATATCGTTCATCAACAAGCTCTACAATGAACGCAGCACAAAGACTTTCGAAACGTTGTATTTCCATTCCACTTTTTTTATTTCAATTAATTGTTTTGTTTCATATGGAATTTCTTTCATTAAAGTATGATTATGCTACAATTATTTTGTTTTCGATGCAAAAAGTCTCAAGAAGTTCTAAACATGTTATAAAAGACATTACTATTCTGATCACTGGGAGAAAAACATGCTAAGCTGTGATGTAAAAAATGTGCGGTTTTGGTTTTCCTTTCACAGTCATTTTTAACACAAAACAGGTAACAGATATAAACGCAGAGAGGAGGGGGAGAAGATGGATATGGTGTGGTGTAAGAGGGAGTGGTGTGAAGATAGGGGGAGCAGGAGATGGACAAAGGAAGGAGGAGGAAAGGATGGGGAAATAGAGGAGGGAGGAAGGGATAGACATAGCGAGAAGAAGAGAAGAGATTACGCTATATATATCCCATACACATTTGCCAGGTTTGCTTGTCTCTATATATACAAATCTCGTGTCACGGTGTTTGTGTTCCTACTGTAACTGCCAGTCTTGTTTTCTGACACTTATTAGCAAATATGTGTATGTTTGAAAGTCAAAAACAATATAGATTCCTAGACATCATAGTACAGCAGAGTCCCGAAAACACGGCACTCGGATAACTCGGCCACACCCCGACACACCCCCTGGAATTATTCCGTGCTCTCATAATGCAGGAGAGAACTGAAATGGTAGCGTGTTGCAGTTACAGGCTATGTATGAGCCTAGAAACCATTTTTGTACTAACAACATTCTATTTAAGAATCCTTTGAGTTTCATTAATGCAGTATGTAGATGCTTTTTCAGACTAAAAACAGTGTTTATCATAACTGCGGGAGTGCATGCTTTCACGGTGTCGCTTAGAATCAGCTTAGGCGTGATGGACGAATAATGAACTTGGTTACAGCAGACAACAGTGACACTCATGTGACACGGCCGCGCGTGCTCTGCCGCTCAGTCTGCCTACGGGCTTTGTGTTTCCTTAACCGCGTTTTGTGAAGTCCATGTCAGTGTAAGTAACGAATTTCATTTCTTAGGTATTGTCTTACATTTATTTTGTGGTAGCCTACTGTATTCCATCATTTGTGTTGTATTATAAATAATAGAAAGTATTTTATAACAAAAAATCTTACCTATTGTTTTAACAGCGTTCCAAATAACCCGTAATTTGCACAAAGTCGGCCAACCTTCGGTCCACATTAGACCCAGTTTTCGAGATTCTACTGTACTATTGTTCACATAAAAATGTAAAGCAGTCAACAATCCGAAGATTGGTTTGAACATCACAGTGCTTTACAAGGCATGGTCCTGTTTGGAGGTGGTATGCCGTTGCCTTCCTCCGACCTTCGAACTGACTTATCCAGCCAGTTATAGGGGGACCTACAATTTAACATCGGTTCCGAACCATGGTGCTACTCTGTATTTTTCACATCAGCAATACGGCCAGAGGTCTTGCATTATTAACATTAGTATATTTGAGTCTGCCTGCTCTTGGCTTAGAAACGGTACAAACGAAAATGATATAATTATAACCTTACGGAACCCCCGCTCTTGGCTTAGAAACGGTACAAACGAAAATGATATAATTATAACCTTACGGAACTTAACTGCGGGGTCATCACCCCTAAACTTACAAACTACTTTATGAACAACCTTATACTAAAAACAGCACAAACATCCCTGCCCAAGGGGGATTCGACCCGCGACGGGGAACGGCCTCGCGCCTCGGAGCGTAGCGCCTCAATGCGCTCGGCCACTCCGCCGCGGCCCCTCGGTCTCCATCGACGATTTTTACCCCACACACTTCTTTCTAATGTTCTCAGTATAGGGCTCTTATTTACACTGTAATACATATTATTGTCAACACCAGAGTGTAACGAATTTCTGAATGATTCTATTAGAAATTTTTTTATTAATTACGCTATTTGCGTCCACACATTTTGTGCTAACCGTAATTTATAGAAAGGTAATAGTGTGAAAGGGAATGTAATATTATCAGGGATGTATCTCTTTACATATAAAAGGAGAAGGTCACTCACTCACGCAGTGAGTCACTCACTGACTAAACACGAAATGTCTTAAACTACTGCACCAATTAAGCTGAAATTTTGCCGGTATGTAGTATGTAGATAAGAGACGTCAGTTAAGAAACTATTTTGCGATAGGACAGAATTAAGGTGCAAGGCGGATGATACTTTTCCTATAGACAGACGAAATCTAGTTTTATTACGATCTACACGAAATTTTGCACGATCACTAAATACCTTGGTTGCCCCATAACTTGAGAACGGCTTGACTGATTTCACAGATCTCTCTCTCTCTCTCTCTCTCTCTCTCTCTCTCTCTCTCTCTCTCTCTCTCTCTCTCTCTCTCTCTCTCTCTTTCTCTTTTTAAGAACGTGGTTTGTATGGATTAAAACTGGAAAAATTGAGAGCAACATAGTGCGTTTTTCAATGTTACCCTATAGTTTTGTTCCGATATTGATGAAATTTTGACCACATGACCTTTGAGGAAGGTCACTGGGCACATAGATGTTTGTACGGTACATAACAGAGGAGTAGCTTGCAAAAATAGGGAAAGGTGGAAACGAACAGAGAGATGGAAGGGAAAGAAATGGATCTAGAGAGAGGAGGGAATGGGTGGTGGACTACGAGAGTGTAGATTAAATAAATAAACGGGCAAGCTAGTAGTAGTACTAGTATAAAAACGTGCATCAGTGCCTAATTAGTTGCGGTCACATTGGTGACAATTTCGTGCCTCTACTTCCCTGGACGTCATGGCATTGGTTTAACATTCACAGTGGGAATAAATCTCTTGAAGAGTCAGCCTGCCGCCCCCTACAAAGTGGTCGGCTCTTTAAAATTTCATTTTACAAAAGCACTTTGCCCGTGCGTCGTAAGGTGGCAAAGTATTCCTCAAATTGAATTTCGAGTCCGCCGGCACCTTATAAGAGAGGCGGCGTCGCGCGTGCGCCGGACTTCGCGCCCCCGCCCCAGGGCTGCCAACTGTCGCGTTGCCCATTTGCCAGCGAACGCCCCTAGCGGGGCAGTAACGGACGAGAGCCGCAGCCCGCCTATAAATACCTAACGAATCTTATTTCCCCAGGGAGACTTCTTTCGCGAGTATGCCTTTTTCACCCCCCGCCCCTCCGCCAGCCTGTTACCTCGCAGCACTCGCCCCAAATACGCCTTCCCCCCCCCCTCCCCCCTCTCGTGCCATCCGACACGGGCTGGCGTCACGTAATACCCGTAAAGTGGCATTATTGTTCGACGCGGGCAGTCGTAATTAATAACGCGGGCTCTCGGGTGGAAAATGTTGTGGATTTAGGCTGAGACCGCTGTTATTGCCGGACTCCCTCTCGTGTTATTGGCGCAGCCCCGTTTGTCTGCCTTAGACGCCGACTTTTACGATATTTGCGCTGCCCTGCTCTTCACTCGTGGCCTGCACTGGCGGATCACTCATCGGATTGTGCGCGTAGCTCCGGAAACGCACTCAGCATCCTTCATTGCTGTTTAAGTAAACCGAGACTTACGTTAGAATACTCCGCTTCTGTCGCCGAGCTTGTGGCCTTTGGTGTCATGTGGCAGCAAGATGTGTTACTAGAGCAGGTCACTGTTCCCATATATTTCATTTGTAGCTGCGACCTTTTTGAATAAAAATTAGGAGCCGATACATTGTTATTATTATAATTATTCTTATGAAGGAGAGCGCTAAAGCACAATCATTCAATTTCATGGCACTATTGTTCTATGTTTTCTCTTCCCAAACACGTTTCATATACTCACCATGTTTATTCTTCTTCTCTTCGCTTCTTCCCTGTCTCTTTCACTTTGTATGTTTCCTCCAATGTCTATTTCCTAACTTTCTCTCTATATATTTCTGGTATGTTATCTCTTCTGCTGGTATGTTCAGTTCCGTAGGATCTTCCATGGTTTCCTTAAAAAAAAGTTTATAAACCAAAGAGACCAAACTGCTGTCGTCGTCGGTGCCTAGACTTACAAACTAACTACTTATACCAAGGACACCACAAGATACACACACATACATATCCACACCCGAGGGACCAATCGCAGCGTAGAGCCTCAAACCGCACAACCATTCCCGAGCGGCTTTACCCAGTTAGTTTTCACTGTATTAGTTATCTCTATATTTAAAATCTTCTTGGTCAGTCTATTTTCGGCCCGCTGAATTTTGCCATTCTTTTCCTCGTGTTGTCTGTGATCATTTCTGCCCGTTGGTAACTTTCTTTTCTTGGTCTCTTCATCGAGATACCGTCTCTGATGCAACCAAAAAATCATTCTCAGTATTTTCCTTATTATTATTATTATTAATTAATTAATTTTTTGAATTTCCGTCATTTTCGCTCTTCCCTTAATTCAAAAATGTTCAAATGTTTGTTAAGCTTATGGGACTTAACTAAGGGGTTATCAGTCCCTAAACTTACAAACTACTTATGAACTACTTACGAACTAGGACGGCACAAATATCCATGCCCGAGGGGGGATTCGAACCCCCGACCGTAGTAGCCGTGCTGACCGTGACTGGCGCGCCTCAGTCACCTCGGCCACCGCGGCCGGCTTCCCTTAATTACGGTTGTTTCTGGTACATACAAGAAATTTTGGTTCCATGTTTCAACTGGACTATACAGCGAATAACAGTAATATAATAAATTTACATGTAATATAAAACTGAAGTTATTATTATAATCTGTTGAATAAGACTGCTACTACTAAAGGAAACACCAGTAAAGGAAAAAAAATCCTCCGATGAGAAATTGGAGTTATTAGAGTTAAATGATTAACTCAGTTACATTTGTCATAGGTTTTAGTCTTGGTATTAATCATACTTCGTATATCTGGATTGAAACTTTTTAGTTCGTTACAAAATAAAATGCACACTCGTATATTCCACGATTACCTCCCTCCCCACTGGATATAAGACGAGCCAGTTTTAATATTACCCATAGTGAGATAAATACAAAATAGAAATATAAAATAAAAGAAACTCCCATTATAAACACGAATGCACGCGCTAAAAAATAAGCAAATAAGGTAGGATACGGCAGTGAGAGAAAGAATAAATCAATGGAGCGTTAATCACCGGACATTTGTAACCTATGGAAGAGGACGCAGCGTTGCCAAATCGTCATTATATGGAAGGTTCTGTTCTCGGAATGCCCTTAGCACGTTAATAGCCACATTGGTTTATTGTCTGGCGGGTTTTGTACATAACTTTCCTCTTGAAATACACTTTTTCAGTGGGTAAGATATTTTACTTTGATATTTCAAAAGTTGTACGGTGACTCAGCAGAACAGAAACTGTGACACACGGTTTTGGTAACCAATGGAGTGGAGTTTGCGCACAGACAGTATTTGGCAGCACTGTAGTATGTAGAGGCATCAGCGTCATTAATGAAATCACTAATGCGGCTCTGTTAGCTCCTGAAAATAAACGTCATTGTCGTTCAGAAAGATGGGTGTTATAATTTGTGTCCGCATAATCGAAAGTGAAATCCTAAATTTTCTTGTAATCGATACGATCCTCTTTATTAGTATTATGACCTGCGCATAATCAGAGCGAACTATTTGCCATATGTAATTCACAGCATCAAAGAAGTAATAAAAGGAAGTGCACATTTCCATCTTGGGAAATAATTATTCAGTACTTTTCGTTTCGAAGACAGCAGCTAGAACTTCCTCTAGCCACTGTAAATGACAGCAGTCTTCTCAGTTGAATATTTTTGCATGTAAAACTGACCTGTATGACGTGTGTCTACAAGAAAGAGAGAAGTTGGCGATATATATATATATATATATATATATATATATATATATATATATATATATATATATATATATTTACAAAAATTTAACCTTTTTTTTAATTTCCGCACCACATTCACTTATAAGTATTGTACGCTTGTTCCACATTTTGCTTATATTTATGTTCTTTTTCATTGTTCTAATTATATTTGTACACGTGCTTCTGTCACACCCTTTAAGATAAATAAATGAATAACCACACTTACCTCACTCCAGCAGTACGTATCTTGGCGGTAAGGTAAGTCCCGAGTTCCCAGAGTGCATCTGGACCGTGGCAGGGGTGTAACGATTGGTTGAAATAGTCGTCCCCCTCCTGGATGCACAGTAAAATATTTACAGGGCATCCGATATTTATGAAGCAGGGTTGGCGGTCGGTTGCAGTCCCCATACCTTGCGGCAAATTGGACTTTCGATTTGCGTCAACTGCAATGAATTACTGCTGTAGTATATATATATATATATATATATATATATATATATATATATATATATATATATATATCACCAATTGCCTCAACATCAACACCAGCGATCCACTCTTTATGAAGAAAATTGGTTGCATTCTCTCAAGTACTGCAAATTATAGGTTTCAATAAAGTGTAAAGAAGTCTATTAATATTCTCGATTGGGCTACGTGTGCATCACCTCTGTTACGCTGCTACAGCAGTAATTCATTGCAGTTGACGCAAATCGAAAGTCCAATTTGCCGCAAGGTATGGGGACTGCAACCGACCGCCAACCCTGCTTCATAAATATCGGATGCCCTGTAAATATTTTACTGTGCATCCAGGAGGGGGACGACTATTTCAACCAATCGTTACACCCCTGCCACGGTCCAGATGCACTCTGGGAACTCGGCACTTACCTTACCGCCAAGATACGTACTGCTGGAGTGAGGTAAGTGCGGTTATTCATTTATTTATCTTAAAGGGTGTGGCAGAAGCACGTGTACAAATATAATTAGAACAATGAAAAAGAACATAAATATAAGCAAAATGTGGAACAAGCGTACAATACTTATAAGTGAATGTGGTGCGGAAATTAAAAAAAAAAGTTCAAATTTTTGTAAATCTATCGGACCAAACTTGCGTGGTCATCAGTCCATAACTTACAAACTACTTAAACTAAGGTAAACTAACCTAAGGACACCACATACACCCATGCCCCAGGGAGGACTCGGACCTCCGACGGCGAACGGCCGCGCGCACCGCAGCACGGCGCCCCAATGCGCACAGCTAATCCGCCGCGGCTTCCAGTTGTCTTTTAGGTCTCTCCTCTTCTAGAGCATTTGTTCCTTATTTGGTTTTGTAATCAAGGTTCATTAACAGTATCTAATAAAAAAATTAAAAATGCATTTATTTAGAACTATCGTTTGTATAGCTATAGTTATTTAATAATTTCTGATTATTTCGTGACAGTAGGCCTACAGTTTTGCTACATTTGTCTCTTACGTGGAACCATGCTCATTGTGCAGTTGGCGTTATTTATGTAAATACATATCAGTTTCCATTTATGTAACTAGTGAAGGTTTAATTTAGAATTTTGCACTGACAGATCAGAAACTCGCATGTTGTGAGCGTCTGGGATTCAAGTACAGCCTGGTAGAGTTTTAATCTTTGGTAAAGTTTTAACTCTTATAGTAACTCTCTCTTTTGTCTGTTCCACCGCTCTCGTATGGCGTGGCTGTTATCTCAGGGGAACAGTTCTTTACGTAGAGTTATGGACATCCTTGCGCGTGAAAAACATTCTTTGTTCGTCGTTGATGATATCTGTGCTCTATGCCATCCCAAAAGCGTTTTGTGAACAATTCAGAGACGTTTCTGGTAAATTAATACCGTGTTATCTACGGGTTGTTTTCTTTGAAGCTTCATAGGCTTTTTTCTTTTTTTCTTTTACAATAGCAGACGTCCGCAAATTCATCTGCTGTTGAGAAAGTTCAGTACTTTGCTGTGATGTAGTGTTCAGTTTGATCTGTTTTTCCAACACAACTGTTTGAATATGCACTGCCGATACTAGCGTTTTATTTGACGTATTCACCAGTATAGATGTGTGGTCTTTCGTTTTAGACACATTCCTGTCTATAGTCCATCTCAACATGTCTGAATTTGTTCCTGTTCCTTAGTTTGCATGCTAATTATAGCATGTCATTGTGAGTCTGTAATTAACTCCAGCAACTAGCTGAAGAAACTCCAGCAGCTAGTTGTAGACATGCATATACGCTCCTTAAACTAAACAGTCGCTTTACTGGGAGATAGAGTAACATTCCTAATATAGCAGTGAAATTCACCACGAAGTTAGGTCAACTTTTTTCTGTTTCCAGTTGAGAAGACTTAATTGCACATAAAGGGAAACAGAACATGGTATTAACTACTTAGCCCTACTTTAAACGAAAGTGCTAGTTGGAGTTATTCGCTAACATGCTTAGTAAAAGCAACACGTTAGACCTCAGAAGAACTAACATTTAAACTTTACACTGCTTGTTAGCAGTAGGAAGGAATATCTTGATTCCCTACACAGCTCTGTGCTGTGCTATGAAACGCGGATGGAAAAACAGGAAAACTCGGCCTTTTTTATAGCCTTCTTCATCTTGAGTGAAGTAGGTTGTCCTTGTATGTCTCGAGGAGAAGTGGGTGGACTAGCACACTCTGCGCTACTACGCCTTCTAATAGCAAGGCCGACGAAGTACTGTTACTCCATTGCTACTACCAGGAAGGTGTGCCAGAACTCAGAACTTGTATCGCATAGAACGAAATACTTTTTACGACTCTGCGAGGTTGTTTCGCAGTGTATATGCCTGTGTATATGTGAGTGTGTGTGTGTGTTTTTTGAAGAGAGAGCTTATTCCACTCCAGCAGGCCGTCTGGTACGGCAACCAATGAAATATAACTTCTATTAAAACACAGTCTTGGTTTCAATGATTTAATTTAACGCGTTTCGCCTTTTTGGGGCAGCATCAAGGTCTGGAAAAATAATTTAGGTGAAACTTTACAGGCCTAGTCTTATCATGAACAGTAATAATAAAAAACAAGGAAATTAAACAGTGCTTAGAAAATTGTGATAACATCGTCAATCCTGACATTCTATGGAGGCTTAAAGTAATGAACCCAAAAGCACCTGCCCTACATGCTCAGTTAAAAACTCACAAACAAAATCTTGGAATTCGTCCCATTGTTAATAGTACTGATAACTCGCGGTAGTCGGCTCAGAAGAAAATTATTCCATTTCAAACAGTACTAAACTCATCCCATTACTTATGAATAGGAATTTACCCTCTGACTGCCGTATGTTATGACTTGACATTAAAAATCTCTGCACCGATATTCCGGTAAAACATACTATTGCGATTGTTGAACAGAATCTCCATAGGTATGGTCATGTGACAGATGAAAAGACTTGCGAGGTTATATCGCTTCTTAGTTCGCTCACTTCATACAACTTTTTTTCCTTTAACAATCAATTCGTCAAACAGAATGTTTGCTGTCTTGCTCGTTTCTTAGTAACATTATGTCAATTCTCTTGAGCAATATTATTTTAAAAGTACTTCCCTGCTGCGTGTTAAAATATTTATGTGCGTCATATTGACGATATATTCATGGTTTTCAACGGACCTGATACCCAGCATTAGTTACTGAATTTAACGCCTTGCATCCTAATCTGTCGTTTACACATAAAATTAGGGATCGTGATGGATGCCTTAACTACTTATATCTACAGCTGCGACTTCAAGACAATGCCATTCGGTCTGATATCTTTCGTAAGCCAACTACCAGTAGTGCTTACCTTAGGCAAGTAGTAAGTGAGGGCACCTTGAAACTGTGTGAACGTAACGGATAGTCTGTCATTGCTCACGGCTTCGCTACCGACGAAAAACACGTGTTTACGAAGCAAGTGGAAACAGGAATCCAAAAAAAAATGTTCAAATGTTTGTTGAACTGATGGGACTTAACTACGGGATCATCAGTCCCTAAATTTACACACTACTTATCAACTAGCTAATACTAAGGACGCCACAAATATCCATGCCCGAGGGGGGATTCGGACCCCCGACCGTAGTGGCCGTGCAGACCGTGACTGGAGCGCCTCAGTCCCCTCGGCCACCGCGGCCGGCAAACAGGAATCCAGTGGCAGCAGTATGACCCTATTAAATCAGTTGGAATAAACGACACATCCGCTGCGGCTGGATAAAGGATATTCGAGCTAGTTTAGCGGATGTCCAGTCGAATCGCTACGAGAAGAAGACACGATTTTCTTTCGATGAACGTGCGTTGCCCTATTTAGCTTTCTTATTCCGCTGCCAAGTCTTTTATCAATAAATTCTCAGAAATTCGTTTCTTTGCTTAATCCCTCGGAACGTAATCTGCAAAATGCGTTCGTCTGATTTGCTGAGTTGTCTCCTTTCATAATCCAGCAATTTTTATAAGCGATAAGTCGGCTTGAAATACTCGAGCGCTAAAGAAAGCGCTTCCTGTCAGCAGATTGCTCCTCGGTATTCCACGCCCCTTTGCCCCGTAAATCACTTCTTATCAAGTGCCGAATAATTACTTCCTTTGATCTTCACACAGAACTCTGCTGCCGCCTTCCAGCTTCCTGATATCGAATTCAGCTCGGCTCATCTTCCGTTTCCGCCTTACTTTATCTTTCTTTTTTTCCATTGTCTTTCTCACTTACTTTTAATCAAAGAAACAAAAGAATTTTATAAAATCTAAAATAATATTACCGATTATCATTTTTACAGCGTGGATTCTCTTTTAAAATGTACGAAAATATCTTAATCTATGAGTGCGAAACCGATCGATATGGCTTGTTCGGGGGGTTTGTGGTACAAGACGAAGTAGTTGCACCATAAAACAACCAGACCATTGCATGTCAATACTAGGGATTCCGTAATGCAAAAACATAAGCCTAACAAAATTATACCAAAATCATTATCATCGATTCTCAGTTGACTAGAGCAAAGATTGTTTTATAGTAATACACCGTGTTAACAATGAACAACCTAAACCCCTGTAATCTGTTTTAGGTATCAGGCAGTAGATAAATTTACAAGATACAATAAGTAATTTCGAGAAATTCGAATGTATATAAATTGACAATACAGTGGGACCTTGCTCAACGAGCATAATTCGCTTCTTAGCTTTACCTGCAATGGGAAACCTCGTTATACAACGTATATTTTTCTGTAGGAATTAATGTAAAATATGATGTGTTCCATTAAGAAAAAATGACTAAAATATAATGAACATAACTATTTTTTTTTCTTCCAAGAAAGTTCTATATACAGAAGCAAAATCTATTCGTTGCGTTTGGAATTACCCACATACTTATGCGTCGGGAAGGGGGTGGGGGTCGCCAAAATATTTCTAAGTTGGAAAGGGGTTGTGTATTCGAAAAGGTTTTGGAGCACTGCTATAGAAAATGCCTGGCAAGTAATGGCACGTGGACCTCACGCCACGGCTCACCGACCTACATAGATACTTCTCCTCGATGGAGCACTCGGCGAAGATTGGGTGTCATTCTCCAAGAATTTTGTTATTAAACAATGCTATAAGGGGCTCTTTAAAAAATACAGCCACAGTTGGTGATGGGGCTGTTATTTATTTACGCGTTTCGAACTCGTCATCGTCAGAATCTAGAACATGGCGTAAAGTTTCGCACAATTGTACAACGACATGACCCCGCTGAGTATAGTTTAGCAGGGCCATGACGTTGTACAACTGTACGAAACTGTACCCCACGTTTTAGATTCTGACGATGACCAGTTCTAAAGGCGTAAATAACGTAATTACCAGCGTATAAGACGCACTTTCTTTCATACAAAGATTGGTCCAATAACTGGATGCATCTTATACGCCAGTTACCAGTTAAAGTAGGTACCTACAAGTTTTTAAGGGATTTAAAAAATAGTGTAAAATGCGGGAAATAATGTTTTAAGCGGGAATATATATATATATATATATATATATATATATATATATATATATATATATATATATATATATATTGCGAGAAAATTTTTATTTATGGTTGTCTTCTACATTTTCGTAGTTTTTATTTCATATATGTACATAATACGCACCAAAATACCCATCGGCAGCTTTATTATGTAGTAAAGGTTTACTAGATTTTGTACTATTTTTAGTGCCAAGCGTAATGATACTGGTATCTCGATAGGAAGTAGGAACTTTCCATGTAATTTTATTCACCATAATCGATTTTCTCGGCAATCCTGTAACGGTGTCATTCATTATTTGAATAATGAAACAATGCTCATGTATTTATCCATTTCTCACCTGACGATATTTGAGAATTTTTCCGCAGTCAGAGGTGCATATACGTACACAAGTTTTTTTGTGATGTTTGCACAGATTCTGCGTCTCACAGTTGTCGTATTTTTGCGGTTATAACATGCTGCTCCCCCATACAGTTCGCCGACGAATACCTCAGACGCAAACCATTCATCATTCTCACAGTTTATGGAACATCACAAAAATACTTACATAAATGTTTGCGCTTCACGATAAATTCTCAGAACGCGTCATTTTAAACATGAAAACCCCCTACTCGTTGCGCGCAGTTTGCGAACTGATACTCGGAGGAATCGTAAGCAGAGCCACCTAGGTGTCAATGTCGTAAGCTTTTACGACGCTCTGGTCAACCATCGCGCCATATAGTCGGCGCACACTGTAAACAGCGATAGGCGAAATATCCTTTCGAATAAGGGCAAACTGGTCAAATGTTTGTAAATCTATCAGACCAAACTGCGTGGTCATCTGTCCGTAGCTTACAAACTACTTAAACCTAGGTAAACAACACACACACCCATGTCCCAGGGAGTACTCGAACCTCCGACGGCGAGCAACCGCGCGCTCCGCAGCGAGGCGGCTTAGACCGCTCGGCTACTCCACCGCGGCAGCGCAAACTGTCAAAAAACTCGACAGCGTAAAGCTTATGAACACTACTTGAAGGCACTGCCTTAGATATTTTATGTACATGAACAAATGTACTATAATTATATTGCAAAGGTGTAGTAGGTGTTATTTTTTTCCAAAAAAAAAAAAAAAAAAAAAAAAAAAAAAAAAAAAAAACATAAATAAATAAAAATAAAGAAATCTTAAAAGTGGTGTACGTCTTTTACGCCGGTGCGTCTTATATGCCGGCAAAGACGGTAAATAACGGCCCCATCACCACCTGTGGCCTTTGCACTTTTTAAAGCGTCCCTTATAGCATTGTTTAGTAAGGAAATCTGAAGATGGGTGCATACTTCATTGGTAACTTCATGTCAAATTTGGAATTTCCCCCGCCGGCCGCTCAGTCACGGTCTAAAAAATGTTCAAATGTTTGTAAATCTATCGGACCAAACTACGTGGTCATCAGTTCGTAGCTTACAAACTACTTAAACCTAGGTAAACTAACCTACGGACAAACACACACGCCCATGCCCCAGGGA
Source organism: Locusta migratoria (assembly GCA_026315105.1). Classification (NCBI taxonomy): domain Eukaryota; kingdom Metazoa; phylum Arthropoda; class Insecta; order Orthoptera; family Acrididae; genus Locusta; species Locusta migratoria. The sequence continues at coordinate 459,384,174 of CM048745.1, read as the reverse complement.
GGACTCAACCTCCACGGCGAGCAACCGCGCGTTCCGCAGCGAGACGCTTTAGACCGCTCGGCTACTCCACCGCGGCAGTCACGGTCTGCAGGGCCACTACGGTCGGGGGTTCGAATCCTCTCTTGGGCCTGGATATTTGTGCCGTCCTTAGTATAAGGTACTCCATAAGTAGTTTGTAAGTTTAGGGACTGATGACCCCGTAATTAAGTCCCATAAGCTTGACAAACATTTGGACATTTTTGGAATTTCTCAATGAACTTATGCCTGCGAGAGTGTCGGCTAAGGATGGCCCAAGACCATATTGAATTTCATCATTACGAACTTGTAAGTCATTTACAGCCAGGTGTCCGTATACTTTTGATCATATAGTGCATATACCTTGTGTTCGCTATACTACCACCACCTGTATCAGGGATATTGCTATTGGATTAGCAGTCTCCTTAGTGTATGCCAGTAAATAAGTGTAGCCTTTAATTGAGAATGTGACCTGACAGCTCGTGACGATCGGTGCCTCGCCCCATACAGATGTCCCGCGATATCCGCCCGCCGCCTGGCTCGCCCGTGTCGCCTGCAGGGAGCCCGCAAGAAACGCAAACGCCCGCAGCTGCAGCTGCGCAGGCCAGTATTGGATTATCAGGCCGGGCCCCTCCCGAACACTCGTTACCGCCACACCCCTACCCTCCCGCGCCTCCTTCTTTTCACGCCCGCAGCGGCGCTGGTCCGTGGAAACGGTCCTTTTGTCGGCAGGCAATAAATTGATTTCCGAATGTGCGGCTGCCGCCCGCCCCGGGCTGAACTTCTTGCGGCGCGGCGGTCCGCTAACAAGCTGGCGGACTCTCGCGCCTGACACTCTCGCCGTGTCTCCCGCGGCTGTTTAATCGAGGCAGCCTTCTTTGTTTCACATCGACTCAGTTCAGTTGGCCGAGACGTAGTTCAGTACCGGGAGCTGAAACACTGCACTCGCATTATACTACAATCATTATATGCTGAAATTGAGCGGCCGGCCGCGGTGGCCGAGGGGACTGAGGCGCGTCAGTCACGGTCTACACGGCCACTACGGTCGGGGTTTCGAATCCCCCCTCGGGCATGGATATTTTTGCCGTCCTTAGTGTAACCTAGTTCTTACAAACTACTTATGAGTTAGTTTAGGGAGTGATGACCCCGTAGCTAAGTCCCATAAGCTATACAAACATTGGAACATTTGAAACTGAGGGTACAATTTTTTTTAATAAGAGGCACGTCCAGAAAGTAATTTCCGTTTGGTAATAAAATGAAATTGTGCACAGATACAGAAGACATTTTTATTGCACAAAATTCTACAACTCTTAAACTACTTTTCCACACAACTGCCGAAATTTTGCAGGGATTTGTCATAGAGTGGCACCAGGTTTTGTATACGTTCTTCATAGAAACCTGCCGCCTGTGTCTTCAACCAGTTGGAAACAGTTTCTTTCAGTTCGTTGTCATTGGTGAAGTGATGGCCGCCAAGGAAAGAATGGCGATGTAAGAACAGATGAAAGTCGCTAGGAGCGAGGTCAGGGCTGTACGGAGGATGGTCAAACACGTCCCAGCCAAATCCCTGTAGGAGGTTTTTCGTCACATTTGCAGTGATCGTGAAATTTGCGGGAAGTCCATAGTGAGAGAACTAATTGTAAACCTACGGTTTTCCTGGATCTTGTCATCAATCGCGTGAAGCAGTTCTTCTGTAACCAAAGGTGGACGACCACTTCGTTCTTCAACGTGCACGTCACTACGCCCGCCATTGAACTATCGGACCCATCTTCTCACCATCGAATCACTCATCGCATTTGGTCCGTAAACATCGCAAATTTGTCGATAAATTTCACTTGGTTTCACTATCCTCGCATTCAGAAACCCAATTACCGACCTGATTTCACAGGCGGCGGGATTTTCAATCAACGCCGACATTTCAAACAAGCACAACAAAGCGTACGTAACTGACAGCGATCTCCAAATGGCGCACGTTCTTCTCCTTGATACACATCGTCTACAGCGCATGTGCGGAACTGCAGTCGCAGCGCTGCAGCGGAGATAGATTGAAACGGAACTTACTTTCTGGACGCGCCTCGTATTAATCATACTATAAGACCAACGAAACGTACATAATTCGTAAGGCGGTTTCTCACAGATGTTGCGAATATAGAAAGGAATGGCGTATTAATCATACTAGAAGACCAACGAAACGTACATAATTCGTAAGGCGGTTTCTCACAGATGTTGCGAATATAGAAAGGAATGGCGTATTAATCATACTAGAAGACCAACGAAACGTACATAATTCGTAAGGCGGTTTCTCACAGATGTTGCGAATATAGAAAGGAATGGCGGGTAAGTGCTGTACAATAAGCAAAGAGAAGTCTGACATTGTATAGAAGAACAATACCGGGCGATCAAAAAGTCAGGATAAATTTGAAAACTTAATAAATCACGGAATAATGTAGATAGAAAGGTAAAAATTGACACACATGCTTGAAATGACATAGGGTTTTATTAGAACCCAAAAAGAAAGTATTGCTAGACGCGTGAAAGATCCCTTCCGTGCATCGTTTGGTGGTGATCGTGTGCTCAGCCGCCACTTTCGTCATTCTTGACCTGCCAGCTCCCCAGACCTCAGTCCGTGCGATTATTGGCTTTGGGGTTACCTGAAGTCGCAAGTGTATCGCGATCAACCGACATCTCTAGGAATGCTTAAACACAACATCGGACGCCAATGCCTCCCCATAATTCGGGACATACTTTACAGTGATATTCACAACGTTATTCCTCGACTACAGCTATTGTTGAGGAATGGTGGTGAACATATTGAGCATTTCCTTTAAAGAACATCATCTTTGCTTTGTCTTAATTTGCAAGAAGGTTAGAATAAAGGGAGGTGGCATTATCGATGCAGAGCACATACGTCAGTTGAAGCCTGTCCGCCATCTTGGTCAGTGCTGGATTGCTATTTCTCCATTAAAACTATGCGTTAAGTCGACCCTCTTACTGTTAATGCAGTGAACTGACAGTCACTGCGAAGTATGTACTTTCAAACGATATACTTTCTTGAATAAGTAGTAATATATACTCAGCATCTTATATTTGAAAACTTAATTTTTAACGGCTAATTTGCACTCGTTTAACACGTTGTACATCAAGGCGAAACCGTCGAACGGTTTATTTCTGTTTTAAGTGACAAATAACATTAGCTCTACAATACGAACACTTCTCCAAAAGTGACCAATGTGGCGGAGGCAGGATTCACTTTTTCAGCCTTAGGGCGTCTACCTGTATTCTAACCTCCTGTTAATTTGTTATGCTAATTATTGCTTTTCTGATCAGATGAAGCGCCATCTGTCGAACATTTTTTAAACAATTTTTTTCCGTTCTAGTAAAACGCCTTGTCATTCCAAGCATGTGTGTCAATTTTTACCTCTGTCTCTACATCATTCCGTGATTTATTAAGTTTTCAAAATTATACTGACTTTTTGATCACCCGGTATATTGAAGAGAGGTCCGGCTTGCGTGAAATGCCACTCGACGCGTATTGAGTGGGACGCCGCATCTGCTATCCCGGTCTCGTGGAGCGACGGCTACCGCTCGCGCGAACGTCGCCTGCCCTCTGCTAGAAACGGTCACTTGGCACTGCACTTTAATCAGCAGTAATGGACGTTCAACTACGAAACGACCCCACCCCTTATTTCCCCCTCCGGAAAAGGGCCCAAACAAAACAGAAGTGGCAAAAGAGCGAGAGCAGTGCACACACAACACACCGCGCACTTTCGTTTTTCCGGGCGACACAAATGCGTTATTGTTTCCTAAATAGGGCTCCCTTAATTGAGTTACAATGGAGTCGATGTGGAGCCGACACAGGAATATCGTTTCCCCGGCTGCCAGCGCGCGCGCGCGCGCTTTTATTCGCGTTTGGCTGCGCCAGCGGCGAATCAGCGCACGCGGCACCGCTAGCTGCTAGCTGAGCCGCTCCACAAATGCCTGCGCGCTGCGGAATTCATTCCGTCAGTCGCTGCAAATGATTCACATTACAACAAATCCTGCAGCGCCGGCGCTTAGTCTTTCCCTTTTTTTAAACAGGAACATTCGTTAATAAAAGAGGCAAAAACTCTTGCTATTTGAAAACACAAAGCCCATTTTGCGTGTTTCCAGAGCTACTGCTTATCTTTCGGCACATTTATAAATATGTACATGCTAGCGCTACTTCCCTGTGTTCCTCAGCATTGCTTCTATTCTGTTGTCAGTCGATATCATTCTTCCGTCTCTGTCCATCTATGTGCGAAATGTGTTTTTAATGCAGTTGGTAGTAAAGACGAAATACAAGGTAATCAGCCGACCGCGGTGGCCGAGGGGACTGAGGCGCTTCAGTCACGATCCGAACGGCCACTACGGTCTGGGGTTCGAATCCCCCCTCGGGCATGGATATTTGTGCCGTCCTTAGTTGTAGGTAGTTCATAAGTAGTTTGTAAGTTTAGGGACTGATGACCCCGTAATTAAGTCCCTTAAGCTTAACAAACATTTGAACAAGGTAATCAAGAAAAATACCGCGTGATAAAAAAAAAGTCAGTATAAATTTGAAAACTAAATCACGGAATAATGTAGATAGAGAGGTAAAAATTGACACACATGCCTGGAATGACGTGGGGTTTTATTATATAAAAAGGTAAAACAGTCATCAATCCAAAGTTTGGTTTGAACACCACAGTGCTTTACTAGGCATGGTCCTATTTGGAGGTGGTATGCCGTTGCCTTCCTCCGACCTTTGAACTGACTTACCCAGCCAGTTATAGGGGGACCTACAATTTAACGTGGGTTCCGAACCACGGTGCTACTCGGTATTTTTCACATGAGCAATACTGCCAGAGGTGAAAGAAGTGGAAAGTGACAGATAAAAATCCCAGGACCTAGTGGGGATCGAACCCGCGACATTTGGATTTGTAGTCTGGCACTCTATCACTGTGCAACCGAGACGCACTTTATTATATATAAAGTTCAAAAAATGTCCGAACGATGGCGCGTGATTCTGGTTTTGTAACTGCTACCGTCACGGGTGAGAGGTACGCCGATATGTTACAGAATCGCATCATCCCCAGCCTGGCTGGTAAGCAACTGCTGGAATCTACGATTTTTATGCAGGATGGCGTACCACCCCATATTGCTAGACGCGTGAAAGATCTCTAGCGCGTCGTTTGGTGATGACGCGGCCGGGAATCGAACCCGGACCTTCGTGTTTAGTAGGCAGACGCCTTACCACTGGTGATAAAGGCGCCTCGGAATAGTCTTACTACGACTTCCCTCCATGTCACAAACTCTTAATTCAGTTTCTGTGTTCCATGAAATATTGCTACTACAGCCAAGGCTCTCCATGCAGCGAAATAGCGAAATATTATACAAGGTGTTACAAAAATATACGGCCAAACTTTCAGGAAGCATTCCTCACACATAAACAAAGAAAATATGTTACGTGGACATGTGTCCAGAAACGCTTAATTTCCATGTTAGAGCTCATTTTAGTATTTCTCTTTAAATAACAATAATCATGGAATGGAAACACACTGCAACAGAACGTACCAGCGTGACTTCAAACACTTTGTTACAGGAAATGTTCAAAATGTCCTACGTTAGCGAGGATAGATGCATCCACCCTCCGTCGCATGGCATCCCTGATGCGCTGAAGCAGCCCTGGAGAATGGCGTATTGTATCATAGCCGTCAACAATACGAGCACGAAGAGTCTCTACATTTGGTATCGGGGTTGCGTAGACAAGAGCTTTCAAATGCTACCATAAATGAAAGCCAAGAGGGTTGAGGTCAGGAGAGCGTGGAGGCCATGGAATAGGCCCGCCTCTACCAATCCATCGGTCACCGAATCTGTTTTTGAGAAGCGTACGAACACGTCGACTGAAATGTGCAGGATGTACATCGTGCATGAACCACATGTTGTGTCGTACTTGGAAAGGCACATGTTCTAGCAGCGCATGTAGAGTATCCCGTATGAAATCATGATAATGTGCTCCAGTGAGCGTAGGTGGAAGAACATGAGGCCCAATCAAGACATCACCAACAATTCCTGCCCAAATGTTCACAGAAAATCGGTGTTGATGACGTGAATCGAGGAAGTTCAGTACATACTAACGAAACAATTGGGTATTTTCACAATTTACATTTAAAGAGAAATACTACAATGACCTCTAACATGGAAATTAAGTGTTTCCGGACACATGTGCACATAACGTACTTTCTTTCTTTGTGTGTGAGGAATGCTTCCTGAAAGTTTGTCCGTACCTTTTTGCAACACCCTGTATAAATATATAAATTTCTATTTATAATGATATTTATATCACCTTAGCCTAAGGTTAAAAGCAGGAATGTTCCAATATGTCCAATGCCGAGGTCCTATTCCGCTGCATGGAAAGCCTTGACAGCTGTGGCAATATTTCATGGAACACAGAAGCTGAATTTGAGTTTTTGACGTGCAAGGAAGTCGTACTTAAACTATTCCGCCTCCGTAGCTCAGCGGTAGCGTCGCTGACTACCACGCAGGAGGCCCGGGTTCGATTCCCGGCAGGGGACTGGGTGTTGTGTGTTGTCCTAATCATCATCATCTCATCGTCATTGGCACGTAAGTCGCCCACGAGGCGTCAAATAAAAAGGCTTACACTAAGGCGGCCGAACAATCCAACAAGGGATCTCCCGGCCAAGAAAGCCATACGCTCATTTCATTTCCGAGGCGCCTTTATCACTAGTGGTGAGGTGGTCTAGTGGGAAGACGTCTGCCTTTTGAGCATGGAGGTCCGGTTTCGATTCCCGGCCGTATCACAAATTTTAATTCAATGCTTCGCCTTTATCATTAATATATTTGTACAATAGCTGAAAAATATCTTTCCCCGAAAATTTGAGAGCTACAAGACACAACGAACTAAAAACAAAAAATAAAAAAAAATAAAAAAGAGCAATGAGTGGACAGGTTACGCGAGCTGTTGGAAGCCGGTGGCTGGCAACAGGTCTGGTGTGTGTCGCCGCTTGCCGCTTCCTGTGCTTCGCGCCGCGTCGTGTTCCACCAGAGGCGGCGAATGGCAGCCCGGCGGGCAATCTGGTGCCGTGTTGCAGGCCCACCAACTTTCAAATTGCGTGCCGCAACGAGAGCGAGATGTGGCCGAGCAAACATTACACGCTAAAATATTGCCCCATAAATTACTTTAGCAAGAAGTTGGTAGCGCGCGGGACATAAAGTGCCGGAATGTGGTGTGCGCCGCACGCCCGCTACACGCCGCCTACACTCACGCTGCTAGGGCAGCCCCGCCAAAGGTAGCGCACATTTCACGCTAATTCTACTACACTTACTGTCACACTCTCCTCAATTACAAATCACGCTATATTGTGGACATCTAGTAATTGAGTGCGTATTTCGCCACTCTAACACGAAACGTCTCACCATGAGCCAGTTTCGTGGCAGTTCAAGCTATTCCCCTAGCTACTCGTATTAACATTGTCAATACTGACTCTCGGTGTAGCTTTAAAACTTTACCTGGAAAGAAACTGAACAATATTTATAATTTACCATTTGCAACGACACGATGCAGACAACATGTGTACTGCATCAATTTTGCCGCGCTGGATTATCCGAGGGGTCTGGAGCGTCACGTACTGATCGCACGGCCTCCCGCGTCGGAGGTTCGAATCCTCCCTCGGGCAAGGATGTTTGTGTCGTCTTTAGTATAAGTTATTTCATAACTAGTTTGTCAGTTTAGGGACTGATGACCCCGTAGTTAAGTCCCATAAGCTTAACAAACATTTGAACATTTGATTTTCAGTTTAGGGACTAATGACCCTGCAGTTAAGTCCCATCATAAGCTTTACAAACATTTGAACTTTTTTTTTTAACTGCAGCAATTTTAATCTGATATATATATATATATATATATATATATATATATATATATATATATATACGTTTCTCTAAATCAACGTGCGATACACTTGTGAGGTGGCAGAGTAACCCACTACAGGATGGTTTGAGTATTCAGTTTATAGTGTGAATGTGCGGTTGATTCTGACTCCCTACGCGTGTGCTAATATTCTTGCCGCTTTCATAAATTTATATGAGAGTTTCTTTGTAATATTAGTGTCATCTCTACGTTGCACCCACGTGTTCAGCATTATGTAACTGAGCTATCAGCTCGATGCTTCCGGATTCCATTTAGCAACATTTAACTTTTCCGAATATTTTTTCGTTTGCTTTGCTGACACAATTCAGTTAACAGTTTTGCGAGTATGTAAAACGTTACTTTTTTCCCGTGACGACGTGGTTCTTTGATTTCATTTCACGTGTCTATGACCCCTTACTGCTTACTGCGCCAGATATGGCACACACCACTTTTCTCTTTGTCAAGCTTGTACCTCAGCATATATTTCCGAACGGCATTGTTGGGACAGATGTGGTACGCAGTCAAGAGCAGCAGTGCAAGTAGTTTGTGTCATTTGTTGAGAGAGTAAGGAACTGCGTGGTATCAATCTTTGGTTTGGGTTGCGAGCTGTCTACGTCCAAGTTTGGCCAAACAAACAGTTGTATCAGTTACAGTAAACGGTTGATTTCAGTGTTTATATTATTTGCAGATGCAAAAGGACATCTGTGGACAGAGGTAAGTTTATATATTTGTGAATTAGAATACATTTAATATTGAAAAATAGGTCTGTGACAAATATGGCACAACATGGAACCTTGGAAGCCTAGAGAAAAAATTCAGCTTTTGTCGATCTATTAGATTCTATGCTAGGATATTATAGAATTTAAATCAGATCAAAAAATTGTACCTGAAGATATTCAAATGTTCAAATGTTTGTTAAGATTAAGGGACTTAACTGCGGGGTCATCAGTCCCTAAACTTACAAACTACTTATGAACTACCTTATACTAAAGGCAACACAAATATCCACGCCCTAGGGGGGGGGGGGGATTCGAACCTCCCTTAGCGCTGTGCAGACTGTGACTGGCGCATCGCAGACCGCTCGGCCTCCGCGGCCGGCTGAAGATATTCTTTGACCTAGTTGGCTTGTGTGAACAGCTGGCTGTTATGGGGAAGAATAAATACTGACTACATGCCCCTTGTTGATTTCAAAGTCGCAAATGCAGAGGTCCTCTGTAAAACTGGGAAGTCCTTATCCAAGAAATTGGTAGGCCAAGAAATGGGGAAAAAAAGAGAAAAAAAAATAGCAGATCTTCCACAGCGTCAGGTGCGACATGATGGGATATATCACATGCATATCTGGCTGGAAAACCGTTGTCATTGCAAGTATCCAGAATACGAGGGAAAATCCTATATAGCATGTCTGAAGTGCAGTGCGACATTGTGCTTGAGCAAGGAGAAAACTGCTTCATCAACTTTCATAATGAGTAGAGAAAGATGGAAACTGAATTAGTGCTATTTTCTCAAAAATGTATTATAATGAATAGAAATTGTTTCATATAAATACAGATTTGATAGTACGTGTATATATATTATTGTATATTTTCCATGTTCTGCAGCATCATCACAAAACTGGTATCACAAGGTATTAGGCATTACTGCATGCTGTCCCATATATGGCACAAACCCTTAATTCCAAAATAAACGCCCCTACATAATATTTAGAATTTTTTAAGTATTTCTTGTGAAGTCAGGACATTTTACTTAGCATTTCACATTTTTTTAAGAAAAATAAAAAAAATTATGCAGTAACGGGCTAATTAATTTTGAAGCTTTAGAAAAGGCAGCGATAAATCAAAATCATGCACAATAACTAACAATTTGTTACACGGTAGGAAACCATTAGGAATAAAACCAGCCTGCCGCACCACACAACCCCTTTCCATCTTCCGACTCCTCTTCAGCCTTGACATGTTGTCTGATCAACCTTATAGAGATATTCTATATATTCTCGCCATCTGCGCATAAACCTGTACGGCGGGGCTTCTTTTTTAAAAGACAGGGAGGGACAGGTCAGTGCATAGTTGACAGAGTTCCTAAAACACCTCCCCTCTTTCAAGCCTTCCCTCGGCGATGTTACCAACGCAGTTCATGCCAGTGCCCTGGGCAGCACTGCACGCGAGGTGCCGTGTCGATATGCAACCTCAGTGCACACCTAAAATGACTCTTTTACTAACCTTGTGTCTTCTGTCGTAGTTGATGTCCCATTGCGCAGGTGAAGCACACAGGTCGCGCATCCGTTGTACTTGAAGTGATGCTTAAAGAGGTGTTCAAATGTGGCTAGAAAGTACTGCACTACGATTAACTTTAGCTTTTGTAGGATGCCAGTGCTTGTTTTTATTGAAGAAATGTCAGTGTATATGCAAGAACAAGTATACAGACTGAATAATATTAAAAATATAAACGGTACGCAACGTATAAACTGTCCCTGGCCCGCACAGAACTAACATGAATGTGCAAGGTATCGCGGTCGGCGCTCGACTGACTGCCGCCGCACCTCGCTGCGCGCCACAAGCCACCGTTTTGGAGCCAAGCGAAACTTCTAGACTAACATTGTTCAACTTATTACAAAATACACAAATAATTAAATCTTTGAATTAACCAGAATATAGCTTAGCACAAAAACATTACAGAAAGTATACAGATGATTTTTAATAGACATAGGAAAGTTAAATTAATAAAAGAAGCTTAAAGTTTTGGCGGATAACTAGTACAGGCGGGAGCCAATCAGATCTCAACTTACAATAGGGGCGAAGCTTTCCCACGGGATACAAGCTCATCTACTGTCTCTCTCTCTCTCTCTCTCTCTCTCACCCTTTCTACTTTGGCGACACACGTTTCTCCAACCAAGAAAACATCTTTAACACCTAATATATTGATATGCGAAATAAACGGCTCCGTATCTGCCCCCTCACACCTGCCACCCGTATCTACAAAATGACCCAAAAATGTATTCAAACATAAACGATACCTCAGTATTGTTTTCTTATTCGTATCGAGCCCAGAGAGCACTGTTCCGAGGTCCATAGCGTTAACATACCAGTACTGGTCTGACCAAATGCGTGTTTGTCGTCTTACAGTACCTTGGTGTAGCGGCGCTCCTGTACGGCTCTTGTGGCCTGCTCTCTCTCTCTCTCTCTCTCTCTCTCTCTCTCTCTCTCTCTCTCTCTCTCTCGGTGTATCCTCCTGGGAAACGACAAATGCGCACCGTATTAGAGTTTGGCTTCCCCGAGGACGCGTGTCGGGTTGGCGGGACGCTAAATCGGTGGTGGGACGAGAGGCGGGTTAAGCCGGCGAGCGGCAGGTGTGTGCGGTGTCTGGCTCTGCGAGGTCGGTGTGGATTACACTATTTAAAACTATGGAAGCAAATCTTTTGAAAAATCTGTCACGTTACGTAACGTGACGTAGTGTGATCGCGGTGTGAAACGGCCTATCTAGAGACACTAGCTGAAAATCCGGCGTTGCCCGGGAATTTATTTATTTATTCCTGACATTTTTCAGGTATATATTCATTTGTATAATGGCTGTATGTCTGTAAAATCTCTCGGGAATACAGTTAATAGTAAAGAAGTAGTAGATTAAGACTTGGTGCGGCAAGTGGCGGTTTTCCATGAACGTTACTGTTTACATGCTCATATCTCATGAACTACATGTAGTACTGTGATACAATTTAGAAGGTATACTAAACTATATGCGTGTATACTGTCTGTAAAATTTACTGCATCTATAATTAGTAGTGTAGAAGTTATAAATTGTAACGTCACACCGAAAGCCGTAGTTTTAGTCCATGAACAGCGGAACGTTACTGTTTATGTGATATCTCATGAACTACGTGTCGGCAAGTGATACAATTTAGAAGGTACATTGAACTATGTATGTGTATACTGCCTGTAAAATTTCCTGTCGCTAAAATTTGTAGTGCACAAATTATAAATTGTAACGTCGTACCGAGAGCAGTAATTTTACTCCATAATGAGAAGAAAAGTAGTAAGCGAGAAACTTTTTTCCTTTTGTCATTTTGCTATGGTTGCCAGCGAGAAAATGTTTAATAAAGGTTTGAAATTATGTTTAAAGTTTGTTGCAAGTCGCTAGGTACTATCATTTCATACAGTGTATTTGGAAAGTTTCGCCGCATTTTTTGCGATTTCTATTGTTATGACGTAATATCTTTTGACCATGTGCCGTATGTGATTCTTAACCCTGCAGCAATTGTTACCTCACGGTAAGTAATGTGTTGTTTTTTTTTTTTTTTTTTTTTTTTTTTTTTTAGCTTATGCGACTTAACTACGGGGTCATCGGTCCCTAAACTTACAAACTACTTATGAACTACTTACGAACTAGGACGGCACAAATATCCATGCCCGAGGGGGAATTCGAACCCCCGACCGTAGTGGCCGTGCAGACCGTGACTGGAGCGCCTCAGTCTCCTCGGCCACCGCGGCCGGCCAAAATTTCATAAAGATTAGAAGAAAACTGTAGATTTGTATGCAACACGTACAAACATACGGACACTCTGCTTTATATACTAGATTCTATATATTCTTGCCATCTACTCATAAAACTGCCACCCTATCTATAAAATGACAGAAAATGTATTGAAACATAAACGATACCTCAGTATTGTTTTCTTATTCGTATGGAGCCCAGAGAGTACTGTTCTGAGGTCCATAGCGTTAACATACCAGTACTTGTCTGACTACATGGGTGTTTGCCGTCTTACAGTATCCACCTCCACCACGCGGACGTTTCAGTAGCAGTACATCGCTCTAGCGGCGCTCCAAAAAATGTTCAAATGTTTGTAGAGCTTATGGGACTTAACTACAGGGTCATCAGTCCCTAAACTTACAAACTACTTATCAACTAGCTTATACTACAGACGGCACAAACATCCATGCCCGAGGGGGGATTCGAACCCCCGACCGCAGCAGCCATGCAGATCGTGACTGGCACGCCGCAGACCGCTCGGCCACTGCGGCCGGCAGCGGCGCTCCTGTACGATTCGTGCGGACTGCTCTCTCGGCGGTGTGACCTCCTGAGAAACGACAAATGCGCACCGTATCAGAGTTCGGCTTCCCCGAGGACGCAGGACGCCGTGTCGCGTTGTCGCGACGCTTAACTGGTGGTGGTAGCAGAGGCGGGTTAAGCCGGTGACCGTCAGGTGTGTGCGGTGTCTGGCGGTGTCTGGCTGCGCTTAATGCGGTGCCGATGTCGCAGAAACCGCAGGGCCGGCGACAACCAGGCAACGCCGCGCCACAGCCACGGCCACCCATCACGCTTATGGAGCCTTGTTCTGCCCGCCGGCGCGCCATAGCCACGCCATTATGGCCGCCATTTTGTTGCCTCTACGTGCGAGTCACCGGTGCATGCTCAAACAGTGCTCTTGTTTACCTCGGCGTTCTAATCATTATATAAATACGCTAACACGAAAGTTCAGGTACAGATTACTAATTTATTCGTCCAAGAAGGCAATGAAAGTTTCATAATTCGAAGATTTCACGAATATAAGTATTATGTGTGCATTTAGCCATTAAAAGTGGTAAAGCCGGCCGCGGTGGCCGAGGGGACTGAGGCGCTTCAGTCACGGTCTGCACGGCCACTACGGTCGGGGGTTTGAATCCCCCAAATGTTCAAATGTCTGTAAATCTATCGTACCAAAATGCGTGGTCATCAGTCCGTAGCTTACAAACTACTTAAACCTAGTTAAACTAACCTACGGACAAACACACACACCCATGCACAGGGAGGACTCGAACCTCCACGGCGAGCAACCGCGCGCTCCGCAGCGAGGTGCTTTAGACCGCTCGGCTACTCCACCGCGGAAATTTCCAAGAATACGTGTTTGAGTGTGTTGCGATAGGTAAATGGTGGCAACGTTCTGTGTGCTGTTTCTGCAGCGTTCCATTAAGTAATGGACACATTATTATCCCAACGCGAGAGGTATTTAAATTAAAGCCTAGAAATTCAGAGTGCCAACCTGCCGCTAACAAGAGACTTTACGTGCTACGGAACTTCTCAGTTGATCAATTCCTGCAAAAATCTGAAAATTTCAAATCTGGACACCGACAATAATGTTTTCGTTCCTGTTGATGTGCTTACGATAGTGAATTTACATTTTCTTGAATGTACGCCAACATGTTGTATGTGATATAATTCTATGAAACCACATCTATTTTTTAAGGAAAAAAGATGGGTGTGTCTCATTAACACATTCCTCTTTGTTTCAGGTAAGAATACTGAAGCGAGGATCCATAAACTTTCCGGAAGAACAGTTGGAGAAACGTAAGTTGCTTGTATACCAAGCCCTTTTCCCTGGATGTACTGGACGTCTAGATGTTTCCGAAACAGGTACCTGTTGAATTTGAATTCATATAAGAGTGAAGGACATTTAATAACACGAGCCTCTGCATGTATTTGGGCAAGTACATTAATATCAAAATGAGGCGAGTTCATTCCTTCCATTTCTACACATTGAACATTCCACGTCACGAGCAGAGTGACACAGCTGATTGAAATCCCTGCCTTTACGCAAGGAGGTTACACCCCCAACCGCGGCCAATGACACAGTCATTTTTTATAACCTTCAGCAGCGTTATATTGTAGATATCGTTGGTAACTGATCGTTCGCCGTGTGAGGCGTTAAACATGGCGCAATATTTACCGCGTGAAAGGCGGAGTGGTAGAGATGTCAGCTTGGCAGGATCACTTTTGAACTCCCCGTCTAACAGCTACATTATATTTCGTACGATATCTGTAAAGCACTTTCAGCAAATATATATAGGCCTACTTCGTGACATTTGCAATGGGAATAAGCTGAGCCGGCCGCGGTGCCCGAGTGGACTAAGGCGCTCCAGTCACGGTCTGCACGGCCACTACGGTCGGGGGTTTGTAAGTTTAGGGACTTATGACCCGTAGTTAAGTCCCATCGACTATACAAACATTTGAACATTTTGAATAAGCTGAAGGTTTTTATTTTTAAGAATATTCTTCTGCTGGTCCTGAAAGGTTTCCAACAGTAACATTTTACGTAATTTCTAGCGTGTTTTGGGTGGGTATACAACGAAAAAGTTATTGTAGTGGTTGAAAAGTTTGAAGAGACGCTTAGGCCGTCCATAAATATTGATTTGTTTACAATTAAATGTAGGAAGTTTAGGATGGGAGTACTGGTAGGGTATAATTTTTGATGGGAGAGTAATTTGCTGAATTTCGATAGTCATAAAACGTCCCCATGGTCAAGAAGTTTTAGTTGGAGGTAATTGTAAGGTTTAACGCCGTCAGAGATTTGAAATCGATGAACTAAATTTTTAAACACTCTTATCGTATGGTGGCAGATTGGCATTCACGAGTGGAGTTTGGGCCTCTGTTGAAGTTTTATTTTATATTTATTAGGACTTGGCTCAATACATATTTCTATTGAAATCATTTCGTGCTGGGAACATCATTAAAGATTTCCATAACTCGTGTAGCAAACTGAGCAATCTCAGCAAGCCGAACAGGTTTGAAACTTATTTTTTACGGCCTCTTTAACGTTAGAATAAGAAACGTTAGGCATAGAAGTACGCGGCTTGGGAATGGCCGCGTGGTCTAAGGTATAATGTCATGGATTGCGCGGCCCATGCTGCCGGAGGTTCGACTGCTTTTCGGGCATGTGTGTGTGTGTTGACCCAAGTGTAAGTTTAAGTAGTTTGTAAATCGAGGGAACGCTAACAACAAACATTTGATTTATACAGCAGTATGATGAATTTCTTGAATAAAAGACTTGGTAGCGAAAAACTATTTTAATTCAGATATGACGTGTTTCACCTGGAAAGGGTATCTTCAGATAGCTAAAGGATTAGCAAGAAGAGAACTAGTACATACGAGACAATATTTACATGATAGAAATTCAAAGATAAAAAAAATTCTTTAGCTACAAAACAATTCTGAAATCGGTACTAAAGGATTGTAATAAACTATGATAATAATGTGTTGCTTCCTCTGGATATAGGGTGTTTTGATTGTAACGCAAACTGCAGCCTTCTGATATCATATGCTGCAGTTTACGTTTTAATCAAAATACTCTCTATCACAGAATAGGTAAAACATTATTACCATAGATTATTAGAATCGTTTAGTACCGATTTCGGCGTTGTTTTGTAGCTAATCTTTGAAGTTCTGTCATGTTAATATTGTTCTATATGTACTAGTTTTCCTCTTTCTACATCGTTAGATACCTGATGATGCTCTAATCGGTTGAAACGTGTCAAATCTGAATTTATATATATATATAACCAGGACTGTCTTTTATTCAAGTAATTCCACTTCAAACTGTTGCTGTACCAGTCTACAATAATGGAATGAGAAGACTTTTAGAAGTATGATAAAATTAATACTCTCGTAGACGACACATTTAAACTGTCACTATATTGCCGCGCGGGAGTAGCCGAGCGGTCTGGAACGCCACGTTGCGGATCACGTGGCCTCCAGCGTCGGAGGTTTGAATTCTCCCCCGGGCATGGATGTCTGTGTTGTCTTTAGTATAAGTTAGTTCATAAGTAGTTGGTAAGTTTAGGGACTGATGACCCCGCAGTTAAGTCCAATCAGCTTTACAAACTTTTGAATTTGAAGTGTCACTATATTAAAACAGGTACCTGTTGAATTTGAATTCATTATAAGAGTGAAGGACATTTATTACACGAACCTCTGAATGTATTTGGGCAAGGACAGTAATATCCAAATGAGGCGTGAATAATTCAAAGAAACGAACTACAGTTTATTCCTTCCATTTGTACACACTGAACATTCCACGCCACGAGCAGAGTGACCCATACGAATCAGTAACACATTTGACACCACCCAATGCTGAAAACATCTCTCCCCGTTCGTAAAATCAATGTTCAAATGTTTGTAGAGCTTAAGGGACTTAACTGCGGGGTCATCAGCCCCTAAACTTACAAATTACTTATGAACTAGCTTATACTAAAGACGGCACAAACATCCATGCCCGAGGGGGGATTCGAACCCCCGACCGCAGCGGCCGTGCGGACAATGAATGCCACTCTGTCCCCGCTCGGAGCTCGGTATGATTGTTGTAATAGAATTCCGATTGTCTGGCACTGATGACAGGTAGTCGTCACACCTCATTATTTGTAGATCCCTGAAAGACAGTGAATATTGCAGAAATCCGATTCAGTGCGATGTAGAACACATGGTAGCAGCTACGTCAGAACGATTGCCCCTCATGAGGCTGAAACAGTGCAGGACAGGTAGCGTACAGAAACATTAGCGAGCAGGTGGCTGTGTTGCAGGTAGCAGAGCGGAATTTTAGCGAGGAGTGCAGTTCTTGCGCGGCGCGCTTTGCTCGATTCCATAATTATGCTCTGGGTGGCGTGCATCTGCCCGCAGCCAGCAGCCAGCAGCCAGCGAAATTGCGCCGTTCGGCCGTGGCAGCCTAGTTTCAACTCGCAGCGAGCAATCGGCTGGCTGGCGCGCACTTGTTACTCCCGACGAATTTCGAGAACGAAACAAATAAAGCGAAGCCCCGCGAAATATGAGTGAATTTAATTTTGTTGAGTTGCCCGCCCCGTTCTGCGTTGCAGTAAAATTTCTGCACAATGTTCTCTGATGTGTGGAAATAACGGCCCTTGTTTCGTGAAAATCGTGAAGTGCGTTGCAGGAAAAGAGAAACGGTGCCTCGCTAAGACTTAATGTTGCAGTCGACATTTCATTAATACGAAGCTCGAAAATTAAAGTTTCCAGTTTGCCAGCGGCGAGTGTATGATTTGTTCCCTTATTTCCTACCATTGGGACATTTTGCAGTGCTGAAATCACATAAACTTAGTCATTTACTCTTAGAACGTTCTACATGTACAACCTCTGACATTAACGTTCGGTGAATAGTCCTGTAACGTTAACGTAGTTGAACTATGAACCACAGTTACTTTACTGTCCTTCGAAATATTCACCTGTCATAACTATGCACCGCTGAGCTATGCACGAAGTCTTTCTTTGGAACGATGTTCAAAAGCCTCGTCACCTTTTTTTTTTTTTTTTTTGTCAGCAATTGTTTGACGATATTTGCAGTGTGTGGGTGAGTATCCTGCAACTTCAACATACACCATAATCGCCGGATCTAAATCCTCCAAATGTCTTCCCATTTCCTCGACTCAAATTCACTTTGAAAGAGATTTGACGTTGTTACTGACATCCAACGAAATCTGACGAGACTCTTGCACACTACCCAAAAGGAAGACTTCATACAAAGCTTCCAGAATATGTATCGCAGAGCTCAGCGTTGAATAGTTATGGAAGATGACTAGTTTGAAGGACAGTAAGGTAACTGTAGGGCATAGTTCATCTACGTTAATGTTACACGCCTACTGACCGACGAGTATTGTCAGAGGGTGAATCTAAATTCGCGCATTCGGGCTTCGCAGCATGATTCCTCGCCTGCCAACAATGAAAAATGTCTCCCACAAAGTTTCATCCCTCGTATATTTCCGCCAGTAAATGGACGTCAAAGACTTAGATGGCTGTGTGTTCCATACGTCAGTGTGTTTCATAATTACACCATCAAACTTGTCTTGAGGAACAAAATGAGCATGAAAGCCCAAGCCCGGAAACGCCATTCAACGACGCTAAGGAGAGTCCAAGTTACAGGCACCAGCTCCTGCCGCTAGACATCCCTTCCAGCAACTTCGACGCTCTGTAGTGTCATTGGATGACGTTTCCGGGCATGTGTTTCCATGCTCACTTTGTTCCTCAAGTCACCTCCCATATCCCCTAGAAGTTTGTTGGTGTAGTAGTGTAATTCTGAAACGCACTGACGAATGGGACACACACACATCTCAATCTTCGACGTTCATTTACTGCCGGAAATATGCGCAGGGCGAAGTTTTGTGACAGAATTTTTTTTATTGCTAGCATGTGAGGAATCGCGCTGCGAAGCCCGAGTGCGCGAATTTGGATTCACCCTATATCCCTAATTTCCATAAATCTCTCTACGCAAATTCAGGGACGATTTCTCTTTCAGGCATGCTGCCTGTTGCTCAATAGAAAGCAATCCGATCTTGTGCTCGGTCTCTAACGACCACGTTTCCGACGGGTCATTAAACCGTAATGTCCATCTTTTTCTCCCCATTCCCCCCCCCCTCTCTCTGTCTCTTTCTGTGTTTGTGTGTTTTCTATCTGTCCTCTGATACTTTTCCTTTGATAACATTGCCCAAACTTATTACTATAAAATAACATTTGCGTAATATACAAAACTACTATGTGAGTTTCATTCAAATGTTCAAATGTTTGTATAGCTTATGGGACTTAACTACGGGGTCATCAGTCCCTAAACTTACAAACTACTTATGAACTAACTAATACTAAGGACGGCACAAATATCCATGCCCGAGGGAGGATTCGAAACCCCGACCATAGTGGCAGTGCAAACCGTGACTGGAGCGCCTCAGTCCACTCGGCCACCACGGCCGGCTGTGAGTTTCTAGTTTTACATGAAAACCAACAGTATAAACTGCGCGAAAGTTCTTCAAAAATGTTCAAATGTTTGTTAAGCTTATGGGACTTAACTACGGGGCCATCAGTCCCTAAACGTACAAACTACATATGAACTAATACTAAGGACGGCACAAATATCCATGCCAGAGGGGGGATTCGAACCCCCAACCGTAGTGGCCGTGCAGACCGTGACTGGAGCGCCTCAGTCCCCTCGGCAAGGTGGGTAGATCGCGTAACCAATGAGGAGGTGCTGAACGGAATTGGGGAGAAAAGGAATATGTGACGTACCTTGACTAAAAGAAGGGTTAGATTGGTAGGAAACATTGTTAGACATCAATGAATCGTGAATCTAGCACTGGAGGCGAAGGATGTGGGGTTAGTGAGTTGCCTTTCTTATGAGAAGATGAAAATACTTGCTCAGGATAGAGCGGGATGGAGTTCGGCTTCAAACCAGTCTCCGGACTGAAGACCACAACAACAACATCAACATTCTACTACTTTTATAGGCTATACCAAATTCGAAGTTGACCATGTAACGCTTGTTTATGCCGGAGAAAGGCGTAAGAAAAAGAAGGAGATTCATTTTTGCCTGCGCATTAATATCTGCGAGCAACGCATGCATAAAGGCAACTGGTTGCTAAGAGCACTGTGCCTAAGGAGTACCTTGTGAGTCCTTGGGCGTTTGTGCAAATCCGCTGTTGCGGCGACAGCAGTTTTCCGCCGGCCGTGGCCGCGCGCGTGAATACGAATCCCCAGACGGCGCGGCGTGTCCCTTTAATTAACCGCGCGGCGAGGGCGCCCTAATCTGGCGTAATAACTGCGCGACACGGCGCTATATTATGTATCTGCCGGCGGCTGCTCGGCCCGCCGTAAATTATCTTCTCATTAAGCGCGCCGCGGCGTGCGCACACATTAATCTGCCCCTAGGCGTCTCCCGGACAACAAGTGCTGTACTTGCAGCCGCCCGCGTGCAGTCTTACAGCCTCAGCCTCACCTGTGCTCGCGTGGCGCGCTGCTCTAGCATCCAGCCACCGCGGAGGCCTTAGCTGCACTGCTCAAAACAATCAGGGTCTCAGGTGGGATATCATACGCAGATATTGCTTACTAATGAAATCTGCGTGTGATACAATACCATATTTTGATATCTCAACCCTTTACTTTAGGTTTACTTAGAGAGCCGGCCGCGGTGGCCGAGGGGACTGAGGCGCTTCAGTCACGGTCTGCACGGCCACTACGGTCGGGGGTTCGAATCCCCCCTCGGGCATGGATATTTGTGCCGTCCATAGTTGTAGGTAGTTCATAAGTAGTTTGTAAGTTTAGCGAGTGATGACCTCGTAGTTAAAGTCCCTTAAGCTTAACAAACATTTGAACATTTTGTTACTTAGAGCGAGGCACCACGAGGCTACCATAATACTGGAAAAGTCATTATTGTTGCCCTCTAATATGGTGTGTCATCACCTCGGATGGCTGCGTGGCATGGATATTATGAGGTTATCAATAAGTTCTTGATATTTGGCCATTCTTCCGTTAGTGTAGTAAACAGCTCTGCAACCGTTATGACAGTTGCTCATCTGACTGCAGTGCGTCTGCCAAGTGCTTCCCAGACATGCTGAGCTGCAGTGAAGTAGCCGAGCGGTCTAAAGCGCCTCGCTGCGGAGCGCGCGGTTGCTCGCCGTGGCCGGCCGCGGTGGCTGAGGGGACTGAGAAGCTCCAGTCACGGTCTTCACTGCCACTACGGTCGGGGGTTCGAATCCCCCGTAGGGGCATGGATATTTGTGCCGTCCTTAGGATTAGCTAGTTCATAAGTAATCAAAATATCCACAGGTGTACTGCCGGTCTATAGTGTCCAACGGGCACAATATTTCGGCGATCGCACACTGATCTGTATTTACACGCAGACAGGTGTCACCACCCTTCACAGAGGAATGGAGTACATAGGGCGCGCACTATCTCCGACGCAGAGAGTCTACCTAAGGAATTGGAACACCTGAGAACTGTATTTCGAAAATATGGGTACTCAGAGTGGCAGATTCAGCGGGCTCTCCGCCCAACCACTACATCACAACCTGTGGAAACGGATAGAAACACGAGGGAGAATGTGGGCACTGCGTTCGTTCCATATACCGGCGCACTCTCGGGCAAGATAGCCCGCATTTTGAAAAAAACACCAGGTTTTTGTCCGCCGAATAAAATTCGTGCACTGGTGGGGAGCACCAAAGATGATCTCGGTTTGAGGAAGGCCGGCGTGTACCAGATTCCGTGTCAGTGTGGAAAGTCATATATTGGACAGACGATGCGTACCGTCGAGGATCGTTGCGTTGAACACCAGAGGCACACACGATTGATGTATCCGAGCAAGTCGGCGGTCGCTGAACATTGTTTGTCGGAGAATCATGCGATGGACTATGAAGGCACTAGGATTCTGGTACAGACGTCGAGATACGGGGACTGCATCGTTAAGAGGCTATTGAAACTCGCACAAGTGACGACCTCATAAACCGTGACTGTGGCTGTAATCTTAGCAAAGCTTGGGAACCAGCGATTGGGTTAATTAAGAGTAAATCTAGCAAACGTAACGAAGTGACGACCACGGCGGACAGAGCCTTCACATCGACGTCATCTCAGACGCCGGCGCAATCGGTTCCACTGCGCGGCCGCGGCGCGGGGCGCGGACCGCGGAGGGGTCGCTCCGCGGGCCGAGGGTATTTAAATGGCCCGCTACCGGGCTAGAACCCAGTTCCCTTCGAGCAGCCGTAGCGTGCGGTTCTCCGTGCCGGCGCGTTTCCAGGAGCTCAGTCCGTCAGTTCACCTGATGATGGCGACATGTATGATCGCCGAAATATTGTGCCCGTTGGACACTATAGACCGGCAGTACACCCGTGGATATTTTGATTGTCAAATACGCCGGGAGAAACTGAAGAATCAGTTCATAAGTAGTTTGTAAGTTTAGGGGCTTATGACTCCGTAGTTAAGTCCCTTAAGCTACACAAATATTTGAACAGTGGAGCTGGTGAATACTTTAAAGGACAGTAACAGGTGCAAACATGTAACGCTCTTGTATCGTTTGTGAAGAAATAGTTGCTAGTATTTAAGTTCCATCTTTCGTATTTAACTTATGCAGAGGAAATTATTGAGGCTTCTTATATTCTTCTAACAACAATATTTATCAGATTTATATCTTTCCAGGTGAATTATTACATCTTTAATACAGAAAAGTGGAATTTGTTTTTAAAAAATGCATGTTGTCAACCATCAGCTGTTTACTGTGTTTACAACTTTACGGGTTTCGGTTATTAACCATCATCACAAAAGTAAATTAAACAGACTGATTACGTTGTTACATTTTCTGTCACCATCTCTACGACAGACAATAAAAGATACGTAAAATTTCACTTGACATTAGGGCTTCATGATAAAATATTTTACGTTATCTTTTATTGTTTGACATAGATATGGTTCAAGAAAAGTACCAACGTAATTAGTCAGTTTAAATTACTTTTCTGATAATGGTTAATAACCTAAACCAGTGCCGGCCGTAGTGGCCGAGTGGTTTGCGGCGAGCCAGTCACAGTCTGCACGACCGCTACGGTCGGGGATTCGAACCTCCTTCGGGCATGGATGTTTGTGTCGTCTTTATTATAAGGTAGTTCATAAGTATTTTAAGTTTAGGGACTGATGACCCCGCAATTAAGCCCCTTAAGCCTTACAAACTTTTTTTTTTTTTTCGGAAACTAGTAAAGTAGAGCCGGCCGCGGTGGCCGAGGGGACTGAGGCGCTCCAGTCACGGTCTGCACGGTTACTACAGCTGGGGGCTCGGATGCCCCCTCGGGCATGGATATTTGTGCCGTCCTTAGTATTAGTTAGTAGTTTGTAAGTTTAGAGACTGATGACCCCGTAGTTAAATCTCATAAGCTATACAAACATTTGAACATTTGAATAAAGTAGTAAACACAGTAAACAGCTGTTGGTTGACAATATCTATTT
This sequence comes from Locusta migratoria, assembly GCA_026315105.1. Taxonomy (NCBI): domain Eukaryota; kingdom Metazoa; phylum Arthropoda; class Insecta; order Orthoptera; family Acrididae; genus Locusta; species Locusta migratoria. The sequence goes on along the minus strand of CM048745.1, from coordinate 459,360,734 downwards.
TCAAAAGTATATTACGGCTGTTAACACAAACCTCAGTAAAATTTTGCAACTCGTTTGTTTATGTTGTGTTTCCAGTGCCTCTCCCAGATCGTCCCTTCATTTTATTACTTACATCCATTCAGCTGTAATTAAAATGAAAGTTTCATCCATAATTCCCGAGTTAACGTGTCACTGAGCTGGTTTACAATATTAACCGTAGAGAAATAAACAACAGAGTGGCGGCCAGAAATTAATTTCGTTTTCAGAGGGCGCGGCTGCCTTCGCCAGCTCTCGGCAGACTCTTTTATCAGGGCGCGCGGTTTTTCGGCCCGAGTTGCCGGCGGGCTGCTCGCGACTGGCTTGAGCCGCGGCGCGCAGCTTACCGGGAGTTCAACTTGCTGCCAAGTTCTGCGGACGCAAACTGCATTACCGCGGTCAACGACACCGCCTGCCTTCGCTAAACTCTGCTTACCTTGCTCCCTCAGGGAAGCTGCTGTACTAGCGTTACTCAAGCGTCGGTACAATTTTACCAGAATGTTGGAAATATCTGCGTATTAAGTGTTGTACTTGCTTACTGGTTTAGTATGGCAAGCTTGGTATAGGTAGTCGGCATTTGTCTTATAGTAGGAAGTGCACTACTGGCCTTTAAAATTGCTACACCAAGAAGAAATGCAGATATTCATTGCACAAATATACTAGAACTGACAAGTGATTATATTTTCAAGCATTTTGGGTGCATAGATCCTGAGAAATCAGTACCCAGAACAACCACTTTTGGTCCTAATAACGGCATTGATACGCCTGCGCATTGAGTGAAACAGAGCTTGGATGGCGTGTACAGGTACAGATGCTCATGCAGCTTCAACACAATATCACACTTCATGAAGAGTAGTGACTGGCGTTTTGTGACGAGCCATTTGCTCGGCCACCATTGACCAGACGTTTCCAATTGGTGGGGGATCTGACCAGTGTGCTGGCCAGGACAGCAGTCGGACATTTTCCGTATCCAGAAAGGCCCGTACAGGACCTGCAACATGCGGTCGTGCATTACCCTGCTGAAATGTAGAGTTTCGCAGGGATCGAATGAAGGCTAGAGCCACGGGTCGTAACATATGTGAAATGTAACAGCCACTGTTCAAAGTGCCGTCGATGCGAAAAAGAGGTGACCGAAACTTGTAACCAATACCATCACGCCGGATGATACGCCAGTATGGCGATTATGAATACACGCTTCCAGTGTGCGTTCACCGCGATGTCGCCATCATGATGCTGTAAACAGAACCTGGATTTATCCGAAAAAAATGACGTTTTGCCATTCGTGCATCCAGGGTCGTCGTTGCGTACACCATCGCAGGCGTTCCTGTCTGTGATCCAACGTCAAGGTTAACCACAACCATGGTCTCCGAGCTGATAGTCCATGCTGCTGCAAACGTCGTCGAACTGTTCATGCAGATGGTGGTTGACTCAGGGATCGAGACGTGACTGCACGATCCGTTACAGCCATGCGGATAAGATGCCTGTCATCTCGACTGCTAGTGATACGATGCCGTTGGGATCCAGCACGGCGTTCCGTATTGAGCTCCTGAACCCACTGATTACATATTCTGCTAACAGTCATTGGATCGCGACCAACGCGAGCAGCAATGTCGCGATACGATAAACCACAATCGCGACAGGCTACAATCCGATCTTTATCAAAGTCGGAAACGTGATGGTACGCATTTCGCCTCCCTACACGAGGCATCACAACGACGTTTCACCAGGCAACGCCGGTCAACTGCTGTTTGTGTATGAGATATCGCTTGGAAACTTTTCTCATGTCAACGCGTTGTAGGTGTCTCCACCGGCGCCAACCTTGAGTGAATGCTCTGAAAAGTTAATCATTTAAAAATCACAGCGTCTTCTTCCTGTCAGTTAAATTTCGCGTCTGTAGCACGTAATCGTCGTAGTGTAGCAATTTTAATGGCTAGGAGTGTATTTTCCGGCTGAGTCAGTGGAGTCCATAATGTTCCCCAATGGGCGAGTTGTCTGTTCGATGAACGACGCAGAAATTCTTTCTCATTAAGCGCGCGTAAAATTTAAATTATATTGGGTATTACTGGTGCTGGAACTAACCGATTGATATAAGTTTCTTGATTTGTCAACAATTTCTATTGTCATATGTTCTTTTTTGACCTAGGATTGTGTTCAAAATGTGTGTGACTAAGGGAGCTAACTGGTAAAGTCATTGGTCCCTGGACTTACACACTACTTAAAGTAACTTACACTAAGGACGAATCACACACGCACAGCAATGCCTGAGGAAGGATTCGAACCTTGAGCAGGAGCTGCCTCGCAATCGGTGACACGGCGCCTCAGACCGCGCGGCTAAGACTGTGTATCAACACCACTGACATTTAATCGAATATACATTATACACGCAGTATATTCATTATTTCATTCGGGAACTAAAAGTATTTTTTTTTTTTTTTATCTTCACTCAACGTGCGCATCACAACGAAACAGAAAAAAATGTTCAAATGTTTGTAGAACTTACGGGCCTTAACTACGGGGTCATCAGTCCCTAAGCTTACAAACTACTTATGAACTACCTAAGACTAAGGACGGCACAAATATCCATGCCGGAGGGGGGATTTGAACCCCCGACCGTAGTGGCCGTGCAGACCGTGACTGAAGCGCCTCAGTCCCCTCGGCCACCGCGGCCGGCAACGAAACAGAAACCCAAACGAACGCAGAAAAAAAACTCGCAGGGCCGCCACAAAATTGTTTCAGATACCGTTACGTAGCACGGATTTTTGAATGGACAGTGCCAGATTCGTCGGACTAGATTTTCCCCTCGCTGTAGCGCAGCACGGCCGTGAATAATAGAGGCACGCGTCGGGCGTACATTGTGTCGTTATCTTGACAAAAATGGAGCTACAATGGCGCTGTTGTTTCCACTTTTGGAGCTGCGTGGCGTGTACAGCGCCGGGTCGTGTCAGCGAATATAGGCGGCACTTGGCGCGGGTACATTTCATGCAGCGCACCTGCGACTGGACATCATCGCGCCCGCAATTCGTCAGCGCAACCAGTATTTACGGCGTCGTATTTCGCTACGACGTTCCGGGCGCCAGTATTGATAGCAGCTATTCATAATTCCGGTACGGTGGGCTGTCGTTCAGGTGCGGCGTTCGAGAAGCGCTTCATCTGACAGAATGGCGGCGTCGACTGCGGCTGGTCACGTTACTGTAGCTCATCGGCGCTGTCCGTCGACCGCGCATGCGCGCTGCTGCTGACTCCGGCGTGACGAGACCGCCCTTGTTTCTCGCCCGTGTTAATGGCTCGTGTACTCAGTTGTTCCCATTACTTGTGACGTAAATGTCGATCACAAGACCTGCGAGTCACCTATTTGATTCCAACGAGGTTCCACATTGCGACAAACATTACCACAAATCAGTTGGTTATTTTAGACACCTTTACCTACAAAGAGAAACAATCAATGGAAGGTATCTCTTTGCAGGATCACATCTGGTTAACAGTGCGTGGATGCGTGGATTCGTAAATCTGAATAACGAATGATGGTTCGCATTTCGCAGTGGTCCACATCCTTTTGGAATGTTCTGACCTAACCATTCTGACTCAGAAATTAAATGTTTCTTACATGCTGCCTCATGCTAGGTGACAATGCCTCAGGCGCTGATACAGTTTTACTTTTGAATGCTTTGGTGAGGCGAGTGTCAACAGCCGTAATATATTTCATAAAATGCATTTTTAAAAACCATCGGCTCTTTATTCAAAACCTTATAAATCTACCACTTTCCGCCAATAGACCATCTTCATGGACAAAAAGTTGTTAAAACTGAATGGTAAAATGCATCAAATAAAATACATCTGGCTGAGACAAACAGGAGTCAGTATAACTAAAAGTGTTATAAATACAATGGTCATCTTAGATAAAACCTATCAGTCAAACACAACATGAAAGGTAAGAACATATTGTGTTTGACTGATAGGTTTTATCTAAGATGACCACCGTATTTTTAACACTTTTAGTTATACTGACTCATATTTGTCTCAGCTAGGTGTATTTTACTTGATGCATTTTACCATTCAGTTTTAACACCTTTTTATCCATGAAGATGGTCTATTGACCGAAACTGGTAGATTTATAAGGTTTTGAATAAACAGCCGATGCTTTTTAAAAATGCCTCATTTTATTTTATTTATTTATTTATTTATTTACTCAATCCAAGTTTTAGTGCCAAAGCCAGAGTTTTCAGGCTATTGCCCTTTCTGCTGTTTCATTCTGTCCTAATCCCATTTCGAATTTGTTGTCTTTTTTTGTGTTTTGTTTGAACTACAGCCTAAGTCTTTAGGTTGGCAGTTTTAGTGTATTACAGAGTAAATGAGTAATACGATTTAATTTTCGTGATGAGTCAACCACAGCGATTCAGTTTGGCATGAGACGTCTCCTTGTAGTAGTACACGACAAAGGGTTTCCACTCATAGAAGTTTTAAAGTGCACTAAACAGAAAATTCCGAGAAAAAGGGCATCAAAGTTAAAGCGCGACTCACACATACCTTATGAACTGTTCAGAGAGTACTATACCGCAGGAAGGCGAAATATCTCAGGACGTAGCATCACTGAGTATTATGTGTATTTTGAGAATTTGGTCCTAACTGCAGGAAAGGTTTTTATTTTTACTATTTGTTTTAAAAGTGAAAACCAATTTAAAATAAAATTAACGATATAAAATATTATCAGTTATATCAATAAGGACGTAATTTCATTTATGATATAACGGTTGTAGCTAATGAAAATTTTAATTTCAATGTTGTGTTTTTAAAATGTTAAATAACTCCAAATGCATTTTACAACTAATGGAGGTAGATTAAAGAGTTCAAAATGTTGTCATTACAATTTTATTATAAAATTAGTCGATATTGTAAGCTGTGGAAAGATTGTAAATAATCGTTGTAAATTCGAGTAACCGGTTTCTTCATGGAAAGGAAAGTATATCTGTTTCTCTGTTGTATGTATACAAAAAAGGCAGACGACGAGGAGGAGTCAAATAAATAATACAAAGTGTCTCTTGAACGTATGTTAGAACCTGGGAGGCAAACACCGTACCATCTGAGCTATTCGACCGTCCTACACTACACTTTTCAATGGCAAGTTCAAAACGTTCAAATTATTGTAAGTCTATGCGTCTTTTTCGGTTACCAGTGCGTAGGCTTAGAAACTAAGGGCAACCCTCACACCCCTGCCCGAGGAAGGACTTGAACCTTCGTCGCGAGCAGCCACGCGCTCCACAGCGAGGTGCCATAGTGCGCTCGACGACTGCACCGCTGCTCAATGAGTAGTCTCTTAGTTAAATATGTGCTGTCCTTAAAACTTTAGTGCCCTTTTTCCTTGCAATTTCCTGCACAGTACGATTTAAGACTTCCGTGAGTGGACACCCTTGAGGTATCCTACTATCCTGCAAAGTCCCACCCCGAACTGAATTTCCGACATCGGTAGCTCTCCTTGTTAGTTACAGCTGGCTAAAAACCATTTTATCTTCTCTCATTTAACTGAAACTGCGGACCTCGTTCCATTTTGCCACTTCCATGCCTGATCTTCTCTAAAGTTCGCCCCTGTCACCACGAAAGACTGATTCAGAGACAAATTGTCACTGGCTGTTCTACAGTGTGTAAACTGATAGAGAGAGGCGAGCGGGGCAGACAAGCCACGCCTAGCCGGCCGCGGTGGCCGAGGGGACTGAGGCGCTCCAGTCACGGTCTGCACGGCCACTACGGCCGGGGATTCGGGCATGGATATTTGTGCCGTCCTTAGTATAAGGTAGTTGATAGGTAGTTTATAAGTTTAGGGACTGATGACCCCGTAGTTAAGTCCCATAAGCTTAACAAACATTTGAACATTTGAAGCCACACCTACGTCTTGCAGTGCTGACACCACAAACTACGCGGTATGCTTCCGCGAAAGTACGGGTGGCGCACTTCGCTTTAAATGTTGATCATAAATGAAACAAAACAGCATACTCACGAGAATGATTGATAACGAAACCAACTACAGAACTCAACTAAGTTACGTGTCAGACAAAACGGAACACTCAGAACACTGGTATGCAAACAATAAGAAAGCAGACGTCTATTGTTGCCTTTCACAGCACTTTCAGTCAGTAATGTTGGCTGCAGCATCGAAACAAAACTGCCGGCCGAAGCCGCCCGACGTCTGCCGATTCAGGGCTAGGGAGAGGCCTGCCATCTCACAGTTAACACACTGTACACACCGCACGCAAATTAAAATTATAAATTAAAATCGTGAAAGTGTAGCGTTACTAGTGCTCCGACAGCCAGTCACTGAGGCACTGTGTCCTGTCAGGCTCTCAGTTGTTAGCGACCATTCTGAAACCGCCAAAAACGTGACTGGCCAGTCGAGGACTACTCCGCTGTGATGAGAGGCGCGGCACCCTGTAAGCCTCAAAGCGACAAGTCGGACGCTCTTCTGGCCAGAGCAGTTGGCGCGAGCTGTTGGCCAGAAGGCGGAGCGTCGTGGGTTGATAAAGTGGGGACCACCTCCTGGGGCTTTAGAAGAGTAGACTGCCGCGTGGCTCCCAGGAGGCAGAGGCGACGGGCGCGGGCGCGGGCGGCGCTAGATTGCCGCGAGACTCCCACAGGAGGCGGCAGCGACTACCAGCCGGAGACCGCTCCACACAGGTGCAAGCCTTACGTGATCCCCGGTCCATTGGGTATCCAACCGTCACCACCACTTGCTAACGCTGCAACTGCACGCTAACAAACTCTTTCCGCATTCCGGTTTATTCCGAATGTGACATAAAATTACTAATGACGTATGCGCCCGTTTTCAGTTTTAGTTATTAAACAGTGATATAAGGGACGCTTTACAAATACAGAGGCAGCAGGTGGCGATGCGGCTGTTATTTAAGCGTTTCTAACTCGCCATCGTCAGAATCTAAAACCTGCTCAGCAGGGTCGTGACATTATGCAGTTGTATGAAACTTTACTCCAGATTTTAGATTCTGACGATGACAAATTCGAAACCCGTAAATAAATAACAGCGACTAGAAAAGGTCCCAGGTTCGAGTCCTGGTTCAGGCACACAATTTTAATGTGCCAGGAAGTTTCGTAACAGCGCACACTCCGCTGCAGAGTGAAAAGTTTCATTCAGGAAATTAATTGGTCTTTATATGCCACGTACATTATCAGTGAATTAACAGAATTGATATATGTTTTCACAAAGACTGTAATCGAGTAGCATGGGTATGACTATTCTACAGTTACAACATCGCCAACGAAATTGATCTACACATTATCTGTAGTGATTATATGTTGAGCTAGTGAAAGTACGTACCTACATTGTGGCCTGTGCCCACCTAACTAAACCCACTGAAAGCGCCCCTGGCACTACGCAGGTAGTGGATTTCACTGCAGCTTACCAACATGTTATCAGGAATGCAATCTATGTACTAACTAAAACTAATCGACTATACTAGAAAACTTTGTCTACAGTCAAGTCCGGTTGCGCTCCCAGCCTCCTGCGAACCATGCAAGACTAGCACTCCTGGAAGCACTCCGCTGCAGAGTGAAGTTTCATTCTGGAAACATCCCCTAGGCTGTGGCTAAGCCATGTCTCCACCATATCCTTTCTTCCAGGAGTGCTAGTCTTGCAAGGGTTCGCAGGAGAGCTTCTGTGAAGTTTGGAAAGTAGGAGGCGAGGTACTGGCGGAAGTAAAGTTGTGAGGCGGCATTGTGAGTCGTGTGTCGGGATAGCACAGTCGGTAGTGCGCTTGCCCGCGAAAGGCAAAGGTCCCATGTTCGAGTCCCGGTTCCGGCACACAATTTTAATCTTCTAGGAAGTTTCATATCAGCGCACACTCCGCTGCAAAGTTTCATACCATTTTTGTCAGTTGACAGTAGGCTTCTGTGTTGTTACATGGACGCTAGTGGCTGAGCGGGTGGCGGCCGTGTAGCGGCAGCTAATAAGCGGTAATGGCTGAGTGATGCAGACCATAACTCACGGGGAGTGCGCGGCTTGTCGCGCGTGTATCACGCGGCCGGCTTAGCGGACGTGACCGGCGTGCCAGCGCCCGCCGCTACCTGCCGGCTTATGCGCCCCTGTCCCGTGTAAACCCCACACGCACAGCTTACCGCCGCACAACTCGCCACAAGCAGCCACTAAAAATTCACACCCACTGCCGCACGTGCAATATCTTTCCGGACTAATTTTAGGATAACTTCTTTGGGGAAAAGCCGTTGTCGTATGTTATTTTGTGGCTAACTCTATGCTAGTTCAACCGAAGCACACTGGTGGGCACGTAAAATGTAATTCCCTGAAGGAAGCACCCGAATAAGCTGAAATTTGCTGTTCCTTACTTACATAAAACATTTAGGGGAAAATCTAAGTAGCGCTCTTAGATTGTTTGCAGATGACGCCGTCATTTACCGTTTGTATAGCTTATGGGACTCAACTACGGGGTCATCAGTCCCTAAACTTACAAACTACTTATGAACTAGCTAACACTAAGGACGGCACAAATATCCATGCCCGAGGGGGGGGGGGATTCGAACCCACGACCGTAGTGGCCGTGCAGACCGTGGCTGGCGCGTCGCAGTCCCCTCGGCCACCGCGGCCGACGATGACGCCGTCATTTACCGTCTAGTAAAATCATCTGAATATCAAAACCAACTGTACAACGATCTGAATAAGATATCAGTATAGTGTAAAAATTGGCAATTGACTCTAAATAATGAGAAGTGTGTAGTCGTCCACATGAGTACGAAAAGAAATCCGTTAAACTTTGTTTACAAGATAAATCAATCAAAAGTGAAGGCCGTATACTCCACAAAATACCTAGGAATTACTATTACTCAGTGGCGTAGCTATCATAGGGCTAGGCGGGGCAGTGCCCCGGGGCCCCCGAGATCAAGGGGCCCCTCGACCTTCGTGACCAAAGTTCGGAAAAAGTCACAGTAGAGCGTCGTTTTTTTTTTTTTTTTTTTTTTTTTTTTTATTTATTTATTTTTGTACCTTCCCACCCTACCGTCCATCAATTCCCCCTCCCGTCAAACTAAGCTTCCCACAGTAGCCGCACTGGGCCACAGGGTGACGGAACATTGCTTCTAGTGGGGCCTGCTGACAGGCCAAGCCGACAGTCGCTTGAGTACAACAATCGGCACACTCCAGTCGGCACAAGCAGCTGCAGCATCACAGCTGTTCACAGCAACAGCTGCGCCTTCCAAGTGTTGCGGCGTGCCGCTCGGCGCAATGTGAAGGCTCGCGCGACTCCAAATACTCTATAAATACATTTACTGTACAGTACTTTTTATTGGCAAGTAGAAGTGTACAGTTCGATTATACGAATAATCGGTTTTACGAACATCCATATCCCCCAATTACACTTCGGATAATCGACGTTCTCCTGTATATAATATTTTAGCTGAATGAAGGATTTTCGACTTTAACGTTTTGAACACTGCCAACAAACTTCAAACGCACGAAGTGAAATCCAAAAATTATACCCATCTCAGAACATAAACATAAAAAGGTATTGATTGTCCGCTAAGACGTGCACCCTGCCATCTACTGAATTACTAGCATTGTGTGACAATATTGTTCATGGTTTGATTCGCGGCAGGGGGCCATATTTTCGTGGTTGACGAAAACTTCGTTGTTCATTTTTACTAGCTTCTGCCTGCGACTTCATTCACATAGTATGGAGCAACTTCGAAAACTATTCCATGGTCGTTTTATCTGTAAGTCCTACCCAGGTCCAACTCTATCCCTCTCCAAAATTTCATCTAAATCCACCCAGTAGTTTCTGCTTGAAGGCATAATTAACTTTCACAGTTATAATTATATTAGAGAGTACGATTAAATATTATCTGCTGCGTGACACACAGTAATTTACTTAAGAGTATTTAGGTTTGCCTCATTATGTCTTCCAGTAAGCGGTAAGGACCTGATGAAGTAGTATTGCATCTGTATAGTTCATAGGAGCCGATTACGGGTATGCTCGGTCGCTCGAGCATACCCCAAAATTTGAGTGGGTATGCTCGGAAAATTTTGGTATTATTTTTTTCTTTACGTTATATTTCTTGATTGAAATTAAATTCGACTCATTTCATTGATGGGCGGCTGGCGTTTCTAATACACTGCTGTAAAAACATTATCAAACAACAGGTAATTGAATTCGTAGGCATTAAAATTCATGTTGACATGTGAGTGAAGAGATCATTTTCTAAATAGTCCGAATGTTAAGGGAATGCTGCTTGTAAGTTCAATATCGTAAACTGAAGGCGGTAACCTTTAATTGTTGTATTAAATAACAAGAAATGAAGTGGGTTTGGTACAATACGATGAAAATTTGTATACAACTAATGTAACGTTTATGTATTCTCTTAGAAGTCAATTGTCTTCAAGGAATCGTGTTAGTGTTAAGTCGTGACATTTTTCATCCTGTTTACTGAATTGGTGTATGATGTAAGAATGGGTTGTAAATCTATTGGTATCGACAGACATGGTATGACAGCAGAAGTGGTTATGGACTATTTTCGTAATACTGAATAGAAAATAAATCTGCATAAGAAAGAAGGCAGGAAGACCATCCGATGTTAGTTTTTGCGATAATGAATACAGTATTCACAATACAGGCACATCATTATCTGATATGCATGTCTAAGAAGATGAAAACTCTGAAAATGATTTCTGGATTTTTTTATTTTTTTTTAAATACCTGCCGGGGCTACAGGCCGGCAACCACCTCCCTCCTATGGGAAACGCCACTCAGCATACCCCAAGAAGTCGGCGCCTGTGGTATAGTTTTAGTTCAGAGAGGGGCCCCAACGTCATTTTTGCCCCGGGGCCCTTGGTGTAGTAGCTACGCCACTGCTATTACTTCAGGCTTAAACTGGAAAGAACACGTAGATAATGTCGTGGGAAAGGCGAACCAGAGACTGCGTTTTATTGGCAGAACCCTTAAAACATGCAACAGAACTACAAAAGAAACTGCATACACTACACTTGTGCGTCCATTGTTGGAGTATTGCTGCCCAGTGTGGGATCCTTATCAGGTTTGACGGAGGACATCGAAAGAGTCCAGAGAAGGGCAGCTCGTTTCGTATTGTCACGATACAGGCGAGACAGCATTACGGAAATGATACAGGATCTGGGATGGGAATCATTACAACAACGACGCTTATCGCTGTGGCATGGGGTACTTACGAAACACAAATCGCCAACAAACTCCTTCGAATGCGAAAATATATTGTTGACTCCCACTTCCATAGGTAGAAATGATCATCAGAATAAAATCCCAGATATCAAAGCTCGAACAGAGAGAGGTTTGTCGCCATTAACGATCACTGCTGAGATTTTATTCCGCTATGGGAGAGCTTCGGCAACATTCATACGTATTATCTAGGGGAACATGAGACAGAAGTGAAGTCCTCTGGTGTAGGGAGACGCCTTTTATAGCGTCCGTGCAATCGTGGTATCTACAAGGCCGCTGTGTCTTAGTGCTTAAAGTCCTTGTCTAGTAAGTACAAGGTCCTGGGTTCGAATCGCGGCTGTGGCACAAATTTTAATTCAATGTCGCTCATTCAGTTCAATAACTTTGATATATCTAGACAAGATATGTTTTTGGACATTGATTTATGATACGTATTTACAGTTGATACCATTTTACGATATCAGGTACAAACTAATTCACATGAAAACGCTCGCCCACAAGCAGTATCGTGAAACAATTCCTGGGAAAAAATGGTGTGATGAAACTTGAACTTGTATCATACTCGATTGGAATCTGCTTCTGTCGTTAATAACCCGTAATTATGCTCCAAGGAGGACTGGTGACTCATTCTTAAAACGGCAGTTCGTGTAACCACTAGCCAGAGTGAGGATATTTTCAGGTAGGCTAACCAATGATATCGAGAAATTATAGTTTGCTTTTATTGCTGTATTTAAAAATATTCTCCTTGAGTTCGCTGAAAGAGGTGAACGAATAAATCATTATTTTAGTTCCGCCTTCTTCCGGAATACATAGTACATCACGTGCGGCTTTTTACCAATGTGGGATTAAATTGTGAACCACAAAACGTGTCTTCTTCTACAGTTCAATCACTGATCACTTAAAATTAGCTGTCAATAAAGTTTCTCTCATTGCTGCCATTAACTTTTGGTGGCCTCATAAACACGGCCCCACGTTATAATATTCTCAAACGTCATCTAGCAAGTAATCTTAATGGGACTATAATCGATGATTCTGGATCGACTGGCCGGGAGTATAACATCCTCTGCAACACCAGATCAACTTTGGCAATATCCGGAAGCAGTAAGCCGACCGCGGTGGCCGAGGGGACTGAGGCGCTCCAGTCACGGTCTGCACGACCACTACGGTCAGGGGTTCGAATCCCCCCTCGGGCATGGATATTTGTGCCGTCCTTAGGATAAGCTAGTTGATAAGTAGTTTGTAAGTTTAGGGACTGATGACCCCGTAGTTAAGTCCCATAAACTTTACAAACAATTGAACATTTGGAAGCAGTAATGACAGCTCTACGCCATCAACACATCCGGATCCTCGTTGGCACAATATCGAGCCTTGTAACAGCCGTATAGCCAACTATGAAGGCAACATTCACTACGGATTTCATCATATTTCTCACTTTACAGTGGCCAGTATTATCACTCACGTGATATTTGTACAGCGGTTTATCTCGTTAATAAATTTCACTGTAATATCACTGGTCCTTCTTGACGTTGCATTTTCGATGGCCAGAAGTGTATTTATGTCAGCGCAGCGACACTCGTTAGAAGCTAGTCCTCGCAGTACTGTTCACAGTCCTTGCGGTCTAGGGGCTGCAAAATTGTTGTAATTATTCCACCGCAGAGCCGCAGCGATAACAGGTGCGGCACGGAGATTCATCTAGCAGCGCGACGGAACGGCCCCACCAAGGCGGCAAACGCAATTAAAGTTTCATTTGCAGTTTCATAAAGTATCGCGCGCGGCTAATTCCATTTGTTTGCGTCGGTGGTCCGGGATCTGCGTGGAGAACGTACCTACCTGCCCGCGGCCGTGTTGCGCTGGTTGCCTGCCTGCCCCTGCTGCGCTTTTGATCAGCCAACGCCGCGGGCTGCGCGACGCCAAACCCAGCACCCTGTCGTGCACTCATTATCTGGAAAAACGAAACACGTTGAAACACTAGAGATTGCGAGTTTATGTTCACGGTACACGTACATTACCACGAGGGCTCTTCGATAAAAATGATTTTTTGGGACAACATACATTTACATACATTTACTCATTTGTTGAAAACAGTAGACTGGCAGGACGGGATTAAAATAGGTCAAAACAAAATAAGCAGTCTCGCATATGCGGATGACTTAGTTGTAATGGCAGATTCGATTGAAAAGTTGCAAACTAATATTTCGGAGCTCGATCAGAGGTGTAAGGATTATGAAATGAAGATCAGCATCTCCAAAACAAAAGTAATGTCTGTGGGAAAGAGATTTAAGCGGATTGAGTGTCAAATAGGAGGAACAAAGAGCAGTAACTGGAGAACCTTGTCCACCTTCCTTTGAAACTGATTGTCTCCCATCTCTAAACATTTTAAACCACCTTCGAGCTGTGCTGTAGGGAAGAACAAACTCTGGAAATACCGCCTATAACACTGTATAGGCCTCAGTTGAATATTTATTGAGACTAAAGCAGAATTTCAAAGCCGTGTATTGTTCCCCGCTTGTTACTAGTATTGTAGCGGTAGAAGATAACATTTCTGAAGTTGCCTGCCTCCCACAGGCCGGAACTTGCAGTCCCAAGAATGAAACTACTACGGCGTGATTGTTTCACATTGAGCAAACAGAATATCATAAGATTAACTTTAGCGTGGGAAATTACGACTGAAAAGAAATTATGACCATTCTGCATTCTCGTATGTTAGCTTCTCAGTCACTTCCTTTCAGCACGTGTCCCGTTGTCCAGCAGATACATCGTTCGCCATGGGCTCTGATAATCTGTTCCGTAAGTGATGGCGTCGACAACTACAAGGAGCAAGTGATGACCTCTGATCTAGCCATCCACGCTGCACCTGGTTGAAAAGTTCATCTGTCGTGGTTGGCGTTTGGTCTCAGCGCTGCACACGTCATTTTACTTTACCCCACACATTTCGACTGGCGACGTGTCTTGTCGTCTGGCGGCCGGACAAAAGGCTGGCATCGTGTGACACCTAGAATACACGTGTTTGTGCAGCAACTTGCGGCCATGCAACGTCTGCAGTGACTGTACCGCAGTTCGCCATTGGCACCCTATTTTTTACTGTGTTACACTATGTAATGAAAAGTATCCGGACAACCCCCCCCCCCCCAAATAAAAATATATATATGTTTCTCATATTAAGCTGCATTGTGCTGCCACCTTGTGTCAGAAGTCTGTACGAGAGATTTCCACTTTCATAAACATCCCTAGGTCCAGTGTTTATAATGTGACTATGTGGAAACGTGTAGGGACGCGTACAGTTCGAAAGCGTAGAGGCTGGTCTCGTCTGTCTTCTGACGGAGACCGCCCGCAGTTAGGGTATACTGCAAGGAAACCTAAAGAAAATTCGCGTTACTTGCGAATATACGCCACTGTACGAGTCTCGGACGGCCTTCGAAATAAAGAAGGAAACAAATGACGACTGCGCGGCAGCAGAGCGTAGCGTGGTGGCTGGCGCCTTGCTGCTCGTCGAGCGACGGCTAATCCGCTTCATATTTACATACCAATTACGCCGCGCTCAATGCGATATTAATGGCTTTAGTGCCGTCATGTTTGTGCGTAAACAAAGCCGTATCGTCGGCCGGATAATCAGATCGGCGCGACTGGAGGCGAAAGTGCAGCTAGCTGCGCGGATTGCATTCCGGCGCGCCGGTCAAAGTGTTGGCCCCCGGCGCGGCGCCATCCCTGCCACTGGCCGGTCCACATCTCGCCGGTGACGTCACGCGGCCGCTGACACCCAGGGGCGAACCGCCCCGCGGACCACACCTGCCGCTCCGCTCCACCGAACCGCTGGTCAGCTCACGTCAACTGTCGCGTTAGACTGCGTCGCGACTGGGGACTGCTCCGCGAGATAAAGGTAAATTCTGTTTATTTCTCAAACAGAGGGAGTAAATTCGAAACATCCGTGGAAATGACTGAAACAAAAAAATGTTCAAATGTTTGTATAGTCTATGGGGCTTAACTACGGAGTCATCAGTCCATAAACTTACAAACTACTTATCAACTAGCTAATCCTAAGGATGGCACAAATATCCATGCCCGAGGGGGGATTGGAACCCCCGACCGTAGTAGCCGTGCAGACCGTGACTGGAGCGCCTCAGTCCCCTCGTCCACCGCGGACGGCAATGACTGAAACCTTTGGCATAAAAACTGAGCTACAGCAGGTATACCCACTCACCTTTTTCACCGAAAATATCTCTGAGACTAGTATTTATATTGAAAGATGGCTTTCACGGTCAAGAAAGTACAGCACAGACTTATCAATATAAGAACTGTGACACAGTGTAAAACGTAAACAAATAGTCTAACTCAAAATTGTGTGTGGTGTGTGTGTGTGGTTTTTTTAAAAATGGATACGGCATATTATTTCTTATGCTATAAGTACATCAAAATTTAGTCAAAGAATGACGTTGGTTGCATCGCAATAAGTCATTTACAACTCAAGAAATTGAGAAGCGAAGTTGACGCTTCTGGCGCGTCCCTACACTCAAGCGCGACTTACAGCTAATTATGATTTAATAAAAAGTATGTAGCATGGAAACTATGCATTCCCGAACGTAAGTTCATTTTACCCTTTTTCTTCCATTTACTCGATCAATTGCCATTCGCCGTTCTGAACGACATAGAGTTCCGTACGTCCGCCTACACTGACTACTGACTACACCATTCGTCCACCACTATTATAAGGTCATGTTACCTCAACATAATCACGATTGTTTCGAGTTTAACGTTCTATCCAGGTAAAGGAACGACGATTGTCTGGCTGAACACAAAATTTTGACTCAGCTACTAACAGATTCCGGCGCCATTCTCTACGACTCCTGATATTCCTCCAGGGCTAAACGGTATAGCGGTTTGAACGACACACACATATACGCCTCCACGAGTAGAAGTCACATTCCCCAAGGCGATTTCTGACTGCTTGATATTGTACGTCCTATTGCTGCCTCCTGTCCCAATGAGCTGTTAACCAGAGACAACGTCATCTCTTGCTGTAGTTACCCGTGGACGACCTTGGCCTTACCGACTTTCAGCGGTTCCTGTTGTCGGAAATCGCGTCATGGAAATTACACTTTGGGACACTCCAATAGTTGCAGCCACTTCCCTCTGTGTCTGTCCCGGTTCCAACCTTCTTATGGCTCTCCATGCTATTGCATCTCTTGTTGCAGTGCACTAGTTGCTCACAGCACTGAAGCCAACGGCTTCTTAAGGAATGGCAATTCATTCTTCACGGAGTGCTGCAGCGAGGAGAGGTATTGCTGTGGTCAGTAAGAGCTGCTACTAAATATCCCAAAAGGTGTTCTATAGAATTCAAATCAAGACTCAGTGCAGGGCAGTCCATTACAGGGATGTTACTGTCGTGTAACCACTCCGACATATGCCATGGATTATGAACAGGTGCTCGATCGTGTTCAAAGATGCGATCGTCATCCCCGAATTGCTCTTCATCAGTGAGAATCAAGAAGGTGCTTAACACATCAATTTAGGCCTGTGCTGTGACAGTGGAACGCGAAACAACAAGCCCTCTCCATGAAAAACTCGACCACACCGTAACACCACCACCTCCGAATTGTACTTTTTGCACTACACACGCTGGCAGATGACGTCTACAAGTCGCTATACGCACATCCTGCCATCCGATCGCCATATTGTGCCTACCTTGAATCATCACATATATATCTCGAATTTCGGGTAGCCATAGCCAATTTTTTTCATTTTTAGACCAAATCAGCTTCGACTGAAGTTAGCTTTAATTAAAAAGCACTACCGGTTTCGTGTCCTGTAGACGCATCATCAGGTGCTTAAAATTCCTTAGAAAAACATGTCTGCCATTTAGCCTTTCCCAGCGTTCACGTAAAATTTAAAACAATTGAAAGCTTCCTAACTTTACGTCCTCGTTAAAAAATATAAAACTTGAACGCAGTTGCGTTGATAGCGTAAACGCAAATCAACACCAATCTCCTCTACAGCAACTTTCTCTTATTACCACTATCTCGGTTGCTGTAATGTTGTTGTCTCCACTCCGTAGAAGAGACAAAGACGTCTAACCATTGGAGTTCATTCTGCTGGTGACAACAGAACCTAGCTAACTGATCCTGTAATTGTTTTGACCGCGGTAGTTACGGAGGTGCTGCACTTGCGATGCAGCTCCATTCGCGGACAGCTGGGGTCGGGAAGTACGTAAAAGGTAAATGACGTCAGCTGCATTGTGGCGTCGCGCTGTGAGACGCGTCGGTGGCGGACGTTAATTTTTGAGCGTCGACCGACGCCTGCTATTATACGCGCCACTTGGGCCGTGCCTACTGCAGCTGAAATATTTAAATGAGCCGCGCTGGGATACGCACGCACGCAACGGATCGGGGGTAGTGGGAAGGGACCGAAAAAAAAGAAAACAATGTATTTCGGTTTTTTTCCTCCGTGTGCAAATAGGACGGCGGGGTTTTTGTTAAGCAAATGTTTCCACGGCTGCGAGCTCTCGTAGGTTATCATCCACCGGCACCCGCGATGCGTTTCTCGTACAATGCGAGAAGGGGAAAAAAAATAGAGTAGGCTGTGGCGCCTTCCGGAAGCTCAAGCTGCTAATGTTTGTGTTTCCCTTCAAGCAGATGGCAGGAGCCACTCATTAGACAAATTATTCTCCCGACCCTGCCCGTCGTCGCGTTGTTGACAAAAGTAGCCTGAACCGATGTTTGCGGCAGAAACAAGATTAGTCCATTATAACTAATGGAATTGTAGCTGAATACGGAGTTGGAAGGGAAAGTCGACGAATAAAAAAAGTTGAAAAAATTAGAGTGATAATTCATTCTGTAAATTGCGGTTATAAACAAGGATGAAAAATGAAATGATCGTGTGGCTTCCATCGGCTGGCGTATCTTCATCGGCATTACGCCGCCTGTTGCAAGTCTTTTAGCTAACAGTATTTCTGCCACTGGTGTGTCAACAATTATGGCGTCGAACACGCTTCTCCCCTAGCTCAGCGACTCTGCTTCTATTATTTTCTGCTAGATCGGTTATTTTAGGCCATGGGATCGCGTGTATTCTAAGTTGAGCGATTATTCCTGTCTCATTTATTTATTTATTTATTTATTTTTATTTATTTATTTATTTTTTTCTTATTGAGACCGCTGAACTGCCACGCCCGCTCCACTGAGCTACGGAGGCAGATTTGACCAAGGATAACGAAAACGAAAAAGAATATTAGTAATAACGTTAAACGTCTTGGATGACGCTCAAATTTAAGTACTTGAACAGCGAATATTCCACCGCAGTGAGAATGCTACACGCGGTACCATTCGCCTGCGGAGTCTGGATGTTCATCTACATGGGATACTCTGCAAATCACATTTAAGTGCCTGACAGAGGGTTCATAGAACCGCCTTTGTACTAGTTATTCTCCATCCCATTCTCGAATAGCGCGTGGGAAGAAAGAACACCTGAATCTCATTTTCAAATTTTTACTTAGATGTGAGTTAACAGCAGTAACATACTTTTAAAAAAAGCATTCTCAACCATCAGCTGTTTATTGTATTTATAACTTTTACCGGTTTCCGAGATTATCCATCATCACAAGAGTCTGTTAAAAAGTTTTGTAATCATGAATTATAGACAAGTTACAATGAAATATGACATAACCTGCCGGGCGAGGTGGCCGAGGGGACTGAGGCGCTCCAGTCACGGTATGCACGGCCACTACGGTCCGGGGTTCGAATCCTCTCTCGGGCATGGATATTTGTGCCGTCCTTAGGATAAGCTAGTTGATAAGTAGTTTGTAAGTTTAGGGACTGATGACCCCGTAGTTAAGTCCCATTAGCTTAACAAACATTTTAACATTTTTTTTTTTTGACATAACCCAGTAGTGTCATCTACAAGATACTTACAAAATTAAACAGACTGATTACATTGGTGCATTTTCTGCCACCATATCTATATCAAACGATAAAAAACGGAAAGTGTCAGTAGACGTTAGCTCTTGTTGATGAATAAAACAATACCATGTTGCATTATTCTTAGACCGTGGGTCTAAGACCCTTTGCGATGCAATTGGATGGTACTTGCAGAGTGTTGATGTAAATGTAGATGGAACTAACTCGGGTCCTGCGCCGGTAGTGAGTGACGCTGTCGACTGAGAAGAGAGGAGCGTTGTGGCCACTAGACGTACTGCCTGGCTTTGTCGTTCGTGTGTTGCCGCTGGTCTGTCGTGAGTGACACTAGTGCGCACTTAGTTGGCCTGTAGGGACGAGGTGTCGCTAGGGCGGAGCAGCAGCGTCGCCGGCAGAGACGAGTGCCGCGCGTGCAGGAATTCGCCGCTAATGCGTGGCGCGCGCAGTGCGGGCGTAACGCGAGACGGCTCATTCAGCGCCCAACACAGCGCCCCCACATATGCGACGCCCCGCTGTCCCACCCCACAAGCCGTGCGTGCCTGCGTGCAAGCCCGCCTCCGCAGCAGCCGTGCCCAGACAAGCGAGCGCGAGGGCCCGACGCGCTCCAGAGAACGCCCTCCAGCAACAACTACACTGCTCTCTCTCCCCCCTCCCTCCCCCCTCTCTCTCTCTCTCTCTCTCCCCCCCCCCCCACACACACACACACACATTGCTGCCGTACACTGTGTCGGACACGGACGTCTCTTCTACATCTATATCTACATAAACGGTTTGCGAGAAAATCTGCGTGCCGCGGTGGCCGAGCGGTCTGCGGCGCGCCAGTCACGGTCTGCACGACCACTGCGGTCGGGAGTTCGAATCCCCCCTCGGGCAAGGATATATGTGCCGTCCTTAGTCTTAGCTAGTTCATAAGCAGTTTGCAAGTTTAGGGACTGATGACCCCGTACTTAAGCCCCATAAGGGCTACAAACATTTGAACATTTTAGGTTGTTTGCAGATGACGCCGTCATTTACCATCTAGTAAAATGATCTGAAGATCAAAACCAACTGCAGAACAAAATGTTCAAATCTTCAAATGTTTATAAATCTATCGGACCAAACTGCGTGGTCATTAGTCCGTAGCTTACAAACTACTTAAACTAAGGTAAACTAACCTAAGGACAAACACACACACCCATGCCCTAGGGAGGACTCGAACCTCCACGGTGAGCAACCTTGCACACCGAAGCGAGACGCTTTAGACCGCTCGGCTACTCCACCGCAGCGACTGCAGAACGATCTAAATACGATATTAGTATGGTGTAAAAATTGGCAGTTGACTCTAAATAATGAGAAGTGTGAAATCGTCCACATGAGTACACTTGGTTTACAAGACAAATCAGTCAAAAGTGAAGGTCGTAAATACCTAGGAACTGCTATTACTTCAGACATAAACTGGAAACAACACGTAGATAATGTCGTGGGAAAGGGGAACCAGAGACTGCGTTTTATTGGCAGAACCCTTAAAAGAAACTGCCTACACTATGCTTGTCCATCCTTTTTTGGGGTATTGCTGCCCAGTGTGGGATCCTTATCACGTCGGTTTCATGGAGGATATCGAATGAGTCCAAAGAAGAGCAGCTCGTTTCGTATTGTCACGATACAGGGGAGACAGTGTTACGGAAATGATACACGATCTGGGATGAGAATCGTTACAACAACGGCGCTTACGGCTGCGGCGTGGGCTACTTACGAAACTTCAATCGCCAACATTCCCCTCCTAATAACAATATATATTGTTGACTCCCACTTATATAGGTAGAAATGATCATCAGAATAAAATACGAGAAATCAGAGCTCGAACGGAGAGATTCAGGTGTTCTTTCTTCCCACGCGCTTTTCGAGAATGGAATGGAGGATAAATAGTATAAAGGCGGTTCGATGAACCCTCTGCCAGGCACTTAATTATGTTTTGCAGAGTATCCCATGTAGATGTAGATGAACATCTAGACTCCGCAACCCACACCATGGTCTGTGGCGAATGGTACCGCGTGTAGCATTCTCACTTCCTCTAATCCACTCGCCTATGGTTCGAGGAATAATTAAAAAAATAAAATTACCGTAATGCCTCCGTGTGTGCTCTAATCTCTCTAAGTTTATCCCTGTGTACATTTCATTCCATTCCATGATGGGGGCGGTGGCTGGTGCAGCAACAGTGGTGAATAATTAAATAATTCGCAGCCTCTGTTGCAATATTCTTTATTATATCCAACAACGCGTTTCGCACTGTTAGCGCATCATCAGACTGGAAACAGACGAATATGTTATTACAGTCTGTGTACCTGGCTGGCAGTGAATCTAATATGGCTGATATGAGTAAATTTTGAAAAGTCAGAACTTACTTGGGCGGAGATGGAGCCGCAGAACTATTTAAAGCTGTGATGGCAGTAGCTTAACGATTTTTGTTCTGTCATTGGGCCCTTACAAAGGTCGTCTGCAACAGGTGGTAACCGTTCTCCGGGAGTGACTGTTAGTATTGTGCATTAGCTGGCTGGCGAGCTGTTAATCTGACCGATCCCAAGCTTTTTTATTTTTAAATTTTTTTAATTCAACCCCTTGTTGCGATTTATTAGCTTTTACGCTTCTTTTTTTCCAGACACACATTATCTTCTGCATATCTGCGGAAACATACATATAAATTTTGTAGCAAACCTAAAAAATCCGGACCATTCTATATACGTCGATTAACCTAGTCCTATCGTCTGTGTGTCAAACATTACAGGTGAATAGTATATACTGGTGAGTCTCGCAACATGCTTCCTGTAATCGACGCATACTGTTTCATGAGGGCAGCGTATGTCACTGCATCATACTCACCTGCGACCTATGGCATTTCCTTTTGTCATTAACTGTGACGTTGAAATTTGCTCAAATGGGTTTTGATATGGCTTTTGAACGTAAAGAAGTTATAAAGCTGAGTTGTGACTGTCATTAATATTTCATCCAGTTTCACGATCAACCGCAAATTCAAATACCACCATGAACTCATTTGTTCAGTATGTACCAAATATGGGGCACGCTCCACCGAGCAAAGGCTATTGCGCCTGTACGCTAGAGAGCTGCAGACCCGCAAGTGTCAGCGGTCCTGCGGGTTGCATAACAGACCGCCCGCAGGAGCCACACTTCAGACGACAAGTGGCGACGTTCTTCACACAAACACACACACACACACACACACACACACACACAGAGAGAGAGAACTTCCATCTAATAGATTGTTTGATATTTACATTCTGTTGCTGTTATTGCGCTGTTTCAAGAATCGTTACACACTTCTCTTCACGGCAATCTGTCCTGGGCAGTGATAATTTCTGCCGTATTCTCGCTGTGCAATCTACAATACCCTTTCCCACGCTTTCACAATCCTATAGATGTGTCCTACCTGTTTAACCCACGTTTACTTCACGTTGTGTCGTAAGCATGAATTCTTCCAAATTTTATTCGATACTAGATCTGTCCATGTAGTTTACGGCATTTTTCGTAGGAACACGTATCAGATCTTCCATTCTTTCCACTGGAGCTTTCTTTCACGAAATTTTTCCGTTGTCGTAGAATGAATATTCAAATGTTTGTAAACCTAAGGGAGCTGAGGGACCTGAGGTCATCGGTCCCTAGACTTTTTGTAACCCTTTATTTGGCAATGTTGGTCTCAAACAACATCAAAATTGCGCATGGTTTTCTGAAACGTGTTTCAAGTTTCATCCTTGGATGGGTAAAAGTGATTGAAACTAATATTTAAGCTCTTCAATAAGGTGATGTTTCGTTGTCTTTTGCGTAAAGTTTAGCAATAAACTGAATCTTTAGCAGATACTTCAAGCATAAGTTACGAAGCAATTATTTGACGATATTTTTCATGATACGTGGAAAGCTACTTATAAAAGCTAACGAGGAAGCCTTGGAGTTGATTTATAATGAACATTGTTGACGAGTTCTAATATGGGAGACTGAAAATGGACTTACATTTATTGGGAAGAGGAGGCCTGGTAGACCACTACAAAATCGACAATAAGTCCAAAAGAAGAACGAAACAGCATCTCCTGTACCACTCAATGATGTACGGTATGACAGATATGACAATATATTGTCATTGACGGATTACGGGCCAAAAGGAATTCGCAAGTTTTGTTTTCAGAAGTACTCGACTGTGAAATGTGGAAATCATGGGATTGTTCTGAACTTTGCACCAAAAACGACTTGTTTTCATACGTTTCACATGAAATAGTCCAAGATGCAATAATTTCTGCAGTCATAAGAACAACACTATAGTACTGATACTGGACCACCATGTACGTTTTCGGGAAATTTTACTTTAAAACCAGAAACTATGTTTTAAAAAATGTATAAATCAGTTCATTTAAGTAACATAATACCTTTTCATTAATTAAAACTTCCGGTCTAAGTCGCCGTGGTCCATCAATAAACCTTATTCCCGACGTTTCGTTGCTTACTGCGGGCGACATCTTTAAGGGTGAGTCGACGACTGCCTACTAGGCGCTAGAGGTCCTGCTTATATACATGGCATAGATGGCGCCACCACTTGTCACGTGCTGCCGACTATGAAACGTCGGGAGTAAGAAGTTTTATTGGTGGACCACGGCAACTTAGCCCGGAAGGTTTTAATTAATGAAGACGCCGGCCGTGAAAGCTTACATTCTATGATAATATCTTTTCTTCTCGTGATTTCTGTGTGTGCCAAATAAAAGGTTAAAATGAAACTTCCTGGCAGATTAAAATTGTGTGCCGGAACCGGGACTCGAACCTGGGACCTATGCCTTTCGCGGGCAAGCGCACTACCGACTGTGCTATCCCGACACGACTCACGATGCCGCCTCACAACTTTACTTCTGCCAGTACCTCGCCTCCTACTTTCCAAACGTCACAGAAGCTCTCCTGCGAACAAGCAAGACTAGCACTCCTGGAAGAAAGGATATGGTGGAGACATCGCTTAGCCACAGCCTAAGGCATGTTTCCAGAATGAAACCGGGACTCGAAACATCCCTTAGGCTGTGGCTAAGCCATGTCTTCACCATATCCTTTCTTCCAGGAGTGCTAGTCTTGCAAGTTTCGCAGGAGAGCTTCTGTGAAGTTTGGAAAGTAGGAGGCGAGGTACTGGCGGAAGTAAAGTTGTGAGGCGGCATCGTGAGTCGTGTCAGGATAGCACAGTCGGTAGTGCGCTTGCCCGCGAAAGGCAGATGTCCCAGGTCAATATTAGAGTGAACATAAATCTATGTATTTAAATAAAGAAAAATACTGATTGTGCGGACTAAATCAGGAACTGAATCAGCTGTTTTTCAGTCGCCATATTAAGTGGGCTAGGAAATCCGATTCAGGCTATGCCATGTAAACACGACAGCGAGAAACGGTTTACGAAAATCGGTTTTCGTCTTCCGGAAGATGTGTTGCATGTAAACGTAGTGAATGCTAATCCCAATAAGCACGAAATATGAGAATGGCTAAAATCTAAAAATATCTATTATGAACACAGTACGTTGAAGAAAGAACTTTTAGATATAGTTTAAAATCACAGAACAGCACACAAAGAATACACGATAGATAAAGTGGCGAAGAATGCAGGGAAAACTGTTCTTAGAATTCCTCCATACCACTGTGAATAAAAGTCATCGAGTTAGTGTAGGCCAGAATCAAAGGATATGTTACAGCGAAAAACAAAACGTACAAAATGCCGGAAGTTAAAGGACTTCTAGAAGAAGCAGTAAGGACAGATACTGCAGGAGATTGGAGCAAGTGCGTCCTCCGTGTGGTAGAAAAAGGTGAAATTCAAATGTGGAAATTATACTGCATTATAGAGGAGATAGAGGAGCGGTTTGTTATAAACCTCAATGAAAACCAAGTTCGACAGAGTGAATCTTGTTTCGTTGTCCATTAACATTAGTACTACTGATATTGTGATTAAAAATTAATTTTGTTTGAATGAAGCGTTTTGTTAACAACCTGAATGAAAATAAACCTTCATCAACAGAATGAACTCAGTTTCATCGTACTTTTAACATTATTGTAACTGGTTTTGAACCTTCATTGCCGTCTGTTTTTAATTTTTTATTTCGTTACATTGTTGCCCAGGTTTCTCACGGTCCGCTGTGACGTCAGCTCAGCAGCCAGCGAAAGCCAAAAATTCAAAATGTTCAAATGTTTGTTAAGCTTATGGGACTTAACTACGGGGTGATCAGTCAAATGTTCAAATGTTTGTATAGTTTATGGGACTTAACTACGGGGTCATCAGTCCCTAAACTTACAATCTACTTATGAACTACTTACGAACTAGGACGGCACAAATATCCATGCCCGAGGGGGGATTCGGACCCCCGACCGTAGTGGCCGTGCTGACCGTGACTGGAGCGCCTCAGTCACCTCGGCCACCGCGGCCGGCCAGCGAAAGCCGCCAACTGCAAAGCGTGCGCCAAGGATTTCGCACACCCCTACGTGTCTAAACACCAAATGCTTTCGCTGGAAACGAGCGCAGTCGCTCACGTGACAGTTTATATTTCAACCCAGCTATCGGTGAATAGACTATAGGTATGTCGCTTGTACCGCGTAAACCAGGAAGTGGAGCCGTCGCTGTTGATTATGTACACACGTGTACGTAACACAGTGCTAGAGTTTCGCGACTGCTTTAGACTATGATGTCACGCAGGACAACATTCCACGCTCTGCATCCCCTACCACGCTCCCATAACGCATTTTCAGAAGCTCCTGTAGTGTACTCGAACTAAGCATCTGTTGTCGCGTGACGGAACTACGAGAGAACGGCGGAGTAGTGGTTTGGGGCGGACGTCCTCTCGTTATATTGTTTTCTTCACGTCGGAGGTGGCGTACCGAAGTGTTTCGGCTTCCGGTGTGGCGGTGTTTTGCTCACAGTCGGCCACGGGGGACGCGGGCAGCCGGCGCGCCAAAGACACGGCCGAGTTATAGGGGTGCGGCGCGTTTTAACGCGGCCGCTAAGGAACTCGTAAAGGCGTTTACGAGCGGCTGCGGACTTCCGGCGCGAGCATAATCTGGCGCGCTCGCCCTCCCCTCTTTTTTGCTGTCAAAATTCGCTCCGCCCCTTTCTTTTCCCGTCTCTCCCTTTTACTGTTATTATCTGGCCGATTTGCTTTTCGGCCGCGACTGCAGCGCGCTCGGCAGGCCGCGCCCGACTTTACGGCAGCAATAAAGCTACTTGTAAACTCCCCGGCCGCCCCGCCAGCGCGCGAGTAAGTTTTGCCGTTATTGAAGCGGGATGGGAAGAAGCAGGGGCGGGGCGTTTCTTTCCGTCTCTCGGTGCGAGCGAAATTTTGTTTACCGACGCCGGCGAGACCTCAGGTTGTAACGCGCATTCGGCACTCCTTTGAGCCCCTCTTAACGAAGTTTGCATCAGAAAACGGTGCGGAGTTTGCACCTCACGGAACACTGTTCTGCTTTTAGTGCGGCGAGTCGAGGCTCTGTATCTGCGCTGCGGCTGCGGCTGCGCCAACAGTGGCGCCTTGTCTTCTGTGGCTGTCTGTATGCGCGGGAGGTGGAGGCATTCAGACACCGCTACACAGCCTCGTTTCCTTTAAACTGAGGGCGCTCCTGGCTAACTCGCGCTGACAGTTTTGCTCAGCTTCAACTTCTGCAGTGCTCGAGCAATCTGCACTCCACTAATATTGCATAATAGTGGTCGTGACTTTGAGGCACAGCTTGCGTAACGAGTCTGGCAGTGAAACAATTCATAGTTGCAAATTACCATTCTACCTCTATCACGCCATATTTCACTTTCTCTTGCCTCTTCGGCTGACGTCTCACACACAAGTCAGGTACAGTGAGAAGCTGGAAACGCCATAGTCTAAAAACCAAAGCAGTTTGTGGCAAAAATCACAATCGAAATAAACACAAGTGGTGTGTTCGATACCATGTGTAGGGAAAATCGGTATCGGAAAGCCGGCCGCGGTGGACGAGGGAACTGAGGAGCTCCAGTCACGGTCTGCACGCCCACTACGGTCGGCGGTTCGAATCCCCTCTCGGGCATGGATATTTGTGCCGTCCTTAGTATTAGTTCATAAGTAGTTTGTAACTTTACGGACTGATGACCCCGTCGTTAAGTCCTATAAGCTATTCAAACATTTTGATCTGGTATCGGAAACTTGAGCCATGTTCCTGCACATGCAGGGTCAGCTTTGTTAATCGGATTTGGAGTGTTAATAGTTACGGGGTGACCGGAACACACAACACACCCATTCCCTAGGGAGGATTCGAACCCCCGACCCAGACTGTGAATGACGCACCGCAGACCGCTCGGCCACCGATGCCCGAGGGGGTCTCGAACCCCCGAGGGCGAACGTCCGCGCGCACTACAGCACTGCGCCCCAGTGTGCACGGCTAATCCGCCTCGGCTCAGACTGCACTGCCATCCTCACCTCCTGTTGGCGCAAAGCCTCGAACTATACACAGCTCCCCCTTGGGGGCATGTCTACAGTGCACCGAGCTGTGGACATGTCGTGTTATGCTACAGTACTGTGAGCTGCAGACATCACGATTACATTGAGCTACAGAATGTGGTTGGCACGACTGTAATGCAGTGCGCTACAGACTGCTGTTGGCGCGGCTACAGACAGCCGGCGGCATGACTACAGTGTATTGAGGTGTGGACATCTGCTGACGTGACTAGAGTGCAATGAGCTGTGGACAGCTGGTACAGTGAGGTGCGGGCCGGCGGCTGGTGCTACACAGAGCGCGTCGCGTGCCGCCGGCTCGTCCAATTAGAAAGCAATTAAGGTGTGAGGCGGAGCAGGCCCGTGGGATTGGGCTGGCGGCCATCGGATGCTCGTTAGCCGCGTCTTGCGGCCCAGCAGCCGCTGATGAGCGCGCCCACTCCCCCACTGGCTTGTCCCCATGCCGATCCATCGACCGCCGCCTTCCTCGCCACACTACGGCGGCCACAGTATTCCTGTAACCTGTTTCATCAACGCTCCTCTCTATCCTGTGCATAACCATTATCCTTCTGAAATCTTACCACTGTTCGCGCCCTCTATCGTGTTCAAATGTTTGTCAAGCTCATGGGACGTATCTGCGGGATCATTAGTCCCTAAACTAGTTATGAACTACCTTATACTAAAGACAGCACAAACATCCATGCCCGAGGGAGAATTCGAATCCCCGACTGGTAACGGCCTCTCGCATCAGAGCACAGCGCCTCAATGCGCTCGGCCACTCCACCGCGGCCCTGCCTCCCCCTTGCTGCCATACGGCAGCGGTGGTCCTAAGACGGATCCTTGTGGGACAAATTTTCAAATGTTTCTAGAGCTTATGGGACTGAACTGCGGGGTCATCAATCCCTAAACTTACAAATTATTTATGAACTACCTTGTACTAAAGACACCACAAATATCCATGCCCCAGGGGGGATTCGAACCCCCGACGGGGAACGGCCTCGCGCTTCGTACCATAGCGCCTCAATGTGCTCGGCCGCGGCGCCCTACCGTGCAAAGCACTACAGTGATACACGCTGCGGCCCAGCTAACAGGGTCAGTGTGAGAACTAGTGCCATTGCAGCATGGAGCGCAAAAAAAAGCACAGCGTTAACATGAAGGTGTTTCATATTCACAGAATATATGACATCAACTGCGATTGGGCAAAGGTGAAAATGTGTACCCACCAACTCGGGTCTCCTGCTTTCTCCTGCTGACCCTTACACCACTGGGGACATAGTGATCATCACACCTGCAAGGACTACCTAAGAACGCCTCCCGTCAGATACACATTCCCAGCTTCACCCTGCCCACAGTACTCACCCCCTCCCCACTAACGAAAGGATCATTGCCCGTCACCGGCATATTACATGTGTTCGTTAGGAACAGACGCCACATGTATAGACGTCACTTCTCTTCCTGCAGTTCTTATTATTTCATATTCACAGAATATATGACATCAACTGCGATTGGGCAACGATCCTTTCGTTAGTGGGGAGGGATGGGCAAGTTTGTGGCCGTTACTCTTACGGGTATATGTTTCTGGAACTACGAGTTTGAGTACTGTGGCAGGCTGAATCTGGGAATGTGTATATGACGGGAGGCGTGCTTAGGTAGTCCTTGCAGGTGCGATGATCACTGTGTCTCCAGTGGTGTAGCGGTCAGCGCAACTGCCTAGAAAGCAGGAGACCCGGGTTCGAATCACGGCTGGGTACACATTTTCAGTTTTGCCCAATCGCATTTGATGTTATATATTCTATGAATATTAAATAATAACAACTGCAGGATCTGAAGTGACGTCTGTTCTTTCGAAACAGACGCTACACACACACACATACATATACAAGTTGTTTTTTTCAAGTTAGGCAAAACGGCGACGTATACCCATGAATTGTTAGTGCAAGTGTATGGTGTTGAAACAGTGAGTGAAAAGTGCGAGTGGTTTGAACGCTTTAGAGACGGAAAGGAAGGTGTCGAGAATGAGCCACGTTCGAGTCGACCGTCCACAATCACAGTCCCACACAACATGGAACGAGTGCGACGGATGCTTGCGGATGATCGGCGGCTGCCTTCGAAAAGGAGCACCGAAAGGCTGATGCTCCGTAACGGTTGCGTAGATCCAATAATGCGTGACCTCAGGGCTTCGAGCGATTCCACAAGAAGCGTTTGCTGACATTTTCCAACAGCTGTACGAACGATGTCAGCAGTGTATTGTAGCCACTGGTGATTACTTTAAATGCCAGTAAAGGTATTTTGTTTGTAGCTCAAGTTTCCTACATGTCCTGAGACCTTTCATCGAACTTTACACACGCACCTTGTATTGTCATTCAACATAGACAAATGACAGTTTGTGCCGCGGTGAGGATTCGGATCCGGGAACCTCCTGCGGTCAGTCCCTACGCCATCTCATGCACACGGGCTTAAGGTAAGTCGTGTGGCCCTATCTGGACAATGTTACATTGTCCATATACAGGGCCGGCGCAAGCCCAAGTGCCACCCCATGCGAGCCGAAAAATTGCCGCCACCCAGATTTTGTGTGTGTGTGTGTGTGTGTGTGTGTGTGTGTGTGTGTGTGTGTGCAGACCGTTTGTGAAATTTTATTTCAACAAATCTGTAGAAAAGTCAGCAATCGATCGCAATTTTTGTTTTTACTTTTCAGATCTACCTAGGTTTCGGCCACTGAGTGGCCCGTTTCAAAGCTTTTAATATGTGCTTACATCTAAACTGTCATGTTGGCAGTTACGTTCAGCACGACGGTATAGATGTAAACATAACTCAAAGCATTGAGAATAGCCACTTTGTGCCAGAAATCTGTGAAGATTTATTACATTCTGATTTGACAGCATGTAAACTATATGAAAATGTATTAAACTTAATTTTGTCCACGGGTGGACATAATACGATTTGAAACGATGCTCCTCGTATGTTCTCCTACTTTGACCGGTGTACTCCACGGCTCGCACCAGACCGTGTATTCCCGCCACGAGTCAGGTGCTCGTATGTATCGCCACCGAAGCAAAGCAAGCACCAAACTTTAACAAGGTGGACTACATTTAAGAATTGTGGCGCCTCTACAGTGTAGTGTTTACTACGTCGGAAGTGTCTTATGATGAACGAGGTGCGCCAGCTAGCGCCCCCTCGGCCGATGGTAATCCCGGGAGGTGGCTGGCGGGTGGCGACTGCGGCGTTTTGTCTTCGCATTAGGCGCCGCTATCTCGCGGACCACTCCGCCGTGAAATGACGTCGCGACGGCCATAAGGGCCGGGATTGCCGTTTCCTCGTTAGCCCCGATATTCTCGCAGATTCGCTGTGAACTCGCGCGGAAGACAGATAACCGCTTCGCTCGCAGTTCCTGACGACCTGGATAAACTCACTGCCTTTCTGCCGTATCGTCTCCCCCACTTACCGGGGCAGTTTATATGTGCTCGCTTCGATTACGCGGTCAGCGAAATCCCCATTATACGGTAA
This sequence comes from Locusta migratoria, assembly GCA_026315105.1. NCBI lineage: Eukaryota > Metazoa > Arthropoda > Insecta > Orthoptera > Acrididae > Locusta > Locusta migratoria. The sequence continues at coordinate 459,329,672 of CM048745.1, read as the reverse complement.
CAGCAATTCCGTTTCCAGTGGGAGAAACTACACTTGCTGCGTTATCAGTCTTCCTCTTATTAAACTACAAAACTTTTTCTGCTGTTAGTTGATGACAGTTCCATGTAATGTTGTACGTCGGGAGAGTGACAAGCGTCAGCTTGAATGACACTTTCAAAAAAAAAAAAAAAAAAAATCAAATATTTGTTAAGCTTAAGGGACTTAACTGCGGGGTCATTAGTCTCTAAACTTACAAACTACTGATGAACTACCTTATACTAAAGACGACACAAAGATCCATGCCCGAGGGGGGATTCGAGCCCCGACGGGGAACGCCTCGCGCATCACAGCATAGCGCCTCAATGCGCTCGGCCACTCCACCGCGGCGAATGACACTCAAAAACACGGAATGATACACTTTAGACTTGCGCATGATAGTTCGCGATCGAGAGCACTCACTTTAGTTCGCGACTCTGCCGCGAAGAAGTACGTTCTTTTAGATCGTCCGCTCCCAGTGACGGCTGAGCGGCGTGGTCTGCGCATGCAGGTGAAGGGAGAAGTTCCTCCACCTAGCTGCTTCATGCGTTTGCTGCTTGAGCCGCTAACGATATCACGCAAACCAAAAGAAACAGTTTGTGGATAATTTCTCGCATTTAAGTTCAGAGTTATCTCTTTATTTTGGCATTATGGAATTTATTAGTCAGATATTGCAGAGTGCAGAATACTTCAAAACAGAAATTTTGTAGCACTGAACTATGTAATCTACCAGGCAGACGCTCACCTCGAGATGGCTCTCATCAGCAGAAGGCAAAAACGTGATTTTTAATTCTGCTGCGCGCCCCTCGCTATTGCCCGTCGGTCTTCGGAAAAGAATCCAACGAACTAAGAAGCGACATAAGATTGGCATAATAGTTCGCGATCGGTAACGCATGTTTTAGTTCGCGACCGATCGTGTATATTTTAGTTCGCTACCGATCGCGCATGTTTTAGTTCGCAGTTCGGCCGCGAACTAAAACGCCCTTTTTAGTTCGTCTGCTCTTTTAGCTTTTGCTACCGCTACTAAAAGAGCTTTCTTTTGTTATGACAGCTTTTTTTAATATAATGATCAGTGTTGCCCAAGCGTGTGCTATTACCCGTATTTTTGGGCAATGTCTATGAAACTACAGCTGAGCTGCATCTCAGCTCGCTATGACGGTAACTTGCAGAAAGGAAACACGCGATTCTGCGCGCTCTCGCGTCCTCTCGCTGTTCCCCGTCGGTCTTCCAAAAAGAGCGGACAAACTAAGAGGCGAGAGATCTGTTAACTAATTCGCGTAGTTCGCCTGTGGGAAAGCTCTCCCTAACTAGTTCGTTCGCAAACTACACAAGACTAATACACTGTACAGAGTACCGTTCGCAACTGCTGTATCGCAGTTCGTCTTTCGTTCTTGCATTGAGCATGAAACGCAGTTTCCACAATAAACCATTCACTAGCAGTCGCAGTCGCGTCGATACAGAGTGAATCGTTCGTCAGCCACGCATACGCCTATCTTCGCACGCAGACATTCAAATAGGCACTGAGTGACAACCTGCGCCTCTTCTCCGTTCTCGGAGAACTTTGAGAACAAGTAATTTTTTTATCATGTCGGTTTCAGGTAGCCGCGCGGGAGTAGCCGAGCGGTCTGGAGCGCCACGTTGCGGATCGCGCGGCCTCCCGCGTCGAAGGTTCAAAAGCTCCCTCGGGCATGGTGTGTGTGTGTTGTCCTTGGGGTAGTTTAACTTAGTTTAAGTAGTTTGTAAGTTTAGGGACTGATGACCATGCAGTTAAGTCCCATAAGCTTCATAAACATTTGAACATTTTAAGGTAAAAAAAATGCCTTGTGTTTGTTGGAATTGATTTTATTTCTCCCAGAAGCGTTTCGCCTTTTATTTTAAAGGCATCTTCAGTACAGTTTTTTGTGAGATGTATTGTTTACAGATTAGAAACTGTTCACGTTTTTTTTTTTTTTTTTTAAAGGAAAGAAGATTTTACTTTCATTTTTGTTGTCTTTTCAACTATCTTCTGCTGCTTCCTCCACCTGGTCAAGGCCACATGTAGCACATTTATAACCATTTTAAACTCAAGTTTGTAGTTGGAGTTATATTAATATAGAGAGGGACGTGTAAGATAATAAATACAGTAATTCGCCGCGGTGGAGTAGCCGAGCGGTCTAAAGCGCCTCGCTGCGGAGCGCGCGGTTGCTAGCCGTGGAGGTTCGAGTCCTCCCTGGGGCATGGGTGTGTGTGTTTGTCCTTAGGTTAGTTTACCGAGGTTTAAGTAGTTTGTAAGCTACGGACTGATGACCACGCAGTTTGGTCCAATAGATTTACAAACATTTGAACATTTGAAATACAGTAATTCCTTACAAAAACGAAGACAAATTTATTTTCAAAGATTTTGTACCGCCTCAGTTGTCTGTTTTGAGCCTTCAATACAAATTTTTATGATCTGCACCATATTACAGTAAGCTTCACATGTCGAAACAAGGGTATCAACATCTTGTCAACAAGTTTTTCTTGCTGCCCTTGTAAGTGTACTGGAAATTTGCTGACTAGTGGTGTCACACAGTGTAGAAACATGGAACTAAAACACGTTGGGCACGCTACCACAGTCCATCCACAATTGTGTTACGCAGGCCCGAATTTCTGAGCGTGAATCACAAAGAAATAAAGCGAGTAAAATTAAAACCGGACAATTGTGCGTGCAGTGCCTGAAAGCGATAACTAACACACTTTTTCGCACAGTTGTACACATTTTGGAGGTGTTTAGCAGCCGTTTCATTTTTTTTACACACAAAGGTCAGCAACCAACATACATTTCATTATGTCGGTAACAAAACAAATGAAACACGAAAATACAGAATGTAAATCGTGGCAGCTACACACCTCCAAAATGTGTACAACTGTGCGAAAATGTGTGTTAGTTATACAATGTGCAACATGTGGCCTCGACCAGATGGAAGAAACAGCAGAAGAGATTTCAAAAGACAACGAAAATGTAAGTATAAACTTGTTTCCTTATGTAAGGAAATACTTGAACCGAGACTTTCTGGCAGATCAAAATTGTGTGCCGGAACCAGGACTCGAACCTGGGACCTTTGTCTTTCGCGGGGAAGCACTGTACCGACTGAGCTACCCCGACACGACCCACGATGCCGCCTCACAGCTTTACCTCCGACAGTACCTCGGCTCCTGCTTTCCAAACTTCACAGAAGCTCTCCTGCTAAACTTGCAAGACTAACACTCCTGGAAGAAGGGATATGGTGGAGACATGGCTTAGCCACAGCCTAAGTGATGTTTCCAGAATAAACTTTCACTCTGCAGCGGAGTGTGCGCTGATATGAAACTTCCTGGCAGATTAAAATTGTGTGCCGGAATCGGGACTCGAACCTGGGACCTTTGCCTTTTGCGGGCAAGCGCTCTACCGACGGAGCTATCCCAACACGACTCACGATGCCGCCTCACAACTTTACTTCCTACTTCCGGAAGTAAAGTTGTGAGGCGGCATTGTGAATCGTGTCGCGATAGCTCAGTCGGTAGAGCGCTTCCCCGCGAAAGGCAAATGTCTTAGGTTCGAGTCCCGGTTCCGGCACACAGTTTTAATCTGCCAGGAAGTTTCATATCAGCGCACACTCCGCTGCAGAGTGAAAATTTCATTCTGGACATTTTTAACTGTTTGAAAGTTCCTTTAATTGCGCACTTCCAAGAGAAGCCGTATCTCCATCTACTTTATAAAAACCTGACGTTATCGCTCCTAACTGTAGAGGAGGTCGCTCTGCTATCTGCGTTAGTGACTCTTAGCTGTGTAAGCGTAGCTAGCAGTGGAACGTATGACCCACATCGGCAGTATACCGAAGTGAGGACGATCGACTGTTCCCGTTCGCCGCGACCTTCCCCAAGCTCTTGCCCAGATTACCTCTCTGGACTGCGCCGTGCGAACAATTTCCGGGCTCAGCCAGCAGCCAGCAGGCAGTAGCACACAGTGATGGCGAGTGACGCAGTCGACGTCGGCGGATTTTCGCCCCCATCCACTGCCGGCAGATGCAAATGGCTGGCGGCACAGAATTAGCGTGCGCGGACACTTAAGAGCCGTGCCGCGTTTGCTCTGGCCGCGCCAGAATAATGAATAAATGCATCCGCTATTGCGTTTGCTTTTGAGTGCGGATTAATTAAACAGCGCCGGCCGGAAGCAAATTATGTCGACTGCTTGCACAGCGGGGAGCCGCTTCCCTCTGCAGTCTGCAGCGTAATGGAAGGCGAGAAGCTGTCTGTCTTTTATTTATCTCTCCCTCTGTCGGCCTCACCTCCCTTCCGTGGGCGACTTCCATCTCTTTGAGGTCTAGCCTGCGGGAAAGCCCGTTCCAGGGTCCATTTTTTTTCTCTCTCGTCTTCCAATATCTGTTCCACATTCTATTGACGACTGCATCTGGTAATTACGGTGGGACAGGAGAAATAAAAATTCCTTTTACCTCCTCTGTGTTTTACCAAAGATGACGTACAGGGGATTTATTTGTAACCGAGAATCCAGCAACACGTGAGGTTCTTGGTGCTTCCCCTGTCCTAGATGCAATGGAATTTTGCCGAAAAAACCAGTAAGGAATTACATTACGAAACGAGGCAATAAAGTGATTATGAGTTTTGTTACTTGCAAGGAGACCTCATGGGTATTGGATTTTAGAATTCTATTGACGACTGCATCTGGTAATTACGGTGGGACAGGAGAAATAAAAATTCCTTTTACCTCCTCTGTGTTTTACCAAAGATGACGTACAGGGGATTTATTTGTAACCGAGAATCCAGCAACACGTGAGGTGCTTGGTGCTTCCCCTGTCCTAGACGCAGTGGAATTTCGCCGAAAAAACCAGGAAGGAATTACATTAGGAAACGAGGCAATAAATGCATTATATGAGTTTTGTTGCTTGCAAAGAGACCTCATGGGTATTGGATTTTAGAATTCCATTGACGACTGCATCTGGTAATTACGGTGGGACAGGAGAAATAAAAATTCCTTTTACCTCCTCTGTGTTTTACCAAAGATGACGTACAGGGGATTTATTTGTAACCGAGAATCCAGCAACACGTGAGGTGCTTGGTGCTTCCCCTGTCCTAGACGCAGTGGAATTTCGCCGAAAAAACCAGGAAGGAATTACATTACGAAACGAGGCAATAAATGCATTATATGAGTTTTGTTGCTTGCAAAGAGACCTCATGGGTATTGGATTTTAGAATTCCATTGACGACTGCATCTGGTAATTACGGTGGGACAGGAGAAATAAAAATTCCTTTTACCTCCTCTGTGTTTTACCAAAGATGACGTACAGGGGATTTATTTGTAACCGAGAATCCAGCAACACGTGAGGTTCTTGGTGCTTCCCCTGTCCTAGATGCAATGGAATTTCGCCGAAATAACCAGTAAGGAATTACATTACGAAACGAGGCAATAAAGTGATTATGAGTTTTGTTACTTGCAAGGAGACCTCATGGGTATTGGATTTTAGAATTCTATTGACGACTGCATCTGGTAATTACGGTGGGACAGGAGAAATAAAAATTCCTTTTACCTCCTCTGTGTTTTACCAAATATGACGTACAGGGGATTTATTTGTAACCGAGAATCCAGCAACACGTGAGGTGCTTGGTGCTTCCCCTGTCCTAGACGCAGTGGAATTTCGCCGAAAAAACCAGGAAGGAATTACATTAGGAAACGAGGCAATAAATGCATTATATGAGTTTTGTTGCTTGCAAAGAGACCTCATGGGTATTGGATTTTAGAATTTCTTTATATTTATGGTACGTAAAGTTCTAAACTTAAATAACAATCAGCCAAAGCCATTCGACGCAACTCTCATAAATTCTCGAGAAAATCGACTTTGAAGTTTTGCGAGTATACGTAAGTGCCAATAAGTAAAACAGTTGCAGCATCTTTCGTTGTAGCTCAGGTGGTAGCGGCCTGGACAACAATCCTGCCGTGACTTTTTTTTTTTTAATTCAGTTGTATAAAACGTTTTGGAATCTCTAATTCCACGTGCTGTGCCGCCTTAAGCAAGTAGGATATCCGGACAAGATTCTCGTGCTGCCCAAGTTCTCAACCTACTACACACTGCGATCGTGTTGCTCCCTGTCCATTATTTCACTCTTTAGGACTAGCCCGAAAAAACAAAAAAAGTTTTTTATAGCTTACAAACTACTTATGAACTAGTTATTACTAAGGACGGCACAAATATCCAAGCCAGAAGGGGGTATTCGAAACCCCCGACCGTAGTGGCCGTGCAGACCGTGACTGGAGCGCCTCAGTCCCCTCGGCCACCGCGGCCGGCCCGAAAGAACAATCTGTAACTGTGTACAGTACATGTATCTAACAGGCAAATGAAAATTTCTGTGCGTACGCACAAATAAGTCCGATCCCTCGTGGTAATAGAGATTCACTTGCCAGCAAGTGACAATCTATTTACTTCGTTCGGCGAGGTGAATACCTACGTATTTTCTTATCAGTTTGCTTTTCAGTGGCATCATGTGACCGTCCCGTATCATTTCTCATTCGTGTTTTGTATTTTCAAGATTGTAGCCAGCGTAACCGAAAGAACAGACACCAAAATTTATATATAGAGAACAGTCTAGAGTACAATAATTTATTTTACTCAACTAGTTTCGGTCTTCTTTTAGACCATCTTCAGGAATTTTTACTCCAGCGATTGTGTGGAGCTGGCAGGTAACTGGAAGCCTTCCAGCGACGCACTCACAGCACAGCTCCACAACATCGCTGGAGTCAAAATTCCTGAAGATGGTCTGAAAGAAGACCGAATCTAGTTTGAATAAAATAAATTATTGCACTCTAGACTGTTCTCTATATATAAATTTAAATAAGAATGCTGTTGCCCCCCCCCCCCAAAAAAAGAAGTGAAACAACAATGTTTCCAAAAATATGAGACACCAAAATATTTTATGTACACAATACTACTCGTATACTTATTTCTAGGTATGCCACTCATATTTATTTACGCAGACATACGAGGAACAGCAGACAATAATTTCTTCTCACAAACGCTAATTATTCATAAGATCTGGTTCACAGGACATCCGCATCTGCGGATGGATTACTAAAGAAAAAATTCGCTTCCATTATACAATGCGCTTTAGAGACCAACGAACAGGTGCAGGATGTTAACAGTCCTATCTTCAAGTGTGCAGTAAACATTCCACTAGATCGTAATATCATATGACAGGGCCATACGCAGGCCCTGAGATAAGTTTGTTCGCCCGTTACTAACTGTAGCTAGGTAACGGCACTCCACGAACGCCGGCTAGGACGTGGCAGGGCTTCGTAGCGAAACTTCAGCAGCCTAGTCCAAACACCATTCTGCTGCACTACAACAGCCCTCCTCATGTTGCAGAGCTTGTATCAACTACGCTGTAGAAATTTCAGAGAATCCCTTAGTTATCCTCCCTACCGACTCGATCTCTCATCATGCGATTTCCACATTTCTGCAGCCTTGAAGAAGACCATTCGTGGCACTCTATTTGCTTCGGTCCATGACTTGCACACCTAGGTACTTTTTTTCTGTTAGTTTTTATATGAGGGGCATTATACGTCCGTTGAGTCTCATTTTCCATTCGTTTAGTGTATTTGCCAAGATTGTTTCTACCATATCGTCAGTGGAAGAAGAGTTGCAGGATCTCTTGAAAGTAATGAGTAGTCTAATGAGTGCACAGTAAAAGTATCGACTGAGAGTAAACTGCAAAGCGCCAAAAGTAATAACGAGTTGCTGAAATTATAATGGCGAGAAACTTAATATTAAAAATTTTGCGGAGTTAAGGAATAGTGTTGGAAACAAGGACGACACAACAAGTAAACTATAAAAGGAAACGAGAACGTTGATGGCCGACAGGAGACTTCTGGTATCAAACATTAGCTTTAATGTGAAGAAGTAGTAATGAGAACGAACGACTGGCGCACAGCTTTGTATGGAAGTGAAATATGTGTACTGGGAATCCGGAATACATTAGAATCGAAGCTTTTGAGATGTTACGCTACAGGAGAATGTTGTAAATCAGGTGTACTGATAGGATAACGAAAGAAGAGGCCATCTGGAGTGTCAGGACATAGAAAACACTGACAATCAGAAGGGAAACGATGACAGGACAATGATAAGAATTTAGGGAATTAACTCCGTCCTACTAAAGGGAGCTGTAGAGGTGAAAACTGTAGGCGAAGACAAAGGTACTGCTCAAGACGAAGAGGAAACCTTGGTGGGACACGTCAAACCAGTCACTGACAGGTGAAAATCCGAATTTGTAAATACTATTTGTGCAGATAACTTTCAAGATACTTTCCATCCATTTTTCGTGATTTTTTTAAAGAAATTTATTGTCAAACAAACTGATAAAAGATACACGATATATTGTGATACAAATTTATAGGTAAAAAGTAGTTAGGATCGTTTGTAATTTTTTAGACACAAGTTAAGGTTATAAATTTTATTAGTGGAAGGAAGGAAGAACGTTTAGGGTTTAACGTCCCGCCGACAGCTTGGTCATTGGAGACGGAGCTAATGCTCCGAGTTTTGGTTAAGGATGGGGAAGGAAATCGGTCGTGCCATTTGAATGGAACCATCCGGTATTTGCCTGGAGTTATTTAGGGAAATCACGAAAACATAAATCACGAAGGCCAGAGGTGGATTTGAACCACCATCCTCTCGAATGCGAGTCCAGTGCGTTACCACTGCGCCACCTCGCTCGATAATTTTATTAGTAAGATGGTTCTTAGCGAAGTATACTCTCCATTCTGAAGTTTTGTGTTAACATTCATGTTTTATACAAAATTGTCATATTTCAAATGTTTATCTTTTGGAATGTCGTATCATTTGAATATCTTTGAAGTGTAATTGTTTATAAAGTCAAAATTGGGGTACTGCTTCATTTGTTATGTATTCTTTTTATCTCTTTCCAAGCACACATTGTACGTTGTTACATGGTTTTATAGTTCTCATAGTGCCATTATATTATGATGTTTACTCCCGTAAAGTTGTGTCGTTCATTGTGTTGATGAGTATAAGAATTGGCATTTACATCTTTTTTTAATATATTAAATGTTCATATTTCAAATTTCAATCTTTCCATACTGTTACAGAGAAGATTTAAGCTGGTTAAACTACAGGTTGCATGACCACATACATCCCTATCTGAGAGGAAGGTGTGGGGTATAAAATTGAACTTATAAAATACCACTGAAAACTGTGGCTCAACGAATAAAATACTTGTTTATCAGGTAGCAAGGCGTCAGACCTGTTTAAAAATTCAAGTAAAATACATCTTTAAAGCAAAAAGGGAGAAAGAGAAGCGAAGCCGCATACAAAACTGAACCTCACTGTTAACATACACAGGAACCGCTCCCTGGCCACAACTACGGTCTTTTTCAGTCCACGCTGTCATGGCGGCAACTGAAAAGACAGCGCGAAAGGTGCGCTTGTGTGCGAGTAACACCTATAGTTTACATAAGTGAAGTAAACATTATTTGATATGGGTGTCAGCCGTTACTGAAAAATACCCATTGTTATGCTCGTTCAGTAGGTTTGAGAACTTGAAAAATATGTGCTTAGATATTTCAAATTCTTTCAAAAATTAATTTTTGTACCTATACTTGTGAAGGACTTTGAGGTTTTCTAAACTTGGGGGTTGACGGCCTGAAGATTTAAGATTCTGGGCGAGGGAGGAGATTTTATTTAACTGGCCTTTTCTTTTTTCTAGTAAATTTTCGTTACAATTAACAGCGGATGATCTCCGCCGTGGGCTCTAAGACGCCTTGATGCAGGTGTGCGTCCGTTCCCCGTCGGAGGTTCGAGTCCTCCATCGGATTATGGGTGTGCATTTGTGTTGTTCTCAGCGTAAGTTAGTTTAAGTAGTCTGTAAGTATAATGGCGTATGATAACTACAGCTAGGTCCCATTTGAACATTTTTGAATGACGTCCCTGTTTGACCGATATATTCCGCTGAACTTTCAGTACACCTAATACTGCAGACCCTTGATTTGTTTTCCAAATTTCAAAATGTACGTTGTACATATTTTGTCGTTTCTGATAATCGTCTAGTGATGGTGGTCTTGAGTGTCCGAAACCAGTCGATAAGGCGGCGTAGTGTAAAGCTCCTTTTAGACTGAAGCGAACACAAGCGAACGAGCAGCAGCGAACGAGCATTCGCTCTGGTGTAAACGCTATGCGCGCGCTGTTCGGTCACGCTCGGCTAGCATTCGCAGGTGCTCGCCTGTGATCCGCTGGCTGTCGGTTTCAAGGCGAACCATCAAAGGAAGTTCGCGACCTTTCCGCTTCAGCGCTAGCGTATGCGACACACTGCGTATGCTCGCCTTGCGGCAGTGTGCTGTTTCCTCTTCCGTTCGCTACGGTGTAACCGCTTATTCGCAAGTACAAGCCAATGCGTGCGCGCACAGGCGAATTCCTGGCGAATGCGCGTTCGCCTGTGTTCCCTTCGACGGCCGCGTTGGCCGAGCCGTCTGAGGCGCGTCACTCACAGTCTGCACGGCCATTACTGTCGGGCATGGATATTTGTGCCGTCCTTAGTCTTAGCTAGTTAATAAGTAGTTTGTAAGTGTAGGGACTGATGACCCCGTACTTAAGTCCCATAAGCTTTACAAACATTTGAACATTTGTGTTCGCTTCGGTTTAAACGGGGCTTAAGGCGTCACGCTATGGAGTGGGCGGCCGTTCCCGCCGGAGCTTCGAGACCTCCCTCGAGCGTGTGTGTGTGTGTGTGTGTGTGTGTGATGTTCTTAGTGTAAGTTAGTTGAAGAAGTTAGTAAGTCTAGGGACTCATTACCACAGCAGTTTGGTCCAATTGGTTTATAAACGTTTGAACATTTTGAAACCCTCCGATAACAAAGAAATTTATAGAGCTGATGGAAAAATGCAGTTCTTTAAATACTTAAGAACTGTTAATAGTCATCTATCCAAAATAATAATGAGGAAATTAGTTAAGTTTTTATGGTTAAAAGAATCTTACAAGGCATCTCATTCTCCAAAGTGTACGCAGTATACAGCATATGGCGCAGACATCCAAATCATTTATGATACACCGAAAAAGACATCGGTATTGGAAAGTCACAAGACCAGCGAATGTTGTGAGATATCTGGACTGGATTCTGATACGTTTAGGACTGTGATCAAATATCTGGTACGCCGACTTGAGTTCCTCGGAGACCGCCGTTACTGCGGTGTCGGCCGTGTCGGGGAGTATGGGATTTTTATGGAAATAAGAGGCAGGTGATTCGCGGCGGATAGTCCTGGATACGACCCCCGCGCAGAGCCAGGATGAAAGTGATCCGGGCGGCACGGCTCCGCGGCAGCGGGTATCCGGGCGCGGCCCCCAAATTGTCCTCGGAAGCCGGCAGCGGGGGGAAAAGAAGTGTCTCGGAATCCGGCGCGCTCCTCGCTGCTCGCGACTCCTGAATTTCAGATTTTATGCGAGCAGATACGTCGCGGCAGATCTCCGCCGTTCATTTGCATGGCGGCCATTTGCATTCGGCGCTCGCCCGCCCGCGTTCTGCAGGCCTCGACTGGCGAGGCTAGAGCCCAGCCCAGCGGAAGAACAGGCGGCTGGCGGCTGCGCCCAGGTACTGACGACCCTAAAAAAATGGTCAAAATGTCTGTAAATCTATCGGGCCAAACTACGTGCTCATCAGTCCGTAGCTTACAAACTACTTAAACCTAGGTAAACTAACCCAAGGATAACACACACACCCATGCCCCAGGGAGGACTCAAACCTCCGACGGGGAGCAACCGCGCGCTCCGCAGCGAGGCGCCTTAGACCGCTCGACTACTTGACCGCGGCCCCAAAAAAATGTTCAGTTGTTTGTAGAGCTCATGGGACTCGACTGCGAGATCATCAGTCGCTAAACTTACAAACTACTTATGAACTACCTTATACTAAAGACAGCACAAACATCCATGCCCGAGGTAGGATTCGAACCCCCGACGGGCAACGGCCTCGCGCATCGGAGCATAGCGCCTCAATGCGCTCGGCCACTCCTTCGCGGCACTGCTTCCCCTTGCTGCCACACGTCAGAGTGGTGTCTCTTTACTTTCGCCGCGTTTCGGCGATTACATTTTACCCGCGTTTTCTGAAAGCTCAGCACTGAAGGAAGAAATCTATCGGTCCAAAGTACGTGCTAATCAGTCCGTTGCTTACAAACTACTTAAACCTAGGTAAACTAACCCAAGGACAACACACACACACACACACACACACACTCACCCATGCCCCAGGGAGGACTCGAACCTCCGACGGGGAGCAACCGCGCGCTCCGCAGTGAGGCACCTTATACAGCTCGGCTACTCCACCGCGGCCCCAAAAAATGTTCAATTATTTGTGACGCTTATAAGACTCAACTGCGGGGTCATCAGTCGCTAAACTTACAAACTACTTATGAACTACCTTGTACTAAAGACAGCACTAACTTCCATGCCCGAGGGAGGATTCGAACCCCCGACGGGGAACGGCCTCGCGCATCGGAGCACAGCGCCTCGATGCGCTCGGCAACTCCTCCGCGGCACTGCTTCCCCCTTGCTGCCTCACGTCAGACGTGGTGACTGCTCTACGCGTTTACTTTCGACGCGTTTCGGCGATTACATTTTACCCGCGTTATCTAAAAGCTCAGCACTCGAAGAAGAACTTCGTTTAAGGATCAAGGCTGATGTGTGTCACGAGTTATTGAAATGTTGTAGGCAACTATCTTATATATGTTTGGAAACATTTTTGTTCCACTTATGGGAAACAGCACACTTATTTAAAGTTATATATAAAAACAGTGCAATTTTTTTATGTTTTTTTTTTCGACTAGTTTCGGTCTTATTTAAACCATCTTCAGGAAATTAAGCTCCATTGATGTTGTGGAGCCGGCAGGAGACTTGGAGCCTTCTAGTGCGTCTTTGGTTTGCCTTCCCTACAACATTATCTATGTGTTCTTTTCGGTTTAAGTCTGTCGTAATTGTGATTACTAGGTACGTATGTAGTTCAATTTACGACTCCAGACTTGATTATCTTCCTTGCGAAACGCCAGACCTCACTTCTATTTTACTCTGTGACTTTCTCTCCCTGTTACCTTTCAGTCAGGAAATCAGGGACCCAGTAGCTCAACTATAACGCTGGCGAATTGAAACGGCGTTTTATTGTTGTTGTTGTTGTTGTGGTCTTCAGTTCGGAGACTGGTTTGATGCAGCTATCCACGCTACCCTGTCCTTTGCAAGTCTCTTCATCTGAGAGAACGTTCGGCAACCTACATCCTTTTGAATCTGCTTACTGTATTCGTCCCTCGGTCTCCCTCTACGATTTTGTCTTCACACATTTCCTTCTAATGCTAAGTTGACAATTCCTTGATGTCTCAGAATGTGTCCAACCAACATATCCCTTCTCTTAGTCAGGATATTCCAGAAACTCCTTTTCGCCCCGATTCGGTTAAGCACCTCCTCATTCGTTACGTGGTCATCATTCGTCCGTAGCACCACATTTCAAAAGCTTCTATAATCTTTTTGTCTGAACTCCTTATCGTCCACGTTTCACTGCCATACAATGCTACACTCCATATAAATGCTTTCAGAAAGGACTTCCTAACATTTAAATTAATATTGGATGTTAACAAGTTTCGCTTGTTTAGAAACGCTTTTCTTCCCATAGCCATTCAGCATTTTATATCTTCCTTACTTCGGCCATCAGAAGTTATCTTGCTGCCCAAGTAACAAAATTCATCTACTACTTTTATTGTCTCATTACCTAATCTAATTCCTTCAGCATCGCCTGATTTTCTGACATTACATTCCATTACCTTCGTTTTACTCTTATTTTGTAAATATTTTTTTCTTCCTTAAAACTTACAGGCAGAGGGTCCGTATATTTGTACGTGTTACATACAAATCTACACTTTTGTTCCAATCTTTATGAAATTTTGTACACGTAAGCTTCAATCCATAAGGACGGTCGCCGTAAGTGTAAGAATCACATACAAGAAAGAGTTCACGATGTATAACGTTATAAACAATGAAATGTGCCGAAAACTGCTGCATTTAGAGACAATGCTGCTCAATTTGTCCTAAACGACTGGACCGATTTCAACCAAACTTAGTACACATATTCCTTACGTGAGATAACAGTTACTGTATGAGTACGAACCACATACGACACATCGTTCAGGATATATGTAATATCATAAAGGATAGTAATCGCAGAAAACTGCCAAATAATGCGGCGAGACTTTATAAATACGCTATATGAGAATAACAGTACTTAGCAACTTGCAACAAACTTTAAAAATAATTTCAAACCATTATTAACCTTTTTCTCGCTGACACCCATAGCAACATGATTAAAGGAAAAAAGTTTCTCGCTTACTACTTTTCCACTGTTTATGGAGTAAACTACGGCATTCGGTATGACGTTACAATTTATAATTTGTACACTACAAATTGTAGCGACAGGAAATTTTACAGACAGTATACACATGTAGCTTCTAAATTGTATCACATTACAACACGTAGGTCATGAGATATAAGCACATAAACAGTAACTAAAACTACGACATGCGGTATGACGTTACAATTTATAATTTCTAAATAACAAATTGTATCCGCAGGAAATTTTACAGACAGTATACACGCATATAGTTGAGTGTACCTTCTAAATTGTATGACAGTACGAGACGTAGTTCACGAGATATGAGCACATAAACAACAATGTTCATGGAAAACCGCCCTATCACGCACCAAGTTTTAATGTATTACTTTTTATTTATTTTTTTTTTTTTTATGGGACTTAACTACGGGGTCATCAGTCCCTAAACTTACAAACTACTTATGGACTAGCTAATCGCCGGCCGCGGTGGCCGAGGGGACTAAGGCGCTCCAGTCACGGTCTGCACGGCCACTACGGTCGGGGGTTCGAATCCCCCCTCGGGCATGGATATTTGTGCCGTCCTAGTTCGTAAGTAGTTCATAACTAGTTTGTAAGTTTAGGGACTGATGACCCCGTAGTTAAGTCCCATAGACTATACAAACATTTGAACATTTGAACTAGCTAATCCTAAGGACGGCACAAATATCCATGCCCGAGCGGGGATTCGAACAGCCGACCGTAGTGGCTGTGCAGACTGTGACTGGAGCGCCTCAGTCTCCTCGGCCACCGCGGCCGGCTGTTACTTCTTTACTACTAATTGTATTCCCAAGAGATTTTACATACATCCCTTATACATATGAACATATACCTGAAAAATGGCAGGAATAAATATATATAGATACCCGGGCAACGCCGGGTTTTCTGCTAGTCTCTTATATTCATGAAGGGCGTATAGCAAACTAGTGCCCACAAATGCGAAGCTACTTACTCCCAGTTGGGAGTAACGTGCAGAAGAAGGAGCCAGAGGTAGGTTTCCTCTAGGATGACACCAGATGGGCAATTTGAGAGGCGATCGGCGGGCGACGTCGGTAGCGGGGTCTGCCGCGGCACGAGCTGCTCGCTGCATAATGCATGTGCGCCGCGGCCGATATAGAAATTACGCGGCGCAGACAAGGCGCCCGTTACGGGTCGGCGCGCTTCCGAATTTCAAGGCGGCCGGCTGCCCGGCCAAGCGGCGCGGTCGCCAAATTGTGTTTTGCCAGCAGCGGGAGGGTCGCCACAAACAGCAGGCTCCCACCTGCCTGGGACTCTGCCACGCCCACAGCCTGTCTTCTACCTCCGCTGTTCCTGTGCAAGTTTTCGAGTAAGGGGTGTTCCAGCCAGGCAGTCCTGAGATAACTGGCAGCTCCTGCAACAAGGTCTAAAATTGTTGCAGTCCGTAAGTCATAATGGATAAATAATAAGCTTACTCAATAACACGGAGTACATACAACAGAATTGTATAAACAATGCATAAATCTCAGTAAAAGAGCAATCATAAAAATTTAGTGCTAAAGTACAAAAATGATTATTACATGTATTAACAGAGCAATTGTTGTTTACAAGTCTACATTAAGTAGACTTTTGGAAAGCTATAATATTAATTTTAATAATAATAATATTAACATCATTTTTGTATATACAAACAATATAGTCAATGTAGATGTAGTCTGATTACCATTTTATCATTATCTCTAGGTCTTTGCCATCCCCACCCCATTCATTAATGTAGTTAGAGTACTGTCTTTCAGCAAGTCTGTCAAGTTAATCAACGAAATTAAAAAAAAAAAAAAAAAAAAAAAAAAAAAAAAAAAAAAAAAAAAAAAAAACGATAATTCTACACTACTGTCAGTTACATGAATTAAATCCCGATGTAATTTTTCTAGTAACCTTCATTTTGAAGCTTTTATTTGTGTCATAGCATCAAATGGTCTATCTAAATATATTAAAGTTGTTTGCAAAATTGACACATTCTTCCTGGTCTGCCTCTGCAAGCAGGACAATTTAAAAATTCACTTTTAATTCTGGCTTGTTCAATTTCTGACCAATATTTATTTAGAAAATTCTTTTCAGAATCACTAAATGTTACCCAATGTTCTGAATTTTTACTAGCCCATAATAATACTTCACCACTCAAAAACATTTTTATGAATTCAATTTTGGATTTCTCAGACATTCCTTCAACAACACCGTCTTTGCAGTGTTGAAGGAAGTCTACAGGATGCAAATCTGTATTTGGAAAACTCCTAACCAGGATGTTGGACCATAAGCTAATGTTTGCAATAGTATTATTAGTACGTACGAAATCTCTGGGTGACTGTACACTATTTTGTGTTATACATTTTCTAACTTCTTTACCACTGCACCTATTTCTATATCAATGATTTTAAATGAACTTTGGACTTTTTCCCATTCTTTCTGAATCTATTCTTCATTTAACTCCACACTCTTTTTCACTCTTCTGACTCCAAAGTTTATGTTTTGAAATTTGGACTTTATGTAACTATCTAGTTCACATTGTAATGTATACACCCTATAAAACTCCGTTTGTTTGGATTAATGACTCGTTCGATACCTGTTATAACAAAACCTATCTTTATACATAGTCACAAAATTATTCCTAAAACATTATAATACCTTTTAAGTATGTTCCCTGCAACAATGTCTAAAATTGTTGCAGAATGTCACAGGGTTCTGGTGGAGCTAGGGGAAAGCAATAGAGTAAACCTATTGTGGGTCCCTGGCCACTCGGGGATCAGTGGCAACGAACATGCCGACAGATTAGCTAGGATGGGGGCAGAGACTCCATTTATTGGACCGGAACCTGTCCTGATAATCACCAAGGCAACGATCAAATTGGAGCTACGTAACTGGCTCAGAAGACAGTACGTAGAATATTGGACCAAAGTCTATCAACAAAAACATGGCAAGGTAATGATGCAAAAAGCCATGTTTCAAAAGAAGCTCTGCAATCCTGGGCCTGAACAGGAGAGAGATTAGACTCATGGTTGGATTGCTGACAGGCCAATGGAATGTCAAAAAACACCTACATACAATGGGAATAACAGAAGAGAACCCTAAATGTAGGATCTGTGATGGCGGTGATGAAACTGCATCACATCTAATCTTCGAATGCATTGCATTGGAGAGTAAAAGGCACAGAACATTTGGGACAACCAGACCCGAAGAAATTGTGTCTAATAAACTAACCTAAGGACAACACACATCCTCCGCAGGGAGGCGCCTTAGACCGCTCGGCTACTCCACCGCAGCCAACTAACAGATGTAGGAGTAGATATTAAACAAAGTCGTGAAACAACATTTTTATTTCGTGTGTATCACATGAAGTTAAGAAAAAGACGGGTTTCTTTGGAGGTGCCTATCTGAAGGACTGGTATACAACAATATATCTGCGCTATAATTCCGTAGAAATCCAAAATAACATGGCGCAGGCAATTAATAAAGTGGAGAATGTCTACGCCTGCAACATTGATTACGTAACTTTATATTTTTGATGTATAATTAAATCTATATTACTACCATTTATACAAAGTTGGCCGCGGTGGGCGAGCGGTCTACGGCGCGTCAGTCACGGTCTGCACGGCCACTACTGCCGGGGGTTCGAATCCCCTCTCGGGCATGGATATTTGTACCGCCCTTAGTATTAGCTCATAACTAGTTTGTAAGTTTAGGGAGTGATGACTCCGTAGTTAAGCTCTACAAACATTAAATTATACATTGTACAAACACTTGTGTCATAATATGTATTCCAGATATGTATCGTTACACACTTCGGAGGTACTTTATAATATAGGTACCGGCCGCGGTGGCCGAGTTGTCTGCGATGCGCCAGTCACGTACTGTACAGCCACTACGGTCGGGGGTTCGAATCCCCCCTCGGGCATGGATATTTGTGCCGTCTTTAGTATTAGCTAGTTCATAAGTAGTTTGTAAGTTTAGGGTCAAATGACCCCGTAGTTAAGTCCCATAAGCTATACAAACATTTGAACATTTTACAACACAGGTGTTAGTTTTTGGCAGTAGCTGATTGTGCCGTTGAGAAATATTTTGTGCTTGTAGTTACTTGCACGAAATGGAAAAATCATACTCCATGATATGCAAATCACAACGGAGTGAAGGAAAACAAAAGCGCGCGTTCGGCGCAGCCTTTTGAATTTCCCATCGGCGCGCGTTCGCCTGCGTTTGTCACTGGGCCTGGTTCTCTGGAGAGAAATTAATTTATATGAGATTATTTTGTTTCGGGCGGCGGTGTTGACACACGGGGGTCGAATTTAATTATTTCGTCCGCGCGACTGACTTTTGGGAGCGGCGCGGCCGGCGTTTGTTGCGGAAACAAATAGAGGCCACGTGTTTGTTTTTAATTATGCCGGTGTCGGGGGACGCGGCCGGCCGCCGATATCGCCGCCACCGCCGCCTCTCCAGACGGCTCCACCTTCCAGTGACGTCACCAGTAGAGTGGATAGAGAGGGGTGGGGGCATTGTGGCCCAGCAGCCATCCCGTAAGTGCGTGAAACTGTAGTGGCCAGCGACACGGGCCTGGACCCGGGCCAATAGACTATACGGCGCTAAGCGGCGCGTTAGCCGCCGTCCCAGCCACTCGTATAGGCGCGTTCGCTATGGCGGTGGCACTCGGTCCCCAGGTAGCCGGTTCGATGCGGTAGAAAGGTCACCCGAGCTGAGATGTGCTGAGAGAAACAGAATTACTGGCATAATGGACCATTAGCCCACGTCTAGCTCCGAAAGCTTCTCCGAGGAGTTTCACTGCGGAGTTGTCGGAAACCCGCATTTTTGGCCTATTTCGACCTTGGTATAAACGGGCCGGTAAACCTCTACGTGTCAAACTATGGCAAGGCTTCACACATTCTCTTACCCTCTGTTCCATCTTAGGGCCCTTATTCTTTCTTGTCGATATCAGTGGCCTTTCAACGGAAATATTACAGGATCTCGTTTGTAGATGGTGAAAACATCGCAATAAATTGTCATTATAGCCTCTGAAACGAATTGATCGTACGGTAGACGGGAGATCCAAGACTGGATGTTCGGCTACCGAATTGCAAGTCTCTCTACTTGACACCTCTTGGGCGACTTGCGTGCCCATCATGATGACGATGATGATCTACATCTACATAGATACTCTGCAAATCACATTTAAATACCTGGCAGAGGGTTCATTAACCACTTTCATAACTTTTCTATACCGTTCCATTCTCTAATAGCGCGCGGGAAAAAAATCAAATGTTTGTATATCTTATGGGACTTAACTACGGGATCATCAGTCACTAAACTTACAAACTACTTATGAGCTAGCTAACACTGCGGACGCCACAAATATCCATCCCCGAGGGAGGATTCGAACGCCCGACCGTAGTGACGGTGCAGACCGTGACTGGAGCGCCTCAGTCCCCTCAGACACCGCGGCCGGCTCTGATTTCTCTTATTTTATTGAGATGGTCATGTCTCCCTAAGTAGGTGGATGCTAGCAAAATATTTTCACATTCAGAAGCAAAAGTCGGTGAAACTTCGCAAACAGATCACGCCGCAATGAATAACGTCTTTATTTTAATGATTTCCACCCCAATTCTTGCAACCTTTCCTTGACGCTCTCCCCCACTTAACGTGATAAAACAAAACGAGCTCCCCTTCTCTGTACCTTCTCAATGTCTTCCGTCAGTCCTACCTGGTGAGGGTCCCACAAGGGGCAACAATACTCCAGGAGAGGACGCACAAGTGTGATGTAGGCAGTTTCTTTGGTGAAGCAGGTGCATCTTCGAAGCGTTCTGCCAATGAAACGTAATCTTTGGTTCGCCTTCCCCACAATATTTTCTGTGTTCTCTCCAGTCTAAGTTGTTCGTAATTGTGGCTCTTAGGTATTTAGTAGAACTTACGACCTTAAAGTTTGACTGATTTATCGCGTAATTGAATTCAGCGGATTTATTTTAGTGGTCATGTGTATTACTTCACACTTTTCTTTATTTGGTGTCAATTGCCAATTTTCGAACCCTGTAGAAATTTCGTCTAAATCGCTTTACAGTTGCTTTTGATCCTCTGTTGACTTCACTAACCGATAAACGACATCATCATCAACGAACAGTCTAAGGGAGCTACTCAGATTGTCTCCTAAATCGTTTATAAACACAAGGAAGAGTAGGGGACCTATAAAGCTTCCCTGGGGAATGCCAGATAACGCTTCTGTTTTACTGGATGACTTACCGTCAATTACAACTAACTGGCTCCTTTCTGATAGGAAATCGTGAATCCAATCGCACAATTGGGGAGATATTCCATAAGCACGTAATTTCATTAGAAGCCGCTTGTGGGGTACAGTGTCAAAAGGCTGATGATGAGGACAACACACAACACCCGAACCCGGGTCCACTGATTGATAGTCAGCGACGCTATCATCTGAGCTACGGAGATATCCTTAGAAAGATCAGCTGAAGAAATTTTCATGTACATTAATACATTTTCCTAGCCAATTCCTTCTCACTAAAACTTGATACAACGTACTGTATGCAGCTTAGAACCTATAAAAGATATACTGCCAATGTAAAGCTCAGTATTTTCTAAAATTGCATAAATAGATCATTACTCATGTATAAATGATCCTGTACTGTCATAATTGTGCTACAATAATCAAAAGAAATCTTAAATCACTCTTTTTAGTTCACATATTTGTACTTATAATTTTTTCTGTAAACATAAATTTTAAAAATATTTCTAGAAAAATTCAGGAGAACAAATACATTCTGACATATTTAAACATCATGGAAAAGTTGAGTAAGTTTAGTTTTTGAGAAAAATCTAAGAGGACTTCGAGTTACTGATCGCTTTGCAACGATGTATCCTGTACCTTTATGTACGTTTTTCTTCTTACAGGCATAGCATTACTCCCACAATACAGCTCCACAGTTTTTCACTTGGAGTAGCTCTCTTATCTTGATACTGCAGATCGTTATCTCAAAGTTACTCTTTCGTTATTTTGAGTAATCATGTCTGTCGTCAGAGAAATGTACAGTTACCTTCTGTGCATATTTAATCAGATCAATGGTGGCAGAGACTGCGGGAAAACACCCCTTAAATACTGAAACTTCGTAGCATACACCTTTGTAGAATCAATGATACATCCCATACTTTGTCAGAGAAAAGTTTTTAATTCAGAATAATTTTATTTTTATAAGGCAAGTAGGTTAAACATGGTTCACCTGCATGCTTTCGAGCTAACAAACAGTCAAAGAGTGACGCGAGCCCCTGCTACTCATGACAGGCGAACGAACCCCATAGTTCCCTTGTCTAATCTGTGGACTCAAACTAGTTGAGAACTGGGATTGTTACAGCACCGCGCACGGCCGCTAGTCGTACCTCGCTGATGACGTATTCAGGAGCCAGACTCTGTCTTATTCCCGGCGATACGCTATTGGTCGCAGTGACGCGCTAATGCATCACTCCCCTGACGTGAGTAATCTCATCCGGCGTTCGTAATTAACGTATTTAGCGATTAATCGCTTGACACGGACAGAAGTGCACGCCGATGAATCACACCGGGTCACACGGTAATGCCTTGTTAGTCGCTTCAAACGTACCCAGTTGTGATTTGATTTCTGAGCGTTTAATTCCTCTGGACGTGACGTGCATGATATTTATGATGTGCCCGGAATTCAAGATCCATCATAAACAATCCATCAGATATGTGTGCACAGTATGCCATTTTCTTGTCAGAGTTTTCTTTTAAACTTTTAGGCGTCGTTAGTTGTTGGAAGTCGTTTCTCCACTATTTTGGAACATATTGCACATTTTGTTTTAAAGAATGGAATTACAGAAATGTATGTTTGTTTGTTTATGTTTGTATAGTCTATGGGACTTAACTACGCGGTCGTCAGTCCCTAAACTTACAAACTAATTATGAACTACTTACGAACTAGGACGGCACAAATATCCATGCTCGAGGGGGGATTCGAACCCCCGACCGTAGTGGCCGTGAACACCGTGACTGGAGCGCCTTAGTCCCCTCGGCCACCGCGGCCGGCTTACTCAATGTATTTTTAAAGTTTTTTTTTCCGCAATTTGACTGATAAATTGTTTTTATTGAATTGTCTTGATTTCGGCCTTAGGTCATTTCCAATTTCTAACAAATGTTCAAACGTTTGTAAATCTATCGGACCACACTGCGTGGTCATCCGTCCGTAGCTTACAAACTACTTAAACCTAGGTAAACTAACCTAAGGACAACACACACACCCATGCCCCAGGGAAGACTCGAACCCCCACGACGAGCAACCGCGCGCTCTGCAGCGAGATCTTTAGACCGCTCGGCTACTCCACCGCGGCTAATTTCTAACACTGGAATAAAAGATAAAAATCATCAAACTTGTGTATAACCCAAGTCATTGTCAAAAACAGTAAAATCGTTATGTATGTGAGCTACCCAAGTCATTGTCGAAATCACTAAACTCGTTTTTTATCTGGGATAACTTGTAATTATGTGCGAAAACGCACACGCAAAATTACTGCCGAGGGTATTCCTACATGTTTTCGATTTTTACTTGATGTTTTGTTGCAAGTTCACCATTAGATAAAAAATTAATTACTGAACTTGTAAGAAAATAACAAGAAAAATGTAAAAACATGCCGGAATACAGGTGGCAGATACACTGTATATGTGTTCTCGCACATAATTGTAATTTACCTTACATACCTAACAATTTTAGTATTTTCGACACTGACCTGGTCATACACTGATGATTTTTCTTTTATTCTAGTGTGGCACTTGAAAATGCCATAAGGCCGAAATCTAGATAGTGCAAGAAAGAAGAATTAATCAGTCAAATGGCGGAAAAATCTTTTTAAAAAATTTGCATGACTGTGGCTCCTCAGAAATAAAAAATCACAAATACTTTATCGTAGCTTGTTGCGGCATACAGTTAAAGATTACTAATTAGCGGTGACAGGTAAACATGAAGAATAGTCCGAGATTACAGCCTGCTACACAAGGCATGTGCCTTAAGTTGCAACCTCTCACCATTGTCATGCGGCAACGACATTCTCTCGTTGTTGTAATAACGGCTTAGTCTTTATAAATTATTGTCAGCGACAATACCACACACAACAGAAGAATTTAGGTTGTGGAAACATTCACTATGACGTTATACCAAGCTACGCGACTTACAGTACCGGCACGTAAGTCGTACGTGATATTAGCGGCCAGCGGAAGAAAAGCACGCCACGAACTTGTGCCGGAGCTGCAAGATCTGGAAACAGTCCAAAAACAATACGACATTGTCCACCGGTAATAGACCGGTCTAACATCAACGTTGCCAGGTTCTAATTGATTTTGCCGAAAGTACGGGTCCTGATGCACAGCTAACAATACTCACTGCTCTGACACTCAAGTGTTATTAGACCGAATTGTGCAAATTATTTAGCAACAGTTATTGGAGTGAAATTGTTGCTTATGATCAGTCTATTAGTACTGAAACAGTTGGATAATCACGTTACGGCATACCATATAAACTAACAGATAGTGTTACGCATTAGGTAGCAGTTGTTTCAGAGTCTTTTTCATATAAAAAAATTGGATGGAAAAATCACATTTTGACATGGCAGTACGTTACATTCTACAGTCGTAATCTAAGTTGCAGGTTGTAGCGTCTCAGAACAAAATAAAAAGAGTAACACTGACAAAAATTATTTCTAAATGATCTTAAGCACTAAGACACCTGAGTTTTCTGTAGAAACACATTTTGGAGCCGAGTCCAATCATCATTACTTAGCCAGAGGAAATGTTTGAGAAATTTTATCGTGCGCCGGCGCATATTTTAACACAGACCTAGAGTTATGGAACAATTGACCTTTGGATTATGAAGGTTCACAAATATTTAAATGACAAAAAGGAGCCGGCCGCGGTGGCCGAGGGGACTGAGGCGCTTCAGTCACGGTCTGCACGGCCACTACGGTCGGGGGTTCGAATCCCCCCTCGGGCATGGATATTTGTGCCGTCCTTAGTTGTAGGTAGTTCATAAGTAGTTTGTAAGTTTAGGGACTGATGACCCCGTAGTTAAGTCCCTTAAGCTTAACAAACATCTGACAAAAAGGAATGTCAGTGTTCATCAGAATGAAGCCAGATCAGGAAAAAAAACATTTGCATTATAATTAGTACTATGTTTGCGTGGAGTGGCAAGCGTACTAAGGCGCCTTGCTGCAGAACATGCGGTTGCACTCCGTCGGAGGTTCGAATCCTCCTCGGGCATGGGTGTTGTCCTTAGTATAAGTTATTTTAACTTGGTTTGTTTGTAAGCCTAGGGACTAATGAACAACGTAATTAAGTCCCTTAGATTTAAAACCATTTGATTTGCTTGTGTGTGTGTGTGTGTGTGTGTGTGTGTGTGTGTATCTTCAAGTTAAAATTTTCATTGTCCAAAAGATATCCATTGGATCGTAATTTTTGTCCATAGTATATATACTTCAGTATATTGAAAGGACTGAACTTCAGCTTTCAATACGGAATTAGCAAGCAGATTGATAAAAAATCTGAAATTAGTGATTAGCCATTATTACGTTACTTCTTCTCTGAGACTTATCAGCAGAATATTATTTACAACAGACAACTTAGATGATCGTAATGTTTGACAAAAGTAGGTATTACTAAATACGAAATTTAATAAACATATATTTCTATCACTTTTAATTATTATTACGTACATACAGGTAAGAACTGCATCAGATCCGTCTACGGACTCAGGACCAGAGAACCCCCCCTCCCCCCCAAACCCACACACACACACACACACACACACACACACACACACTCTCTTATACACCATATCTGTGATAATTTAATACTATACACGGACCAAGATGTACGAATAGTATTCCATATTGATTTACACTTACTTTTCTCCCCATCATTCACAGTACGCCATTTGACTAATCACCACAGTGGCTCCTTCTAATTTCCAAATCTAATGTTTAAAAGTTTGTGAACTTACTACACCAAACTGCTATGGTCATTAGTCCCTAGCTTTTCAAACAAACTAATTTTCAGTAAAGACAACACACGCTCTCTCTCTCTCTCTCTCTCTCTCTCTCTCTCTCTCTCTCTCTCACACACACACACACACACACACACACACATACACACACACACACACACACACACACACACACACACAAACGCATGCGCGCGCCTGAGTGAAGACTCGAACCTCCGGCGGGAACCGCTGCTGTGTGCATAGCGTGAAGCTTTCTTAGACCTGGCGGCCATTCAGTGCGGCTGATACAGATGCCATTTGTTCGTGAGTGCAGGGTCCATTACAGCCCAGATATCGTCGATGTTCAAATCTGGGCTCCTGTCTGGCCATCTCAGTCCTTAGGCCTGCTATGCATACTGCTGGAACCATTTCCGGGTGACGTGGGAATGATGTGGCGGCGCGTTGTTACATTGAAACAATTCAAAACCGTTAGAGCGTTGAAAGGCCGAAATTGTTGCAGATGGCTACCCTGCAGTTTAAACACACCGCGAACTATTTAAAGTCCCTTCTAGACAACTCTGAGGTCTTCAGTAATTAAAACTTCTGGGCTGAGAGGCCGTGGTCGATCAGTAGAAATTTCTTCCCCTGACGTTTCGTTGCCGGCTGCGGGCAACATCTTCTGAGGTGTGTCGACGACTCTCAGCCCGGAAGTTTTAATTACTGAAAACGCCGGCCGTGAAAGCCTACACGTTATGAACTCTGAGGTCTATTTATTGATACCAGAAAAATACTCCCTGACCCTAACAGAGACTGCACCGCCTTGGGCCAGACGTTCTAGATAGGCGGAATCGATCGGTTCATGTGGTCTGCGCTTCAAACTAGGATGGTGCTGTTATTTACGTTTGGCTGTTGTTGCAATGTCCATCCCTTGAGGTTGGCGATACATGTAAGCTGTTGCGCCCGATGACATTGTATTAACAGTGACTCAAGGATCCCCTGGCACTCAGAAACCACGTCCCTCCGGATTGTCTAACCCTTCTGTCCGTAATGACGGTCCAATCATGGTCATCGAGGGAGGTTGGACGGCTGGTAGTTCATTTATTGTGGACTTTGACACCTTCATTCAAACACTCACTATAACCCCTAGACACGGTTGTCGAAAGCGGAGTCCTGTACACTGCAGAAAACTCCCATTAGTCGGGCACCGACCACCATACACCCTTCGAATGACGTCAGCTGACGATGACTTGCATGTAATACGAATCACTTGTACGGCCACGTCTCAGTAGGTCTTCTATACAACTGCAGCTGGCACAGGAAGCTGTGGTGCGTAAACAACACTTCTTTGCTGCCTGGGCCCCACTGTCCCCATGACCTCTGATGTTTAACACTTGATACTCTTCTGGAGCCGGATGTCCGAACAGCAGGATGGCTTTTTTTTTTTTTTTTTTTTTTTTTTTAAATCTCATTCCTAGCAAAGAATAGTGGTTTAAAGGAGACGGAAATTACCAATTCCTGGACTATTTTTATCGGCGGTCGGAGAGGAAAAGGGATCGTCGTGCTGGGCTGCGGCAGAAAGTCGCTGTATCTGGAATTGGCCGCGGGCGCCTTTGTTCTGCCCCGCCCCATCTGCAACTTGCACCGGCATACATTTCTGCCGGCCGTGCGCACTGCTCCGGTTTTTCTTCCGAATACATTAAAACAGGAGCAGCCGAGGCGGGAAGAAGTATACGGCCGCTACCGCTGCGGCTGCGGCGGCGAGTTATCGGCGAGGAGGCGGCCGAGGGCGCGCGCACCCACTGCGCTACCGACCGACTGCGCTCCACCGGTCCCTACACAAAAAGCACATTATTTTGGCCTACCCGACAGAGGAAAACTGCAGGATTGGGCACGCGTCTTTTTCAAAAGAACTGTATCACAGTTCTACCTAATCGATAATTTTTCTCAGACAGCCAAATCTGCCGAACTAGGTTGCAATGGGCTTTGGCTTGTATCTCATCCGAGTCTATCGTCTTAGCTGCTGCGACACGTAATTCTTTACGTCGCACACAACCAGCTCAGTAAATAAACTCAAGAAGTAACTTTTAACCTTCGCAAATAAACGTAATTATTTTTTAAATTGTTGTATTTAAAAACCCTTAGCTTTGTAGATTGTTAATAAAAAATCCTTAGTGTCGATGGTTCGAATCACGCTATTCCTTTTTTTCCCTCGTCATGTTTGAATACCTACCGCAATTAAATATGAAATTCATCAAATACGGCCGGCCGCCGTGGCCGAGGGGATTGAGGCGCTCCAGTCACGGTCTGCACGGCCACTACGGTCGGGGGTTAGAATCCCCCCTCAGGCATGGATATTTGTGCCGTCCTTAGGATTAGCTAGTTCATAAGTAGTTTGTAAGTTTAGGGACTGATGACCCCGTAGTTAAGTCCCATAGACTCTACAAACATTTGAACATTTGAACATCATCAAATACGAGGCGCGTCCAGAAAATAAGTTCCGTTTGGTAATAAAATGAAACTGTACACAGATACAGAAGAAATTTTTATTGCACAAAATTCTGCCATTCTTAAAAAACTTTTCCATATAACGGCCGAAAATAAGCAGGCATTTGTCATAGCGTGGCACCAAGTTTTGTATACTTTCTTCATAGAAATCTGCCGCCTGTGTCTTCAACCAGTTGGAAACAGTGACATTTGGGGGAAGCCCATAGCGAGAGCAGTAATTGTAAACCTACGGTTTTCCTGGATCTTGTCATCGTGTGAACCAGTTCTTCTGTAACCAAAGGTGGACGCCCACTTCGTTCTTCATCGTGCACATCAGTACGCCCGCCATTGAACTGTCGGACCCATCTTCTCATCATCGAGTCACTCGTCGTATTTGGTCCGTAAACATCGCAAATTTGCCGATGAATTTCACTTGGTTTCGCTTTGCTCGCATTCAGAAACCGAATCACCGACCTGATTTCACAGGCGGCGAGATTTTCAATCAACGCCGACATTTCAAACAAGCTCAACAAAGCGTACGTAACTGACAGCGATCTCCAAATGGCGCACGTTCTTCCCCTTGATACACATCGTCTACAGCGCATGTGCGGAACTGCAATCGGAGATAAATTGAAACGGAACTTACTTTCTCGAAGCGCCTGGTATATGGCGATAAATACATAACTAATGGGATTTATTTTATATCTGTTCAATTTTTTTCAAAAATCAAATGTTTCCAAAGCTATAGGATTTAACTGCTGCGGTTATCACTCTCTAAGCTTGCAAACTACTGAAACTAATTTAAATTAACTTACCATGATAACACACACACACACACACACACACACACACACACACACACACACACACATCCCCACGTCCGAGGGAGGACTCGAACATCCGATGGCGAGAAACCGCGCGCTCCACAGCAAGGAGCCTTCCAGCGTTGCGCCGCTCCACCGCGCCTACATTTTTGTTCTTAATTATCGGTATAATATTAAAGGTTGTTAATAATGAGGTTTTCATTTAAATAAACGGCACAAATTGCATTTTTGAAGCAATCAAAGGCAACCACAGTTAACAGTGAAGTGTTTGCTTTAATTTGCGATTTTCTTAACCACAAATTTAATATTAAAACTTAATAATATAAAAAATACGTGCTTTTTGCATCTAAAATTACTTTTAAATATGTGTTAATTACCATATATATGGCGAATTTTAAATTTAAATGTATAAAAAACAACAACAAAAATGCTCATATTTGAATCATTGACGCTGTAATGTTCAAATGTTTGTAATCCTGTGCGACCAAACTACGTTGGTAATGTCCCTAACCTTGCAAAGTACTTAAACTACGTTAAACTAACCTAAGGACAACACACACATATATGCCTGAGGAAGGATTCGAACCTCCGACGCGGGAGGCCGCGCAATCCGTAACGTGACGCTCCAGACCGCTCGGCTACTCTCACGCGGTTGACCCTGTAAGTCTTTGGCACTCTACCAACGAACTATGACCGTAGGAGATATTGTTTCTTACATGGAAATATCCCCAAAAAATTCAAAATCAAATTTCTCGAGAAATTTTAAGAGTTCCATCGAATGGCGTTGATTGTTATTTAATTTCTGAACGTCACGTACAATAAATATGAAATAATTATGAAAATCCGATATACAGGTGGTATCCTTATTACGTGATTCTGAAGCATGTCCCGTGCGAGGTGGCGCAGTGGTAACACACTGGACTCGCTTCTAATCGCCGACCCTGTGGTTACAAGGCAAGAACCTGAGCTACACCGACAGATGCTGCAAATGTTTTAATGAAGGGTACTTACGTGTACTTGCAAAACTTCAAAGTCGATTTTCTTTAGAATTGCGTCGAATAGGTTTGGCTGATTGTTATTTGTGTTCTGAACTTCACGCACTATAAATTTCAAAATATTCTAAAATCCGATACCTTTGTTGTCTGTTTGTGTGATCCATAAGATGAAAACAAGGAAGATTGTTGGTTTCACGAAGAAGAACAATAAAAGATGTTTCTTCTCAATGATTTTTCGCTCCTAAATGTGTGTTACATCTTCCCACGACGGACTAACAACTAACAGAGAGGAGCAGCACGATTTCTGTCCGACAGGTCAAGTTGGTTTCGGAGCTGCCCTGAAGCACTCGACATGCTACAGCAGTAGATGGTGTTAAGGAGGCTCGAACAACGAAGTGCTTAAAGCCCAGTCAACAAAGACCTACAGGTGCAAGGCGATGTACAGAGATGTACTGTGTAGTTATATTAGTAACTAATATCTGTATTCCATTTAGTGTTAATGTATTTGTGGAAAATGAACAATCCAACAACTGTCATCGTGCAACACATTTTGTGGGATATCAGCACTCTCAGGGTGTCAGCATACTGCGTCACCAGTTATTTACGAGGTGTGGTGTGGAAAGGTTGGTATAACTTGATGGAACATCCTGTAGTTGCTTCTGCGACCTAAAGAGGTAGATGGAGTGGGGATCATTAGCTGGCTCCGCCGGCCGCGGTGGCCGAGGAGACTAAGGCGCTCCAGTAACGGTCTGCACTGCCACTACGGTCGGGGATTCGAATCCCCCCTCGGGCATGGATATTTGTGCCGTCCTTAGTATTAGATAGTTTATAAGTAGTTTGTAAGCTTAGGGACTGATGACCCCGTAGTTAAGTCCCATAAGTTCTACAAACATTTGAACATTTGATTTCGTGACATTCGGAGTCAGGTTCTCCAATACACATCAGCACAGCGATCACTTCTCGGCTTTTCGTTAAAAACGACCTCGTGCGGAAATGCAACCACAGTCTTCGGCGAATGGAGAAGTCGTACCATTGTGTTACAGTACGTACTCCCACTTTCTGCACGAATAATGGCGATAAATTAGCAGTTGACCAGTAACGCGTGGCCCAGTGTTTAATTGCCGCAGGCAAATATTTCACTTATCCGGCGCCGTCCGCCCCCGCTTGGACTCGCAGCCGGCGGCGGACCTCGTATCTCACTTAATTAAAATAGTTTTGAGACCCGCGCAAAGTGGTGCCAACTTTTTCCTTTCTTCTGCAGCCGTGGCGCCCTCGCGAGGCACTGGGGGAGGGCACCTAGTTTCCCCCCTCCCCACGCTGTTGAGTATAATTCCTGTACGCAGCACAAAGCACCGGATGCGGATACCGCCTGTCACACACATACACACACGTACCTCTTCCTCTAGTCTGCATTTGTTACAAACTTGGAATGCATACATCTTGTGCAAACTTGCCGTAGCTCTCGACGAGCGTGTAGAGTGAAGCACCTCGGAAGCCCAGTGCTCCATTTAGTTCGCAGACATCGAAATTACTGGTTGTACAGAGGGGAGTTAGGTATTTTAATGACTGTACAAGTTTCAGAGATGGCGAAATGAATTAGCAAGACAAAGAAAATTAAAGAGGTCCATTAATTGCAGTTTTTTTGTAATAATGAGAGGAAAGTAGGATAAGGAAGGAAAGGACTGACTTTGGCTGCACCAGAACACTGAAATTACTCTTTTTTTCGCATGTGACAGCTTGCTTGCTCTTTTGACAGTTGACCAAAGTTAACTTTATCGATTTCCGGATAAATACAACCACCCACAGACATATCGACCAGAAAAATCACTCATACGTTTCTAAATAACGAAACACTTAGCAACTATAACCATATAACATCTTTAGCCAACTGTCAACACATTAGTTTACCTCAGATAATGAATTAAAATTACCATCCGGAGATCACAGCTATATATTTCAGTGACATCATTCACAAACATCATAGAGTCGAAATAACAAAAAATTACTGTAACAACTGCAGTTATACAGGGTGTTACAGAAAGGTACGGCCAAACTTTCAGGAAACACTCCTCACACACAAAGAAAGAAAATATGTTATGTGGACATGTGTCCGGAAACGCTTAATTTCCATTTCAGTATTTCTCTTTAAATGTAAATTGAAATAATTCGTGCAGACATTTGTCAAAATACCCAATAGTTTCGTTAGTATGTACTGTACTTCCTCGATTCACAAGTACGACACAACATATGGTTCATACACGATGTAGTCCTGCACATTTCAGTCGACGTGTTCGTACGCTTCTCAACAACAGATTCGGTGACCGATGGATTGGTAGAGGCGGACCAATTCCATGGCCTCCACGCTCTCCTGACCTCTACCCTCTTGACTTTCATTTATGAGGGCATTTGAAAGCTCTTGTCTATGCAACCCCGGTACCAAATGTAGAGACTCTTCATGCTCGTATTGTGGACGGCTGTGATACAATACGCCATTCTTCAGGGCTGCATCAGTGCATCAGGGATTCCATGCGACGGAGGGTGGATGCGTGTATCCTCGCTAACGGAGGACATTTTGAACATTTCCTGTAACAAAGTATTTGAAGTCACGCTGGTATGTTCTGTTTCTGTGTGTTTCCATTCCATGATTAGTGTGATATGAAAAGTAATGAGCTCTAACTTGGAAATTAAGCGTTTCCGGACACATGTCCACATAACATATTCTCTTTCTTTGTGTGCGAGGAATGCTTCCTGAAAGTTTGGCCGTACCTTTTTGTAACACCCTGTATAAAATCTTTGGTCAACTGTCAAAACCAAAAAGAATATTTTTAATTTTTTCCCTACGTGACCTCTTATATTGACCATTTTGGATTCCCGTACGAGCTGGAATTTGTAAATTAGAACCCTACGTCATCATGGCTTATAAATACACGTGAATTATAATTGGTATGGTAGTGCTTTCTGTCCTTATGGACAGGATACCACAACGATATATATACATATCCTTTAATTGCTTTTTCTGTTATATGGAATCTACAACGTGTTGAAAGTGTGCGAGATGAAATGTGCACAATTCTAATTCAGCACTCCAGTGTACACTACAACAGACTCCGTGGACGAAATTCTAAACGATTCGGGATGACCTAGTTGGTAGACATTTTCCACTGCCAAATTATGGCGCCTGGTTCTTATGTTAGAGATGCAGTGTAATTATGAAATACAACTGAATTACGTAGCGGACGGACAGGGGACTCGCTTGCGGCCATTAACTGCTGACGTCGTGCTTCACTTGTTTGGACTCCCGATGGGCTATCGTTACTGCTGTGGCTGGAACCTTGACCGCGGGTTCCAGCAGCTTATATTGCCAATGAAATTTTATTGTATCCCGGCTAATGTCTACTCGACAACATAGGGACTCGGCGGAAAACACGTTTTACTATAGACGTAAAAGTTGATTACGGCAGGAACCGAAATATTTTTTAAAGCCGAAGGCTTTGATTCTACTAAGATTGCTTTTACGGCTAGGATAATCCTAGCAGCACAAGCGCTAACTCACGTTCTTCTGTCGCGCTGATCATCCGTTTTATGGCTGTGGCGGTTCTTTGATTGGTGGAATAATCGTCACGGGCAGCGCTGTTTACGTCTCGCTTGCGGAGCAGTATGGATAACCACCGACGTAATGCGTTCACCCTTGAGATTTGAAGATCGATTGCGAAATTAACACTGCTACTGTAACTCCTCTTTGTGATGTAATCTGAATGGCCTTTGATCCGATAATTATATGTTGTTTACAGTGAATATTTCACAGTGACTACCGGAAAATATGCGCATTGTGCGATAAAACATAGACGGAACCTGAGATAAGGGAAGTAAACTTAGACTGTGGCAGCAATCTTTAACTCTTCTTTAGCCTTTATTGTCGTTTTACAGTATTACGGGCCATCTAACTGCAAATACAAGTTATATAAATGTACACAGCGAACATTCGTTTCAGCGGTTGATACTACGCAATAATATACTAATCCATTGGGCCCACAGCGCAGAACATTTCTCTTAGAGACATACTAATGTGCTGCTATTTTACACGTTTTTTAAAATTATATTCTGGATCCAATTCAGCTGAAGTGCCATCTTCAGACAGTGTCTATATCACATCAGTGGGCAGTGTCACGCTGTCAAATAACAATAAAATGAGCGTTGATTATCTTTCGTAATCTTTTTTTAGGGGTGAGGCGAGCTTCAGAATGTTTTTAATGAAAGGGGTCGCGTATTCAGACTGGTTAAGAAATTCTGCTGTAAATTATACAAATATTTACTCGCAATTTGCGAGAATTTCCGACTTTAACTGTCATTCTTTAGTTGGTCAATGCTTTTGTAACACATGAAAATTTGTGCTAGACTGGGACTCGAACCCGGGTCTCCCGCTTATCGCGAGCGGTCGCCTTAACCACTTGTCCACCCGAACACGCTCCCCGGCCAGACCCAAACTTCCATATGTTGTACTTGCCTTAAAAAAAATCCATGTGTTGCAATGTTTCAAAAGCATTGACCAACTAAAGAATGACAGCAAAAGTCGGAAATTATCGCAAATTGCGAGTTAATATTTGTATAATTAACATTTATAGCTGCGGACCATCGGGAATTCTGTTCATTTACAACAGAAGTGGTGTATCGTAGGTCTCTAGAACAGCTTATCGTTGCGAAAGATTGGGAAATGGCTCATGTCATCCCCGTTTTCAAGAAGGGTCCTCGAACAGATGTGCAGAACTGTAGGCCTATATCTCTAACGTCGGTCAGTTGTAGAATTTTGGAACATGTATTATGTTCGAATATAATGACATTTCTCGAGACTAGGAATCTACTCTGTAGGAATCAGCATGGGTTTCGAAAAAGGGTTCCTGTGAAACCCAGCTCGCGCTATTCGTCCACGAGACTCAGAGGGCCATAGATACGAGTTCTCAGGTAGATGCTGTGTTTCTCGACTTCCGCGAAGCGTTTGATACAGTTCCCCACAAACGTTTAATGAACAAAGTATGAGCATATGGTCTATCAGACTAATTGTGTGATTGGATTGAGGAATTCCTAGATAAGAGAAAGCAGCAGGTCATTCTCAATGGAGAGAAGTCTTCTGAAGTAGGAGTTATGTCAGGTGTGCCACAGGGGAGTGTTTGTGGGTCCGTTGTTGTTCACGATATATATAAATGACCTTGCGGATAACATCGGAAGTTCACTGAGGCTTTTGCGGATGATGCTGTAGTATATAGAGAGGTTGTAACAATGGAAAATTGTATTGAGATGCAGGAGGATCTGCATAGGATTGACGCATGGTGCAGGGAATGGCAATTAAATCTCAATGTAGACAAGTGTAATGTGCTGCGAATACACAGAAAGAAAGATCCTTTATCATTTAGCTACACTATAGCAGGGCAGCAGCTGGAAGCAGTTAATGGTAAAGCAGATGCCAGACTTAGATTCATTGGAAGAATACTAAGGAAATGCAGTCCGAAAACAAAGGAAGTAGGTTATAGTACACTTGTTCGCCCACAACTTGAATACTGCTCACCGGTGTGGGATCCGTACCAGGTGGGATTGATAGATGAGGTAGAGAAGATCCAACGGAGAGCAACGCGCTTCGTTACAGGATCATTTGGTAATCGTGAAAGCGTTACGGAGATGATCGATAAATTCCAGTGGAAAACTCTGCAGGAGAGACGCTCTGTCGCTCGGTACGGGCTTTTGTCGAAGTTTCGAGAACATACCTTTACCGATGAGTCTAGCAGTATATTGCTCCCTCCTACGTATATCTCGCGAAGAGACCGTGAGGATAAAATCAGAGAGATTAGAGCCCACACAGAGGCATACCGACAATCCTTCTTTCCGCGAACAATACATGATTGGAATAGGAGGGAAAATCGATAGTGGTACTCAAGGTACCCTCCGCCACACACCGTCAAAATGTTCAAATGTTTGTAAAGCTTATGGGACTTAACCACGGGGTCATGAGTCCCTAAACTTACAAACTACTTACGAACTAGCTTACACTAAGGACGGCACAAATATCCTCCGAGGGAGGATTCGAATCCCCGACCGTAGTGGCCGTGCAGACCGTGACTGGAGCGCCTCAGTCCTCTCGGCCACCGCGGCCGGCACACACGCGCACACCATCAGGTGGCTTGCGGAGTACGGTTGTAGATGTAGAAGTATCATTGTATAATTCTGCTGTGGCCTGATCCTGAAGGGGCTAATAACAAGTCTCAACTCGGTACGGTAAATCGATCCGTTCGTCGTGCCCGCACGGAGAGAACTGCCTGCACTGCCGCCTCGTAAGCGAAGATACATTCGGGGAGGAGTTAATGCGGATCAGCGCGGCGCATTCGTCTTCGCGGAAGGCCCCAGACGGCAGTGCCGGCGCCTCGGCCGACTGCGCATGCGCGCCGGTGTCCCGCCTTATTTCGCGTCCGTCGGCGGCAATTAAGGTCGCAGGCGTCTGCGCGGCCGCATAGGGCGGCGAGCGGCGCCAGATCCCGCAACCGTCCGCCTGCCCTGCCCCGTAATTAGCATTCCATTAACTCGATTCGGCAGCAGCGACTCTGGATTTACATTCGCGAGGCGCCCGCCGACGGCAAATATTGGCAGACGGGCGCCGCCCAAGCCGTAGCCGAAGCTCTCCCCGCCTCTCTCTGCTGGTCCACACCCACTACCTTTGTACCCCACTGCAAACATACCAGCTTCTTAAGTCCGGGCCCAACGGCGTTCCTTCAACCCTTTGTTTGCCAGAGCTGCTCTAGGTTTACCTATGATTAGATAGAAGAGCCACGGCCTTTACTGGTAGCTAGCGACCTAGCTCCATTTTCGAGTGACAAACATCCCGCCATTCTGGCTTAGAAATTACCTGTGATGCATTATTGTTAAGTTCCGTATTTGCAGGGGCATACTTCTCCCAGCCGAGCGAGTTGGCTCAGTGAAATCACACTGGACTCGTATTCGGAAGGACGGTGGTTCACATCCACCTCCGGTCATCAGTATTTACGTTTTCTGTGATTTCCCTAAATCACTCCAGGCAAATGCCGGGGTACTTCCTTAGTAATGGCACGGTCGATTTCTTCGCGCCGGCCGCGGTGGCCGAGGGGACTGAGGCGCGTCAGTCACGATCTGCACGGCCACTACGGTCGGAGGTTCGAATCCCCCCTCGGGCATGGATGTTTGTGCCGTCCTTAGTGTTAGCTAGTTCATACGTAGTTTGTAAGTTTAGGGACTGATGACCCTGTAGTTAAGTCCCATAAACCAAAGAACAATTGAAATTTTTTTATTATTTCTTCGCCAATCCTTGCCAAAACATAGAGCCTGAGCTCCGTCTCTAATAAGCACGCTGTCGACGCGACGTTAAACCCTAGGCTTCCTTCCTTCCTCCACCCATGGGCTTGAAACGAGTCTGTGTAAAATAAATAAACTGAAGCCATAAAACGGCGGTTGTAATTCCAAAAACGAATCATTCGGTGCTTACTCCGGAAGATGGCCTCTTCACATCACTGACGTGTAAGTCACCGAAGTGGCGTCATCTAAAAAGACTCGCACCAGGCAGGCTGAACACGACTGCAGTAGGCGTCTAACGGCCATAACTGCCACATGACGTCATCATCATTAGCAGCAGCACAGTTGGTCAATGGCATGACTGCTTTCGCTTGCGGCCCACCCTGTGATGAGGTACGATTGACATACCAACGTATTCTTACCACTGATCCACCGCTTCAAATGAACAACATGGTACTTATTTTTTTATATAGTCCACGTAATCGACTTAAGGAGTCACTAACTTTACCAATATTTAAAACAATGTATTATCTTTTATTGTCCGTCAACAACTGTTTCATTTACATGTTTCATCTTCAGAATCGAAAACTTGACTAAAAAAAAAAAAAAAAAAAAAAAAAAATGTTCTCGGCCATATGAGCGTAAAAGAAATCCTTAAAACTTCATGTGCACGATAAACCAGTCAAATCTACGGGTCGTAAATTCAATTCAATATCTAGGAATCACGAAGGACTTAAATTGGAAACAAAACACAGAAAATATTGTAGGTTAGGTGAACCAAAGACTACGTTTCAGAAAATTTACAACATTCAATAATTCTACTAAAGAAACAGCTGACACTACACGCGGAGTATTACTGCGCATTGTGGGACCCCCACCAAGTGGAATTGACGGACAATTTAGAAAGTTCAGAGAAGGGCAACTGTTTGTTTTTTTTTTTTTTTCTTTTTTTTCCATTATAGGGGAGGGAGTGTCACGGAAATGGTCCACGAGTCGGGGTGGAAATCGTTGAAAGAAAGGCGTTACTTGTTTCGGCGACATTTATTTGCGAAATGTCGTTCACCGGGTTTGTCTTGCGAATACGAACGTTTTTTTGGGCATTGACCTACACAGGGACTCATGTTCATTGTAATAACATAAGAGAGATCAGATGGAAAACGGAAAGATTTAGGTGTTCCTTTTTTCCGCGTGCTATTAGAGAATGGAACGGTAGAGAAATATCATAAAAGCGGTTCGATGAACCCTCTGCCATACACTTCAGTTCTGAGCTGCAGAGCATTTATGTATATTTAAATGTAGAAAATATGTTCTACCTAAGTTTCTTTTTTTTTTTACAAATACTCCATGGTGCAATGAATAGAATTTGAATTTCCATGAATTGCACATAAGTGAAGATGTTTAGTGCTCAGTTGCGTCCGTAATCAGTTTCGTGTGTGTTATGAAAAGTACTATGGTTTCTAAGTGCGATCATAATTTTTATATTGGTTTCAAATAGAGGTAGGGGGATGCGGGGAAGGGAAAGGGGGAGGGGATGGCGGATGATGAGGAACTGCTGCGGCATTGACTGCGAGAGAGGAAAGAAGCAGGGAGTGTGGGAGGAAGCGGTATAGATAAAAAAAATTGTCTTTAATTGAACACGCCAAAAATTAGTTACATAAAAATATTTTCTTCCTCCATAGAATATTAGAAGTGGACCAGACTTAAGAAACCAGATAAAAGTTAGTTTTTTCCTCACAGTCTACTTTTCCCTTCTAGCGCTGTTCATGTCAGGCAAAAAAATAAATATTTAGTTATTTTTAGCATATGAGTGGATGTTTACATACTTACAGGTACTTTCCCATACTGTGTCTGATAAATCATACTTGTGTACCGGGGAAAATGGTCGCATATATCACATTATATGATTTGGTGGCTGTGAGTACGGCTGGGTCCTTACGAAACAAATAGTTAACGTAGCTTTACGTGGGTGAAATTTTTAATCATTCGCAGACAGCTCCCAACATTTTAAGAGTATGATGTTGTCCAAATTTGCTGACAGACATGTCGCGAAGAACAGTAGATATTACTCCATGTACTGGAATAACAATTTACATGTCTGCTGACCTTCTAAACAAACAGCTACTGTGTTCTACAAGAGACTGTCCTTGTCAATTGCAGCTCGTGTTGTTAAATTTGTTGTCGTCAGTGAATGAAGCGGCCATCAGAGCGGATCACCTGCGGGCAGAGCAGCAGGGAGCGTCTTTATTCACGGACCAACTCCCCACTCCCCCTGTTTCTTTCTGCTCATTTTCCGGTGCGCGGCGACCGATGAGTTACGGTGCGAGCCGCTCAGGGACGTGCCCACGCCCTTTTCCGCCGGAAAAGGTTCGGCAGCAGCAGGTGGAACGCTGGGAGCCGTCCACGAACCGAGCGGT
Source organism: Locusta migratoria (assembly GCA_026315105.1). Lineage (NCBI taxonomy): Eukaryota > Metazoa > Arthropoda > Insecta > Orthoptera > Acrididae > Locusta > Locusta migratoria. Next base: position 459,290,234 of record CM048745.1, on the reverse strand, counting down.
CTGGAGCGCCACGTTACGGATCGCGCGGCCTCCCGCGTCGGAGGTTCCAATCCTTCCTCGGGCGTGGATGTGTGTGTTGTCCTTTCGTTAGTTTAATGTAGTTTGGTCCCATAGTATTACAAACATTTATACAAATTTTTTTCGTCCATGGACCCCTCAATATTCTCCGTAGGTCTGTATACTCTCCACGTGTCAGCAACCACTCTGACGACTGACACTGCAGTCACCAACAAATCAGCAGCGACGATGAGTACTGCTAGAACTTCAATTGCACATAACCGGACCAGAAACAAACACACAATCCCTCTCTCTCTCTCTCTCTCTCTCTCTCTCATACACACACACACACACACACACACACACACAAGACCAGGGAAAAAAAGGAAAATTGGTGGTGTAGTAGTTCCAAAGTTGCAACGAAAACACATACACACATACTCTCTAACATAAATCAAAGATAACACACACACAGCCAACAGTACGTAGTAAAGATACATTTCGTTACGCCTTCAGAAGAAAAACACCACGAAAGCAGTCTTTGCCTAGCGTTGTGGAAAGGTATTTCAATGACAATCACAGTGAATAGAACACATATGCACTATCATCTACAAAAACTGTAAGTAACAAAATCGAAATATCGTAGATAGAAAGAAACTGCTTTAAATGTAAAAACAGAATAGTGTAAAATAGAAACATGTACATATTTAAGCCACTGAAGATGCCTAGTAAATAAAGAAAAGAGAAACGCGTAGGGCAAGGAAATCTTTTTTGAGGTTGCATAGACGAAGTCAAGATAAAAAATATCCGTACAAAAATGATCTAGTTTTTTTATTTTTTCCATTCGACTTGTAACATTCCTCACAATATAGTTGGTAGTGGATGTAATTAATGTACACTACGGAATGAAATCTCCCCAAAAACACGTTGCTAAAAATTTCCTCTTTCATTAGCAATTAACAATAACTTTTTTGATCAGAATACTAGCGTATTTCTTAAGGTAAGCAAACCACCCCCCCCCCCCCCAAAAAAAACAAAAAAAAAACCTTGCGACCACTGTTGCGTGCCAAACTACCTGCAGCAGAAGCAGCAGATACACTTGATGGCCAGGGAAAAAAGGCAACGGATGTTGGCTTCCAGCTAACAAGTTCCCAGCCACCATTCAGGCAGCATCGATTAGTGACAGTCTTTCCGGGACTATTAACACAAATGACTGTCGACTTCGTAAGTAATTTCCGGTCCTACCAAATTGATACTTCGTCTGCAGCAAATTCGTGGATAGTAAGGGGAGTCTGCCAACTGAATTTCGGTGGATTTGAGCCAAATAAATTTAACCTTTCACCAGAGTGCACCACTCTTAAAAATGTTCGCATAGACTTTCGCACAGAATAATCTAGTGTAGAAGGTGTAATCGAGTCGCATGGAGTGGCACTGATTTAAAAACCAGTAGCAGTATTAGCATGATTCGCTGGCGCAGTTGGTATAAGAAATGGCAGCGACTGTTTACTGCAGCTTGCAGACTGCGCGGAAGTAAAGTAACCCAATTTTGTGTTCCTCCCTGGGGAGTGCGGTCTGGACTGCCTCTTGCCGTTCTCGGTGTGTGTGCGCGAGTTGAAATGTTTGCCCGCGCCGGCTGAGACCGGGGCATTTGTGTGTGCGCCAGTACGGCACGTCGGCGGCTGCCGTGATTGTTTGCTCACGTGCCGCTAGCTACCCTCGCGGGCGCACGAATACGAATCCTGAATCTCAATCCGCAGTCCCCTCAGAGACCCTCGGACGCCTTCTCAAAAGGGGAAAGGTCGTTTCTCAGACATACCTCGTTACGATTTTCGGTTCATTTCATCTTCACTCTGTATGCAGATTATTAATACGAGGTGTTCTGAAATTCCCGCCGGAGGTTCGAGTTTTCCAACCAGGAAGGATGTGTGTATGTGTGTTCCCCATAGTGTAGTTTAAGTAGTTTGTAAGTCTAGTGCATATGTACATTTGTGTCCTGTTATAAGCTTCGAGGGCTTGCAGAGCTGATAACATAGAGAATTTTATATGAAGGACAACCATAGCCAAAACAATTATTGCAATGCCACCCATCACGTCCTATAAATGAGAAGCCGAGTTTTAATATTTTATTTAAAATGATACAAACCGGATGGTCAACCGATTTTATTTCTGACGAACAGAGGGAAGTTGCTAGCGGTCTGACCTGATCATTAATACCCGTTATTCAACCTACGAATTATATTCAAAACACTGTAAGTAATATAAAAGATAATTATGCAAATACTAGCCTACTTGGTTACAAAAAAAATCCCATTTACCTTTATGAAACGCAAAATTTTTTGGATTTTTTTATTTTTTATTTTAATACGTAATATTTGAATGTAAATATTCATTTTGTTGAAACAATATAATTTTTGTACAGTAATGGCACCCGAAGATGTAACCATAGCGTTGCGAAACCGGTTGTGCGAGTCTCCACGACTCTAACAAAAAATAAATAAATAAATGATCCAGATTTCATGTAACCGAAACGCGCCGCTATGGATCGCGTTTTAGTTTAATGAAAACATATTCTGCTTTTCAATCCTAACGCACGTAATTTTACATAAGCTCTGTTGCTTTAGAACCATTGTCCATTTCATGTAACTAAAAATTTTTACTTCTGATGAAGGCTTCCTTCGTTGAAGCCGAAACCATGGTTAAGTTATCAACCTGTAGTTTTGTAACCGATGAGTGGTATTTTTGAATGTTAATTTTTTTTTATTCGTCGTCATTTGAAAGATAACAATGGTGCTTTGTATGCTAAATTCCTGCTGGCCGATTCACATTACTGGGTTTCCCTGTAGCTGAATTTTCAAATAAATAAATTCGCTATTATCTTAACCCGCGAGAACTCGCGCCATTAAAAGTTACGCGAGCGATCGCTTGTACAGTTTGTAATGTACTTAACATGTTTAAATTAGTATTTCTAGTTGCGTTTATAAGAAAACACAAATATTTGACTATTTAAAATTGGTAAACTGCCCATTGTTTTAAAATTACTGTGAGAAAAATGCTCATGCGCGAGTTCTCGCGGGTTAATTAATTAGTTACACATGACGTGATCTTTGCTTAGTTATTTGATACAAAAGAAACTTTACTATTTCGTTGCAGTAGATTTCATACGTCTTATGAAAAAAAAAGAAGAATGTTGACTGCAAGGCACAGTACTAAGAAAGCTATCTACTTCCAAGTACCCTCTTTTAGGTTTCGCGCCGGATCCTGCAAATTTAAATTGTTTCGCTCAATTTCCAGCGGAGAGAGCGGGAGAAGCAAACTGCCCGCAAAAGCAGTCGAACAGTATTTCATTAAACCACATCTTGCGGAAAGAGGGGGGAGAGGTGCAGAAGTTAGCAGGCGCAGCGGAAATACAAAATTCTGCGGAGTTTAGAAACCTTTCGCGTCCGCGCGGAAAGGTTTCGCCGAGAATCTCTTCGAATCGAATCAAAGAGAGGAATAGGGAGTAAGAGAGAGAGAGGAAAGGAAAGGAGAGGAGGGTAAGGGAGGAAGGTGGAAAAGAGAAAGTTTGCCGACGAGGCACAAGTTTCGCTGCATAAACGATTTCGACGCAACGGAAAGAAAGGATACGGTCGCAGCAGCCCCACTGCCCGGGGCAACGGTTCGCCGAGGCGCGTGCAACGTGCGGAATTTTGAGGCGCCTCTGGCCGGCGGAGAGGCTTCCGAAAGCTAAAGGAAAAAAAAAAAAAAAGAAAAAAAATTGTAGCCAGTTAAAAATAACATGGCGGCGTATTACGCTGCCAATAGCGGCCAATCAGAGACGGCCGCGGGGGTTAAGAAATGGGGGCTGCTCCTCGGGCGGCGTGGCCAGACAAAGGCGGTGATTGCGAGACGTAATTAGGTCGGAATATCGCAGGCTGCGACGGAAGGCCGCGGCTGCGAGAGCGGACGAGACGAAACGGCAAGGGTAGGGAGGCAGCAAGTTTGCCGGGAGTTTGCGTGGGAGCGACCCGCCGCCGCTGAATTATTACCGAGGGAACGCCGCCGATCGGCGACAACTCCCTCTACGGACCAGTCGGCCGCTTTCGTCGAGTCTGCTGCAGGTGCCGAGGACGAGCAACCAGCAGTTTAATTAGGCGCGTCTCATTGGCTGGGAGCTGCGCCATTGGCCGACTTTACATCTTTGAGAGTCGACCTAAATATAAGCAACTCCCTTTTCCAAGGCCAGAATGAGTAACGGAGAAGTAGATATCATAGGAGAAGTGAAGCAACTGAAATCACTTAACAATTCTTCCGGTCCGGACTGTATACCCATTAGATTTCTATTTGATTATGCTGGTGCGATAGCTCATTACTGAACAGCCATATACAACCAGTCAGCTCAATAATAAACTGGACTGACTGCTCTAAGGTATCTTTGCCAAGGAAACCGTTACGCTACTTTCTGAAGCCGCCATAATTGGATGGGGGCATTTGTTTCAGTTTCTGCTTGCTATTATGTAGAGATTCTCGTTATTTTAATCGCAGAGGTTAAAAGTACTTTTGTGTATGGGTGTAATAATCTATGGACGACTGAAAGTGGCATTCAGTTTCACAGCTGTTACTTATACTGCAATATCTTAAGAACTAGCTGAAGACCCGGCGTTGCCCAGGTATTTATTTATTTATTCCTGCCATTTTTTAGGTATATATTCATTTGTATAAGGTCTGTATGTCTCTAAAATCCCTCGCGAATACTATTTGTAGTAAAGAAGTAATACATCAAAACTTGGTGTGTGAAGGGGCGGTTTTCCATGAACCTTACTGTTTATGTGCTCATATCTCAAGTTCAAATGTTCAAATGTTTGTACAGCTTAAGGCACTTGACTACGGGGTCATCAGTCCCTAAACTTAAAAACTACTTATGAACTAACTAATTCTAAGGACGGCACAAATATCCATGCCCGACGGGGGATTCGAACCCCCGACCGTAGTGGCCGTGCAGACCGTGACTGGAGCGCCTCAGTCCCCTCGGCCACCGCGGCCGGCTATCTCAAGTACTACGTGTCGTACAGTGTTACAATTTAGAAGGTCCACTCGACTATATGCGTGTATACAGTCTTTAAAATTTCCTGTGGCTACAATTTAGAGTGTAGAAATTATAAATTGTAACGTCTTACCGAATGCCGTACTTTTAGTCCATAAACAGCGGAACGTTACTCAAATGTTCAAATGTTTGTATAGTTTATGGGACTTAACTACGGGGTCATCAGTCCCTAAAATTACAAACTACTTACGAACTAGCTAATTCTAAAGACGGCACAAATATCCATGCCCGAGGGGGGATTCGAACCCCCGACCGTAGTGGCCGTGCAGACCGTGACTGGAGCGCCTCAGTCCCCTCGGCCACCGCGGCCGGCGGAACGTTACTGTTTATGTGCTCATATCTCATGAACTACGTGTCGGAATGTGATACAATTTAGAAGCTAAATTCAACTACATATGTAAATACTGTCTTTAAAATTTCCTGTTGCTACAATTTGTAATGTTCAAATTATAAATTGTAACGTCGTACCGAATGCCCTAGTGTTACTTCATAAACAGCGCAAAAGTAGTAAGCGAGAAACATTTGTCCTGTCATCATTTTGCCATGGCTGTCAGCGAGAAAAACTTTTTATAAAAGTTTGAAATTATGTTTAAAGTTTGTTGCAAGTCGCTAAGTACTGTCATTCTCATACAGTGTATTTCGAAAGTCTCGCCGCATTATATGGTATTTTTGCGATTTCTATTCGTTATTTATAAAGGTGAATAGATGGAGCATAACAGCTTTCAGATAATTGCAGAACGACATGTTGACCATAACTGTTTATTAATTCTCAATGCTACCGGTTTCGGTTATTTACCATTGTCATTAGCAAATCTCTGCTAACGCTTGACAATGGTAAGTAACCGAAACCGGTAGCATTGAGAATTAATAAACAGCTATGGTCAACATGTCGTTCTGCAATTCTATTCGTTATGATGTAATATCTTTTGAACTATATACCGTATGTGATTCTTAACCATGCAGCAATTGTTACCTCACGGTAAGGAATGTGTGTACCAAATTTGGTTGAAATCGGTCCAATGGTTTAGGAGAAAATGAGCAGCATTGTCGCTAAATGCAACAGTTTTTCGCGTATCTCATTGTTTATGACGTCATATCTCGTGAACTATATATCGTACGTGATTCTTACACTTACGGCGACCGTCCTCATGCATCGAAGCTTACGTATACAAAATTTCATAAAGAATGGAACAAAACTGTAGATTTGTATGCAACACGTACAAATATACGGACACACTGCTTTATATATTAGATTCCCTTTCCCAAGACCAGAATGAGTAACGTAGAAGTAGATGTCATCGGAATAGTGAAGCAACTGAAATCACTTAACAATCACAAGTCTTCTGGCCCGGATTGTATACCCATTATATTTCTATTTGATTATGCTGATGCGATAGCTCATTACTTAACAGCCATATACAACCGCTCGCTCAACGAATGATCTGTACCAAAACACTGGAAAGTTGCATAGATCACCACAAAAGAAACTGCATACACTACGCTTGTCCGTCCGTTTTTGGAGTATTGCCACCCCGTGTGGGATCCTCATCAGTTGGGTTTGACGGAGGACATCCAAAGAGTCCAGAGAAGGGCAGCTCGTTTCGTACTGTCACGATACAGGGGAGACAGCGTTACGGAAATGATACAGGATCTGGGATGGGAGTCATCACAACAACGGCGCTTATCGCTGCGGCGTGGGCTACTTACGAAACTCCAATCGCCAAGATTCTGATGTTGTTGTTTGTTAAGCTTATGGGACTTAACTACGGGGTCATCAGTCCCTAAACTTACAAACTACTTATGAACTACTTACGAACTAGGACGGCACAAATATCCATGCCCGAGGGTGGATTCGAACCCCCGACAGTAGTGGCCGTGCTGACCGTGACTGGAGCGCCTCAGTCACCTCGGCCACCGCGGCCGGCCGCCAAGATTCTCCTCGGAATGCGAAAATATATTGTTGACTCCCACTTACATATGAAGTTATTGCTGCAGTTAACAGAAATACCATGACACTAATCAGTTATCTATTGAATGAATAGCAACTCACTCTGTCCGTCAGATCATTTATAGAGATAGAAAATAATAGTGGTCCTATCACACTTCCCCGAGGCACCCCTGACGATACCCTAGTCTCTGAGTCTGCACTTTACCTTTATATAGAGATATTCTGGGGTGAATTTTAAACATTGTTTTATGTATTGCGTATATCTACGACACAATTTTTTTAAAGGGGAACTTCTTAAAATTATAACAATGCTTTGCCTTTGATACTGACGTATGTGGAAACGCATGAAGCTTTAATAAAGTTCAACTGTCGCCACGACGGTTAAATTATTTCCAAGTGCATTAAATGGCCTCTATGTCTCACAAAAGTCTCATGCAGAGAGCGAAGACGTAATTTATTATTATTCGAAGAGTTGCACTCTTGCAGCCGGTCATCGTTTAATGCAATTCACAACATTTCAGGTGGACACTGCCAGTTATCTGTGGGTGTGCCACAAAGGCTGAGGGGACGTTCTCCCTTCCGTCCTGTACAGCGCGCTAAGAGCAATCCACGCATGTGCTAAAATTGATGCGACAGGTGGAAGACACTGCTGTAACACAAAATTTCCAGCCAGTGACGTCCTTATTGGTGACTGTTAATAACGGACTGTAGTAGATTAGAGAGTGAGAACTGTCATATAATTACAATCTCAAGTTGATACACAGCGAAGGCGCATAAAAAGTTTGTATCGCTATGAAGAAAATCTTAACACATGCACGGTAAGTCATATCGTATTACTTCTGACAAACGCAAAACTCTACTGTGTGTTCGAAATGGAACTAAATATGAGTTCAATGCTAAGTTTTCGTAAAAGAGGACTGGGTACTAAATTCAGTGTACTGTACTCCTGTTTAAAAATGCACAAAATTTCGCATCCAGAGGAAAAAAAATTACTTTCCTCTTTAATTTATTCTGGAATTAAATCTGTGGCTGCAGTAGTCGCAACGAAGTTAAAAGTGCTGGGTTTGCACGGTTGCAATTATTTTTCGTTTTTTTTTTTTTTTTTTTTTTTTTTTGTTTTTTTTTTTTTTTTTTTTTCGCGGCGCCTGGTAAAGTGTGGGGAATGCTACGTTGCTAATGAGGAGTTAACGTGAGCTGCTGCTGCGGTGCGGCCGCTTGAGTGATTTGGCGTGTACCCCAGAGTCCCTATACACCATAGTTGTTCTCGGTATCAAGCAGCGCAAGTGACACACCTCTCCACTCATCTTTTATTGCCAGATTCCTGAAGGCCGCCCTCTTCCTGTCGCCGACATGGGCGGCAATAGCCGCCTAGTAGAGGAATTAACATGAGGATCCATCGTGAGACTACAATTACGGCCCGACACGAGGAACTCCATCACCTTCCTACATCTACATCTACATAGATACTCTGCAAATCACATTCAAGTTCCTGGCAGAGGGTTCATTAACCACATTCATAACTTTTCTCTACCGTTCCATTCTCTAATAGCGCGCGGGAAGAAAGAACACCTAAACGTTCCGTTTTCGATCCGATTTCACTTATTTTATTGGGATGGTCATGTCTCCCTAAGTGGGTGCTAGCAAAATATTTTCACATTCAGAACTAAAAGTCGGTGATCACGCCGCAATGAATAACGTCTTTCTTTTAATGATTTCCACCCCAATACGTGCAACATTTCCGTGATGCTTTCCCCCCCGCAACGTGATAGAACAAAGCGACCTGCCCTTCTCTGAACCTTCTCAATGTCTTCCGTCAGTCCCACCTGGTGAGGTTCCCACAAGGGGCAACAGTACTCCAGGAGAGGATGCACAAGTGTGATGTAGCCAGTCTCTTTCCACGTCAAGGAATGGGCCTTCCGTATCCTTCGAATCGATCGAGCCATCTTCCTAAAAATCTTTTGCCTCTTGTTTTATATTGCTTTAAAGCTTTAGTAATTCTTCCATCAGGCATACGGTTTAATGTGCTTTTTCCTTCTCAGCTGATGTTTTATTGTGGTAATTATGTTACTCATATTCAATTCAAAATGTTCAACGGACCAAACTGCTTATGTAATCGGTCCGTAGACTTACAAACTATTTAAACTAATATAGTGTTTTATACCAAATATTTAGTGTCAATTGCCAATTTTCGCACCATGTAGAAATTTTTTCTAAATCGCTTTGCAGTTGCTTTTGATCCTCTGTTGGCTTCATTAAACCAAAAACGGCACTATCATCCGCGAACAGTCTAAGGGAGCTATTCAGATTGTCTCCTAAATGGTTTAAAAACAAAAGGAAGAGTAGCGGTCCCATAAAGCTTCCCCGGGGAACGCCAGATATCACTTCTGCTTTACCCTATGACTTACCGTCAATTACTACGAACTGTGTCCTTTCAGATAGGAAATTGTCTATCCAGTCGCACAATTGGGGCGATATTCGATAAGCACGCAATTTCATTAGAAGCCTCTTGTTGCCCCTAGCGTAAGTTTAAGTAGTTTGTAAGTCTAGAGATCGATGACCCTAGCAGTTTGGTTCCTTAGATTCACAAACATTTGAATTGTGTGGACGATATTATTTTCGTAAAGTGCAGTGGCGGAACTAGTCGTCGGCGACGTCGGCAATCGTCGACGGCCTCGCGCCTGTAGGGGCCTCGTAAAACATTGTTAAAATTTTAGATTTTTTTTTTTAATTTAATGTTTAACGGCGCTTTTCAACTGCTAGGTTATGTAGCGACGACCTAGATCTACGTAACGAAAGGACGAACACAACATCCGTACCCAAGGGTGGGATTCGACCCCCGACGAGAGCGATCTCGCTCACCGTTGTATGACGCCTTAGTGCGCTCGGCCATTCCCGGCCGGCAGCTATTTAGTTGTCCGTATTTATTTCCATATGTTCACTTTAGAAAACACTTTGGAAGAAGTATATCCAAATGTTTATATAACAATCAGAATCATGCTCACAGTTCCAGTCAGTTCAGCTTCGGCCGAGAGGAGCTTCACAAAATTAAAATTGATTAAGACTAGCTTGAGAAGCACTATGAGATAAGAAAGACTATCTGCGTTGTCAATACTATCAATTGAAGCCGAAATAGCGGTTAGTATTAATTAAGATGTGATCTTTAAAAAAACCAGTGAGACGAAAAGCCGAAAAGTTTCTCTATTTTAATTTGTGTTTGTTTATTGTGATTTTTGTCATTGCAATAATACTTGTATATTATACTAATAAAATTATAGTAGAATGATTATTGATGTATAATTCAGCTCATTTTATTTAACATTTCTTCCTTACTGAAAAAATGAAAGGGGGCTCGCAAAGACGAGTTCGCCGACGCCCAGTTTTCGTCTAGCGCCGCCACTGGAAAAGTGTGACGGTACGACGCCATTCAAATATATCCTACTCGCCAACTTGCATAGTAGTTTGGTCGCTACCCCGTCCGCCAACGATTTGAGAAATTGCGATGGACTATTACGAATGCAAACGTTCAAATGTCTGTAAATCTATCAGACCAAACTGCGTGGTCATCAGTCCGTAGCTTACAAACTACTTAAACCTAGGTAAACTAACCTACAGACAAACACACACCCATGCCCCAGGGAGGACTCGAAGCCGCGGTGGAGTAGCCGAGCGGTCTAAAGCGTCTCGCTGCGGAGCGCGCGCGCGGTTGCTCGCCGTGGAGGTTCGACTCCTCCCTGGGTCATGGGTGTGTGTGTTTGTCCTTAGATTAGTTTACCTAGGTTTAAGTAGTTTGTAAGCTACTGACTGATGATCACGCAGTTTGGTCCGATAGATTTACAAGCATTTGGACCGCGCGCTCCGGAGCGAGGTGTTTAGACCGCTCGGCTACTCCACCGCGGCATTGCGTATGCCTCCTGCGTTAGTGGGAACATGGCTAAGGGCGGATCTGTGAGCGATGTGGTGTTGGTGTAACTTGATGGCCAGCAGTAGCTCGCGTGGGACGCGCTGTCTGGTGTGGTGTGGGCGCCCGCATGGAGCGGCCACACAATGCGCCGGCCAGGCCAGTGACAGCTGACAGGCGACACCGCGTGGCGCGCACGTGCCTGCCGCCAGCTGTCGTTTGTTTCCTCCCACTGGCCGATCCATTGCTCCGCACTGCAAAATAACATTAAAACAAAAAATGTTCAAATGTTTGTATAGTTTATGGAACTTAACCACGGGGTCATCAGTCCCTAAACTTACAAACTACTTATGAACTACTTACGAACTAGGACAGCAGAAAAATCCATGCCCGAGGGGGGATTCGAACCCCCGAACGTAGTGGCCGTGCAGACCGTGACTGGAGCGCCTTAGTCTCCTCGGCCGGCACATTAAAACACTCCACATTGCACATTTCGATTTTTTTTTCCTTTCTTTCTTCCCGGTTTCATTAACTGTTACGTTTACCGCCATCACCTGCTACCACGGCGGTCATTGTATGAAGATCGTCTGTACTAAACCGTAACCAGTAACTGAAGTTTTACTATACAGAACCTCACGAAAACGTTCAATCTGATATTTTATAAAACAACAGTACAGAATTTCCCCTTCCTTTCTACAACGATATTTTACGTTAAAATGTTTATTAATTAAATTATCGAAGTCTTGTGTAGTTCGCGAACGAACTAGTTCGGAAGAGCGCTCCCACAGGTGAACTACGCGAATTAGTTCGCAGATCCTTCACCTCTTACTTCGTCCGATCCTTTCCCGAAGACTGACGGGTAACAGGGAGAGGGCGCGACAGCGCGCAGAATCACGCGATTCCCTTCTGCCAGTTGCCGTCATTTCGAGTGGAGATGCAGCTCAGCTGTAGTTTTAGTAGCGGTAGCAAAAGCCAAAACGAGCGGACGAACTAGAAATAGCGACCTACTTCGCCACCGAGCTGCGAACTAATAGGAGAGCTACCGGTCGCGAACTAAAATATGCGCGATAGGTCGCGAACAGAATTAAAAATCACGTGTTTGCCTTCTGCTGATGAGAGCCATGTTAAGCACCAGCAAAAAGGATCAATGAGGGGAAAATAACACTTGGAGGTGAACAACTGAAGATGGTAGAAACTTCAAGTAGTTAGGAAATGTAATTGAGGAAAATTGGAAAAATAACAAGGAGATTACAGAACCTGGCAGACAGGCAGAGGCATTTCTAAGAAGCGTAAGGAGTTTTGTGTGGATTAAGGATGTACCATAGAAAAGCAAAGGAGTGTTATACTGAAGTTACTATATTCCAATACTGACCTATCTGTTGGGAAATTTGGTAACGCAGAAAAGAGACATGATCATAATACAAGCAGGGGAAAAGAAATTCTTGCGAATCAGAATGGGGATAATAAGAAGAGACAGGATGAGGAATGAAAAGATCAGTGAGAGCTGCTAGACAACAGGATCGAGACAGTAAGACTGTGTTGGTATAGCCACGTGAAGAGGATGAATGAGGAGAGGATTCCCAGCAGGATACACCAAATAAATCCAGAAGAAATGACCAAGAGGAAGACCAAGGGATAGATGGCTCTGTGGAGTGGAGGACTGCGTCGGAAAAAAAAGAAAGAAAGAAAAGAGGAATGGGCCCGTGAGATAACAGAGAGATGGTGGGAAGGCAAAGCAAAATGGCGAGACTTCTGTACAGGCCCAGCTTGTGACTGAAAACTGTGCAAGTTGATGATGATGATATTTCTTATCTATATTTTCCTTCTTTTTGTGTAAGTACTTCTTTATTACTAAAAAATTAATCTAGGTATGTCCTACAGAATCTCGCTGACTGATGTCGCACACTTGAATGCAGTTGTTTCTCTCGTAACGACGTCGGTGCGGAAACTTCGAGGCTGGCGGCAAAAGCACCCTCCCACCGTCCGCCTAATATTAACGAAAAGCCCCGTCCGCAGGACTGTTCAGCGAGATAGCTTTGGCGCGGCAATGGCTCCAAGTTGCTGAGCCCTCGTCCTCCTCTTCCAGTAAAGGGTCGTCTGCCCTCGAGGCTCTCCGAGGCGCCCGGGAGAGGATTTGGACACGCAACGAAATTATTAACGGGCAAGGGAAAGCGCGGAGGACTGAGGGCGGAGGGAGTGTTCGCACCGGCAAAGGGAAAAAGTGTGGTAGCCGTGGGGGAAATGAGCGAAAAAAAGAAGGGCTCTATGAATAAGAAAGGGCGGAAAAGAGCGGCTAAATACGACGTCAATCGGCGCTTTCAGGGCCAGAGGTGGTTAATTAGCGGCGGCCGCGCAATACCGCCAGGGTCGATGCCTCGGTGGTGGTGTGGGGTGGGCCTCTTTGGCGGCTTTTGAGCCGCTTAACCCGGCGCTGCCCGAGCCAGCAGTGGCACTCTTCTGCCAGCCGCAGCGCCCCACCCGGCAGCCCTTACGCCATCTTCTTACTCCCTCCTCTCCTAGCTAACGGTGTATCTGACATCTTCTAGTTGTCCTCTCGACGTCGTTCTCGCACGGTATTTCGATAACGTGACTCACCTTCTTCAACTGCAGAGTCCGCGCAGGATAAGGTGATCGATGTGCAGTTTCCGTCTGAAGTTCCGGACGAGTTCATTCCTTCCTAAGGAAGGGGAGACCGCGTCAGTGAGCTGGACACTTCCCCTCCAGCGCTCGCTCACTGCTCCGCCCGCTACCCCCACCACTACCGCTCTCCCCACCCTTGCCCAGTCATCTGCTCATCTACCGGCCAATTTATCCTGCGTGCACCCTACCTGAGATTGCTTCTCCTGAGGAATCTTGCTTCTCTTGAAGAACCTCCCAACCTCCGTGGTCGAATCCAGGCATTCGTCCACTGTGGTCCACACCCGCAGGGTACAGTTTGAAGTGTTGTTCCCTCTTTCGTGCAATAGAGGCTTTCACGTCAACAGCCGTGCCAAAGTGCCGGTCGCAGTGGCTCAACGCGCCCGGTCAGTGGGCTAAACACACTCTGTAATAAAAAAGCTGAGCCAAGAACACATAGAACAACAATGAACAAACACGATCATTGAGTATTCGGAACAGAACTACCCAGAGAACAGGGGGGGGGGGGGGAAGGGAGTAGTGGATACACAGGTTCACTGTAGATTACCGAAGTTAAGCATTGTCAGGTGTGGCCGGTAACGGGATGGGTGGCAGTCCAGTTACATATGTGCTACTGATAATAATAATCAGCCAGATTGTACAGAAGGATCGCTTCTCGGCCTTTTGGCTAAGAACAAAGTGTAGGTGGTACAGAAGGGTGGCGGTGGCAGTCCAAAGTCCTTGATCAACAGTCTTTGTGCCAATGCCGTGGATTAAACTACAAACAGCCGGCCGCGGTGGCCGAGAGGACTGAGGCGCTCCAGTCACGGTCTGCACGGCCACTACAGTCGGGGGTTCGAATCCCCCCTCGGGCATGGATATTTGTGCCGTCCTTAGTATTAGTTAGTTCATAAGTAGTTTGTAAATTTATGGACTGATGACCCAGTAGTTAAGTCCCATAAGCTATACAAACATTTGATTTGAAACTACAAACCTCTCTGCAGTCTCTCATAGAGTGAGGGCATATGACACTGTTGTTGGTGATCCGTCCGTCGGATGGAAATTTAAGGGCAACATAGACACCCATGCCCGAGAAGGGCTCGAATGCCCGACGACGAACGGCCGCGCACACCAAAACACGGTGCTCCAGTACCGACGGCTAATCCGCTGCGGCCTACGTTAAAATTACAAGAGTTCCTTGTGTAATATCCATTACAAATTGAATGGATTACACATTGTTTTAAAAATATAGTGTGTTAATGACGAATAAGCACGAAGTGAGGAAAGTGTTTTCGGGAACCAATCGATACGTAAAAGGACATGATACAACATGTAACTATTTCTGAAAAATTCGAAAAAAACGTACTTATTTACAAATTGTCTATACAGTGGGACGTTTATTATTGGGCATAATTCACTTCTGAGACTTGCCTGAAATGCGAAACATTTGTAAAGTAATATCACATAAAATAGGAAAAGCGTCGCCAGAATATCTTTATTGCCAGAATATCTTTATTTAAAATGATTTCCAACCAATGGTGTACAGCAATCAGTGAGAATAAATATTCCTTCAAACCGTCTTGATTGCAAATTATTTTATTAATTAATGACGCGTTTCGCCCTTTAGCAGGGCATCTTCTGTCACGCAGATAATCTGAAGTTGCCCTGCTAAAGGGCGAAACGCGTCATTAATTAATAAAATAATTTGCAATCAAGACGGTTTGAAGGAATATCTTTATTTGGAAAAGGGTCGCATATTCAGAAAGGTTGAAAAACACTGTACTAGATGAAACGTTTTCCGCATTACATCCTGATTCGCACCGAAGAAAAGTGTCTCGATTGTCCTCGCCGCCATCTCGTGCAGACGGCCTTTCAGGTGATTGGATCTCATGCACTCTGGCCAGTGACACGCAGAATAGCAGTGTCATTTACCGTGCGGGCGGGCCGGCATGTCCATACCGCAAACCATCACTGGCGCAGCATTCCGACACCTTCCGCTCAATAACGCACGAACGCTAATTCAGCTGCGACTGCCGCGCTGTCGGTCACCAATAAATCACGCGGGCGCATACCGCCCACCGGCATTAATTAAATATCGAGGCATGGCTCCTAGGAGCTGGCCGGCCTAAGCACAATGGAAGGAGCGCGCTCGTTAACTGCCCTGACAGCTTGTTAACGGCCACTCCGCGCGTTTCCCGAATGGGATCATTTCAAAGCCGACAAAGCGCTGTGACGTGCCCCGCGAGCAAATAATTAACAAAATATCCTACTAATTGGATAGTCCGGTTGTTTTCCGCGTAAAAAGTTTGTAAAGAGAGCTGACAAAAGCCAGATAATAGTTGCATTTCTTTTCACAGCGCTGTCAGACATCAGATGCAATTAAAAAAAAAAAAGCATCGCGTAAGCACATTATCGGAAATTTCTACAACATAAAAAAATTGGTTGAAAAACTGTCGCTGTTCTGCAGCTGGGAGAAATTAGGGCAAATCCAATAAGAGTGGCCGGCCGCGGTGGCCGAGGAGACTGAGGCGCTCCAGTCACGGTCTGCACGGCCACTACGGTCGGGGGTTCGAATCCCCCCTCGGGTATGGATATTTGTGCCGTCCTAGTTCGTAAGTAGTTCATAAGTAGTTTGTAAGTTTAGGGACTGATGACCCCGTAGTTAAGTCCCACAGACGATACAAACATTTACAATAAGAGTGGGGCGTACCGGACCACCCCCGGCGGGGCACTCCTGGTGCTGTTGGGGCTCTGTCCCCTCGGCATCAGGGTGAGGGAGCAGGGCGCGTGGTACTGGACCCAGAAGGGGGAGAAGATACAGTGGCAGAAACCCTCGGAGAACCTGCCAAGCCGGCCGCGGTGGCCGAGGGGACTGAGACGCTCCAGTCACGGTCTGCACGACCACTACGGTCGGGGGTTCGAATCCCCCCTCGGACATGGATATCTGTGCCGTCCTTAGTGTTAGGTACGTCGTAAGTAGTTTGTAAGTTTAGGGACTGATGACCCCGTAGTTGTCCCTTAAGCTATACAAACATTTGAACTTTTTTTTTAACCTGCCAACGCCAAATCAGAAGAAGAGGGATGTTGCTCTGGCATCAGACCTGGGATGAGGACGTGTCCGGCAGAAGGACACACGCCCTGCTGCCGATCATCGCCGAAAGACAAAAAATGAAACATTTTAAGCCATCAAGAGGGATGCTACACTTTCTCACCGGACATGGGCCCTACCCGACATACCTATGTCGGTTTAGGATGCAGGCTACTCCAGCGTGTGGCTGTGGAGCTGAGGTGGGAACACCTGATCACGTTATATATGAGTGTCCTGCATTCGATGACGTGGCGGCGGAACTGAGAAGGGCTCTTCCACATACCAACTCTTATGAGCTCATCAGAGATCCGGACGTGTTCAGAATTTTAGATACACTTGCCAATCAGATCTCCAAGAAGGTACTGGACGACTTCATCGATAACAACAACCAAATGTGACAAAATTACCCGATCATGACAACTGCATCTGCCATGCCGCCGGGGGATAGACAGGGCGTCAGTAAAATGACAGGATCCGCCATCCCCTGGATCGGGGGAAGATGTGACAATACCCGGACTTGACTGACGTAGAATAGGTTTTAGCTTGTAAGTTTTTCTTAGTAAATTAAAAATTTTTGGGGGTTAACTTTTGCGGGGAACTGCATGATATCAAGTAAAGGCCTGCCAAATGCCAGGGCCGCGCTCACCGCGTTTAGCCGGCCAGAAGATCATAACAGTAGGTTTGTTGCCGACTGGAACACCTTGCAACACTGCAGGAGTAGCTAGTAGGGTAGTATTTAAGAGCTCATGTATTAGTAATAACCAAGTAACAGGGTGACCAGTAGTTTTACAACAATATGTCATTGCTAATTATTTGTATTAATATTAGGACCCATTTAATCTTAGGTGATGGGTTTATTATGTATAAAATTATCAATAAAGGATTTTTTTTTAAATCCAATAAGAGGGTGGAAGGGGAAGAACCACACTGTTAGAGAACTGTACGATATATTAATAAATTTAATTATTTTTCTGCATATGGTGTCCGACCTTCCGGAGAGCTCCCATTAAACAGACTTACTTTGCATACTTACTTTACGCAATCATCCCCAGTGGACCGCGCGCTTCTTTGAGAGATTGCCTCCCCTTCAGCCTGTTTTCGTGTCTCTTCTGTCATTTTTCCAGCAGTCCCGTTATCTCGAGGTCTTTGGCTATGCAGTCACTCCATCGAGTTCCAGGTCTTCCCACGGGCCTCCTGCCGGATGGCTTCGTTGTTGGGCACAGTTTTCTGCCATCGGTTGTCCCGCATTCGAGCAACATGCCCTGCCCACTGGAGTCGTCGTGTCTTCATTCCAGTCATGATGTTCAGCTCTTTGTAAATATCATATAACTCTGTACTGTGACGTATCCTCCACTTGTCACTCTCATCATCACAAACTGGTCCAAAAATCTTTCCAAGGGCTCTCCTTTCAAATATCATCAGTCTGTTCAGATCTTGCTTGGTTATACTCCAGGCGGCACATCCATACGGTACTACTGGCTGCAGGAGTGTTTTGTACATGTGTATTTTGAAACTTTTTGACAAACCTCCGGTTTTGAGGAGAGTAGTAAGGCCGTGGTAACAGCGATCACCTGCCTGTAGTCTTGCCTGTATTTCCATTTTACTGCATGGTTCATCTCTGAATATTGCAGCCAAATATTTGAACTCCCTGATCTGACAATAAGAACCTTCAGTTGTCTGTAAGGATGGAAGAGGTTCTCGAGTCCATTATGTCTACGGTGTAGAACCATCTATTCCGTCTTGTCACGATTGATTTGAAGTGCAATTTTCCTCGCATTGTTTCTAGAATGTCCGCCGTTTCTTTTAATTCTTCTCGTCACCTAGATAGTAGCACTATATCATCGCATATCCGAGGTATTTGATGTTCACATACTAGATCTGGACACTTGAGTTCATTAGATGCCATCTCTAGCATTACTTTCTTTAATGAGAGATTGAAAAGAACAGTGATAGTCCATCTTCTTGCCGTAGTCCAGTTTTTATTTTGAATGCTTCAGTCACCTTATTTCCAATTTTTACCTTTGCTTTAGTATCCATGAGACAGGGCTTCGTGAGGCTCACTTATTTCTTGGCAAAACCGACATCATATGTATAATCATATGGATGCCTCCTACCGGCAAATAATTTCTGTGAGAATGCACAAATACCCTCGATCCCTTGTGGTAATATAAGCGGCAATACCGCTGAGAGTTTGGCAGGACGGAAAACCTGTCTGTATAATGTTGGCCATGCAGCGTATGAGAATCACAGATCCGATGAGCCCCTGTAGAATGGTTTTGCGCTCTAATGTGTCTTCCTGTGGAACATGCGGTTGCTTCCCGTTGGAGGTTCGAGTTCTCGGGCATGTCTGTGTCCTTAGGTTAGTTGTAGTTTGTAAGCATAGGGACTGATAACCACAGTAGTTAAGTCCCACAGATTTAAAAACATTTGAAAATTTGAGATCCGATGACAGTATAATCTGTCAAAACAGGTTATACAAATAAAAATTTAATTAGCCATTTGGGCTGTTGTTTTACAGAATACATATATTGATCATTTGCCCCCAAAATTGACAAAATTTTACTTACTGGTTCTGAGGTCTCATCAGGTAAGCCTTCTTGTTTCTCTTGACATCACGTCATCTATGACGTCACATCAGTCTTGTTTTATATTGATTACCAGATCATAGAATATCCATGTATGTTTCCTCTTCCATCTGGAATGACCGCAGGTACGCTAGCGATTTCGACCTAGAAGGAATACCTGGCAGTACAATGTACGATGAAGCTTTAAATTAAAATTTGTACCATGGTCGGAATCGAACCGGATTGGATTGCTGGAATGATTTTCTTAGTTGCCCTAAAAAGCTGTTTGATGTCATATTTTTTGTAAAATCTACCCGACCAAAAAATGTTCAAATGTTTGTTAAGCTTATGGAACTTAACTAGGGGGTCATCAGTCCCTAAACTTACAAACTACTTATGAACTACTTACGAACTAGGACGGCACAAATATCCATGCCCGAGGGGGGATTCGAACCCCTGACCGTAGTGGCTGTGCAGACCGTGACTGGAGCGCCTCAGTCCCCTCGGCCATCGCGGCCGGCTCTACCCGATCCCCAATCAGTAATTCTTCTGATAAAGGGAAGATTCGTCAGCAATTACGAAATGCTGTTGAGAAAGCCTTAAAAAGTAAAGTCGTATGGAATGAATGGCCGGGAGACCCGAAGGGCAGGTTCAGTCGCCTAAGTGGAAAGGTTTTCCCTATCCTTCGCACCCAGAAGCATCTTTCTTTAGCGGAGTATGACAACTGTGTACTGAAGTGTCTTAAGTTAACTGTAGTAGTATGTGTGTGTAGTGGTGTGTTCGACATGGTGGGAGAAGGGAGAGGGTGAACTCCCGTGCCGGCACATAGTCTACATAGTATTCCTATCATTCCTTAAGCTGGTTTCTCCGACGCCATGTTGCCTACCTAAAACTGGTCAGTGGAGCATCCACTGTGTCGTGTTACAGTTTTGTGTGCCCTCACGGAAGTCTCCTGTATGAGATCGATTTCGATTGTATTCCTCATATTAATTCGAGATGGTTTCTTGCCTCCAAAAGTAAAAAAAGCGTGCCTCAGCCGTAGCTGCGCAGTCGCGACTACGGACAGATCTTCCTGGACGT
This sequence comes from Locusta migratoria, assembly GCA_026315105.1. Lineage (NCBI taxonomy): Eukaryota > Metazoa > Arthropoda > Insecta > Orthoptera > Acrididae > Locusta > Locusta migratoria. Next base: position 459,269,963 of record CM048745.1, on the reverse strand, counting down.
CACAGGAATGGCTGCGTAATGTTTGCAGGCGCTAATTGGTGCCGGGTATTACGGAATGGCAAATCAGATTTCTAGCCGGGTCATGGAAATCGAATAGAAATTACGTGTAGCTTTCCGGCAACGTAAACTCAATTTCCTCAGTCCTGTGCAATCACGAAAATGTTTCGCTCCGTTAATTCAAGCGAAAACAGCGCGGATGCTACAATTAGTTGTTGTTGTTCGTGCTGTGCTATTGTGTTTACGTCTCCGGGAAGCTTCAAAGCGTTAAAAAAAAGATTTTTCTCATAATTAATTCGGGAGAAGCGTGTAATTATTTTGTCCAAGCATCGTTCTCCCGTTATTCATTTTTCATGCGGTTGTCATTTTGAAAACTAATTAAAAGCTATAATAGAAATGAAGTATCGAGCTTCATGTGTTATAGGTCTGTATTAATAGAGAAGAAATGTATTCAGTCTATCTATATACCATTCATTTCACTCATGTCAAGTGTGACGAGCAGTGACAGATTTTAAATGAATACCAAATTTATTTCCATTCAACTCGAAAATTATATAATTTTAGTAATTCAGTGTAGATCAGTTTTCAGATAATAGCTCGCCATGATACGTCAAAATAAAGTTCTTTCTATTACATTTTACTGTCCACAGTGGAGGTAATTACTTACATTTATATCTCCACACGGAAAAAAGAGAACTTCTTTATTGGAGATTGCTCTAATAGTGGAAAGGACAACAATATCAGTACTCACTTACTGCGACATTCTTCCATCGAAGTCTTTACATGTCTTCATGACTCAGTGATGTCTCCATCCTTCACATAAATTGTTTTCCCTGTTGCCCTATAACGAGATAGATTGGATATGCAACTAATTCCGTAACACAAACTAACAGTAATCAAAATCCACAATATTTTTACATTGAATGTGTTCTTTTATGATCTTGAAGCTTTTAATGTGGTTGTTTGAGTGAATTGTGAGTAGGGAATCACTTCTTACTTCAAACCCCTTGACCCATTCACCACATACACCACCTATTTATCGCCGTAGACCTCAAATTGTCTAGAGTCTGTGAATCTAAATTAATGATTATCATAATTTTTATTTTGTTTATTTATTTTACAAGGATATATCTAGGCTCTGATGACTCAATTAAAAAAAGGATAACGAAAAATGTGAACCACGCGTAATGTCCGCGTGGTCTAAGGCGTCGACACGGACTGAGCGGTCGTTCCCGCCGGAGGTTCTAGTCTTCCCTCGGGCATGGATGTGTGTGTGTGTGTTAGTGTGTGTGTGTTCGCGCGCGCGCATTGGGGCACCATGCTGCGGTGCGTGTGGCCATTCGCCGTTGGGGGTTAGAGTCCCCCGGCGTGCATGGGTGTTTGTGTTGTTCTTAGGTTAAGCCACGGACTAATAACCTAGCAATTGAGTCAGAAAGATTTACCAACATTTGAACTTTGTGTGTGTGTTTTGTCCTTAGTGTAACTTGGTTTAACTAATTTATAAGTCTAGTGACATCTGAACATTTCTGGTAAGTGTGACTGAAGTAACGCCGTCGATATGTGACGTCAAGAGGAACAAGCAACCTTATCTGACGAGACATGAGAACCAGTAAGTAAAATGTTAAAGGCCGATGCAATCGCAGCTGACTTAGAGTTCACAACTCGTTTGGTCCCTCTTGTTCTGCATGCAACCGGAAATGTTCACATGTTTGTGAATCTATCGGACTTAACTACTGTCGTTATCAGTTTCTATGCTCACAAACTACTTAAACTAATCTAAGGACAAAACACATATACACGTATGTCCGAGGAAGGACTCGAACTTCCGATGGGGAACTACCACGCTCTCCGCAGCAAGGCGCCTTAGAGAGCACGACTATTCTACCATGGTTATGCAACCGACTTTAGTTTGAAAACGATCTACGGAGGCACTGAAATAACGCTTGGTCTAAACTTTTCCAGACGAGAAAGTATACGACTTCAAGGTATTTCAGGCTTGTTGTTAGTCGTATATGTGATGTGGTGAGAGAGAATCATTACCATCGCGCTCTCTCTCTGTCTATATTTCTATGAATGCGTAATTTACATCCTACTTTGCGCTCTGGTATCGCAACATCTGCGACCCTTCTGCGCGTCGTTTGTTCATGGCGCAACGGCTTTGTCACTATCACTGTGTGATGTTTGCAATGGCTGTGCCGTTAGCTTTGAAAGGAAATGTAAATCTATTCCGTTTTTACCAATATGTGACGTAACTGGTTTGTATTCAAATGTTTGTATAGTCTATGGGACTTAACTACGAGGTCATCAGTCCCTAAACTTACAAACTACTTACGAAGTACTTACGAACTAGGACGGCACAAATATCCATGCCCGATGGGATATTCGAACCCCCGACCGTAGTGGCCGTGCAGACCGTGACTGGAGCGCCTTAGTCCCCTCGGCCTCCGCGGCCGGCCACGTAACTGGGATGGTAGGGCTTTTGAGGAAGTGGTAAGGTACTGAGCCTTAATTAACTACCATTGAATATAAACAATTTATTACAACCTTTTTTTCTAAAATTGATAAAACTCGACTTAAACAATGTGGAAAAAATTTCTTAACAACAACAAACTGTCACAAAACTTGTTAGAAACTAAACAGTCAAAAACTTCAGTTAAAATACGTAAACTTAAAGGCAATGGCGTTTCATTAATAACAAGTATTCCTTGTAGAAATTAACAGAACTACTGTAACATTTGGTTAAAATAACCAGTGGTTCACGTAAGACTGTAAAGTAAATAACTCTATGAATTTTTTTTTTTTTTTTTTTTTTTTTTTTTTTTTTTTTTTTTTTTTTTTTTTTTTTTTACAGAACCAAGTAGATATATTACAAATGACAACATGAATAATTTACTCATCTTAAGAGCCTGGCGCCGAGTAAACCACCAACAACGGAGACACAATTGAACAGCCTCTTGACGAGAAACAATGCTTGGACGGAACACTTGAAACACAGAATGCGTTACCACAAGCAACATAGTGTTAACCACATTTATAGTGTAGGTAAATTACAATCGAAACACCAGATGAAGGCAATCATAATATAACGTCGCATAGCAGGTTAACGTCACTGTCCAAACTCGGTGGTGGCTGTACACAGGGTGCTGTGCGTGGACGGTACAATAGACACTAGCATAGACGAACTCGTCGAAACTTCCGTGACGCCCCGCTACAAAATAAGTCACGGATTGCAAATGCTCCCGTCTCCAGCCAAAGTTTTGCACACAACACTGTTTGCTTCAAGCCACGTATGGCCCCGGCACACACGTTAATCGGCACGTACTTCCATGCAGATGAAAACTGTCAACACATCGTTAGCCGAGCCCTCCAGAACCCTCGGCGCAGCCACACACACCAGTCTCGCCAACCACCTCACTCTGCCCCGTCCAAACAGCACGCCGCTCTTGACGCCCTCTGGTGATAAGCTCGAATTCACTCTCGATCCGTCCACAGATACACGAGTCCAGCAAGTACTCCTCGTATCTATGCCGGCAAGGAAGCTCCGGCACGGCACAGTAACAATCCAGATGTATTTGAAAAATAAATAAATAAATTGCGGTGGCACGTTTTCACCTACCGGCGGCAAAGAAAACTGCCAGAAAACAAAGAGGTTTCTTTGCCGTAAGTAGCCGCAGTTCCCTGGGCCGGCAGATGGTCGCCTCCCAGGAGGCGCCCTAATGACTGCCACGCGGGAGGAGGTAGCGAGGTGCACGCGAGCTCTGCCAGCTCATCCGGCCGCCCACGCCACCGCGCCATCAGCCCACTACTGGCGTCCCAACCCCAACAGTCTCCTGCTGACGTCTTCATAGCGCCCCTCACGAGAAACGAACATTTCTCTCCGCGTCCCTGCAGCCTCTTTGTAAAGGAAACGGGGTGCTAATCTAGAGACACTCACGAATCCACAGACGGTTCCGAAAACAAGGGTGCCTTCTCCGATTCGTAAGCTTAGGTGTGTACGATATATCATGTTCCGCGTCTTGCGTTTACTGCTCCAATGTGGAGCATTTTCCCCATCCCAACCATCTCCTACTGATGTCTTCATAGCGCCCCTCACGAACAATGTAGATTTTTCTCCGCGTCCCTGTAGCGTCTTTGTGAAGGAAACAAGTTGCTAATCTACAGACACTAACGTATCAACAGACAGTTGCGAACTCAAGGATGCCTTCAGTGATTCGTAAGTTTAGGTCCATACGACTTATCAGTATTTCGTGTTTCGCTTCTTTCCTTTAGTACTCCAATGTGGGGCACTTTCTTCTAACAAGTAAACTTACGGTAATATCACTCTCCGGTTTTTCTTAAATTTGGATATGTTAAAAAAATGGTGCGCCTCGGTTGCACAGTGGTAGAGTGCCAGACAACAAATCCAAAGATCGTGGGTTGGATCCCCGCCAGGTCCTAGGATTTTCATCTGTCAAAAATTCAAATGTTTGTATAGTCTATGGGACTTAACTACGGGGTCATCAGTCCCTAAACTTACAAACTACTTATGAACTACTTACGAACTAGGACGGCACAAATATCCATGCCCGAGGGGGGATTCGAACCCCCGACCGTAGTGGCCGTGCAGACCGTGACTGGAGCTCCTCAGTCTCCTCGGCCACCGCGGCCGGCTTTTATGTGTCACTTTCCACTTCTTTCACCTCTGGTAGTGTTGCTCATACCGAGTAACACCGTGGTTCGGCACCGACGTTAAACTGTAGGTCCCCCTATAACTGGCTGGGTAAGTCAGTTCGAAGAAAGGCAACGGCATACCACCTCTAAACAGGACCATGCCTACTAAAGCACTGTGGTGTTTAAACCAATCTTCGGATTGTTGACTGCTTTATCTTTTTTATAAAAAATGAGACACTTTGTTTGCAACGAATAAGCGTATTCAAGTGGAGAGACGGTCCCTGCAAAATGGGGGCTAAAATCGTAAAATTGCGGTAACGTAGAGATTGCTGACGCGATTTTAATGATTTTTGTTATGATAGTATCTTCTGATAAAAGACGAAAACTCGTAGGTATATTCGAGGGTAAGTGAGAATTAAGGGGGCCAACTACCACGAAAGAGACCAATTTTTTGCTACAAAATTAGTTTTGATTTAATCGAAGTAGAATCTATTCACGTACCTCGATGTCATCATCAACCTACAAAACCGCATAGGCCAGGTAAGGGCTGTGGTTTATGTGGCCAATGTAAGTAAGTAAATTCTATCAAAACTTCAAAAGGGAGGCTAATTTAGAAACATGAATTCTTTGCTTTTTTGTACATATATACACAAAAATATATGAGGGGTAAACAACCGTAATATTCCCGCGCTCATTCGATACTGCCCATGAAACACCCTGTGAATTTATATTTTTGAACGGTTTCACGTCTTTAATATATCGGCATTTAAACAGATGAATTCGAATCTGTATGTGCAGTAATAAGATGTGATTGGTGGAAAAATCTTTGTGCATACTATGAATAAGGAATATCACATATTCAAAAGTTTCAAAAAGTACTTTAATAATCAGAGCAGCAATCTGCGAAATAATGTACTATTAAAAAATAATTGAAATGAACACAAAGTTGAACGACAAAATAAAAATGAAAATAAAATAAATAAAATTACAACAACAAAAGAATCGTTCATTACCTCTACTTACGCGTTCAGACAATGAATCAAATTCTGACACACGAAAAAAATTGTGAGAGGCAAGACGACTCACCATAATCAAGCAGCACGAACATTGTAAACAGACCGTGCGACCTACAACGCGCTATATTACATCGCTTACGCCGGCGATTAAAATCAAAAAGACATTTTTATTCAATTTTTTCGCTATTATTTCAAAAGTATATTTTACACAATTTTGAAAGTAGCATGTCGAGTTACTGTCTTATCAAGATTTTTGCGACTTTTCGTGCCCATTACTGGATGATCCATGATAAATTTTGAGAATCAGATTTCAAATGTAAATCGAGGCTTATGCTCGGGATCTACACTCGGTATCACAGTAAGGCAAAAACTGCTTCATTTCTACCCTTACAATTGCTTTATTATGTCACACTTGACCGTTTTCGCGTATCTTATAACCCATCAGCAGGTTTTAACCAAATCACAAGGCACTAGGCATGCCGTCAACCAGTAAGGCGACGGACGCTACTTACGGATCGGAGTGTGGCAGCCGCTTTGCGATTCGTTTAAGCAGCAGAAATTGGGATATAAGGTGCCCAAAATCGGTCGTGTGTGACGCAATAGAACAATGTTGCAGTGGAAACGGATTCTTCTTCTACAACGCTCAGTATATTCAGTGGCGGGTGTGCAGCCTACCGAATCCAATACTTCGCAAACCATCTCACAGAGGGTAGCGGAGGCTACTTTATGCTGTCATGACCAAGCTGTCGACGGGACGTTAAACCTTAAGCTACTTTCGGGTCCTGCTTTTCCTACTGCATGCGTCTATGGTTCGCGGGGATAAGGAGCGCCAGTTTGATCCAATCTCTCTAATTGTGGGGTTTTCGCGATATATTCGTAGAAGAGGATTGAGAGGGCTGAAGCTTCTGAAATGAGGTGCTACAAACGAACACTGAAGATTAGATGGTTGGATCGCGTAACTAATGAGGGGGTACTGAACTGGGGAGAAATGGAATTTCTGGCTTACGTTGACTAAGAGAATGGACCGATTGGTGGGGCACAGCCTGAGGCATGAAGGAGAGTCATTTAGTATTGGGAGTAAAAGTTGCAGGAGCAGGCCAAGAGGGTTCAAATGCTGTAGTTCATATTCGCAGATAAAGAAGCTGACATTTTTTATCCCAGCCCCGACGCCACTTTTGTGTCTCGTTTCCGCCGGTTGTCGTGGGTGTCGGTGGCCGAGTAGAAAGAGACCGACACATGAATAAAGGATGCACGCGTGTGCAGGTACGGAGGTGACCAGCCAGTGGGACAGCAGAAACTGGAAGCACTAGGCCAAATTAGAACAAGATATATATTTCGTGGAGTCTTGGTAATACTTAACTTTTACATAGTTCTTGACTGCAGAATGCTGATACATAGTTGAGCTAGAGAGAGGCCTGCCTACTGATGAGTCCTAGTGTCTATCCGATAGCCAAGTCTTAACTGGTGCCTATCTGATTCCCAAGTGAACGATGCTGTTCAGTGGTGGCCACGAGCGGAGTTGCAGCAGAGGGCGCTCGTGGCTGACGTCGTAAGAACGCCGCGCCGTGCATGCATGGCGGCGCGCGGCGAAAGTACGTGGCGCGCACTTCAGACTTGTGCGACACCACATGGCATATAACAAAGCAGGGCGGAAAGCTGCATCAAACCAGTCTCCGGACTGAAGACCACAACATTTAGGAAGAAGCAGTGTATTGGATGACTCTTTGAGAAACTTACGCTCTAGAAACGTTGATAGTAGCTCATAGCGTGGTATAGAACGCTTCAGACGGATATTAGTTCTCGATCTATTTCCACAATCTCTTTGGAAAAACATCGTGGGTTGAGCATTGTATGGATGGATTCTAACGTCAATAGTGCGCACCTTATCAGTTGATTACTCATTATCCTCTATCTTTGGTCCGCATGAAAGATATACCGCTAAAGCAGAGTTTTCGATATAATCTGTATGTTTCAACGTAAACATCCAACAGAGCATTTTTTTTTTATCCACTAAAGTATACGGCAGCATACGCTATCGCTCCAATAAATTACCGATTTGCCGATAAAACAGTTTTATACTTGCGCCCGGGTGAGCCGTAAAGAAGATTCCACCTAATTGTACGGCACTTACTGTCACTTACTTAATTACAGAAATCAATTACCGTTTCTGAAGTAATGCTCGCTACGAGCAAAGTCATAACTTAATTTGCAGCTTTAAGCAGATTATATCACACATCGAAACGTGGTTAATAATTCAAGAGAAGGCGTGTTCAAAAGTTGGAATTTCCGTGTCGTGCATTCCACAACGCGTGCCTGGCATTCGCAGGGAAGTGTGTGATGCTCCAGTCTTATGCATAAGCAACCGATAAATGATGGACTTCTGTAGCGACGACGACGACAAAGAAAAAAAAAACACTGTATTAAACTGATGTAGTTACAGTAATTTAGAACTCAGGATAGATGAAAGTATAAGTTAATTGTTAGATATGTCATTTTAAAGTAAGCATTTGCGGAAAGCAGTTTTAATACGAGCAGGTAGTCAGTTGTTTTGAGTTACAGCTTAGCGATTTTTATGTGATCCGATAACTGGATCGACGTTAATAGTGTTTTTTTTTTTTTTCTTAAACGCTCAATTTTGTCTGAACAACTTCTCGCTAGAACACAATACTCGCTGGCCCTCATACAGTTTGTTTCGTGTGTAGCAACTATGCGAGGGCTCGGCTGCGAGCCGTGCTCGGAAGTGGAGAGCTGTTGTTTGTTTTGCAGATATCCCGCATGCATAACAAGTTTCAAGTTCGTGGGTAACAACTGCACGTGATGCACCACACAATATACACAGTTGTACACAAACATTCGTCAGACTAACTTTGTAAGCGGTACCAAGTATCGTTCACTAATGGAAATAATAAAACTGGGCTAAATCCTTAACCATGTTACGAAAAAACTGATGCCACACGAAATTTCACACGACTAATAATACGTATAATTAGAATAATGGCAGGTAATTATATCGGTTCCACAGAAAGCAGATGCTGACACGTATGAAACTTACAGAAGTGTTGGTTTAAATAGTCATGGTTGCAAAACACTGACTCGAATAATTGCAGATCCGTTCCATGGCAGTACTTGCTCATGTCTTGTCTACTCGTATTAACATTGGCACCGCCGACTTTCTATGCAGTTTTGGTACTTTACCTGGAGGAAACTGAGAAGAAATATTTATATTTCACCATTTACAACGCCATGATGCAGACAACACGTGTGCTGCATCAATTTTAATCTAATTTATACATATTTATAATCTTTACATATCATTCATTGTTTTGTATTTCACCGTTATTCTTTAAGATATCAGACTTATATCACTATGTTAATTCCTATCTGCCCCATTTTGCATGAAAGAGCGAGTGTGTCTGTCTGCTACTGATTTACGAAATGTCTAGTAGAATAGCGCTTCCGTCTGCTGTAGCTATAGTTTGACCAACGTTCGGTAACTTAACGAAGGCAAAGAGGCTTCCACCAGATGCTTTTGTCAGTCACAGATCGTTAAGTTGGTATTAGAAGGGACCCCTTTGCTCATTCCCGTTAGCGATAGGGGGTTCCCTGGCTGGAGTCCAGCAGACGGTATTCAGCCGCAAACCACTGGTAAGCTAGTACCGTTTGGCAAGCGCGATCTGTTTCACTTACGTAAGGTTTGAAATTGTGTAATGTTTCAGGCTATCTGGAGTTCTAAAGAGTTTCTTTTCCAGCACTATCGAAATCATGATTCATGATTTATTTAGTACAGGAATGGATGTTATTGTCCGATTTTGTTGTATTTAGTTGGGAACTTTCTTTGTACTTAAGAGACTTGTGAGGTGAGAGAGTAACCCACTACAAGATGGTTTGAGTATTCCGTTTATAGTGTGAATGTGCTTATGATTGTGACTTCGTGTGCGTGTGCTAATATTCTTGTTGGTTTCATAAATTTATTTCAGTGTGTCTTTGTAATATTAGTGTCATTCCTATGTCGCAGCCACGTGTTTAAGATTCGGTTACTGAGCCATCAGCTCGATGCATTCGGATTCCATTTAGCAACATTTCACTTGTCCAGACACTTTCTTTCACTCCCTCCATCTCTCTCTCTCTCTCTCTCTCTCTCTCTCTCTCTCTCTCTCTTTCTTTCTCTCTCTCTATAGCTTTGCTGATTGGATTCAGTTACGAATTTCGCGAGAATGTAAAATCTTACACGTATCCGGTGAACCACGTGTCCCTTTAATTAAATCAGTAAAATAGACATAAAAACAGAGCCACCATAGTACACATAATAGAGTTTTATGGACGTGCTCAGCCGGAAATGTGCACTATGGTGGTTCTGTTTTTATGTCTATTTTACTGTTTTAATTTTGACTGGTTATCCATTTTATATCTGACTGTCCACCAGCACAAGACTTTATATCAGACTGTCAACCAGAATACGTCTCAAATTTATGTGGAGCTCTTCAATGAGCTGTTAAGTGCCAGTTGCAGAAATTCAAATGTTTGTTAAGCTTCTGGGTCATCGGTCCCTAAACTTACAAACTACTTATAAACTAAGTTATACTGAATGCAGCACAAACATCCATGCCCGATGGAGGACTCCCGCATCGGAGCATAGCGCCTCAATGCGCTTGGTTCCGCCGCGGCCAATTGTAGGACCAGAAGATGACAACATTGAGTGTTGAAACTGGCTGTCTTAAATAAATAAAAATTGTTATCTTGACCTTTCTCTTTATATTAATACAATAAGATCGCTCCCTTTGATGAGTAAGTCAAAATCCAGAAGTATACAGCATTGCCTACGAATGCGGTCTACAGTACATTGGACAAACGCAACAACGTATCTCGAAACGCCGTGAAGAACGTGTCAGACGTATCAGACTTGGACAGACAGCAGAGCACAACATCGAAGGAAACCACACCTCTGAACTTGGAGAACACCAAGGTGCTGTGCGAACAGATATTGCGATAGCGTCAGAAAAGAATTTGTCCTGGTTCACGAGAATCTGATAAACAAGGATCGAGGATACCAACTTGAGCGCGGCAATAGCCGCGATACTTCGAGAGCGCACGGAGAACCGTCATGCTAGAGAGATACGGCCAGAATGCTCTGACGGGGATGCAAGTGGCGCCCTCTCGCGGCCTGGTAATTTGGGGGGGAAGGGGTCTAAATAGTTCCGCGAAACCTCGGCACATTGCCAGAAGATGATGAATATGTCACTCGTTAAAACGTCGCGCTTGGAAGACACTGCCACCCGTCTGGAAGCTCGAGATCTCTTCATCAGCAGTAAACACCGGGAACGTATACATTAAAACAAAGGGCTTGTTATCTTCCATCAGGCCGCCTGGTATAGCTACCATTGGAATCTAATTTCGGTTGCAATAACTTATTTTATTAACGCGTTTCGCCTTTTTGGAGGCCATTTAAAATTTCTCCACACTTATTTTCCAGATTCTGATGATGCTCCAGAAAGGGCGAAACGCATTAATAAAATTAATTATTGCAACGCAACCAAGACTGTATTAGAAATGGCTTATTTGGAAAATAATTTAGCTGCTATTGCTGGCTCGTGATCCGCCCGTGTCGCGTGGCGTGCGTTCCCGGAAGAGGGCAGTGGGCAGCCGCAAGCCTTCCACTTTGTCTGGCTCGGCTAAGACCCCTGGATCTGGCGGCGTTCTTGGCGGCTTCCCTCCCTCCCACCTGGCGCCGCGCTCAGAACGCACTCCTCGCCGCCGCCTGTCCGCCCGACAAGTAAATTTAGGCCCCTCTGCAGCGCTGATCCACCGCACAAAATTACAACGTACCGCCCTTTTCTCCTCGACGTAACTCGCACGCGTGGTTTAGCGATAATCCGCGCCGCTCCTTAGGCTTCCTGCGGCTCCGCGGCAAACTGGAGCTCGGCGGAAATTTTGAACTGCCTTCAACTCGAGAACACCAGCTTCTAATTGTGTGCTCAAAGAGAAAACAAATTCGCAAAGCCTCGGGATTGTCGTAAATTGCGCTCGCTTTGTGGAGCCTAAATCTAAGAGTATTAGAAGTTACCGATTTAAACTCTGTCCATAGGCTCGGGCGGACCTATCACTACCGACCGTAGTGTCATTCTGTGCCAGGGTGCAGCAGTATGGAAAGCCACGCGCTCAGGACAATGGGACACGGTAGAGCCCCACACTCCTCCTGTACCGTATACAGTTGTACACGAGATCTGTTGAGTCGAGACGGCGTGTGTAATGGGCAACGTCGGCGTGAGCTGTCGCCCACCGATTGGGTTATGGTCATCGGTGCCCGACGAATGAGAGATTCGATTTCGGCAGGGGGTGGTGGATGAATTTGGCTTCACACATCCTGCCGTGTCCGTGACTATATATATACAGGGTGTTACAAAAAGGTACGGCCAAACTTTCAGAAAACAAGAAAATATGTTATGTACACATGTGTCCGGAAACGCTTAATTTCCATATTAGAGCTCATTTTATTACTTCTCTTCAAATCACATTAATCATGGAATGGAAACACACAGTAACAGAACGTACCAGCGCGACTGCAAACACTTTGTTACAGGAAATGTTCAAAATGTCCTTCGTTAGCGAGGATACATGCATCCACCCTCCGTCGCATGGACGCCCCCCTCGGGCATGGATGTTTGTGCCGTCCTTAGTCTTAGCTAGTTCATAAGTAGTTTGTAAACTTAGGGACTGATGACCCCGTAATTAAGTCCCATAAGTTCTACAAACATTTGCACATTTTTGAACAGTAAGCAGTTTCAAATCTACGTTGGTTGCAGGGAAGAAGAGGCTTTCACACAATAGACTCCACACCACAGCAACACCTTTGTACAGACCAGTTGTATAGTTAATTTTTAACTAAACGAACTTTTCCCTATTACAATTCAAACTGAACCTGCCTACCCGTCCTGAGTGCACTGAAATAATTTCGTCGCATTTTTTTCTTTTTTTTTTTTTTTTTTCGTAATAACGCACAACAAAAAAGAAATATGGATTGCGACACGCTGGTGAATTAAATTCTTTCTGACGGAATAACGCGATTAAATCTGATAATCCCTTTCCAGCTTCACGGCAAGACGAACTTTTGATTTAAAAGCGGAAAATGAAAATATAATTCTCAGTAAAGTGAACGCGGAGCAAACGAAGCCCTTTCGATTAAATACTCCTTCGCCTGCAATTCTGCAGTATCAGAGATTTTCTGGTACTCGTCCGAGGCGGTTTATGCCAGGTATTCGTCCAGTTAATATTAGGTTTGTTACAGCATGGACTTTCCTGCTACAATGGCGTGGGCAAAGCAGTGAAATTACGCTTTAATTGTGGATGAGTGAATCTGACTTTCACAAAGGCGGAGCAAGGTCTGCTGAAATCGCTGACCATTTGTGAAGGGTGAGCATGTAAAATTGCTTCTACTGTAAAAGTCCTCTAAAGGACACAGACCATTGGCTTCGTCATCGTTAAAAATTCGAACTTGTGGTCCGTCTCTGATATATTCGCTGTCGATGAGATATTAAATCTTAATCTTCCTTTTTCAAGTGGAATATCTGAACCACGGATCTGAGTGACATTCAAAGCTCTCAAGAATGCCGCTGTCTTATTTCTATTTTTTTTTTTTTTTTTTTTTTTTTTTTTTTTTTTTTTTTTTTTTTTTTTGTTCCTCGAATTAAAAGAAACATGATTAAGACACGTGAAGAACTTTTCTCGTTGAGAAATCAACTTTTTGGAATCCACTTACTTCTTAATGTTCACTCCTAGGCATTAATCACGGTGCCTCTAGAATTTGGATTAACGAATCTAGTTCAGAATTCTAAAGTCCGTCTAAAATACGTGCATTCGTACGAGTCGTCTGAGAAATACAGTGAATCGCCACGGATTGTATAACACTCAGAGTCGAAGGACACTTTGTCTACGACGAGCCAGTCGACACGATGTATTAATTATTATTGTAATACTCAGACTTTCCGTAAATCACAAAAAAAAAATTTTCAAATGTAAATCTATCGGACCAAACTGCGTGCTCATCAGTCCGTAGCTTACAAACTACTTAAACTAAGGTAAACTAACCTAAGGACAAACACACACACCCATGCCCCAGGGAGGACTCGAACCTCCGACGGCGAGCAACCGCGCGCTCAGCAGCGAGGTGCCTTAGACCGCTGAGCTACTCCACCGCGGCGTAAATCACACATACTACTTTGTGTTGACACACTGCAAAGATGCTACGCAACGTGAGAAGCGTCTTTTGACGCAGGGAATGGGCCCCGGCCGATCCGACTAGCGTCCGACCTTGAGGACGCGCCTCACCGTAGGACGTTGGCAGAAAAAGACGCAGTGTGTGCTCACTACCGGCCATCTCCGCCCTGCCTGTAACTGTGGCGTCTTTAGACGCTGAGTATCCAGCTTCAAAAAACGAAAGTGTGGCCGTAGCCTAAGGAGTCGCCAGTTTCCCGGGCTGGCTCAATGTTGGGCACGTCGCCTGAACGGTGAGGAAGTGTATCAGCCCTCTACCGGGCAGAAAGTATCCCATTCGTATTCTCCTGTGCTCGACAGTAACTGAGGTGTTCTCCTTCCTCTTTCTTCAAAATGTTCAAATGTTTGTAGAGTCTATGGGACTTAACTACAGGGCCATCTCTCCCTAAACTTACAAACTACTTATGAACTACTTAAAACTAAGGACGGCACAAATATCCATGCCCGAGGGGGGATTCGAACCCCCGACCGTAGTGGCCGTGCAGACCGTGACTGGAGCGCCTCAGTCCCCTCGGCCACCGCGGCCGGCTCCTCTTTCTTCCTGGCCCCAGATGTCTTGCCACAACTGAATTCCGCGTTTCGGCATTGCAGATTTCCTGTACCTTATTCGTATCCCCTTTGTTAACCCAGTATTCTGCAGCTTGCGTGTTGAGACAGAGCTGGTGCGTCGGTCGTCCCTCGCCCCTCGCGCTTCTGGGCTGTGGGTCAGCCGCGTGCGATGGCAGCGGCTGGCTGGTGGACGCCCCTGTAATGAGGCGCCGTGATTGGCGTGCCTGACCTTAATTAAGTGCCCGCCCGGCGCTGTCCACTCATACGGCAGACCCCATCCCCTGATAACGCCGACACTGGCCAACTTCTCGCCTGGCCCCTGCACCTAGCAACCGGCTGCCCACGGCACGTCGAATCACGACTGACGTATCACGAGACTCAGAGCTGCCGACAAACCGTGAACGAGGAAGTTCGTGTTCGTGTCTCCCTACACAGAATTCTTCGCCAAAGACTGCACGTCTGCTTCCTTTTCCTGTTCTTCCTCTGATCAGACCGTACTCCTGATGTCGAGTAAATAATGAATTCTGATATTATCTTCTTCTATTGAAGCGAACGGCGAAACTTCCTGTCCTCTGAAATAAGGGCGTGCCTTGCCAGACCTGGAAACATCGAAGCATTTGAGAATCCCATTTTCGGAGCAATTGTTGTTGTTGTTGTTTTGGGATTTTGAGGGGAGTAAACTACACCGTTATCAGTCGTCTTGGAGCAATTCCGCCGCCTCCAAGTAAATTGATTTTGTTGCTTCGCTCTGAAGCCGCTTCAGTGGAGATCAATGAAGAGCACATAGGGGAAAAAATGAATTTAGTCGGTCACTTGATTTTCGGTAGTAGGAGTGTACAGCCGTGGCGGATTGGACGAGCGCATTGAGGAGCTATGACCCTATGCGAGAGACCCTAACCCCGTTGGGGGTTAGAATCTTCCCTTGGGCATGGATGTTCAAGTGTCCAAGCCGCGGTGGAGTAGCCGAGCGGTCTAAAGCGCCTCGCTGCGGAGCGCGTGGTTTCTCGCCGTGGAGCTTCGAGTCCTCCCTGGGGCATGGGAGTGTGTATTTGTCCTTAGGTTAGTTTACATAGGTTTAAGTAGCTTCTAAGCTACGGACTGATGACCACGCAGTTTGGTCCGATACATTTACAGACAGTTTTTCAAGTGTCCAATGTTTGTAAAGCTTATGGGACTTGACTGTGGGGCCATCTATCCCTAAACTTACAAAAACTTAGCTTATACTAAAGACGGCACAAACATCCACGCCCGAGGGGGGGATTCGAACCCCCGACGGGGAACAACCTCGCGCATCGGAGCATAGCGCCTCAATGCACTCGGCTTCTCCGGCGCTGCGGCGTGTAAGTTCGTGCTGTCTTTAGTATGAGTTAGTTTATAAGTAGTTTGTAAGTTTAGGGACTGATGACCCCGCAGTAAGTCCCATAAGCTTAATACACATTTGCAAATTTTTGAGCAGTGTACATATCGCGTAAATATGGGATTGGAAAGGCATCATACTCATTGACTTCTTACCGCGTGGGTCAAACAATCAAAGCAGATGCTTATTGCGAGACACTTCGGAAATTGCGCCGTGGAATTCAGAATAAGCGCCGGGGACTGTTGTCAAAAGGCGTTTTGCTTCACGACAACTCACGACCACACACTGCAAGTGTGACGAATAATCTCCTACAGGTATTTGGCTGGGACCTGTTTGACCATCCTCCGTACAGCCCTGACCTCGCTCCTAGCGACTTTTATCTGTTCTTACGTCTCAAGTCTTTCTTTGGCGGTCGTCACTTCACCAATGACGACGAGCTGAAAGAAACT
Source organism: Locusta migratoria (assembly GCA_026315105.1). Lineage (NCBI taxonomy): Eukaryota > Metazoa > Arthropoda > Insecta > Orthoptera > Acrididae > Locusta > Locusta migratoria. The sequence goes on along the minus strand of CM048745.1, from coordinate 459,253,677 downwards.
GTTTCCAACTGGTTGAAGACACAGGCGGTAGATTTCTACGAAGAAGGTATACAAAACCTGGTGCCACGGTATGACAAAACACTGCAAAATTTCGGCAGTTATGTGGAAAAGTAGTTTAAGAGTTATAAAATTTTGTCATCATCATCATCATCATCATTAGAGACTGATTGTGCCCTTCAGCGTTCAATCTGGAGCATAGTAACTGTAATAAAATTCCTCCATGATCCCCTATTCAATGCTAACATTGATACCTCGCCTGATGTTATGCCCTTTACTTCAAAATCATTCTGCACAGAATCTGAGTACTTTCTTCTAGGTCTACCTCGACTCCTCTTACCCTCCGCTGCCGAGCTCATGAGTCTCTTCGTTAACCTTGCTTCTCCCATGCGTGGAACATGACCCCGCCATCTCAATCTGTTCGCTCTAACTGCTTCATCTATGCTGTTCATTCCCAGTTTTTCTTTGGTTTCCTCATTATGGACACCCTCCTGCCATTGTTCCCATCTATTAGTACCTGTCGGCCGCGGTGGCCGAGGAGACTGAGGCGCTTCAGTCACGGTCTCAAATGTTCAAATGTTTGTTAAACTTATGGGACTCAACCACGGGGTCATCAGTCCCTAAACTTACAAACTAGTTATCAACTACCTTATACTAAGGACGTCACAAATATCAATGCCCGAGGGGGGAATCGAACCCCCGACAGTAGTGGCCGTGTAGACCGTGACTGGGGCGCCTCAGTCCCCTCGCCCACCGCGGCCGGCAGTCACGGTCTGCACGGCCACTACGGTCGGGGGTTCGAATCCCCCCTCGGGCATGGATATTTGTGCCGTCCTTAGTCTTAGCTAGTTCATAAGTAGTTTGTAAGCTTAGGGACTGATGACCCCGTAGTTAAGTCCCATAAGTTCTACAAACATTTTAATTAATTAATTTTAATTATTAGTACCTGCAAGAATGATTGCTGGTTGTAGAATTTTGTGCAATAAAAATTTTATTCTGTACCTGTTTACAATTTCATTTTATTACCAAATGGAAGTTACTTTCTGGACGCGCCTCGTAGATTTAACATACAGTGCTACTATGTCAGAAGAGTACATGCGTAGTTGGGCGAGAGGTGACAGTGACAGTGCGGCTGGTGTTTGCCTGGTGCGCGGCAGCTCTTCATTGAGCGGCTGTGGCAGCAGCGGCTGCGTGTGATCGCTGTGTCTGCCTGTGCAGACGCTTTGTCGCAGTAGGCGTGCCTGCCATCTCCTGTGTCGCTGTCTCTGTCGCGTTCGCCACTTGTCACGCCGCACGCCTGCTGTTTGCCAGACGCCGCTAAGGTGTGTCACTGCAGCAGAGAGGAGCGGGATGAAAGGCCTGCGTGCGCCTTGTCTCCAGCACTACGCTCTCAGGTTTTACACTGTTGCAGGGTTACAAATGTTCAAATGTTTGTATAGTCTATGGGACTTAACTAGGGGGTCATCAGTCCCTAAACTTACAAACTACTTATCTACTAGCTAAGACTAAGGACGGCACAAGTATCCATACCCGAGGGGGAATTCGAACCCCCGACCGTAGTGGCCGTGCAGACCGTGACTGGAGCGCCTCAGTCCCGCCGCGGTGGAGTAGCCGAGCGGTCTAAAGCACCTCGCTGCGGAGCGCGCGGTTGCTCGCCATGGAGGTTCGAGTCCTCCCTCGGGCATGGGTGTGTGTGTTTGTCCGTAGGTTAGTTTATCTAGGTTTAAGTAGTTTGTAAGCTACGGACTGATGACCACGCAGTTTGGTCCGATAGATTTACAGACATTTGGCCTCAGTCCCCGTGGCCACCGCGGCCGGCTGCAGGGCTACACAGCTGAGGTTACAACCATAAACGATTTAATACTATTTGCTACGAAAATTGTTTAAAATCACGAGTTTACGATTTCAGTGGTTCGAATTCCGATTTTCAGGTTTAACCCTTTCACTCCGGCGCCGTGCTTGTTGCGCCGTGCGCTGTGGGCGAGCGCCAGTCGCGCCCGGCCGTGCCCGCTGTATGGCGCATTTTCCGCACTCCCCACGGCGCTACTCTGTCCTGCTTTCACACTCTCAGTGTTATCGCAATTATTGGACTTTATACTATATATTTATTACGGAAAATCCATTTGGAATAAAAACAGTTTTCTTCCCTCTTTCAGATAATTCGCGTAATTTTGTCGTAAATTCTAAAAGATCCAAGTTTTGGATCCAGCTCTGGTGGGGTGTGGACGTTATTATAATAAACGCATATTTCGCTTGTTAAATAATATTTATTTACAATTGCTTTACGTTACATTTCAGTAGCATTACATTACGATGTATGACGCGAGGCGGAACTGCTACAGCAGTCCACCGGCTGGGCGGCACAGGCAGCACTCGGACTTCTGCAGCAGTCCACCCGCTGTCGAGCACATTCGCTCCCGACTTCTGCACAAGTTCACCGTAGCGAGAGGGTTAAATAACATGTCGGTGTCATTTGTCTTCCGTCGGTGAAATCTGTTGGAGTACGTTCGTGTGATCTACACCACCTAGAGAGAAGGCCGCGGCGCTCTCGTGTGACGTCAGGCAGAGTAGGTTGCGCGCATAGCTGACTGGGTAGCCGAAGCAGCGAGCCAGTCAGCTATGCGCGCGCGACCTACTCTGCCTGACGTCACATGAGAGCGTCGCAGCCTTCTCGCTAGGTTGTAGTAGTGTGATGTCATAAACTGGTAATGACTAACACCTTCTAGCATATCCTTGTGTGAACTTCTACAAACTCGAAAACTGCGTAATACGGCATGTAATTCCTGTGAATTTCTTGTGCTCATTTTCCAGACATATTTGGCTGAAAGTTAACATTTTGTTCAAAACTTCCTGAAACTTACTCCCACCACTGGGGTTTGTTGAGCAAAAGGTAACATTATCAGACAATGCAGGCTATAACGTTACAGGATCGATAAACAAGTTTCAAAAGTTCAAATGTTTGTTAAGCTTATGGGACTTAACTGTCGGGTTATCAGTCCCTAAACTTACAAACTAATTATCAACTACATTACACTAAAGACGACCCATCATCCATGCCCGAGGGGGGGGGGGGGGGGATTCGAACCCCCGACCGTAGAGGCCGTGCAGACTGTGACTGGCGCGCCGCAGACCGCTCGGCCACTGCAGCCGACGATAAACAAGTATTTGTGTTAATGACAACATAATCGATATGCATATCATCTTACAGGATCTATATACAAGTATCTGAATTCGTGACAACATAATCGATACGCAAAAAGTGATAGCTTGTTTGTATTAATGCGTCACATCTTTCGAAGAATGTTGTTAAATATACTGGATACAAGTGGAGAATATTCTCAATCACAAGCAGATTTTGCTTATATATACGTTTTTAGATTTACGCAATATGTGTAAGGATGTTGAATTATATAAACAGGTATTTGTGTTAATGACAACATAATCGATATGCATATCATCTTACAGGATCTATATACAAGTATCTGAATTCGTGACAACATAATCGATACGCAAAAAGTGATAGCTTGTTTGTATTAATGCGTCACATCTTTCGAAGAATGTTGTTAAATATACTGGATACAAGTGGAGAATATTCTCAATCACAAGCAGATTTTGCTTATATATACGGTTTTAGATTTACGCAATATGTGTAAGGATGTTGAATTATATTTTAGTGGGAACTATTTTGTGTATGAAAAAATAGCACATGTAGCGCGGGACCCGAAAACGTGTGCTCACGGTCTTTTTTCCGTTGGGCAGTTGTAGTGTGAAGAGGAATTGAAAAGTATGTCTTGAAATTGGTCATTTTTCCTGTTTTTGGCCACACCACCTGCATTTAACTATCTGCATCAGCGCTAACGCTGACCTGATATTACAATTCCCCTAGCGAGCCTAAAGAGCTGCAAAATTTTGACGATCTCGTAAATCAGTAACGGTTAGTGTTGAAAGGCTTTGACCTTCGGGCAGCGCGGGAATACCTGTGCGTTTCAAGGCGCATTGCTGCGGAGTGCGCGGTTGCTTTCAGTCGGAGGTTGGACTCCTCCCTCGTGTACGCGCGCGCCTTTAAGTGTGTGTGTGTGTGTGTGTGTGTGTGTGTGTGTGTGTGTGTGTGTGTGTGTCTGTGCGTGTTTTGTCCTTAGTACACTTTGGTCCCTAAGCTTTACAAACATATTGAACCTTTTTTGACGTTCGGTATTTAAATGCTTGGTTAGTTATGTAGTGTGGGTTGCGATTCGTGGCATATTTTTGTGTAACATATCATTTTCTAATGCTAGAGTCGTTTAAGTGGTAATACGGTCTGAACACCGAAAAAATAACCGTATTTACAACTACCAAAACGCACAACACAAAAGTTTTCCATGGGCGCCTATGAAAATGATCATATATACGCATGAACGCGCAGTGTATAGTAGTTTTATAATATTTTTAAACGTAAACAAGCTCTGCAAGCGGAATTGTATATATGAAATAGTAATTAGATGCTTACGAAAAGCTAACCATTTCAGTTATATTCGTACTAACTAGGTCAATATTCCGACCCATAATTGCACATCGTAATTATTTTGCATACAGTTCCATTGCGGACCCATGTTTATTGGAATGTTTATTTCTTCTATTATCGTATACTTTCACCCGAATCAGTTTTCATCATTAATTGCGACACAGTAACAACTGAAAGAAAGTGGATCGGGAAATGAAATTTATGAGTAGTAAAACAAACACACTCACAAACTGACTGTAGTCCGATAATTTATAACGGATAAACGTCTTCCTATTCACTACTTTATTATTTATTTTGAACAATAAACAGTCACTGACTGTATTAAATATTTTTATTTCGGGACAGATTTCTTACTTCGTGCTAGCACGCCGACTGCACCAATGACTACCACCGTCACCAACTAAAGCCTGAAGATGGTCTGAAATAGATTGAAACCAGTCACGAAATAAAAATATTTAATGCGGTCAGTGACTTTATATTATAAAAATTAATAAATTTTCTCCTAAATAGAAATGTTATCAAAACGTAACCTATTGCTGCATAATAGTGATAGTAATAATAGCATAAAAATAATAACAGTAGTAAAAATGGTATTAACAAGTAATAATAACAATGCTATTATTGCTTTTCAAACAGTGGGGCGAAGCAGTCAGTAGCTGGATGTGGAGCTAGCTACTGTTTCCCGGAGTTTCTGACTGCTGTCTCGTCGCGTTTTACAAGATTTTTTTTTAGTCCGCAACACAGCGATGGAAGCTGAACAAGAAAAGCGACTCAGAATATTGGCGTAACTGTCGCTTTACATAAGTGGTCGCTTCAAAGAAACTTTTATCCGAGGTCTGTTCGCCGTCAACGAGTGTGGAAAATTCGCCTGCCCGGAGCCGTCTCCCCTGGAAATATTGCTTTGCGCTTCCAGACGTCTGAATCATAAAAGAGGGTGCAGCTCTAGTTTCTGCCTCCGTTTCCCACCCACTTGCTCCACTTGCCAACGGCTGACGCAGGGACGGAAGGGAGGCATTCGTCAATTTCAATTCTCTATTGAATTTCGGCGAATTTATGTCCTGCTTCGTGACCGGAGAACAAGGAATTCGTTCTTGATCCGCCAGTGTGCCGTATATCTATTCGACTTTTGCGTAATTTAACGCGCTAGACGGGCTGCGAGAAATTACGGTCGTATCACTGTTGAACCAGAGACGTTTCTACGCGTGCATCGTCTCGTTTACTATGGAAAATATCTCCACTCTTACGTAATGTAATTCTTGGTTTAGATTTATACCTCCTTCAAATATAGCATTCTAGTGATAAATAAAGTAAACGGCAAGAGCTTAATTTATTGATCATTACATTAGGGAGACCAATGGAAATATGTAACTATCAACACATTTGTAAGTGACCTTATAAAAGATTCTGAAAGATATTTATGCAGTTGACCTGTAAGCTAACACTAAGGACGGCACAAATATCCATGCCCGAGGGGGGAGATTCGAACCCCCGACGGTAGTGGCCGTGCAGTGGCTTTAATTCAGCTTCTGTGTTGGCAGTAGTGACTATTATCTTTGGAACACAGAAGCTGAATTAAAATTTGTTACGTGGAGGGAAATCGTACTTAGACTATACCGAGGCGCCTTGGTCGTTAGTGGTGTGGTGGTCTAACGGTAAGACGTCTGCCTAGTGAGCATGGAAGTCCAGGTTCGATTCCCGGCTGCATCACAAATTTTAATTCTATGCTTCAGATTTATTAGGAATATAAATTTTACAGAACGAGTGTTTCGCATTTCAGATATCAGTCATGAGGTCCCACTATATATACACTTTGAGAGGAAGTAGATTGTTTCACGAATATCTTCTTCATTTACCTATCAATTGGTTCCTGAAAAGTTTTCAGGCTTGGAGCTTATTCATTGTTAAGAGGCTGTATTTACTATAAAACAATCTATGGTCTATTTAGTTCAGAATGAATGTTAAGCAATGACTTACATACTTGTAACATGAAATAAATTTCACTGTGTTTCTGTATTATGGAGCCCGTAGTATTGAGACATGCGGCGGTCAGATTGTTCTACGTTGCAACTAGCTTGCTCCTATGGCGGCGCGCGTTTCATAAATAATAACAAACATTTTCGAACACTGAAGTACATAAAATGCTTCACATACCTTCATAAACATTTTCCATTTCGGAAAATCGGACGCTTCGTTGTAAAATTGTGTATGATTTTCTGAAGCACTGTATAACTGGGCACTGACGCGTCACGCGTGTGTTCCTACGAGAGGCAACTAAAGTCTGTCGCAGCGAAGCAGGTGTACAATATTGTGACCTCTGCTAATGAGATCTGAGAGCCGCAAACCTCCTTCAACAAGAATCCATTCCAAAAACATTGATCTTTCAACCTTCATTTTTCGACTTTTGGCCAGAGAATCGGCCGTTCTGAACCACTGTGTGACGGCCCCATCACTACGTCTCGGCGGCCTCCAAATGTTCAAATGCCTGTAAATCTATCGGACCAAACTGCGTGGTCATCAGTCCGTAGCTTACAAACAAATCGCTTACACCTACGTAAACTAAGCTACGGACAAACACACACACACTCACCCATGCCCCAGGGAGGACTCGAACCTCCACGGCGAGCAACCGCGTGCCCCGCAGCGAGACGCCTTAGACCGCGTTTTTTTTACGGGCCTCCTTACCACCCCTTCAGCCCGGCCTTGCGCTCGCCATTAACGCTTTCCTCGGCGGTGGCTTCTCAAGTCTTTAGTGTCATCTTTCTTTCCATATTTGTATAGGAAGGTTTGTATTTATTTCTTCTTCCAGACATTCGATTCAGATGACATGTCTTCCTCCTGAAAAAAAAAAAATAAAAGGAGAATAAATAAATAAATAACTGAGGCTCCTTGCCAAAAAAATTGTTGATTCACCTCCTAGTCTCTCCAAGGAATGGCGAAAGTAAATAAAAAAGATTACACCTCAAACTTCTTCTCGGCCTATTCTCAGCGCAATGTCTGCTTTAGAGTTCGTCTTCTCGTGCATTATTGTATGTGGTCCGTTTCTTGTAACATAACGTCGGTTTTGCATTTCTGCTGCGTGCTTCTGCTCATAACTCTGAAAGCCCATAGCACTGGATATTCCGAGTTTGGTAAACAAATTTAAACCAGGTCGTACATTCAGCTTTACATCATGTCTGCACCATGTTCCTTAACATATTGCCGTATGTATTTGAATAATCTTTTTGTCCTAGTATCTTCGTGTGTTCATACTCCAGATACGCGCAGTAATCTGCAGGCATTGCTTGTCGGTTATAAATTACATAAGCGGCGGCATAGCCTAAAAACCAAACAGCCGCATTGTGCTTCTTTATGGGGTATCGTAGTGTGCCTGGTCTGATAATTTCAGTGATATTAACGTTTTGCGGCGTCGTGTGTTCGATGATTGCCAGTCTGCGTCGCATGTGGTCCACGATCTGGACAGCGGTGCCGCAGGAGAACCTGTGCAGGAGTGTGTCCACTTGCCCGCAGACTGCGCAGGCTGGCGTTGGGCACACGTGGATGGCGTTGAGTTTTTCGTTTGTTGGAACTTTGTCATTCACTATCAAAAACCACATTGATTTAACACGTGACGGCAATACATGGTAATGGATGTTTCTCCAAATGATATTCCACTTTGCATGGGGATATTTTGTTGTAACCCTGTTTTCTCTACCATTGCTTGCGAGGAAATTATATATTTTAGTATTAGTATAGGGCAGATTAATGTTTGCTGCTTGCTGTATGTAGCTGAATTAATTGTAATAGATTCTGATATGACGATAGGCCAACGGTATTGTGGTTTCGTGGATGGGTGGCATCATACTGGTGGGTTTCCAGCGTAGCGTTAGCAACTTGGTTATGTTCTGTGTCTCTTTATTAATCGTTTTCTAAATGCGACTAATCAGTAAAGTACGGCACCTGTGTATTACGCTGACTAGTCCTAGTCCTCCTGTTGCTGTCGGTAAGGTCAGGGTGTCGAAGGATACTTTAAAGAACTCGGCTACTCCACTCCGTGATGGTCGCGACCCACTGGTTGAACAACACTGCGTCACAGTAACGATGTCAAACAAAACATTTGTAACACCCACGCTGAGGCAGTCTGGAAAAATTTGGCCTGGCGAGGTAGTTGAGGTGCAGAGTTAGTTGGGCTGGCGCCACTGGAAGCACTTGTTACGGCGCGCAGGATAGTTGCGCGGGGCTGGCTGAGCCCGGGGCGCCCTGGCAAGTCTGTCGGCGGCGGAAGTGGAAGTTTAATCCAGTTAAAAGTGATAGAGGCCGCCTTAAGCAGATTAGCGCGCCCGGGCAGGTGGCTGCTGGGCCGGCGCATGCGCATGCGCGCCAGCGGCTGCAGGCCCTGCCCAGCCTCCACTACGCAAACACCTGCCACCCACCTCTTCGTGACCTGCCCTGCTACATGTGTTGCCTGACAACTCCTTGTTCTCGATGGCGCTTCTAACCGACCGAGCACACGTGTACCAGGGGCGACGCAGATGATACCGTCATCCTTAAGGCAGTTCTTCTTCAAACAGGATCGTCCTTTGCAATTTGGTCCATCTGATTCGTAATGCGATTAATCAGGTCGCCCAATTTTTACTTCAGACTGTTACATTAACCTAAAAGCATTATATATATAAAATGTGTGTGTGTGTGTGTGTGTGTGTGTGAATCTCTGTTCGGTGTACGTTTATCACGTCTAAACCACAAGACATAAAGACCTACAAATTTGTACAGTTACTAATGTCTACACGGCGAAGGCTTTAGGTATGGTTTTATGGAGATCGGATAGCTATTTACCTATAAACAGGGTGTTTCACTAAGTGTGTTTGCCTCTGTAACTTATAAAATAATAGGTGCCGGGAAATTTTAATGCGGTAGGTCAACACAAGAAATGTTACACTTTCTGCGGAGCTATGAACATAGTTTATTGTATCATTTTCCAAAGAGTTACACCACAAAGATATGATTTTTAAAATGGAACAATAGTTTTTTCTATCGTGCATTGTATTCGTTGAAACCAGCTGCGTCCATTCCGCCCCCTAAACTTTAAAGGGTTGTAGCTCCCAAACTAACAGTGAGAGGAATATAGTTTAAATTGATTTGGATGCAGCTGGTTTCAACGAATCCAATGCACGATAGAAAAAAAAACCATTGTTACAATACAATGATACAATAAACTATGTTCATAGCTCCGCAGAAAGTGTAACATTTCTTGCGTTGACCTACCGCATTAAAATTTCCCGTCACCTATTATTTTATAAGTTACAGAGGCAAACACAGTGAAACACCCTGAATATATATATATATATATATATATATATATATATATATATATATATATATATATATATATATATCGACAAGTAAAAATCTAAGAGACTGTTACATTAATGTGTGTGTGTGTGTGTGTGAATGTCTGTTCGTTGTACGGTTATCACGTCCGAACGACAAGACGCAGAGACTTAAATATTTGTACAGTAACTAATTTAGACCTGAGGAAGGTTTTAGGCACGATTTTATAGCGATTTGATACATATATAGTAATTTGAAGAATATAAGAATATAACGCGATATGCGGAACAATAATTACTCTTTGAAAATTATATTTACTCTTTGAAAATGGTTTCGTTGGTTGCATTGTTGCTTAGGTTAATGTAATCTAATATATATGATTTTAAACAATTTTTAAAATCATTAAAAAAATTCAATGAACGTTCCATACCTCTAGCAAGACTTTCAGTCTAATATAAGCTTGCTCCAGTTCCTGAATCAACTGTACTTTTTAAGGATATTTAAAGGATAATGTTAGTCATTACTTATCATCATATATTAATTTGTGATTTTTCTGCTAACTATATATTTGAGAATCGTACCATAGTGCACTGAAACTAGTCATGTAACTTAAATAAATCATTTATTACTGACTGTGGCTTGACCACAATATATGGTGTGAAATAAAGGTTTGTCAGTGACACTCCTTTGACAATAATGTTCAATTATGAGAAAAGTTGTAGGAGTGCATTCGTGTCCTTCTCTATAAGTTATTCCAGCGTTAGGGTTGGAGCATTTCGGTGCAGCGGATGATGAGCTTGTTGTTGTTGCAGGCGCGTCGCAGCAGCAGTACTTCCGCATCCTGCCGAAGGACGTGCGCGTGCACGAGGGCGGCGAGGCGGTGCTCGAGTGCGAGGTCAGCAACCTGGGCGGCCGCGTCCAGTGGACCAAGGACGGCTTCGCGCTCGGTGAGTGCCACACCTTCACCACTAACTATTGCATGTCCTATCAATTACACAGCACTTCATCATCTGCGAAACTCATCTTGTCATATACAATTCTAAATTTGCACTCAAACTAGGAGGATATTCCTGAAGTGGTAAGTTTCAAATAAAGTACAATGAACGAAAATGCGATTTAATCAAATTTCATCTACTACACACAGTGTGCTGGATACATCTTTCCAGTGTAATATGTGTCAACGTTCATGACAAAGCCCGTATGTGACCTGCAGAGACCAGATGGCTTTACGAGTAAGGAAGGAATTGTGTCCCAATAAGAAGTATACATACGTTATGCGATCCGGACACCTGGCGCCATGGTTAATGCTGGAATTCAATATGGTGTTGGCCCACCCTTAGCTTCCACTCTCGCAGGCATACGTTCAGTCAGGTGCTGGAACGTTTCTCGTGATATGGCAGTCCATTCTTCACGGAGTGTTGCACTGAGGAGAGGTCGGTGAGATATGGGACGAAGTCGGCGTTCCAAAACATCCTAAAAGTGTTCTATAGGATTCAAGTTAGGACTCTGTGCAAGTCAGTCCATTACAGGGATGTTATTGTCGTATTACCACTCCACCACAAGCCGTATTCAACAGTGGGAAGCAAGAAGCTGCTTAAAATATCAATGTAGACTTGCACTGTGATAGTGCGTTGTACTTGCTAGTGCCACGCAAAGTAACAAGAGATGCAATCCCCCTCCATGTCAAGCACGACCACACCATAACACCACCGCCTCCGAATTTTTTCTGTTGGCACTACACACGCTGGCAGATATTCGCCAGGCATTCGCCACATTGTGTACGGATGCCCACAGAGTCTAACTGAGCAACCGCCAGCTTGTCCCCATCTCGCAGTGCAAATATCAAGGAGCTCAGGTGTTCCTCCAAATGCTGTCGGATTCGCATCCTCTCATCGGCACGACGAACACATTTCCATTGCGCCAATCACATGACGATGGTCACGTGCCCATTTCATTCATTGTGGTAACACTGGTATATGCATGGGTTGTCAGTAGCCGGCCCATTGTTAATAATGTTCGGTGCACTGTTTATTCGCCGCTAATCCTATTTTTTGAATCTGCTCATCATACTCATCCCATACCTGTAGTTGAGGACGGCCGCCGAACTCCTCGACGTTTGAACGTGGTTTCGCCTTGGTTTCGACACTAGTTAAAGACACCACAACTTTCCTCGAACACTCAGCGAATCATGCAATTTCCGAAATGCTCATGCTGAGCCTTCAGGACATCACAATCTGCTCTCGGTCAAACAGGCAGCTGACACGCCTTCCCCGTTCTACACACGAACAACAACCTCACTGAAACTACAGGCACCGTGTGTGTAGCCATTTCTGGTCACGTGACACTGCTATCGCCTGGGCTGGTAGGTGGTAATAAAGTTGAGGGTGGCCAGTCTGTTACGCCAACGGATATGAAACCTCCACTTTGGACTATTGTAACGCCAAAACTGTTAGTTAAATAAATTTTGAAATATGCCACTGTTGGTTCATCTCAGTTCAGGGGTTTTCGCTTGTCTTTAATACACTGAGGACTGGATTTTGTCAAGGTCTTAATGTGATATTCGTAATGTTGATTGTCACATAATACACTTATTAATATGCCATTTCTTTACACAACACAATTGTTGACATGTCTGTCACCGAGGTACAGATGCACAAAAAAGGGCGACGGTATTAATTCGGCAGTTAGCCGTCAGCAGGGAGCCTATAAATTTCCATTTCGCGCTACGCCGAAGATTACCAGTGTTTTGGTCGGACATTTAAAATGGAATAAAAGGTATGGAAGCCATAATTGCGAGGGCTTAGACCGCCCGACCGACAAATCTGGGACGAAAACGTCGGCGCTCCATCCGATTAGTCGCGTAGCGAAAAATTTTCAAGTATTACGGTTGTGTTTTGTTGTTTCGGCGAGTCAATTAGCGGTGTGCGGGCGCGGGGCCTTCCGCGCCAGATAACCGCCGCATGGGCGGATTTATTCGCGGATTTGGCGGCGCGGGCGCCGGCGCGGGTCGGGTCGGGTCGAGTCGGATCGTCGATTAGTATGCTGGGCGCGGCATCTGGCGGGCTGAGCTGACGGCCCGCGGGCACAGTGGCGCGCATACTGCAGCCACCTGCACACTGTACACTGCCACTTAATTTGTTGGCATGCTGGACAGGTTTAGGAAATTCTGGCGTGATTATCGACGAGCTGAGTGACGACACTTTCTGCGGTTTCATATTGTGCAGCCATTCCATCGTGTGAAACAATATCCATTTTTGTTATTTGTTTTAATAAAAAGTTCTGGGTATTAGGTCGCGTCAATTTTCTACACCTACAGCTACATACATACTCCGCAATCCACCGTAAGGTGCGTGGCGGAGGGTACACTGTAGCACTACTAGGCACTTCCTTACTTATTCCACTACTGCCGCGGTGGAGTAGCCGAGCGGTCTAAGGCACCTCGACGCGGAGCGCGCGGTTGCTCGGCGTCAGAGGTTCGAGTCCTCCCTGGGGCATGGGTGTGTATATTGTTCTTAGGCACAGACAAATATATACAGACGGGAAACCTCCGTAAGGGCCCGGTCACACGCTGAGGGGTGCGGGAAGGGAAGGTTCCGTAAGATGTCCCATGATGGCTTTGCGGTCAGAAGCAGCCCTTTAAACTGTCCAGAGCAGGCGGCAGGTAGCGGCTGCCCCCACAACCACCTCCCCTCAAACGCCGGCACACCGGACACAGCCGTGGCCTCGTGGCAGGCGGCACGAGCTCTCCCCTCAGCCTCCCCTCCACGCTACCTTCAGAAGCGTCTCTAGTGTGGTCTACCGGTACTAAGCCGGGGAACTGTCTGACACCTGCTAGCATCTTACGGAACTACGAGGGGCAGCGTAGGACAGAGGTTTAGGGGGGACTTCTCCTCTATATGTGTTACTCTGTGCCTTAGGTTAGTTTGCCTTAGTTTAAGTAGTTTGTAAGCTACAGACTGATGACCACGCAGTTTGGTCCGATAGATTTACAAACATTTGAACATTTATTTCACTTCCAAATAGAGCGAGGAAAAAAAGAATGCCTATATGCCTCCGTACGTGCCCTAATTTCTCTTGTCTTTGTGATCACTACGCGAAATGTAAGTAGATGGCAGCAAGATCGTACTACACTCAGCTTCAAATTCCGGCCCTCTAAATTTCCTCAACAGAAATTCACGAAAAGAACGTTGCCTTTCCTCCAGCGATCCCCAATTGAGTTCCCGGATCATTCCCGTGGCACTCGCGCATTGGTTGAACCTACCAGTAACATACCTAGCTGCTCGCCTCTGAACTGTTTCTATGTCTTCCTTTAAACTGATCTCCTGCGGGTCACAAACACTTGAGCAATACTCAAGACGTGGTCGTACAAGCGTTTTATACGATGTCTCCTTTACAGATGATCTTCACAAAATTCTCCCAGTACACCGAATTCGACTGTCCACCTTACTGACAACTGTCCTTACATGTTCTTTCCATTTCATATCGCTATGCAATGTTACGCCTAGATATTGGAACGACGCGACAGCATCAAGAAGCTAACTACTAATGCTGTATTCGAACATTATGGGATTTTTTCCCTACGCATGTGCATCACCTTACATTTTTCTACATTGAAAGCTAGCTGCCACTCTTCGCACCAACTAGGAATTTTGTCTGTCATGGAATGAGTTGCTGACGTTTCGACCACTGTGTAGTTGTTCTCTTCAGGGTAGGCCTTCCTCAGAAAATGAAATATACCGGGCGATTAAAGAGTCAGAATAAATTTGAAAACTTAATAAATCACGGAATAATGTAGATAGAGAGGTAAAAATTAGGTCACATAGAGAGGTAAAAATTGACACACGGTTTTATTAGAACAAACAAACAAACAAATAAGTTGAAAAAATGTCCGACAGATGGCGCTTCATCTGATCAGAAAAGCAATAATTAGCATAACAAATTAAGACAAAGCGAAGATGATGCTCAATATGTTCACCATCATTCCTCAGCAATAGCTGTAGTCGAGGAATAATGTTGTGAACAGCACTGTAAAGCATGTCCGGAGTTATGGTGAGGCATTAGCGTCGGATGTTGTCTTTCAGCATCCCCTAGAGATGTCGGTCGATCACGATACACTTGCGACTTCAGGTAACCCCAAAGCCAATAATCGCACGGACTGAGGTCTGGGGCCAAGCATGACGAAAGTGGCGGCTGAGCACACGATCTTCACCAAACGATGCGCGCAAGAGATCTTTCACGCGTCTAGCAATATGGGGTGGAGCTCCATACTGCATAAAAATCGCACGTTCCAGCAGATGTTTATCAACCAGGCTGGGGATGATGCGATCCTGTAACATATCGGCGCATCTTTCACCCGTCACGGTAGCAGATACAAAACCAGAATCACGCAGTTCCTCGAAGAAAAAAGGCCCTATGGATTTTGTAAGGATAGCATCGGAGGGTACGCCTAAGTGCCAACCAAACAGTAGTGTATGGAGTGCCGGTGCGACGTGCGATTGCACGAGCGCTGACTTCCCCGTGCCTAGACGAACCCACTACAGTCACCATTTCTTCCTGAACTGTCTCAGCAGCCCACTACGGGGTTCAACCCGTGGCTTGAAATCATCCTCGCCACAGCTGCAGTTGGCAACGGACCTTTATCCGTTCGAATCCCCTTGCTATGGCGATAGGATCGTAACGCTGAACTAGCACAGTCCCCATTCTGATAATACAGCTTCACGAAAAGCGCTTTCAGATAACGTTCACATGCTGCGACTGCTGGTGCATCTGATTTTGTCTCTCATTACAGCTCCTTTTATAGACGATTTTTATGCGCAGTCACTGACGCTATCTGTCCAACATTTTTGAACTTTTTTTTGTTCTAATAAAACCCGATGTCATTCCAAGCACGTGTGTCAATTTTTACCTCTCTATCTACATTATTCCGCGATTTATTAAGTTTTCAAATTTATACTGACTTTTTGATCACCCAGTATATAATGGAAAATCCGATTGGAATGTCAATAGCAACGTAAATTTCCTTTTGGCCTTCCTCAGAAACATATATATACTTACATAATCACTCAGACAACTGTAGTCACAAATGTGCCTGAAAACCGACTGCAAGGCGTGGCACAAAATTGTAGGGAAGTACGCGAAGTAGAGTGGCGTTTGTGGCGAGTGGTGGCGCGGGTAAGAAGTCAGGCTCTGACAGGGCTGCGGCACAAAAATTCATCGCCGCATCTGCCGGCTGTCCATCTGCGAACGGCCGCGGCCGGTGACGCGCGTGCCATGTCGCACACGGAAACGCCATTAACGCCGGCCGGGCGCGTATACACACGCCTAACGAGCGCCAAATTTACTGGCGCCACTGCCCGCTGCCCGCCCGCTTTCCCCCTGATATTTCGACAGCGCCGCCGAAACGGGCACGCCGTAATGGCCGGAATTGGCTAATTGGAAAGGTGACGACGACCATTTTTTTTTTTTTTCGTCTTTTGCTCCGATGCTCTTTTTTTTCCTGTTCATTTTTTGCGTTATTTGTCGCGCTGTACGCCAGCGATCAGTTTTACATGACGCGGAGTTTGCAATAAATATTAATGCAGCACGGCCTGCTGGCAAATTACAAAGTCGTATCCATATGCAATGCTCCTGTTTCTGCCTACCCTGGAAGCAGTTCGATTCTTCAATCTGCTGCTGCAAAAATCGTCAGCATTAGTCATTCCCCAGATTTTTACGCAACAGAACCTCAACACTATATAACCACACTGAACGAAATCTGTAAGAGGCTGCAAAAGTTACGGATCGTAATATCTAATTCCATTTATGGCCACTTTCTAAAGGCAAGTTATCAACATAGAGTGATTCCGATTCATAATGAAACACCAAGAAGGATTGGAAATATCACATCCAAATTTATTTTTGAGAGATTTCACACTCTATAAAGATCATATGAATTAAAATAAAGTGAAGAAGATGATAGAATCAGTATTAAGTGTTGCAGCAGTTGCTGGCTATAACCGCTGCTACACTCCTACACACTGAGTCGGAGATACTCTGGATGTGTTGTAAGAGCTGTAGCCGGCCGCGGTGGCCGAGGGGACTGAGGCGCTGCAGTCACGGTCTGCACGGCCACTACGGTCGAGGGTTCGAATCCCCCCTCGGGCATGGATATTTGTGCCGTCCTTAGGCTTAGCTAGTTCATAAGTTTGTAAGCTTAGGGACTGATGACCCCGTAGTTAAGTCCCATAAGTTCTACAAACATTTGAACATTTTTTAAGAGCTGCAACCGTTCAGATGTTTTTAAATCTGTCGGGTCAAACTGTGTGGTCATCAGTCCGTAGCTTACAAACTACTTAAACTAAGGTAAACTAACCTAAGGACAACACACACACCCATGCCCCAGGTAGGACTAGAACCTCCGACGGCGACAAACCGCGCGTTCCGCACGAGGCGCCTTAGACCGCTCGGCTACTCCACCGCGGCGAGCTGTAACAGTCTATGCTGCTTCCACATATCTCATATATTAGTGGGGGTTGTATCCCGAGCAATTATGCACCAGACGTCGTCGGAATAACAGGGAGACCATGATAGCAATGAAGACCGATGAGTGACTAAGATGAACGTAATGCGAAAGTGTTTTGTTCTGTTTCTATTGTGTGTTATTTTCACAGTGGTTGTGAAAAAATTCGGTGCACATTCCACAACGACATTTGATAAAAATATTGAGGCATCCACAAACCACGCGTTATTATTATCAGTCGCTCAGTCCACTATTGAAAAATCACAGCGATATCCATTGCAGTCAAACTGAGTATTATTAGTGAACGTATATTCTGCGTAAGAGACTCATAAAAAGCAAATTGGGTGGACAGAACATTCGTGATGTGTGGCTGAAGTGCAGTTGTCCCATTGAAACATCCATATAGTGCCTCGCTATTACAATCAGTCCACATAACGACGTTTTTGGCAGCCATGTCAGGTGCGGCTACGCAGTTAATTTTGTGATAGCACATAGCCCCCAGTCAATCATTTTGATAACCCAGTATCTCATTGCCCTTAGCTGTTTTAATCTACTGTGTCCGTAGTCATTAATTATAAATCATTTCATGCGTTAATCGACATAGTCGGTACATTTATCCACGCTACATGGATTGATTTGAGGTCAGCGACTGTATTATAAATTTTTTATGAAACAATTTTACTCCAGCAGTCTCTTCTTACTAACATTTTATTCGCACAACGCGTTTCGCCAGCAAGCTGCGATCATCAGGTGCACTTTTGCAGTTACAAATGCATTACTGTGTGGTTATGTTCACACGATGTGTGTGCCAGAAAGGTTATGTGTCAGTTTTGTTAGTAGTCGCCCAGGCTGCTTGTATTTCGACACATAACCTCTCTGGCATACATAGATGACAGCTTGTTGCCGAACCAAATTAGTAAAAATTGACTGCCGCAGCTAAATTATCCAATAAAAATTATAAATCGAGTTGTTCGTGACATCTGATAAGTGACTACAAAGTATCAAAACTTTGACTATTACTTTTACCAGAGTAAAATTTTATATTTTTGATGTGTTTCCTGCGATTTTCGTAAGTTTACTTTCTTTATGTGAGTGTAGAAAGACGCTGAAGTCTGATATTCCCATTAAGTTTTAAACTGTTAATACTATTGCAGACTCCAACATAATGTAATGATGTGATGTAAAATTACTTATACCGTTCAACTTGTATTCGTGACGCAATCTAGTTATTCATTTGTCTCTTCCACTTGAAGCATACTTTCGTACAACCTGCAAAATCAATTAATATCATCCAGAGTGGTACTTTCACTCTGATACGAAACTTTCTAACAGATTAACATTGTATAACGAACTGGGATTTGAACCCGGGAATTTGCCTTTCATGTTCTACCGACTGAGATACCCTGGCACGCCTCGAACCCGTCGTCACAGCTTTACTTCCAGATTTACTTATTCTCCTACCTTCCAAACCATTGTTCCTTTCCTGAGAATCTAGCAGGACTATCACACCTGGAAGGAAAGTTATTGTGGAGAAATTGTTTAGCCACAACCAGGGAGATGTTTCCAAAATGATATTTTTCACTCTGTAGCTGAGTGTGCGTTGATATGAAACTTCTTGGTAGATTAAAATTGTGTGCCGGACAGAGATTCGAATTCGGGACCTTTGTCTTTCACAAATAAGCGCTCTACCGCTTCAGCACGCATCACAGGTCGTCCTCACAGCTTTATTTCCGCTATAGCTCCTACCTTCTCAGAGCGTTTTAACGCGAAAGGCAAAGGTGTTAGGATCGAATCACTATCGGGCACATAAGTTTAATTTGCCAGGAAGTTTCTGATCATCGCACACTCCTCTCCAGAGCGAAAATTTCGCTTTGGCTCTGATTTTTACCAGGCCTAACTTTTACATTATTTAGATCTGTTTAAGCGATTGCCGTAAGTTCAGACTAGCGTCTTTATATTGGTAAAGGAATAGTAACATATATGTTAAAAACTGTTATACTGCAGCCACAAACAAATTTTCATACGCCCCATAATAGAATACTGATCATATGCTTGGCTAGTGTCAACAACACATACTAGAAGAATTCTTTCTAACGATCGAAGAATGCTGCACATCGCTGGAAATTTACGAAATGACTTTCCGACATCGCTGCTACGCAACACCCTCATTACCAAGAACTTACTAATGAGACTGAAGGAACAATGTAGCAACTTTGGGCTGAAGAGAATCCGATATTCAAATATGCCTCCCCCCCCCTCACCACTACATCATACTGGAAGCTACCTCTGATTTAATCCAACGTACACAGACATTTTGGATGATCTAGCAATACAATAGTAATAGTACAATTATTCCTCAAAATTTAATTAAAAGGAACATAAAATGAACAACAGACTAAGGACATAGCAACACTTATTGACTGAAATAAAAACTCGAAATGATTAGAAGGAGCAAAGCCAGAACATCAGAGCACAAATCCCAACTGAGGTATTTTTCCAACGGTAGTTTTTCCCTCAGCCATAAGGCGAATGCCAGAAGAAAGGAGTATGAATAATAAGCTACTTCAGTATAAAACAACAGGCTCTTCTCATGCTCACCCCATTTTTTTAAAAATAATTAATGTGAAAACAGCATAAACATAACCCATTGGCTAAAAGGGTCTGAGCTCTCCTCAGCCCGCTATCTCCAGCAGAGATGGAATTAATAATAAGAATTATATATTGCTGTGATATAAAATTGCATATTATACTGTTCACCGTGTATTGGTGATGCAATATAGCTTTTCATTTGTTTCTTCCACTAACTTCAAACGCAATTAACCCTTTAATTCATGATTTTTTTATTTGAAACAATAAAAACTACCACGAGTAATGTTTACTGCGTATATACTGAGAAAAATATTGAAACAAAAAATTCCTTAAAATTATTATGCACTACTAGCAGCTAAAAGTTCATAGCTGATCAGCTATATAGTGCTTCCATGATGTACCCGATGTACTTAATGTCACTATTATGCATCTAATCTTTCCAGAAAGTAACTCATAATGCAACAGTAGTAAGTGATTGACTGCTTTTATATGGTAAAGGAGGAATACTAAAGTAAATAAACGCACATGTTAGGAGTAACTTAATGCAACTAACTGTCGAAATGATTCAGTAGCACTCTGCAATTTATCATTTCTAGGACGAGCTACTTGCATGTGTAACACTATGTATAGAAGCAGCTACAAATGAATTTGTGGTAAAATGTTGATCAGTTTCAAATATAATCGAAAAAATAAGGTATGTAGCTGTTCAGATATTCTTTGCCTTTCGCCACGCTCCCGCACATACAGGGTCGGCGTTGTTATTTGGATTTGGCGTCTTAATATTTTAGAGGTACTGGATGCCCTTCCTGTCGCCACCTCATGCCCCCCTCCCCACCCCCCACCCCCCGCAGGAAATGTGTACCCCAAATGTTCAAATGTTTGTATAGCTTATGGGACTTAACTAGGGGATCATCAGTCCCTAAACTTACAAACTAACTTAGGTTAGTTTACCTTAGTTTAAGTAGTTTGTAAGCTAGGCCGGCCGCGGTGGCCGAGGGGACTGCGTCGCTTCAGTCACGGTCTGCACGGCCACTACGGTCTGGGGTTCGATTCCCTCCTCGGGCATGGATATTTGTGCCGTCCTTAGTTGTAGCTAGTTCAGTAGTAGTTTGTAAGTTTAGGGACTGATGACCCCGTAGTTAAGTCCCATGAGCTCTACATCTTTTGGGATTAGAACCGCGACCGTAGTGGCCGTGATAATGTGACTGGCGCGCCGCAGACCGCTCGGCCACTGCGGCCGGCGTGTACCCCAACTGCCTGCGTATAATCTGTGTGTAAGTGTAAAGTGTTACGAAATGTTTGCGAATTGTGTAACTGAAGCGGGACTTGGGTACCAGCCCGGTATTTACCTAGGGGGATGTGGAAAACCTCTTGAAAAGCATATTCAGTTTGACCGGCACTTCCGTTCGTTAATCCGCCGGGCGGATTCGACCCGGGTCGGTACGCCTCCCGGTCTCGGATAACGGTGCGTTAGACCACATGGCTAACCGATCGGGTATGTAGCTGATTAGGTACATTGTGCATTAAAGGTTTAAATGTTATACATATTTTATCAAAAGGATTCCAGCACCACGTTCTTCCTACAAAAAAAAACTTATTCTCTTCATTCTCCACTCCGAGGAGTGGAGCGGGCTGTTTGAGATCCGGCCCATAAAGTGTCGCGGTTTTATTCAGCCAATTATCAGACAAGCTGATAGTGGGGCAAAGGGGATCCCAATTGGGAATTAGTGGGAGAGGCTTACCAGTTCCGGTATACGCCTTACAAACCAAGGAAAACCTCCCGAAAACCTTGGTCGGAACCGGGGGATTGGGACAAATTTAATTTATTTCTGGGACATCGGAAAGGTTTGTAAAGCTTACGGGACTTAACTACGGGGTTATCAGTCCCTAAACTTACAAACTACTTATGAACTACTTACGAACTAGGACGGCACAAATATCCATGCCCGAGGGGGGATTCGAACCCCCGACCGTAGTGGCCGTGCAGACCGTGACTGAAGCGCCTCAGTCTCCTCGGCCACCGCGGCCGGCCTGGGACGTCGCCAAAGACTACAAATGTATTATCGGAAGTGCACGAGCGCACTCAAAACAACCATGAATCGGACGCCGGAGTTACTTTCGTAAACTCGTGGGGATTGGCGCGGCTAACAGTGGTCAAGCATCCCCCTAAACGAACCGCACCCGTTAGCACGGTATTCCCTGCGTCGATGTTCTTCCTACTCTATTTTGTTTATTTTATGCACGCTTCAAAACTTCCCGACCGCGGCTGACAAGCCTTCGCGTCGCGAAACTGACGGCAAGCGAAGAGACGCCGCCCTGGAATGTATGCGCAAGCGGCCAATCCCGAGGCGAAGACGCCAATTAGACGGAGGCCGCGCGCTTCGCTCTCTCCCCACCTAAGCAGTAATCTGTTTGCCCCGACGCTCAAGTTTTATCATTTTCCCAAAAGAGGCCGCGGATCCGAAAGTACCACTGCTAATGGAGGCGGAGTAACACGCGAACCCTCCGCCCCGGGCACTCCTTTAAAGCCCGAGTTACGGCGAACTCTAAGTGAATATCGCTACTTAATTACGGCGTCAAGAACTTGGTACCTCGGGCAGCGTTTAATACACTCGTAAAGAAAGTCTCATAAAAGGGCGCTGAATGATGCATGGGGAGGGCGGGAGTGGGGCCATTCAGCCCGCTGCCGTTTTAAGTGGTAATACGCCGCCGCTAGCGGGCTCGTCTTGCTAGTACGTGCGCATCGCAACAACAGCAAGCCAGCGGCGACGGCCCAGGGACTCGTAATTAAATTCCAGATGGATGGCGGCGGCCGAGTACGTGACGGGACTCTCTCTCCGCTCCTTCCTTCCGGATTTTTTTTTTATTTTTTTATCTTTTATTTATTTATATTAAGAACACGTCGAGAAAATTAAATTTTTACGGAGGCTACGCACCGAACAGACGCCGTAGGCGAGCGGCGAGTGGGGCAAACTTTACTTTATTGTTTGGTCGAGTTCCGGCGCGCGCGGTGACGACCGCTACGCGCAAAAGATGAAGTGGTTTAATTTCTGAGTGCCAGACCCGCTAACAATATTTTCCAATCTGGCTGCCGACCTCGCCATTAATAACGGCGACCTCTCTCCCTCCTCTACCTCTGGCCGAGGAGGGCTCGAAGAAAAGGAAGGGGAGGAAAAAAAATCTGCGCAGGCAGAGAAAGAGAGACAGAGAGAGAGAAGCAATTAACAAATTAAAAACGCGGCGCATTATGGGGCATAAATCCGGCGCTGATGAATACGCAAAGTGTCGCCGACTTAATACCCGCGGTCGCGGCTCGCGGCAGATTAGCGGCTTCCGCAAGGGGGCAGTTAGCACCCTTTATAAGCTACAGCCGCTGAATGTGCCACAACTGAACCGGAAAGGAACAGAAATGCTACCTCCGTGTCCAAACGTCCTGTACTACAAGGAACCTTTTTTTCATTTTATACACTCAAACTAGCTGAACACCCGGCGTTGCCCGGGTATTTATTTATTTATTCCTGCAATTTTCAGGTATATATTCATTTGTATAAGGGCTGTACGTCTGTAAAATCTCTTGCGAATACAGTTATAGATTAAAACTTGGTGTGGAAAGGGGCGGTTTTCCAAGAACGTTACTGTTTATGTGGTGTCGCACAAGTATGAAGTGCGCGCCACGTACTTAACGCCGTGCGCCGCCATGCACGCACGGCGCGGCGTTCTTACGACGTCAGCCACGAGCGCCCTCTGCTGCAGCTCCGCTCGTGGACACGACTGGACTGCATCGTTCACTTGGGACTGAGATAGGAACCAGCTAACACTTCGGAATCAGATAGGCACCAGTGAAGACTTGACTATTGGATAGGCACTAGGAATCATCAGTAGGCAGGCCTCGATATAAACTATGTATCAGCATTCTGCAGTCAAGAACTATGTAAAAGTTAAGTATTGCGAAGACTCTGTGAAATATATATCTCGTTCTAATTTACTCTAGTGTTTCTAGTTTCTGCTGTCCCACTGGCTGGTCACTTCCGTACCTGCACAAGCGTGCATCCTATTTTCCTGTGTCGGTCTCTCTTTCTACTCGGCCACCGACACCTAGGACAACCGGCGGAAACGAGACACAAAAGTTTATGTGCTATCTCATGAACTACGTGTCGTACTGTGTTACAATTAAGAAGGTACACTGAACCATTTGCGTGTATACTATCTGTAAAATTTACTGCGGCTACAATTTGTCGTGTACAAATTATAAATTGTAACGTCCTACCGAATGCCGTAGATTTACTCCATATAAAGCGGAAAAGTAGTAAGCGAGAAACTTTTTTCCTTTCATCATTTTACTATGGTTGCCAGCGAGAAAGAGTTTAATAAAGGTTTGAAATTATGTTTAAAGTTTGTTGCAAGTCGCTAAGTACTGTCATTCTCATACAGTGTATTCCGAAAGTCTCGCCGCATTATACGGCATTTTTTGCGATTTCTATGGTTATGACGTAATGTCTTTTGGACCATGTGTACAAAATTTCATCAATATCGGAGCAAAACTATGGATTTTGGCGAAATCCATAAGTACTCTCCACCATGCACTGATCAAAATTTTATGTAGACAGTGCCTTCCTCTTCTATTGAAGGTCAATTATGCAAAATTTCATCAAGATCAGTTCGAAGATACAGATTTACACGAATACATTGAAAACGCACTTTCACTTTTTCTCAAATTTTCCGGTTGGTTTTCCCCAAAAAATGGAACGAAACCTGTTTAAGAACCTTCCCCACGTAATTTTGTGTACGTGTACCAAATTTAACGTTATTTGGTTGTCTCGATCTTGAGTTATAAGAGAACAGACAGACAGACAACAAATGGGTCTCATAAGTATTGAGATTTCACGTGCGGCCAGAATATTGTAGCAGGTGCATGTTACTGTTGTTTAGCAAGAAATAAATTGAGGAATCAAAGAACCAGTATAACAGTGGCGTAACTATGGGGGGGATGAGGGGGATAGAACGCTCCCCCCTAGTCCCCCCCCCCCAAAAAAAAAAAAAAAAAAAAAAAAGAGAGAGAGAGAGAAATCGTATAACAGCAATCTGGTAAAAGTAAAGATTGGAAACTTGGGGTGTTTTACCAGAAGCTTTCAATGGAAGGGAGTGAATTAGTTTCTTCAACGGGAGTGGTAGATGATTGGAAACTGACTAAAATTTTGCTCGTCAAGCAGATGTATCCCCCCCCTCCCCAAAGCCTAGTTACGCCACTGCAGTATAATAATAACTCAACATAATAATACCGCAGGTCAGCAGTACGGTTCCATCCGCATCCATTGGAGGTATCCCGAGCGTGGTTTACGTCCGCACAGTGTTGGAGACGCTCCTCCTCCGGTAATGCGGGTGGCGGCAGCTCGGCGCTCTCGCCGGTCAGCAGCCACTGGCGCCTCGCCAGCCAGCTGTCTGCCGCTTAGTGCTGCTGCCGCGATGGATGTTACGGCGGAACGGCCGGGGTCTCCCCCACCTAAAAGAAACACATGGACTCCTGAAAATACCACACTCTGGGCTGGGCTGGGCCACATCGTGAACATTCTCGTCGTCACCATTTGCCTGCATGTCTTATTCAGAAGTTCTTGCGAATATGCACAAGTCTTGTGGCACCTCAGAACCGACATTTTCTTGATCCGATCATGTTCTCTTTGTTCTAGAGAAGTAGCGTCGAGTACTCGAAACCATATCCGAGAATAAGACATCCCGCGTCACTTTTCGGACTGCCACATATCGGCGGCATACAAAAGGGATTTTAGGGTTGAACGTACCGTTGACACCGAAGTCACTGGGGTACAACTTCTGATTAGGTGAGATGGGAGCAGCATTCGCCATGCCTTTTCAAAGTAGTATCCCGGCATTAGCGGTTTAAGAAAATCTAAATCTTAATGGCCGAACGGAAATTAGACACACTGTCGTCCCAAATACCACATCTATTGTGTTAACTAATGCGTCAGTTTTTTCGCTTTTACACTTGAAACCAGAACGAGAACAATGTTTGACTGTTCTGCTCTCGGATGTTTATTCATTTCATTAAATTTGAATCATCGAAACGGATATGATCAATAACGATATGAGTAAATGCAGACTTTTCGAGGAAAATTGTTTCAACTTAACTGTTTGCGCCAAAAGATAACTCTGCCACTCACTGAGATGCGCTGAAATAGTTCGGCATGCGGGCCCTACCCAGCGTGCAAAATATAGTCTGACGCTATCAAGATCTACTCTTTTGAATTTGCATTCGCCGGCACTCAGCCAACACTGCCTAGATACAATGCCTCACAACAGCTCGCGTGACGTCATACTGAGTAGGCCTCTGTCTTTATCTGACTGGCTGGCCGCTGAGGCACAACCAGCTGCCTCGTAGTGGTTAGCCAATCAGCTAGCAATAGTGGCCTATCGGTGTGGCGTGACGAGGACTGTTGTGAGGCCTTGTCTCTAGGCAGTGTTGCCTCAGCGCAGAGCGTGTCATGTCATACCGAGTAGGCTGCGATCGCTAGGTGACTGGCTGGTCACTGAGGAATAGCCAACTGCCTTGTAGCGACTAGCCAGTCAGCTATTGTCAGTAGCCTACTCGGTATAACGTGACGTGGACTGTTGTGACGCCTTGTCTCTAGGTGGTGTTGCAGCAGCACAGAGTGTGTCATGTGATATGAGTAGGCCGCGATCACTAGCTGACTAGCTGGCCACTGAGGAACAGCCAACTGCCTTGTAGCGACTAGCCAGTCAGCTATTGTCAGTAGCCTACTCGGTATAACGTGACATGGACTGTTGTGACGCCTTGTCTCTAGGTGGTGTTGCAGCAACACAGAGTGTGTCATGTGATATGAGTAGGCCGCAATCACTAGCTGACTGGCTGGCCACTGAGGAACAGCCAACTGCCTTGTAGCGGCTAGCCAGTCAGGTATTGACAGTAGCCTACTCAGTATGACGTGATGCGGACTGTTGTGACGCCTTGTCTCTAGGTGGTGTTGCTGCAGCACAGAGTGTATAATGTGATACGATTAGGCTGCGAGCAGTAGCTGACTTGCTGGCCACCCAGTCAGCTATCAATAGCGGCCTACTCGGTATGACATGACACAGAGTGTTTTGAGGTCTTGCCTCTATATGGTGTTGCCTCATCACAGAGCTGTCATATCATACCGAGTAGGCCGCGATTGGTAGCTGACTGTCTAGCCGCTGAGGAACAGCCTACTGCCTCATAGTGGCTAACCAGTAATCTAGCGATAGTGGCCTACTTGGTATGATGTGACACGGACTGTTGTGAGACCTTGTCTCTAGGCGGTGTTGCCTCAGTCCAGAACGTGTCATACAGAGTAAACAGCGTTCGCTAGCTGACTGCCTGGCCGCTGGGGCACAGACCACTGTCAGCTAGCGACTGTGGCCTACTCGGTACGACGTCACGTGCACTGTTGTGAAGCATTGTTTCTAGGTTGTGTTGATTGAGCCCGGTGAATGAACCATCAGAAGAGTAGATCTCGATAGCGTGAGACTTGACGTCATTGTGCACGCTGTGATGAGGAAGAAAGAGGCCCCGTGTCGACCAAATTCAGTGTATCTCAGCCACTGCCTGCGTTATCTTTTGGTGCAGTTGCGTCGAGCCGGCCGCGGTGGCTGAGTGGTCTGCGGCGCGCCAGTCACGTTGTGCGCGGCCACTGCGGTCGGGGGTTCGAATCCCCCCTCCGGCATGGATATTTGTGCCGTCCTTAGTATTAGCTAGTTCATAAGTAGTTTGTAAGTTTAGGGAATTATGACCCTGTAGTCAAGTTCCATAAGCTCTAACATTTAAACATTTGAGTTGCGTCGAAACAACGTTCCTGGCAAAGTCTACATTTACAGACTATGCTGCGGCATCGTCTCGAGACGGTATGGGCTCAGAGCTGTATTTATCGTTGGCTACGCTCTTAGGCACGGTGTATCGCATACTAAAGAGGCCTCGTACACAGCAGAATAGCGTTTAAGTGTCTGAGTTATACTACAGTTAGTTAGTTGATTCGCGGCCTGTTTTGCCTACATACTGACGCTGCCGGCACGTAGTGTTGTGGTGGGCGTGCGCGCCACGTGGTTGGTCCGTGGCGCCGGCGGCGTCGGCGTCGCGGTGTCGGGCGGTGCGGCGTCGGCAGGCAGGCAGCCGCTATCGATTACCGCCGCCTCTGCCCGGCTCCGGCCAGCCTCTGCATCTGCTAACAAGTTGGCACCACTGCGCGCCTCCCAACACAGTGGACGTACCCAGTCTCACCTGCACTATGGTATACGGTCAACACACATGCAATGCGTGTGGTCTCAGAATGTCAGACAGGACAACTCGATGCTGCGCATTTATTAGGAGCATCTGTGACGAAAACAGCTACACCGTCCAACGTTTCACTACCGACGCTATCCTCGGTAATAACAGCGTTCATAAAACAAGGTGAAACATCGCTGGCGAAGAATAAACACGAAGTTAGCCAACAACGATTGACGAGCATTAGGCGGACCTGGACGTCACGAACTTGTTTTAACTAGTATTTTGATATTAAATAACTCAAAACTTTTAAGAAATATAGAAATGAGAATTTAATCCTATAATTTGTATATTATGACCTCTATGAAAAAAATAATTGAGAACTGTAGAATAAATAATGAAGTGAATGTTGATTTTTTTCTGACATAATGAATTACGCGTAATAATAGTTTCAGTCACACTGTACTTACACAATATTCAAAATAAAATATAAAAACAAATTTTATTCTTTTAATTATTAACTTGTCATAACATTAAACCAGTAATATTAACAAATGTAATTTTTAGTACTTTTATTCAAATGTTTTTAAAAGTCAATTTTTTCTCCTAAATATTTAAGAACATATGACATAATTCAACAATGCATTAAGTATTTTAAGCTGAAGCCTTGTTTCAGTGTGCAGAAAACTGTCTGTCTCTCTTTGGCCTTTTCCCGCAAATGCAGAGTCGGCACTGTGTTAAACGCGGATTTATCATGTTTTAATATTTACGGGGTGGCCGGATGCCCTTCTGCCGCCACCCCATGCCCCCCCCCCCCTTGGAGGAAATGTGTACCCCAAATGTCTGTGTATAGTGCTATACGTGTGGAAAGGTGTAAAGTGTTTGAGAATCGTGTAACTGAGGCGGGACTTGGGGACCAGCCCGGTATTCACCTAGGGGGATGTGGAAAACGCCTAAAAACCACATCCAGGCTGGCCGGCACTCCGACCCCTATCGTTAATCCGCCGGGAGGATTCGAACCGGGGCCGGTACGCCTCGCCGTCTCGGAAAGCGGTGCGTTAGACCACACGGCTAACCGAGCGAGTTTCAGTGTATGGTGAACTACTATACCGTTATTCATGCAATTTTTTTTGTCGTTTAATTTTTGGGTGACATAACGATACCTAAGTCATCAAAATCGTTGATTGCGGGAAATTGAAACTGAAGATATAGTACTTTTATCTGATGACTAAGTGCTGTGTTACACTTATTATTTTATATGCTTTTTTGTTGAAATAAATGACCAGCTTATAAAATATATATGACCAGATAATGGTGTCACAGTCCTCCGAAATAAATTATTAATTCGCGATCTTCGCATTTCATTTTTGAAGAATATAAAACTATCAGATCGCCTCCTAAACCGGCAATGTCAGTTAATATTATCATTATATTTATGTAGCGTGTGTGTGATTTTGCACCCGAGCTTGAATGGTTTTGACACATGCGATGTATCAACTCTCAAACTGTTGCAACCAGTGATCTCTATACTACATGGATGTTGAACTACAGATAGCTGAGCGTGCCAGCCGAAGGTATTCACATTCTGTTTCTTGCCTAATTACAACATGGCCGCTAAGAAATATTACAAGAAAACGAAAAGTAAATATGTTTCGATTCCGTACTCACGCGAGTCTATTAGTTCATATATTGACATAAATTTCCAATCCAGAGATGTTCAAAATGTATAAATGTTTGTTAAGCTTATGGGACTTAACTACTGGGTCATCAGTCCCTAAACTGACAAACTACTTATCAACTACTTACGAACTAGGACGGCACAAATATCCATGACTGGGGGGGGGGGGGGGGGATTCGAACCCCCGACCGTAGTGGCCGTGCTGACCGTGACTGGAGCGCCTCAGTCACCTCGGCCATCGTGGCCGGCAATCCAGAGATAACCTAGCAATTATTTGCCATGTATTAACTAATGTAAATTCGTTTGACTAATTACTACATGGCGGGCAATGCAATTTTGTGTGCAAAACATATGAATGCGCAAGCACGCTACAGTTCTATGCGTTTGAAACATATACTTTGTTCGAACATTATGAACTACCTCGAAAAGAACGACCTATTAACCAATAGTCAACACGGTTTCAGAAAGTATCGCTCTTGTGAAACACAGCTTGCCCTTTATTCACATGAAGTGTTAAGTGCCATCGAGAATGGATCTCAAATCGATTCCATATTCTGGATTTTCGGAAGGCTTTTGACACTGTACCCCACAAGAGGCTTCTAATGAAATTGCATGCTTATGGAAAATCGTGCAATTGTGCGATTGGATTCACGATTTCCTATCAGAAAGGAGACAGTTCGTTGTAATTGACGGTAAGTCATCGAGTAAAACAGAAGTGATATCTGGCGTTCCACAGGGAAGCGTTATAGGTCCCCTACTCTTCCTTGTGTTTATAAACGATTTAGGAGACAATTGAAAAGCTCCCTTAGACTGTTGGCGGATGATGGTGTCGTTTATCGATTAGTGAAGTCAACAGAGGATCAAAAGCAACTGCAAAGCGATTTAGACAAAATTTCTACATGGTGCGAAAATTGGCAATTGGCACTAAATAAAGAAAAGTGTGAAGTAATACACATGACCACTAAAAGAAATCCGCTGAACTTCAATTACGCGATAAATCAGTCAAACCTTAAGGTCGTAAATTCTACCAAATACCGAGGAGTTACGAACAACTTTGACTGGAGAGAATACACAGAAAATATTGTGGGGAAGGCGAACCAAAGATTACGTTTCATTGGCAGAACGCTTCGAAGATGCAACAGCTCCACCAAAGAGACTGCCTACATCGCTCTTGTGCGACCTTTTTCTGGAGTACTGTTGGCCCTTGTGGGACCCTCACCAGTTGGGACTGGCGGAAGACATTGAGAAGGTTCAGAGAAGGGCAGCTCGTTTTGTTTTATCACGTTACGGGGAGGGGGGGGAGGGGAAGCGTCACGGAAATGTTGCACGAATTGGGGTGGAAATCATTAAAAGGAAGACGTTATTCATTGCAGCGTGATCTGTTTGCGAAATTTCAATCACCGAATTTTACTTCTGAATGTGAAAATATTTTGCTAGCACCC
Organism: Locusta migratoria; assembly: GCA_026315105.1. Classification (NCBI taxonomy): domain Eukaryota; kingdom Metazoa; phylum Arthropoda; class Insecta; order Orthoptera; family Acrididae; genus Locusta; species Locusta migratoria. The sequence goes on along the minus strand of CM048745.1, from coordinate 459,222,417 downwards.
ACCTACTTAGGGAGACATGACCATCCCAATAAAATAAGAGCAATCAGATCTAAAACGGAACGATTTAGGTGTTCCTTCTTCCCGCGCGGTATTAGAGAATGGAACGGTAGAGAAAAGTTATGAAAGTAGTTAATGAACCCTCTGCCAGGCACTTAAATGTAATTTGCAGAGTATCTATGTTGATGTAGATGTAGACACCAGAGTTATACATCTAGGTTATATAGAGATCGATGGTTGCAACTTTCACTGCGGAGAGTTGAGTTTCTTGACGTTATGTATTAAACAATGGTTTCTATCTTTCATAACTTCATCGTATTTTTCCGCATGAAAGCTTCATGAACTTTAAAAAAAAAAGTCTGGGCTGGGCCTTCATGTTTCGTAACCAAATAACGCTGCTGCCGCCTGCGTCACAAAATGTCCGACGGCACCATTGCGAAACAATGGGGCGGAAGTCTCGTACGGATGAGGTGCGCTTCTGGCGTGACAGAGCAGAGCTGTGGTCGCGGATAGAAATCTGTGACGCGGCGCGCGGGGCAGGAACGGCAACGACCCCGCGGACAAAGCCGGCAGCGCAACACCGCTCGCCTTCCTTCCCATCCCCGCCTCGACGCTCAACGCTCGCTCTCCGCGGCCGCCCTAGTCGCCAAAAGCCAACCGGCGTCGTAAAAATTTGTACTGCATGTTCCTCGTTTAATATATATAAAAACAGCGGAGCGAATTCCGCGACTGGGAATAAAAATGGCCGCTCGCCGCTGGACTGGGGCCGGCGTAGGCCGTTAAGCCGGCGCCACCTCGCGTATACACGCCGCCTTTTTCGCCCCCCTTTTTTTTATTTTCCCTTTTTTTTTCTTTTTTTGGTGCGCCCCGCGGAGCAGAAACGGCCCCGACAATAAAACAGTAGAGCCGGCTCGCCTCTATCTCGGGCTGGGCTGCTCTCCGCACGCGTCGCGGCGGTGGCGGTGCAGCGCGAGGAGTTGTAGCCGGCGCTAACAACTTGTAGCGCTGCAACAGGCGCCGCTTTTAATTCGGCGCCTGCTCGTTAGGCTGCCCGCGTAACTACGACTCCTGCATCCGCACCCGCACCTGCCTCCTCCTTCGCCCTGCGCCGTGCCTCCGCGATGCGCGATGAGCACGAATTAACGCGCATCGCGTACTGCCGAAGTAGCAGGCGCGCGCCGCGGTGGAGTGGCCCAGCGGTCTAAGGCGCCTCGCTGCGGTGCGCGCGGTTGCTCGCCGTCGGAGGTTCCAGTCCTTCCTGGGGCGTCTACATCTACAACCATACTCCGCAAGCCACCCGACGGTGTGTGGCGGAGGGTTACCTTGAGTACCACTATCGATTTTCCCCCCTATTCCAGTCACGTATTGTTCGCGGAAAGAAGGATCGTCGGTATGCCTCTGTGTGGGCTCTAATCTCTCTGATTTTATCCTCACGATCTCTTCGCGAGATATACGTAGGAGGGAGCAATATACTGCTAGACTCCTCAGTAAAGGTAAGTTCTCGAAACTTCCACAAAAGCCCGTCCCGAGCGACAGAGCGTCTCTCCTGCAGAGTCTTCCACTGGCCTTTAGCGATCATCTCCATAATGCTTTCACGATTACCAAATGATCCTGTAAGGAAGCGCGCTGCTCTCCGTTGGATCTTCTCTACCTCCTCTATCAATCCCACCTGGTACGGATCCTACACCGGTGAGCAGTATTCGAGCTGTGGGCGAACAAGTATACTGTAACCTACTTCCTTTGTTTTCGGACTGCATTTCCTTAGAATTCTCCCAGTGAATCTAAGTCTGGCATCTGCTTTACCGACGATTGATTTTATATGGTCGTTCCATTTTAAATCCCTCCTAATGACTACTCCCACATAATTTAAGGAATTAACTGCTTCCAGTTGCTGACCTGGTATAGTGTAGCTAAATGATAAAATCTTTCTTTCTGTGCATTCGCAGCACATTACACTTGTGTACATTGAGCTCTAATTGTCATTCCCTGCACCATGCGTCAGTTCGAAGCAGATCCTCCTGCATGAGTGCATGTTGTCCGTAGGTTAGTTTACCTTAGTTTTAAGTAGTTTGTAAGCTATGGACTGATGACCACGCAGTTTGGTCCGATAGATTAAAAAAAAGCAGACGCGCGGTTTAGTTCGATAATTATTCCTCTGATGCGTTTTCCGCGAGAAATGTGATGCAATGCAGGAACTGCATCGGGTAATACGCAGGTCTGTTTATTTTTATTTAGATAATCGTTGTCGGTCACATTATCGAGCCATTTGCGCCAAACTAATACAACTATTAGGCTGAAACTTCCTGACAGATTAAAATTGCGTGCGGGGACCGGGACTCGAACCACGTACCTTTGCCTTTCGCGGGCAAGTGCTCTACCACTGAGCTATCCCGACGTGACTCACGGTACGCCCTCGCAACTTTACTTCCGCCTGTATCTCGCCTCCTACTTTCCAAACTTCCAGGAGTACTAGTCTTGAAAGTTTCGCAGTAGAACTTCTGTGACTTCCTGCTTACTAGTCTACTAGCTAGTCTAGCCTACTAGCAGGCAGGAAGTCAATCAAAAACAGCCAGCAGCACGCTTAGCGTATGTAAAAAACGTCACAGATCGGATTGCTAAACATCTTCGCCGGGTAGGTGTCCAGCCTTTTCTCTATAGTAGTCACAAAATCCAGGATGTACTTGGTTCCACAAAGGACAACATAGAGGCACTACACGCATCAGGAGTATACAAGGTGGAATGCGAGTGTGGGGAAGCATACATAGGTGAGAAAGGGAGGGCAGTGGGAACGCGCATGCTCGAACATGAACTCTACATTCAATGAGGCAAACACAATAAATCTGCAGTAGACGAACTCCAGCAAGATTGCACCAAAAAGATAAAATTTCACGATGCCGGAATACTCGCCAAGCAACCAGGCATGGTTAAACGCAAGATAAGGGAAGCCATCGAAATTGTGAAACACCCTAATAACATGAATAGAGAAGATGGACTCAGGCTTGCCCCCTCTTGGCTACCAGCCATCACAGCGAAATAGGCCGCACTGACATCACAACACGCGAGCGTCACTAGTAAGCAACTGCCGCCGCGCGGCCCACGGCCAGCAGGAGAGAAACGGAAGCCCTCACCCCATTCGCCGATGAACACCAATCATGTCTCGCTATGCAACGGCTAACCCCTACTCCCTCCACCACAGCATCCTATCAAAATAAAGTTCCATTCTTCCGCCAAAAATTAACCAATAATCGCTGTTTCTTTTTCTTGGTTTTTTTTTTTTTTTTTTTTTAATATGACGTAATGTCTAATTGAAAGTAACAACCAGGTCACATCAGTAAACCCAGATGAAGGCCATTGTAACGTTGGCCAAAACGTCGGTTATTTAAGTAATAGCCTTCTTACATCACGACGCGGTGCAACACCCAGAAAACTTTTATGTCATGATCTTTATTTGTAGGTAAATTTTTTATACTTGATGGTAAATTATTGAAAATGTCTGTTTCTGAGTAGTGGACCCCTTTTTGAAATAAAGTAAGTGCTTTAAGTTCTTGTTTAGGTCAATTTTATTCCTAGTATTGTATGTATGAACTGAGCTGTTTGTTGGGACATAAGTTGCTTTCAGTCTTAGGTAGACAAGTGAAGCGAGTGGTACGTTTGCAGAAAAATCACGTTGTTGATACTGCAGTCACCGTTTACTCCGAAAGACATAACGACTTTCAAAAAGAGGAGAACATTCTTAATTCAGTAGAGCGCAGTCCTCGTCCAAGACGCCTAGCTACCCGATTAAACATTTTACAATCTAAGGTATGTAGGATTCTTCATGAGAATGGACTGTATCCTTTCCATGTGCAGAAAGATCACCATTTAGAACAACATGATTTCCCCAAACATTTGCACTTTTGTAACTGTTTAAATGGAAATCGGCAGCTCTATTGCTTCCTAATGTTCAGTGATGAGCAACCTTTACAAGAGACGGCATCAACATCATGCATGTCTGTTCAGACGAAAATCCCCATGCCACTGTAATACCTCAATTTCAACGCAGATTCAGTGTCAATGTCTGCTGTGGTGTTGTGTTTGACCAGTTAATGGGGCCGTATATTCTCCAGGGAAATTTAAGTGGTCAGATGTACGGTAAATTTTTACGAGAAGACTTAACGCATCTTCTTGAACCAGTTCCTCTCGAAACAAGACGTCAAACGTATGTCCGACATGACGGGGCCCCTGCATACTTCCGACGTGTACTTACAGCTTATCTTAATCAGCAATTCCCACTTCGATGGATAGGTCGCGAAGGCCTATCAACTAGCCTGCTAGATCCTCATATTTAACACCCCTAGATTATTGCATCTGAGGGTGGATGAAGAGACCATGTGCGAAGTTAAGGTGGAAATATAAGAATTGACACGACGCATTTTCGATGCCGCAACGTCAATAAGGAACGAGCATGTGGAATTACTAAATGATATTCCCCGCGGTTCACTCCCGTGCGAATCTTTGTCTTCAAATGCAGGGAGGGAATTTTGCTTTAAACCCAATCTGAAATTCAAATGTTTGTAGAGTTTATCGGAATTAACTACGGGTCATCAGTCCCTAAACTTCCAAACTAATTATGAACTAGCTTATACTAAAGATGGCACAAACATCCATGCCCGAGGGGGGGAGACCGTGACTGGCGCGACGCAGACCTCTCGGCCACCGCGGCCGGCTAAATCCACTCTGAATACAAGAACTGCTACAATATTGTTTAAATTACCATGTGCGTTTTTTATGGCGAAATCGTGTAAGAAAAAATTTTATGCCATTTTCCTATGTATTTCAATTACTGTAGCTCCTTAATTATGGAGCTGATTCCATTTCTTTACCTACTTTTTTTTGTTCCAAATAATGCAAGGAATATTCTCCAGAAATCGGGGGAAACCTAGTTACTCACCCCATACATAGTTGTTATCAAGGTAAAATCGTTCGTATCTCCGTAGGCTTTCCCGGCATAGAAATTCTTCGTAATCCCTGCGGGGTTGCTACCGCACCCTACAATCAATCATTTAAATTTGTGTGACGATGCCATATCTTGGATTATCGCTGGAAAACGGCATTTTCAACAACTGCCATAAATGTAAAAGCCCGAAAATCTGTCCAAGTGAATGTAATTTATTATTACTTGGACGTAGGACTAGTTTGATGTGATTGTAAGCTTGCGAAGTGGAGCAACAGTGCGCCGTGCGGTGGCCAGCGTCGGTCGTTGGGAGCGGCCCCGTGGCTGACGAGCTGAGCATAAAGCAGGTGGCGGGCGCGCCTCGTTATTGTCACCCCTAATGGGCTGCCGCCTCAACCCCTAATGAGGGTGTGCGCCAGCGATCAGCCCGGCCTGCGCACCCCCTGCCGGCAGGGTGCGGGGCACCCACCGGCCGCTACTCAGCCACGCCTCCTGACTGTGCTGTCCACCGAGTAGATCACACCACGACTCCACTTCACCAGTCTCAGCACCATGTTAATTGCATCGCGCCCCTGCACACGTCTTCTCACTAGATTGGCAGTAGTTGTGTGGTTAGGACTACACTGTTTTCATCTACTAAGTAAGCTAGTGTGTAATGGAGTGATAGAGAGAGAATCCTCTCGGTCATATAGCAGAGGTGTAGCTTATACGGAGAGGAATGATCAAACGACTCTCGAGTTTTCGGCCGAGACCTCCAGACAAGATGAGTAAAAATCGTCAAACATCGTATATTTCTTTTCCCTCTTAAGTACAAATGGTTATTCAGGAACAAATCCAGATTTGTTTGTATTTTCATTCTGGACAATGAATTCCATATGGGCTTGGGCCGTACCTGGTCGTTGATCGATGATTCGCGAAGTTCTTGATGATGGTTGCTTTCGGCAGCACGTAGATGGAATTTCATGGAGCGAGAACTAATTCACTACAAATGACGAAGGGAACACACAGTATTGCAGTTCGTTGACATTTTTAAAGATTTATTATTGGTGCCCAATTATCCCCATTTATAGCCAGCCATTAATTACAACCATTAATAGCAGGCGCGCACATTCCACACATTAATAATACTAGTTAACTCTGTCCATGTATGGAATACAAAAGTTCGAGATGTACATCGTAATGTGGCACAAATATTAATTAATCACTTTAGATATAGTTTCCACACTAACCACACTAACTTTTGCATAATTATTCAAATTTAAAGTTCAAAACTGACGTAGCTTGTGGCTCAGATCGCGGCCGAAACAATACTTTGAACTAGCGTGGATTATGCGTCAGTCAACGGATGAAACAATACTCTGCTCACTTTGTTTATATTATGAGGAGGCGATCCAAGTATGATATGTTCCAAAAATGTTACAGCCAAGATCGCTTGAAATTGATTTTATTTTGGATTACCGGTTTCACTGGTCTGTGCCAGCATCATCTGGTCCAAAAAATTTTTTACATGGCCGTCGTCTTGTAAAGAGAAACAGTTGTTATATAAAGTAATTTAGAGAGCATAGGTGCACTATTTCATTATAATAAAAGTGTACATATTAGTGTGAGAGACAGGAGGAGTGTCACAGTGATATGTACTCCAGTCTCCACATCCACAAATGCTAAAAACGTAGGTTTTTTCCCCCTTAATCCATCTTCTAAGATAAGTCGTAACGTGAGTATTGCCTGTCGTGTTCCTACATTTCTCCTAAATCCAAACTGATCTTCCCCGAGGTAGGATTCCACGAGTGTTCCCCTTCGTCTGTAAATAATTCCCAAGTAAATCGATGGTTTTGTCAGCTTGTAGCTGACGTTCAGCGTAATGACTGCTCAGAGAGGCGCAGGTCCCCGTGGCTGGCTTCCGATTGTCGCGGAGCAGCGTTTGGGCCGTGGAAGAGTGGTCCCTGCTCTGCAGGCACATAATTGCCGCCCTCGGCAGAGAAAGCGCAGCCATTTATCTCTTTTTGAGCCGCGGAACTGAGGCAGGACGGAAGGAATTTAGATCGCCGCTGCAGATACGCGCGCTGCCACAAAGATACTCATCGGCCAAACACAATGCGCGCGCACAATGCCCGCTGCCGGTAAATTGCGACTGCTGTAAAGTTGCCGGCACTGCTGACCCTACACATAATGGGCTGTAGCAATGCGGACTAAAGCTGGCATCCAGGTCTGGCTGGAATGTAATAATCACGGAGCAGCGTTTCCCAGAACGCTACCTGCAGGTATGCGCGTGTGATATGCGATTCACACTGCTGCCTCGGTGTCGGCATGCTGTGATTTCGGAAGTCAGTCTTGCCTCTCTGACAGTGTGGATTAAAACTGTGATTGACGCTCAAAAGAACGAGGTTGTCAAATGATGCGTATCATAGTACATAGTAACGTAATCTGTATCGTGAATCAGCTCAAATAGCTGGCAGAATTACTTTCAGGGGCCGTGGTGGAGTAGCCGAGCGGTCTAAAGCGTCTCGCCGTGGAGGTTCGAGTCCTCCCTGGGGCATGGGTGTGTATGTTTGTCCTTAGGTTAGTTTACCTAGGTTTAAGTAGTTTGTAAGCTACGGACTGATGACCACGCAGTTTGGTTCGATAGATTTACAAACATTTGAACATTTTCAGCAACAAGGTACTTGTCATTAAATGCTAGTACATTTATAATCTACATCCAAATAAATACTCTGCAACTGACACTGACGTGCGTGGCAGAGTGTTCATCGAACCGCTTATGTGATATTTCTCTAGCGTTCCATTCTCTAATTGCGCGCGAGAAAAAGAAACATGTAAACCTTTCCGATTCGATCTGATTTCTCTTATTTTATTACTGTAATCATGTCTCCCTGTGCAGGTGGGTGATAAGGCAGCGGTGGAGTAGCCGAGCGCTCTAAGCGCATCGCTGCGGAGCGCGCGGATGCTCGCCATCGGAGGTTCGAGTCCTCCCTTGGGCATGTGTGTGTGTGTGTGTGTGTGTGTTGTCCTTAGGTTAGTTTAACTTAATTTAAAAAGTTTGTAAGCTACGGATTGATTACCACGCAGTTTGGTCCGATAGATTTACAAACAATTGAAAATTTTTTGTGATAACAAAATATGTTCGCAATCGGAAGAGGAAGATTGTGTTAGAAATTTGCAAATTAATCTCGCTGCAACGAATAACGCCTTCCGTTTAATGATTTCCACCGTAACTCTCCCCTATATCGCGATAATACGAAACGAGATGCCCTTCTCTGATTTTTTTTCTAAATCGTCCGTCCGTCCCACTTGTTGGGGACCCGACAATAGGCAGCATTAGTCCAAAATAGGACGGACAAGTTTAGTGTAGGTTACTTCTTCAGCAGACCTGTTGAATCTTTTAAGTTTTCTGCCTTTGGTTCGCCTTCCCTACAATATTTCTATATTATTTCCAATTTAAGTTGTTCGTAATTGTAATTCTGAGGTATTTAATTCTATTTACTACCTGTAGATTTGAACTTGTTTATCGTGTAACTAAAGTTTAACAGATTTCTTTTAGTGCTCATATGGATGACTTGTATTTTTCATTATTCATGATCAGTTGCCAGTTTTTGCCCCAGGCAGATAACTTATCTAATTTGCAGTCACTTTTGATCCTCAAGTGATTTTAATAACCGATAAGTGACAACATCATCGGTGAAGACTCTAAGAGAGCTGCTCACATTGTCTCCGAAATCATTCATGAAGATAAGGAACAGTAGCGGCCCTATTACACTTCCTTGGAGAACGCCAGATATCTCTTCTGTTTCACTCCATGATTTTCCGACTATTACGACGTACTGTGTCCTTTATGGCTGGAAATCAATAAACCAATCGCGCAACTTTGGGTAATTTAGCAGAAGACGCTTGTAAAGTACCGCCGGCCGCCAGTCACAGTCTGCACGGCCGCTGCGGTCGGGGGGTTCGAATCCCCCCTCGGACATGGATGTTTGTGCTGTCTTTAGTATAAGCTAGTTCATAAGTAGTTTGTAAGTTTAGGGACTAATGACTCCGTAGTTAAGTCCCGTAAGCTCTACAAACATTTGAATATTTTAAAGTACCGTGTCAAAAGCCTTCTGGAGGTCTAGAAATAGGGAGTCAATTTGAGGTACCTTGTCGATAATCAAGGTTATAGATATAAAAGCGTATGCCTCCTTTTACCACTTATAACGGTACTTACTTTCACTATCATCCCTCGATAATTAATATTAAAATCGGTACCTCAGTTTTCGTCTTCACATATTAATATGATTATTTTTTTTATTATAAAGGTTTTAGCTTCTGTATGGTTTTTCTAACTCACATAGGTATTTTTCAGGTATTCTGCCGGCGTATGGAAGAAACGGAGTTAGAGCCACTAGTAACTTTCGCTATTTTTGAAAGATGCACTTAAGGCGACAAATCTCTTCAGTTGTCGTCTGTTTCATAATGATGTAGAAGGTTTCATGCAAGACACTACATTTTTATGAGTGACTTTTATTTCGAACCAATTATCACATTTCTGAACAGCATTCGTGTATGTCTTGTTAAATAATGATTTCGTATTCAAATTAAAATTCGAAATTTTGCGCCCTACACATGCGGCCTTGAACGCTTCCACGGTTCTGCCCCTGTACAGCCAGTCCTGGCTGCCTGCTTTGACTGTAACGGTTCGTCATCAGCCAATTAAAGACATTTCCTCGCAGAGACTGAGGCTTGTACTTTTAAACGCAAGAAATGAAACGCAGAGTGTGAAGCCGCTTATCGTGGTCGGCGCTTAGATAGCTTAGGCAAGCCGCTTGAAAGCAGTCGCCGTAACAACAGGGGAGAACACCGGAGCTGTCTGGCAACTTGCTGTGTTCCGCCTTGACGCGTAAACAAGCTCATTAGCATGCCCCGCCCGCTGCCCAAGTGCTGCTAAGCCTTTTTGTTGATGTTGCTGCTGCTGCTACCGCTGCTGTTGCTGCTGCTGTTGTTGATTGTTGTAATTACTCGCCGTATATCCTTCCGCCACGTCTGCGTATCTTTTGAGCTATCCGACAGAAAAGTCACTCACGTTTCCAAAATTATAAAACTGATACGCTGTAGCAGAAAAGTACAGTCGTATCTTCAGCATAAGAACTGCCAGCTCTGTTGGTGCATTGCAGGCCGTACTTTAGCCGGAGAGCCGTAGTGTTCATTGAAAGTACTGCGTAAACATAAAAGTCAAACTGAAACAATATGATACTTTGTCAAGACCTCAGTAATACTTTTATCTATGCCGACAACCGGTTTCGAAACGCTATGAGATCGTCTTTTGGTGTAATAGCGTAATTACGTTTGTACGGCCTTTGAAGTGCTCCTTATATCACTCGATGATATATATACTAAAATACAGTAAGATTACTGTGCTGTCGATTCACATCCGCATGAGTTATGTTGACAGTCACAGGAAGTGTACAATGCTGAATTTTACTCTACTTTTTAGTTCTGACGTACCACTTATTTTATTTATTTTTTTTATTTTCACATTTATTTTAACCGGGCTTACTCAGATTGAACAATTTGTGTATTACATCACCATGTGTAATAAAAGTATTTAAGTTAAAAATATTAACAATATTACTACAATAATTGTTACAATAATATAAATGTAATTATAAGAATCTAAAATGATAATAATAACAATAGTAATTATGACTTTGTAAAGGAAAGTAAGCATGTTTCATATTGTGAACTTCAGCCCTATCACCATTTAGAAATTGCCTCGTTATGTTATTGCAGATTATGAGTTATTCACATCGAGGAGAGACATTCGACTACATGGTGAAAGAGATATAAAAGATATTCACAGGATATATGACGTGCAAATGTGCAAAGCTGAAAACGTGTACTCAGCCAGGATTCGAACCCGAGTTTCCTGCTTTCTAGGCAGTTGCGCTGACCACTACACCACTGGGGACACAGTGATAACCTCTCCTCCTCTAAGCACGCCTCCCGTCAGATACAAATTCCCAGCTTCGCCCTGCCCACAGTATCCAGTGGTGTAGTGGTCAGCGCAACTGCTTAGAAAGGAGGAGACCCGGGCTCGAATCCCGTCTGGGTACACATTTTCAGCTTTACCCATCCGCAATTGATCAATTGTTTGAATGTTTGTAGAGCTTATGGGACTTAACTATGGGGTCATCAGTCCCTAAACTTACAAACCACTTATGAACTAGCTTATACTAAAGACGGCACAAACATCCATGCCCGAGGGGAGATTCGAACCCCCGACCGCAGCGGCCGTGCAGACCGTGTTTGGCACTCCCCAGACCGCTCGGCCACCGCGGCCGGCTCGCAGTTGATGTCATATATTCTGTGAATATGAAAGAATAAGAACTGCAGGATCAGAAGTGACGTCAGTTCTTTTGGTACAGACGCTACATGTATATATATAATATGCCGGTGACACGCAATGATGCTTCCGTCGGTGGGGAGGGGTGGGAAAGTTTGGAAGCCCTTACTCTTACGGGTTTGCGTATTATGGGCAGGGTAAAGCTGGGAGTGCTTAGGTAGTCCTTGCAGGTGCGAAGATCACTGTGTCCCCAGTGTAAGGGTCAGCGCAACTGCCTAGAAAGCAGGACACTCGGGTTCGAATCCCGGCTAGGTACACATTTTCAGCTTTGTCCTTTCGCAGTTGATGTCATATATTCTGTGAGTATGAAAGAATAACAACTGCAGGATCAGTAGTGACGTCTGTTCTTTCGGAAAAGACGCCACATATATATATATAGATATAAAAGAGGTAGAGTGGTTGGAATAAGAGGAATAGAATGGTGATATTCAAGGCTATGATGGAGAGAAGAGACGGAGAACTGAAACACAACGATGGAGGCTATACTGTCGTCAATATGTAAATTTTGAGTTATGGGATGAGGAGCACTTCAATGGCTGTACAAATGTAGTACTCCCATCTGACGAGTTGAGTATATAGCAAGACACCAAAGTACCTGTTGCGGGATAAGACACAAAAAAACGACCTCCAGCTATCTCAGGGGAGGCAGAAAATGTTACACGCATGCGTTGAAGTGTCAAGAAAGATACAAAGGCAAACGTCCCGTCAGATGAGCGGCAGACGTACTTTTTCAGAGCATCCACAGTTTGCTGCCTAAGACGTTCGCCACGCTCGACGAGTGTTCTTTAGTGTACAAAGAGACACGTCCCTGGTAGGGTCTTAGTTCTCGAGCGTCAGATGGAAATCTGTATTTGGCGGCGGGGGCACATCTGAGGCCTTGGGCGGGCTACCGGCTATTTGCAGCGCGCTGCGGAGGAGCGGCAAGTGGTAAGGGGATCAGCCGGATTGGGGTCGCGCAGTCCGGCTGCATTACGGATCCCGAGTTGTCGCCTTAACCGCGGCCACCCAACTAGTCCCGGGACTTAGGCGCCAGCTGCTCCTCCCACACCGACAGCTGCGGACCAAGGACCGCGGCCGCAGACCAGTGCACGGCCGAGGGTGCTTTGCACGCTGCCACCTGCTGGGGCGGTTCCCGTGTGTACCGAGGTAACAATGAAAGGCTTCGCCCTATACTCACAAGGAAGGTACACGGGCTCGAACAAACATATCTGTATGAACGTTTGGTTACAGGATCTCTACGTACACCTCAATGTGCTGGTGGGTGTCGTTTTTCTGCAAAGCTCCGCAACCATCTCTAGATAGCACTGTAGATGTAATTGTAGACGCCATACGTAATGCAGATACCTTAACTATAACTACGGTCGGGGGTTCGAATCCCCCCCTCGGGCATAAATATTTGTGCCGTCCTAGTTCGTAAGTAGTTCATAAGTAGTTTGTAAGTTTAGGGACTGATGACCCCGTAGTTAAGTCCCATAAGCTTAACAAACATTTGAACATTTTGTTCTCTAGCGAATTGTCATCAAAAGCCGTGATGATAGTTGCAACTTTAACCTTCTTCCCGAAAGACTGCCACTGCTTCCATCGCACTTACCGTAGCACTACCGCTTGCAATGAGTTGTTCGTCATTATCATCCCTATTATCATTATTATGAGTTTGTATTAACAGTATCTAACTTCAAATGTTCAAATGTTTGTATAGTCTATGGGACTTAACTACTGGCTCATCAGTCCCTAAACTTACAAACTACTTATGAACTACTTACGAACTAGGACGGCACAAATATCCATGCCCGAGGGGGGATTCGAACCCCCGACCGTAGTGGCCGTGCAGACCGTGACTGGAGCGCCTCAGTCTCCTCGGCCACCGCGGCCGGCATCTAACGTATGCTCATATTTCTGTACCATAACAGATACGAGAAAGCATGCAAATGATTCATCTTCTACATTAATACCATCTTCACGAAGAAGGATTCTTCGTAACTTCATCTCAACTAATCGCAATACGCAATACATTAGCAGGATTGATTAGCAATCGCCGCCCCATCTGACGCTTCGCCACACAAATAACATTACAAAACGCAATTTCCGGAGGCACACTGCACCGTCCCTACTGGCGAACCGACAGGTCGAAGTGCAGTGCGGCATGGCACACGCAGAGGCCTCTAACGTACGACTGCAGAGTTTTGCAGATGCAGGAGTATCACTAGTGCAATAACGGGTCTTTACATTATCTCTCATATGATTTTGGTGTATATGTGTTTGTTGAAGCCCAAGTACTTTCCTCGTCAGTATTGAAATTCACTCCGTTTCTGGTTGAATCACGCAGTAGATTAAATTAGTATCTACGTTCGGGCAGATAATCTCCACCGTAATAAAAATGGGTATTCCTCTTAGAACTTTTCCAATTCACTCAAGATTTATAGTTGAAAACGTTCGTTTGGAGTACATGAAATGATGACATTTACAGATCTGCAACTCAAGCGGTACTGACAATTACACCTTTGACCTCGAACGCTCGGTACCGCATGAAACCATGCTTGGAATAACAGGCAATCATAAAAATGACAACGGTGTGTGTCATTTCCATGGAGAACGTTGCATTGTACATCAAGCACAATTTTACCAGAGACAAGCAAAGTACGAAGATATCAACACCATAGGAAGGAAATAACATTTAATTTAACGGCGCCAAAAACTCTCTGCTTGAAATACTTATAATAGGAAAACACACATATACATCAGTATCAAACACCTGAAAGTGCTTATCTTAGTCCTCAAAGAGCAAATGCGGGGTTGCGATGAAGTAGTTACAACAAAGTGGGAGAGAACAGTGTGGTGCACGCATCACTACAGCCACATGCCAAATCACTTCCGAATTCACGTATTCCAGTATCAAAAGCCACACTAATTACATTTTAAAATGCCCGAAGGGGGACTCGAACCCCCGACGGCGAACGGCCGCGCGCATTGCAGCACGGCGCCCCAGTGCGTACGGCTAATCCCCGCGGCTGTTTGTAGGTGTTATCCATTTCATTTGGAGAGTCTACGCGTTTAAGGGTAACATCATTTAGAAATGTTCAAATTTTCAAATGTTTGTGATGCTTAAGGGACTTAAATGCAGTGTCATCAGTCACTAAACTTACAAACTAGTTATGAACTACGTTACACCAAAGACGACACAAACATCCATGCCCGAGAGGGGATTCGAACCCCCGACCTTAGCGGCCGTGCAGTCTGTGACTGGCGCGCCGTAGACCACTCGGCCACCGCGGCCGGCCCATCATTTAGACTGGGACAAAGCTTAGACTTCGGAGTAAGGAGGGAGGCATGCCACGGTAAAGCCGTGCGACTGTACCAAGCCACTGTGCCAGAATGGTATAGTGTCTAGCACTACTGCCGAGTAAGAAGATCTGAATTCTAATCCTGGCCTTAGTACAAATTTTCATTCGATGTTTCTGCCAACACCGATATTTGTGACTCGCAAAAGTTTCGGAACCATTTTTAATACCTATTTATAAGGAATTGGGGTTTAAGTTGCTGAATAACTACAAAAATGTAATAGCTGGCCATGGAAGTCTACGGGAAACAAAATGACTGTAAATCTATCGGACCAAACTGCGTGGTCATCAGTCCGTAGCTTACAAACTACTTAAACCTAGGTAAACTAACCTAAGGACAAACACACACACCCATGCCCCAGGGAGAACTCGAACCTCCACGGCGAGCAACCGCGCGCTCCGCAGCGAGTTGCTTTAGACCGCTCGGCTACTCCTCCGCTGCTACGGGAAACACCAGAAGAAACAATAATTTAACAGGATTTTTGCTATAGCACACAGAGTGTAGTTAACCTAGCGGGAAGGCGCAGTAGAGGGAAAAGTAGTATGAGTCTGGTAATTGGAAAGCAAATATTAGGGGACAGTGGGTGGAGTAGTTGAGACACACAGGAAGAGATGGAGGACACCACCAGACGAACCAAAATGTTGATGCTTACAAAAGCAAATTACCGAATACTGCAACAGTAGTGTCTGCAACTAACGTTTCAGACCTGTGGGCTACGGCTGAAAGGATGCTGTTGAACCGCTCAGCAGCGGGGCAGAGGAAACGCGAGCGCCACAGCCGTGCGCACTTCAGGTTCAGGAGTCTGGCGCTGGCGGTACGTCAGCCCAACCTGCGCGCTGGAAGCTGCAAGCCGGGCCAAGTTGTGCCGGCGGTAATACGCCTCTGTCCACGGCGACAGCAAGCCCCCTCCCCACCTCCACCCACCCACAACGCCCTCTCCCAGGAGTAGCGCTCCAAACAAGCAACACGAGGTCGTTGCCTGCAGAATACCACCCAGCCACCATCTTTCTGTACATCCTACTGCGAACCAAAGCTACATGCATGTCAACTCCTTAGTTTTTTAGTTAAAATTTAAGCACTATTGTCCTTGCCTTCATATATGTTCTCTGGTTATTCAATCTCTCTCTCACTCGATTCTGAAACAATTATTGAGTAAAAATACTTTTCACTTCGTGTACCCCCACATCATGGCGTGATAATGAACTGATTTTCTTATCGCTCATGTGGCGGTTATTATGATACTTCCAAAGCTTACAATGTATGTAAATCACAGAGCATATTTTGAGAAATTTACAGTGAGGAAGGTAGCTGCTCGCCAGTTTGCCTTTTGTGCATTTTACGTAATACGTTGCTACATATAATTGTCGGTAAGGTGTGAACATGATTTTTAACGCTGGGAAAAATGGTGTATCTCTTTCAAGTCCGGAGTAAGCAAGCAACAATAGCTTAACATTCGGCAGCGACGATGTGTCACACGTAACTCTATGGCCACGTGCTATGCGAACCTGCGTCATGTATCTCATTTTTCAGAAGGCCAGTGTTTAATGTCAGCAGTGGCGGCTGGTGCTTCAGATGACTGGGGGTTCACTTCTTACAGTGGTGGGAAAGCGCCTCGCCCCCACCCCCTTTAGATATATTTTCGGTACAAGATGTTCACTATGTCTTGCCTCGGCTTGTTTGCGCTTGCTTCAACTCGAGCTGAGGCGTCTGCCTACGAAGCTTCTTTATTTCACTCTTCTCTTCCAGTCTTAAAGGTGAGTAATTTGTTTCTGAAAGATACTGAACCTTGGTTCATTTTTTTGATAATAAACTCCAAGAACACATTATATACATGAACACTAAAACACATTACGTAATTGATTACACAGTTAAGTGACTGTAAAAAATTAATGTTACAATGAAGAGACAAGCTACCTCCGAGTCACTTGACACTGTAAGCAGCACACTCTCCTAACCGTACCCATATACAAAGGCTGCTCTCTCCCACATCTTTTCAAAAGTTAAATATTTGTTACAACGAAGAGTATAAATGTCATTTACCCTCAAAATCGCGACATATTTGCAAAAACGTCCAAAGTGGCAAGTAAAAACACAAAAGTCAGTCTTGTTCCCGTATCTGTTAAATATAAGATTGTCTTTAAAGAATAATGGCTTGCAGTCGGTTTCGAACCGACTCCCTTCGACAGCACAGAGCTATGCCGCTGACTAGACTCTTGCTAGGTGGAGATTAGAAACCATTATTATTCGTGATCGGATCTACTAAAGGCTTTTACAGTTGATGCATCTTTAATTTATAGTTATCTTTTGATGATTCTTCAATGCGCCAAAAACAAGCATGAAGGGCAGATGTTGCCTTCATGGAGGATTTGCGCGTGCGCAAGGCGAGGTGCACAGAAGCTTCATTGTCTTGCTTCGGGACGATAATTGCGTAACCGCCAAACCTCGAGTAGCCAAGAGGTGGTCTCTACCAGCTTCAACGTCAATGTTAAAAGCGGCGTTTCCCCTCACCCCTCCCTGTCGCGGTAGCGCCTACATGCTCTACCAGGGGGTTCAGATGAGAATTGGAACCTCAACTGTATGTACATGCTCATTGCAACGATGCATCCACTGACGCCTTTATTAATCGGCCGCGCTGGTACTCTTATACGTGCTGTCTCCACGACGTAAAACGTTTCTCATGCGGTAAAAATACTTTCAGTGTGCATTTAGAATGATCTGATAAAAGAAGGAAACGATGAATGATAGTTCAATAACACTTCTTATTTTATTTATATACTTTTTTTCATGACCAGCTTTTTTTCCGGGGGTTCACTGAACGAGTGACACGCCGCCACGGAACGTCAGTTAGGATTTGCACCAACAAGGAAGGGGAAATGCGGCTGGAATAGGTGACGACCCTCTTGAATAGCAGAGTGTTTAGAGAACTGTAATGAAACTTGCTGCATCGGCTATGTGGCGGAAGGTTTGTGTGCGCTGGATGGCCTACTTAAACGTATGAAGCCGTCCTGGGAGGGCAGTGAGATTATAGAGAGGGCGCCGTGTCCGGTGGCGGTGGCGAAGGTTAATTAGCGGGTCTCCCGCAGAGAGGCGGCGCTGTAGGCACTCAGCGTGATTGTCAGTTTAGTGGCGGCAGCGCCCGCGGGAGTCGCTCTGTGCGGTCGCGGGGGACCGCGGCTGCCGGCAACCACACGTTCTATACACTATATCAAAATGAACAGCCGTGCGCCGGTCTCGCTCAAACTTACACATTGCTTGGCCGATTTTAATCATTTGTTGCCTTTTGTTTGCTTTAATACAGAGGTGGTTTAGGGGAAAAAAGAAGAGCGTGGTAAATCGAAAACTCTCCCCGAATAACTCCCAAACTTCAGTAAAATAAATTAAAATATATAACGAGAAATTATGGAACTAGGCTGGTAGGGACATTTGATTCTAGGGATTGAGCTGAGAAGTAAAGTCGTGGCGGAGCGGCCGAGCGCATTGAGGCGCTTTGCTACGATACGCGAGGCCGTTCCCCGTCGGGGGTTCGAATCCCCCCTCGGGCATGGATGTTTGTGCCGTCTACATCTACATGGGATACTCTGGAAATCACATTTAAGTGCTTGGCAGAGGGTTCATCGAACCACCTTTATACTATTAATCTCTCATTCCCTTCTCGAATAGCGCGCGGGAAGAAAGAACACCTGAATCTCTCCGTCCGAGGCCTGATTTCTCGTATTTTATTCTGATGGTCATTTCTACCTATCTAGGTGGGAGTCAACAATATATTTTCGCATTCGGAGGAGAATGTTGGTGATTGGAGTTTCGTAAGAAGACCTCGGCCTGCTAAGCGTGCAGCGCATCTGCCATCGTTGGCAAGTAGCACGCCGCAAACGCGGTTGCGCTGAGGATTGATCACCCTATATTACCACAATAGTAGAGTCGTAATAGTATCGTCCATAAATTTTTATTAGTTCGAAATTTATACCAAAAAAATAGTAAAGTGGGCCGTAAAATACTCCAGTGCGGTTCTTTTAGTACCCTACCAGGAATATAGAATCACTCTGCAGGTAAGTGGAGGCGCCATATGTGCGTATTCCATGACATTTGCCAAGTCAGCAGTGGCGGCTGGTGCTTCAGATGACTGGAGGGTCCACTTCTTCGAGAGCTGGATGTTGATAGTGGCTCACACAGCAGGCGGTTAAAAGCGGAAGAGCCGGTAACTACCTCCACATAAACTATGGGGGCATTGTTATAGTGAATGTTGCAAATGACATGCTGATCCAAATAGTTTCATACAGAAATAGAGACAAAACTCTTGAGATCCATGAAATGGCTACAGTATTGGCACAATTATCTCATAAACAGTGCTTGCAGAAGGCTTCAAAAAAGGGTCAAGGTACTTCTGTCTCATTAAGAAACGACAGTTGCCACAGAACTCTTGTATGTAATCTGTATGTAAAATTATATGAATCTGCATAACATGTAGAACATTAATTACTACAGTGTGTCTTCCGTTTATGTGCAGGTAGTTCAGGAGACACATTTTACAATTCGTTGGTCCATATTTCACGGTATTTTCACAGAAGAGAACAAACGTACTTTTTTGAGAAAGAGCTTGCATATGTATATGTGTCGAAATCTCGCAATATGTAAATTCCTTTAAATTAATAACAGTGTAAGAAAACTTAGAGGAGTCAAAGTAAATTAAAAAAAAAAATTCTCTGAATGGGGAATTGAACCATAGCCCACACTCATCAGCTCCTCGAAACAATGCATTTACCCAGTGCGCTACGAAAACGACATGCCTGTTATGTCACTCGTTTGCATTACCACCACTATCAAGGGCTACCCGCCAATATAGCATATATTGACTCTAATATACAGTTAATCGTACTGAGAACGGTATGTTCTTAGCAACTACCGTTACTTTGAAATAGTAACACGCGAGTTATAAGGAGAAAAGCACAAGAACAATATGTTCTTAGTAACTACCGTTACTTTGAAATAGTAACATGCGAGTTATAAGGAGAAAAGCACGAAAATACGAAAGGGAAGATGGCGTCTCTGCAAAACAGAGCTTGCGCCCGAACAAACCTTGCAATATTTAGCAGGATCGGCAGGCTACGTCATTTTGACGTCACTTCCTTCGCTCGTTCGTGTGCAAATAGCCTCTCCCTATAGACAGGGTCGACGCTGCCTTACGAGAAACAGCGCACTGACAAACCGCCGCGGTTTCTCCGCCGCAGAGCAACCGCAGGCTGTAAACACGGCCTAAGGCGATCGCGCTACGACTCGTACACGTGCTGTCGCCGCAGCCTAAAACGTTTCCCATGCGATAAAAATACTTTCAATGTATACAGAAACTTATTGTTTTTTTTTTTAAATACTTTCTGCCTACTAGGGACCACGAGGCTCATCTTAACTCTCAGCTAGTTTCTTCTGCTTTTTCTTGGCCCAATACGCCTTCATCATCTGGCTGCGAGCCTGCTTCCTCTCATCCGTCCATTTAGGTCTGGTGGTACCTGTACACTTCTTGCTTGTGACAGATAGTGGGAAAACTCCATGTAAAATGGCCTGACGGTATTGCGTTCGGTTATCTGTAATGGGATCTGCAGTTCCTCTAAGTCTGATCTAACAGAGGTGAACCACTTGGCTTTGGACGCCTTTCCCCTGCTTGTCACTGGGAGGATCTTCTTCGTTAGCCTTGAGTGATTCAGGTGGGTCATGTGCCTGTAGAAGGTCAGTCGCCTTTTCCTCATATTTTCCTCATACATGTGACTATGTTTTCCTGGTGTTCATACAGTTCATTATTGTGCCTGATTCTGTAAGTACCGTCTTCCTCTCTTATGGGTCCTAATATTCTCCTCGGGATCTTCCTCTCTTTAAGTTCTAATTTTCTGAGTGGGCCCTTTCGATTCATCAAGAGGCACTCGGAGGCATAGAGTACACGAGGCTCATCTCAACTCTCAGTTAGGGTCTTTTGCTTTTTCTTGGCCCAATACGCCTTCATCTTCTGGCTGTGAGCCTGCTTCCTCTCATCCATCCATGTAGGTCTGAGTTGTAGTGCTTCAGTTTTAAGTTCTTGGATAGGTATTTTGAGTTATAGATATTCTTGCATGAATGATAGGCTCTCTCTAATTTGGTGCACCTGGCGTCTATGGCCAATGTTTCGCTCTGTAATATAAGAACGAATCGCTTTCTATTTTTTTATTTATTTACTTTTGACAGCATGAGGTTTTTTTTTCTGAGGGTCCACTGAGCCAATGAACATACAGGTCGCGCCGCCACTGCGAGTCAGTGTACAGCCCTCCACACACGTAAGGCTGCCTCCGAAACGTAGACAGTAGGTACAGCAGCAGTGTTAACGCTGGCATGAGAGAGCACGGGGTGGAGGGCAGGTGAAGCCGTGGCGCCTGGCGGGGGCGCGTAGGCGGCTGGAAGGGGGCGCGGCACGGGTCAGGGCTGCAGCGGCGCCTATAAACAGGTCCCACGCTGCCTTATCAGAAACAGCGCACTGACAAACCGCCGCGGTTCCTCTGCCGCGGAGCAACCGCATGCTATAAACACGGCCTTAGGCGCCCGCGCTACGACTCGTATACGTGCTGTCCCCACAACCAAAAACGTTTCCAATGCGATAAAAATACGTTGAATGTATATATAAACTGATGTAATATAAGAACGAATCACTTTCTTTTTGGCTTACTTTAGGTTACTGTAGTAACACAAAGTGGGCCTTTGCGATCGTCTTTTGACAGCTCGAAATTTAAATGAAAATAACGACTTAACCATTCATCTGACACGGAAATTTAACAACCGAATTTGTAGAGGAGAAAATTCTGTACAACTTTGCTTTCTTATGTTTTTTTTCATATCTCGTATCGTTTCAGAGATATGTGCAAAAATAACGGCGATTTTGGGATGTATGTCTGTCTGTCTGTCTGTCTATCATGTGTTCCTTGTTTTTGAGACGAACCATTCAACCGATCAGCACCAAATTTTACAGATATAATTGTAGGCCATCAGAGACCAGAACCTCCCTTTTTCAAATATTTCGGACGAGAAATACGTTAGTAATGCCAAAAATATCAGTTTGTAATGTAATTTCAATTGCAAATAAACCGTTCATCTGACGCAAAAATTGAATGACCGAATTTGTAGAGGAGAAAGTTCTCTACAACTTTGTTCCCTTATGTTTTTTCACATCTCGTATCTTTTGAGAGATATTTCCAAAATAACGGAGTTTTGACCACCCTCAGTTCAATTAATGAAAACCAGCCGTTTGCAGATGTCACGTGACATTCGTCGCCCAGAACTCTCTCTGGCATAAGCCATCTTACACGTTGTCATTTCAAAGTAATGGCGCACTGAAGAATTATCAAAAACACGTCGTTCTTCGTACGACAAAAGATAATGTAGTGTCTTCAAATGCCATATTAGCTTCAGTTAACAACGACCATCAATAGTATGAAATTAAAGAACGCAATTTCTAAGTTGTATCTGTATCGTAGTAGGCAAAGTGTTGGACTGTGACGCTAAAGGTCAGTGATTCGAAACCGACCACTACCTAATTTTTTTTTCCTAAAAGGGTTTCAGATACTCTTATTGATTAATATTTATTATTTAGATTATTATTTTTTAAAACTACAAATCTAAAGTGGGCCGTAAAACACGTCAGTGCGATGTCTTTTTTTTTTTTTTTTTTCAGCACGAGCTATTTTCTGAGGGTTCACTGAACCAATGAACACATAGGTCGCGCCGGCTCTCCACCAAATACGTAAGGCTGCCTCCGAAACGTAGACAGTAGGTACAGCAGCAGTGTTAACGCTGGCATGAGAGAGCACGGGGTGGAGGGCAGGTGAAGCCGTGGCGCCTGGCGGGGGCGCGTAGGCGGCTGGAAGGGCGCGGCATGGGGCAGGGCTGCGGTGGCGCCTATAAACAGGACCCACGCTGCCTTTTCAGAAACAGCGCACTGACAAACCGTCGCGGTTCCTCCGCCGCGGAGCAACCGTATGCTATAAACACGGCCTTAGGCACCTGCGCTACGACTCGTATACGTGCTGTCCCCGCAACCTAAAACGTTTCCCATGCGATAAAAATACGTTGAATGTATACATAAACTGATGTAATAGAAGAACGAATCACTTTCTTTTATATATATATATATATATATATATATATATATATATATATATATATATAGATTTTCAGCACGAGCTTTTCTGTGAAGGTTCACCGAAGCAAAGAACACATAGATCGCGCCGCCACTCCTCCACACACGTAAGGCTGCCTCCTAAACGTAAACGTAGAGAAGTAGGTACAGCAACAGTGTTAACACTGGCATGAGAGAAGACGGGGTGGAGAGCAGGTGAAGCCGTGGCGCCTGGCGGGGTGGGTAGGCGGCTGGAAGGGGCACGGGGTACGGGGGGCAGCAGGGCTGCAGCGGCGGAAGCAGCCCAGGCGCGCCCGGGGCTGGCCGGCCGGCGGGAAGGCGGCTGGGCCCACTAATTGGATTGCGAGCGGAAGGCGGCGTTACATAATGCCGCCGCCTTTGATGTGCCCACCCCTAATTTGGCCGCCACCGCCGCAGCCGCCACCGGCCACGCTGATTCGATAACGGGCCCCTCCCGGATTTGCCACAAGTCTCCTTTTCGCCCCCGCAGTTCACGCGATGCAGTTAACCTCGCTCCGTCAAAAGAAATTTCTCGCCTCCCCGCTGCAGAAGCGAAAATTATTGCTCTCGTCGCCGTTTAATACGTTGCAGCGGTGAGAGTAACAGTTTCTACATTTCACTGTGCAGGAGGGTACTTTCATCATATTTATTCTCCCTCCCCCCACACACAAAACTAATTAATGTACTATGGAATTGAGCATTCTCTCTTGAGCTCTAATTTCGCTAACCTTCTGCTTCTTCCTGCTGGTAAGTCTGTCGGGGTGGTCTGTTCTGTTGTTGTTGTTGTTGTTGTGGTCTTCAGTCCGCAGGCTGGTTTGATGCAGCTCTCCAAGCATACAGTAGAGCTGCATGTCCTCGGGAGAAGTAACGACTGCAGTTTCCCCTTGCCTTCAGCCGTTCGCAGTAACTGCATAACAAAGCCCTGTTAGCTGATGTTACAAGGCCAGCTCAGTCAATCATCCAGACTGTTAAATGCAAACGTAGGCTTCCGCGGCTGTTGTCACTATCAATAATACTCTTCTGGGTATGAAACCGCGTCGTCATTTTATAAATTCCACCGACGTTTCGGCCACTGTTGCAGGCGGCCTTCATCAGGGTCTATGTCTGTGTCTTTCAGACACGTCGGTGGAATTTATAAAATGACGACGCGGTTTCATACCCAGAAGAATTTTATTGATATCCAGACTGTTGTCCCTGTAACTGAAAAGGCTGCTGCCCCTCTTCAGGAACCACACATTTGTCTGGCCCCTCCACACAGATACCCCTCCACTGTGATTGCACCTATGGTACGGCTATCTGCATCATTGAGGCACGCAAGCCACCCCACCTCGGCAATGACTGTGGTTCATGGGGGTGGAGTCTGTTCTACATATGCATATATATATGCCTTACTCCGCAAATCACCGTAAGGCGCGTGACGGAGGGCACACTATAACACTTCTAGTCACTTCCTCTCCTATGCCACTCCCAAACAGAACGAGGAAAAAAAATGTCTATATGCTTCCGTACGAGCCCTAATTTCTCTTGTCTTTGTTATCTTCACGCGAGATGTAAGTAGGAGGCAGCAAGATCGTTCTGAAATCAACTTCAAATTGTGGCCCTCTAAATTTGCTAAATAGAATTTCTCGAAAAGAACGTCGTCTTTCCTCCAACGATTCCCATTTGAGTCCCCGGAGCATATCTGTGACACTTGCGCATTGGTATAATCTACCAGTATCGAACCTAGCTGCTCGCCTCTAAACTGCTTCCACGTCTTCCTTTAAACTGATTTTCTGCGGGTCCCAAACACTAGAACAATACTCAAGACGTGGTCGTAGGAGCGTTTTATACGCGGTCTTCTTAACAGATAAAGGATATATTTCCAAAATTCTCTCAATAAAGTCGCCTGTCCGCCTTACTCACAACTTCCTTACATCTTCGTTCCATTTCATATCGCCTAGATATTTGAATTACGTGGCTGTATCAAGAAATTAATTACTAATGCTGTATTCAAACATTGTTTTTCCTACTCATGTGCATCACCTTACATTTTACTACGTTTAGAGCTAGCTGCCATTCTTCACAACAACTAGAAACTTTGTCTAAGTCATTCTGTCGGTTATTACAGTGAATTGATGACGACACCCTCCCATACACCACAGCATCATCAGCAAACAGCCGCCATCAGATTTATATAGATAGAACATAATAGTCCTATCACACTCCCCTGGGGTACGGCTGACGAAATACTTATCTCTGATGCACACTCGCCGTCTAGAACAACACACTGCGTTCGGGTACTTAGGAAAATATTCCAGTCAGTCGCAAATCTGTGAACCTAACTTTACATCCAGAACTGCACTGGGAATCTACAGAGTTGCTGCACCTCCGTTGAGTGCTACTGACAGACGGACCAGACGTCACAGAACAACATACATATACTGTTCAAAACATTTACGGGATCAGGATGAGATATCATAAACGATATTTTGCTGTCTCAACACTTTACTTGAGGCATACAAGACGTTTACTTAAAGTGAGGCACCATGGGACTACCATAATAGTTGCTCTTTTATATAGTGTGTGATGACCTCGGGCGGCCAGTACAGAGGCACACCTGCGTGATATGGGCGGTATGAGTTTATCAGCTCGTGAGGGACATTTGGCGAGTCTTCCATGTGTGCAGTATGCAGGTCTGCAACCGTCGTGGGAGGTGCTGGTCTGACTGCAGTCCGTCTGCCAAGTGCATCCCAGGCACGCCCAATCGAGTTTAAGTCCGGTGAACAAGCTGGTCACTCCATTCGCCCAATTCCCTCAGCTTCAAGCATGGTGTCCACCATCGCAGCTCTCTGGAGACGCGCGTTATCGTCCACCCATCTGCTATGGCGCCAGCATAGGGCACAAAAAAGGTTAATGGATCTCTACATCTCTGAGCAGTCAAAGCGCCATTCTGAACGATCTACAGGTCCGTACGTCTGTCATTACTGACTCCTACCCACACCATTCATGTCCACCACCATGATATGGTGATGTTCCCTGCAAATAAATAGGATTGTTCCGACTTGCACGTTCTCTCCAGGTGAGGGAACGACGATTGTCCAGCTGAACACAAAACCTTGACTCATCTGCGGCATTCGTTTCGAATCCGATCCTGATGATCCTCCGCCCAGTTTCTACTGGCTAAACGGTGTCGTGGTTTTAATGAGACTCGCATCATAGGCCTCCGTGCGTAGAGACCACATTGCGAACTGTTTTTGTTGTCTGCAATCAGCATCAAATTCCCTCAATAGCTCTTCTTGAAAGGAACGTCGCCTTGAGTTTCTGAAGCATTGATTGATCCTAGCAGTAGCAAACCCTCATACATTTACGATACAGCAGTGACTGTCGGGTAATGTGTCTTAATATAAACAACCTATGTACACGTATTGCAACGATCATTACTCTGCTACTTATGAGAAGTCTGGCTGCATTCGTATATGCCACACGAGAGTATACTAAAGAAATTTGGCCTGCACTTAATAATAAAAAGTTATTAGTAGCTCAGAGTTGGTCACATGCCAGCGCATTTATTTTATTTTAATATTGTATTGTTGATGCAACGAAACGTATTCACCGAGAATGAAAAAATAACATTAAAAGAAAGGCAAGTTCTTAATGAACAGCTCGCTGGCACTGAGACTAAGCCGGTCTGCGGAGCAGGGCGTGTGTGGAGACGTGGCTCCGTGCTGCCGAGCCTTGATTAGCAATGCGCCCGGCGTGTCTCCTGCACTGCTAAATGCAGTTAGCCACACTCCTTGAATACAGGCCCACATCTGACGTCGCAGGTACGTGACGTCGCATACGTCACAACTTCCAGTTAAGAACGACGTGACAGCGTTTGCAAGAAACCTTGCTGTTTACAATGTTACGCATATGTAAATTAATAGTTGTAGAATACTCGTTTCGGTATATTTTGTAGTGAAAGTTCACCACCCACCATTTGTAATAGCCGCTACAGCACTGGACAAGCAACAGTAATTCATTTCAATGGCAAACAGTGGATAGGTAAAAAAAAGGTAAAGCAGTCTACAATCCTGAGATTGGTTTGAACACCACAGTGCTTTACTTGCCATGGTCCTGTTTGGAGGTGGTATTCCGTTGCCTTCCTCCGATCTTCGAAATGATATATCCAGCCGGTTATAGGGGGACCTACAGTTTAACGTGGGTCCGAACCACGATGCTACTCGGTATTTTTCACATGAGCAATACTGCCAGAGGTGAAAGAAGTGGAAAGTGACAGATCAAAATCCGAGGACAGAGCGGAGATCGAACCCGCGACCTTTGGATTTGTGGTCTGGCACTCTACCACTATGCAACCGAGGCTTAAAGCCGCAACATCCCAAAAATATTCCACGACGTTGCCAAATATCCTGAGATTAACGTTAACGTTCGCTGTGCGGAGATGGGGTGTTAATACGCTTCTACTGAATAATATATCCACTGTGATTCTTGAGTTTCTCCCGGCGTATTTGATAATTAAAATATCTATGGGTGTACTGCCGGTCTACAGTATCCACAGGCCTCACCTGTTGATTAACAGTCACTATCGATATTTATGATGTTTGGTCGTCTTTGGTTGTGTTGACTCTGCAGTGACTTGTACGGTATGTGTTATCCTCCTGGTTTACCCTTTGCTAACCGAGGTATTAAATACGCGTGCGCAGTCCTGCCTAGAGTGCAGTTGTGCCTTGAGAATAAATAGCAGGGTATATAAAACACTTCATTCAGCTAAGATCGCTAAAAATTTATTTTCGTCCCTTAACCGGTTTCGGGGAGCTCAGTCACCATCTTCAGAAAGTCCAGTAGAATCACTTAGCGCCGGCGGCGGTGACCGAGGGGATTGAGGCGCTCCAGTCACGGTCCGCACAGCCACTACGGTCGGGGGTTCGAATCCACCCTCGGGCATGGATATTTGTGCCGTCCTTAGGATTAGCTAGTTCATAAGTAGTTTGTAAGTTTAGGGACTGATGACCCCGTAGTTAAGTCCCATAGACTATACAAACATTTTTGAACAATCAGTTAGCGTCGTATGTAAAAATAGAAAAATAACCTTCTGACACACGTAAACATCTTGTTAAAGTTTACGCGTGTCAGAAGGTTATTTTTCTATTTTTACATACGATGCTAAATGATTGTACTGGACTTTCTGAAGATGGTGACTGAGCTCCCCAAAACCGGTTCAGGGACGAAAATAAATTTTTAGCGATCTTGGCTGAATGAAGTGTTTTATATAAACTGTTGATCGCTCTCCAGTGGCGTAAAATACCTTTTAACAATAAAATAGCAGGGCGTCCTCCTGTCGAAATATCGGCGGTTGTCGACGACGTCACCCTGCAGCATACCGGTAAGTTGTTTGAAAATTCATTACGCCGGGAAAAGTTAAGGTTTCATATTGTACTTTTCTTCCTCATTTTTTTCAAGTCCTAATACTAGTACATTATTCTTCTTCTCCGCAAGTGCAAAGAGGGTGCAAGTGCGATCAGTCCCAGGTGATGGGGAGTTGCTTGAAACGCCCGCGGCTGAATTTTATTCGTGCCAGCTGCCACGTATGCAGTAGGCCACGAAACCACACGTGTCTGGAGACAGCCCCCACGCCGCGGTGGAGTAGCCGAGCGGTCTAAAACACCTCGCTGCGGAGCGCGCGGTTGCTCGCCGTGGAGGTTCGAGCCCTCCCTGGGGCATGGCTGTGTGAGTTTGTCCGTAGGTTTTTTTTTTTTTTTTTTGATCCCATCCTCGGCGCCACTTTTGTGTCCCGGCCTCGTCGCCGCTTTTGTGTCTCGTTTCCGTCGTAGGTGTCGGTGGCCGAGTAGAAAGACCGACACAGGAATAAAGAATGAACGCTTGTGCAGGTAGGAGGTGACCCGCCAGTGGGACAACAGAAACTAGAAACACTAGAGTAAATTAGAACGAGATATTTATATTTCACAGAGACTTAGTAATACTTAACTTTTACATAGCTCAGTACTGCAGAATGCTGATACATAGTTGAGCTAGAGGCCTGCCTACTGATAATTCCTAGTGCCTATCCGATAGCCAAGTCTTTACTGGTGCCTATCTGATTCCGAAGTGTTAACTGGTTCCTATCTCAGTCCCAAGTGAACGATGTCGTTCAGTGGTGGCCACGAGCGGAGTTGTAGCAGAAGGCGCTCGTGGCTGAGGTCGTAAGAACGCCGCGCCGTGCGTGCATGGCGGCGCGCGGCGAAAGTAGGTGGCGCGCACTTTAGACTTGTGCGACACAACAGAGAGTAGCAAGGAAACGTCAAATTGTGGAGAGCTTGATAAATACGTAATGTACTTCAAAGTATGAAACATCATTTGCAGTAGTAAACGAGAAATGCTATTCGTAGTGAGAATTATTTTCCGAAATGTGTTGCCCAGAAATTAAGGAAGAATCGGGACTGGCAATGATTAATATGAAACCTATGATTCAGCGTTAGCAGACGCCCAGTAATACCTGGCGTGCCGCGGTGGAGTAGCCGAGCGGTCTAAAGCGTCTCGCTGCGGAGCGCGCGGTTGCTCGCCGTGGAGGTTCGAGTCCTCCCTGGGGCATGGGTGTGTGTGTGTGTTGTCCTTAGGTTAGTTTACCTAGGTTTAAGTAGTTTGTAGGCTACGGACTGATGACCACGCAGTTTGGTCCGATAGATTTACAAACATTTGAACATTTTGAATACCTGGCGTGACACTGACGCGGCGCTGTGGCCAGTCTATGTTGTTTATATAGGTCTTTGGTCAACCCCCACCTCGACGACTGCCAGC
The DNA here is from genome assembly GCA_026315105.1 of Locusta migratoria. NCBI lineage: Eukaryota > Metazoa > Arthropoda > Insecta > Orthoptera > Acrididae > Locusta > Locusta migratoria. The sequence goes on along the minus strand of CM048745.1, from coordinate 459,192,852 downwards.
TGTCCGCTCTGTGGTCACGGCTGCGGGCGCTAGCGCTACTCTCCCGGCAGTAGGTGTGGCGCGCGTATAAATTTGCGGCGCGGCACAGCGAAATTGGAATTCCAGCTGAGAGAGGCTCCTGTTTGAGAGGAGTGCCAGAAAGAAGACGAGAGCGCCGAAGAATTCGCTTTGAGCGCGGCGCGCCTCGATTAAAGCGCCGCCCTTTCAGACGCCGCCCCGGCGGTCGCTACAGTTATGCGCTAACGCACACCGCCTTGTGCCGGCCGCGGCTGCGGGAAAAAGAAAAAAAAAAGTGGACCCGCAGTGGTATAACGGTTTTCTCTGTTTAACACTGCCTTCTTACCACAGCCGTAAAGGAAACGACATTCTTGTATTTCGTGCCTTCTGCTTAGTAAAATGTATATTGATTGGGAGCCTTTAAGACTCAATTTCGGTCATCTGATTACAAAACTTTTGCGCACGCACATTTTCACTACCATTTGGTGAATTTTAAATGGCCGCTAGGGAGTAGCCGTGTGGTTTGATTGATTGATTGGTTTGGGGTTCAAGGGATCAAACTATACAGTCATCGGTCCCCGTGTTGTTTAAGGCATCATCCTACGGACAGGGCGGCCCTCCCGCCGGAGGTTAGAGTCCTCCGTCGGGCACTGGCATCTGTATTGTTCAAATGTTTGTATAGGTATTTAAGTACGGGGTCATCAGTCCCTAAACTTTCAAACTACTTATGAACTAGCTAACATTAAGGACGGCACAAATATCCATGCCCGTGGGGGGGGGGGGGGGGGGGTGGATTCGAACTCCCGACCGTAGTAGCCAGACCGTGACTGACGCGCCTCAGTTCCCTCGGCCACCGCGGCCGGCATCTGTATTGTCCTAAGCGTAAGTTAGTCTATACTCCGTTCACCAAAAGGAGAGACGGACTGTAACACAAAGTGGTGCAAGACCAGGGGTGAACAAAAAGGGGTCGCTCGTTCAGTGTCGCCTTATCTGCTTCAGGTGTAAGGTCGCTGTCTGTTTTGTCACATAGCAGTGATATTAAAAGTCGAACATATTTAAAATTATTTTTTTAAATAATCTATAAAATATAGGTTTCAGAAAATTGCCCAGATCTCCATATTCGTTTACGACAACAAGCACTTCTAGAATTATTGGCCAATCCTTACGAAAGAAACATTCATGTACTTTTCTCTTCGCATGGCATTTCTTTCAGAGTCATCATTACTTTCTAGAATCTTCTGTCGTGATTATTTATTTATTTATTGGCAGACTTCAAGGACTGTGTGGCTTTATATTGATTTGCACCCGATTCACTGAGGAACGACCAATGCCGGTAGCAGCCGTTTATGACACCAGTATACGTCATTGTCTGTTTTATACAAACTACAGTTTCTCTGAAAAACTTAATGATTTCTTTTTTTGACCGCTCCATAGGTGGACTCAAAGTGGTGAATGATATAATGAATTTACTTTTACGTGATACTAATAAGAGAGAAAATGAGATACGGAGACTTTAATGAATGTGACTGCAAACACTATTCGGCAGCTGGTCGTTCAAGATGAAATTTACAGGCAGCTTCAAATATCATAGCCCTAGAACACATGCGACAGCTTTACAACTTCTCGAGGGCAAATTACTTCCCATGCTCCAGTCTGTCAATCATTTGATCTTTATTCCGAAAAAAAGACGAACAAAATATGTAGTAAATCCACTGAATTAATAATAAATTATTTTCTGAAGCAAAATATTTTCCTTCTAACTTTCCCTCTCACTGCACGTAGCGACAGCAACGGAAAGCAGGGTACTGATTTGAATGATGTACACTCGTGTTCAGAAAGGAACCTTCGAGTACTAGAGGTACGGAGTGTTCTTGTTCCGTACAGTGTGGTTGGCCCGCTGCGGCGCGCACAAAGCCACTGTTTGTCAGGCCGCAGTTATTGGTCGCCTGCGGTTATTGCCCTAGGGCACTGGCTCCCAGGGATCGCTTTTATTCCTTTGTTGTGGGCAGGGACCACAACGTTCTAGCAAATTAAACTGCGTCGACATAAAAATAAACTTTAATCGAAACTTGTAACATATATTCGTTTAATTCGAACGTACTATGTGACAACAGCACTATTTTTAACAGAAACTTTTAGTAGAAAATTCAATGAATGACAGGCCGCATAAGAAGGAATCTAATTAAAATATAAAATGTTTGAAGTTTTATATGTCTGACTGACAGTATTTCAGCACTTGCGGAATACAAGTTTGGAACCACTGGCCTAAGGTGACCAGTACTAGTACACGTAGTGAAGACTAACTGTAGCGTGAAAACGATTCCAGGACCTCTTGTAAATTCTCTTGGTCAAATTCCTTGTTCGTATAAGGCAACAATCCGTGTTCGAATACCAATGCTATTCTTCTTGTTTACATAGTAAAACGTCCATACAATGTCTACAAACGCCATACACTGTATTTGCCCCGTGTACTGAATGGAATTTAAGTGTGGCTAAGACGGCAGTATTATTTACAAGTGCATCCAAATGGCAATTACGACTCACCACACTCTAACGCAAATAGCCATAAAGGTAAGAATGTTACTACCTCACCTACTTTCAACGATATGGGTGTGCTTTTGACAGATGGGGCTATAGGCAAACTTGTTTAAAATGTTCAAATGTTTGTTAAGCTTAAGGGACTTAACTACGGGGTCATCAGTCCCTAAACTTACAAACTACTTATGAACTACCTACAACTAAGGACGGCACAAAAATCCATGCCCGAGGGGGGATTCGAGCCCCCGACCGTAGTGGCCGTGCAGGCCGTGACTGAAGCGCCTCAGTCCCCTCGGCCACCGCTGCCGGCAAACTTGTTTAGAATTTATAGCAGTTCAAAAAGACAACAAAGTCATACAGTCCCGATTTCTCCCCATGCGATTCCCATATGTTTGGGGCCCTAAAGGAAGGCATTCGTGGCCATCTGTATGCTTCGGACGAAAAGGTGTACACTGCAAACATTTGTTCATAGAGGAATTGACCTTCTTGTCTCACAATAGGTTAAGTTTATTAACGTTTACGGTGATTACAATTGAAATAATGGGCACTTGAGTTTTTTCCCAGGTGTCTTCTTTTAATTCGTCTGTTCCTTACGAGTGTGACTTGTCTGTTTTCGAATCATTAATAACAATTCCTTGCTCCATATGACCACGGTATATTATGGTAAAGTGGGGGACTAAGTACGGCGGATGATGTGTGCAGAAACAGTCAGTGACCCTGTCGGACCTGAAAATTCACTGTGCTTGAAAGATATGAGCTGTTTTTGAACACCACTGTTAGTAATTACAATGCCAGTCACATGTTACGTCAGCCAGCAATGTTTCTTGATGTTGCTGTGTAAACGAATCAGTATCAGTATCGGAACACTGTTTTTATTGTTTTCTTCTTTTTCTTTCGTTTCAGCCATCTTTCGATCACGTTAATTCACATCAGCTTCCTTTCTTCCGTTCTTCCTCCTCTTCCAGTATTCTTTCATTCTCATACTTTGCATCTTTCTTCGCTCTTATGTCCACGATGATTTCGTTCTCGGTCCCCCCAGAGGGCTCACAGCTCTTTTGTGGGTACGTGTGTGGCGCGCACGGGTCCCCGAGCCATTGCAGCCTTTTTTCCTGCTTTCCCCAGGCTGCATTACCCCTCCTAGTTCCCCCTCCTTCCCATCCCAATTCCTCCTTCCCACCCTCTCCAACCCCGTCTCTCGGTGGTACTCTGGATGACGGCTTGGCTATCCCATGGTACCGATTGTCCTGCACTTTGGTTTTGTCTGCTGTGTACACCGGTTTTTGGCCCAGTTTGGTCCCCCTCGGGGTTTGACCTTCCATACCAAAATTGTCCGATAATGTGTGAGCCAATTGGGGAAGAACTCCCGACCTAGCCCCTACAGCGCGGGTCCTATCCTTTCCTTTCCACTTCCTTTCCTCGCTGTAGCCCCCATCCCCCGCTAGGTCCCCAGCACGTGTAGCCAGTCCGTGTGGGGGGGGGCTGTTATGTACCCTTTGGCTGAGCCCCCTGACACCACAGGGATCACACTACTGGTGTCTGAGCTGCGACCTCTCCATGCAAGCCAAGGAGTTGATGCCTGTCCTCGGGGGTATCAGAACTCCCGGCAATGGCCATCGTGCCAGGTGGCCTTTGCTGAGGCTGGGTGGCGCCCATGGAGAGAGCCCCGGTTTCGGAGTGGGTGACACCAGGGCGGACGTCTAGCACTATGAAAAGAGTTAGACTCCAAAATGGTCGTGCATCGGCCGTCTCTCAAGACAGGAAGAGATCGTTTAATGCTGTTACTGCGGATAAGAGGATGTTTCCCTCCCTTGCTACCCCTTGGGAGGAAGGCCAGGCTCGCCGGTTAGGAGCAAAACCCTTTCCTCGCTATCTCGTTTGCTCACGGACTGATGGAGGGACTTTCACTTCCACCAAACCTCTGTTCTTTGTCGAGACCATAGAGGACAAGTTTGGTGAAGTGGAATCTATGGGTAAGCTTAGATCTGGTTCATTACTCATTAAAACAGTCTCGGAAGCCCAGTCTGAAGCTTTGCTCGCCTGCAACGCCCTGCGGTGATTGTGGACGCCCACTACAAGAGGGGAGCCCCTGTGTTCCTCCGCCGGTGTGCGTCAACTGTCAACAACACCACTCTTCACGGTCGCCAGATTGCCCTATGTTCAAAAAAGAAAAGAAGATACAAGAGTACAAATCCCTGGAGCGTTTGACGTACCCTGAGGCCCGCAGCAAATATGAACGTCTGCATCCCGTGCAAATGGCGACGACCTTCGCTACGACGTTATCGTCTAGCCTTTCACCCTCCCCTTCCCACTCCCATCTCCCCCCTACACCCCGTCCACACCCCTCCCTCACATCTCCCTCTCCTGTAGCTCCTGTAGCCCTCCCTTTGTGTCCCACCCCTTCCCAGCCGGAGAAGTGCACCCCTTCTCCGTCGCCTGCCGGTGACAGTGCCCTATCTCAGGGCCTTCCGTCCCGGCGTTCCCCAGATCGGAGATCTTCGACCTCCAGCCGGCCATCGGACTCCCAGTCAGTGAGTTCAAAGGTCGCCCGATCCTCGTCAGTACCAGACCTAACTGACAAAAGTCCTCTCTCTGGGGTGGGTCCTGCCCGTCCCACACGAGAGAAGGAGAAAGAGAAAGAGAAGGAGAAGGAGAAGAAGAAGAAGAAACCAAAGTTACAAGATAAAGCCCCTCTGGTACCACCGGAGGTGCCGACTGTGCTTTCGCAACTCGCTCATCCCATTGAGCCCGAGGCTGATCAGCTATTTATGGATGTTGTCCCTTCTTCTTTGGTGACGGACGCTGACAAAGCAGCGTGACAGACGTTATGCCATTCGCTTCCCGCCTAGATCCTCATGATGTGATCATCCAATGGAACTGTAATGGTTACTACCGTCACCTCTTGGAGATTAAACAGCTAATCTCTCTCTCTTCTGCGGCCTGTGTCGTCCTGCAGGAATCGAGGTTTATGGATGCACATTCACCGACCCTCCGTGGGTTCCGTGCTTTTTGTCGAAACCGGGTTGGTCCCCTCCAGGCGTCTGGTGGGGTTTGTACTTTGGTCCGGACAGATATTGTCAGTACCTGGATTCCTCTCCAAACTCCATTGGAAGTGGTTGCTGTCCGGGTTCACTTGGACACTCCATTGACCATTTGCAACCTCTACCTTCCACCTGACAGCTTCCACCTGACAGGCCACCTACTCTCACGTCCCTAGTGGCCCTCCTTCAGCAACTCCCCCCTCCTTACCTCATCCTTGGGGACTTCAATGCCCACCATCCTTTGTGGGGCAGTGCTTATACATCTAGCCGGGGCCGCCTCATAGACCAGTTTCTTGCTGACCACAATCTGAGCCTTCTCAAAACGATGGTTCCCCAACTCATTTTAGTGCCGCTCACGGCACCTTTTCTGCCATAGACCTCTCTCTCACTTCTCCTTCTCTCCTTCCTTTATTTCACTGGTCGGCGCATGACGACCTCTGCGATAGCGACCACTTTCCGTTGATCCTTTCACTTCCCTCACGCCTACCACGAGCCAGGGTACCCCGCTGGGTATTCCGTCGTGCTAATTGGCCGCTATATACATCCCAGGTTGTGTTCCCATCTTCCCCCTCAGGCTGTATAGATGATATTATAAGCCAAATGACCAACATGATCACCCAAGCTGCCAACGCCGCTGTTCCCCGGTCGACAGGCCCTCCTTCTCGCCGGCCTGTCCCTTGGTGGAATGCAACTGTTGCCGCAGCCATTCGCGAGCGCCGAAGGGCCTTGCAACATCTTAAGCGCCACCCATCGCTCGCTGGTCTAATAAATTTCAAACGTCTGCGTGCCAGAGCTCGTTACTTAATCAAACAAAGTAAGCGGACATGCTGGGAGCATTTTGTCTCCTCGTTGGGTTCTTCTGTCCCTTTGACAAGAGTGTGGGCTATGCTCCGATCTATCCAAGGTAGCTGGCGGCCGTCTTCCGTCCCTGGTCTTGCCCTGCCTGATGGGGTCTGCACGGAGCCATCTGTTGTTGCAGAACATCTTGCAACTCACTTCGCCAATGTCTCGGCGACAACTTCATATCCGGCGACCTTTCTTCTTCAGAAACACCAGGCCGAAACCTTCAAATTAGGCTTTACTTCTCACCAGGTGGAACCATATAACGAACCTTTTACTGACTGGGAGCTGTCGCTGGCCCTCTCCTCTTCTCGTGATTCAGCACCTGGCCCTGATGATATCCATAATCAATTGCTGAAACACCTTAACCCCTCACAACGACAATTTCTCCTAAAAGTTTTTAACCGTATTTGGCTTCAAGGGGTGTTCCCCTCCCAGTGGAGGGAGAGTATTGTGGTCCCTGCCCTCAAGCCTGGCAAGGACCCGTCGGCGCTGGACAGTTATCGACCAATAAGCCTGACAAGTGTCCCCTGTAAACTACTTGAGCGGATGGTAGCCCGCAGATTATGCTGAGTTCTTGAATCCCGGGGATTTCTCTCACCTTACCAGTGTGGGTTCCGGGAGGGACGATCCCCTATTGACCATTTACTTCGACTGGAGACTGCGATCAGACAGGCCTTCTCTAAAAGACATCATCTGGTAGCAGTCTTCTTCGATCTGCATAAGGCGTACGACACTGCTTGGCGTCATCATATTTTACGTTCTCTTCATGACTGGGGCCTCAGAGGCTCCTTACCAATTTTTATCCGTCAGTTTTTATCCCACCGCCTGTTCCGTGTCAGAGTTGGCTCTTCCTTTAGCTCCCCTCGGATACAGGAGAACGGTGTCCCCCAGGGCTCAGTGTTGAGTGTTACACTTTTTCTAATCGCCATCAATGGGTTGGTGAGCTCTGTTGGGTCACTGGTAACCCCGGCATTGTATGTCGACGACTTTTGCATATGGTACAGCTCCTACTCATTAGCCTCTACTGAACGTCAGCTCCAGAGCGCCATTCGGCGGGCTTCAGTGTGGGCTACGTCCCATGGTTTCCAGTTTTCCTCATCAAAAACGAGGGTGGTGCACTTTTGTCGTCGTACTACAGTTCACCCTGATCCAGAACTGTTCTTGGGTAATCAGCGCCTGGAAGTTGTAGCACAGCATCGTTTCCTGGGTCTTCTCTTTGACAAAAAATTGACTTGGGTGCCACATATTCGCCACCTAAAGATTAGTTGTATGAGGAAACTCAATGCCCTACGTTTCCTTGCTCATTCATCTTGGGGTGCAGACCGAACAACTATCCTCCGTATCTATCGGGCTCTAATCTTGTCCCGATTGGACTATGGGTGTCAAGTTTATGGCTCGGCAGCTCCTTCTGCCCTGAAATTATTAGACCCGGTTCACCATTATGGTGTCCGCTTGGCTACAGGTGCATTCCCGACTAGCCCGGTCGACAGTCTCCTTGTTGAGGCGGGAATCTGCCCTCTTCAGGTTAGGCGGCATCAGCTTCTGGCGTCTTATGCCATCGCCATCCGGCAATATCCTGCTCATCCCGCTTACCAGGTTCTTTTTGCATATGAAGGGCTTCGACCCCCTGATACCCGGCCGCGGGCGGGCCTTCCCGTCGGACTGCGGCTTGCCTCTCTTTGCCGGGATTTCCATTTCCCTTCGCTAGATTGCGCCCCCCATTTTACTGCACGCACACCTCCGTGGATGGTGCCGCGACCACTAATTCGGACGGATCTCTTCCAGGGCCCAAAAGCTTTAATTTCCCCCATGGTCTTTCGGCGTTTGGTGCGCCCAGTACTAGAAGAGTTTCAGGGAGCCTCTATCTTCTACACTGATGGCTCGAAAACAGCGGGCCACTCCGGATATGCTTTTACGTCTCCTGTTGGGGCGGAATGCCATTCTCTGCCAGAGGCATGCAGTGTGTTTACGGCAGAGCTGATGGCGATTTATAGAACCCTCTGTTTTATTAAACGTTTTGCCGTGGAACGTGGTTTAATCTGTGCTGACTCCATGAGCAGTCTGCAGGCCATTGATCGTTGTTTCCCCTCCCATCCTTTAGTTATTTCCATCCATGAACTCCTTGCTGACCTTCATCGTGCTGCCTGCTCAGTTACCTTTCTCTGGGTGCCAAGCCATGTTGGTATTACAGGGAATGAAGTAGCTGACCAGTTGGCTAGATCGGCAATTACTCGCTGCCCGTCTCCCTTTCAAATTCCGGGTGCGGATCTGCGGGTGCAGAGCAGATCTTTGCTTCACTCCTCATGGGATAGCAGTTGGAAAGCTACTGCCCCTTCCAATAAACTCCGCACCATCAAAGATACGACTGCAGCTTGGAGTTCATCTTTACGCTCTTCCCGGAGAGAATCAATTGTCCTCTGTCGCCTCCGTCTTGGACACTGCAGGCTGACCCATGGATTTCTTTTACGAAATGACAATCCACCACATTGTGATTGTGGAGCCGTACAATCCGTGTCTCATATTCTGACTGAATGTCCTCTCCATTCCACACTCCGTGGCGACTATGGCCTACCGCCTGCATTGCCTTCAGTTTTGGCGGATGACCCACGGATGGTTGATCGCGTCCTTGCCTTCCTCCGTGAAAGTAGATTTTATTGTCAGCTCTAGGACTCGCTTGTTCGGGGTGAGTGGGTTTGTGATTCTTGGCTGATTGTGGGGTTTAGAGCCTTATCCCCATCAGCCCCCCCCCCCACTCTTTTACATTTTAATGTAGTTTTATTTCTCCCTGCTCTGGAGCTATGATACGTTGACCACTGTGCCATTAGTACCTTGGGGTTAAGGCTGGAGGTCGCTTCCAGAGCTGTGGGTTCGGACACTGTAGCATTTGCTGCCCTGGGTTGGTCTTAGTCTTGTTGACGAGTCGATTTTACTTCCTAGTGTAATGGTCTTTTGGCTTTCACCTATTTTTTGTCGAGTTCCATGGCGTATTCAATTTGAGGTTGAAGGGACTGATGACCTCGTTGTTTGGTCCCTCATGTCCACCACCACCACCACCACCACCATTTCGTTCTCGGTCTAATTCTGTCTTCAAATCCTGCAAATGCCTGAATTTTTTATTTAAAAATCACCCTGTTGTGTATTTCGTGATCCCGTATTCACATTTTTTCAAGATCGCTTTGTATTTCTTGGATCCACCGTATTTTGCTTTTCTTGTACAACAATAATTGTGAAATTTGCTGTGTTAACCTCCCCTGGTCCATTCTGCAAATGTGTCCAAAGAACTCGCACCTTCTTTTCTTAATGATATTGGCTATTTTTGTCTATTTTGGAATAGAGTTTCTGGTTGGATCGATTTCTAAACTGACCGTCTTCTGTTCTTCGAGGTCCTAATATTCTCCTGAGAATCTTCCGTTATACCAGTTCTAGCCTCTTGATCACTCCAGTTCTTATTAGGTTGAGTGTTTCTGCTGCATATAAAGCTTCAGGGCGGATCACTGTCTGGTAATGTTTCAGTTTTGCATTGATAGAGATATTCTTCTTACTGTAATGTTCATTGTTTTATTTATTTATTTGCAAAAAATTGTGTTAGAAATAGCTTCTTTGCTAATGCTTCAGGAGTTATTGAAAGCTTCAGGCAATGTCTTTCTGATTGCGATCCGTGTTTCGATCCGCATTTGCCCACGTTCATGGTATGATTTGCCTTATTTCTACGAGGCGCGTCCAGAAAGTAAGTTCCGTTTGGTTATATAAAACGAACGGGTACAGATATAGAAAAAATATTGATTGTACAAAAATCTACAACTGTTAAACTACTTTTCTACATATCTTCCGAAATTTTGTAGGCAATTGTCATAGCATGGCACAAGGTTTTGTGTGCCTTTTTCACAGAATGTTGCCGCCTGTGTATTCAACCATGTGGTAACATGTTCTTTCAGCTCGTCATCATCGTTGAAGTGTTGTCCACCAAGGACAGATTTTAGGTGTAAGAAGAGGATTACTGTCAAAAGATTTTTTTTTTTTTTTTCACGATAATGCCTGACCTCACACACGGAATGTGACCAAACCAATTCTTACGGAAATTTCAATAGGACCTGTTTGATCATCCTCCATACAGCTCAAACCTCTCTCCTAGCGACTTTCATCTCTTCTTACACCTAAAATCTGTCCTCGGTGGTCAACACTTCAACGACGATAAACAGCTGTTACCACATGGTTAAATACACAGGCGGCAACCTTCTGTGAAGGATGCAGGCAAAAACTTGTGGCACGCTATGAAAAGTGCCTACAAAATTTCGGCAGTTATGTGGAAAAGTGGTTTAAGAGTTGTAGAATTTTGTGCAACAAAAATTTCTTCTGTATCTGTGTACAATTGCATTTTATTGCCAAACGGAACTTACTTTCTGGAAGCGCCTCGTATTTTGAAGACTACGTAGATTCTTCGTGAGATTACTAATTTTGCGTGTATATCATGGTTACTTTCTAGTCTACAGTCCTTCGAACAGTACTGGTGCTGTTGAAGTTTTGTTGACAGTACTCCTCAGTGGAGGAACTAGGCTTTGGGGGGGGGGGATAGATCTGCTTGACGAGCAAAATTTTAGTCAGTTTCCAGACAGACTACCATCTACCACTCCAGTTGAAGAAAGTAATTCACTCCCTTCCAACGAAAGCTTATGGTAAAACACCCCAAGTTCCAAATCTTTACCTTCACCAGATTGCTGTTATACGATTTCTTTTCTTTCCTCCCCCCTCCCCCCTCTCTCTCTCTCTCTCTCTCTCTTTTATCTCTCTTTTCTTTTCGGGTTCTGGGGGGGGGGGGTTTCTATCCCCCTCATACCCCCCTATAGTTACGCCACTGGTACTCGTTATTAATGCCCATTCATTGAACCCCCCAAATACCCTGGTTTCGCCTTTGGATAGTGGGCAGGTCGCTTCTCGCAGGATAGCACTGCAGTAAAGAAGAGACGCGGCTAATAGAAGTTAACGAGTTGTGAGCGCAATCGAATGATGAAGCCTGTGCGTTGCGGGAGACTGCTTGAGCATTAAGCACGGCCCATTTAAGAGTGCTTACGGATGCCGGCGGCGCCTGGTGCTGCCCGGGTGCCCGGCCGGTCCCCTAATTGCTTTAATTTAGTAAATGGCGTCCACAGGCCGGGCCGCCTATGTATTATGGACGGAGCCAACTGCATTATACGGGGGCGGCGCGGGGGGGGGGGGGGGGGTCCGGCTCTATTACAGCGCTGCCCGGCCCCAGGTAGCGGACACAGCGCGCCGCGCCGGGGCGCTACCCTTCCCAGTGGATGGACACCCCTCACTTTCTTGCCGCTACACACAGCCCTCATCACACTCTATCGTTCTGCAATAAACTACTGCCTACTTCCCTTCTTCCTTTGTCAATATCTTCTTCTAATATATAAAGCAGAGTGTCCGTATGTGTCTACGTGTTTAATACAAATCTACAGTTTTGTTACAATCTTTATGAAATTTTGTACACGTAAGCTTCAATCCATGAGGACGGTCGCCGTAAGTGTAAGAATCACATACGATATATAGTTCACGAGATATGACGTCATAAACAATTAGATGCGCGAAAAACTGCTGCATTTAGCGACAATGCTGCTCATTTTCTCCTAAACCATTGGGCCGATTTCAACCAAAGTTAGTACACAAATTCCTTACCGTGAGGTAACAATTGCTGCATGGTTAAGAATTACATACGACACATGGTTCAAAAGATTCAAAAGATATTACGTTATAACCAATATAAATCGCAAAAAATGCCATATAATGCGGCGAGATTTTCGAAATACACTGTATGAGAATGACAGTACTTAGCGACTTGCAACAAACTTTAAACATAATTTCAAACCTTTATTAAACTTTTTCTCTCTGGCAACCGTAGTAAAATGATGAAAGGAAAAACGTTTCTCCCTTACTACTTTTCCTCTGTTAATGGAGTAAAACTACGGCTCTCAGTATGACGTTACAATTTATAACTTGAACACTACAATTTGTAGCGACAGGAAATTTTACAGACAGCATACACATATATAGTAGAATATAGCTTCTAAATTGTATCAAATTCCGACACGTAGTTCATGATATATGAACACATAAACTGTAACGTTCCGCTGTTCATGGACTAAAACTACGGCATTCAGTATGACGTTACAGTTTTTAATTTCTACACTACAAATTGTAGCCGCAGGAAATTTTTACACACACATATAGTTGAGTGTACCCTCTAAATTGTATCACAGTATGACACATAGTTCATGAGATATGAGCACTTAAACACTAACGCTCATCGAAAACCGCCCCATCAAACATCAAGTTTTAATCAATTACTTCTTTACTATTAATTGCATTCCCAAGAGGTTTTACAGACATACAGCCCTTATACAAATGAATATATACCTGAAAAATGGCAGGAATAAGTACATAAACAACCGGGCAACGCCGGGTTTTCAGCTAGTCTAATATATAAAAATTAATGTTTGTTTGTATGTCTTTTTGTTAGTATTTCATGCACGGCCATACCGTACTTCCGATTCCGATAAAACTTTATCAAATCATTGCTTGTACTCGCGCGAAGGTTATAGGCGTATTAAAATTAACTTGGTATGGTGCATGGTGGAGGGTACTTTACAATTAGTTAATTCGTTTCTTATGTCTTTACGTTGAAGTGGCCTGACGGATATGAATGACATTTGGAACAGAGGTAGCTTATACCGTGCATTAATACATGGGGTACGTTCCGTAAGCCACCGTACGGTGCATGGCGGAGGATACCTTACAGTGGGTTAACACGTTTGCTACTGAAACTGCTGGTCGGAAATGAATGAAATGAGGAATGAAGGTAGCTTATACCCCGAATTAATACATGGGCTACCTTTCGTAATCCTCCTTAGATGCACGGCGAAAGGTGCGTTAAATAAACATCCAAATTGTTTAACGGGTCACCATGAAAGGTCATAAATGTGTGTTTCTATGAAGGAGATTTTTAAAATCTTAACGCCAGTGAATTTAGCACTTTTGCGACTTGACACCGTTTGAGCAGTCACCATGAAACTTGGGGCATATACGTATGTTTTCATATATAGGAGGGAGTAGGTGGAAGAGGAAACAGACAAAAAAGGGAAGGGAGGAGACGGACAGAGAGAGGGGAGAGGAGGAAAGGGACAGAGAAAGAGGAGGAGAATAAGAGAGGGCAGGTGGTGGCAGACAGGCGAAAGGCGATGAACGGAGAGAGAAAGGAAGAGGAGAGAAGGTGATGGACAGAGAGAGAAGGAAAGAGGTGGATAGACAGAGGAAAGGGGAAGGAGAGATGGAGCAACTTGAGACTGGAATAAATATCTGGGCGACGCCAAGAATCGCTTGCTTACTTCTTCTTTTGAAATCTGTGCCAATATTTGATGTAATAAAGTGGCATGGTCGTGGAATAAAAAAGTTTCTTTTTCATTTTCTTGTGACCATGTTGTAATTTGGCAGGAAATAGAGCAGGAACATGTGTGGCTGGAACGCTCAGTTCGACATCCAGGTAGCACAGAAATCAATCGGTGTAGTATAGATAGCAGAGAGTCGTTTCTTTCCTTGAGCTCACAGCATTGCTGTGTAGGCCATTCCGCCGATAGCCGTGTGCGGATTGCGATAGAGTGTGTCGGGATGGAATACTGCGGAGAACGGTTGAAGAGCCGGCGCCTGCTGGGATCAGGCTGGCCATTACGGCCGCTGTGAATACAGCGTGCAGCGGGCCAGTTCGAGCCCCATTCGGAGTATTTTAACGGCGGCCGTGGGCGGCGGTAATGCGGCAAATATCGGTAATGGCGGCGCTCTAATCTGTCAGCCTGTTGCGGGAGCGCCGGCAAACACCCGTCTGGGGACAGACACTTAGCGCTAACCCCGGCTGTCCGCGCGCCGACGCCATACGGCCCACGCCCCCGCCACACCTGATGCGCAGCACAGAAAACCACGCGCATCGCTAGCCAGGGTTACCAAATTTTCAAAATAAAAAACCAAGGGTACTACAGAGAATATTTAACACGACCACAATAGCTTCTTTTTTTCTTTCTTGCTTTTTTTTTTTTCTACAAAATTTTCAGTAAAAACTGAGGAGGGGGGGGAGAGGGGGTGTATTACAGATAATCTTTGTTTCATTGTAGAAAGATATAAAAAAGCCAAGTCGGCCGTGGTTGCCGAGTGGACTGAGGCGCCCCAGTCACGGTCTGCACGGCCACTACGGTCGGGGGTTCGAATCCCCCATCGGGCATGGATATTTGTGCCGTCCTTAGTATTAGTTAGTTCATAAGTAGTTTGTAAGTTTAGGCACTGATGACCCCGTAGTTAAGTCCCATAAGCTATACAAACATTTGAACATTTGAAAAAAGCCAAGATCGCTGATCATCAATTTTTATTTGAGACGACCGGTTTCTCTGAGCTATGTCAGCATCATCTGGCCCAATAAAATCATTTTACAAGGCCATAATGTTGTAATGTCAATCAGTTGCTATATAGCATCGTTTACAGTGCATAGGTGCACTATGCCATTATAATAAAACATAATTATCACAGTCACAGTGATAATTATGTTTTATTATAATAGCATAGTGCACCTATGCACTGTAAACGATGCTATATAGCAACTGATTGACATTACAAGATTATGGCCTTGTAAAATGATTTTATTGGACCTGATGATCCTGACATAGTTCAGCGAAACCGGTCGTCTCAAATAAAAATTGATGATCAGCGATCTTGGCTTTTTTATATCTTTCTACAATATCATAATTGGATCGCCTCCTAGAACAAAAAACCAACTCAATCTTTATTTCAATCAGAGCAGCTCTTTTTTTTTTTTTTTTTTTTTTTTTTTTACAAAATCATATTTCTAACTTCCTCGAATTTTCTTTAGTAATTCTTTGTTGGTTTTGATATTGTCATAAAACTGAGAGGTCGTGATGTCTTTGTAGTTGTAACTGATGATCAACAAAAACCCTTACACATTGTACAGACATTCGATTTCTTTCATCAGTCCATTGTATATTTAATAATGAAAATACCCTTTCCACAGCGGCATTGTGGGCAGGGATTGCGAAAAAGTACTGAACAATTTTTTAAAAGTTCTGACTATTCAATGAAATAAATCGCAATTTGCGATCACTTATGGTTGCACTGTACTAGATTTAGATGTAATACCAATGTGCGGCGAATTAAGATTTGTGCCCGGCCGGGATTCGAACCCGGGATCTCCTGCTTACTATGCATATGCGTTGACCACTCCGCCACCGTGGACACAGTGACCAACCCGACTGTAGAAGGCTCTTCCCTGCACGTCTCCCGCCACACCCAAATCTCCATTCGCCACACTGTCTCTTTCCTATTACCATAGCATCTTAATTCTGTAATGCTCGCAGCCACAATACTGTATTCCCGCATCAGGGAGAACAGACCATGAGGTATCGAGACACAATTAACTGTCGTCAGGAGCCCAGCCTCGGCTTGTATACAATTATATATTAATCTCTTAAACTATGATTCATGAACTCACGCCATCTATATTTGCGGAGAAAGTGATAGGGGATTCACCCTGTGTATAATATTGAGTATACTTCACTTCAGAAGAATACATTTATTGTTTTGAATATTAAGATGATGGTTAGCTTTAATGTTGCGTAGATATTAAAAAAATCGATTTTTTCACCATTTATAAGTACCCTGTATCCTTAAAATTGTTGTTGTTGTTGTTGTGTTCTTCAGTCCGCAGACTGGTTTCATGCAGCTATCCACGGTACCCTGTCATGTGCAAGTCTCTTCATCTGAGAATACGTTCGGCAACCTACATCCTTTTGAATCTGCTTACTGTATTCGTTCCTCGTTCTCCCTCTACGATTTTTACCCCCACACATTTCCTTCTAATGCTAAGTTGACGATTCCTTGATGTTTCAGAACTTGTCCTACCAATCTATCCCTTCTCTTAGTCAGGATATGCCAGAAGCTCCTATTCTCCCCAATTCGGTTAAAATACAACAAAGAAAAAAAAATGATGGACAGTGGCGGCGCTAGTCGTCGGCGACGTCGGCAACCGCCGACGGCCTCGCGCCTGTGGGTGCCTCGCAAAACATTGTTAAAATTTTAGGTGTTTTCTTTTTTTATATTTGTTGTTTAACGGCGCTTTTCAACTGCTAGGTTATGTAACGACGACGTACGTCTAACTTAAACTAGCTTAACCAAAGGACGAATACAACATCCGTACCCAAGGGTGGGATTCGACCTCCGACGAGAGCGATTCGCTCACCGTGGTATGACGCCTTAGTGCGCTCGGCCATTTCCGGCCGGCAGCTATTTAGTTGTCTGTATTTATTTCCGTATGAATGCAGTAGTGATGCAATTTTTAGTGAAATAATTGCAAAACAACATCTTCAGTACATTTTAGAAAACAATTTCGAAGAAGTATATCCAAATTTTTATATAACAATCACAATCTTGCTCATATATATATATATATATATATATATATATATATATATTAATCAATTTTAGCTCTATAGAGCTTCTCTCGGCCAAAGCATTACTGACTGGAACTGAGCAAGATTGTGATTGTTATATAAAAATTTGGATATACTTCTTCGAAATTGTTTTCTAAAATGTACTGAAGATGTTGTTTTGCAATTGTTCTTTAGGAACAGACGCCATATATATATATATATATATATATATATATATATATATATATATATATATATATATATATATATATGGCGTCTGTTCCTAAAGAACAGACGTCACTTCTGATCCTGCAGTTGTTATTATTTAATAATCACAGAATATATGACACCAACTGCGATTTGGTAAACCTGAAAATGTTGCCCACCGGGATTCGAACCCGGGTCTCCTGCTTTCTAGGCAGTTGCGCTGACCCCTGCACCACTGGGGACACAGTGATCACCACACCTGCAAGGACTACCTAAGCACGCCTCCCGTCAGATACAAATTCCCAGCTTCACCCTGCCCTGTCCTTGCAGCTGCGGTGATCACTGTGCCCCCAGTGGTGTAGGGGTCAGCGCAACTGCCTAGAAAGCAGGAGACCCGGGTTCGAATCCCGACTGGGTACACATTTGCAGCTTTGCCCAATCGCAGTTGATGTCATATATTCTGAAAAAGCTATCTGCGTTGTCGGTACTATCAACTGAAGCCGAAATAGTGGCTAGTATTAATTATGATGTGGTCTTAAGAAATTCAGACTACTCTACTTTGTGTTTGTTTATTGTAATTTTTGTAATTGCAACAATACTTGTAAATTATACTAATAAAATTTTAGTATACTGAATATTGATGTATAATTCAGCTACTTTATTTAACATTCTCTTCCTTACTGAAAAAATGAAGCGGGCCTCGCAAAGACGAGTTCGCCGACGCCCAGTTTTTGTCTAGCGCCGCCACTGACGATGGAAATTGCTGTCAGAGGGGCAGAGTTTGAGCTGTGTGTTGTCTGTGGTGTTGCAGGCTTCTCGAGCGTGATCCCGGGCTTCCCGCGCTACTCGGTGATGGGGGACGCGCGCGCCGGCGTCTTCAACCTGCGCATCAGCAACGCGACGCTGGACGACGACGCCGAGTTCCAGTGCCAGGTGGGGCCGGCCCGCCTGCACAAGGCCATCCGCGCCAACGCCCGCCTCACCGTCATCTGTGAGTACCACGTCTGCACACGGCCTATTCCATTTCAAATCACAAAATTCACCTTGCATTTTTAACACGTTCGCTGCGGACACAGTGCGGGCTGCTAACGCTCTAGGCGGATGCCTGTAAGCGCACTTGTAGTGAAAGCTGAAATCACATCCCTGTGAAACCTGTAGGTTCATGACGTGCACGGCCGGCCGCGGTGGCCGAGGGGACTGAGGCGCTCCAGTCACGGTCTGCGCGGCCACTACGGTCGGGGTTCGAATCCCCCCTCGGGCATGGATATTTGTGCCGTCCTTAGTCTTAGTTAGTTCATAAGTAGTTTGTAAAAAAACAAAAACTCTACAAACAATCAAATCAAATGTTCAAATGTTTGTATAGTTTATGGGTCTTAACTACGGGGTCATCAGTCCCTAAACTTACAAACTACTTATGAACTACTTACGAACTAGGACGGCACAAATATCCATGCCCGAGGGGGGATTCGAACCCCTGACCGTAGTGGCCGTGCAGACCGTGACTGGAGCGCCTCAGTCTCCTCGGCCACCGCGACCGGCGACTGATACCCCGTAGTTAAGTCCCATAGACTATACAAACATTTGACCATTTTTGAACATGATGTGCACGTATGTAATATTGACAGCCAATATAACGTCTGCGGAAGACGTGGTACTACATATAGCTGCATACCAATAATATTGTAAATACTGCATGCTGCCAGACGCTCGTAAGTGTCATATGCATTTATTGCAAACAGTTCTAACATCGCCTCTGATATATTAATTTCATTGCAAACGAAGCACAACACAGACGACTAAAGACGAAAACACACAACTACAGACAGTAAAACGTTACGTGATATTTCATTGGTGGCTTGCACTAACACGGGTGCACAGCCGAACAAACTAAACTGAGTACTCAGCTAGCGAACGCCGACGCTTATAAGAGTCGGCAGCACTGACGTGTTGATCGCGGAAACGCTTATAAGTGTCAGCCACAGCGAACGTGTTAAGTAAATAATTTCTACATGTGCCAATTAATGTAAAAGAAAACAACTTTCTAGAATTTATCCCATTATTTATCAGTATTTCCCAGGCATTTTGTGTACGCGACCCTCTTCAAACTAAAACTATTTTGGGGACTCCCACTCCCTCTCAGAACCATAACTATGTGTGTAATTTCAAAGGCAACGAATTTAATTTTTTTCTGTTCTTACAACTTTCCTAGTCCATTTTTCTCAATGTAACACATCATATTATTAAATGAATTCAGACAGAGAAAATACACTCCTGGCAAATGAAAAAAAAGAACACCATGAATTCGTCAACCCAGAAACTGAACAATAAATTGTTGTAATGACATTTTTCATGCATTAAAATAATTGCATTTTTCGTAAGGATTAAATTTGCATAAGTTCGAAATTCTTTTTATTACACGTTGATTTCTGTTTTAATTGTTCTGGAGCTCCTTATCTTCAACGTGGGAAGAAAACAATTAGGTAATAAATACGTAAGCTCGCGCTTAACTTACAAGTTAGGCTGCGGCGGGCTGCCGTCCACCACTCAACAGGGAAGACGCCTCGCTGGTCAACTGGGCGCTGGTGTACACAGCCAACACCACCTAGTAGAGGGAAGGCCGCGGCGCTCTCGTGTCACGTCACGCGGAGTAGGCATCTTTCGCGTAGCTCACTGGCTGCACGCCACGGCATAGTAGGCCGTGCCCCAGCGGTCACCCAGTTAACTCCGCGAACGATGTCTACTCCGCGTGACGTCACACGAGAGCGCCGCGGCCTTCTCTCTACTAGGTAGTGTTGATACAGCACAGCGTAGCGCAGACGGGAAATTTGGCTCACTTTATAGATACAGTTTTTTCTACAGCTCTCTGTTCAACATACCATACAACTGTTTACTGAAACTCTTTTTAAAACTATTGCTGAAAAGCATGGCATACATTTTATTCCATTTAAAAATTAATTTTACAGACAAAAGAGAAGTATTTGAAATTTAAATTCTAAAAATAGCACATCAATCTATACAATAATGTCTTCGTTTTATAATTTATTTGAAAATTTCACTTTGAATAGTTATCGAGGTATGAGTGTCATAATCTCGTGATTTCATGAAATCACGTTACTTTCGCTTCGAATAAAACAACAGAAAGCGCTTGCATGTCACACCTGCGAATTTGTCAAAGATATTAACTTATCGTATACTTTCTATGACAGACATATGAAACCCCGCAATAAATGCAAGGTTTCCGGATGTCCGATTTGTAATGGGATGGCCCTTATTCAAGGCGTTAATTGATCATTTCAATTCCCATAATTTGTTATAAAATGTTCTGTTTCGTTTCAGAAGAAGTTTAACAACTCTTTTCTCTGTGAGGCACTTGATGGATTTAAAAAAAAACCGCGAACGCTAGGCGTATTCTTTGATTTAACAAAAGCGTTTGATTGTAACTATTGTTGCAAAAGTTGAAACAGTATCGAGTAAGGGGAGAAGTTCACAGCTGGTTCACCTCTTACTTTAATAACAGACAGCAGAACGTAATCCTCCGCAGTGTTGAAAATGGCTCAGATACTCACAGTGGGGCACAGTTAACTAAGAGGTTGCCCCAGGATTCTGTTCTGGGGCCTTTGTTCTTTTCATTTATATAAATGATAGGCATTCTATATAAAAGGTAATTCTAAGCGTTACTCGCCGGTCTTTACACAGCAAAGAATTCCCCACTGCAATTAACCTATTAATGCGTGACTTTTTATTTGAAGCTATAAAAACTACCACGATTAATATATAGTGAGTATATACTGTAAAAAATTTGAAAAAAAAATCCTGAAAATTATTATTCACGACTAGCAACAAACCGCTCATAACTGGTCAGCTATATAGTGCTTCCATCACGTACCCGACGCAGTAAATGGCGCCATGCTCCGGAGCGCGAGGCCGTTCCCCGTCGAAGGTTCGAATCATAGTAAACAAACGCACATGTTAGGAGTAACTCAATGCAGCTAACTGTCGAACTGTTCAGTAGCACTCTACGATTTGTAATTTCTAGGCCGTGCTACTAACATACGTAACACTATGTATGCAAGCAGCTATAAATGATTTTGTGGTAAAAAGTTAATCAGTTTGAGAGATAATGGAAAAAATTAGGTATGTAGCTGATGAGCTACACTATGCATTAAAGGGTTGATCGTCTGGCTCAGCCGGTTGCCGACGTTTCTTTCTAGCCTAATAACACGCGTCGACTGCTCCACAGTCTAGATGTCAATTAGAGCGATTTCGATTTACAGGAAATCTCCCGCTGAGATGCCCTTTCAGATAACGACCCGTGTTGCGGCAACTTTTAATGTGTTAAGCTGACAGTTTTCAGAAGTTGCGGGCAATCAATCAACGTCTTGTTGGGGAAGTTGTTTGCCTGCCTTCGCCAGGGTTCGATTAGTGCGGCGAGGCACAAGTACACAGCCCGCCTTCTGAGGAACCCTGTCGAAATCTCAGTAGCTCTGTCTTCACTTCACGGGCTTCAGTGTTGCACACGATTAAGTAATTGCTAAATAATAAAGAAAATCGACCCGTCGTATAAGAATTCTTAATATCAGAAACTCTAATGGTAGAGGGGAACTTGATTTTCTGTGTGATGATTATATCCTTAAATGATAACAATATTATATCGCCGGCATTACAATACAGAGTGAATATTAGCTAATTATTACTGTAACCGAATACACGATAACAATAAGCAGACTTTGAAAACTAGGCAACGAGGTATACTGCTTGTATCGCTCTTTAATTAAATGAATCAACTGAAGGATAATTTTAAGTGAATCTGCTTGTCGAATAACGGTTGCTGCACAGAGCTACGAAATTCTAGTGCCAGCGTTAAAGTACTGGGAAACCAATAAGATGCAAATAATTTTTTTGGTTACGTTCGGGTACCTTCCGCCCACATAGTCTTCAAATCTTTCTTCTGGTTCTATTTTGGCCCACTTTAGGTTATGGTAGTAACACTAAAAAGTGTCCTCTGCAATCGCCTTTTGACAGCTCGAAATTTAAATGAAAATAACGGCTTCACCAAAATTGAATAAACGAATTTGTAGATGATAATATTCTGTACAACTTTCCTCTCTTACTTTTTATTATTTTTTTCATATGTCGCATTGTTTCAGAGATATTTGCAAAAATATCTAGTTCGCGCCCTTCAACCGATCGGCACCAAATTTTACAGAAGTAATTTTTGGCTGCCGGCGACCAGAACTTATGTTTTTCAAAATTCACTGAAATAAATGCACCGGTAATGTTGAAAATTTGAGCTGGACCGGGATTCGAAGTCGGATATCCCGATACGGACCAGCGGTCGACTTAACAGGAAATTAAAAATTTTAATGTGGACGCATTAGTAAGCTCTATTCCTTGCGGGAATCCAGTATAGGCTGCGAGCAAGCGGAACTAATCGGCAGTGAGTACTGTCGTCGTAGTGTGTTACAAGAAGAGCAGTTGTGTTCGAAAGGAAGCGTGCCTGGATAGCCTAATTGGTTAAGGCGAAGTACGAGTTCGAATCCCGGTCGAGCACAAATTTTCAATATTGTCGTTGCATTTATTTCAGTGTGCCCTAAACAGTCAGAATGTTTAAAATATTTTACTTTTGAAAAATGAGATCCTTATTTGCCATGGATCTCTTATATAAATTAATTTTACATTGATGACTCGGTTCGACTCGTCAAAGAGTAAAATCTTAACTGCCCAGACATGGTAAGACGTAAGTTTCAGATGAGCTGACACTATAGCGACATGTTATAAATGGGATCCACGTCACCAGTCAAATATTCCTTAACGTCATGTTGTTCAATACAATGTGCTTTCTTGTACCCTTGTCTAGGCAGTGTGTTGTCATAGCAAGAATTGTTCAAATGTTTGTTGGGCTTATGGGACTTAAATGCGGAGTCATCAGTCGCTAAACTTAAAAACTAACTTATACTAAAGACACAAATATCCATTCCCGAGAGGGGATTCGAACCCCTGACGGGTAACGGCCTCGCCCATCGGAGTATAACGCCTGAGTGCGCTCGGCCACTCCTCTCCGCGGCAGCAAAAACTGGAGACGGACCCAGTCTACAATTCTTCCTGTGATGACACACTGCCTGGACATGTGGGACAGGAATGCACATTGTACTAAGCAACATGACGTTGAGGCATATTTGACTGGTGACGTACATACCATTTATAGTATGCCACTATAGTGTCAGATCGTCTGAAACTTATGTCTTACCATACCTGCACAATTAAGATTTGATAATGACTCTCTAACGATTCGAAACTAATCAATGTTAAGGTTACCTGGCATTGTCGGTTTTGGAGGGAATCTGATAGTATTATATTCTTCAAAATAAAATGACAAATCGCAGATCAATAATTTATTGAATGACAACCGGTTTTGGTGAAATGTGTCACCATCATCTGGTCATATATATTTTACAAGCTGGTCATCTTATTTA
Organism: Locusta migratoria; assembly: GCA_026315105.1. NCBI lineage: Eukaryota > Metazoa > Arthropoda > Insecta > Orthoptera > Acrididae > Locusta > Locusta migratoria. The sequence continues at coordinate 459,169,275 of CM048745.1, read as the reverse complement.
AAAAGAATGGCTATAAAATAATAAGTGCAACACAGCACTTAGTCGCTAATATAAAAATATACAAGTTAAAACATGACACCTGTCATAAGAGATTCATAAGTATCATTTTAAGATCGCATCCTATATAAATCCTGAATAATCATCATTATCAATTGTATTCTGCCTTGCGGCAGGTCTTGTCATGGGTTGATCCTCTTCCAATTTTCTCTGTCCAAAGCCAATCTTTTTATTTCTTCATATTTATTTCCTTGGGTGTTGTCCACCATTCGATATCTTGGCTTTCTTCTTCCTCTTTTTCCTTTCACCATTCCTTCTATTCCTTCCTTCAGTAAACAGTCCCTCTTCAAACAATGTCCAATCCAGTTTCGTTTTCTTTTCCTAATGACTTCCATCATGTTTCTTTCTTCTCCAACTCTTCTTAATACTTCCTCATTCCTTATTCGTTCTCCCCATTTCACTTGTTCCATTCTCCTCCATATCCACATCTCTTGTGCGTCCAATCTTCTTTCCTCTTCCTTCCTCAGCGTCTAGGTCTCCGCACCATACAGCACAACACTCCAGATATAACACTTGGCAAGTCTTTTCCTCAGATCTTTCTTTAATGGTCTGCAAAGTAATCTCTGTTTCCTTTTGAATCCTTCTTTTGCCATGTGAATTCTTTTCTTAATTTCTGCAGTGCAGTACATATCATCCATTATCATACTTCCCCAAGTATTTGAAGCTATGCACTGCTTCAGGAAATTATAATAGTTTAAATATTTCCCGTTCGTATTAAAAAGTCTCTCTCTCTTCGTCATAAATACACGATGGCTCGTGGGATTGGCACCCATATGCCTGCTTATCATTGAATGTAGACATAAGCAAGTCTCTCGAGAGATTACGCGATTTCAATACAGAGCTTACTGCGTACCACCTTATGGTTCCATTAAAAAAAAAGTCACATTTCTTTCCCATCGTTTTCCTACTGTAGGAATGCTCCGGATGTGATGACAGAACCGCAGGACTGATAGTGAAGCCTTATCTTGGTTCCCAGTTGCTGAGTCTCCCGCCTGCATCGCAGTCAAGAGCTGGCGTCCCGTGGCTTCTGCCAACACGGGCCCTAAATTAAGTGGAGCAGATAGTGCGGGAGACGGTGTGACACAGCTCGGTGGCAGGGCGCCAGTACCAGCTAGCGCTCTGCTCGATACACAGCCAGCTCCGTACACGCCTCGCAGCGTCGCAATCGGAAAAGGGGGCGGCAGCAAGCGCGATTGCTTTTGGGCTGCGGTCACCCAATTGGACGACTTCGATGAGTGGGGCGGCAGCTCGGGACTCGACACAGACACGTCGGGATTTTTCTGTTTTTTTACTCGGCTTTTCCACACGCCAACGAATCGAATACAGCGCGACACAATTGCAACTGGCTGCAAATAACAGCAGCTGAGTACCGTGTGGGGCACCCCTTTAATAAATGAATGAGTGCACATGTCCGCTAGCTTGCATACCCTTTCTTGATACAGATTTAGTTGCGGTATTTTTCTCTCGGCTGTCTGGTGCTGTAATCTAGCAACATGGAACTATGAAAATGTGTGCCGGGGCCTGGGCACGAACCCGGGTCTCTTGCTTACTGCGCAAGCTGTGCTGACTCTTCCATCTCACAGGCACAAGTGCTTCACACATCTGCACCGACCGACCCCATTTCACATACACTACGTGACACCTGGCTGAAAAAGACAAGTTCGTGGTGCCCTCCATCGGTAATACTGGAATTCAGTACAGTGTCTGTCAAAGACTACCTATAGAGAGGCAACAACGCAACCAGAGTGAAGCAAATTGAACAACCAGCCGCCATGTTATGGGATGTCTGGAGGAGCGTGTTACATAACTGTATGTTAGACTATTATTAAAATATAACTGTCTGACACTCTCAGTTTTAGCCACAACAATTTTATCGCCATGTATAGTGCATTAACGCTGTATATACATCGTTTCTGGAAAGTGTCAGCAGCTTTATTTTAAGTACAGTATCCCCGACGTTCAGCTGCATTTGCAACTAAACTATATGGCCTGGGATTTCACGCCCAATCTACGTTTATTTGTGTACGTCGTTTCCAACAGAAAATTTTCGAATAATGGTTGACGTAGGAGAAACAATCCCATAATGTTCGAATACAGCATTAGTAATGAGCTTCTTGATGCTGCCGCGTCGTTCAAATATCTAGGCGTAACATTGCAGAGCGATATGAAATGGAACGAACATGTAAGGACAGTTGTGAGTAAGGCAGACAGCCGACTTCGGTTAATTGGGAGAATTTTGGGAAGATGTACTTCACCTGTAAAAGGAGACCGCGTATAAAACGCTTGTAAGACCACGTCTTGAGTATTGCTCAAGTGTTTGGAACCCGCAGCAGATCAGTTTAAAGGAAGACATAGAGGCAGTTCAGAGGCGAGCAGCTAGGTTTGTTACTGGTAGGTTCGACCAATGCGCGAGTGTCACGGAAATGCTCCGGCAACTCAATTGGGGACCGCTGGAGGAAAGACGACGTTCTTTTCGTGAATTTCTGTTGAGGAAATTTAGAGGGCCGCAATTTGAAGCTGAGTGTAGTACGATCTTGCTGCCACCTACTTACATTTCGCGTGGTGATCACAAAGACAGATAAGAGAAATTAGGGCTCGTATGGAGGCATATAAGCATTCTTTTTTTCTTCGTTCTATTTGGGAGTGGAATAGGAAAGGAAATGCCTAGTAGTGGTACAGTGTACCCTCCGCCATGCAACTTACGGTGAATTGAGGAGTATGTATGTAGATGTAGATGTTTCAGAGATTAACGTTTCACAGTAAGATTACGTCAATTCCAATTCATTTAATGTTAGAAGCAAGAACTACTGAATGGGCCAAGGAAATACAATCCCATACTGGAGCTTTATACATAAGCCGCCCAGACAGTAGAATATGCAATGAAGTTTGTAGTTTGTCGTAGGTTTAATAAGCAGTAGTCAATATTATGCTTGTCTTTCTCATTAATCAGTTTATGGTACTCTGAATCAAAATACAAGGAAATTGCCGTTAGCGAATGCATTATGCGTTTAATATATTTAGCCTTAATTTCTTCACTTCATACATAAATTTTGTTCCAAGATTTGAAGGACAATTACGAGTGCTTCGTGCGGAAATCAATTCTCTTCTCATTGCAACAACACATTTCTTCGTCAGTAGTTTGTTTTCAACGGAAACATTGCATAAAATAAAAAAACTCAAATGCGCAAAACAATTAACATATGATATTTTAAATAGTACTCTCTTGAAAAAAGAAATATTCGCAGTATTTCTTCTTCTGATGGTACAGTAATACGTTACACAAAGATAGGCATGATTTTTAAAAGAACTGCTTATTTCACTTGTTTGCACATGTACTATCTCGATTTCAGAAAACCACTGCCTAACTTCCGCAAGGTGCGTTGAAGGTCGTGTCAGCGACCCTCTATGTATATTCTGTCTCTTTGGTGTTTGTCCACCCTTAGCCTTGATGAGAGCTTCCACTCTGGCAAATGAACCTTGTACTTTCATGTTTGTCCATAGTAGCTTTGTCGGTGGATGACAGTTGACTTGGGGTTCTTTCGCTAATGACGTTTACCTTGTTTTGTGTACTCTTCAGTTCCGTGGATATGGTCGCTAGTCAAACGATAACCACTGCAGCCGCTTTCGTGACAGACGCTGAGACTGCGCACCATGTAGTAAGTCGCTTTGAAAGTCTGATGCCCGATTTCACCAAGCGTCGTTTATGACTTTGACGATCGTTTAATCTTTGCCGATCGTTAAATTTTCATTTTGCGTTTCATCGACGTCTGTTTACTGTAACGATCGTTAAACTCGCCGTCAAAACTGACACGCCGATTTTGCGTCGTCAAACCATTTGACGAGTCGTTTATTCAAGACAGGTTTACTGTAGTTTGAATATTCAGGAGTTTTTGTAAAGGAAACATAGATATTTTATTGCTGTTCACGTCTTCTGGCCGTGAAGAGGGAGATAACTTTGATGCAGGCGTATTGTTGCATAGATTTGCTAGAAAATCTAGGACCTGAACGCGTAATTTCTGAGCGCAATGATCACTTCTACACAATGAATGACATAAAATTCATTACAGGGTATAGGTTCTCCAAGAGAGTAACATTAAAACTTCTGGAACAAGTTGAAAATAGACTAGAGTATCCAACTAACAGAAACAGACCATCAACAAAGCTGCTTTCAACTTTACGATTCTATGCTACTGGATCTTTTCAAATGGTAATAGCAGACTTAAATGGGGTTTCGAAATGAACCGTCTGCCGATATATCAAGAAGGTTTCAGAAGCAATTGCATCGTTGAGACCTCTACATGTGAAATTTCCGCATGGCTATCATTTTCGAAATAAGGCCCACAAACAAACTTTTCTCATCATCAGATAGTTTAGAACCTCTCTTTATTTCATCGGCACTATTTTCTTAGCGTTATTATTGCCTGGTTTCACCAAACTTACGAATCACAAAAACTTTGGTCATACTGAAAAACCCGCTATTTACGTAGCGATATTCATTTGTTCAATAAAACTCGATAGTATCGATTTAATAAACGATACTAGACGCTGTTTCGATTGGAGAGTCTGTTAAAATAAACGCCATGTCAATTCTTTCAGACTGGCGATGATGAAACGCTGTTACTTTTGACGGTACGTCAAAATTAAACTAGGCGTTGAATTTGACGTTTGTCTAACATATTTAGACGACGTTTGGTGAAACCGGGCATGAGAGATGACGCATATCACCGATTATTTGTGTTGACCATCGCAAGTATAACATATGACAAAGTAACGTCAGTTGTACACTCCGGTCGCATCTCAGTGTTTACACATAGTAGAGCCAAATTGCAACTAGATGTGGTATACTGCATGGTGTTCATTTTGTTTCGCCCATCACCACAAGTAGGAATGTCAGCTGGAATAAAATTCGTTAGATGGCTGAGTATTTCCACAAACAATACCAGTAAAGCAAGAAGCTATCACACTTGCTAGATTCAGACATTGTCAGAAAATTTCTAGTTTGTTTCTCAAAATATTATCGTGGTAGTAAAATATGCAGTCAATATACATTTATCTGCGGAATGAAATGTCTTTCATTAGTTTCTGTTGCCGTTCTGTCGGTATAAATAAAAAAAATGTAGAATAAAGGAGAGGAGATTGGAATGTTCAGTGGTACGAAGCGTACGAATTTATTGCGAACAGCGAAACTATTTATGTGGCTTTGCGATGTCACCGGAACCGTGTAAAATTAATTGCCGGTGGTGAGCTCTAGAATTCAATTATTTGCTGTGATTGTGAGCCGCCGTTGTCAAATGACATTCTGCACATAGCTGCGACGCGAGGAATGCGTGGGGCCAGCGAGACGTGCGTTCCCGCTGCTTATAACTAACTCCCGCCAATGTCCAGCTCTCTGGACTGCCACCGGAACGTACTGCGCACGCCTGTTAATAACTATCTTCAAGTACGAATTACGTGCTGTAATCGCCAAAAGCTGCTTTTCATTTTTTATTTATTCGCCTAATGAAAAATTCGCGGATGAACTAGTAAAAAGAGGAGGTAGAAATGGGAAAAAATATAATAAATTGTGCCACTTACACAGTTTTCCTGATTTAATTGAAACATAATACTCATTATTTACATGTTAAATTCATATGTGCCGTAAGTTTCGAAATTAAATTTTCTACAATTTAAACTCTTGGGGAGATAATGTACACTAAATTGACTCAAATCACTGGGAATCCTTCTAATTGCTAGAAGATACGATACTTACCAGAAGGATTTGACTAAAAGAGCTAAATCGAAACAAGGATCCTGGAGTAGGTCATATACCCTCTGAACTGCCGATATCGTTGGGAGAGCCAGTAGTGTGCAAGATGTTTGAGACAGGGGAAATACCCTCGTACTTTAAGAACAATCATGAGGAATGCGGGGAACAACCTTGGTCGCATGAAATCTTTATTGCTTTTATTTTTGCAAATCGATTTCGGTCACTGAGTAGCCATCTTCAGTGTTAAAACTGGATGCCCTGTGGGCCCACATAATTAGCAGCATTCATCAATAACCACGTTCATTGGTTCATATTCACAGAATATATGACTTCAATTTCGAATGGGCAAAGCTGAAAATTTTATATTCACAGAATATACGATTTCAACTGCGAATGGGCAAAGCTGGGTACACATTTTCAGCTTTTCCCATTAGCAGTTGAAGTCATATATTCTGTGAATATAAAACAATAACAACTGCAGGATCTGAAGTGACGTCTGTTCTCTCGGAACAGACGCCACACACACACACACACACACACACACACACACACACACACACACACATATATATATATATATATATATATATATATATATATATATATATATATATATACGAGTTTGAGTACTGTGGGCAGGGTGAAGCTGGGAATTTGTGTCTGGCGGGAGGCGTACTTAGGTAGTCCTTGCAAGTACGGTGATCACTGTGTTCCCAGTGGTGTAGAGGTCAGCCCAACTGCCTAGAAAGCAGGAGACCCGGGTTCGAACCCCGGCTGGGTACACATTTTCAGCTTAGCCCATTCGTAGTTGAAGTCATATATTCTGTGAATATGAACCACTGAATTTTGATGTTGATGAATGCTGCTAGTTATGTGGGCCCACAGGGCATCCAGTTCTAGCACTGAAGATGGCCACTCAGTGACTGAAACGATTTGCAGAAATAAAGCAATAAAGATTTCTTGCGACCAAAGCTGTTACCTGAATTCCTCATGATTTTTATTCCTGTTGTCGCTGATGGAGTCGTCTGTATTTAAGAAGAATATAATAATTCCAATTCCAAATGAAGCAAATGGAGACAAGTGTAAAAACTTCAGACATATCAGTTTAATCAGTCATGATTGTAAAATACTTACATGAATTATTCACACACTAATGTAAAAGTTGGTAGAATCTCACTTGGGAAAGATAAATTTGGATTTAGGAGAAATGTAGGAACACATCAGGTAATACTCACGCTTCGATTTAGCTTAGAATATAGGTTAAGGTAAGGCAAACCTTAGTTTCTTGCTTTTGTAGAAAGCTTTCGACAAAGTGGAATGTAATTCACTTTCAAGTTCTGAAGATAGCTAGGATAAAATATAGGAAACGAGAAGTTATATTCAACTCCTACAAACACCAGACATCAGTTATTCGTGTGGTCATAATGAGGGAAACCTTTTTAACATGAATATATACATTGTGCAAGCGATATACCGCCATCTGCGCGCTATGTACCTCAGACGATCTGTTAGCTGGATATACTGACCAGAATGGAGTGTCTGTTAAGTAGTGTTGAGAAAGTCGTTGGTAGTTTACTCCGACATTTTCTGTGCGTATTCCTCAAACGCGTAAGCCAGTCTTTGAACGCTAACCTCAGTAAGTGCCCATATGTGTATATTTCCTTATATGACTTCCTATCTTCCTATATATTCCCTCGGTATCAAGGTGCTTGTACCTTATATTTTACCTTTAAGGATGAAAAATCGCACAAGCGGCTCACTTCGGTCTTTTTGTTACCTACCGTGCGCCCCCATTACTTACTATTTCATTTCAAATTTGTTTCAGCTCCTCCGTCTTCCATAGAGATCGTCGACCACCCTCCAAATTCGAAGATAGAGATAAAAGAAAATGAGGAATTCGAGCTGGTGTGTCAGGTGAAGAATTCCAAACCGGCTGCGAAGATAATCTGGTACCGGGGAAACGTCGAGCTCAAACTGGGTGAGTACAGTGTTACGTTGAGCTTCCAAGGTTTTGCTAGAGCTAGCAGACGAATCCTTTGAATCTGAATATAATAACGTTCTCTTTGTAAATATTTATTTTAAGCAGACTTACAGAATAAAATTATAATCATGTATTCAAGATTTTTTAGCGTTTCCTTTATAAAACTAGACTAAAGAGGAAGATAAATTTCTCAAAAGTTTCGTATTGTGACTTGATGTTTCTGAACTCCGTAGATATGGAACGCAAACATGGCTCCGTTCAGACTGTAAAAATGTAATGTGATATGATAAAACATCTTACACATTTTTTCGAAAGCAAGGAACACAAATAAATTTGTTATTTTTAGGAAGCACAGATCATGCTTTATCATGGTTTCAGTCAATATATGATTTTTCCATTCACGCTGCAAACTCACTACTGGGACCAGAGATCACTGACTGACTTATCAAGCAAGGTGTCCATGTCTTTTAAAATAGTAGCAGGTAAATTGGCTACGATCATTTATCTCCATCATTAGTGATCTCCATTGATCTCTATACAACTGTGGTCTCTGAGCACAGAACTGCAGGATACCTGCACATCCATGTTTTGTAGACGGCTCGAATCGCTCGCCATGCTGAAACTTGGCAAACTAATTTCCACCAGTTTCTACGTGACAAAGTAGTGCTTGCTTACTTCTTGTTTTGAACATAATGTCAGTATGCAATGTATCGGGCTGGGGCCGCCGTGGAGTGACCGAGCGTTCTAAGGCGCTTTGCTGCGGAGCGCGCGGTTGCTCGCCGTTGGAGGTTCGATTCCTCCCTGGGGCATGGGTGTGTGTTTTGCCCTTAGATTAGTTCAAGTAGTTTGTATGTTTACGGACTGATGACCATAGCAATTCGGTCCAATAGGTTTACAAACATTTTAATTTGAACAGGCTGGTATGGGAGCGGAATCTAAATTATATTTCTTTGTGTTCTAGTAACATGTCGTAATAGCCATGTTGTAATTTGACAAGGAGATAGGACTACGAGTAGCTTGCACGCTCAGACGGCTACGCAAATCAATGGCTACGATAATTTAGCATAATGCTTCTTTTGTTTTTCAGATCTTAAACTTTTAATACGAGTGGGAAAAGTTCACACGGTAGAAACCAAGAGTTATTGCGTACAAAGATCACTTAACCCAGGAATGTTTTATCAAGTTTGGGAGTCAGCGACTGTAAATATATGTGTTATCTCAGGTTTAACGGCGTGATTGATTAATGGTATGCTTCCTCGTATAAAGCATTTTGTTCCTGCATAGCAACGATGCCAGTGTTCAACAACTACTCCATCAAATTTAATAAGCAAGCATTTTATAATTTACCTGTACACTAACCACAACATCACGTAATGTTTTCTTTTTCTGCACAGACAATCGTTTTAGTTTCTTCACGAAACATACTAAACATTTCCATGTGAGTCCATTTTATGAGTATCTAGCTTCCTGTCTAACGAACGGAAGTCGAGGTAAATGTTGGCTATCCACGCTGTCACAGCAAACGAAAGCAAACATACAGGAACAGCACCATTAAATCTTTCCCCTGCCCTGGACCTAGTACTAGTGATTTTACGGAATACCTTTCACGAAAAGCACCCAATTTCGTCAGCTACAACTGTCTCCGAATTATGTAGACTTTATTGTGTGTTCTATTGTTTTCTCTGAGGCCTCCGTAGGGAAATGGCCTGCCACACATCTGGAAAGATCAGTAAGCAACCTAAAAGAATTCGATGCGTTGCGGAGCGCGCGGTTGCTCGCCGTCGGAGGTTCGAGTCCTCCCTGGGGCATGGGTGTGTGTGTGTGTGTGTGTGTGTGTGTGTGTGTGTGTGTTGTTCTTAGGTTAGTTTACTTTGGTTTAAGTAGTTTGTAAGCTACGGACTGATGACCACGCAGTTTGGTCCGATAGAGTTACAAACATTTGAACATTTTTGAATTCGATGGCAGTCCAGAGTTACAGAAATGCGATAATCAGTTGTGCGAACTACGTTATGGTCTAAGTCACATTCTATTTGCCATGGTACAGTAGTCTTCTGGTTATTATAATACTATAAAGAAAAAGAATTTCACAATTGAAGGTACACGAAAAGAAGGGGCTCATCGACATTTTTTTCTGAAATTGCCGATCTGACTACCATGTATTGCTGTCACTATGGCCTACTACTACGGCCGAGAAAAGGATTTCCTTGCAGAGGAAATAGCACGTGAGTATTTATTAACACCCTGTTTTTATGCAGAATTAAAGCTATTAAATGCTCCTCCCGGAAAACCTGTAAGATTTCAAGATATCCATGTTGGACACGAAGTGCAGCTGTAGCGTAAATTGACGGTTTATTTTCGTTAAAGGAATTGCAACCTGCTGCCTTTTTGGATGTTTGTTGTTGTTGTTTTTTGTTATTTAATCCAGAACTAGTTTTCGAGCCACTGTCGGCTCATCTTCAGGTGGATACTTTACAGGAACATTTATCTTCCGCTAAGTTGTGTAACGCTAAGTGTAGCAAAAATGCTCTCATGTGTTAAAAAAACGTCAGTGCCCAATGCATAACTTGGTTTCACGTACACCTACAATAAGAACACAAACCAACATGACAGCATAAGCTACATTTATGTTCCTGTAAAGTATCCACTGAAGATGAGCCTGCAGTGGCTCGAAAACTAGTTCTGGCTTAAATAAAAAACATCCAAAAAGGCAGCTGGTTGCAATTCTTTTAATGAAAATAAACCGCCAAAACCTGTAAGACCTCGATGAACCCCTTCTTTTCGTGTACTCTTCATTATGACAGAGCGTCTCGGTCATTTTGCATAATACATGTGTTCCTAGTAGAGACAAAGCGGATGATGCAGTTTCGGGTCGAGTGGTCTCATTGTCATCGCACGATAAGCATCGGAGGGCGAGTACGTTTGATCTAGTGCTAGAGTGATGAACTACTACTGGTAATTGGCTAGCGAGTTTACTGCCTTGCTGCCGTGTACGAGAGATTTACTGCGCATTGTCCTGCAGGCATATGTAAGATCCCCCTCACCCACTATCTGGCTTATCACGTACCGCTATGCTCGCCATTACCTTTTGAAACGGGCACGGGCAACATTTGCTGACCCGATTCACTTTCTGTACTTCAGCCCGAGGAACAAACACCTCTTCCTGTGACACAACAGCAGCGCTTCTAGCGCATAAAGTAACAACTATAGCATCGGTCCCGTTCCAAAAACCCGTAATTCTGATGCTACTCCCATTGCTGTCATGTTCTTTAATCGTTTAAAGGTTAAATTGTAAGAAAAATCTCGCCGGGCTGCAGTGGTTATGTTGGCACCAATGGTAATGACGGCAACTCAGATGATCAATAAATGTTTTTTCGTGACAACTTCAATTAAAACGAAAATATTTTTTTTTTTTTTTTTTTTTTTTTCTGAACGGACAAGGGTACATACAAGAACCTGTCAATCATAGAGCAGGTACAGTATTTATTTTGCTGCGAGTGAAACGAGCAGCAATAACATTTACGAAAAAATATTAGCGCGATTCTACACTTCATTGTTCATCTGTTGTCAACATAAGCACTGGAGTCCGGCGAGAAGCGTCGTAAAATTTTACCCAATTAAATACTATTCCTGTTGTGGTAATAGTTTTCTAAAATAAGTGATTTCTATGTAAATAATATGTAAAGTAAAAACAAGAATATATGAGAACAACCGAATGCAACACGTCAGTCTGATGTGCGGGGGTTGGTGATTTTTGGAGGGGGGGGGGGAGAGAAGAGAAACACTGGCTGGCTTTGTTCACCCTACTGTGTGTGCATCAGTGCGTGTGTTTATGTATGTTTTATGCTACAGGCAAACGCAACATTTAGTGTCACACGCATCGGTACCCACATGTGCCCCATATTTTTATTTTGGAAATCTGGTCATCCTAGTCATACAACAATGTCATTTTGAAGGTACATTCTGTGGTTTGTGAGGATACTGTCTTAAAATGTCTCTAGAATGTGATCAAGTGTGACTGTACCTGTCCAGTAGTAGGAGGAGGTTGAGGAACATAAACACACACATCCTTCCATATTATTATTATCATTATTATGGATCCCACAGTTTTGATTTAACAGTCTGAAATACATTATCATACGATTAGACCCACCAAACTAGGATTTAAAAAAGAAATTTTTATGCATATACCATAACCAATAATGTTACGGTCATCTGAAAATTTAAACTGAAACCTAAAACCATGTTATTCCTTCCCTGTGGGTCATTTCCCATGTTTTTGTAAGTAATTTGAAAGATAATCATTACAATTCTGTCACTTATTTCAGTCGCCTATGATTCATATTGTATGGTTTACATAACGTCTTCAAAGCAATAGGTCTGATGAAATCATTTTTTAATTTTTTTTCTGAAGCCCTTATTTGCAGTTTTTAATAGGTTTTTAAGGCATTAAGTAGATTTCTCCAGACATCATGATGTATGTTCTCTTATCACTTTTAAAGTTCTAATGGAACAGTGGCACCTACAGCAGCAGCATCAGAGAGAAAAACAAGGTAAAATGTACACTTGAACATGCCAAAGTCTTTTGGATGCAGACATTTGATTAAGCTAAATTTACACTTTTAATCCCCCACTCATATCACTTAACAATGCTTTTCTTTTTTGCTACACTCCTTTATATTGACATTTTCTGCCTTATTTGTAACCTTTATAAAAGTTTTTCCTTATTTCGTTCTATTTCTTGGTGTTGAAGCCACCATTGATTCCTATTGAATCGTATTTGGGCACTGAAGCAATTCACCACCTCTGCTTATGTGCTCTTAAACTGCATTGATTCTACTGTTTATACTGTCTCACTTGTCAGTGCAATACAGTATGTGAAAGTAAGACGCCATTGGGAAAAGGCATTGGTGGGCAGAGTGACTATAACTGTAAGTGCTAGGAAGGGACGGGGGAGGTGGTTGAGGCAACAGAAATTTTTGCATAGGGTAGCATCATTCTTGGAGTCAGCCCTTTTATATTTTGCTCTAATTTAGGCTGTTTCAAGCACTAATTGAGATAATCTTTTGTATTTATAGAAAGAATTTCAGTGGTATGGCATAGAGTTATGACATATTTTACGTTTCAGTACTGGTGAGACTTTTTACTGGGAGCAGTAGGCCTATATATCTTTAGCAATTCAAGAAATAACTGTTTCTTCTCTTTTTCAGAGAAACGTGTAGATACAACAACGGAAGTTAATGCTGGTGCCAATGGTCGTGCGAAACGCTACAACGTTCTGAGCCGAATTAAGCTGCGACCAACTGCAGAAGATGACTATGCAGACTACACTTGTGAAGCTCGTCACGAGGCCTTACCACCTGACATGCCACTCCGAGTTACTGTGCAACTTAGTGTCCTCTGTGAGTTATCTAAATATCTTTTTAAATACCATTGAACTGGGCGTATATTTGTTTCACAAAATTATGAGCTCCTTCCGGTACAAGTTGTGTATCTTATATTATTCAAAATAAATTTTGTTTTCTCTTCTGGTACCAAAATTCCACTAGTCAATCATGAATGTTTCATGAATGTTTCTTGTCCTGAGAAGCTGAAGTATATATGTTGACGAAGGCAGACAGTGAAGTCCATGGGTTCTCTTCAGTTCTCATATAAGGAAATCAGTATATCGCACATTTCATGTTAATCATTTGTTATAATGTGATATGAAACTTATTTTCTATTCTAATTCCTTAAGATTTTTCTATTTGCATCTCTTCATTGTGAAGTCTTCAAAAAAATCCAAAAACTTGAAGAGAGGCTACAAGAGATTTCAAATGTCATATGTGATATCATTTCAATTATTTACTGGTAACTTGCTTTCTAATAAGAATATTTGCTGTGAATTACTCAAAAAGAGTAATTACATACTTTTACAATGAAGCCTAGATAAGTTATGCAATTTTGTGCTTATTTCTCAAATGAGTTTTTATTTCTTCCCAAGATTGTGTACATAAATATGTGGATGTTGCAGATCCACCAGGAGTTCCATACATCGAGGGCTACACAGAAGGCGAGGTGATCAGACGAGGCCAGACGGTAGAATTGGTTTGTCGATCTCGAGGGGGAAACCCTCCAGCACAACTCATTTGGTACAAGAACGGTGAGCAGATCCGCATGGCTTACCGTACTGCCGGCCGCCTCTCGGAGAATGTGTACTCATTCACAGCTGACGCCAGTGATAACAATGCACACTATCGCTGCCAGGCATCCAATATCATGAGTCCTGCTCCTCTGAAGGCTGATGTCACACTCACTGTTTTATGTAAGTGATCACAAGTACAGTTCTTTGACTTACATGAATTTAAATGTCACTTTAGAAGATTAGACTTGTTATCAAAGTTTTCTAGCAAAAAAATGTTGTCTGGATGACTTTCTTTTTGGGCATTACAATTGAGTAGCAGCTGCTTTTGTATTTATTTATAAATAATTGAAGTCTTGTAATACCAATGTTGCAGTTGCTCCAGCACAGGTGAGCATCTCAGGCCCAACCGAAGCACGTGCTGGTGATGAGGTGCAGCTGACTTGCACCACAGCTAACAGCAACCCGCCTGCTGAGATAAAGTGGATGGTGGGTGGTCGTCATGTTCGCAATGCCACACAGCGAGTACTGCCCTCACCAGATGGTGGACACATCACGACCTCCAACATCACAGTGACTGTTGCTCACAACCGCCGTTCTGTAGTCGTCATATGCCACGGACTCAACATGCAGCTCACCGAAAATGTCGTCAGCACACACACCATCAATGTGTTGCGTCAGTATAACATTATGACATTGATTGTAATTCTTTTGCACTCCCACCTTGTTACAAATGTTGAGATACTGTAAAATGTCAGCTGTAACAGTAAGTTACTATGTAAACAAGGACAGTTATTGCGTTGTAGTTATTTTCATAGTACAATTTTCTTGCGGCTTCTGACACAGTTTCTAAGACTTGATATATTATGTTAAGGTAATGGCTTATTTTTGTTTAGGCATTGTCATATTTATTTGCATATGCCTGTAATGTGTAGGCTACTTATGGAAGTGATGTAAGAATGATTGTATCAACATGGGGAAAAAAGTATTTCCTAAAATTTAGCTGCTAGACTCATGTGGTAGTGGTGGTCTCCACACATCAGTTGGCTTTAGGTAATAAATTGTAGTGCCTGTATACCAGTTTATCCATCCAAAAAGCTAATGTAACTGTCATAAGTATAAAACTTATTCACGTTTATGATTTACTTCATAAAGTAACATATGATGAGTGAACACTGTAAAAAACATAATGGGTCTTAGGAGAAATAGCATAGTGATTAATTTGATTTGAAATTCAACATATCTATTGCATGTCTAATTTTTAGTGTATTTAAAATGTGGAGTTTCCCATAATGTATTTAGACAAATTCTTAATTATTTCATCTGGGCCACTAGTATTTGTGATGTGAAACAGCCTTTTTGCTTGAATCTGAAGTATGTTCTACCCCATATTTGTCATTTAAAAATAATAAGAAAGCAAGCAACATAAAACACCATGCACAAAAATCTTATGAAATTGCAATACAAAACATTGTTATCAAATAGTCCTGATTTAGACATTAGAGGGGCATCTGACAAGTTCCAGAAGCTAGGAATAAATGTGTTTCTGTCTTAACATGTTACCCATTTAGCAAACAGGAAAAGTACATTCTTGCCCTCCTTCTGAAATAGATTATCAGTATGGTCTAGTATTTTTCATTTGCCGTCTGGTGTGAAACTCCATGTTTCGGTTGTCGATGATTGTCTCCTTTCCCTGCAATTGAATTCTCTTGAACTGAATTCATCTAGCCTTGTAAGTGACACAGAGGTACACTGAATTTGACACACAAGGCATCAAAGTGATTTCATATTGGAAGCCTCTGAAAAACATGACTTTTCTATTTTATTGTGAGTTATTTCCTATTTGTATCATCACCATATAAATTTTATTCAATCTTCTTTAAAAAGTGTATACTTTCTCATAGTTTAAATGTTTGCTTTTGTATTTGCCTGCTTACAAACATTTTTATTTTCTACAAATATTATTCTCTAATCCACTGCAGATCCCCCAGGACCACCAATTATACAGGGATACACTGAGGGAAGCATACATGCTGGAACTGTTCAAAAAATTTCCTGCATCTCATCAGGTGGAAATCCTTTGGCAACTCTAACTTGGTACAAAAATGACAAAAAGGTAATACAATTTTAGAAACTGAATGGTGTTATAAATTTTATCAAGAGTATTTCCTTGCTCCTCTCTAAATTGTACATTTTACTGGCAAGTTACTGAAAAATAATCTTTACTTTTTTTAAAAAATTTCAGATAAGCTCAACAACAAAAGTCAATGATCGTTCTGTATCTGCGGAAATAACCATTTTAACAAATGTGTCCGATAATGAGGCAAGATACAGATGTGAAGCTTCAAATTCAGCAACTGAAATACCTCTATTTCAGACTATCACATTAAATGTGTACTGTAAGTAGCATCTAATATATTTAGGTTTCATGAATACACCACATATGTATACAACATAATATCATACTGCAAGCCATGTTAATCTATAGATAAAAAAATAAATAAAATAATATATAAGAAAAGTTCAGAGTACTACACATGCTGAAAATTCTCCATTATTTAGTTAGTACTGTTGAAAGTGTTGTCCCTATGTGTTTGGGCTGAAAAATATTAAGGAGATTCTCATTCTAATATTTGTTTTGCTTGTCAATGAACATTTTTTGGTCCTATGTGTTATTTATCTGCAACAAATCAGTTGGTCCACTACAGAATCATAATTAAAATTTTTAATGAACACCTAAATAATTTTCATTCAGGTGGGTTCACTAAGCAATACATTGTAGTTAGTGGTGTCATACTAAACATAACAAGTTCATTTTCACTTAAGAACAGTTTTATATATTATGGGTTAGTTAAATGAAAAGAAATGAGTATGCTGACTAATCTGGATTTATACGGTATATATGGACCAGATAAAGCAGGCAATGAGATAAGATTTTTTTTTTTTTTCTTTTTCCCATTTGAATATATTCTTAAGTGTTTTAATAGGTTTGTCCAGATATACCAGACATATTTACATACTAGATATTGTTTATCCAGTTATATATAAATGTTTCACTTGGTTGACTAATGTTATAATAACTTTGGTTTGTCTGGTGCATATGAAATAAATTTAACTATGTGGAATTAGTTGTAGAATTGGAACAAAGTAACAGAAGAATACTAAGGTGTATAAAATGTTATGACAAAATTTTGTTATGTATGTGAAAAAAATGACACACATAATGGACATTTGAAATTGTAGCAAATATCTGTTATCAGTAAGATGTACGTATCATAAATGTGTATTTGCTTTCTAATTGCAACAGAGATTCTGAGGGAAAATCTGCAACTAGTTTGAAGTTATAGTTTACATTTTATGAGAGTTACCATTGTTTGGCAAGTTAATATAGGAACACAATGATTAAGGCATATCTAATATTAAATCTTGGATAATGTTATACAATCTCTTGATAATACAAAATATAAGTGCTAAATATGTGGAAAAATTATGTTCTGTCTTCCTGCAGTTCCTCCAGACCATGTGGTAATCCGCAAGGAGCCCGAGAAACTGGTACCTGGCGTGAGAGCAACTTTGACCTGTGATTCAAGCTCCAGTAATCCTGAAGCAGAATTAAGTTGGTGGCGTGAGGGCATCGCTGTACCAGGAGTCACCAATGTTACTCGGCCTGGTCTTCACGGAGGCAAGGTATACCGTATTTCAAATTGGGCCACGCGATTTTGATTTTAATAGAATGTATATTAATTATATAAATTTTAGATACTGTTGCACTTATATATAATAGCACTTTTGTGCCTTGTTAAAATCTTGCTTGTTCATCATTATCGTGTCCCAGGAGATCTTGTAATGTAATGACTAAGAAAAGTAGCGCAGTGCCTCAGCCACTGGACTTACAATCAGTAGGTGCAGGTTTCATAGCTCCTCCTGTTTTAGATGTTTCATTGTGATTTATTTGATATAACCAGTCTTCCACAGGAATTGTTTCCATCTCCATGGTTTAAAAGCCAATTAGCTGTGAATTTTAAATGGCCTCCTTCCTCCTGAAGAATGTATGTAATGTGGTAAACAGGAAAACAATTTCAGAAGAGACATCAGTCATAGTCTCTTGTTTTTATAATTATTATTTTAATCCTCCTATTTCTGCTGCCTGTACTATTTATAGTATTATTTTACTGCTTTTTACAGGTGTCTAGTATAATGCTGAATCTTGATGTGACTCCAGAATTGGATGGCAACATATACACCTGTCAGGCAACAAATACAGCAATGCAGAGGAGTGTTCACGATGCCTTCACACTGCACGTTTTTTGTAAGTACTCTCTCATTCAACCATAGCCCATGGTGCTACTGAATATAGTAGCGACAAAAGTAGATAAACATTCATTACAAATAGATAAATGAGGTGAATAACACAATTACATACAGCACTCATTATAGATAGAATGAAGTTTTCTATCATATTTCATTGAAGTTTGTAGGTGCTGATAACTGCAAGTTAATGAATCAAAGATTTAAAAGTTTTTCCAGTTAATTTATGTTTAAATGCTTGTAGAAACTAGTCATTTATAGCAAACATCAAACATATGGTAGATGTTACACCAACAAGTTCATCTACAGTGCTCACTTTCATAATTCAGGATCGATTCAGTTTTTAATTTAATGTAAATTCTTCAATATGTGTGATTTAAAGTATCTTCTGATTCTTGGTGGTGTTATTAACTTGGCTTTTTATAGTAATGATTTAAATATATCCTAAGGAGCTAGTAACAGGGTCTTGCCAAAAATAATACATATAATACAGAAGGATAGATCGCTACTCACAGGTGTAATGAAACAAGTCGTTAAGTATTTGATCCTTCAGATGAAGTCTTTTTTTTCCAAAGGATTTGTCAATGCTCAAAAGTAATATAAATAATTAAGGACTGGTTGTTCTTCTTGTTCTGGTCTTCAGTCCAGAGACTGGTTTGATGCGGCTCTCCACATTACTGTATGCTGTGCAAGCCTCTTTATCTCAAACTGGTACAGACAAAAAATGTAACTGTTATTTAATTCCTTGTAAACACACTTGCTCTGTTTGTCCAATTAGTTATCACTTTGAAATACTGTAATATTTTGTGAGTAATTTTACAGGTTGTATTTAGAACATTTTCCATGTTATGTTTATATTGCAAATTATTGTGAAAACTGTTGGCTTTTGCAGATAAGCCAGTGTTTGAAGAGGTTCCGAAAGACATGCAGTCTGGTGTTGAAGGTGAAAGCCTTGTATTGTCAGTGAAAGCAAAAGCCCATCCTGCAGATATAGTTTATACTTGGACAAAAGATGGAAATGTAGTAGGCAAAAGTGATGAGTCCCGTATTCTAACAGAGGGGCCTGTGTTGAACATTACGCAACTGCAAAAGGATGATGCTGGCTCATACACATGTGAGGCAATTAACAGTGAAGGAGCTACCTCTGTCACCATTAATGTGACAGTCCAATGTAAGCAAATTCATTTTATTGATTTTGTTGGTTTATGTAGTTTGGTTAAAGCTTTTGTCATATTTTGCTTGATACAACTGATTTATTGTAATATTTAATTCATTAGTGACCTTTATTGATAATTTACCCATGCTGCATTTCATAACTTTACCAATTTCCTGACTCTTTATTTTTAAGTATAATGGAAGAGATGCAAAATATCAGTGAGTACATTTATGTACATGAAAATAGAAATGTCATCTTCAATAAAAATATTATGTATCAAACAAGCACCAAAACTGTTATAGTGAAAGCATTCAAACCAGTTGTTTTGTGGGGAGTATCATGTATGCTCCTAATAAGAGGTTAGCACTTTTCATTATGTGTTATCAAATGAGAAAAAAAGCATACTAGATTCAGCCATGAAATGCAGAAGCCACATAACTTTATAGCACCCAATTGCAATGTGTGTTCACTAATTTCAACTTGAAGTTAATATAACTAATTTCTTGACTTGTACAAACAAACAAAAATTGTGAAGTTAAGATGATTTTTAAAGAATACTAATAATGTTCACAGCTAAGGGACTGAGACATTACATAAATAAATAAACTTTACTCAACGTAATTGAACCTCGTGATGGCAGTAACACAGCTCTCTGCCTCTTAATTGTTTACAGCATTCATCCTACACCATCACTGCCAAACCAGTCCCTTTCCATGATGTTCCTGGGGTTGTATTGACTACCAGTTTCTTCCCAGAGTAATGTGTGTAAGTCTCATTTTGAAAAGAAAAGAAAATGAAATGACTCATCTCTAAAGAGCACATTTCTCTATTCATTCATGGTTCAATTCTGATGTTGCTGACTCTACAGTAAATGAGCATTTCTCTAGCTGTAGTGAGCAAGGTGAACACAGGTGGATGTCTAGGAGTCATCTCTGCTCCTATGATTCAGATCACGAGGAAATAGCAACTCCTGAGGCAGCTGCTTGCTCTGTTGCCAGTTTTCTTCCAGCTGTACTCCAATTGTGTTGGACATTTATTTGTACTTCTGTGGATGGGTATTCTTGGCAGACCTTTTATTGCAATAACATCTCGTGTGTCTTCTGAGCCCCTAAATGATACTTTGTGGCATTTGAAAGGGCATTGACACTTTGTGTCTGGCTCGCTTCAAGTATTCTACTGTGCAAAGCACTCCATATTCCTTTACTACATAAAGCAAATAAGTAGGATTTGTAGGTAAATTTACAGTGCTGTTGGATAATTGCTCGCCATTGTCTTTTCGTTTTCCTGTTTTCATCATTTTGTTTACTTATTATCACACAGTATGACCTACACTTTAGTGATTGATTTTGTGCACACTATTTTCATGTGACTAATGTTTCATGTTTGATGACTGGATAATAAATCAGTACTCTATTAAAATATTGATCTTCCTGATGTTAAGTTTTTTTGTGGTTTCTGTAGTTCAGATTAAGAGTATACTGGGACAACTGCGTATGTAAGTTCATAGGGGATTTTTTCCCAAAGCCTTTCCCGAATTAAGCGCTACTTCTCCAATAAACTTGAACCGTGACAATTTTGTTGAGAGCATTCACATTTTAGGATGTGCCAAATGGTGCAGTGTGCCAAAGGTACACATTGGATCAATAAGAAAAGCAAATAATTTACACTTGTTTCAGAATCTTTGATTCGATAAAAGAAGTATGTTGGGAATGTACTCCTTTCTTATTTGATGTAAGACATTTATATGTTGTTGAATGTAAGGCAAGCCCAGCCTTCATTGTACATTGTCAAGTTTAAATGAAAAGGAGTCGATGGTAAATTTATCACATAGAGGCACAAGTGAATTTGGTAGTATATTTGCAAAAGATTTCAAACTACTGCCACTGTTGTGAAAACACGTAATATAGTAAATAGAAAATTTGCTTGTTAGAACTTCTGTTCCTGAAATTGAAGTATAACTTTTGTCACATAATATATAAATGTAGATCATATCTATTGCACAGAATTCTTCAGAAAGCAGCCTGTACAATTCATTTTACTATGTAAGTACACATGCAAAGGTAAAAAATAAATGTCATTGCTTGTGATCACCATTAAATACCATGAATGTTGGCTAAAACAAATCATATTCCAGCTGGTGCTGTAACGGAAATTTCTGTCTCACTCACGACAGTCGGCCAACGGAGCTTTCTTGTGAAAGATCTGACCATAATTGGCAAATATTTTGCCACACAGATTTTGTCACAGCTGTTCCAGCCTACTAAACACTCTACTAGACTATAACATTTCATTTGCATTGAATTTATTTCCTTCTTTTCCAGATGCTGCAGTTGTAAGGGAAGCACCTGAATCAATAATGGTGGCACCTGGAGAAGATGCACATTTGTATTGTGTTGTTGATGGAAATCCTCTAACAAAAAAACACATCACTTGGAAACATAAGGCATTCACTGAAAGTGATATGAAAAAGCGAACTAGTGCATCTTTCAGAAATGGCACTTCATATTTAGATGTCCAGCAGCCAACAAGAGCAGATAATGGGCTCTTTTCATGCATAGCAAATAATGGAATTGGGAAACCTTCAAGCAAGGATGTTCATCTAATTGTTATGTGTAAGAATCATTAACACTGCATTTTTAAAATAAAGCTACTAATTTTAAAATTTGTTGAAACCTAATATATTTACTTTTTTATGTAATGAAAAAAGTGAAAAATGCAAGTTACACTGTATGTGGCTTAGAACAAACGTTTAGTCTGTAAGTTGTTGATGAAATCATAAAACATATAGCTGTAATGCTGTGAAAAGTATCTGTATTTTTTAATCTGTGTAAGAACATCCCTGTTCTAGTGTCTACAAGACTCTAACATTTATTTAGAAATAAAAAATTATAATAAACTTCATGTAAATTGTTTCGTCCACTTCCTGAAGTAAATACTAAAATACCAGTAAGTGTTTTGTAGGTTAAAATTAAGTACTAAAAAGACATAACTGAAATATAATTATTTTGGTAATGAACTATTTTTGATCCTAAAAATGCTAACAGTAGGGTTGTGTTATGTTTTTGTGTGTTTACAGATAAGCCAGAGATAGACAACTCACCCATGTTTGCAAAAGGTGCCAGCAATACTGGTGATACTGGACGTCTTACATGCAGAGCATCTGGTGCACCCAAAGTGAGGTTTGCATGGGCCCGAGAAGGATCTCCAATACCTACAAACACAGATAAATATGATGTGCAGTTTCGACAGGTAAATGATTGATTCACATATACTTTTCTCAAAATCATAATTTGAGTTAGCAGTAATTATCATACACCAAGTAAACTACACAAAAATGAATGAAAATAAAAGAAGAAAAATCATTACAAGTCATCTCGGTGTTTGCATTTGCATGATTAAAAGTTTCTTGCTGTTTAAATTTATGAAACAATGTTAATGAAGAGAAATGTATTAAAACATACATTTGATGCTTAAAACATTGGCAATATGATAGTTTTCAAGTAGTGTTTAGAAATATTACACTATAAACTTTGTTGAGTCTAGTATCCCTAGATCTGAATCAGCAGATGTCATTTAAAACTGGAGAAATTTGTGTTAATTCTTCTTCTACAAACAAGTCCAATCTAATTATAACTATAATGTGTGTAGTCTGCTTGAAAGTAGTTTCCCACTACATTTTTCCAAGTTTATCTGAAGATTGTAAAAGAGAAGTTTCATTGTATATCTGTATGTTTGAACATAACAATTTTGTTCTCTTATTGTTATGTACGTCAGTGCTGTCACATCGTTGGAAGTTAATAATTGTGTATTTCTTGTTTAGAGTTCTTGCAACTGTAGAAGTCTCACATATTCTGTACATTTGGATTTGGTCACATAATTGTCAAAATATAGTTTTGAGAAATTACTTTTAAATAGTATATAGGACGAAATGAAACAGAATATGTTATAGAATCTGTGTTTGTATGTAGCCACTTACCTTCAGATATTACTAGAATGAATGTAAAAGAACACAACTGATGTGGCTGGGACACCTGTGAACTATTTACAATGTAAAATCTGTAAACTTCCAATAAAAAATTTAGATGCACATCAAGGGTGAAGTGAACAAAATTTAAATGATAATGATCACAGATAATATGGGTACATTCAGAGCAGTAGCTGATTCCTTTTCTTCTTCATGGGTTCAGTTAAATGTAAACAGATAAGATACAAACCCACTACAATTTTTGTATATAATTTTTATATTCTTCTGATCACTGATTTTTTTTTTTATATTACAAGTAAATTAGAAAAATCTCTGCTTAATGTAGGGGAATGAAACAGCATAGAACCACGCAGTTTATGACAACTAATGTCTGTTACATGAGGAAGTGTAGGAAAGAGATTTCCTGTGTAGGTCAATAGTACAATGTTGTAATATATTTTAAGCAACTCCAAAACTGTTAATTTTGTTAATTAATATTTAGAATTGCTATAAAATGTTTCTGCCCATTTCAGTGTAATTTCATTGAAACTCAGTGACTACAGTAATTGTTTTAGCTCGTGAATCTTTCATCTTGAGTCCATTCTATTACCAATTCTATTAATAGTTTTAAATTATTTTGATCTGAGACATACTCTGAACAGTAAATCAGGTGCATTAATGAAGGGATAATTTTGGTAGTACTTAGGTTATAATTATTATTAGTTTTTCAGGTCTCATTAAAGGTGCTCATTAAATATTTTCTCATAGATATGAATTACAAATATCTTATTGTATTAAACTGGACTGTTAAGAATATTACAGTGCTAAATCATGGTCAATCTTTCAATTTCAGGTGGATCTTGTTACATATGAATCAGCACTCCTCATCCACCATGTTAGGCCATCGGATTATGGAAACTATGAATGCATTGCTAGGAACAACATAAGTTTTGCCACCGTTACTGTCCGTCTGGATGTAACATCTGCACCTGACACTCCTTCTGCATTGACGGTCCTGAATGTAACTCATGATTCAGTCACTGTATCTTGGGTTCCAGGATTTGATGGTGGAGTGCAGCCAACATATCGGATTAGGTAAGATTATCAACAATTAGACCATAGAAATCATCATATAAATTTTTGTTTTAATGTACAAAAGCTTGCCTTTTGTTGCAAATAATTTATTTCCAGTGTACAATAATACAAAGTATACTTGTCACTAACGGTGTGGCATGACCTTATCCAAGCTTTAATCAACTTCACTTACCCAAAAGTGCTTTAGTCAATACAAAAAAATTACGGGATTGATCCATGTACTCCTTGCTCTTGATTAATGTAGTATGTAGGTTATTATTACATCTTACATGAAAGTAGTTTTTTTAAGCATCATTGTATGTCTAATCTTTATCTTCTGATGCTGAATCTTCAAAGAAACATTACACGTAACATTCACTAGTCTCAGAGTTATGCAATTCAACAGCAACTTCAAAACAATTTCATTAATTCACTGAATACTTATACTGTTAACACAATATTTGGAGCTCTAAAAGTAGCTAACCTTTGTTTTGTATTAATATTTGCATTTTTTTTTTTTTTTTTTTTTTTTTCCGGAATGGGAGACAAAAAATTAATGTAAGTTAATACATAATGTTGCACAGACAACAGAAATTCAAACATATTTAATTGGATTGGGAGATTGCATTGTTAGAGCATCATTGTCTTAATATAAAAGTTATCTAATATTTTGATACTGCAGATTATTCTTGTGTAACAGTTTTAAAGGAAAGTTTACAAATCACTCCAAAGACGTGACAACGAGCCGCAACAGGCACATAAAAAAAGGCACACGCATACAATACTTTCAGCTATCGGCCATGGCCTTCTTCAGAAATAGAAACATTTACACAATCACACATGCACACAACCGTCATCTCTGGCTGCCTGAAGAAGGCTATGGCCGATAGCTGAAAGTGTTGTATGTGTGTGCCTTTTTTATGTCCCTGTCGTGCGGTAAGTTGTAAACTATCCTAATTCCAACTTGGACTTTCCATTATTAGTTTCAAAGGAAATGTAGACTATTTACTAGCTTTCTGTTTTGAGCCTATAATGTGTGTGTGTTTAGTAGTGTACTGTCCTTGTCATATTGTTGTCATGTATAAAAATTGATAATTTGGATAAGTAAATGTGTTCCCCTTTCTTTGTGATTATATGTTCCCAATGATTCTTTGGTCTGTTTTGTGGTCTATTCTGATGTGTCAAAATTATTTAAGGTATCGTCCAACATCTGCAACATTTGAAGGATATAAATATGTGGATGTAACAAAACCAGATTCCAACACATACACTATCACGGGGCTTGATGCAGCAACTGATTACACTATTAGTATAATGGCCTTCAACAAACTTGGTGCCAGTAAATACTTACCGGATCTGCTGCGTGCAAAAACTTCAAGTAAGTTTCTCATCCTTCATAGTACTGGTATACAAGATTTGTTCAAAATGATTAAACATACCTAATATTTTCTATGCTGAATTAATCTTTGTGGGCTCTGTTAATGTAGTTAGCAATATAAAAAGTTTATGTTAGCAACTGACATTTAAGTGTGATGGGTGTACTATTGTTACATTACTTAGGCTGAGACATTTAAAAATACAAAATTGTTTTCAGCTACTATTCTTTATTGTTTCTACTACATCCATTGCAATTTAGAGATCAGTTCCATTGTCACAGACCACAATCTGATATTTGCATTCATTTTTCATCTAAAAAATTTAAAAATGAATCAGTTATTTTTATTGCGAGAATGTTTCGTGGCTGAAACTGAAAATAAAAATTAAATGTCAATTTGTAAATATTAATTTATGATATATGTCATACTTTACATTCATTATGCATATATCTTACCTCAGCCAGTGAAAAAACCTCTGCATTTGTATTCACATATCACAGAAGTTCATTATCCAATGTGAGCTGAAGAACTAAAAATTAAAGTTCTTAGTCTGCTATATCTTGTCTGTACACTATGGCTATTATCAAGTATAATCCCCCACCTTATTATATAACTTACACACAATTTGTGTGTGTGTGTGTGTGTTTTACTACAAGGCAAAAGAAAACCACTCTTAAGCTGTAATGTTATGTTGTTCATGTGAGTGGTGCAGAAATTATGATATCAAATTGAATATAATAATGGAAAGTCCAGGTTGGAATAAATAATATAGTGAGGACAGTTACAACTCACCGCAAAGACGTGGCGACGAGATGCGACAGGCACATACAAAAGACACACACATACAACACATTCAGCTATCGGCCATGGCCTTCCTCAGAAATAGAGCACTCACGCAATCACACAGGCACACAACACAGTCATACAACCACCACCTCGGAGGTGATGGTTGTATGACTGTGTTGTGTGCCTGTGTGATTGCGTGAGTGCTCTATTTCTGAGGAAGGCCATGGCCGATAGCTGAATGTGTTGTATGTGTGTGTCTTTTGTATGTGCCTGTCGCATCTCGTCGCCACGTCTTTGCGGTGAGTTGTAACTGTCCTCACTATGATATCAAATTGAATATTCATTTGAAAAAAGAAACAACTTTGATTCATGCTGAATGTTTTTCTTTGTGCTCTTTAATAATGCGGTTCATTTTTGTGCTCTGTCTACACACAGCTGTTTATATGAAATACTGGAAATGGTTTTTGATGAATGACACTCTGTCTGGTACTGTGAATCATTAATTTACAGTCTTCCCATGTTGGGAAATATCTCACACATGCAATCATCTCAACTCAGAATTCCAATTCTTCTGCATTCTTCATCCATAATTTCACAACTAGGAATATGTCACCGGAAGTTATTGAAGCAGTTCCACTTCTTTATATAGACTGTGTGTTAGTCTTCACTATTAACATTCTATGTACCCAATGGGAAAATCAATGTATTAGTATGTGTGAACTGTAACTTGATATGCAGGCTCTCTGGTTCTGGTCAGTAGCAGTCAGAAACTTGGCATCCGGTTCATTTGGGCATTGCCAACTGAGCAATGTATTATTATCTGGTGTTGACGGAATCATTTTCTGATGTTTTGTCTGCCTTGTCTCTGAGGTGTGTTATAATCTATGCTTTGTTACTCTATTATCTTTGTTATTTTTTCATCATTTTTATTATTTTATGTGTCAATAAATTCAATTTGAATAACATAAAATATTTACATCTCTTACGCTCACTGCTACTTTCATGGAGGCTCAAAACAAAGTTTGTTTTCTCTTCACTGTGTATTTAAACATGGAGGCAAAGCTTGTTCCCCCTCGAGATCCCTTATATGCAAAGGCAGGACAGGAGGATGAGAGAGAACTGACCATAGATAAAAGCAAACATTATTGTTTAATCAGCTACAATACCATTTTTCTACCAAATGGCACTCTTTGATATTATATCACTATTTTGAATGCTTTTCTGCGAAGATTACAAGGTATTTGAGCTGCCTGGAGATTTGTTATACACTATTATCCATATGAATCAAAGCTGGACTATTTTTGTAGAGAATTTACACGTGATAGCTTCAATAGGAGTTAAAAAAAGAACTTATTTTGTGACAAAATCAGTACAGTTTTGAAGTAAGAACTATATTAGTTTTACTGAATGTATTTGGCAGATATTTTTTTGTTCTGAAATGTGCAGTTCAGAGGAAATTCATGTCTGTGAGTGGCTGACAGAACTGAGCAGTTGGCTGGAGAGTTTTTGTCCATCAGATTGCTTACATATGTACTTGCTTTGTTTTCAACATTAGATTTTGGTTCAATGATGTATTCTTTGTTTATACTCGAGCTAGATTCCACTGCATCAATGTTATTGACGTTATTTCTGATTGCTGAGTCACCAACTGTTGATTTTAGAGAATTTTTATTGTTGCTATGATTGGTTATAGAGGCTGATGCTGTTTCTCTTATACATTCCAGTCTTGCATTTCAGTCTTGTGTCAGATTTGGGCCCATAAAACTTGGCACATCATTTTCCACTACCTTCACATCATGTCTGTCCCCGATTTTCATTGATTTTGATACTTCTTCCCTTTCTTTTACCAAGTGCGGTGACAACATTTCTAACCTATAGTTTATAATGATTTCAGACTACCTAGCAAAGGCTGAAATGGCTTCAGATTTATGTCACATTACTGGATCATTTTTAGAAAATACTATAACAAAATGACTTCCTTTGAAGAAGAAAATATTTTACTTTCACCAAGAGAAGTTACCACACGTATTATGTCTTTCATAATTTTTTTTCTTTTGAAATTGCACTAAAACTGCTACCTCACCTGCCCTATTATTATTCATATCTGTATTAGAGTGACTACTTTCTCTTGTAAACCCAAAATGTTGAGTGTGTTGGTGAAACCTTAATGTCCAGTAAAGGCATGGCATAAACAAAAGTGTATTTTGCAGACCTTGAAAAATCATCTGTTTTGGAAGTGTGTCAAAATGTTGATGAAAACTTGAGAAAAGTTTATTCACCTAACAGAGGGAAACATTGGAAAACAATTTAATTTTTTGTGAAATAATATCATTTTTTTAAAAACATCAAAGAGTTATCAATCTGCTCTCATATAAAACAAAGTATTGTTTTTTACTGCTAATGGACTTCCAGAAATAAATATAACATAGTTTTTCAGTATTGGTGGCTTCGATAATCTAAAATGTAGACAAATTGAAAGTTAATAGCCCTACAGTAGGCTCATTTCAAGTAAATCACTGACCTTTGCCAGCTTCCTGGTATGGTTTGGAGAGTAAACATAAGTCATGGGTGATAGATTGTAAGGAGAAATTGGAGGATGTAGGAAACAGCTTTATAATTTAAATTACAGTTCATTGAGCTTCCAGTTTTACTATTGGAAAACACGTTAGTAATTTGGACTGAGGATAATATCTCAAATAAAGAACAGAGAAAAAATAAGAATTGACAATTGTTATGTTCAGAAACATAGGTAAGAAATACAGTTTTGTTCAATACAGTTGCTAGATCACAATACTTTATTAAACATGAACACACTCATTTTATTACATTCATTGTAAATCTGTATTTCTGGGAAATATAAAAGAAATCCATTTGACACATTAGGTAACTTCGATATTTTTTTCATTACTGCATACTTTCTTTCACTAAATGATATTCATTGAATTTGGTATGAAAGAGATTGTTCATGAATATGGAATAAGTCTACCAGTGCAATGAACATCTTGCCCAACACACAAGAAAGTCGTTTTCCAGGAAGAAACCTTCTGCTATTCCAGTCTCCAACAGTTCATTTTCAGTTTATTTGTTTTAAATATTTTTATTTTAATATGTGCTTGGGCACTTTTTAATGCACTATAAAGCAGTTGCTTAACTAATACTGAATATAGTGCAGTTGAACACTAAGATTTACTTGTATTCTTACAATTCAGATATCCAAATAATTTTGAACGATACATTTTTTAAACCACAGATTGATTGTAATAGCTCACACTAAATTTTGAATGCCTCACAGTCAACATGCATCTTTCAGTCTACTATACATTGTAATTTATCATATAGTAAGGACAGTTTACAACTCACAGCAAAGATGTGGTGACGAGCTGCGACAGGCACATACAAAAGACACACACATACAACACTTTCAGCTATCGGCCATGTGTGTGTGTGTGTGTGTGTGTGTGTGTGTGTGTGTGTGTGTGTGTGTGTGTGTGTGTGTGTACCCAGTCTTGTGTACTTGCAGTGTGCACACAATTTGTTTTTCCTTTAATGTATATTTATTTTGTTTATTTTATTTTATTTTCTCCCCTCACCCACCTCCCCACTCCATTCCTAAGCTGCATCTCGTTATTCTCATCAAACCCATCCCCACCACTGTGATGTAACCTTCCTATCCCCTCTCCCCTCCCCTCCCCCCCCTCCCCGCCTGTCCCTGATTTACTCGTCGCAGAGCGTGATTCAAAGTGGAGCAGCTGGTGGTGATGGTTGTATGACTGTGTTGTGTGCCTGTGTGATTGTGTGAGTGTTCTATTTTCTGAAGAAGGCCATGGTCTATAGTTCAAAGTGTTGTATGTGTGTTTTTTGTATGTCACAGCTCGTCGCCATGTCTTTGCGGTGAGTTTTAAACTGTCCTTACTATATTATTAATTCCAACCTGGACTTTCCATTATTATACATTGATCACTTTTATTCTGCTCCATTTATATTTTGGTGATAAGTGAATGCAAAGAAGAGGTGAATCTTTTTTCTTTATTATTATTGCTCCTACAATACTTCCTTCACATTACACTGCTTACTTAATTTGTTATTCATTTGTATTCAAGCAGTATTATAAATTGTGAATATCCTGACCTGTGTCATTTGATAGTAACTGCTGCAATATCAAATGTTATTTGCACATAAAAATACAATGTATATTTTGTTTAGTACTGTATATTTAATGTACAAATGATTTTTACTTTTCTTTTTATAATACAAGTATTATATATCTAGTGGATTCTATAACTTCTACTTTTGTAGAAAATAATTATATTCCTAAATGAAAACACAAGCTGTTGATTTTCATCTATACAATATCCACAGCTTGTATTTTCATTAATGAACCAAAGATAAGTAGGTCACCATTCCATTTCTTTTATACATTTTCACAAATCAAAACAACATTGAACAAAGAAGTAACCATTTTATATGGTGTGCTTGTAATGTGTCTCATATTCTTAAATAGTCAAACCCCGCATGTGAAATGCCACCATTTAGCCAGAATACTGTTTGCATAGTGGTCTCAGTAGTATTCTAGTTGATTGCTCCCAGCATATTTGGCAAATTATTCTGATAGTATGCAATTCTATCATGATAACAATCAAAAGATACTCCACTCATGGTGGCATTCCATTTATTAAGTCTTGCAGCCCTCATACTGTCATGGCAGTTTAACTGAATTAGTATGACTTTCTATGGAAGAATCATGTGCTCAGCTGCCGTGACAGATCAGAGCCTTACTAACGACCCTTCCCCATCACTAACCCTCCACCCCATGTCCGTCCCTCCTCTGCAGGCGAGGGCCCTCCCATGAGCCGCGAACTGGGACTCGACTCTGGGAGAAGCAGCAGCGGCTCCAGTGGGGGGCCGAGTAGCCGCACTCCGGGGCTTGTTGTAGCTGTTGCATCAACAGTGGGCGCAGCACTGCTGGCCCTGAATGTGGCACTGGCAGGCTGGTGTTTGCGCAGGCGCGGGGCTGCGGCCTCGGCTGGGCGTGCTGCGAAACGTCTCACAGCAGGTGAGTCACGTCATTTATCTCGTGTCCTCACAGGTGGACCTCCCGGGAAATCAGGTACTGCCGGCGTCGGAATCGGCCCCGATGTGCCCGATGCTCTGCTCGGGAAGGCTGACGTCCCACGCCTTGTCATTGTTGGTGTCTCGGTGACTGGTGCGCTACTTGTCCTCTTCAACATTGCTCTTGTTGCCTGCTTTGTATACAGGAAGAGAGCCAAGGGTAAGCGAACAGGTATGTTAAAAATAATGCATTTATGGAAACTGAACTGTCACACCACGGTTGAAAAAGATACTGTAACTATATAAATGAAGGGGGGGGGGGGGGATATCCAGTTGCATTCCAAGTTGCAATATGTTTCTGTAACTTGAAGTAATGAACAATAGAAAAAGGAGAAATGCTATGACAAAAAAGCTTCTCGCTTAGTAGTGGTTGGATGACAGATATAGAATACAGGATAAACATTTTTGTAGGTGATATATTCTAATATAGTGATTGAGCATATAATTTTGTAATTGACTCATTTTACACCTTTTTTAACATAATATAGAGGCTAAATTTGTTAATTTGGTTGTACTAAAATATGAATAAACAAGAAAATGCATCAACATCTTAGGAAATTGAAGCAGCAAAACATTTCATTCAGTGTAGAGAATTCAGAGAAATGTTCAGGATGTTTTTGGGGCTAAATCCTGAGACATGGATTTTGAATTCATAATAATCTAATGTAACACTGATGTGAGGAATAAAACTGCCAAATTAGAGAAATGAAAGGGTTAATTTTTAGGTCAGTAGAGTAGTATATGAGCCAAGAAGAAGTTTAAAATCAGAGGGGGGGGGGGGGGGATTAGATTGAAACTCAGTCTGGAATTGGTAATTTTGCAGATGTGCTGCATAGCGTGGCCGTAGCAAGGCTTCGACCTCCAAACGAATATATCGAAACGATAGATACTAAACAGGCAAATGTTATGATTTTTACAAATTTGTCATGTTTTTAAAGGATGTGGTTAGGTAGAAACCTAAGAGTACAGCTTTCTGGGTAATTTACAAGAAAGCTTACACTTGAAGTAGCTCGGCCTGAAATGATATATCTCGAACGTACAACTGTAAATCGATTTAGTGTTTCGGAAGCTACACACCCTCATATATTAGAGAAAAAAAATTACAAAACAAACTTCTTGTTTAACCTATACCTAACCTTCTTAAGGCTTTGCTAAAGATAACTTTTTTAAAAAGTGAAAGTTAGGTTAAGTATAGGACAAGCAAGAAATTTTTGTACACGCCCAAATTTCTGGTTTAGAAACATTCGCTTATTCCATACATATCGTTTCGAAATGTGCCTTTGATGGGGTAGAAGATAAACCTGAAGACTGAAGTAGATGGTTGTGGGCGGTTGTATTGGCAGGGATTTGAACCACAAGGCAAAGGGTTGAGCACTAGGAGAAGTCAGGATGGTCAAGGATATTGTTCAGTGGGCAGTCGGATGCTGTTGAGGATAGGATATTCCTTAGTTGATGAAACCTTGGCAGAGAAGGTGGTTCAGTTGCTCCAGTCTTTAGGTATATGAGAGGTGGTATGTGACTGAATAGACTAGGCACAGGAGACTTAATGTCTGTTCTGTGTGTTTAACAATCTATCCTTTTCACATTATTATAATTACATATCTGAGTAATTTGAGAATATCTATTTTTGTGATTTCTCTGAATGAAATACATCTGAACACCTTTACAACCTTTATAGTGACTTTAAGTATTGCGTAAACATTTAATACAGAAAATTGAAAAGAGAAAGCAGGGAATTAATTTGAAGAAAGCTAGCAGGTTTTTTTGCTAAAAAAAATGGAGGGTGCTGTATTGCAAATCTATAGTACTCCTTTAATTTTGTACACTGTCATATTAACACAGTCAAATATTTCAGGAGAGACTCACATGCAGCTATAGCCCCACAGAATAGAAACTACATACACACACACTGCACAACATTATCATTTTGTAAGTGGTTATCCAGCAAAACTGAAATAAGTAAAGAGGAAAGAATAAGTGCAAGAGGGAGGTGTCTCTTAGAGTTGGTGATAAGTGGCAGGAATGGATTGAACAATAGTTGGAGAGGATTACATTGAGAGTAAGTGAATGGGAACAGACCAGCTTGCACCACACTATTGTGCCCTTTGTATTCTGACATTTTAGCACTAAGGAGTCATCTGGCCTCGGTGCAGCCATACATCCAAACTCGTCAAATATAGAATCGTCATTCCACCGCTACATGTGTAGAAGTCCTGATATTGTCTATTGCTGTCCATATGAGCACTTTAAACCACACTGTTTTTCTTCACTTTGTGTGGTTTTATCATCGGATTTTAAAGATCAGTCATAATTTGTTATTAATTTTGTTTTGCAATCTTGTTTTTGTCTTATGTATTTTATGTAGACTTATGAAACTCTATAGGCTTCAATGTCGTGTCTCTAACCTAATTGTTTCGCAAAATCTTCGGCTTTAAACAAGCATTCTCAGCCGTATTTTGCAACTGGGGCAATGAGCCATGGTGGGGAATTTAGGCAAAATGAAGTGTAATACAGATGCATACATTTTGTTAAATAGGCACTTGCAGAATGTAGTAGTTTTGAAGTGCCAAAAACTGTATTTCTTACTTTTGCGGTGTCTTAATCAAGTCTAAATTATAAAATCTCCTTGCATTCCAATTTTACATCGAGAAGCATTTGAAGCCTTCTAAATGTCTAATACAGTAGAGTGATACATATAAATTAGAACAGTTATAATACTTATTTACTACTACTCATTCATCATGTAGGTTTATCCTTGATTTTCAAATGTATGGCGTAAATGTAACCCAGGGTAATGACACTACTATGTATACTTTCACAATTTTTAACAATAAAACTTAACAAAACACATGGCTGAAAAAATTATAATAAAGTAGTATTAGCAAGCAAAGCTTTGGTATTATTCTGTACGAAAAAGACACGCTTTTAATAAGGTAAAAAAACTGGTTTTCTTTAAGGTGGCGCCCTTCCCCTGGTCTCTCCTATATGTTATTTGTCTGAAAGCTTTCAATATCTTAAGATTGCTGACAACTTATGACTTGAGCCAGATGTGGTAATGCGGAAGGTATTTCTAATTTACAAATCCCTACAGCGATTACTTTTGTTCTGAAAATTGGGCTTATTCTGTGTAGTTGGGCAACATCTTCGACAACAGCCATTATTTCGGGAGGTGAACACCCATCATTTTTAAGGTATTACAGAAAAGACTGCTCTTCATGTTTTCAATCTTTTTCAATAACGCTGCATTCTTTTATCAACTACTCACAAAATTTTCCAAATTCCTAGGAAAAAATCTTAAGTTTGTTTTATGGAGGGGAGGGGGCTTTTTTGTTGACACAGCTTTGGCACGTGTGAACTGTGTGAGGGCACCTCACTGTAGCTCTGGCTCTGAACCCCCCCCCCCCCTCCCCAGAGGAAAGATTTATCTACACCCTTGCTGATGTTATTGGTTGTTAGTGTCCTTGCTATACTGCACACTGCTAATTCAAAACTGTCTGCTACTTTCCTTCTCAGCAATTCACAGTGCTAGGCCAGTGGGGTATTTAAGGACACGGTTGTTTGCTGGATGACAGTTTTTACATATTTATTTCAGTGGAATAGAGTTACGTAGCAGGAGGAGTCCAAATACCCTGAGTATTCAAGCATTTGGTAAAGGAAGGTTTATGACATTTAAGTATGATTACGGTAGGTCATTAGAGGTGCGGCACAAACTCAGACTGGAATGCAAATGAGCCTACCATCTGAAAACAAACATCTCATCTGTCATGCTAATCGATTTCAGGAAACCATGGAAAATCTAAATGGGGTTAGTAGAATTGGAATTGGAAATTTCATTCTCCAAATATGAGCCCATTGTTTTGTTATGAATGGGCCAGTTGCATCCAGTAAAGTTGCTGGTATTGCAGAGTGCAATAATTTAAACTGTGGCCCACTAGTCTACGCAGATAGCTACAGTTTTTGTAGTTGCCATTCAAGTGAGCAAGGAGTCGACTAGGTGCCATATCCCATAAAAATGTTGTGCTGTAATTTCAGTAGTATTGGGAAATGAGGGAATGATAGTTGTATCCAAATGTGGCTTTGCATATGGTTTGTAAGAAAATTATTGTGGCTGGACTGGTTTGAGTGAATGTATGGGACACATATTAAACCCGAGCTATTCTCAGTTGATTAATACATTTGATGCATGAGTTGTTTTGTAAGTTTTGATGCATTAGTATATCACAAAGTTTGGTGGGCAAACATTCTGTGTGATGTATGAGGACATGATATTCATAAACTCAGGGCATGATAGAAGGTACACAAAGTCCCACTTGTGCTTGAGATTTTCTGTTTTATTATATGCATCAATGTGTCAACCATCATTTGGTTACAGATTATTGACCACTGTTTTCTTCTCTTTTATTTGTATATTTTGTCAGACTTTGTTGTATCGCAGTAAGACACATTCCATGGCAGTTTGTCATTATGTTGTGATCAATTGTTGCACTATCCTACTCATTTGTTGTAGACTATGTTCATTATTATTTTTGTAATAGGAGACTTTTACACCTTATTTGTTGTTTTAATATTATTTCTACTTGATTTTTTAATAAAACTTAAAAATACAATGTTCCATGTTATTTATACTTGTCATTTTATATTTCAGCTGCCAGCGAGCAGAGCAGCAGTAAATCAGCGACCATTGAAATGTATGCCCCCAGTAGTTACAATGAAACTGTCACTGGTGAAACATTAAGTTCAGTCTCAGAAAAGAGTGAAAGCTACTCAAATGGAGACAGCAATCAGGAATATCTAGTAAGATATAATTTACTACTTATCCTGTTTTTGATCCACAATCAATCAAAAAATAAATAAATAAATAAGCTAATATTTTGAGCTATGATGAGAGTGTTTATGACAGTCTCTTAACTGGACCTATGTTCATTATTTTTGACCCATATTTATAGTTACTTAGTTAATGTGTTGTCTAGTAGAACAGTAGTAGTAGATGAATAGCATAATTCAAGCAAACATTCAAAGTACAACACTGTATGTAATCCTCCTTCTTTTACAAGAATTCTAAAATTTGTATGTATATTATTTTGATTTTAATACTGATATAGTTGGATTATTTTAAGTATAAATTGCTAGTTTTTATAGTACACATTCCTTTCAGCATAAATTATGTCTCCCTCAATTACATTTATAAGAAAATTGTTCTTAAAAAAATAATGACAAATACATGTTCATACAATTCACAAATGATTCTAACTTGAAATTATAAATAATTGAAAGAAGTACTTTGTGGAAATCATACTGGTACAGAATTGATTATAAAAATATCTTTCACAAAACCATTGGGGTTAATGGTTTAGAATTTAAAAAAAGAATCTTTTTTAGAAAAAAGTCTAAGGTCATCAAATACTACAGGTGGCAAAAAAAGAGAAAATGAATAAAATATTATACAGCACTGTACAGAATTGTCATCAGACATTTGACCTCTACTTCCAAGTAAAGAGCTTCTCTAGGCTTTTCCATGGGTTATCATATTCATTTACTCGTCTATATGCATTTTTCCTAGTGTCAGTTTTCCCCTTCCACTGTGATGCCATAGTCTTTTCTAATCTACTGCATTCCAGGAAATAACTTTAATTGATTCATATACATTATTTCTCTTGGATTGATTCATCCACTCCTACATCTTCCTTGATATCTTTGTTTAAATGTAAATACTTGTATCAAGTGGAAAGTCTTATTTTAACACTGGAAAAACCAATTGGAATGTCAATAATGGAGGACAGATAACAATGCACTGTAAAGAGGCTCACTGAGCTGCTTACAGGCATGAAAAATTGACTATCACATTCAGACAACTTAAATATTTGGCCATGACCTTCATCAGAAAAATAAACACAAACATTCACACAATCATTCAGACAACTACACACACTTAACGACCATGTCCGACCACTCCAGCAACACAAGCATATAGATAGTCTAGATGCTCATGGTGCTGGAGTGGGCAGACATGGTGGTTGTGTATGTGTAGTTGTCTAAGGGATTGTGTGAATGTATGTTTCTTTTTTTGATGAAGTCATGGCTGAAAATTTAAGTTGTGTGAATGTGATTGTCTATTTTTTGTGTCTGACAGCAGCTCAGTCAGCCCCTTCACAGAAAGTGCTATTTGGAAATCAGTAATATCATGAAAATAGTTTGCAGCTTACTGCAAAGACATTTGTTGAGCCACAACAGGCAGATAAAAAAACACAGACACACAACCCAGATTTATGCCACAGCTGTCATCAGAATAAGACACATACTCTCATTCATTCATGCAATCACACAGGTGCCCTTCACAGACACACAACCATTATCTCCCAGTTGGAATGCAGGAGCCAAAGATAATGATTGTGTGTGTAAAGGGTGTATGTGTGATTGTATGAATAAATGAGAGTATGTTTCCTTTTCTGATGAAGGCTGTGGCAGAAAGCTAAGTTACTAGTGTATGAGTGTTTTTATTATGTGCCTTTTGCAGCTTGACGAACATCTTTGATGTGAGTTGCAAACTATCGTAATTATATTGTTTGAATCATGTGGGTGACAAGTATGTGATAACACACAGCCTATTCCTCTCAAAGAGCACTGAATGGTTCATAACATACCGTTCCAGAGAATGGAGCACTACCAAAAGTGTTAAAATGCTCTCTCTTCATAAGCCACTGCTAAGAGGTACGCAGGAGAACTGCATCAAAACTGATTATCAGTTAATGTATACTGACCAAGTTATGATGATAAAGTTTTTCCTACCACCATGATTTGAACCACCTGCCTCTGAATGAAGAACTACTACACAAATTTGTGTGAGTTAATGATCTAACATACAGGAATGGATGCATTAGTTGTGCCCAAAGATAAAAAGTATATAATAAAGTAAGGACTAAATTACATGAAGAGAAAGATAGATCTTAAATGCCTCTAATATGATGGCATGAGAGGAATTTCAAGATATGAAATTGGATGACTGAAATAGGATTGAATAAATAAGTTGAGAAAGAAATGAAAGGATGGGATCAAAATAAAAAGATGATCAAGCCACAGGAGAAATGAAACTGAAGTAGTCCTCAGGGAGACAGTGAAGGATAATATCAAAGAGGAAATAAATTATAACAATATTATCTTTGACAGATTGCTATTCACCAAAAAAGTGAGGCATTAATTTGCTGACAAGTACAATGAAAAGACTGCTTTCAGCAAAATATCTTTGAAAATAGAAAATACACAGGCATTCACACAAACACAACTCATACAACATGAGCACGGTCTCTGACAGTGGTAGCTTAATGCATATGGAATATTTTTAGACTGAAGTGACACTAAAGCTTCCTTTCATAACAGTTAAAAGTGTGATTTATGTTGATTCACAAACTAAATTAAGAGCACACTAAGTCATATTTCTGTAGCTCCTTTATTTAAACTGAAATACAATTTTCTCTCTCAACAGGAAGACAACACAAAACCACCAGCAGCAAGTACTTACTTGATAGACCAGATGGAGTATCCGTATCAGTACCCTGCATATGAGGTCCAACATCAACCAAAGCCTCACCACGAAGAGAGTTCGGAGGCAATGAACAGAAATACTTACAATCCTAGTGTAGAAGGTAACAGTATATTTCTTTCAACAGCAATGATAACAAGTCCTTCATTTGCCAATATTTTATTAATATGTGGAGTATAGTCCACTTTACACACTATTAGGCATATCAGCATGCCTGACTTGTTCTTTTTCCAGTAAAATTTCTTCAGTTGCCTTGGTCTCAGAACTAGTTTATTTTAAATAAATAGGGATGTAGTAGAATGAGATCATTTTATAATTTAGGTGTGTGTAACATAACATGCACAGTTTTAATCTTCCCAAACACTTTTGAAGGAGAATCTAAGATGAAACTGTTTCCAATGTGTCAAAATTTTTAATTTGTTTCTTTGCAGGAGCAAAATTGCACTATGCAACTCTACCACCCCCGCCCAGCCATGCAGATGGTCCATATTACAACATTTCGCCTGATGCCCGTTATGTGGCGTACCCACCACAACTCGAGTTTGCCCATTTGACTGGCTCCTTGCGACGACCGACAGCTGCTGGTGGCATGGGAGGTGCTGTACGTGCGCCGTCAACTGTGCCGCCTCCTGACGTCACAGTCTCTCACAACCCTCCTCCTGTTCCTCCACCAGCTGTTGTGCAGAATGGACCCACACCACTACTTTCGACATTCAATCCTAATCACGGTTACCCAGCCTCTGTAGAAGCCGAAGGACACCTAGTGTGATTTGTGGTCTCTTTTGGATAGAAGAGCTTCAAGTGTGGTCTCTTTTGTGATTGCTGATTCCAGTGGAAACTGAAGTTTACGTTT
Source organism: Locusta migratoria (assembly GCA_026315105.1). Taxonomy (NCBI): domain Eukaryota; kingdom Metazoa; phylum Arthropoda; class Insecta; order Orthoptera; family Acrididae; genus Locusta; species Locusta migratoria. Next base: position 459,129,210 of record CM048745.1, on the reverse strand, counting down.
TCAACATTTTTAAGAAAATTGTTTACAGTTTTATGGAGTCATATAATGACACCAGAGTGTGTGTGTGTGTGTGTGTGTTACTATTAGATATGTGCCAAAGGCCTATGACAATTTCTGGCACTGTCAGTTGCAACATGCTGCATTCGGAGCATTAATCCGTATAAGAATGAAGAATTCACTCTATACAAATCACTTTCAGTATGAGATGTGTTTCTCAGTTCCAGTTTCAGAAGAATTTAAACCGCCGGAATTCACTGTTAGTGAAGTAAATTTGTTGAAAATGTTGTGCAATTTTATAAAAATGTTGGACTGTTTCTAGGAAAACTGAGGATCATTCAGTTTAGTGTATAGTGCAGATGGTGCTGTTTCGTTGCTGTGAATTGCTTACTCCTTGCTGTGCTCTGTGTATGGATGGAGTGTGAACAAATTTTCATGTGAAAAAAAAATCTGGGTTCATATGTGTGAGTTATTGACAGTACAATGTATAATTACTGCAAGGTGCTGGTTTGAAAGGAATGTGATGCTGTTCTCATATTGTAGGAACAGTTTATCTTGAGCTACTTGTGTGATAGAACAATAATAATTTATAAACTGCGTTGAACACGCCAGCTTCGTTTTTTGTAAGCTGCTGAGACTTCTATCAGTATGAGATTTGTATACTCATTACAGATTTGTGTTATACACAAGAAAGAATCTCTTCTGCATAGAAGTTTCATTATAATTATGGTGATCCACAAACAGCTCAATCACCTGCAGAATTCCAGGTGACTCCACAGTTTTTGCATTAAGACTGAATAGTTGAAATTAGGTGAACAACACAGTTGGATACATGTAATCTTCCACTTAATGTCTTTTGATCTCAATTTTCTTGTTTGTATTTGAGGTATCTTACTATAAACGCATGTTGTAGGTACATATATTTCAGTGTGAAAAATTTTGTTTTCTCAAATTACTACTGCTTTGTGCATGTACAGACCTCCTTATGAAAAGATGTCTTCAATTGGGTCTTGGAAAAGGCCTTTTTTGCATTTGTATGCAATCTAGAAACAGTTCTAAATTTCACTTACTGTTTACCTGTAGAAGTATTTTAGATTGTCTGTTTTGAGTGACAAAAATTAATGGATATTTGCCATTAAAATTTCAGTATTGAAATGTCATTTACTTTAGTTGTATCTTTTATTTCAATCAAATTCTTAACAGCCAAAGATGACTGCCAGAACGCTGGCAGTATATTAACAATGAATTCATCCGGAAACAGGGCTGAAATAGGAAATGTTGTATTTCTCTAAATATACTGTAACAGTAGAACCTTTAAATCTGTTGTTATTGAAAGCACTCAGCATCAGCACACATTTATATTAGATGGATCTGCAGCTTAAAGGTCACAGTGCTATTCTATCTGAAAATTGTGTATTTTTATTCATAATCTTTCATTCTTCCATTATTTCCTGTATCTTGCATTTTAACCTGCCAGTAATATATTGTAACTCCATCTCATTAGAAATTATGTAATATTTTGCATTATATAATTTTTCTTTATTTATATTCCATGATTTGCTAACTTTTTATTCTCCAAAACACCCTCTATCAGAAATTACCAGTCATTCTTCACAACTTGTATCTAGCATAGATATCTTGCTTTTAAGTGACCTTAAATTATAATTCTGAAGTATGGTTGTGAGTAAGTTTACAGGGGGAAATTAGGTGACAGTTGTCCGTTTTGCTTCTGTGTTGTCATTTTCACTTAATTATTTCTGTTCATTTTATGCTATTAATTATTTATCACCAAAACTCTTATCTCTTTCATCTGTTTATCTGAATGTTCTTTAAATGATGACACCAAATTCTAAATTCTTGAATAAAAGACACTCTTGGTTGCAAAAATCTGAAAGTCTTTTTTATCATCAGCAGCTATCAGGTCTGCTGTTACAGTCCATGTTTTGTTTTTGAATTATTTTGTTTCACTTTCTTAGTCAGAGTATTGAGGTTGCAAACTTCAGCAGTGAAAGATTAGCAATGTATTGAATACTTCCTCATGTATCAACCATATTTCTGATTATAAATAAATTTTGATCAATATGTGTGTATTTGTTGACAATACAGTGTTACATCAAATGCAGTATAAGCCCTTAATCCTTTCACTCCATTTCCATATTTTGCATTTTCTATCATATAATAAATTTATTTCTCCATAGTATTTCATAGTTGCTCTTCATGAAAAATTATTAATGTAATGTGAGATAATAATCCCTTAAACAAATTGTGATAGTAGGTATAAGTAAAGTCAATGAAATGCTCATCATATCTTACAAAAGAATTGCTGGAATATGTGTTTTGTAATCATATGAATGTAAACTAAAGTGTTTGTTACATGTCTGATGATTTAAAGAGACCTCACAATCGAGATCCTTAGAAGCCATGGGGTAAGTGACTTTTTTAATTTTGGTCATAAGTGATGATTTCAGTAGTTAAGCTGGCACAAATCATGAGTATGAGACAGGATATGTTGAACATTTCCCTCAGACATTTTGTTACTTGTATCTTTCGGCCACTTGTATATGTTTCTGATTTAACTACTGAATGCTAGATTTACAAATTAAAATATTACAACTTATACTCATTGGCTTCTAAGGGTCTCAATTGAAATTTCCATGTGCACTGCAGAACAGTTTCTCTTTAAATGTTTTGGTTTCTAATAATTGTTGCATCGGGAAGAAAGTTAGTAGCTTGAGTTTTTCATGCAGTTAACTCCAGATTTACTTAACTTTTAATAAAATAACTTTAAAAGGTTTTTTTTTCCTTCCAATTTTCACACTGGAATGTTGGTCTGATCAGTGATACCTTAATTTCAATCTGTGTACCTATTAATCTTTTATTTTATTTTGGTACCATAACTTCAAATGAGCAACACTTCAAGGATAAAGAGTATTATTGCTAAATTGTCTTTTTGCAGTTGCACTTTGGAATTTCTTGAAGTGTGTCATTCTTGAAGAGTAACTCAAAACTAATTCAGGAATATCATATAGATTGGTTTTCTTTTAACAAATATAAAAAGACCCATTCAACACAAAATTTAATTCAATTCATTAACATAATCATCTGTATAAATATTATTTTTATTTTGTAATGAGACATGTTATAATATCTTTTTGAATTTTTTATTTTTTGTAACGCAAATATTACAAAAGTTTTTCTTTAAGATTATCTCCCCCAAGTAAGAAGCTGCTTTCAATTTGAATGTTTGTTGTATCACAGGCAAAAAACCATCAGTACATATGATCAAGAACATTTTCAGATGTATTGATGAGATACGACAGCATAGTCCAACTACTGTGCTCCACAAAAGATATTTCCTCAATATTACATCAGAGTTGTTGCACAAGCATTTCAGTTAAAAACTACTGAGCTACTGAATGTTGGTATATGGGCTGTGTGAAGCTAGAACAATTAGTAAAAAATTATTTAACATATATTTTGATTTAAATCTTGTAATGACATTATGTAATCTATTTATAGTGTATTCAGGCATAACTTCTGCTGCATTTTGTGTGTATGGTTTCTGAATTGTGAACATGACCTATTTTCTGATGTGTCTGTGTGATATCTCAAAATGAGAAAAAAATCAAGTGTGCTAGGTTCTGAATGCAGCGTAAGAAATGCCTCCATGAATACAAACTACCTTCATTGTAATTTTGCAGTTCCCATTTTATGAAAAATGTTTGCTCAATAAATGTTTTGAAATGTGTTTGTAATAATCTGATTAGGTAAAATGTTGCCGTGTTGAGTACAGATACAAAAATGTGTTACAGCTGTGAACACAGTGCTCTTCCGTAATTTTAATTGCAAATTTGTACAGGTATGCTTCTAGTTAATGATGTATAAATTATATAGCAGTACTGTAATTATAATTGATACTATGGACAATGAAAGAGTTGTATTTTTAATACGGTATTCTAATTTAGCAGATATTAAAGTGTACAGAAGTCACTTGTTTGACTCATTATTCAGAGTTTGTATATAATCACATACCTTAAATAGTTTGAATGTTAGTGTATATCAGTAGTCCAAATGAAAAAAAAAATAATATAATTTTGTTCATCATCATACATTTACAGAAACTTAATATCTGCTGCCTCCATGTAAAATGTGGTTTTATAATATGTAATATATTATGTGCAGTTATTTATAATTTTGTTTTTATAACTGATATCCACTTGCAAAAATATGCCATAACAAAATGGAGTGCCTTGTAGTAACTGGCTTTGTGAATATGAAAGAAAAATACTGTCATGCTCAGTAAGCAAATATTGAGCATTTCCCATTTCTTCCTGTGTATATCAGTCTGTTAAATACAAATTTGTTGTATAACAAAATATATTTATGAATCAATTTTTACAATTTTTGACCTTATCTCAGTGTCTGAGTGGTGGGAGAAGCATTTCAAAATGATAAGTACTTTCTGTTTCCTCACAAAGTGGTCAATATATATAGTTCCCTTTATGGATCCAGTACATACAATGAAGGGGTGTGCTCTTCAGTTATGATAATCCTGCACCATGCCCATTAGACTTTTTTATTGTTACCAAAATAAAAAAAGGATCACAAAAAATATTTATCACTTTAATTTGAAGATAAATAACCAACAGCAAAAACAAAAGAATCAGTTATGCAGTAAACCTTTGCTTTCATTCTTTCATTTTAGTTACTAGCTAGACTTGTCTGGGCTGCTTATATCATTATAGGCACATGAGTCAGATTAATTCAGGATTATCTAATTATTTTATGAATTTTAACAGCATCATGAGCATTTATGTATTTAGAATAAATCCTGCATTAGACTGGTCAAACTAACAGCTTGATGTTGTGTCATCTTTTCTATGCACAAATCTAAAATACTGTAATTGGAAGTTTATTTCAGTGATAACAGTATTTAGAAAGACTGGTTACAGTCATTTCAGGCCATCTTTAGTTCCAGTTGGTTGGTAACAATGTAGAATGTCACATCATCATGAAAGATGGCTCTGACAACATACTTTTCATGTTGAGGTATTCAGCCTGAAGACTGGTTTGGTGCAAATCTCTACCCTTCTCTATGCTGAGCAAGCCTCTTCATCTCCACATAAGAACAGCAACCCACATCCATTTGAATCTGCTCATTGTATTCATCTGTGGGTCTCCCTGTGCAGTTTTTACCCCACATACTTCCCTCCAATGCTAAATTCACAATTGCTCTATGTCTAAGAATGTGTCCCACTAACTGGTCCCTTCTTTTATTCAAGGTATGCCGAAAATACTATTTCTCCAAAATTCTGTTCAGTACCTTCTCATTTATTACGTGAACAACCCACCTAATCTTATGCATTTTTCTGTAGCACCACATTTCAAAAGTCTCTATGCTTATCCTGTCTGAACTATTTATTGTCCATGTTTCACTCCCTTACAATGCAACACTCCATACATTTGCCTTCAGAAAAGACTTCATTATGCTCAAATTCATATTCAGTGTTAACAAATTTCTCTTTTTCAAAAATGCTTTTCTTCACATAGCCACTATGCATTTTATATCCTCTGTACTGTGACCATCATATGTTATTTTACTACCCAAGTAATAAAACTGATCAACCACCTTTATTATTTCATTAGCTAATCTTATTCCTTCAGCGTTGCCTGATTTTCTAAGACTGCATTCCATTATCCTTGTTTTGCTTTTGTTAATGTTCATCTTATACACTCCTTTCAACACACTGTCCATTCCATTCAATTGCTATTCCAAGTCCTTTGGTGTCTCTGCAGAATTACGTCATCAGCAAAACATTACATTTTTATTTCTTCATCCTATACTTAAATCCTTCTTCAAATGTTTCCTTGCTTTCCTTCACAGCTTGCTTTATGTACAAATTGAATAACATTGGAGAAAGTCTACTACCCTGTATTATTACCTTCCCAACTACTGTGTCCCTTTCATGCCCTTTCAACTCTTATAACTGCTGTCTGGTTTTTGTATAAGTTGTAAATAACTCTCTGTTCCAATTATTACCCTTGCTGACTTTAGAATTTGAAAGAGTTTATTTCATTCAACATTGTCAAAAACTTTCTCTAAATCTACAAGAGCTAAAAATGTAGGTTTGTCTTTCCTTAATCTATCTCGTAAGATAAGTTGTAAAGTGAGTACTGGTATTGCTTCCTGTGTTCCTACATTTCTCCTGAATCCAAACTGATCTTCCCCGAGATCAGCCTCTACCAGCTTTTCCATCCTTCTGTAAATAATTCATGTTAAAATTTTGCAACCATGACATATTAAACTGATGGTTTTGTAATTTTCCCACCTGTTTGCACCTGCTTTCTTGGGATTGCGGATTATTACATATTTCTTAAAGTCAGAGGCTATTTCGCCTTTCTCATACATCTTACTCCCCAGGTGAAATAGTTTTGTTATGCATGGCTCTCCCAAAGACTTCAGTAGCTCTGAGGGCATGTAGTCTGCCCCAGGAGCCTTGTTGCAACTTAGTCTTTCAGGGCTCTGTCAAATTCTTCTCTCAGTATAGTATCTCCTATTTCATCTTCACCTTCTTCCTCTTCCCTTCCTACAATATTGTCTCCACATTCATTTCCTTTGTATAGCCCCTCTATATACTCTTTCCAACTTTCAACTCTCCCTTCATTGCTGAGAATTGGTTTTCCATGTGAGTTCTTGATATTCACAGAGCTGTTTTTCTTGTCTCCAAATGTCTGTTTTATTTTACTGTAGGCAGTATCTATCTTTCCCCTAGATATACATTCTTCTATGGACTTCCAATAACCTTCTAGTCACTCCTCCTTCCCCATTTTGCACTTCCTGTCAATCTCATTTCTTAGTTGCCTGTACTCCATTTTGCCTACTTCATTTACTGATTTCTTTATATCTTTTCCTTTAATATATTACATTTAATGTTTTCTATGATATCTAAGAATTTTTTGTAGGTCTTGCCTTGCTACCTACCATATTTACCCGAATGATTTTTTTTTCTAGTTTTTGGTATCTAAAAATATGCCTGTGGCTTAGATTCTCAGGCAAAGATTCAGGAAGTTCTGATAAATGCTGCTAGAAGCCGCCATGAGTAGGTTGTGTGAATGGTAGCTCTGAAAAATGCCGCTAGAAGCCTCTATAAGTAGTTTTCGTGGACGGTACATTTGGATTTCACTCTTTGTTTACAGTATGCTTTTGAACTTTCCTTATTATTACAATGTGAAGTTTAAGAGAAAACTAATTTCTTTCACGGAGACAACATTTAATCGCACCAGATGCATGTATTATATGGCTGAAATCACACGAAATTGCCCGAGAACAGAAGATAAAGGATTTCAAAGGAAGCCGCAATTGGATTGTGCATGTAGCTCTGAAATATTTTAACCCTTTCAATGCTATGTACATAAATATATGCTAATCGTTTCAGTACTCAAGACGTAAATATATATGATTTTCGCTCCAAAGATGTTCTTTACATAACAATACTAGATTTTGTGTCTTATTTTTCTCTCAATAACGATGCCTGCTACACATTACACACACATCTTGTGATAATATCCTCATCTGCAGTATTCCCTGATAATTATACTTGCACAATGCGGGTGCTGCCTAGAGTAAATACACAGTGAAAGGGTTAATAGATATAGCTAGTTCCCACTGATGTCGCTGTTAGTGATGTAATTTAAGTGTGCAAATCGCAAAGGATGGGCCACTCTATCCATCACGATGATCCATATTTTTAATTTTTAAGTATGGTTTGAAATCTAAATTTCCTCACCCCCTGCCACCTCTAATTTCTGGGGAGCATCTTGCATTCGAGGTTGGCTTGCATTCGGGTAAATACGGTATTTGGTCCTCTGCTGCCTTCACTATTTCATCTCTCAAAGCTTCCCATTCCTCCTGTTTCTGTCAATTGTTGCCTAAACCCCCCTCCAAAAATCTCAAGAACTTCAGGTACCTTCAGTTTATTCAGATCCCATCTCTATATTTTCCTACCTTTTTTCAGTTTTAGTGTTCAGTTCATGATCAATAAGATATGGACAGAGTCTATATCTGCTCCAGGATATGTCTTACAGTTTAAAACCTGGTTTGAAAATCTATGTCTCACCATTATAAAACCTTTCTGTTTCCTTCTGGTGTGTCCTGATCTCTTACACATTTAAAACTTTCTCTCGTGAATGTTAAATGAAGTATTTGTTATGATTAAATTATATTCCATACAAAATTCTCCCAGGCAGTTTCCTCTTTCAATCCTTTTCCCCAGTCCATATTCACCTACTACTTTTCCTTCACTTCCTCTTCTTACTGCCAAATTCCAGTTCCGCATTACAGTTTAATTTTCCTCTGCCGTAACTGTCTAAATAACTTCATTTATCTTATCAGACATTTCTTTGATCTCCTCGCTATCAGCAGAGTTAGTTGGCAATATAAACTTGTACTAGTTTAGTCGGTGTTGGCTTACTAGCTATCTTGAGTACGATAATGCTCATACTAGTTTACCCACATTCCTATTTTCTTATTCATTATTACACCTACTCCTGTAATACCCCCAACTAAATTTGTATTTATAATACTATACTCACCTGAGTAGAAATGCTGTTCCATTTTCCATCAAACTTCACTAATCCCCACTATATCTAACTTCAACCTATCCATTTTTCTATTTAAATTTTGTAATCTCCCTATGTGATTAAGGGCTCTAACATTCCAGGTTCCAATGTGTAGAATGCTGGTGTTGTCTTTCCTGTTGACCACATCCTCCTAGTAGTCCCCACCTGGAGATCCAAATGGGGGACTATTTGACCCAAGAAGATGCCATCATCATATATTCATACAGTAGAGCTGCATGTCCTCGGGACAAGTAATGAGTGCTATCTGTATTGTTGAGGCATGCAAGCAACCCCACCTCTGCATTGTCTGTGAATCATTGGGGTTAGATACTTTTCATATCAGGCAAAAAGAGAAAGAAGTGAAACTGTTGTTAACAAACCATTAAAACATTCTACTGACTTTCATATTCACACTAAATCTTTGGCAGGCAGCATTTTTAGTTTGGTTATATACAACAAATTACTATTGTGCAATTGTTTACCTGTTGTTTTTCTGTTCATATACTCATTCGAGATGCAGAGAGGTTTTGATGAGAAACCTTTCAGTATTTTTCGCATTTCTTCTATATATCCTGCTTTTTCCACAATGGACAGCTTACACCATAAAAGAACTGTTTTGTGGTTTTATTATGTTACTCAATTATTTGTGAAACATTATAAAAAAAGTGGGAATTCCAGAAAGGAAACAACAAAATCAAGAAAGGCAACTGCTCATTTTCAATTGTTTGATGAGTTTTCTAATAAGCAGACAGCATCCTGGTCAAAAAATAAAACTGTAGATGTCCAAAAGAATAGACACCAAACCTATAATTGTATATATGCCACAACAGGCAAATCATAACTTCAGAGTTGGATGCAAAATTAGATGTTGCAGTAATACAGGTACAGATCAGGAGAAAAAGTGGAACATGGACAGTGGAACATAAAGTAAATGAAAATTTGGGTTGAATGGGAAGTGGACAAAGCATGAAATCAGATTTTGAGTCCTGGTCCAGAACAATTTTGATACATTCAACACTTTGCATACAGTTAATGTCTAAACATTCCTTCCAACATATATTTGTGGCCAAAAGCAACAGACAGTTGTCACCCCTTCCACATCAAACAATCCCTCTTGTACAACTTGCCCACCCGTGTGCAGTGACAAATACTGTCTTGCTGACTATGCTGAAGGACTAATGAAGGCCTTCACTGACAGGCATTATTCCCCAGACTTTGCTTGTAAACTCATTTCTTGTGTCATTTCCCACACACCACCAATCCTCTATATCCCAGAGTAACCAGCTACAAAAGAGTGACCTCTTAGTCACCCAATACCACCCTGAACTTGAACAAATAAACCATCAAGGCACTGATTTTTATTCATCTACTAGAATGGTGTTCCTTCAACCACCCATGTTCCCCTGTGTCATAGTCCATCCCTGTTGTTGTTGTTATGGTCTTCAGTCCACAGACTTCTTTGATGCAGCTCTCCACACTACCCTGTCCTGCACAAGTCTTTTCATCTGAGAATATGTTCGGCAACCTACATTCTTTTGAATCTGCTTACTGTATTCGTCACTTGGTCTCCCTTTACAATTTTTACCCCACACTCTTCCTTCTAATGCTAAGTTGACGATTCCTTGATGTCTTAGAATGTGTCCCACCAACCTATCCCTTCTCTTAGTATATGCCAGAAACTGCTTTTCTCCCCAAATCGTTGAAGTATCTCCTTATTAGATGCGTGATCTACCCATATAAATTTCATCATTCTTCTGTAGCACCACATTTCAAAGCTGCTATCATCTTTTTGTCTGATGTCCTTATCACCCATGTTTCACTCCCATACAATGCTACACTCCAGACAAATGCTTTTAGAAAGGATTTCCTAACATTTAAATTAATATTGGATGTAAACAAATTTCGCTTCTTTAGAAATGCTTTTCTTCCCACAGGCATTCTGCATTTTATATCTTCTCTACTTCGGCCATCAGAAGTTATTTTGCTACCCAAATAACAAACTCATCTACTACTTTTATTGTCTCATTACCTAATCTAATTCCTTCAGCATCGTCTGATTTTCTGACATTATGTTCCATTACTCTCGATTTACTCTTGCTAATGTTAATCTTATATGTTCCTTTCAAGACACTGTCCTTGCCATTAAATTGCTCTTCCAGATCCTCTTCAGTCTCCCTGGACTTTAATTCCTTCTCAAAATTTTTCCTTGCATTCCTTCACAGGTTGCTCAATATATAGATTAGGAAAAGGCTACAACCCTGTCTTACTCCCTTTCCAACCACTGCTTGCCTTTCTTGCTCCTCGACTCTAATAATTGCTGTCGGGTTTATGCACAAGTTGAATATAACTCTTTGCTCCCTTTATTTTACTCCTGCTACCTTCAGAATTTGAAAGAGGGTAGTCCAGTCCACATTGTCAAAAGCTTTCTCCAAATCTACAAATGCTAAAAACATAGGTTTGCCTTTCCTTAGCCTATCTTCTAAGATAAGTCTTAATGTATTGCCTACTGTGTTCCTACATTTCTCCTAAATTCAAACTGTTCTTCCCCGAGGTCAGATCCCACAAGTTTTTCCATTTGTCTATAAATAATTTGTGTTAGTATTTTGCAACCATGACTTATTAAACTGATAGTTCTGAAATTTTCACATTTGTCTCCACTTGCTTTCTTTGGAATTGGAATTATTGGGTGATCAAAAAGTCAGTGTAAATTTGAAAACTTAATAAATCATGGAATAATGGAGATAGAGAGGTAAAAATTGACACACATGCTTGGAATGACATGGAGTTCAAAAAATGTCTAACAGATGGCGCTTCAACTGATCAGAAAAGCAATAATTAGCATAATAAATTAAGACAAAGCAAAGTTAATGTCCTTTACAGGAAATGCTCAATATGTTCACCATCATTCCTCAACAATAGCTGTAGTCGAGGAATAATTCTGAGAACAGCACTGTAAAGCATGTCCGGAGTTATGATGAGGCATTGGCATCGGATGTTGTCTTTCAGCATCCCTAGAGATGTCGGTCGATCACGATACACTTGTGACTTCAGGTAACCCCAAAGTCAATAATCGCATAGACTGAGGTCTGGGGACCTGGGAGGCCAATCATGACGAAAGTGGCGGCTGAGCACACGATCATCAGCGAACAACGCACGCAAGAGATCTTCCACACGTATAGCAATATGGGGTGGAGCGCCATTCTGCATAAAAATCGTACATTCCAGCAGGTGTTTATCAGCAAGGCTGGGGATGATGCAATTCTGTAACATATTGGCATACCCTTCACCTGCCGTTGTAGCAGTTACAAAACCAGAATAATGCAGTTTTCCGAAGAAAAAAGGCCCGATAATGGTAGATGTGGTAAATCCAATCCATACCATGACTTTCTCATCGTGCAATGGAGTTTCCACGACAGTCCTAGGATTTTGGTAGCCCAAATTCTGTAGCTTTGGGCATTGACAGACCCACGGAGCATGAAATGAGCTTCAATTGGTCCACATCATGTCACTCAACCAATCATCATCTTCCACCATCTTTTGAAACACCCAAACCGCAAATGCACTGCGCTTCACTAAATCGCCAAGTAACAGTTCATGATGCTGATGGATTTTGTAAGGATAGCATAGGAGGGTAGGCCTAAGTGCCAACCAAACTGTAGTGTATGTAATGCCGGTGCTAAGTGCGACTGCATGAGCGCTGACTTCCCCATGCATAGACGAGCCCGCAACAGTCTCCATTTCTTCCATCCATCTATCGGACATTTTTTTAACTTTTTTCTTCTTCAAAACCCCATGTCATTCCAAGCATGTGTGTCAATTTTTACCTCTATCTACTTTATTCTGTGAGTTATTAAGTTTTCAAATTTATACTGATGTTTTGCTCACCCAGTACAATATTCTTCTTGAAGTCGGAGGGTATTTTTCCAGTCCCATACATCTTGCATACCAGGTGGAACAATTTGTTCATGACTGGCTCTTCTAACAATACCAGCAGTTTGACTGAAATCTTTCAGCATTCTGTCAAATTCGTCTCTCGGTGTCATATCTCCTATCTCATCTTCCTCCACTTTGTCTTCCATTTCTAGAATACTGCCTTCGAGTTTAATTTCTTTGTATAGGCCCTCTATATATTCCTTCCATAGTTCAACTTTTTCTCTTTGCTTAGTACTGCTTTTCTGTCTAAGTTCTTGATATTCATACAGCTTCTTTTCTTGTCTCTAAATATCTTTTATTTTCCTGTAGGTGGTATCTATTTTCCCCCTAGTTATACATTCTTCTATGGTTCTGCATTTGTCCTCTAGCCACTCCTGCTTAGCCAGTCTGCACTTCCTGCCAATCTCATTTTTCAGATGTCTGTACTCCCTTTTACCTGCTTCACTTGCTGAATTTTTATATTTTCTCCTCTCATCAATTAAGTTCAGTATGTCCTGTGTTATTCAGGGATTTCTATTAGGCCTTGTCCTTCTGCCTATACGATCCTATCGGCCTTCACTACCCTGTCTCTCAGAGCTACCCAGTCTTCTTCTATTGTATTACTTTCCCCCATTTCAGCCAATCATTGCCTAATGCTTGCCTTGCTCTGAAACTGTCAACCACCTCTGGTTCCTTCAATTTGTCCAGACTCCATCTCCTAACTTTTCAATGTTTCTGCAGTCTCCTAAGTTTTAATCTGCAGTTCATAACCAGTAAGTTGTGGCCAGAGATCCCTATGTTAATCAAAACCACAGCCCCTACCACAGGGATCGTAGCCCTGTAGTAGACCCTGCTGTCCATCAGGATAAAGAGCCATCTCCAAATTGTACCAAAACCAAAGTAGACCACCCTGTAGTGCAACATGCATCTAAGCATAACATCCTTGATTTCAATGCCTGCTTCATAACTCAGACCACTGGAATCATGATGCCGCCCCCCCCCCCCCTTTTTTTCACATTCCCAGTTTCTTCCCAAATGCACAGGTAGGAGTTATCCTTACAGTACATTTTTCAGTCCTGAAATTATTCAGGCCTCAACCTCTGGTTGCTTACTGTTCCCATACATCTCACATTCAACAGTTCTCGCTCTCTTTATCCTACATCTCATTAACACCACCTACGGTATGTTTTCCCTCTGTTTGGCTCCCTTTCACTTTGCTCCATCCCACCACCCCAAATTTCTAAAGTGCACCTCTTTCATTCACTAGTAGCTCTGTCCTGTAACACAGTGCTATATCTATCTTCCATCCTCACCTGCCATCCTTAACATTCCTAACCCTGTCCCATCCAACTCTGAGTTGCAGTCACTGCTGAAGGTATTTGGAATGGAGCACCTGGAGGTGATATAGATGTGTGTTAGTGAACTGTACCTGTGTATGAATGACAGTGTGTATTTTGTACTAAATCTGTTGCTGAAAGCTTTAAGTTGTATGTGTGACTGCCTTTTTTACATGCCTGTCTGTAGCTGAATGTTAATTATTGTGGTGTGTTGCAGCCTATCCTTATTATACTATTGAACTTTACTACTAATCTGTCAGTGGTGTCCTTGCTGACATTTTTCAAAGAATGGACACCATAGTTATGACTATGTTTAAACAAGGAAATGATAATTTCATTGTGGGATGGTTGATCAGATGTCAGCTCCCTTGTGGGAATACAGATATAAGCAGGTGACCAAAGGCAACATGGACACAGTGTATGGATGGGAAGCATCCATGGATGGTTAAAGCAGCTAACATACCACTTATGTAATGTGGGACATGTAGGTTTCAATTTATGATACAACAAAACATTCACATGTCACTGTTAGATTTAATTCAACAACTGAGTACAGCAATTGTTTACTGCAAACGAAATTTTTACAGCAACTTGGTTTGGCTCATTATTGCTCAACAGCAAATGAGCTGAACTTAAAAAGGTGATGAACTAGAATTTCAGCTTGAATTATCAGAAACATTGGGAATACTTATTTAGGTGTACATCATTTCTTGATGGCCATGACATCTTCTCCATAATTTTGGCTTATTGATCTACGGATAAGAATTGTCATTTCATAGTGCTGACAGTTCTTTGGTTTTCTGTCATTCAGATATCAGTATTAGTAATAAGAAAGAGTGTTTACATTCACTTTTTAAGTCAGGCAGTATTATATTTTAATAATACAACATATCCAGTACAGGAAATAACTGGCATCAATCATCCACATCTTATCAGTAACCATAATTTACAACCTACCAGGAGGTTAGTCTAAAAAGTGGCTCAGTTTTCATCACAAAAACATTTTACATTCAAAGGTAAAAGTTATGTCATTTATTTGTTATAAAATTTATGACACAAATGATTCCAAATAATCATCAAATTATAGAAAGAACAATACCATGAAATAAATTTTAATAATTTCAAATATCTTTTCAAAATTTGGAAAAAGTATGTTTATCATAACTTTTATTGTTTTCTCTTTCAGTGTGAAATAAATCCCCATTAAACTTTTTTATAATCAAATTTAAATAAAACAATCCTCTATAGTTTATTTACTCATAAACAAGAAACCAAAGTTTTCTGAGCTCTCAAGGATGTCAGTATGTCAATTATTCATTTATTTGGGGTGTGCTGAGAAGAACATACTTGACAAAAGTTGAGTTTTTCAACATGCCTCAAAGTTTTTCTCCTTCTTGGTATCTACAGAACATGAAGAATGAATGAATCAACAGTCACTCAACACATTTAGGACTGTAGTGCATACTCTTATTATGCCAGAATAGTACTGTAAGAGAGAGTTTTTCAAAAGCTGCTTCACTGAAGTGTTGGTGACACAGTCAGAAATGTCACATGAAATCTGTGTTTATCCTAGTTATATGGGATATTATCAGGCTTGATTCCATTTTGGCACTTGTCCTGAACAACTGGTTTTTAGATTTGTAGAAAAATTTTAAGCAATCAGTCATAAATATTTAGTTTATTCAGTTCTAGATTGTGATGACAAATGGGGTATATTGTGTATATCTAAAGGCTGTTGGAAGGTCATTATCATGTCTGGGTAACTTCCATTTCTGTTTGCAAAGATAATGTCCACCGGTTTCTTGGATGTACAAGAGATAGTGTGCGATTGGAAATGGATGACTTCTGCATATTCAAATACAGGACAGTATATCATCAAATTGAGAAGGATCACATGATTTGGATTTAAGAGAAGATGTCACTTCTGGAGGAAAGAGCAAAGGACCTTCTTTCTATGAATCTGAACTGGATGACTTTTTTTATGTGTTGAGTGGATAGGAAGGATCCATTATATTTTCTAAAAACACTAACAAAGTGAAATTGTTTTAATGGTGATGTGATATTAATTTAAATAAAATTGTATATAGTGTTATCGGTTTTGATAATTAGTTTTAATATAAAAAATTAGTTAAGTTTGCAGAAATTATACACTTTATTTTTAGAGCTGACTGGTTTTGGTCTTACATAAGAGTATCTTCAGACTGATCTGTCTCAAGTTAGTGCTGAGCTGATGAGTGACAGTTTCCATATTCTCATTGTTTTAGATCCAACTTGAGACAAATTGATCTGATGGTGGTCTTATGTAAGATCAAAACCAGTCACCTCTAAAAATAATGTATATAATTTCTGTAAACTTGACTGTTGTTGTTGTTGTTACATTTTATTGGTGCATTGTATTTCCAAAAGAAAAAAAAATTCAAAATTCATTTGATAATTACATTCACTCTGACAAATTGACCTACTTTAACAGTGACATTGATAACTTACTGAAAACCAAATCTTTGTCTGTGGAAACAAGTAATTGAAACATTATTTGTAACATTTTCTGGAATAAATTGTAGTTTCCATTCAGAGACATATCAATCTGATCTGAGTGATTGAGTGTCATTCTTTTTTCAATGTGGCTCAGCAATCACCTTTACAGTGAGCTGCAATCTAAGCTCATAATACCGTTGATATTACAACCTGAGCTTTCCCCTGTTACAACATTGTTTTTTCTAGATCATAAAACTGTTAATATGTAATTCTATTTAAAAGGAATACAGGTTATCATAAAAGAATAGTTTTAAAAATTTGTGGTAATAGTATAAAAATAAAAAATTGAATATTACTTGAAAATACTTAAAAATTTTGACCTTTAGTTCCAAAAAGGGAAAGCAGAAAGGTAAAATGAATATATAGAAAGCCTATACAGGGGAAATGAACTTCAAGTGTGAAAATTGCAGAAACATCAGTGTAATAAGTAATGATTGCAAAATTCTAACACGGATTA
This sequence comes from Locusta migratoria, assembly GCA_026315105.1. Taxonomy (NCBI): domain Eukaryota; kingdom Metazoa; phylum Arthropoda; class Insecta; order Orthoptera; family Acrididae; genus Locusta; species Locusta migratoria. Next base: position 459,112,353 of record CM048745.1, on the reverse strand, counting down.
TATATAGCCAAATAGAAAAACTGGTAGACTCTAACCTCAGAAAAGTGTTTGAGGTAAAAATTGTAACGAGAAACTAAGAGATGAATACAGAAAGCAGATTCAAAATGATTAGGCTGCTGTTCTTATTCAGACCTGAAGAGGCTTGCACAGGAGAGTAGTGTGGAGATCTGCATCAAACCAGTCTTTGAACTGAAGACCACAAGAGTTCCAAAAATATTCAGATATCAGATACTGAAATGACCATATGGTATACATAATTGGCCCCATACGGGATTGTTCAGCCATTAGCTGCTAGTCATCACTATATTTTATGCCGCTTCAGTAACTTGGATGGTTAAAAATGATATAAAAAAATAAAAACAAAAACATTGAGTGGGAGTCAAAAAGTGGTCTAATAAAATAATCCAACAAGGCCCTTGTTATGCTGATACCATAATTGGATGGGTGTAATAGAAGCCATCCTGCACCTCAACTATCTATGAGGATATGCAACTCTACTGTTTGGATAAATTATGATGGCGATATTCTGAAGGTGAAATAGCCCACAGTCAGATTTCAGTGCTGAATGAGTATTGGTAGGAGGCTGTTAGCATCTTCAAAAATAAAACTCACATCCCATTATACAGCTGAGTGTGGAATTTTAGATTTAGGTACTCCATCCGACAGGCCTCAGGGGGCCCACTGGGTACTGACCGGCTGCCATGTCATCCTCAGCCCAAAGGTGTCAATGGATGCGGTATGGAGCTGGATGTGGTAAGCGCCCCGCACTCCCGGCCATTACATCAGTCTTCGTGACCGCAGCCACTACTTCTCAATCAAGTAGCTCCTCAGTAGGCCTCACAAGGACTGAGTGCACCCCGCTTGCCAAGAGCACTCTGCAGACCCAGATGGTAAGCCATCCAAGTGCTAGCCAAGCCCTACAGTGCTTAACTTCGGTGATCTAATGGGAACTGGTGCATCCACTATGGCACAGCCATTGGCAATCATGTAGGTAGGCTAGAGAATTTTAAAGAGATATGTATTTGTTGAACTTAATCAAAGAGGAATGATTGAACTGCATTGACAAGAAGAATTTTAATGGTCATTCTCCATTTATTACTTTAGTTAGCTACAGTGAACAGTTGGACAGACTACAAAATACCCTCAAAATGAAATACTATCCTGCTGAAATATATTACGAACTTGGTGAAATTTGGACTGGACATGGTAACCCTCATGGAAAAATGACCTGAATATGACAATACTAAGAATGTAATCGAGCATGAGGCATGAGATCTGAGTGCTGTAATCCTCCTGCACATATTCTAAGCAATTTCATGGTTTGATCATTCAGTAGTCACTGATGATCTAACTTCTCCCTAATTTGTAGATTACCTTCACATAATAGCAGAATGCAAAAAAAAATTACAAAAAATGCAGTGCTCACTTGTCACTTTGATGCATGAATTTTGTTTCAAGGAGCTTCATATGCAGAAATGCTCTTATAAGGAGACCACACGGGTATTGGATTTTAGAATTTTTTATATTTATGGTATTTGAAGTTCAGAACTTAAATAACAAACAGCCAAAGACATTCAACGCAACTCTCAAAAATTCTAAGAAAAATCAACTTTGAAGTTTTCACAGTACACGTAGGTAACAATAATTGAAACAGTTGCAATATCTGCCAGCCTCCTCCGTTGGTAGCATTATGGCCTCACAACCCTAGGGTTGGTGGTTCGAATCCTGTGTGGCAATACATTTTTCTTTTTATTTATCTATTTATTTATTGTTATATATTATTTAATTCAGTTGTATAAAACATTTTGGGATATTTAACTCCACGTGTTTTGTCAGTTTTTGTTTATGTGTAAGTATAAGACCTGAACACCTTGTCATTACCTAACATGATGGTTGAGTATGTTAGCTGCTTGGAAAGCCATTAGTAGCTATGGAGATGACTTCCCAAAAACAGCGTCGTAACTCTTCACAAACTTAACAACCAAAGACTGTCATCATCAACTAATAGTGAAGCCAATGCTGTACAAAATGTAATTTATGGTTTTTCATTGAAACAGTCATTATTTTGTAAAATATAGAAAATTATGAATACACTAAAATATGTACATTTTTCATAAAAATTACCACTCAATATTAAAATAGTTTAAGTATTCGAAGACAACAAAAAATAAAAATAAAAACCTGTTACTGCAAGATTCAAACCACCTACCCTATGGTTGCAATGCTAGAATGCTACCACCTGAACTACACTGACAGATGCTGTAACTGTTTTAAGTGTTGGTACTTATGGGTACTTGCAGAACTTAAAGTTGATTTTCTCCAGAATTTTTGAGAGTTGTGTCGAATGGATTTGGTTGAATGTTATTTGTGTTCTGCACTTTACTTACCATAAATATAAAAAACTTATAAAATCCAATACCCATGTGGCCTCCTTGTTAGTCTGTTAATGATTTTCAGTTATTGTTTTCCAATGGCTTTAATTCATTATTTAAGTTTATATTTTTATTTACACATCAATGAATAAAAATATATCATGCAGTTTCTCACACACACACACACACACACACACACACACACACACACACAAATAATATTAAATTTTCATGTTACTCTTTAGTAATAATTTCTCATTCACTCTTCTCTAATGACTTTACATTAATTATTATATTCTAAAAGACACATTAATGAATAAGACATAGGTAATTGAATCTGGGTGACATAAATACACAGTTCATCTATCAATCACAGTTCTGTAGTTCTTAAGAAGCATATAACACACAACGTCTGACAATAGAGTTCAGCGAAAGAAATCAGAACAGTTGATCAGGCAACACAGGTGAATCACAGTGCTGTGTCAGCATAGTGTCTAGTTTTGACAACCATAGTTCAGTTGAGCATTATGTGTGTTCTGTATTAGATCTGTTGGATGAAGTGCTTGTTTAGTGTGTTGGTTCTCAACTAGGAACAGGACAATATATGAGCAAAGGATTCATTTAAAATTTTGTTTAAGCTTAGCAAGACACTTAAAGAAATGCATGTGATGGAGATACATGTTTACGGGGATCAAGTACTGTCCATGAAGTGTACGAGTGGTTGAACCATTCTGAGGTAGCTGAGAAAGTGTTAGATTAGATTAGATTAATACTTGTTCCATAGATCATGAATACGACACTTCGTAATGATGTGGAACGTGTCAGTTAAATGAAGTGTGTCTATACATAATATTACATGACACTCAATATTTGAATTTTTTTTTATTTTATTTTTTTTTTATATTTTTTTATTTTTAAGTTTTTCCTAAAGTACTAACTTTTATCTAGAAATTCATCTAATGTGTAGAAGGAATTGCCATTCAGAAATTCTCTTAATTTATTTTTAAATGCTAGTTGGCTATCTGTCAGAATTTTGATACTACTAGGTAAGTGACCAAAGACTTTTGTGGCAGAATAATTAATCCCTTTCTGTGACAGAGCTAAATTTAACCTTGAATAGTGTATATCACCCTTTCTCCTAGTGTTGTAGCTATGCACACTGCTGTTACATTTGAATTCAGTTGGATTGTTAATAACAAATTTCATAAGTGAATATATATATTGTGAAGCTACTGTAAAGATTCCTAGATCCTTAAACAAATGTCTGCAGGATGATCTTGGGTGGGCTCCAGCAATTATTCTGATGACTCGCTTTTGGGCAATGAATACTTTCTTACTAAATGATGAATTGCCCCAGAATATGATGCCGTAAGAAAGCAGAGAATGAAAATAGGCATAGTATGCTAGTTTACTGAGTTGTACATCACCAAAGTTTGCAATCACCCTAATAGCATAAGTAGCTGAGCTCAAACGTTTCAGCAGAACTTCAATGTGTTTCTTCCAATTCAACCCCTCATCAATGCATAAACCTAAAAATTTTGAATATTCTACCTTAGCTATAGATTTCTGGTTGAAGTCAATATTAATTAATGGTGTGATGCCATTTATTGTGTGAAACTGAATATAGTGTGTTTTTTTCAAAATTTAAAGAGAGTCCATTTACAGAGAACCATCTAATAATTCTCTGAAATACTTCATTGGCGATTTCATCAGTTAATTCCTGTGATTTGGGTGTGATAGCAATACTTGTATCATCAGTAAAGAGAACTAGCTTGGCATCTTTATGAATATAGAAAGGCAAATCATTAATATATATTAAGAACAGCAAAGGTCCCAGTACCGAACCCTGTGGCACCCCATGCTTGATAATTCCCCAGTTTGAGGACTCGGCTGTTTTATGTATATTATGTGTGAATTACTTATATCAACTTTCTGAACTCTTCCAGTTAGGTATGATTTAAACCATTTGTGCACTTTCCCACTCATACCACAGTACTTAAGCTTATCTAGAAGAATTCCATGGTTAACACAATCAAAGGCCTTTGATAGATCACAAAAAATCCCAACGGGTGATTTACGGTTATCCAGAGCATTTAATATTTCATTAGTGAAAATGTGTATTGCATTTTCTGTTGAAAAGCCTTTCTGGAAACCAAACTGACATTTTGTTAGAACTTTATTTTTATTAATATATGAAGTTACTTTGGAATACATTACTTTTTCAAGAATTTTTGATAGAGCAGTCAGAAGTGAGATTGGGCGGTAGTTGTTGACATCCAATGTATCACCCTTTTTATGTAGTGGTTTGACAATAGCATATTTCAGTCTATCAGGGAAAATATCCTGCTCCAGTGAGCTATTACAAATGTGGCTAAGAATCCTACATATTTCTTGGGAACAAGCTTTTAATACCCTGCTGGATATGCCATCAATGCCATGAGAGCTTTTACTCTTGAGAGAGTTTATTAATTTCTTAATTTCAGTTTGAGAGGTGTGTGGGATTTCCATTGTATCACACTGTCTAGGTATGCCCTGTTCCATTAACTGCCTAGCTTCTTCTAATGAACATTTGGATCCTATATTCTCCACAACATTTAAAAAATAATTATTAAAAGTGTTTTCAACTTCTGACTTTTTGTTTGTAATTTTTTCATTCACTTTGATGGTAATGCTGTCTTCCTGTGTTCTTGGTTGCCCTGTCTCCCTTGTTATAATATTCCAGATTGTTTTAATTTTATTATTTGATGTACTAATCTCAGACATGATGCACATGCTTTTGGATTTTTTAATAACTTTCCTTAATACAGAACAGTAGTTTTTATAATAGTTGAGTATTTATGGGTCACTACTCTCTCTTGCTGTCAGATACAGTTCCCTTTTCCGGTTACAAGATATTTTTATACCTTTGGTGAGCCATGGTTTTTTGCTTGGTTCCTTACAATTAAATTTGACTAATTTCTTGGGGAAACAGTTATCAAATACCCTTACAAAAGTATCATGAAATAAATTGTATTTTAAATTAGCATCAGGTTCCATGTAGACTTCATCCCAATCTAACTGCTGAAGACTTTCCGTGAAATTTCTAATTGTCGATTCATTAATTGTACGAACAACTTTGGAGGACTGATTCAAATTACAGAAAGGAGCTATATCATATAATGTAACTAGCTGTGCACCATGATCAGAAAGACCATTCTCAACAGGAGATGCACTAATGTTGTTAAACCTATCTTGGTCTATAAAAAAATTGTCTATCAGTGTGCTGCTGTTCTTTACGACCCGAGTAGGAAAATCAATAACAGATGTCAAATTGAAAGAACCGAGTAAGACTTCCAGGTCATTCTTCTTATTACACTCTTGCAGTGAATCAACATTGAAATCCCCACAGATAATAATTTGCTTCCCCCTATCTGACAGATAGCACAACAAGGCATCCAAGTATTCCAGGAATAAATGAAAGTTTCCTGAGGGGGGCCTATACACTGTGACAATTATAAAAGAACTGCCCTTCAGTTTAAGCTCACAGGCACATGCTTCTATGTGTTGCTCTATACAAAATTTTTTTGTTTCTAAATTTTTTACACTGTGACAATTTTTGACATAAATGGCAACTTCTCCCCACACCTTCTTTTCTCTACTTACATGTGCTGCTAGTTTATACCCACTAATATTAACTTTATTCATATCAGTGATAATGTGATGCTCAGACAGGCATAGTATATCTATTACATTGTCAGCTTCTATAGTTTCTAAACAAATCAGGAGCTCATCTACTTTATTCTTTAAACCCCCAATATTTTGATGAAAAATACAAACATTATTTTTTAATTTACTATTGTTAGAATCTTGTGATATTTTAACAGCTTTATTTCCTGCCTGTCTGGGCTTCTCATTGGACACTGAACTTATCCTAAAAAAGAGGTACTCACAAGAGTTGCAGTGTCCCCCCTTATAGATTTTCCTATCAACCTAGCCAGTTTTCCCTTTCCTTTCCTATTGAGGTGCAGGCCATGCCTAGTTAAGTCCCACCTATCAATAGCATCAACAGCGACCAAACCAATGTCCGACAGAGTGGCCGCCCTGGCAGCTGATCTAACTCCATGTTGACCCTCCTTACAGAGCTGTTCAACCGAGGCTGATCATACCGCATGAAGGCAGGCACCATCCGAACATTCGTATGGTTTGCTGCAGATGCTATTTTCACCAGGTCACACTCAATACTGTAGCCCTGATCCCTATCAATACTGTTTCCCACACCACCCACTATCACAACATGATCCTCCTTAGTAAACCCTTTGCACAATGAATCTAAATCCTCTACCACCTGGCTCAGACTTGCACTGGGCTTAAAAAAGTTTGTGACCTGGTACCTGTCACCTAATTTTTCCTGCACAATTTGGCCCACACCTCTCCTGTGGCTGCTACCTAGCAACAGAATTTTTCTCCTACTTTCTACTTTTTTTGAAACCTTTGGTTTCCTAATGAAATTCTGTTGCTCCTTAATTACACCTACATCTACTGGAGGCTCTTCCTCGTTAGACTGTGGCAGCAAGGCAAACCTATTGTTTGTGCGAATGATGAAACTGTCACACACTGTACTCTTACTGAGGCCACTGTTCCCTGCTACCACTTCCCACCTCTGGTTACCCTCCTTCCCCCTTAACCTTGACAGTTCTTCTCTAATACTATCTAATTCAGCCTGAAGGGTTCTGATTTTCCCCTCTTGTTCCTCTATTTTCTTATCCCTTGAACAAACCCTGCACAAGAAAGGAAGAGTCTCCTTTGCTTCCCCAATACCCATGCCACTACATTCTCCAATCCACTTTCTGACAATCCACTTTCAGTTGCAGCTCATGACTGTGAAGTTAGGTGAAGAGTTAGCAGAAGTGAAAAATACAACTACACCTACAGAATCTTATCATAATAAGTTTACTTACCTATTTATAATAATGGAAAGTCCAGGTTGGAATAAATAATATAGTGAGGACAGTTACAACTCACCGCAAAGACGTGGCGACGAGATGCGACAGGCACATACAAAAGACACACACATACAACACATTCAGCTATCGGCCATGGCCTTCTTCAGAAATAGAGCACTCACGCAATCACACAGGCACACAACACAGTCATACAACCATCACCTCCGACTGCCACACTTCGAATCACGCTCTGCAGCGAATCCCGTCCCCGATTCGCTGCAGAGCGTGATTCGAAGTGTGGCAGTCGGAGGTGATGGTTGTATGACTGTGTTGTGTGCCTGTGTGATTGCGTGAGTGCTCTATTTCTGAAGAAGGCCATGGCCGATAGCTTAATGTGTTGTATGTGTGTGTCTTTTGTATGTGCCTGTCGCATCTCGTCGCCACGTCTTTGCGGTGAGTTGTAACTGTCCTCACTATATTATTTATTATTACTTACCTATTTCTTATGCACCAAATCAATCCTCGGTCCTTTAAGGCTGCAAACTTGTCAGTGATGTCTTCATAGAATGGTTGTGTTATTGTTAACTGCCCCAGAAGTTCTTTCTGAATTGAAATATTCAATAAAGAAGAAAGTCTTTCTGTTGAAATAGTGTTCCTCAGGTACATTTTTATACACTTTGGGCAAGAAAAGCTTCTTTCAACAGATGCTGTTGTAGAAAATATGGACAGAATAACAGAGAACAGTTTATAAGTATCTGTGAAAATGTCCTTATCCTCATTAAGCATTTCTAAAATCTTTCCAGGAGAAATATTTCTGTACTTCTCATCAGCATACAAAATAGAGAGTTCATTTCTTGAGCATTTTGTCTTGGAGAATACAGGCCCAAAGCCTGTTTGCAGGTTTTCATGTGCAGCAGAAGGAAGAAGGAAAACATGCCTGGAATTCTTAAAATTTTGTGGTATCAGCCAGGCAAACAAACTGTATTTTTTCAGTCACGAAATCTCTCGTCCATTTCCAACAAAATGTGATCCAAAATTTTGTAATACAGGGCTCAATAGATTTGAACACTTCCATCCTGAGAGAGAGAACTATATTCTCTTGAGAGACGAGAAAGTATTTTGGAATACTTGTTCTGTATTTCTACAGGACTCCTTGATACTCAGTAATACCAATAGTTTCTTAAAGTTCCCATGATTTATGGAGTCTAGTGATCCATCATGACCGTGAAATGCTAATTCTTGTTTACTTGAATAAAATACTGCGTCAATCACTAATTGTAGGAAAAGTCTGTTCAAACGCAAATTTTCATTGAACTGCATGGTACACAGTCTGGCATTTTTCTTTAGTGCATCTGAAATTATATTTCAATTTCTTGCTACACTTTTCAAATTAACCTGGCAATTTAAATGCTCTGCCAAATCTGAGTATTGTGTAATGATCTTGTGATATTTAACAAAGAAGCAAAACCTTCTCTATTCCAAATGTTGCTTTTATTGCTAAAAAGCAAACATGTCCAACAAAATAGTTTTTTCAGAGTTGGAGAAGATCACAACCATGGAAATTCCATAAACCACAAACGTTTGAAAGTAAGGCTGTAGGCTTTACCAGAATGTTTCATTTCTTTTCTGTAGGGTGCCCACAATTTAGGAGTTCTTTTCTGTTTTCATCTTTCCAATGTGAAAAAGGCATTTCTAATAAAATACACACTACATCGTAAACTGGATTTATATTTAAAACACAGTAATAAACGCACTACCTGTTCCATGCCATGCACAACAACAAACACCACTTTACAGTCCAGCCGACAGCCGTGTAAGACTGGAGAATGGAGGTGGAGGTAGCCATTAATGGAAGTTCCCTCTACTTCACCACTTGCCCCCTCCACCCTACAGCATAGGCAATGAACTTCAAGCTGCTTGTGAGGTTGGAGCACGAGGAAGCAGAAGCTCTTCACCCCTAGCTCCCTCCATGCTTGGTCTCGGGCATCAGCTGGTCAGACTTGGTGCACTTGCGACAACCGGAGCATTCTGCAGTTTAAGAACAAGGAAGTACATTTGGAGTAAAAGTGTGGCAAGATAAAATATTGGTGAAGTGCCACTTCACTTACTTCCACTGAATAGCCGCCCCTGTCTGCTTTGTGGATGACTGGAAACTGCCATCAGTGATGAACACATTGAGAAAGTAAGGACATTTATCACAAATGATTGTGATGAAATGATGTGCACATGACAGCAGATTAACCATGAATGGTGTGACAAATCCCACCCAGAAGTTAGGGAGAGAATAACATGTTATCTTATGCCACATCACTTGACTATCAGAAGTAGGTACGTTTAGAGGTTTCAAAGGATTTTGTCAAAATGGTGGCTGCAACACTCAACTCCTTGAACTGTATTGTCACTGAGGATGAAACCTGGTGTCTCTGGAACAACCCTGAAATGAAATGGCAAAGTGTAGAATGGCATTATTCAACATCACCTCATCAGAAAAAGGTCACAGCTGAAAAATCACGCATCAAAACTATGCTCATCACCTTTTTTGATAGTCAAGACATTACCCACAAGGAATTTTTACCTGAGGGAATGACATTAAATGCTGCAAGGTATTTTGAAATTTTGATCCATTTCATGCAACGTCTATGCAGGTTACGACTGCTGCACACACAACAAGGTTCCTGGTTTTTTGTTCATGACAGTGCTTGCCCACACAGAGCAAATAGCTACTGTCAAAAAAGGGGGTGGTAAAACATCCACTATAATCACTGGATCTCAATCTTCCAGACTTCTAACTATTACCTCAATTCAAACTCATTTGAAAAGAAAGAGATTTGGCAATATTCCTGAAAGCCAGTGAAACATGGGGAGGCTTTTGAAAACCACTGAAAAGTTTCCAGGACATTTATCACAAAGCTCAGTGGAGCATATTTATGGGAGGCGACTATTCCAAAGGAGAGTAAGGTAAATGCGTTTCACAGTTCATCTACTTTAATGTTATAGGACTATTCACTGAACTTTATTGTCAGAGGTTGTCTATTGAAAAAATAATCCCTATCCCATATTATTTTGTGAGTCTTTTTTAAATTATTTTTTAATAGTTAAATATGAGAAATATTTTGTAAATATTTTTCGTGGCCTAATTGCAAACCACAAAATAAAATTAAAGCTAAAAGTTTATGGGATTAATTTTCTCTGCTGAAAGGGGTATACATCAGATACCACTAGCAGTACCCAACCTCAAGTACAACAACAATATTTCAGTCTGGGTAGATAGAATGCTTGTGGTCACTATCAATACCAGACCAGTGGAAACTGTTCTTCTGACTGCCAATTGACTCTAATTCTTTTCTTACTGCTATTCACTACTGTTATTGTTTTGTTATTGTTGTAAAATAAAGCACTTTTGAACTATGATTGCTGATGTTTGTTCTTGGAGATTCACCTCCAAGCAAAATCGCAGATTGGTGACCTCATCAGACTCTTAATACTTTTTATTTATTTACTGTAATATCTCCACATCCATCTGGTAAGACAATAAGGAATGTTTTTCATTCAAAAATACTCCTCTTTCTCATTGTTTACGTCTCAATCCTGAGTGCCTACAGCAGACAACACAGTAAACAATGAATGTACCATGTTCTTTTTTTGGCCTCTGTTTCTTTGGTGCCTCACACTATCTTCAACTGTGAATCACAGGTACTATTGATAATACCAGGTGCTGTTTCAGTGGAAATTGAAGTTCAGATTTTGATGGTATATGTGTACTGTACATAGGCTATACTGTACCACAATGGCAGACAGTTTCCAGCCTCTGGCCGAGTCTGCTTCAAACATAAGCCTCTCCATCGTCTTCTGTCTTCCCACCATCTCTCCATTTTCACCTTGGTCCAGTCTTCTCCTCTCTTCTTTACACCTACCTACACTCATTTCAGCCATCTGTCTCTTGGTCTTACTCTTGGTCTCTTTCCTTCCAATTTCATCTCGTGCATCCTCCTGGGTATCCTCCTCTTCTTCATTCATTTAATAAGCTCATACTGTTTCAGCCTTGATTTCTCTATCTCCTCTTGTAATGGTTCCACCTTCATTAACTCTCCTCTCATTTCTTAACCTGTCTATCTTTGTCACTCCAATACTCTTCCTCACGAATTTCATCTTGTAAGCTTGTAATTTGCTTTTCTCTCTTCCTTTCATAACCCAGGTTTCAGATGCATATGTCAGGATCAGGACATAGTATGACCGCTATGTATTTTTTTACTTCTTAGGGGTACATCCCTGTTCCATATCAGGCTTCTGACACTCTTCCAAAATGCTGTATCAGGCATGCTCATTAGAAAAACAGACACTTGGAGAATGTCATCCCTAATCATGAATTAGTTCTTTCATATCTGATTATTCAGTAAGTGTTAACTGATTTGTCTCCATCACTATATCACTTTTCTTCCGTTTATTTACGATTCTATATAGCTATTGAAAAGACACGTCAGTTTAAAAAAAGAAAAGAAAATGCTGTCTTCAACTATGAAGAAAAAAAAAGACTAACTTATTAGCAACATGAATGTACAATACTTGTACTTAGGGTTGCCAGATGGTTGGGATTCATCTGGATTCTTGTGACTTTCCATACAATCTCCAGAATCCAGGCAAAATACAGAATCTCATGACAAAAACTTCTGGTACAGTTCTGTATAGCATAATAATTTCAGTTAGCCAAACACTTGTATCTGTTTCATTGTCAAAAAAAAAAAAAAAAAAAAAAAAAAAAAATAATAATAATAATAAAAAGACACACACACACACAAATTTAAAAAGACACAAAAGTCTGTGACATTTGTCACTCGGCTATGGAGTGAATTGGTTTTAATGAATCTGTATGGGTGTATGTTATTCAAGGAAGACTTCCTTAAATCCTGTCCCGAAATGAGATCCATCCTTCATGACATCCTTCCCACTTCACTGTGAGTCTTTCCGCCGCCCACCTAATGTTCATAACTACCTAGTCCATCCCTATGAAATCCCCAAACCACCTCCCCTACTCTCTGGCTCCTACCCATGTAACTGCCCCCAGTGTAAAACCTGCTCTATGCATCCTCCCACCACCACTTATTCCAGTCCTGTAACCCATAAGGTGTACACAATTAAAGGCAGAGCCACTTGCATCCACATGATTTACCAGCTGACATGCCTGCACTGTGAAGCATTCTATGTGGGAATGACCAGCAACAAACTGTCCATTTGCATGAACAGACGCAGACAGATGTGTTTGTTGGTAATGAGGATCACCCTGTGGCTATGCATGCCTTTGTGCATGGCCAGCACATCTTGGCACAGTGTTACACCCCCTGGGTTATATGGATACTTCCCACTGACACCAGCCTCTTAGAACTCTGGAGATGGGAACTTGTCCTTCAACATAATCTCTCTTCCCGTTGCCCACCAGATCTCAACTTTCGTTAGTTTTAAATTCCTGCCCACCATTCTACAACATCTTTGCCTCCAACCTCTGGACAGAGCTTCTGCCTCAACTGGCATCTCTGTCCAAATCTTTTTATTTTGCTTATGCCTGTCTTGGTGTGTGTGTGTGTATATGTGTGTAGGTGTGTGTGTTTCTTTACTTCTCTGTTTTCCCCAAGGTAAGTCTTTCCTCTCCCAGGATTGGAATGAATCCTTACCCACTCCCTTAAAACCCTCATCCTTTCCATTGTCATTCTCCCTGCCGACAAGGGCTCCACGACAGTGGTACTTGATCGGCGGGAGTATGTGGCAGAGGGGCTGCGTCAGCTTTCAGATAATACCACATATAAAGTTTTTCAAGGCGATCCCATTCCTGATGTCCAGCCAGAGCTACAAGGAATCCTCAAAACCTTAGGCCCCCTACAAAACCTTTCACCTGACTCCATTAACCTCATGACTCCACCGACACCCCGCACCCCCACCTTCTACCTACTTCCGAAGATTCACAAACCCGGCCGCCCCATCGTGGCCAGTTACCAAGCCCCAAAGAACGAATCTCTGCCTACATAGACCAACAACTTCAACCCATCATGTGCAGTCTCCCATCCTTCATCAAAGACACCAACCACTTCCTCGATCGCCTGAAATCCTTACCCAGCCTGTTACCTCCTGAAACCATCCTTGTAACCATCGATGCCACTTCCTTATACACTAATATCCCACATGCCCAGGGCCTCGCTGTGATGGAATATTTCCTTTCACGCCGACCACCCACTTCCCTACCTAAAACCTCTTTCCTTAATACCCTAGCCAGCTTCATCCTAACCCACAACTTCTTCACTTTTGAGGGCCGGACATACGAACAACTATAGGGAACAGCCATGGGGACCAGGATGGCCCCCTCGTACGCGAACTAATTTATGGGACGCTTAGAGGAAGCCTTCCTGGACACCCAAGCCTGTCAACCCAAAGTTTGGTATAGATTCATTGACGACATCTTCATGATCTGGCCTCACAGTGAAGAAGAACTCCAGAATTTCCTCTCCAACCTCAACTCCTTTGGTCCCATCAAATTCACCTGGTCCTATTCCAGATCCCATGCCACTTTCCTCGATGTCGACCTCCATCTATCCAACGGCCAACTACACACATCCGTCTACATCAAACCTACCAATAAACAACAGTACCTGCATTATGACAGCTGCCATCCTTTCCACATCAAACGTTCCCTTCCCTACAGCTTAGGTCTTCGTGGCAAACGAGTCTGCTCCAGTCCTGAATCCCTGAACCAATACACCAATAACCTGATAACAGCCTTCACATCCCGCAGCTATCCTCCTGATCTGGTACAGAAGCAAATTGCAAGAGCCACTTCCTCATCCCTCCAAATTCAGAACCTTCAACAGAACCCCAGAAGTGCCCCTCTTGTCACCGGATACTTTCCGGGATTGGAGCGGACTCTGAATGTGGCTCTCCAGCAAGGATACGACTTCCTAAAATCCTGCACCGAAATGAGATCCATCCTTCATGACATCCTTCGTACTCCACCAAGAGTGTCTTTCCGCCGCCCACCTAACCTCCGTGTCCACCCCTATGAAATCCCCAAACCACCTTCCCTACCTTCTGGCTCCTACCCTTGTAACCGCCCCCGTTGTAAAACCTGCCCTATGCACCCTTCCACCACCACTTACTCCAGTCCCGTAACCTGGAAGGTGTACACGATCAAAGGCAGAGCCACTTGCGATAGTACCCATGTGATCTACCAACTGACATGCCTGCACTGTGAAGCGTTCTATGTGGGAATGACCAGCAACAAACTGTCCATTCACATGAATGGACACAGGCAGAGAGTGTTTGTTGGTAACGAGGATCACCCTGTGGCTAAACATGCCTTGGTGCACGGCCAGCACATCTTGGCACAGTGCTACACCGTCCGGGTTATCTGGATACTTCCCACTGACACCAATCCTTCAGAACTCCGGAGATGGGAACTAGCCCTTCAGCATATTCTCTCTTCCCGTTGCCCACCTGGTCTCAACCTCCGCTAAATTCGAATTCCCACCCACCATCTTAACATCTTTGCCTTGGTTCTCTGGACAGAGCCTCTGCCTCAAGTGGCATCTCTGTCAACTTCTAACTTCTTTGCTTCCTACAGTTCTACAGTATGTCTGCCTAAGTGTACTTGTGTCTGTGTAAATGTGTGGGTGTGTGTGCATTTGTTTACCCTCCATTTTTTCCCCCAAAGTAAGTCTTTCCTGTCCCGGGATTGGAATGGCTCCTTACCCCCTTCCTTAAAACCCTCATCATTTCCTTTTCCCTCTCCTTCCCTTCTGCCTGATGAAGCAGCTAGGCTGCGAAAGCTAGTGTTTGTGTGTGTGTGTGTCTGTGTGTTTATTTGTTGCTATCACTGCCTGTGCCCCTTCACCTGGTAAGTGTACTTCATCTATTTTTTACGTATTTCTACAAATGTCTGCCTAGGTGTGTTTGCATGTGGATATGTGTGAGTGTGTGTGTGTATTTGTTTACCTTCCTTTTTGTCCCCAAGGTAAGTCCTTCCACTCCTGGGACTGGAATGGCTCCTTTTTCCACTTCCTTAAAACACGTATCCTTCCCTTTCTCCTCTCCTTCCTTCTTCTTTTTCCCGAAGAAGCCACCAGTGGTGGCGAAAGCTCGAATTTTTGTGTGTGTTTTATGTTTCTGTCGACGAGCCTGTACTTTAGGTAAGTCAAAAATCTTTATTTTATAACTATTTTTCCCACCTGGAAAGTCACCTTCTGGAAAGTCCAGGTTGGAATAAATAACATAGTGACGACAGTTTACAACTCACCGCAAAGACGTGGCGACGAGCTGCGACAGGCACATACAAAAGACACACACATACAACACATTCAGCTATCGGCCATGGCCTTCTTCAGAAAATAGAGCACTCACGCAATCACACACGCACACAACACAGTCATACAACCATCACGACTGATTCGAAGTGCGGCAGTCGGAGGTGATGGTTGTATGACTGTGTTGTGTGTGTGTGTGATTGCGTGAGTGCTCTATTTTCTGAAGAAGGCCATGGCCGATAGCTGAATGTGTTGTATGTGTGTGTCTTTTGTATGTGCCTGTCGCAGCTCATCGCCACGTCTTTGCGGTGAGTTGTGAACTGTCCTCACTATATAGAAAAGAGATGACTTACCAAAAGGACCGGCTCGTCGAGAGAAACAAATAAAATCACACACAAACACACATACAAGCTTTCGCCACCACTGGCAGCTTCTTCAGGAAAGAGAGGAAAAAAGGGGAGGAAAAGGGATGGATATGGGTTTTAAGAAAGTGGAAAAGGAGTCATTCCAATCCCAGGAGTGGAAGGACTTACCTTAGGGGGAAAAAAGGAAGGTAAACAAATACACACACACTCAGACATATCGAAACGCAAACACACCTAGACAGACATTTGTGAAAAGCAAAGAAGTTGGACAGAGATACCACTTGACGCAGAGGCTCTGTCCACAGAACTGAGGCAAAGATGCCAAAGATGGTGGGCGGGAATTTGAATTAGCACAGGTTGAGACCAGGTGAGCAACGGGAGAAGAGAATAGGAGGAGAGAATAAGCTGAAGGGCAAGTTCCCATCTCCGGAGTTCTGAAAGGTTGGTGTCGGTGGGAAGTATCCAGATAACCCGGACGGTGTAACACTGCGCAGCTATCCTCCTGTTTTGGTTTCCTGAAGAAGCTGCCAGTGGTGGCGAAAGCTTGTATGTGTGTTTGTGTGTGATTTTATTTGTTTCTCTCGACGAGCCGGTCCTTTTGGTAAGTCATCTCTTTTCTATTTTTATTTATCCCACCGGGAAAGTTTCCCTCTATAATTTTCGTTTCATCAATTTGTATATATATATATATATATATATATATATATATATATATATATATATATATATATATACGAATATTAAGACGAAAAATTCCTAACAGGAAAAATTAAATATAAAAAATAGACGAAGATTACTCACCAGGCGAAGGAGCACAGGTGTAACAGCATCACAAATAAATAAATGAATCACACACACACACACACACACACAAATGTTAGCTTTTGCAGCCTAGCTGCTTCATCAGGCAGAAGGGAAGGAGAGGGAAAAGGAAATGATGAGGGTTTTAAGGAAGGGGGTAAGGAGCCATTCCAATCCCGGGACAGGAAAGACTTACCTTGGGGGAAAAAAGGAGGGTAAAAAAATGCACACACACCCACACATTCACACAGATACAAGTACACCTAGGCAGACATACTGTATAAAGCAAAGAAGTTAAGAAGTTAGACAGAGATACCACTTGAGGCAGAGGCTCTGTCCAGAGAACGGATGCAAAGATGTTGAGATGGTGGGTGGGAAATCGAATTTAGCGGAGGTTGGGACCAGGTAGGCAACGGGAAGAGAGAATATGCTGAAGGGCTAGTTCCCATCTCCGGAGTTCTGAAGGATTGGTGTCAGTGGGAAGTATCCAGATAACCCGGACGGTGTAGCACTGTGCCAAGATGTGCTGGCCGTGCACCAAGGCACGTTTAGCCACAGGGTGATCTTCATTACCAACAAACACTGTCTGCCTGTGACCGTTCATGCGAATGGACAGTTTGTTGCTGGTCATTCCCACATAGAACGCTTCACAGTGCAGGCATGTCAGTTGGTAAATCACGTGGGTGTTATCGCAAGTGGCTCTGCCCTTGATCGTGTACACCTTCCGGGTTACGGGACTGGAGTAAGTGGTGGTGGAAGGGTGCATAGGGCAGGTTTTACAACAGGGGCGGTTACGAGGGTAGGAGCCAGAGGGTAGGAAAGGTGGTTTGGGGATTTCATATGGATGGACTAGGAGGTTACGGAGGTTAAGTGGACGGCGGAAAGACACTCTCGGTGGAGTGGGAAGGATGTCATGAAGGATGGATCTCATTTTGAGGCAGAATTTAAGGAAGTTGTATCCTTGCTGGAGATCCACATTCAGAGTCCGCTCCAGTCATGGAAAGTATCCAGTGACGAGGGGCACTTCTGGGGTTCTTCTGTGGAAGGTTCTGAATTTGGGGGGATGAGGAAGTGGCTCTGGAAATTTGCTTCTGTACCAGACCAGGAGGATAGCCATGGGATGTTAAAGCTGTTATTAGGTTATTGGTGTATTGGTTCAGGGATTCGGGACTGAAGCAGACTCGTTTGCCACGAAGACCTAAGCTGTAGAGAAGGGAACGTTAAATTCAGAACCTTCCACAGAAGAACCCCAGAAGTACCCCTCTTGTCACCGGATACTTTCCGTGACTGGAGCGGACTCTGAATGTGGCTCTCCAGCAAGGATACGACTTCCTTAAATGCTGCCCCGAAATGAGATCCGTCCTTCATGACATCCTTCCCACTCCACCGAGAGTGTCTTTCCGCCGCCCACCTATCCTCCGTAACCTCCTAGTCCATCCATATGAAATCCCCAAACCACCTTCCCTACCCTCTAGCTCCTACCCTTGTAACTGCCCCCGTTGTAAAACCTGCCCTATGCACCCTTCCACCACCACTTACTCCAGTCCCGTAACCCGGAAGGTGTACACGATCAAGGGCAGAGCCACTTGCAATAGCACCCACGTGATTTACCAACTGACATGCATGCACTGTGTAGCGTTCTATGTGGGAATGACCAGCAACAAACTGTCCATTTGCATGAACGGTCACAGGCAGACAGTGTTTGTTGGTAATGAAGATCACCCTGTGGCTAAACATGCCTTGGTGCACGGCCATCACATCTTGGCACAGTGATACTTTCCACCAACAACAATCTTTCAGAACTCCGGAGATGGGAACTTGCCCTTCAACACATTCTCTCTTCCCATTGCCCACCTGGTCTCAACCTCCGCTAAATTCTTATTCCCGCCCACCATCTTTCACATCTTTGCCTCGGTTCTGTGGACAGAGCCTCTGCCTGAAGTGGTATCTCTGTCCGACTTCTTTGGTTTCTACAAATGTCTACCTAGGTGTGTTTGCATGTGGATATGTGTGAGTGTGTGCGTATTTGTTACCTTCCTTCTTGTCTCCAAGGTAAGTCCTTCGTCATGAATCTATAGCAAACTTTGGGATGACAGGCTTGGGTGTCCAGGAAGGCTTCCTCTAAGCGTCCCATAAATAAGTTTGTGTACGAGGGGGCCATCCTGGTCCCCATGGCTGTTCCCTTTAGTTGTTGTCTGTCTGGCCCTCAAAAGTGAAGAAGTTGTGGGTTAGGATGAAGCTGGCTAGGGTATTAAGGAAAGAGGTTTTAGGTAAGGAAGTGGGTGGTTGGCGTGAAAGGAAATATTCCATCGCAGCGAGGCCCTGGGCATGTGTGATATTTGTGTATAGGGAAGTGGCATCGATGGTTACAAGGATGGTTTCAGGAGGTAACAGGCTGGGTAAGGATTTCAGGCAATCGAGAAAGTGGTTGGCGTCTTTGATGAAGGATGGGAGACTGTACATGATGGGTTGAAGATGTTGGTCTATGTAGGCAGAGATTCGTTCTGTTGGGGCTTGGTAACCGGCCACAATGGGGCGGCTGGGATGATTGGGTTTGTGAATCTTCGGAAGTAGGTAGAAGGTGGGGGTGCGGGGTGTCGGTGGAGTCATGAGGTTATTGGAGTCCGGTGAAAGGTTTTGTAGGGGGCCTAAGGTTTTGAGGATTCCTTGAAGCTCTGCCTGGACATCAGGAATGGGATCGCCTTGAAAAACTTTATATGTGGTATTATCTGAAAGCTGACGCACTCCCTCTGCCACATACTCACGCCGATCAAGTACCACTGTCGTGGAGCCCTTGTCGGCAGGGAGAATGACAATGGAATGGTCAGCCTTCAGATCACGGATAGCTCGGGATTCAGCTGCGGTAATGTTGGGAGTAGGATTAAGGTTTCTCAGGAAAGACTGGGAGGCAAGGTTGGAAGTAAGGAATTCCTGGAAGGTTTGAAGAGGGTGATTTTGAGCAAGAGCAGGTGGGTCTCACTGTGACGGAGGACGGAACTGTTCCAGGCAGGGTTCGATTTGAATGATGTCTTGGGGAGCTGTATCATTAGGAGGAGGATTATTTTTCTTCTTTATATATATATATATATATATATATATATATATATATATATATATATATATAAGGAAACTTTCCTGGTAGGATAAACAAATATAAAAAATAGAAAACGGATGACTTACCAAAAGGACCGGCTCATCGATAGGCACAAATAAATAAAATCACACACAAACACACATACAAGCTTTCGCAACCGTTGGTCGCTTCTTCAGGATAAGAGGAAAAAAGGGGAGGAGAAAGGGAAGGATATGGGTTTTAAGGAAGTGGAAAAGGAGTCATTCCAATTCCAGGAGTGGAAGGACTTACCTTAGGGGAAAAAAAAGGAAGGTAAACAAATACACACACACTCACACATATCCAAACGCAAACACACCTAGACAGACATTTGTAAAAAGCAAAGAAGTTGGACAGAGATACCACTTGAGGCATAGGCTCTTTCCACAGAACCAAGGTAAAGATGCTAAAGATGGTGGGCAGGAATTTGAATTAGTGGAGGTTGAGACCAGGTGGGCAACAGGAGGAGAGAATAAGCTGAAGGGCAAGTTCCCCTCTCCAGAGTTCTGAAAGGTTGGTGTCGGTGGGAAGTATCCAGATAACCCGGACGGTGTAACACTGCGCAGCTATCCTCCTGATTTGGTTGATTTGGTTCAGAAGCAAATTACCAGAGCCACCTCCTCATCCCCCCAAATCCAGAACCTTCCACAGAAGAACCCCAGAAGTGCCCCTTTTGTCACCGGATACTTTCCGGGACAGGAGCGGACTCTGAATGTGGCTCTCCAGCAGGGATACGAATTCCTTAAATCCTGCCCCAACATGAGATCCATCCTTAATGACATCCTTCCCACTCCAACAAGAGTGTCTTTCCGCCACCCACCTAACCTTCAAAACCTCCTAGTTCATCCCTATGAAATCCCCAAACCACCTTCCCTACCTTCTGGCTCCTACCCATGCAACCGCCCCCGTTGTAAAACCTGCCCTATGCACCCTTCCACCACCACTTACTCCAGTCCAGTAACCCGGAAGGTGTACATGATCAAAGGCAGAGCCACTTGCGATAGCACCCACGTGATTTACCAACTGACATGCCTGCACTGTGAAGCATTCTATGTGGGAATGACCAGCAACAAACTGTCCATTCGCATGAACGGTCACAGGCAGACAGTGTTTGTTGGTAATGAAGATCACCCTGTGGCTAAACATGCCTTGGTGCACGGCCAGCACATCTTGGCTCAGTGTTACACCGTCCGGGTTATCTGGATACTTCCCACCGACACCAACCTTTCAGAACTCCGGAGATGGGAACTTGCCCTTCAGCTTATTCTCTCCTCCTATTCTCTCCTCCCGTTGCTCACCTGGTCTCAACCTGTGCTAATTCAAATTCCCGCCCACCATCTTTGACATCTTTGCCTCAGTTCTGTGGACAGAGCCTCTGCGTCAAGTGGTATCTCTGTCCAACTTCTTTGCTTTTCACAAATGTCTGTCTAGGTGTGTTTGCGTTCGGATATGTGTGAGTGTGTGTGTATTTGTTTACCTTCCTTTTTTTCCCCTAAGGTAATCCTTCCACTCCTGGGATTGGAATGACTTCTTTTCCACTTCCTTAAAACCCATATCCTTCCCTTTCTCCTCCACTTTTTTCCTCTTATCCTGAAGAAGCAACCAACGGTTGCGAAAACTTGTATGTGTGTGATTTTATTTGTATCTATCGACGAGCCGGTCCTTTTGGTAAGTCATCTGTTTTCTGTTTTTTATATATAAAATAAAGAAGTTTAAACTTACCAGGTGAAAAGGCACCAATTCATCAATACACCCAATGCTGAGCTTTCGCAACCCTAGGTTGCTTCTTCAGAAAAGAGGAAAGAAGGAAAGGGAAAAAGGAAAGGATGTGGGTTCTAAGGGAGTGAGTGAGGAGTCATTCCAATCCTGGGAGCAGAAGGACTTGCCTAAGGGGGAAAAGAACAGGTGCATGTATTTGTTTACCTGTCCTTTTTCCCCTTAGGCAAGTCCTTCTGCTCCCGGGATTGGAATGACTCCTCACTCACTCCCTTAGAACCCACATCCTTTCCTTTTTCCCTCTCCTTTTCTCTTTTCTGAAGAAGCAACCTAGGGTTGTGAAAGATCAGCATTTGTGTGTGTGTGTGTATTTTTAGTTATGTATGTATCGACAAACTGATGCCTTTTCGCCTTGTAAATTATACCTTCTTTATTTTTTACTGGGTGATAATTTCAGGGACACTACTGTACATCAATAGTGTGTAGGTATGTTGATAATGTATTTGTACAATTGTACTGACACATTCCACATCCAAGCAAATCACATCGAACACGAATGATAAATAAATAAATAAACAGGTGTCTGACAGGAGAAGTTCTACCGTGCTAGAATAGTCAGTGCAGATGTAACCACTGTGTGCAGATGATATTATGGTCAGCACAACTGCCTAGTAAGTGGGCCTAGCACAAATTTTCTTGTTTCCCAATCCTTTGTGTCTTTCTTTAATAAAGTCCAAGTTCATAATTAAGTTAAAATTTGTTTCAAATTGTTTGAATTTTAAATCTTTACTGAGTACCGTCCTATTATAGGATTCAAATTGGCTGGCTCTGTAAAATACAGTACCACGTACAAGTGGGAACATAGAAATGAAATACAAATTAATTATCTGTCAGTAGTTGATCTGAAAAGTAAAATGTAACAAATTTACTTCTTCCAACAATTCAAAAATCCCAACATTATGAACAAATCAGTAGAGAATGTAGCATTTTTTAGGGGGGGGGGGGGAGAGACAAGGCAAGATTAATGTAAAGATAAGTTAAGTAAATTTAAGTAGACACCTCATGATATTCTGCAACAATTTTACTGCTTATATCCAGAGGATAATTTGCACAGAAGCCTCTTTCACTATATTACTATACTATGCTACAAATAGGCTATCTACTTGGTTTGCAAAATGGAAAGTAACACAGCAATTTTTCTGCCATTGTTAAAAATAGATGTGTATTTATTTATGTAAATGTCACTAAGACGGAAGATAATTTATTCATGATTCCCTAAATCCACCAACACACCTCAAAATTATTCTCACTTTAACGGCAAGAAAAAGACAGACCTTGCAAGTCTGACTTCCTGTGCTGCCAACTTTCTAGAGACATGTATTTTACAAATCTTGCAAATTGTGAATCAATATCTGTATATTCAACATTTACAGAAGGAGGCCATCAGAAATATCTGTTCCTTTAGAACAGAAGTATCATGGTAAATATACTGAGGTGTTCGATACCTGAATTTAAACATTTACATGTCTCAATTTTTAAATACCAAAAAATATAACGATTGTGAGACATGATCACTTCATATTTCTGTGTGATGCCACTAAATGAAATCTATCTTGTTGAGATCTCAAACCCACCGCATGATTTAAAAAAGAAAATAATAATAATAAAATAAAACATTTATGAATTATGATTTATATTTTTTGTTTCTTATTGTATAACTGTCTTAAAGTATAATATTTGTTGTGAAATAAGCCAAAACAAACCAGAATGTATATCTGATATTACACTCAAAGGAATGTTGTCTTTTTATTCAGGAAATCAAACCAGAAGTCTTGTTTATCAAAACACTTCAGATTTTGCAAAATCACTTCCTAATTCTGTAAATTGTACTTAATTTATAATGAAAACACTTTCACAAATTATCATTTAATACACTACAGCTAAAACGTTTATCTGGAATATTAACTTCAAAACACAAATATTTACACTGAACTTTTCTCACAATTTGATGTGTTGATTAAGTATTTATTTACAATATTTACTACCAAAAGTCAACCATTGTTTAATCAATTTAGTAGAGTACACAGAGGAAGTTGTATGGAGTGTGGTTTGTGAGACTGTCATTTGGTGACGGACAGCCGTCATGTTATGATTACAGTGCATAAACATTGTGTGAAGGAGTCATTGTTCTCTTTTGGGATGTCAGGATGTGTAACATACCTGGTTGTAGGTCTTTGTTTCTTGCAGTTCTTGTTGATTTATGCTCTCAGTAGCAGTTGGCTGAAATTTCAGGGGGAAGAACTAATACACTATAAACGATGTAGTCAACACACAGAAATGCAGTCCCTTGACACTTTTAATGATTGATTAGGTGTCCCCATTTATGGCCAGCATACAAATCACATTAATTACAGTCAGCAGGACCAGGTACATACATTCCACACATCAATAGTATGAATTTACACAGTTTGTGTGTGGAACACACAAGTCTGAGGTGTACATCTTAACACATTAGTGCCCAGTGTCCTCAATTGAGGACAGTTCATTTTCCTCTAATTATTACAATATTTGCTATTACAAAGCAAAAATGGGATTTTGTTGTTGTTTTCTAAGCTTTCTGTCAACAATGGGTACAATTGTTGTCTTTCTGCTACAGTTGAAGACTTAACAGAAGTGTAGTGTTTTTGGCAAGCCTGCTGCTTATTTCTATTTTTGTGGCTGCATCAAAGGTAAGGATCACTATCATTTTCTGGCTGCAGTGTAATGAAATACTGTGGTATTGTTTGGTACTTATGTAAGTGAAAACAGTTTATTACATTTTGTGTCTTAATGCATGAAAACTTGTTGTCCTCGTTTGAGGACACTGGCTGGTTCTTTTCAGCTTACTTTGCCATGGATCGCAAAGTTTTAAAAACTGTTGAAGAGGTTGAAGCAGACATTCTAGCCTTACCTCCAGATGTAGATGAGCAGACTGATGAGGAGAATAATGAAGATGACTTTTTAGGAAATACACATGTTACTGATATTGCAGGTACTACAGAATTTTTACTTGAGAGAAACAGCAAAGACATTCAGCAATTTTCCTCAAAATAGCCCATAAAGAGGAAGTGAAATGGAGTAGTGAGGTTTCAAAATATTCATTTCCTGACTTAGGAAAGAAAGCTTCTTGCCTGTCAGATGAACTGTAGAAAAAGCTTTATTGTCTTACTCCTGTTCAGGTTTTAGAAGAACTCTTTCCAAAAGAAGTTGTAAGCATGATTGTAGAAGGAACTGAAAAATACGCTAGGGAGTGTAAAAATAAAATAAATTTTTCAGTTGTACCTGACAAAATTCGCGTATTTGTTAGGTTCTTGATCTTGACTGGCTATCATAAATTGTCCAGTGAAAGAGATTATTGGTCTGAGGATGCTGATCTCAGTGTTCATGTGGTGAAAGATGCGATGAGTCATAGCAGTTATCTTGAACTAATAATAATAATAATAATATTTATTCAACATCGAATAATACATATACATTGACATTGACATTGTACAGATTATTCTTCTGAATACGTCAATTTCATAAATTATAAACTAATGATTACTGTTTCATATAGACATTATTTCTTTTATACAATTAAACATATTACATGTTTTTAAGTCTTTATCTGACAATTAAACACTTAACTACAGCATTACATGTTTTAAGTCTACTTGACAACTAAACAGTTAACTACAGTACATACTTGTCTTGGTTAAGAAACATTTTTCATATAGTCATAGAATTCATCTAGAGAATAGAATGCATTTTCAATTAGGATCCTTTTTAGTTGGTCTTTTAATTTATTTTTAGGAAGGGCTGCAAGGCTTTTTGGTAGTGCATTGCTAAGCTTCAGGCCAACATGAAGTCCATTTTTTTCATATAATGCTGTTCTGTGGCTGTTTAAATGGTATCTTAGTTTTTGTCGTGTATTGTGTTGATGTAGATCACAATTTAGATCTGGATTGATTGTTTTCACATACATTATTATTTTTAATATGTATACACCAGTAATGGTAAGTATACCCAATTTTGGAAAGAGATTCCGACATGATTCTCTTGGTTTGGCCCCACAGATAATTCTGACCGCTTTCTTCTGTAGTATCAACAAAGTGTTAATGTTAGCTTGTGATGTTCCACCCCAAATTTCTATTCCATAGTTTGTGTTGGATGCAAATAATGCATGGTATGCAGTCTTAAGGATATGCATATCTTTACAATATTTGCTGATCTGGTTTATGGCAAAGATATTTTTAGACAGCTTTTTGGCTAGGGAATCTATGTGCAAGTCCCACTTAAGGTTGTCTTGAATTGTGATACCCAAAAATTTTGTATATTTTTCCTTATTAATAGTTTGATTTGCTATTGATAATTTTATGTCAAAGTCTGTTTGCTTTCTAGGGTTAAATTCTACAATTGCAGTCTTGGAGGCACTTACATTTAGATGGTTTTCATTGAAATACTTGACTATTTCATTAGTAACAGTGTTGCACAGCACTTCCAGACTGTCGTGGTCTTTGTGTTTGCACACAATTGTTGTATCGTCTGCATACAATATTATTTTATTATCTGGGGAACAGTACTTTATATCATTCACATAAATCAGGAACAGGAGGGGTCCCAAGACGGAACCTTGGGGCACTCCGTATTTGACATCTGCTACTTTGGATTTGAAATACCCACTGTTTGTTTTAATCAAGACAAATTGTTTCCTGTTGCTCATATATGACTCTATTAGGTCAAAGCATGTTCCTCTAATACCCATGTTCCATATCTTGTCAAGTAGTATGGTGATATTAACGCAGTCAAAAGCTTTTTCGAGATCAAGGAACACTCCAGCAACTTGTTCGTTGTTCTCTATGGCAGTTATTATTTCATCTACGAGCTGTGCTGCAGCTACTGAAGTTGACTTGTTCTTCATAAAACCATTTTGATTCTCGAATATTAGGTTGTGTAGGCTCAGAAATGCCATTAGTCTATTATAAATAACTTTCTCGATTACCTTGGAAAATGCAGGTAAGATTGAGATCGGTCGGTAGTTTTCAATTTTATTTTTATCACCTTTCTTGTAAATCGGAGTTACTTGTGCTATCTTTAGTCTGTCTGGAAAAATGCCCGTTGTGATTATGTCATTTACTGCTGTCGCCAAGGCATCTGATATGTTGTCTATGCACCTTTTAAGTGTGCTGATAGACAATCCTTCATAACCTGCAGAGTTTGAGTTTTTTAGTGACATCACTATGTGTTTTATTTCCCTGCTGTTCGTAGGTGTCAAGTATATGCTATGTCTTACTGGATTGCCCTTATATGTATACTGGAGGTTGTTGAACTGGTCATTGATGGATTTTCCCATAGAAGAAAAGTACTCGTTAAAAATATTTGCTATCTGGTAGGGGCATTTGATGTTACCACCTTTGAAATTGATACTAAGGTCACTAGCTGATTTGTCCTTACAGTCCCTGAAGCTATTTATAACTAGCCAGACAGCTTTACCAGAGTTGTTGGAGCCTCTTAACATGTTAGCTACATGTTTACTTCTGGTTTCTAGGAGGAGATTTTTGTAGTGATCATGATAGTTGTTAAACTCTTCCTTCAGTCTATGATTATCACTATTCTTTGTCATTGCGCATTGGAAAAGTCTTAGTTTTTCTCTTGCTGTTTTTACTTCAGTGTTTATCCAGTTATTCTTTTTTATTTTTTTACAGTCATTTACTGGCAGGGTTGTTTCTGGGCATGAGACGTTGAAGCAATAATAGAAGTCAGATGCAAATTCATTGAAAGTGATACAGTTATTTTCATTCCATTGTAAGCGTTTGAGCATATTCTTAAGGTTTTCGATATTGTTGTCATGGGTGGCTCTTTTTGTTACATAGTGTTTCTTTTTGCTTGCAATATGAAGGTTTTCAGCTTCTATCAGTACCTGAACCGCATGGTGGTCAGAAATTGCAAGCTTCAGAACTGATGCAGTGTATTTAAAGTGGGACATGTTAGTAATAATGTTGTCAATGCATGATTTGCTGCCATTGACCTCCCTGGTGGGCTCATTTATCAAGGGATTTAGTTTAAACTGATCTAGTACCAGCATCAATTTTCTTTTAATGCTGGAGTCAGGAGACAGCAAGTCAATATTTATATCTCCTACTAGAATTAAGTTAGCCCAGCCATTTTTATCACAGTGTTTGCAGTCAATGTCTACAAGCAGATCATTCAAAACTTCAAAGAAAATGTCAAGGCTGCCACTTGGGGGTCTGTATACACATATGATAATTAAGTTCTCTTTCCCCCATTTGTAGTTAATTGCTGCAAGTTCTATAATCCCCTGTATGCTGAAAGCACTTACATCAATTACATTAAAGTTACTGCTTCTAGATGCAAAGATAGCTACCCCTCCACATTTTTTCATTTTCCTGCTGAAGGCAGTACAGAATATCATGGAAAGTGGCTGGCAAACACTAATTATCTCTTCTGTATACCAGTGTTCAGTTATAACTAAGACATGTGGGTTATCAATCCCTGCAACTGTGTCCATCTCATTTTGCTTATTACTAAGACTTTGAACATTTTGGTGAATTAATTTGAACCCAAGTGTGTTCTGCTGGACACTACTGACAGTTTTCACACTACTAGGATGTCCAGCATGCCCTTCAAGTTTCCCTGATTCCTATTTGAGTGACTATTTCTGACACCTTGGTTCTGAGTGTGGTTTGTTGTTATACTAGCTACAAGTTTTGGCCCTTCCATTTCGGTTTTATTTGGATATGGTGGAGCTGTGGTAGGTTTGTTTTTTGCAAAGTTGTTTGTCAGATTGGGTGGTGTGAGCCATTCCATGGCAAAGCACGTATTTATAACACTTTGTTGAGAATTTCGTCTTATTTCATCAATAATTAATTTACTGAGAGTCATTTTGCCTCTTTTATTCAGGTGCATTCCATGAGTTGTGTGCAGGTCCCTATCAAGATTACTGATGTTTATAAGAGAGACATTGTGAAATTTATTACATATTTTCTTTAGTCTATCATTAGTTTTGTGCACTTCCAAATTCACAACAGGTTGTTCCATTAAATCGTATCTCTGTGGTATGTTGACAACAACAACTTTTGTGCCTATTAACTTACCGAGAGTAGTTTTCATGTGTCTGATAGCGTCATTTGCCTGGTTTTTGGCTACATCATTTGTTCCTCCAATGATTACGACACTATCACTGTAATACATTTCAATGATAATAAAAAGGCCGATGAAAACAAGCATGACAAATCTTTCAAAATAAAACCATTAGCACAGGCTCTAGTAAACAATTACCAAAAAATGGGGAGTCTTTTAGGAAAATCTGTCAGTTGATGAAATGATTGTGAGATACTATGGACATCACCCTATAAAGCAATTTATCAGACTGAAGCCCATCCACTTTGGGTGTAAACTTTGGGCCTTAGGTGGTACTGTGGATAATGTTACAATTTCTTACTGTATTGTGGGAAGGACCAGAATGATGACAATTCAAATCTACCACTAGGTTTCAAGGTAATTTTGAAAATGTTGTCCATTATTGATGAGCTGAATTTTTTTGAAAATTACTTTACAAGTCATGACTTGCTCGTCCACCTGAAGGAACTGGGATTTCGTGCAAGTGAAACTATTAGAGAAAACAGAACAAGGCAATGCCCCCTGTCACCAGATAATGTTATGAAAAAGAAAGAAAGGGGATATTCTCAGTTTAGATTTGACAGAGAGAAGGAAGTCTTGATCATAAAATGGAATGACAACAAGTGTGTTACACTAGCAACTAATTTTGACACTGTGCTTCCTACTTTCAAAGTCCAACGGTGGAATTCATCCCAAAAGGAAAAAGTCAGTTTTCCACAACCACATGCATTGAATACATACACGAATTTCATGGGAGGTATCAATCTTCATGATTGGCTAACAGAAAAACATACCATTGCAGTGTGTGTTAAAAAGTGGTACTGGTGTCTGTTTACAAGGTTGGTAGATATGACTGTTGTGAATGCATATTTTGCTTTCAAGAGATGCAATGAAGGAACTTCTCTTTTACTGAAAGAATTCAGAAAACAGATTGCAAGAACATACCTGAAGAAAGGTCTTAAAATGGGATCAGCCAAGGGAAAACCACTAAAGTTCATCTCACCTTCCAGGAGTAATGTACCCGATGTATGGTATGACCAGAGGGCTGCATGTCATCCAGAAGCATGAAAAGCAAAGAAGATGCCAGTATGGGAAGTGCACATGAAAGCCGAGAACATATTGTGGGAAGTGCAATGTTACTATTTGTACATAATGCTTTCCCAAATATCATATCAGGCCTTAACAAAATATCACTTTTAGAGAATTTTTGGGTTAAAATGTTTGTAAATATACTTATTGTAAAATAAATAATAGTAATGATATGATATTTTGAGTTTATTATTATGAATTTCTTTATCCCTTGTCCTTTTTCCTAGTATGTTGCATATCGACATAAATACTGCCAAGCGCCCAGTGCCCTGAAATGAGAATGGCTAAAATTTTCACTTTTTAGGCAACAAGTGAAAAAAAACTTCATATTTCTTCATTGCGTTGCTAGGACACAGTTTTCGAAAAATTGAAAATATATGTTAAATAAAAATAAATTGGGTGTTAATGGGTTAATGTGGTACAGATATTAATAGTCCATTCATAATACTGGTAGAAACACTGATGAACTATTACATAACTAATCAAAATTAAAGTTCAAAGTGACGTGGGTTGTATCTCAGATACATCACAAATCACATAAACACATCCTATTTATATCTTTCAAACAACGTTACTGAAAATTATGTATTGTTAATTGAGTTCATTACCTTAATTATAATGGAAATTAAACAATTACATGCAACTGACTATAGTACAAGATAGCATAAATGTTGTTGTTGTGGTCTTCAGTCCGGAGACTGGTTTGATGCAGCTCTCCACAATACCCTATCCTGAGCAAGCCTCTTCATCTCCACATAAGAACGGCAACCTACATCTGTCTGAATCTGCTTACTGTATCCATCTCTTGGTCTTCCTCTGCGATTTTTACCCCACACACTTCCCTCTAATGCTAAATTCACAATTCCTTGATGTCTAAGAATGTGTCCCACCAATCTATCCCTTCTTTTAGTCAAGGTATGCCAGAAATTTCTTTTCTCCCCAATTCTGTTCAGTACCTCCTCATTAGTTACGCGATCCACCCACCTAATCTTCAGCATTCTTCTGTAGCACCATATTTCAAAAGCCTCAATCCTCTTCCTGTCCGCACTGTTTATCGTCCATGTCTCACTCCCATACAAGGCAACACTCCATACAAATGCCCTCAGAAAGGACTTCCTTAGACTTACATCAATATTTGATGTTAACAAATTTCTCTTTTTCAAGAACGCTTTTCTACGCATTGCCATTCTGCATTTTTTAATAAATTAAAATAATACTGAGTAAATTAATGTATAAATCTCAGTTAAATATCAGAGTGTTTCATCTACATATTTAGTGAAATAGGTTTGTTACCAATACTTTCATAATTAATGGTAATTATAAAGAAATTAATGAGGACAAAGCTTTCCTAACATTACTTGTGAAACACCATAATACCTATTTTAATATTATGAGAAAAAAATTACTTAATTTTATCAGAAATACTAATTAGCACTATCTGAACTTCCTCTGGCATGAACTAATTAATATTTGCTAATTAAACAAACTTCTGTGACACCAAATAATAGAAAATAACTTCAGCTAGTCATGTTAGAAAAAAGAATAGCAAATGGTTTACAAAAGAAAATGATAATAGACTAATTACATTCATATCTATTATTATGCAACAGTGGTATCGGGAGGTTCTGTAATTCAAGCACAATTGAATAATTCCCAACATGCTTTGTTACAGATGGCCACTACTTATGTTTTGTAAATTGATTGTCCAGATGACCAATTTCTGAATTACATCTGTTTAGTATGAACGTTATTTCTAATTTGGCAGAAACCTGAATCTCTTTTAGGAGAATCACATTTGCTGAGACCACAACACCATCATTTTATTTCAAAATCCCAGATAGATCCGAGATTGTGTTTATTGAAATTATTATTGACAATGTGTGCATTCTTTTGGACATGTCCAGAACTACAGCCACCATATCAGTAATTCATACACTACTCAAAACCTTAGGAGTTCAGGTGACATTATACACAATATACATATGGTAACATATTTTATTCAGATATTGTATAATAATGGAAACTGTAAGTTGGAATTCAACAATAGAATGTAGAATAAGGACAGTTTGCAACTCACCACAAGGATGTAATGACGAGCTGCGACAGGCAAACAATAAAAAAATAAATAAATAAAATAAAATAATTAAAATAATATATATCAACAAAAATTATAGAAGGAAACTTTCCTGGTGGGATAAACAAATATAAAAAATAGAAAACAGATGACTTACCCAAAGGACAGGCTCGTCAACAGACACAAATAAAATCACACACAAACACACATACAAGCTTTCGCAACCATTGGTCACTTCTTCAGGAAAAGAGGAAGAAAGGAGAGGAGAAAGGAAAGGATATGGGTTTTAAGGAAGTGGAAAAGGAGTCATTCCAATCCCAGGAGTGGAAGGACTTACCTTAGGGGAAAAAAAGGAAGGTAAATAAATACACACACACTCACACATATCCAAACGCAAACACTCCTAGACAGACATTTGTATTAAAAAAAAAAAAAAAAAAAAAAAAAAAAAAAAAAAAACTTTTTACAAATGTCTATCTAGGTGTGTTTTGGATATGTGTGAGTCTGTGTGTATTTGTTTACCTTCCTTTTTTTTCCCCTAAGGTAAGTCCTTCTACTCCTGGGATTGGAATGACTCCTTTTCCACTTCCTTAAAACCCATATCCTTCCCTTTCTCCTCTCCTTTCTTCCTCTTTTCCTGAAGAAGCGACCAACGGTTGCGAAAGCTTGTATGTCTGTTTGTGTGTGATTTTATTTGTGTCTATCGACGAGCCTGTGTGAGAGTTAATTTAACGGCTACTCAATATTAAGAGAATGGAAGCTGGTGATTTATAGAGAGGGAAGTCTGGCGAATTCGCTAATGACATAACAGCAAGGACATTAGTGCGCAAAATCGCAACCTAATTACAAGTTCACACACCCACAGTACTGAAGTTATTGAGGCTTCACTTCAGTAGTTGTGTATGTTTTACTGTTTGTGCAAAACTTATGATAAAAGGATATGGTATTGAATTACTTCTGAAACTATAATGGCTCATAAATTAACCCAACGAAAAACTGGATTTCCAAGGTACTAAAATAAGTCAAATAGCTGGTTCTGTAATTTTAGCACAGGCTCCCATAACACTGTAAATTTTGCCTAGAAATCGTGATCATTATGCACAAATCAGAATACTTGGCATGTCTGCACATACCATACATGTCTATACATAGAGGCCGTAATCCAAAGGCTAATATCGGACTGTTTGTGTTGATACTGCGCATCCTATTTCTGCCTGGAGGGTGTGTTGCTAAGTTGCATTCAGTCCCCTGTCTTGATGGATTGTTAACCAGAGATGATGGTCCTCTCTTGTTGATGTTACCCATAGGCAACCTTCTTTTAATGGTTCCTGTTGTCTGAAACATTGTCCAGGCCATGGAATTACACTTTGGGACACTCCAATAGCTGCAACCATCTCCTTCTGAGTCTGGCCCACCTCCAACCTTCCTATGGCTCTCCATGCCATAGCTTCAGGTAAGTCACATTGTTGTTGCAGTATGCTATCTGATCACCATAGTATCTGAACCCAATCGCTTGTGTATTCATTTGGTAGAGTAAACACAAGTCAACATCAAACTCCCTTGTAGCAACTTTCTGTTATTACCACTATCTCGGTTGCTGTAATGTTGTTGTCACCACTCCGTAGAAGCAACAGAAAGATATTTAACCATTTTAGTTCATTCTGCTGATAACAATACTCAGAATCTAGATATCTTAACTGATCCCCTCACTGGGGTTGGGTTGGGTTGTTTGGTTGGGATAGGGGGACTGAACAGCTAAGGTTATCAGTCCCCCAGTGGGGAGTGGAAGGAGTGAGGATAGGAAATGGGGGGGAGAGGGAAAGGAAATGCATCTGGGAAGTAAAGAAGAAAGACTGCATTAGCTTGGGGCCCAGTGCTCACCATGCACATGCTCACAAAAGAACTTTGAGCCTCCTTGGGGAATCCCCTAATTGATGTGACTTGTGTATATATGCTTCAAATGGGCAGTTGACAATTTCAATGCACACACATAAAACTGCTGGATCCCTTGGAGGAATCCAATATAAGCTGCAAGAAAGGGAAAATAATGGGCACGGGACACTCTCACCATAGTGTGCTATAAGATGAGAATTTGAGCAGAGTGTGAAGTGTGCCAGGGCAGACTAATTGGTTAAGGCAACTGCTGGTCTGAAGAGGGAAATTCAAGTTTGAATCCTAGTCCAGCACAAATTTTCAACATTGCCACTGAATTTATTTCAATGCCCAGAAATAGCTGGGCCACCTGGACAAGGATACTGTGCAACATGTGGGACAACCTTTTTGGACTGATGAAGGCATGGACTCACCGTGAAGCTTAGTGAAATTTAAGTTCTCAGTAAAAAGTGAAGTGTAAATATTTTGTATATTTATGTTAACAAGGATTGAATTTTATTGTGTATTGGAGTTTTGTATAATTTTATAGCCAGCATAGTATAAATAGAATGTGTAATGTAGATTATGGTTATTTTTGTGAGTGTGTACTTGTATGTCTTTCATATGGTTTATTTGTAGTTATCTGTTTGATTAACTTTCTTGTCAATATGCTTTTCTTATCATTTCTTATAACTTATCATCAGTTACACAAAAATATCTAGTCATTATTGTAGGGAGTACTTAAGAAAGCAAGAATAAACTAATATATGCTTATTCTAAAGTTACCACACACAAAATACTTTAAAACCTATCATCCAAGAAAAAGAATGGAAACTTGCTTTGCACTAGAAAAATCTCTATATAGACTAAATTGAAGCAAAAACTTGTAAAAATCATATTGTTTTTTCCAGTACCAAAAATCTAAATTTTATCCTCCCACATCACAGTACCAAGATAATCAAACGCACTCCTAAAGACAGCAAATGAACCAAAAAATATGACCCCACTTCTTACTTACAGATGACAAATACCAAGAAGCAAACAAATGATCAAAGCGTCAAATAAAAAAATGGTAGATTCTCAAACTGGTGTTCACTGAAAATTTGCAAAAACATCTTATACAAAACCAGTTGTAATTATCCAAGATGAAATATATGTAGCTACATCTGTCTAAAATCTCTCACTTCCAAAGTCTCAAATCTTACATATTTATCTGTGACATAGAATCCATAAAAAATCTGCAACAGCAAAGACAGGCTTCCTAACCATTGGCCCTACCTACTCATTATCATTGCTTAGTTATACCTCATAACTAAATAGGCCTACTCATCATATCTTATCAATTAATATTCTTCATCTTATCGCACACTTTATCTATATCATCATAATATTCCATTACCTTATTACTCATGATACCTCATTAATCCATCAATATTCATTTCAGTAGCCTGTCAAAGAAAATATGAAAATCCTGCCTAAGCCCCAACAAATCTCCAGAATCCGAGTCCACATCAACTCACCAGCTTTTACTTTCATTCGTTCAATGCAGACAGACCATATAAATTCCAGAACTTCTCTTTTCATTATCATACTGCATTTTTAATTCATGGCCCCAGATACAAATTCCTCACATAGCTACAGATCACTTTGCTCACTACTCACTAGGTAGATCACTACTACACTAACATAAAGTGTAATACACTGACTTCATCTCAGTAAATATCCAACTTAACTTTCATTGCATTACATTCAGGTGCTTTCTTTGATGCAGCTCGTAATGTGACCATGTGATTCTACTTATTTCAGAATACCATCACATAATTAATTATCTTCTTCGTGTGTTGTTCATTGTAGCAGATACTGGTAGAAGTCCTGATACTCAGTGCCTCTAATAAATTATTTCCAAAGTTAAGGTCAATCAGACGTCTTCTTTATGTAGGTTACGCTCAGAAGAGATGAAGTATTATAGTTCAACTTTATCTCATTACTTAAATGAGAAGACAGTTGGTTTATATTTGGAAAACAATAAGGGTTTATTGTACCCTTTGTACATCACCAGTAACTTCAAATATTTGGTTTACAGTCTTACATCCTGTTATTACACAAATTCTTGAGACAAGTTTAGAACATGTTAGCAATTCAAATCAACTCTAGTAACTAATACAAAACAAACACTATCAATATCTCCACTTTCACATCTTATTACTCAGAGTATCCACAGAGTTCATTCTAGTGCACAGTGTCCTTGAAATATCTTTCCATGAGAAGTGGGAGGTCTGGGCATTCACCTGTGAAAGAAATAGACCCGGACAGTAATAGTTTAAGCAAAAAACCTCCATAAATACCCAAAAACTAATCAATTTGGCCATCTTGTCGAGATAGGGAAAGCATGTAGTGCTTGAGACACTACAAGCTACTTATATGCAGTATAGAAGATACATAATTCAGGTGGATGGTACTGGTTTCATTCAAACTTAACATAATATATAATACATTATGGTAACACACATTTACACTATTACACCTAACTATACTAAACAGAACATAGTAGGAGAAAATTTTCTAACTTACAAAATACTCATAGGATAGTGGAAGAAGAATTGAGTGTCCTAAGAAATGTAAAATAGGATCACCCAGATGAGTGAAGGCAATACTTGCACATGTAATGTATTCATTAGAGAATTTCAACCCCTCTACCTACTCAGTTAAACTTACCACTAGCCAAAACAATATTGACACATCATTTACACAAAAATTGTTATAAGAACCATGTTAATAATAAGATCTGGCATCACTAAGAAATTGCCCTCTAACTTTTGTCCAGCTAACTCCACTGATACAAGGACTTACTGCTTCACACTCTTAGATAACTTATCAGTAGCACCAATAATGTTTATTCCAGAATCATGCGTTATCACTATTCCATTTGCATCCTTAACTAATTCAAACAATGCCTGAGAAATACCATTAAGATCTCTACCACTGTCCTGCGAGCATTTTACAGATACACCTTGTGCACTAGTTGACACTTTTGTATGCCACACCTTATCAGTACTTACTACTGCTTCCTCTTCATACATTATATCTTCATTAATTCTCCCTCTGGATAAGCAATCATACACTTCTGGCGAATCATTAGAAGCTATTGTTAAGTGACATACATTATGATCTGCTTCTACTTCCCTACTATTTTGCAGCTCTAACTCTGCATTCTCTTTCTGCTCCTCCTTTCTTTCCACCTTTGTCTAACTACTTTACTATCATCATCAAAAATGGACTCACATACCTAATCTTTCTCATCACTGGATTAGTCCCTACTCTCATTACTACTTGCTCCTCAACTCTCATCACTTTCTGTTGCCTCAAACAAACTATTTATAATCTTACCTGTGTCCTCAATATTTGACCATAATGCCAGACACTGAAGTTTTTCATGCTGTGTTAATGATTGCCCATCACCATTAGGTTCAAAGTCATTAAACTTTTTACAAGTAACAGAAGCAGTGCTACCCCCAGAATATGGACTATACTTTTCATTTCCTAACTTTTTTACTTTCTGTTTGATTTCTACAAGTTTAGAATCCACATACTACATTTTTTCTTCTTTTTTTTTTTAAATCACAGATGCTGAGTTTCCGTCCACTTTATCCTCTACCGTGCCCAACCTAGTTTCCAATTCAGATTTTATCTAACCAATTTGATTTTCAATATAGCTGTGTTTATAAGTGTTCAGTTTCTGTGATGGCATCATCTTCATGATGACAGTCTCCTCTGATTATGATGATTATTTCACCACCTCTTCATTACACGTCATACCTTTTAGACCTCATGATTGGCATCATTGCTTTGTGCCCTTTTTTTGTATGTTACACTCAGTGGCACTAAGCTAAGAACTGGTCAGCCACTCCATCTCCTTTGAACAATATTTTCACATCTCAATGGAGAATTTCCATAAGATTAAAAGGTGTTTTGTGAAGTATGATTATTGGTATTTGCTTTCGGATTTTTCATATCCATCGAAATTCCACATACTAAATAATGCTTTACATTTAAAAGTGTGTAATATTGTATGTCCTTAGACACAAGTAATTTAACTTTTTAAATAATGTAATGATTATCAAAATCGATTTAGCAGCCAACTGTGACTATTATTTCGACCGTCTCTGTGTGATCCAATTGTGACATGGAAAATGAATTGCTGTATTTAGGAGTGGTTGCATTGACCTTCACATGTTGACTAAAACCTACAAAAAGTAACAATAATGGAAGAAATTTAACTTGTTTTGGAAATTATTTTAATTTTCTTATTTGTGCTAAACTATAGGTTATCTTACAGAACACATATTTTACATTGACATCATTCTAATCTGTATTTCACAAATAAAATTCTGAAAGCCTCCTAGCCATTTTTTAACTAAGCTGAGTACATAACTAATACAGTGTAACCTAACCTCTGTGTAGACACCCTGAAGATTTATTTATTTATTTATTTATTTATTTATTTATTTTTTTTTTTTTTTTTTTTTTTTTTTTTTTTTTTTTTTTTTTTTTTTTTTTTTTTTTTTTTTTTGCAAGCTTTTACCCAGGAATGAATATTGCAGTGATCTGACTTCGATGTGATTGGTGTATTCAGAAGTAGGAAGTGTTTTCATAGAGCAACAAAAATGTAAGGAAAGCTTGAAAATATATTTGTATGCAACATTATGAACACGCCATAGAAGTTACAGACACTAATCACTGCAATCTCTGATGGCTAGTATAATCTGTGGCAAATGTGTTTTCCCTTATTTTAAGAACATGTGGTACGAGCAAGTATGACGTCACACTGTAAAACATAAAACATTTTGACAAATTAACTTGAAATTAAGAAATCACTCTCAAATTCAGGATCAGCATGAAGTCTATAAGTTCAAGGAAGCACTAACTTACCTCATAGTAGCTGTACAATGCTAGAAAAGAACTGGAAACCAAAGGATCTGTGATACTCTGACACTATTTCAAATTGATTAAAAACATCTGCTGTTGCATGTTCACATATGTTCCCTTCGTTGTAATGGGAGTATTA
Source organism: Locusta migratoria (assembly GCA_026315105.1). NCBI lineage: Eukaryota > Metazoa > Arthropoda > Insecta > Orthoptera > Acrididae > Locusta > Locusta migratoria. The sequence continues at coordinate 459,073,525 of CM048745.1, read as the reverse complement.
CAGTTGCTAACTTAACACCAATCATTTATCTTAGCGATTCAGTAACCATTTGTACAGTTTTGAATAGACAGGACTAAAATGTCGTATTAAACGTATTACTTAGACACAAATTAAAAAAAAAAAAAATAATTTTGTTTGAAAAAAGTATGAAGCAGACTAAAAAAAAGCACGTGTCAATGCCTCATTTTTTGTCAGGAGATTATAGAAAATATTTTACAAAACATTGTTAATGTTTTATGTTGAAAGATAGTATATGTAACAAATATCGTCATTGAAACAGTGAGCAAATTTGAAAAATAGTTTCAAGTATTTTATATATTGTTCTCCAAAATGATCATAAAATAACTTTTCTCCAGAAATTCTGATGATTACATTTTCCTGACATTGTCCTTTAAATAACAAAATATCCTTCAAAGCTGACTATTGACAGTCTACTTTGACTGACTCCATTCATTTGGTAAGAGCAACCTCGTCTTCAATTTGATAATTACTTGGAAACCCTTTTATAATCAACTTTTCACAAAGAGTAATATATTTTTGCAATATAATGTATTTTACAGGCTATTTGAGCTCATATTGCTATAGCATTTGAAGTTGTAATTGAAGGTTACTTGAGCGTAAATCACAAGGGGGAAAACAATGGCCTCAAGTAGCTCACTTTCTAATATTAATGTTGATATATTACTTTATAACAGCCTTAAACTGATTATGGATAAAGTTGTTGAAGGTATGAAATTTCAAAAAAGTTTGACTTACCAATTAGCTGTAGTCTCCGACAGTGTGCCTATGAAAGAAAGTATGCATAGTAAACTAACAAATGTTTTTTGACTGCAACAAACGAGCCAGAACCAAAACAGAGCCTCTTGTGGCCAGCATGTGAACTAAAATATCTGTCCACACAGTAGAGAGCCTGCATAGGGAGAGAGTGGCCATGTTTTCACCAGACTGCGCGCGGGACATGTGTTTTCATAGCGACCCTGCAGAAGTGCAGCCACTTGCTTATTGAAGTAAGGCATCAGTTCTACCAATGACACCAAAGCACATCTTTTAGCTTACTAATCAGCACATGGTTCATGAAATACCGTTCATCTATGTTCATACACACCTCATAAATTTGTAAGCAAATAAGTCTCGTGAAACAGTTTCTATGACTGTCTGTTGTTAATACCATATTTTACCAGCGGGTCGTCGCTGCTGAATGCTTTCCACACCAGGCCTGTTTACGCAGCTCGGTCACTCTCTGCTGCCCCCCCCCCCACCCCACCCACATATGTGCTGCCCAGAACCATGGCCCCCTGCTACGCTACTGTGTTGGGCAGGTGCCGCCTGTAGTAGTTAATGTTGCTGAGGAACCTATGAAGCTCATTGTAAGTGGAAGGGCATGTGATGTTTCACACTGAGTTAACCTTGTCAATGGGGCAATGGGGGAAACATTGCCTTCTGATGAGACTGTATACCCGAGAAACTGTACTGAGGGGAGATGCATTTGGTGTTTGTCATCATTAAACTCCTGCATCAGCCAGCCTGTCAAGAATGATTTGCAAATGTCTTTCTTTTCCTCAACAGAGGAGCTAAAAATTAGAATGTCATCTAAGTATACAAAGCAAAATTTTAAATCCTGTAAAACGTCGCTGATAAATCATTCCCAGATCTGTGTGGCATTCTTAAGTCCAAAAGGCATGAAACAATACTGCAAAAGGATGAGCAGGTGGTGATGGCCATTTTTTCAATGTCCTCAGGGCCCATGGGAATTTGATGATAAGCATGCTTGCAGTCGACAACCAAGAAAACTTTATATCTGGCAAGTAATTTGGAAAAATCAGTGACGTTCGAAATCAGAAAGTGGTCCATAATAGTCTTAGCATTGAGCTTGCGATAGTCACCGCACATGAGCCATGTGCCATCATGTTTCTTTACTAAGTGATGGGTGAGACCCAACTGCAACAAGATCGCTCAATCACACTGGTTGAGAGTAGTTCAGATAATTGCGCATCAACTAAGGCTAATTTTTTGGGACACAGAGGCTGCGGTTTAGAAAACACAGGCACATTGTCAGTGAGGTGCAGTCTGTGGACCATGCGGTTCGTGACGACAGCCACTTGTGAAGCGGACGAGGACGTGACACTAGTCATGGAGGATGTGGCAGGCGCGACAGCAGGTCGCGCAAAGTGACAGCTGACAGAGGTGGCAGTGTCAGCAGCACGCTGAGCAGGTGCGACAGAAGCTGGCAGCGTGTGCAGCCGGCCATTTCAAAGTAGTTGCCGTGTAGGCCATGAGAGAGAAAGGCAGCACTGGGGAAGCAGCAACAGACAAAACAGGAGCCGTGGGTGATGATGTGGCCGCTGGAGGAGCACGAGTCAGTGCGTGTGGTGCCGACTTCGCGACAGTAGCAGCGGCCGGAGTTAATGAGGCTGTCGCATCGCTTGGTGCACATATTGGCCACAGGCGGCACCGGAAGTAGCGAGCGTCAGAGTCAGAGAAACAGAAGCTCGAGTGCTGGTGTGGGGAGGTGCAACTGATTGGGTGGCTGGTGAGGTGATGCAAGCTGGAGGGAACACACCAATGTAAATATCACAGAGAGGGTTGGTGAACCGGCTGGTGCAATTAAGCTCCGTAGATCAGCATGTGCATGAATATTTCACAGACGATTCGTGAAAAGTGGAAGCAGGAGAACTAACGGGAACACACTGAGACACTTCACTAGAGTTTGTTGAGACAGGGACAGTGAACACTGAGGGCTTGTTCAGGAAGGTCACTCGCAAAGCACTCGAACAAATGCACAACTGTCTGTTTTGTGCAGAGTTCAAGGGCACCACAGTTTGTGGAGCACGCGAACGAGGCAAGAGCTTGCTATTGTCTTTGCAGACCTCCGCATACGAGCAGGGAGGAACAGGAAATGCTCGGAGAAGGTAAAAGTCCTGAAGTAGGAGGGGTTCACTGGGAACATGAGGCAAAGCAGCACTGAGACTAACCTGTGATTTGTGTGGTGTGGGGCCAGACAGCTGCTCTAGAACTTGTCTTGCCGAGTCGAGCTTGGATTGGTTTTCAGCTAACTGCCGAAACAGGTCGAGGTGTTCACTTCATAACTGTTCCAATTGCATGTGTTCTGAATTAAACTCATCAATGGCACTTTGTAGTTTGGCCGCAGTGTCTGAGCACTCACAAATTACACTGAGGCGTTCAAGGCATAATTGCTTGACTTGCACTTGTTCCGCACGTAGCTTGTCAATAGTACTACCAAGTTCGGTGACAGAGTCTAAACACTCATGAATTACACTAAGATTAGCACAGCTCATCGGATCACACTTGGTAAAGGTATTTAAGGGAGAGTGAAACACTGCATGTCAAACAACATCAGGAGATAGTCCACAAAATGAGAGAAAGTCAATTCCGAAAATAGGTTCAGGAACACTGGCGACTAGATAATCCCACTCGAACATGCTGTAATGTAACGGCATGACCAGTGCATTAGTTTAGTACAGGATACCATTATTTTGTGAAGACCATGATACATATTCCTACCTTACAGACCAATACTACTTCCGTTCCTTTTGTTCCAACTACTCCATTTCTGCTATTACATGGTATTTGTGGCATGACTTGAATTTATAAATAATTAATTAACCTCAAGGAGTCATATTATACTAAACAAAATGATTATTAACAAGTAGAATCATAAATTTTGAATAATAAACTAATTATACAATATGGAACTTTGTAGAAGTCTCTATTGTTTCTCATTGTCAATATTAGTACAAATTGGCTAATTACTGGGTAACAACCATGAATATTAAGCAATTGCAATTTAAAGATATAACATATGCAAACTAACTTTGTAAATTCATTCAATTACAAATATGTAAATTAAGAATGTAATTTTGAGGCTAATTTGAATTAAATTGTACCTCATATTTAAATTATATTTGCAATATTGTAGTCATTTAAAAGCTAATTTACTAACTGAAATGAATTCTGACAGACTGTATTATTATTGCTTATCGAAATCTGCTCAAAAACATCTGTGATAATACTAACTGAATTGTTTAATTAAAGTTAACAATTAGTGTAATTGTTATGATACTATATAAGGATGCTATTTCAAGCCAAGTGTTGTTTTTTGGTTTTGGTTTTAGTCTGAGTTGTGTTCTGTTGAAGTGCTGTTGTAACTGAGTTCTGTTGAAGTTTTATGGTCTGAAATAAACATCACGGTGATATCTGATCAATTTATTTTAATTCACACCTCCAAAATTCCTTTTTAAGTTGAACTTTATTGCAAAGAAATTCTAAACTCGGATATAAGGGCAGTAGAACCCTTATAATGTGCAAAGGTGCAAGCCTGACTTTGAGAATTATGGAGCCTGAGCAGCAAAGTTTGCGAGGCGTTGACAGCTCCTAATAAGCGTGTTGGTCAGTTACCCCGGGTTTGGAGACAGTCATGAGGCATAGTGAGATATCAGTGCCAGTATCAATGAGGAAGTTTATCCCAGAGTTCAGATCAGTAACATAGAGAAGAGTGTCTGCAGCGGCAATGGTGCACATAGAGTGGAGAGTAGGTAGGCACCTACAATCTTCAGGGCAGGCGGTGGTGGCTAGACCAGCCTGCCCACCTTGTATGGGTAGCTGCAAGGTGTAATGTAACAACATGAGCAGTCCTCTAGTGGAGCCCAGGATACCATATCTCTACTTTACAGACCGATTCCAGCCACATTACATTTGCTCCTACTGTTCCCATTCCGTTTGCCCTTTCCATTCCATTTCTGTAATTACATAATATTTATGGCATGGCTTGAGTTTATATATGTATTCATGTATAAAGACTGCAATGTATATAACCAAATTATTTTCAAACGATAATATCACTTCATTGAATATTTAATCAAATTGTGAAATGTAGAAACTTCTAGAAGTAGAATTGTTCCTCATTGTTTGACAATAAGTAATTACATCAAACTACTGTCTATCATTCACAAAATTTAATCAACTTGTCTTTAAAACAAACTGTTATTATGAATTCCACACTGTAATTTACATTGGATGTGTTATTTCTACTGTAATTAAAACACCTAAGAATGTGCTGTATTTTATTAATTTTTGATGTCTTAAAAGTGCTTAGCAACATGATTATTAACTGTGAAGCTTTCTGTATGAAATGTCTTTTCTCTTGCTGTAATTATCCAGTCAAAAGCATCTGTATTTGCAACGTTCTAATTATTGATACACAATCTAACTATTATGGTTAATGTGTGTGATTATTGTAAATGTATTTAAATGACGAATCCCCGCACCAAAAGTTAGTTAGTTTTGTCTTGTTGATTGGCCTGGAATCTATAGCAGTCTTTGTTAAATAAAAGTGACTTTACAAAATCTATTTTATTTTGCACCCTTTCATAAATTTCAACTAAAGATTGATATAATTGCTAAGACTTTAATTTTTGCTGTTAGATATGATGATCTAATTACAAGTACTACAGAAAAGGAATCGTCATAAAGGGGACCTACACTTCCTTGCAGCACTGCTGAAACGGGCATGAAAAAAGCAATACGGAAAGTGAGGTAGTTGTTCCTGTGGGAACCGTGAAGAGGAAGGGGGTGTGTCCTCTTCATCAGAGCTGACTCCTTCCAGTGCTGGCAGCAGTTGCATCATGGTGACGATGCGGTGGGGAATGCCAGGCGGATCCATGATCTCTTTCGTGAAGCAGGAAAGACCCCAAATGAAGGTGGGTGGGTGTGGTGCGAGGCTCAGTCCAGCAGATTGCGCAGGATGAAATTCTTGAAGATGCGCTTCATGTACTCGGTCCATGAAGCATATACACTCACTGGGGGACTCGAGCATGCTGTACATTAATGCTGTTCACACAGCCAGAGGGAGTTTACTTGTCCAGACATTTGTCAACAAGGTTCTCCTCTCCAATTATGTGTCGAATAGTCTCCTCCACAGACCAGATGACACACTTCAGGATCATCTTTTTAGCTGTCATAGCAGTCCCAACTGAGGAGGGGAAGGTAACCAGGTCACAAATCAGGTCCACATGGTCGTGCAGTGAAGTAATTAAACAGAGGTAACATGCAGAGTAGTCCAAACTGTAATGCTTGAATACACACTTGATGAGAGCAAACCAGGTTGTCGGAGAGTCAAATGAAAATTGAGACACCTTAAGCAGGCGATCTGGCAGTGGAGAAAGAAGTGAGGCAGGAAGTGGCGGAGGTACTGCAGCATCGACAATCGGCTAAGGTATGGAAGCGTTGCACGGCGCAGCAGAGGCACCAGGCAGTGCTGGAGCAACGCTCAAAAGTCCGGCAAAGTTTGGGTGTAGAAGGGGACGACTTTGCATTGTGGAAGGTACACCTGAAGGCACAGCGCATGAAAGCACATGCTCTGTAGCACATACGTTCCTTACCGGGGGACACCACCTTGATGAAGCACTGTCCGTGCGGGTGGAGAGGCTTACATAACCGTGTGAGGGCTATACCAAAGGTAGAGAACCTACTGCCAGAAAGGCCTCAGCTGATGGATCTGACTAAGCGTGTCCCACAACGTCCCGTCTTCCTTATCCTCTCCCAATCCTTTCCCAACCCAAGGTGTGATGTGATCCGTGCCGAGAGGTGCGTGGCACATGGGTGGATGTGTCTCGAACGGAGCCTCAGGGATACCTGGCGACCTCCCTGAGAAGTAGCCTTGTACCGTGCAGGGTTATCGTGGTGTGGACCATATTGCCGCGAGAGACCACGAACACCAACTGCCGGCATGGCACAGGGGATAGCGTCACGGACTGCGGAACAGAAGGTCGCCGGTTCAATCCCGCCCACCGGCAAAAATTTATTTCTTTTTAATTTACAATTCCAGAAGGTTCTACATCTTTCTTATGTTCACTTGTAAATTCTACTTGTTTCTTATGTTAACTGTTCTTATAATTTCTGGTAAATTCTGTCTGTGTACAAATAGCAGAGCACTCTGCCTGAGAGGCAGTCAGTGCTGCGTGTATGTTGAGTTCGTAATAAACGTGCTTTCAGTATAAGTGCTGTGTTTAGTTGCCTTCGAAGTCAAGCCTACTTCCATTGCAACGTGACATTGTTTGGTGAAGGCGCCGGGTACACTGTGCAACAGCTGCATCACCGTGGCTCCGATTAGGCAACGTAAAAGCCGTCGCTTACACGGACTGGAACCGGAATACAAAGGATACACCGAGTACATCCTTCCAAAAGTCCGTATTATCAGAAGAACGATGGAGACGAAACCAGCAGTAAGCCAGCAACACATCAGACACTCGTCGGTGTTCTCTGGAGATGCTGGACAGGACCCCAACAAATGGCTAAAAGGGTTCGACCGAGTCGCCAAGTACAACAGGTGGGATCATACGATGTGCTTGGCCAACGTTTATTTCTACCTGGATGGAACAGCCCGGCAATGGTTCGAAAACAACGAAGACAAGTTGAATGGAGGAACTTAAGAAGACGTTTGGAGACTGCCAGCGACAAATCCGCTCGGCGGAAGAACAACTGAAGAACCGGGCCCAACGACAATGTGAGCCGACACAATCGTACATACAGAGTGTATTAGCCCTGTGTAACGTAGTCAAATCGAACATGACTGAAGCGGAGAAAATCACGCACCTGATGAAGGGAATTGCAGAAGATATGTACCAAGCTCTTCTGATAAAAGATGTCGCTACGACAGAAGAGTTCATCAAGTGGTGCCAGCGTATTGAAGAGATGCACCAAAGGAGGGTTGGACGCAAGAAGTATGACAGACTCCCAAATGTAGTCCCTATGGCCGTTGTGGAAGACCCGAAGGACTTGGCTTCTCTCATACGACAAATCGTGAGAGAAGAATTACAACAGTGCATGGCAGCCGGGACTATTAGACCGAGCGAGCATCAGATTATGGCCATGGATGTGAGCCCTGTAAGTCACGAGGTAGCCGACGCCGCTGAGGACGAGGTATTTCAAACAATAGCTCCTGTCTGCCCCGTCAATCGTACTCGACGTGAAGAATGGCGTCGCCCTGCTATGACTTACGCTGTAGCCGCCAAACGGCAGCCCATGAACCGATCTACGCGACCACAGCCAACTCCCCCGGTAACTATGACGCCCCGCAGAAGAACAGACGTCTCGAGGACAGAAGACAACACACCACTGTGTTTCCACTGTGGACGCCCTGGACATGTCGTACGCTACTGCAGAGATAGGAGGCGAGTATTCGATGATTATTTTGCCGCAAGACGTCAGCCGTCGGAGCAGTTCTATCCGAGGTAGTCACTTGCTGATGAGTTCAGTCGACCTATGGGAAGAAGCCCATCACCGTACCCTAGACGAGGTCGCTCCCCGACACGCCGCAGCTATTCACCGTCGCCGTACAGAGGTACCAGCCGCTCCCCTAGCCGCCGCGTCCAGGAAAACTAAGCGAGGCGACCATCTACGGAGGTGAGGCCGCCGCAGATGAAAATCCTCCATGGGCGACAGTCGCCAAGATGTCGGGAAATCTCATCAACGTCATAATCGACGGCCAACCTGTCCGGGCACTTGTTGATTCAGGAGCCTCTTTTTCTGTATTATCGGATAATTACCGCCGCACACTAAAGAAGACAATGTTCTGTGATACGGGAGCAACTGTGCTGATGGTCGCGAATGGAAAGTACGTCCATCCAGCAGGAACTTGTGTCGCAAGAATAACCATCAACAACAGGACGCAGCCGTTTGAATTTGTCGTGTTAACAGAATTAGTCACAATGTCATCCTCGGATGGGACTTCCTTCAGGCATCCCAAGCTATCATTGACTGTGGAAGATCTGAGCTACAAATTGAAGAAGTTGTTCCGCCAGATACACGTAATACAGAATTTTCTGGGAAGTTATTCGTCGTTGACAATGTGATGATACCGCCGTTGACAATGAGAAGAGTTGCAGTCACAAACACAGATGAATGGTTAAACTGTGAAGTTCTTGTTGATAGTAAAAAGTTTATCAGGCTCACAAAAGAAATTTACATACCAGCAGCTATCATAAGCATTACCGGTGGTCAAGGAGAGATTTGGATCACAAATTGTTATGAGCAGTCACAACTTATCCCCAAGGGAATGTGTATCGGGACAGCTGAACCAATCCAGGACGGTGAGCTCAACGTCATCAATGAAGACCCATGCCCTGCTATTAGTACAGACAACACGCTGCAGGAAACAAACATGGAACTGCCAATAGGTCCTGGACTGACCAAGGAACAACGCCAGCAGGTGTTAGGTATACTACGCCAATTTTCAGGCGCATTCACACCTCAGCAGGGGAAATGTCAGACGAAACGGCCCACGATAAAGCACCGTATCAATACTGGGGACCATCCGCCAATTAGCCAGCGTTCGTATAGAGTGTCGCCAGCTGAAAGACGGATAATTCGGGAGGAATTGGAGAAGATGTTGCGAGATGACATTATTCAACCTTCGGAGAGTCCTTGGTCGTCTCCGGTGGTCCTCGTAAAGAAGAAGGATGGCACATGGCGATTCTGTGTCGACTATCGGCGGCTGAACAGAATCACAAAGAAAGATGTCTACCCACTGCCGCGTATTGACGACACCTTAGACTGCTTGAAAGGAGCTACATACTTCTCAACTATGGACATGCAGACAGGTTACTGGCAAATCGAGGTTGACGAAACTGACAGGGAGAAGACGGCTTTTATTACACCTGACGGCCTCTATGAATTTAGAGTAATGCTATTTGGATTATGTAATGCTCCAGCCACATTCGAATGCATGATGGACGACTTGCTTCGACACCTAAGTGGACGACGTGTCTCTGCTATTTAGATGACACTGTCATTTTCTCGAAAAACATTTGAAGAACATCTGAGTCGCCTGTCAACTGTGTTGAAGTGTGTTCAGGCTGCAGGTCTCCGCCTCAATCCAAAGAAGTGCCTCTTCATCGCCAAAGAGATAAAAATCCTGGGGCACCTAGTCAACGGAGATGGTGTCCGTCCTGATCCAGATAAAGTAAGGGCAGTCACAGAATTTCCAACTCCTCAGCACATTCGTGATGTGAGAAGTTTTCTCGGGCTGTGCTCATACTACCGACGTTTCATAAAAGGATTTTGTAACAAGGCACGTCCATTACAAGAACTTCTGCAGGGAGACGCAAAATTTTACTGGGATGAGAAAAAAGAAAGAGCTTTCCGAGCACTTAAGGAGGCTCTAACTTCCGCACCAGTGCTATCCTTGTACGAGGAGAATACAGAAACGGAACTTCACACAGACGCCAGTGGCTACGGGATTGGTGCAGTGCTTATACAAGTTCAGGAAGGTGCCGAAAAAGTGATAAACTGTGCATCAAGAGTACTCTCAAAGTCCGAGATAAACTACTCTACAACTGAAAAAGAATGTCTCGCGGTTATCTGGGCTATCAACAAGTTCTGGCCATATTTATTCGGCAAACCATTCACCGTCGTGACAGACCACCATTCTTTGTGTTGGCTGACTAGCTTGAAGGATCCATCAGGTTGACCAGCAAGATGGGCACTTAGACTCCAAGAGTACGATGTCACAGTGGTATTCAAGAACGGGCGCAAACACAAGGATGCCGACTGCCTTTCGAGGAATCCATTAGGGAACACATCAGCATTAATGAAATTTCATCTCTCACTGAATTAGATGACGTTACAGCTGAACAGAGGGAAGATCCAACACTATTGAAAGTGATAGAGGCCTTGGAGAAAGGAGAACCGACCAATGGAGAGTTCCAACTTATAAACGGAACATTGTACAAGAGCAACTACGATCCACTGGGCCCGAAATGGCTACTTGTTGTTCCAGCTCATCTGCAGCCAGCTATTCTCAAATATTTCCATTATGCTCCAATATCCGGTCATCTGGGATTCATGAAGACCCTAGACAGAATCAGACACAGGTATTACTGGAAAGGTCTCTACCGATCTGTCAAGCACTATGTGAGTCACTGTAAAGAGTGCCAGCGACGGAAGCATGTGCCGCAATTACCTCCAGGACATCTCGTACCGATTCCGCCGGCAGCAGCTCCATTCCACCGAGTTGGGATCGATCTTTTAGGGAGGTTCCCGAAGTCGACAACCGGTAACCGTTGGATAATAGTCTGCACTGACTACCTCACACACTACGTTGTCACCAAACCTGTGCCGACTGCAGAAGCTCCAGAGATCGCAAAATTCCTTGTAGAAGACATTATTTTAAAGCATGGAGCACCACGTGTCACGATATCTATTCGTGGAAAAGTATTCCAGTCAAAACTAATATCAGAGGTAATGTCACGGAGCAACATTGTCCACAGAATGACAACTGCATACAATCCTCAGACAAATGGTCTTACGGAACGTTTCAACAAGACATTAGCTGATATGCTGTCGATGTATGTCGATGTTGAGCAGAAGGATTGGGATACAATTCTGCTAGTCATGACATTTGCTTACAATACCGCAAGACAAGACACCACAAGCTTCCCGCCGTTTTTCCTGCTCCATGGCCGTGAAGCTGAGACAACAATGGATACGCTGTTCCCTTTCCAACCGGACGACACTCAGGTTGACTATGTTAAACAGCTCATTACCAGGGTCGAAGAAGCAAGACAGATGGCTCGCATACGGACACTGGACGCCCAGGAGAAGGACCATCAGCGGTATAACGACAAGCACCAACCTGTTGTGTACAGCCCAGGAGATCTGGTATGCATTTTTACCCCTGTACGGAAAGTTGGACTGTCAGAAAAGTTATTGAAGCGATACTTTGGTCCGTATCGTGTCATATGCCGCCTGTCAGACGTCACATACCAATTTGAGGATTATGAGCCGTCGTCGAAACGTCAAAAACGAAGAGACATTGTTCACGTCCTGCGCATGAAGCCTTACTACGCTCCTGAAGAGCAGGTAGATGACAATGGCTTCTTGGTCAAGGACTTTAAGGATGGTAATGTTCCTGATGAAGACACGACAGGAACATCTGTCTTCGATAATCGCGGAGAAGGGAAGGATTCTCTTGAACTGTCATACAGAGGACCCATGACACGGTCAAGATCCAGGACATTGCAGCTGGCTCCACAGGGATCATAACAGCGGGTCGCTGTTTCTCCAGGAGAGGGAGCAATGTCGCAAGAGACCACGAAAACCAACTGCCGGCGTGGCGCAGGGGATAGCGTCATGGACTGCGGAGCAGAAGGTCGCCGGTTCAATTCCGCTCACCGGCAAAAATGTATTTCTTTGTAATTTACAATTCCAGAAGGTTCTACATCTTTCTTATGTTCACTTGTAAATTCTACTTGTTTCTTATGTTAACTGTTCTTCTAATTTCTGGTAAATTCTGTCTGTGTATAAATAGCAGAGCACTCTGCCTGGGAGGCAGTCAGTGCTGCGTGTATGTTGAGTTCATAATAAACGTGCTTTCAGTATAAGTGCTGTATTTAGTTGCCTTCGAAGTCAAGCCTACTTCCATTGCAACGTGACAATATAAATCCCCAAATCTCGTGGGACTAAGATGAACACAGAGGAAGAAAGTATTTTAAAAGAATCTGAGGGGCAATCTGAGACCTCAGATACTCGGACATCAGGATCAGGACCGATGTAGTGCACTCCTACTTCTGAATCTGGGTCTAGACCTGAGCAAGAAGTGGGAACTGTAACAGAGAAGTTGGACCAGATTTGGATTAAGGCCTTGTCTGGGGTTCAGAGGAGGAAACTTCTCAAGGAACAGAAGCAAAAGGAAGGAAAAGAAGGCTTCCTAAGCATAAGTGTTGGGAATCAAAAGGGCTTGAGCCCAAGACCCCCAAAAAGAAACTGACTGCCTCAGGTCGAAGGGGATACACAGACCCCCTCGACGTCAAAAAGACAGGTGGCAAGAGGGTTAGGGAGGAATCTAAGACTCCCTCCTCTCTGGACAGGCGTGATCCTAAAAGGCTGAGGCAGGAAATAGGGAAACAGACCTATAGTACTGCAGTCTCGGTCTTTAGAATGGCGGTTGTCCAAGAAGGATACCCACTGGTGAGCATCACCTCGCAGCAGGAGGAGCTCGTGCAGATGGCCCTCTTTGAAGAGATTGGGGGGGACGCTGGTCCAGGACCCAAATTCAGGAGGGTCTATCTAGATCGCGGTGCCCTCATTTTTGTCTGCAAGGGGGAGCACTCAGCAGAATGGCTTAAAGGACAAGGTGCCCATGATACCCCCGTGGGAGGATGCGAAGCTGCTGGTCAAGACAGCAACCGAACTCCTGAAGACTGCAAAGGTATCAATATGGGTACCAAAGATCCTTAAGGATGTCCCTACAAAGACTCTGTTCGAGAAAATAAGGGTCCAGAACCCAAAGGTCTCGACAGAGGATTGGAGGGTCGGAGAGAAGTCCCTGAAAGCAAAGCGAGAGCAAGGCCTGACACTGTTTTAGGGTACTCGCAGGTCGCCGTCAGGGTAATGAAAGACCTTAAAGGCAATAATGGCAGCAAGATGGGACTGGAAGTGCTGCAGATAAACCTGCAGCACAGTAAAGGGGCCACTGCTGCCCTGAGCCGTCGCCTGGGGAGACAGGAGGTGGACATGGCCCTGTACAAGAATCCTATTTATATAAAGGGGGTGTATTGGGCCTCAGTGGTACTGGAGGTAAATTGATTTATGCTAGAAATCTAAAAAACTCCAGAACATGCATTTATGTTAGAAATGGAATACCTTTCATACCAATGATGGATTTTTGTTCCAGGGACCTGGTGACCATCAGGATGCAGCAACGTGAGGAAGGTATCACGAGGGAAATTGTTTTGGCCTCAGCATACCTTACTTACAAAGACAGCTCTCCTCCTTCTTTGGAAGTGAGGAGACTGAAGGAAGCCTGCCATCGGCAAGGTGATTTGGCCTCAGCATACCTTACTTACAAAGACAGCTCTCCTCCTTCTTTGGAAGTGAGGAGACTGAAGGAAGCCTGCCATCGGCAAGGTGACGAACTGTTGGTGGGATGTGATGCCAATGCCAACAATCTATCGTGGGGCAGCAAGGACAACAACAGTAGAGGTGAGCACCTTCTTGAATTTCTCCTATCTAACAACTTGGAGATCCTGAATAGGGGTGATGAACCTACAGTCAGGAATAGTAGAAGGGAAGAAGTAATTGACATAACTTTTGGTTCCATGATGAAGTTACGTCAAACAGTGGCATGTGGTCCTGGAGCCATCCTCATCAGATCACATGTATATTAAATTCAAGGTTGAAATGGGAACCAGACAGACCATGGCCTATAGGAATCCCAGGAAAACGGACTGGGAGACATATAGGAGAGTCCTTGACTTCAACCTATCGGAAATTAAAACTTCGATAAGAAATCCAGCAGAGTTTGAGGAAGTAGCAGAGGCCGTAACCTCTGCTGTAGTGACCTCATACCAGGACAACTGCTCAATAATCAAGAAGTGCACAAATAGAAGTGTGCCTTGGTGGAATAATAACCTGGAAATGCAAAGGAAACAGGTACAAAGATTGTTTAACCTTGCGAGGTGCAAAGGACAATGGGCAAAGTATCGTGAGGCCCTCGTCAATTACAACCTTTCCATCAGATGGGCAAAGGAGGCATCCTGGAAGGTATTCTGTGAGGAAGTGGAGGGCACGGCTGCTCAAGCGAGATTTCATAAAATCCTCACTAGGGTACCAACTAATCCAGGAGGAACATTGAGGAAGGAGGATGGGGAGTACACAAAGACAGCACATGAAATGCTGGAACTGCTCCTCAAGACTTACTTTCTTCAATATACTGTGGTGGATAACTCAGACCAGAATTCAATTCCTGAGAGACAACGGTTCTCAGGTATTCGCAAAGAGGACTGGGATTTGGCCAAGGAGTGTGTCAATCTCAGTAAGGTCTGATGGGCGGTGGGAACATTTCAACCGTTCAAGTCACCTGGCCCCGATGGAATCTTTCCAGCTCTCCTGCAACAAGCGGGAGAAAATCTTATTATATTCCTATGCAGGTTATTCAGCGTTAGCCCAGCAGCAGGAATCATTCCCAATGCCTGGAGGGCTGTGAAGGTTGTCTGCATTCCAAAACCAGGGAGAATTGATCATACCAAGGCCAAGGATATGAGACCAATCAGCCTGTCCTTCATTCTTAAGACATTGGAAAAGCTGGTTAATGTGCATGTTGGAGAAAGGAGGTTAAGTGGGGCTCCTCTACATTCAAACCAACATGCATATCAGCCAGGTGAATCATGTGAGACAGCTCTCCACTAACTCGTTGGGAAGGTGGAGAAAGCACTACACTTTCAGGAAATAGCCCTCTGTATCTTCCTGGATATCAAGGGGGCTTTTAGCAACACGACCTTCGATTCCATGGTTAGGGCAGCAGAGGTGCATGACCTAGGGACCACTATATGTAGGTGGACTAGGGCCATGCTCAGTGGAAGAAAGGTAGAGGCTATCATGATGGATGAAAAAATGGTAATCAACACCGCTAGGAGTTGCCCGCAAGGAGGAGTTCTTTCCCCTTTATTGTGGAATCTAGTGGTGAATAATCTCATTGGAGAATTAAACTCTAGGCAGTACTTTTGCCAAGGATACGCAGATGATCTTCTCATAGTAATAACTTGGCAAATTTGCTGACGCAGTGAAGAATATGGCACAAGGTGTATTGGATATTGTGAGAGACTGGTGCAGAAAACAGGATCTGGGGGTTAGTTCTAAGAAGACTGTTGTTGTACCATTCACAAAGAAGCATATACAACATTCAAGTTGGAATCTAAAGCTTTTCAATGAAGTGCTACCTGTGAAGGGGACAGTGAAATATCTAGGGGTTACCCTAGATGAGAAACTGACATGGACCCCTCACATTAAGAATATTTGCTCCAATGCAAAAGGTACTCTAGTTAAAGGAGAGCTTGTGGCAAAAATTGGGGCCTGAGCACCAAGGGTATGCACTGGATATACACCACGGTGATTAGACCCAGGATCACCTATGGGGTGGTCGTGTGGTGGAAGAAGGTAGAACAGCAGGTTGCTGCTAAGGAGATTGGTAAGGTGCAGAGATTAGCCTGCTTAGCCATAACTAGCAGAATTAGCAGCACACCAACTGCTGGGATGGAAACCATGCTGGATATGCCCCCATTATACCTTTGGGTCAAGATGGAGGCAGCGGCTGGTGCATACAGACTCAAAACTGGCAAAAACTGGAACTCTTTGGGATATCCAGAATCACACACTAAAATAGTGAGTGAGGTAAATATAGGAAAGGTTGGGGAAATGCCAGCTGACTATATTATAACCCCATACTGCTTCAACAAGCCTTTCAATATAACAATTGGAAGTAGGGAGCAGTGGGAGAAAATAGTTCGACACCGTACGGGGGATATTGTCTGGTTCACAGACCGAGGCGTTGGGGCCGGGGTATATGGGGTGCAGCCAAGACTGGAGGGAGTCTTCTCTCTAGGGAAACTGGCCTCAGTATTCCAGGCCGAAATCACTGCCATCAGGGCGTGTGCGGAGGAGAATTTGCGTAGGTGCTACAAAGATCGTAGTATCTATATCTATTCAGACAGCCAGGCAACCCTGAGATCACTGGCAGCTCCTGCAACAAGGTCTAAAATTGTTGCAGAATGTCACAGGGTTCTGGTGGAGCTAGGGGAAAGCAATAGAGTAAACCTATTGTGGGTCCCTGGCCACTCGGGGATCAGTGGTTGCGCAGACGGCGACATATAGCACTTGGACGTGGGATTGTTGGCATACTGAGTACAAGTGGATTACAGTTGAAGGAACATGCCGAAAACCATGGGACAACACTGTACTGAACATGTAGAACTGTTTTAGTATGGGGTCACCACTGTGGAGGTTACTATTGGTAGTGAAGCCCAATGACCTCACACTTTAGAGAACAATAGCTTTATTAAATGTTGTAAACACAGAATACAAACAATAACTGACTCGAACATGATAGATCATATAAAAGAAGCATGAAGATGTAACACTTCATTCATGACCTTGGTCGATACAAACACTCGCATCGGTGGCTAGTGCCACCACAAATGTAATGCCAGAAGCACTGAGTGGAAGACCATATAAATTGCTAAACTGTGAGTAGAATGATCAGTTGGACATATGTGGGGGTGTCAAACATTTATGATTAGCTCCCAAACATTTGTATTTACCTGTTAAATAAAATATGTCAAATGGAACAAGAGCAATCACAATAACTGGTGATAACTAATGGTCATTTAACTCTAAAAATTTGGAATGTATACACTTTCGGTAAATATATGCTTTATTTAGTCACTTTCTAAATACATTTGGTTCTTATCATGCATTTTGGATACTTTCAACAGATTATGGCATCACACTGTGCCAGAAATCCATTCTCTCCTTGTTGAGCCCAGTACTTACATAAAGAGGAGAGGCAAATTCTAAGTAATTTGTGCTTTCTGCCTCATATGTATTCCAGTCAACAGCAACCACATCATCAGTGTTTGGAGTTGGATCACTGCAAGAAGAAAATCATAGACAATTATGTTTTAAACACTCTCTTATTCTCACAGTTAGAAGGATATTTCATTTTTAAAGAATGCACTGCATTACCCATATTTGATGAAATTTGCCCACACTTGATTCATCTGCAGTCCAACTTTGTATGCAGCAGAACCTGGGTCTTGTCCTGCATAATTTGACATGTATCGTGCATCATCCCCATGGCAGGCTCCTGTGAAACAATGTTTAGAGATTTCTTAGGAAATGGCACCTAATTTGAAGATACAGAATATGAAAATAAGGAATGTTATTAGTAATTAAAACACTACATGAAATATAAAAGAAATTTATGTATAAGTATTAATTTCAGACACACATGGCAGGTTACCTGGGAAATCTGGATATGAACTGAGTGGTCCATTGAAAGAAAATTCATAGTAATAAACTGGTTCTGAAGAACTCATGCTCATCTTACGTACAACTGTGTCTATTCCTTCTACAAACATTAAATCTGATGCTAACTGTAACAGAAAAAAGAACTTTGTATACTGGCCAGCTATTATCTATAGATACTTGAAGATAGACACCAAACTCCAATGACTAGCTATTAGTTAACACAATTTCATAGTAATTTTCCTGGAGATGTAATGGTAATAAAAAGTTGTGTTGTAGTGTTGAGAATGGTTTCTTAACTACATGTTGCAGAGGTTTCATTCTAATCAAATAGTGTATACACATATAACAGTGTCTATAACATGGATATAACATTTTCACTGGACTGTGCAAAGGAATAACAAAACTTTATAGATTTTCATGGTGAAATAGAGTGAAACCATCTGAAATCAGCAAAAGAACTGAGTTTTATAAAAGGAAGACTATTTGTAAGGATAAAAAAATTCTAAGAAAGAAGACACAATGTAAGCAAAATTGAAGTGGGCTTGCAAACTGAGATAGTGAAATAGTAGGTCAATCAATGAATGAATTCAACAGTTGTATCACTAATGATCAAACATAGAATTGAACATGTGTCATGGATCTCCATACACTGTCATGATAACTTTAGATGCATACTAAAGTGTTTGCTAATGGGTGCCAAGATATCAGGAGCCCTGGAATGAATGTGTATTTTGTTTTATCCATTGTACTGTGGTAGAGTGAGCAGTCTTTGATTCAACACTGTGAACCAGAGTAGAAGAGACATTTATCTGTATGAGAGGAGCCATGGTTTCCAGTCAAGAAAAAATTCAGATCCTGCGTATCTGCTTAGCACATTCTCCCAATGATATTTTTAGATGTAAAAAATTGGAAAGTTCCAGATGAAATGAACACATGCTGAGATGCACAGATTGCTACTCACCATACAAAGGAATCATTGAGTCACAGACAGACTATTAAACATTTAAGCTTTCAGGGGGGAAAAATCTTTTTCTGAAATACACACACATTCACACAAGTCTATCTCTCTCACTCAGGGCTAATGCCTCTGGCTGTAGGGGACAGACTGTATATTTTGCAGTGTCTGACATGAGCAGCAATCTGGAATGGGTGGATAGGGGTGGGAAAAGATGAGGTGCTGGTTCTGGGAACATGTAGGGATCTGGTGGCTACAGGCTAGGGCAACTAGGTGCACATTGGAGATGCTATGCTAGGTGTATAGGGATGAAGATTTATTGTTGGATAGAGGATGAACTGAGTCATTACATGTTTAATAATGATTAAGGTTGAGTATGGTGTAGTACTGAATAAAAAAAGTGTCCACTTTGGGCATAGGGAGAAGCAGAGAATGTCTGAATTTGGGAGTGCAAAAATGTAGAGTCTTTGTAAAGAAATAATAGCTCTGTGGAACAGCCTTTTGGAGGACAGGTTCATGATTGTGTTTCAGTTCCATCCAAAAACAAGCTTTCTCTACACCATATGTTACAGAACTACAGCCTGCACCTCAGAGCTGTCCCCCAATCACAAGTCATTCATTGAGGGGGAAGTTGTACAACCACCTGCTCCACTGAACTCACAATATCTTTGACGGATGTGAATTTATAAATCGGTGCAAAACTGAGTTCTTTCTGAAGGACTGACACTGCATTCTAATCTAGCTGCTTGGCCTTGAGACTGGTGATAGTATTGCAGGGGGCATCAGGTTCCCTCTCTCATATGTACTCAAACTTCAGAATTTGATGTGCAGTGGCCTTTCTTTGTGTGGAGGCTGCAGTCCACGAACTGAAATGATTGGCCAGCTGTAAATGCAATTTGGGAAATTCATTGTTCATCAAGTCCAGGCACCAGTGATAAAGTTGATTCTCTGCTAGGCTAGCTCATCTCTTGATTTTACTGTTTGCTGCTGAGTCAATGGGATATATTACTTTAGTGAAGTTTGAGACTACACATTCATCATGCCATCCAAGAAAAATTGCAAATACACTCAGCAGTTGGCATCTCCAGTGGTGCTGCTTCTCAAATGTTTTCATGTAGTGATACATCTTTTGTAGAGGTGCTATATCCTTGTAAGTTTCAATGTTGTCTTCCTTTCGACAGACTGCATTTACTAGAATCCTTACAACTTACTGGCCATAAATTTTATATAGAAGCAACTAGTCTTTTAAGGCATGTCTTGATGTCAACATACTTTCTTTTCAATCGAAGATTTTGAAGAGCATGCTCTGGAGTCATCCAATTTGAAACATACCTGTTTCTTTCAATATGTAGATGATGCACTTGTCATATGGCCTAATGGAAGGGAAAACCTGAATGACTTCCTTATACACCTCAATTCCAAACATTGGAAAATTTATTTTATTAGGAAAGTTGAGGTGGATGGTACACGCCTTTCTGATGTTCTGGATAAAAGAAAAGCAGACAACATACTGAGACACATCAAATGGAAGAAATCACACAATAAACTATAATTACATGTGAACAGTTGTCACCACATGGTAAAGAGAAACAGTGTGCTAAAATTATTGGTACCCAGGGCTCAAAACCTCTATGACAACAAAAGTATAAACCAGAATAGCAAATCATAACTCCAAGTGGAAACAGTAGAGGAATTACAGGAAGATGCAGCCACTGCATTAATTTTTTTTAATACATTATGCAGACCAACTGAAGACGTCTTTTGCCGATGGTCCAAAATACAAGCACTGCTAGGTAATGTGAAAGCTGGCCTTTGACTACAGAAATCCAGGATCTACCACATACCCTGCCAGTGCAGTAAGACTTAGATGGTGCTCATTGTTGAAGGCCAATGGTACACAATATTGCAGCAAAGTAAAAAGTCATTCGTCGCAGAACATTGCCTGACAATGTTGCATGAGTGGATTATGACACACTAAGGTTCTGACACAGATGTCCAACTTCTGGGACTATGTCTTTAAGGAATTTATTGAGAGTTGAATGTAGGAACCACAGATAAATCTGTAGGGCACTGTTATTAGCCCGATTAAGAAGAAGAATGAAATACCAGACAATAAACTCACATTGTGTGTGTGTGGGGGGGGGGGGGGACAGAGGGGTGTCTCCAACACATACAACTGGATGCAAACCTAGAATGGAATACTCTGTTGACAACAGGAATGGGAGTATGGATGCCAACAGATGGCTGATCGATAGAGCAGAGGAAGGGTGGGGGAGGGGAGGGGTCAGGGGAGGGGAGGGGGGGGGGGGGAGTAAAGGTTGTGGTACCAGCTTCCTGTCAGCTGGTTCTTCAGTGCACCTGATGACGTCAACAATTTGAGCAGCTCTCTTGGACTGTTCATTGATGATAGTTCTGTTTAGTGGTCAGTAAAGTAACCAGAAGATCAAAAGCATCTGCAAAACAATTTCGATAAGATACCTTCCTGGTGTAGAAACTGAAAATTGACCCTAAATAATGATTAGTGTCAAGTCATCTATATGAACACTAACAGAAATCCATAAAAATTCATTTACCATAACAAATTAGTCAAATCTACAGGTCACAAATAAAAAATAAAAAAAAAAAAAAAATAATAAAAAAAAAACCCTAAGAATTACAATTAAGAACAACCTTCATTGGAAAGATCACACTGTAATATAATGAATGACGAGAGCAAGCTATAAGTGTAGATCCCGATACCCACTCTCTAGTTGATTTTCTGATATCCAATTTATTAGTCAAGAAATTGATCTCCTCTTCTCTACACTATAAAATCCACTATCACATGGTGTTTTCTCATTTATCTTTCTGTCACAGCATATTTATAGCTTGGCCTAATGAACTATCTGTAATTTTCATATATTTCATTTGTTTACTGGTTTAAATTGAATTTGCATTTATTCATAATCATTAATTGCATGTAAATCAATCCAATAATGAATTTAAGTGAAACCGTGTTCGAGAAAGTTCCATTGTAGGTCATCGGAGAGGCAATAATTAAAATTGTGTAAATTATTTCAAAAGGTATTAGTAAAGATGCAAATTCAGACTAATCAAGAATAATTCTGTAACCTTCATGTACCATTTCTATAATGAATAGTAATTAATTCAATTCATAAAATGTTAGTTGCCCATGTCATCCATCTGCAATACAAAGACAATATTTAATTCCAATTTTCATAATACAGTAATATAATTTTATTTCCAAATGAATGTATTATCTGTTGATGCTGTGTTCTCATAAAGCTATGTAATGTATATTTTTGCATTTCTGTAACCACATTCATTGATAAAATATCAACTGTGTAATTATAAACAACAATTCAATGTAACTATACTAACTGTCATGAAGGCATAAATACTACATCTGTCGCAATTGTAGGGGGTCAGTTAGTTAGGTCAGTCTTAGCAGCTCAGTTCTGCAGTGTCTCTGTTATTGTCAATTGTAATAACTGCTTGTGGATTAATGCATATAGTGAAGCAGAATAAATGGTAAGTATTATTTTCATAAAAGAAATGAGTATTTTATCTACAAAATTTGTAGATACTCTACACTGCATCTCGTTATTTCCATCTAGGCCATGCTGTACCCATCCCCAACACTGTGACGTAACCTTCCTCTTCCCTCCCCTCCCATCACCAACTTACACACCGCAGAGCATGATTCCAAGTGTAGCAGCTGGAGGTGATGGTGGTATGACTGTGTTGTGTGCCTTTGTGATTGCGTGAGTGTTCTGTTTTCTGAAGAAGGCCATGACCGATAGCTGAAAGTGTTGTATGTATGTGTCTTTTGTATGTAGCTGTCACAGCTCATCACCACGTCTTTGCGGTGAGTTGTAAACTGTCCTTATTACTATGTTATTAATTCCAACCTGGACTTTCCATTATTATATTCTACCTAATGGTCTCAGTTCAATCTGTATTAGAGTTGAAAAATTCCATGTTGTGGTGTCACAGCCTTGTCACTAATGTATGAAATGCTTCCTCCACCTTGGCTATGTAGAGATCCTTTAATATTCTTTCAAGCTTGAGATATTTTGTGCAATTATGTCTGCTTTGAAGGCATCAGCTACAAACCAGTCCCTGTGGTCTCAGCCATGGGCACCTGTATGTCACCTTCCTGTTCATGGATCACCTAGAGAAATCCTTCCTTACTAACTGGAATCCAAAACTCCTCATCTGGTACAGATTATTTGATGAGATCTTCACAATTTGGATTGAAGGTAAGGACACACTATACATATTTCTCCAAAACCTTCTCTCCCACTTCAACCCTACAAGCCACTTTATTTGACAATGACCTACACCTGAATAATGTCTCATCAGTACCTCCACCCACATAAAACCTATCAACTGTTCAACAATACCTACATTTCGATAGCTGTCACCCATTACACACCAAAAAGTCCCTCTATTCAACCTGTAAACCAATGCTTGTCACATCTGCAATGACAAGCAGTCCCTCTCCAAACATGCCAAAAGCCTCATTGAGAATAATTACCCTCCCAACCTTGTCCAGAAACAGAGCTCACATGCCCTGTACACTCAGTCACCCACCACATTCATCTGGACCACCCTGTTGCAAAGCATGGAGCCATGCAATGATGTGGCTCGCTTCATTGACTAACAGTTCACTGCTAAGATGTGGCGACGAGCTGTAACAGGCACATAAAAAATGGAAAATATGAGTGGAATGTCAATAATGGAGGATAGATAACAACTCACTGTAAAGAGGCTCATTGAGCTGCTGACAGTCATGAAAATAGATAATTACATCCACACACACAACATAAATGTTCAGCCAGGGCCTTTGTTGTCTTGGGTTTTTTTTAATTATTTTTTTTTATTTTATTTTTTTATTTATTTATTTATTTATTTATTTATTTTTTTTTTTTTTTATTTTTTTTTTACTTATGCGGAACTAAGGAGTCAAGTTGCCGTTGCATCTTGTAGCTCTTGGTAATGAGTTTGCCATTAGTACATACATTCTGTTCAGTAGTTATATTTATGAAAACTTAATGGTGTATCGTAATACCTTACAAGCACTATAAATTGTCTTAAAAAAATTAGTAAATGCAACCACAGTCTCTTTCTGCTTATGTAGCCATTTGCGAGTCAGTTACCTGCCCTGGCCATGGACGTAATTTAATGGCACCATACTTTTCCGCCCCTCTTTCAACTACTACCTCAGAGAGTGGGTGTATTTGGCAGTTTTTACTGGGTTTACATTTCTTAACAATTTTCGGCATTTCGTAGCAACTTCGCGATTATTTCCATTCCCGTTTTTCGATATTTCCGTCTGTTCTTCCGACATTTCCGATCTTTTTTTCTACACGTTTTCATTTCATAACAATTTTCGGCATTTCGTAGCAACTTTGCGATTATTTCCATTCCCGCTTTTCGATATTTCCGTCTGTTTTTCCGACATTTCTGATCTTTTTTCTACACGTTTTCACTTCTATTCATTCGTTACATTATTTTTACCCTTCAACCTTATTCTACCAACAGTATTTTTTTTTCCCCTCCATACTACACATGTCATTCTACATTGCCCCATCAAATTTTATCTACATTCCCTCCGCCATCATGCCTTTGCCCTAGCCAGACTGAGGTCACACATTTTATTCATTCAGGCTTGTTTAACATTTGGCATCACCCCCAAGGGCCTCACACTGAAAGTTCCCATCTCTGGCTGTAACCCAGCCTTTCATCCTGCCTTATACCAATTCCAAACAGAACAATCCACAGCCCTCACCCGCCTGATCCTTAACCTATACCTCAACTCCGCCAATGAACACACCTGTCAACTCCTATCCCTGATCAAAATCCTCAACCTTTCCACTCCCACATCCACACCTAGAGTTCAGAACATCCTTTTACAGGCCAACCGCAAATTGGAACAGCATGCCAGCCTCCACCTCAAAAAACTATCCAAACTCCTGGTCTCCCACCTCCAGAAAGGCAATACACTCTCCCTCAACAACCTCTCCAATAAACCACAATTATTGCACAGAAACCCAGTCTCTCCCATCTGCTCAATCTCCCACTTCCAGCTCCACTCCCCTCCAAACCTCACAATCCTAATCCTCACAATCCTAATCCACACAATCCTGAACCACAACATCCCAATTCAGTAGTCAACCTCTCCTCTAAACCTCTCTCCCAATCTGAAACCTCCGTCCTATCCACAGTCCTCACCTTTAGTCCCACTCCCAAATTCAACCAAACAGCCCTTGCCAAAGACCTACTATCCTATACTCGCAGTCTTTGCTGGAGATATCACTTTGACACGAAGAAAAATAATCCTCTTCCTAATGATCCAGCTCCCCAAGACATCATTAAAATCGAACCCTGCCTAGAACAGTTCCGTCCTCCGTCACATCGAGACCCACCTGCTCTTCCTCAAAATCACCCTCTTCAAACCTTCCAGGAATTCCTTCCTTCCAACCTTGCCTCCCAGTCCTTCCTGAGAAACCTTAATCCTACTCCCAACATTACCGCAGCTGAATCCCGAGCTATCTGTGATCTGAAGGCTGACCATTCCATCGTCATTCTCCCTGCCGACAAGGGCTCCATGACAGTGGTACTTGATCGGCGTGAGTATGTGGCAGAGGG
Source organism: Locusta migratoria (assembly GCA_026315105.1). Taxonomy (NCBI): domain Eukaryota; kingdom Metazoa; phylum Arthropoda; class Insecta; order Orthoptera; family Acrididae; genus Locusta; species Locusta migratoria. The sequence continues at coordinate 459,048,096 of CM048745.1, read as the reverse complement.
AGTGCGTCAGCTTTCAGTTAATACCTCATATAAAGTTTTTCAAGGCGATCCCATTCCTGATGTCCAGGTAGAGCTTCAAGGAATCCTCAAAACCTTAGGCCCCCTACAAAACCTTTCACCTGACTCCATTAACCTCATGACTCCACCGACACCACGCACCCCCACCTTCTACCTACTTCCGAAGATTCACAAACCCAATCATCCCGGCCGCCCTATCATGGCCGGTTACCAAGCCCCAACAGAACGAATCTCTGCCTACATAGACCAACACCTTCAACCCATCATGTGCAGTCTCCCATCCTTCATCAAAGACACCAACCACTTCCTCGATCGCCTGAAATCCTTACCCAGCCTGTTACCTCCTGAAACCATCCTTGTAACCATTGATGCCACCTCGTTATACACAAATATCCCACATGCCCAGGGCCTCGCTGCGATGGAGTATTTCCTTTCACGCCGACCACCCACTTCCCTACCTAAAACCTCTTTCCTTAATACCCTAGCCAGCTTCATCCTAACCCACAACTTCTTCACTTTTGAGGGCCAGACATACCAACAACTAAAGGGAACAGCCATGGGGACCAGGATGGCCCCCTCGTACGCGAACTTATTTATGGGACGCTTAGAGGAAGCCTTCCTGGACACCCAAGCCTGTCAACCCAAAGTTTGGTATAGATTCATTGACGACATCTTCATGATCTGGACTCACAGTGAAGAAGAACTCCAGAATTTCCTCTCCAACCTCAACTCCTTTGGTCCCATCAAATTCACCTGGTCCTATTCCAAATCCCATGCCACTTTCCTCGATGTCGACCTCCATCTATCCAACGGCCAACTACACACATCCGTCCACATCAAACCTACCAATAAACAACAGTACCTGCATTATGACAGCTGCCATCCTTTCCACATCAAACGTTCCCTTCCCTACAGCTTAGGTCTTCGTGGCAAATGAGTCTGCTCCAGTCCTGAATCCCTTAACCAATACACCAATAACCTGATAACAGCCTTCACATCCCACAGCTATCCTCCTGATCTGGTACAGAAGCAAATTGCCAGAGCCACTTCCTCATCCCCCCAAAATTCAGAACCTTCAACAGAACCCCAGAAGTGCCCCTCTTGTCACCGGATACTTTCCGGGACTGGAGCGGACTCTGAATGTGGCTCTCCAGCAAGGATACGACTTCCTAAAATCGTGCCCCGAAATGAGATCCATCCTTCATGACCTCCTCCCCACTCCTCCGAGAGTGTCTTTCCGCCGCCCACCTAACCTCCGTAACCTCCTAGTCCATCCCTATGAAATCCCCAAACCACCTTCCCTACCTTCTGGCTCCTACCCTTGTAACAGCCCCCATTGTAAAACCTGCCCTATGCACCCTTCCACCACCACTTACTCCAGTCCCGTAACCCGGAGGGTGTACACAATCAAGGGCAGAGCCACTTGCGACAGCACCCACGTGATTTACCAACTGACATGCCTGCACTGTGAAGCGTTCTATGTGGGAATGACCAGCAACAAACTGTCCATTCGCATGAATGGTCACAGGCAGACAGTGTTTGTTGGTAATGAGGATCACCCTGTGGCTAAACACGCCTTGTGGCACGACCAGCACATCTTGGCACAGTGTTACACCGTCCGAGTTATCTGGATACTTCCCACCGACACCAATCCTTCAGAACTTCGGAGATGGGAACTAGCCCTTCAGCATATTCTCTCTTCTCGTTGCCCACCTGGTCTCAACCTCCGCTAAATTCGAATTCCCACCCACCATCTTAACATCTTTGCCTTGGTTCTCTGGACAGAGCCTCTGCCTCAAGTGGCATCTCTGTCTAACTTCTAACTTCTTTGCTTTCTACAGTATGTCTGCCTAAGTGTACTTGTGTGGGTGTGTGTGTATTTGTTTACCCTCCTTTTTTCTCCCCAAGGTAAGTCTTTCCTGTCCCGGGATTGGAATGACTCCTTATCCACTCCCTTAAAACCCTCATCATTTCCTTTTCCCTCTCCTTCCCTTCTGCCTGACGAAGCAGCTAGGCTGCGAAAGCTTGTATGTGTGTTTGTGTGTGATTTTATTTATTTTATTTGTTTCTATCGACGAGCCGGTCCTTCACGTAAGTCATCTCTTTTCTATATATATATAGATGAAGTACACTTACCAGGCGAAGGGGCACAGGCAGTAATAGCAACAAATAAACACACAGACACACACACATACAAGAATGCTGGTTTCGCAGCCTAGCTGCTTCATCAGGCAGAAGGGAAGGAGAGGGAAAAGGAAATGATGAGGGTTTTAAGGAAGGGGGTAAGGAGCCATTCCAATCCCGGGAGAGGAAAGACTTACCTTGGGGGAAATAATGGAGGGTAAACAAATGCACACACACCCACACATTCACACAAACACAAGTACACCTAGGCAGACATACTGTAGAAAGCAAAGAAGTTAGACAGAGAAACCACTTGAGGCAGAGGCTCTGTCCAGAGAACCAAGGCAAAGATGTTGAGATGGTGGGTGGGAATTCGAATTTAGCGGACGTTGAGACCAGGTGGGCAACGGGAAGAGAGAATATGCTGAAGGGCTAGTTCCCATCTCCGGAGTTCTGAAGGATTGGTGTCAGTGGGAAGTATCCAGATAACCCGGACGGTGTAGCACTGTGCCAAGATGTGCTGGCCGTGAACCAAGGCGTGTTTAGCCATAGGGTGATCCTCGTTACCAACAAACACTGTCTGCCTGTGTCCATTCATGCGAATGGACAGTTTGTTGTTGGTCATTCCCACATAGAACGCTTCACAGTGCAGGCATGTCAGTTGGTAGACCACGTGGGTACTATCGCAAGTAGTTTTGCCTTTGATCGTGTACACCTTCCGGGTTATGGGACTGGAGTAAGTGGTGGTGGAAGGGTGCATAGGGCAGGTTTTACAATGGTGGTGGTTACAAGGGTAGGAGCCAGAAGGTAGGGAAGGTGGTTTGGGGATTTCATAGGGGTGGACTAGGAGGTGACGGAGGTTAGGAGGGCGGCGGAAAGACACTCTCGGTGGAGTAGGAAGGATGTCATGAAGGACGGATCTCATTTCGGGGCAGGATATAAGGAAGTCGTATCCTTGCTGGAGAGCCACATTCAGAGTCTGCTCCAGTCCCGGAAAGTATCTGGTGACAAGAGAGGCACTTCTGAGATTCTTCTGTTGAAGGTTCTGAATTTGGGGGGATGAGGAAGTGGCTCTGGCAATTTGTTTCTCTACCAGATTAGGAGGATAGCTGCGGGATGTGAAAGGTATTATTAGGTTATTGGTGTACTGGTTCAGAGCTTCAGGACTGGAGCAGACCCGTTTGCCATGAAGACCTAAGCTGTAAGGAAGGGAACGTTTGATATGGAATGGATGGCAGCTGTCATAATGCAGGTACTGTTGTTTATTGGTAGGTTTGATGTGGACGGATGTGTGGAGATGGCCGTTGGACAGATGGAGGTCGACATCGAGGAATGTGGCATGGGATTTGGAATAGGACCAGGTGAATTTGATGGGACCAAAGGAGTTGAGGTTGAAGAGGAAATTCTGGAGTTCTTCTTCACTGTGTGTCCAGATCATGAAGATATCATCAATGAATCTGTACCACACTTTGGGTTGACAGGCTTGGGTATACAGGAAGGCTTCCTCTAAGCGTCCCGTGAATAAGTTTGCATACGAGGGGGTCATCCTGGTTCCCATGGCTGTTCCCTTTAGTTGTTGGTATGTCTGGCCCTCAAAAGTGAAGAAGTTGTGGGTTAAGATGAAGCTGGCTAGGGTATTAAGGAAACTGGTTTTAGGTAGGGAAGTGGGTGGTCGGCATGAAAGGAAATACTCCATCGCAGCAAGGCCCTGGGTATGTGGGATATTTGTGTATAAGGAAGTGGCATCAGTGGTTACAAGGGTGGTTTCTGGAGGTAACAGGCTGGGTAAGGATTTCACGCGATCGAGGAAGTGGTTGGTGTCTTTGATGAAGGATGGGACCCTGCACATGACGGGTTGAAGGTGTTGGTCTATGTAGGCAGAGATTCGTTCTGTTGGGGCTTGGTAACCAGCCACAATGGGGCGGCCAGGATGATTGGGTTTGTGAATCTTGGGAAGTAGGTACACCGTGCTACACCGTCCGGGTTATCTGGATACTTCCCACTGACACCAATACTTCAGAACTCCGGAGATGGGAACTAGCCCTTCAGCATATTCTCTCTTCCCGTTGCCCACCTGGTCTCAATCTCCGCTAAATTCGAATTCCCACCCACCATCTTAACATCTTTGCATCGGTTCTCTGGACAGAGCCTCTGCCTCAAGTGGTATCTCTGTCTAACTTCTTAACTTCTTTTCTTTCTACAGTATGTCTGCCTAGGTGTACTTGTGTCTGTGTGAATGTGTGGGTGTGTGCGCATTTGTTTACCCTCCATATTTTCCCCCAAGGTAAGTCTTTCCTCTCCCAGGATTGGAATGGCTCCTTACCCCCTTACTTAAAACCCTCATCATTTCCTTTTCCCTCTCCTTCCCTTCTGTCTGAAGAAGCAACTGGGTTGCGAAAGCTTGCGTTTGTGTGTGTGTGTATTCATTTATTTATTTGTGATGCTGTTACACCTGTGCTCCTTCGCATGGTGAGTAATCTTCGTCTATTTTTTATATTTAATTTTTCCTGCTAGGAATTTTTCGTCTTAATATTCGTATCATATATTTGAATTCAACAATTACTTCCGTCCTTGCTCTGTTACTTTTCGAAATATTTTCTGTCATCTTACTTTTCCTTTGGTTTTTGTTTTTATTTTTATTATTCACTTTTTATTTATTCATTTATTTACATTTTACATATCAGTTCCTTTCTACATTCACTTCTTTGTTTACTGTTCATAGTTCGCTAATTCTTACAACAATACGTTTTCTTCCAAATCTTTTCCTATTAGTACGTTTATTTTGATATTTACCACTTTCATTACTCCTGCTTCCATCTGAAACACGCCGCTCATTCAATTTTCTCGTTTAAAATCATAAACACTCTTTCCTAACAATAGTTTCTATATTTTTATAACCATTATCGGCATTTCTTAGTTACCTTACGATTGCTTCCATTCCCGTTTTTCCACATTTCTGTCCGTGTTTAAGACTTTTCCGATCATATTTCAGCAACTTTCCGTTGGTTTTGATTCCACTTTTCCTTCGTCAGACTATTTCAGCCTCAAAATCGTAATCTGATACCATATAACCAATCCTATTTAGACGTTTTCCTTGCATTCTCACGCGGTTTTCTCGTACTTTTTTCCGATTTTCACCTTCCTTAAACCCGTTTTTCACGCCATACCACTACCCAACCCTTTTATACTACGTTGTTGATAACTAAAGGTGACCACAGTATCAACAACAAATTTTAAAAACTTTTCCTATTTCCTTTCTTTTCTCATACCTGAATTACTGTCCACATTCATCTCCCTCCTGACATATAAATACATTTTTATACATATTTTTATTTTTATTTTGTTCTTTGCAGCCTATTACATAGCCCATATTTTCCACTCCTCCACATCCATATATTATGCCTCCCTCACAACATCCCTATAACAACCCCATCCATTTTTATGTACATTCCCTCCGAAAACATGCTTTCTCCCTAGCCAAATTACGCTCCCACATTCTTTTTATGCAGGCTTGTCTGACATTTGGAATCACTCCCAAGGGCCTCACACTGAAAGTTCCCATCTCTGGCTGTAACCCATCCTTTCATCCCGCCCTATACCAATTCCAAACTGAACAATCCATAGCCCTCACCCGCCTAATCATTAACCTACACATCAACTCCGCTAATGAACACACCTGTCAACTCCTATCCCTAATCAAAATCCTCAACCTTTCCTCTCCCACATCCACACCTACTGTTCAGAACATCCTCCTTCAGGCCAACCGCAAATTAGAACAACATGCCACCCACCACCTCAAAAAACTATCCAATCTCCTGGTCACCCACCTCCGGAAAGGCAATACTCTCTCCCTCAACAACCTCTCCAATAAACCTCAACCTCCTCTTATTGCACACAAACCCAGTCTCTCCCATCTACTCAATCTCCCACTCCCAACTCCTCTCCCCCCTAAACCTCAAAACTCCAATCCACACAATCCGGAACCACAACATCCTAATTCAGTAGTCAACCTCTCCTCCAAACCTCTCTCCCAATCTGAAACCTCTGTCCTATCCAAAGGCCTCACCTTTAGTCCTACTCCCAAATTCGACCATACAGCTCTCGTCAAAGATCTACTTTCCTATAAGTGTAGCCTTTGCTGGAGATACCACTTTGCCACGAAGAAAAATAATCCTACTCCCAATGACCCAGCTCCCCAAGACATCATTCCAATTAAACCCTGCCTAGAACAGTTCCGTCCTCCATCACAGCGAGACCCACCTGCTCTTCCTCAAAACCACCCTCTTCAAACCTTCCAGGAATTCCTTACTTCCCACCTTGCCTCCCAGTCGTTCCTGAGAAACCTTAATCCTACTCTCAACATTACCGCAGCTGAATCCCGATCTATCCGTGATCTGAAGGCTGACCATTCCATCATCATTCTCCCAGCCGACAAGGGATCCATGACCGTGGTACTTGATCGGCGGGAGTATGTAGCTGAGGGACTGCGTCAGCTTTCAGACAGTACCACATATAGACAGACAAGAGCATGCACGCATGCCACCCTCCTGCCTCCACCCCCTCCCTCCACTGAAACACACAGATAAACTCTAATATATAACATATTGACAATACAAATAAATAAAATAGTAAATAATAAAATTTCAATGCTATCACACAAGTACAAAGTATAGCTGATGAGTACTATATTACTTATTTATTTTAAGACAATAGACATCCACATAACTAGATACTACACTAAAAACTAATAAAACATGAAATAATAATAATAATAATAACAAAGGGTATTTTAATTATAAAATAAAACTTGTTGCTTACAGTCGCAGTCGTGTCGTTAGCTTTCAATGTAATATCACTGTCTCCATAGTAAAACTGTCGAATCTGTGCTGAAACTTTTAGTTGCTCTTCTTTACTTGAGATTCGAAGTTCATGTGCAACATAGGCATCAAAATTATCATTCAGATTTCTTACACCTTCTTCAGATGCAAACATTCCATTTGCTGGAAATTAAGATTAATTTATTTGTGTAGTAATGAATATTGCAATAAGATTTTCGCAGTTTAAACAAAAAATAAAGTTTAGAAGTTTCTTTTGAACAACTCCCATCTACACCACTGCAGAGTGTCTTCAATAAATTCATAAAATTTATATCTATAAAGTCACCTTATAGTGTGTGGTGGAAGTTACTATGTAAACCAATCATGAAGTTAATAGCCATATAGAAACACATAGATGCATGAACTGCAGATGATGTGGAGAGGGACTTACCATTGGCATGAGTGATTGAATCTCTCTAATCTTCATGAGCTGAATGTTGGAGGAATCAATGTAATGCTTGACATGTCTAGGAGTATATGCTCTTGGAACTGAACAGTAAACTGTACCATGATGCACACTTTTAGAAGGTCTCAATTATGTTTTTATTTACTAAATATGCTTATGATGAAACACACTACTATTCTTTGAATGTTCACTATTTGCACCATCAATACTACTTGTTAGATTGATAAAAAAATGGTGAACATCACTCAGATGAGACTTTTGTGAAGTCAATTTTTTTCTGATATGTACCATACTCATTTTTTCCTGTCAATACTTTTACTGCTCTTCCAGTTTAAATCAGTCAACATGTGTACTACCACATATTTAATGCATATGACATTAACATTTTCCCTGATTATTTGGTAACGATATATTCAAACTATAATGGTTCTTGCCACATATTTATGCTCAGTAAGTTAGGGTCAACAATCATGATCCTATCAGGCTCTCTTGGATCACACCCAAAGCGACTTCTTCACCTGTAACTTTCTCTCCTGTTCTATCAGAAATAAAGAATTCAATCGTATGGCATGAAGTTACATTAATTCATCTTATGTTCACTGGACAACAGGACAGAACTAAACTGAATAGCTCCAGAAAGACAAGGAACAAGGCTTCGATTTTGGTGCTTCTGAGTTGTGTGGGCAAATAGTTCAAGCAGGATTTCACATTATGTTTACATGTGAAAATCAATTTTGTTTATATAGAGGAGGTTGTACAGCTTTGTAGCACAGTGGTAGAGTACCAGGCTATAAATCCAAAGATCGTAGGTTCAATCATCCCCAGGACCTGGAATTTTTATATGTAACTTTCCACTTCTTTCACCTGTGGCAGTGTTGTTGATGCGAAAAATATCGAGTAGCACCAATACTTTTTCTCTTCCTTCTTCCAGGTCCGGAGTAACAGTTGCTATATTATGCGATGTGACCGTGTGATTCTACTTATTTCAGAATACCATCACATAATTAATTATCTTTTTTGTGTGTTGTTTATTGTAGTAGATACTGGTAAGTTATTTTCAAAGTTAAGGTCAATCAGACTTCTTCTCTATGTAGGTTATGCTCAGAAGAGGTGAAGTATCGTAGTTCAACTTGATCTCATTACTTAAATGAGAAGACAGTTGGTATATATTTGAACAATAATATGGGTTTATTTTACCTTTTGTACATCACCAGTAACTTCAAACATTTGGTTTACAGTCTTACATCCAGTTATTATTACACAAATTTTTGAGACTAGTTTAGAACATGTTAACAATTCAAGTCAACCCTAGTAACTAATTACAAAACAAAACACCATCAATATCTCCACTTTCACATCTATTTACTCTGAGAGTTACTCTCAGAGTTCATTCTACTGCACAGTGTTCTTTAAATATGTTTTCCATGAGAAGTAGGAGGTCCCTGTCTGGGCATTCACCTGTGAAAGAAATAGGCTAGGACAGTAATAGTCCAAGCAAAAAACCTCCATAAATACCCAAAAACTAATCAATTTGGTCATCTTGTCTAGCTAGAGAAAGCATGTAGTGCTTGAGACACTACAAACCTGACCATAACTCATGTGGCAGGCACACCGTGAACATCACATACCCAAGTTCTGCTTGTCTGTCTAGGTGTGTTTGCGTTTGGATATGTGTGAGTGTGTGTATATTTTTTACCTTCCTTTTTTTCTCCTAAGGTAAGTCCTTCCACTCCTGGGATTGGAATGACTCCTTTTCCACTTCCTTAAAACCCATATCCTTCCATTTCTCCTCTCCTTTATTCCTCTTTCCCTGAAGAAGTGACCAATGGTTGCAAAAACTTGTATGTGTGTAATTTTATGTGTGTCTGTCGATGAGCCTGTCCTTTGGGTAAGTCGTCCGTTTTCTATTTTTTATATTTGTTTATCCCACCAGGAAAGTTTCTTTCACAGTAGAACCTCGTTTTTACGCTTTTCAGGGGGCTTCAATGAAATGGTGTAAAATGCAGGAAAATGTAAAATGCAGGAAATAATGTATTAAATTGTAAAATATGCTTACTGGCTCAGCCTTGCATTTTCGTAGTTTATTGTGTGATATATGTACATAATAGACATCTAAATACTCGCCAGGGAGTTGATTATACAATAAAGGTTATCCAAATTTTTACTATGTTAAGCGCCAGGCAAAACTGGTAATTTTATGGGAAGTAGAAATTTTTTACATAATTTCATTCATTATAATCGAGGATGCCACTGCTGGGCTATAACACATCTTCAAAATTACCTGAACCGCTTCAATAGATAGCGTTTGGACGCCGCTGCCAGGCTATGTAACACATCTTCAAAATTACTGCCTTTTACCGGAATTAATTATGTTACATAGTAAAACTCCTACAGTTCCGGTGTTTTTGTATTTTTCGATGTTTCACACAACAATATTAGAGAATTTATTCGCGTTCTCGAGTACAAACATATGAATAAGTATTTTTGTGATGTTTGCATAGGATCGGCATCTCTCACTATTTTCGCTTTTTTGAGGTTGTGGGTATTATGATACCCAACTTTGATAGATAAAGTTCTTTATTAATCAGAAATATGTATCACAAAAACAACGAAACTATTTATTCTCACATCAACAAAGCAACTGGTTCTGATTGTTTGAGTACACGCCAGTCACTCTGGCATAGAAGCTAGTGGAAAGACGAACTACACCGCCACAAATCAGCGTTATTCTCTAGTTAACAAAACCGTTCTGTTTGACTGAGTACATGCCAGGCACTCTGCCAAAGAAGCTGGTGAAAAGAACAACTACATTGCCACAAATTGGCGCAGCTTTAAGTCAACAACAAAACGCGAAATATACGTTTGAATAAACGCAAAGTGTCAAGAAACTCTATTGTGAATAATTTTTAAGCGCTATACTTTAAGGGGAAAGCCATGCTAGTGTCAATTTATGTACATTATGTCATTTTTCTTCACGAACATGCTTTCAAAAAGTGTAAAACGCAGGAAAAGCGTAAATATGTTAATGCAAAAACGAGGGTGAATTAACATTGTAAACATAGGAAATTTGACGGGACTGACAAAAAATGGTGTAAATGGTGGGAAAATGTAAAAACCGAGAATGTAAAAACGAGGTTTTACTGTATATAGATGAAGATTACTTATGAGGTGAAGGAGCACAGGCAGTGATAGCAGCACAAATAAAACCATTCCACTCCCAGGAAAGGAAAGACTTACCTTGGGGGGAAAAAGGAAGGTAAACAAATATACACAAATGCAAACACACATAGGCAGACATATTGTATTTTGCTTTCTACAATATGTCTGCCTAGGTGTGTTTCCGTTTGTGTATATTTGTGGGTGTGTGGTTATTTGTTTACCTTCTTTTTTGTTTTGTTTTCTACAATATGTCTACCTTGGTGTGTTTGTGTATATGTGTGGGTGAGGGTGTGTATTTGTTTACATTCCTTTTTTTCCCCCAAGGTAAGTCTTTCCTCTGCCAGGATTGGAATTGCTCCTTACCCACTCCCTTAAAACCCTCATCATTTCCTTTTCCCTCTCCTTCCCTTCGGCCTGAAGAAGCAGCTAGGCTGCGGAAGCTACCCTTTATGTGTGTGTGTGTGTGTGTCTTTTTTTTTTTTTAATTTGTGCTGCTATCACTGCTTGTACTCCTTCACCTGATAAGTAATCTTCATCTACTTTTTTATATACATTTTTTCTGCTAGGAATTTTCCTCTATAATATATGAGAGGGAGGGAGGTTAGGAAGGGGGCAAGTGAGAAATGAGTAATGGATAGGTGAGTTGAGGATGGAGGGGAGAGAGGTTAGCATAGATTTAGGCCAGAAGGGTGGCAGAAGGAGAAGATATGTTGGAGGGCAAGTTCCCATCTCCGTAGCTCTGAAGGATTGGTGTTAGGTGGCAGTATCCAAATGGCATGTGTGGTGTAACATGTGCCCAGGTCCCTGGACTCATGCTGGAGGGCATGCTCTGCCACAGGATATTGGGTGTCCCCCAGGCGAACAGTCATTCTGTGACCATTCATCCACTCAGCCAATTTGTTGGTTGTCTACCAACATAAAAGGCCGTGCAGTGGACACATGTCAGTTATATATGAAATGTGTTGTCTTGCATGTGGCCCTGCCTTGAATAGGGTAGGTTTTTTCTGTGGTGGGACTGAAGTACGTTGTTGTGGGAGGATGCATTGGACAGTTTTTGCAGCGGGATCGGTTACAGGGGTAGGAACCATTAGATAGGGAGGGTGGTTTTGGAATGTTGTAGGGTTGGAGGAGGATGTTGCGGAGGTTGGGAGGATGGTGCAAGGCTACTCTGGGTGGTGTTGGAAGAACACTTTGGAGTGGTTATCTCATCTCAGGGCATGACTTGAGAAAGACATAGCCCTGACGGAGCAACTTGTTGAGGCATTCCATTCCGGGATGGTACTAAGGGGAGCTGTTGGGAGCTGTTGGGACTGGTGGTTACACGAGGCAACATACTGTTGAAGGACAAGATGGGTGAGAGGTAAGGACTCCTGAATTTGAAACTGTAGGAGAGAGTGATGGAAACAAGGATTAAACCCAGAGATGGAAACATTAAGTGAGTTCTTTGGGATTGTTACAAATGACAAACAGGACTGGAGGAAAAGAATGTGGGACTGCAGTTTGGATATGGCAAATGCATGTTTGTGGAAAAGACTGAAGGTATTGCGGTATATGTTTGGGATATATGGTGAATAATTGGTTGGAAAAATTGTAATATGTAAAAAATAAAATTACTCACACACACACACACACATACAAAGGGGTGGTGATTGGGTCATGGTGTGTAAGGAGGGGCGGAATGGGAAGAAAATTTAAATTAAATTAAATTTAGATGAATTGGGTGAAAAATTCTCGAAAAAATTTTTTGAAAATATTATTCGAAATTTTTTTAAATTTTAACAAATGATTTTTCTACGAAAATATAATTACCAAGTGCTAGTGAAAAAGGCAAATGGATGAAAATGATCGTAGAGGGGCGAAAGAAGGTCTTTGGTGGCAGACAAATGATCACTAGTGGCACATAAAGGTTTATTGACGGCCCATTATAGGTCACCGGGGGTACATTAAAGGTTACCAACGGCGCAAAATTTATAGTAAAATGGCTGATAAACAACAAAACACCAAATCTACTCTAATCTACGTGTAATAAAAGCATGATCCCAGCAGTATAGTATGGTACTAAATGTTGTTGCATGAAATGACAGAGACAGGTGAGTTGAATAATCCAACAATTTAGTCACAGGTATAAATTTTTCTCCATCACTATGATTGCTACAGTGCTCAAATTAGGATTTTAAAAATTATTTACTAAAACTGAATGTGCATCATTAATAACATTCAACATTCAGTGATCCTTTGTGGCATCCATAGCTGCTATTGAAACAACACTGAAGCTCCATGAGAATAAGTGTAGTTTCATGTCATACCTTGTGTTCTACCAAGCAACTCGTAACTTGTAATGCCAGTTAGATAAGGCACTTTGTTATATCGCCCTTCAGACATTATAATCCATGGTTCCTCTGTCAGGAAAGCACCTTCATTTTCTGGTTCCACATGTGGGACCCACACACACATCATGAAAGCTGTACGGTCCTGCAACATATTACATATTCCTAAAAACATAGAGCTGTAACAAACATTTTTCAGATGTGCACATTTGGGAATGGGTATTTATTGCACACAGCACATAATTTTTAACAATTTTTAACACTAACTGGTGGTACACATGTAGTTTAGCAAGGAATTTTATTCCTTTGCCTAATATCAAATAAGGAGACTCCAGAAAGTAATTTATATTTTGTTATGACAGGTAGGGTAACTTTTACTGAATGCTACTGAATGGCAGGGATACAGGGTACTATTTTTCACCATTATCACCAAACCACTGTAAATAATGCTTAGAATATGCTACTAGTTATTAAAGTCCACATCAGCTCAAATCCATTCCTTGGTCATGGAGCCATTTTAAAACTACTGTGTTCATTGAAAAGTTTCTTTCCCTAAGGTGGTTTTGTAACTTCCCAAGAACATGGGAATGTTATGGTGTAAGATGTGGACTATCTGATCAGCAGCATCTAATGGTGAATATGTGTGCAATTTATGTTTTGCCCACAAGAATTGTACTATTCTGTGTACTTCAACTGTGCAGTATGTTTCCAGTTGTGATACCGGTATTTCCACTGTAATTAAAGTGACCACCTCTCCTGAATTTCCCAGGTTCTTGTGCATTATATAAACTATTTTTAATCCTCCCAGCTACCTTACAGGAAATCTATTACTGCCAGATATGTTGTTAGTGTTCTTACAAGTATTATCAATGGTTCAAATTTCCTGTCTGACAGGTCTCAAAAAGTGTTTGCATGATAATTGATACCATTTATTGGCAACATGTTGTGGTAATGTCAAAGGTAGTAAAAACTGAATAAACATTACTCACTTGACAATATGATTTATTGTGGTATAGTCACACTACAAAAACACATTACACAACAAGCTCGGTAACAACACTAAACTACTGCAAAGCACTTAAGAGTCAAGAAAGCGTCTCTGCATCTCAATTGATATTTCAATTAGCCACAAAGACCCCTTCCAGAAGAGTGGAGCTCGTTGAAGAAGGCACTGGCACAGAGGCCAGGAAGTATTTCTGTAGATACCATGGTGGATGCAGTGGACACCTGAACCGAGACAGCAGCGGCGTCGACGGGGCTGTCGCAGGTGGCAGGTAGCGAGTAGGGATTGCGACCAGCACTTCGCTCAAAGGAAAATGGGTTGCACACACGGCATCTGGATCTGCGTCTGGAGGTAACAAAAATTCATGCATGATGCGGTGATGTGTCTGCGCAGAATCCTCAACAGGAGGAGAGGTGGCTCTTAGTTGAAGCAATTGACCCCTTGGGAGGTGTGTAAGCTCAGTGTCACTGGGTTCCACAACATGTGTGGACAACAAGTAGGAGATTGAGGTGGGGAGTCAGGTGGTGCAGTTTTTGGGGTAGGAGGAGAGAGGGAAAGTGACATATGGTCATCTGGAGACATGAGGGGAAGGGTCCATGCTGGCTTTACCCGATGCAGGGATACCGTTACCAGGCAGCCTTTAATAGAGATAGTCATTTTGTGCTCACTGTGTGACAAGACTTCGTGAGGGCCCGAATAAACAGGAGAGAGAGGGGTGCAATTAACACATGAACCTGTTCGACGAGTGGGGGTGAGTCCGCTGGTAAATCTGGGGGCATCTGCTCGACAAAATCAGTGGGTAGCTGTAAGGGCTTGCCATAGAGGAGCTCCACGAGAGAAGCTTTGAGATCTTCCTTAAGACAGGTGCAGATGCCTAATAACACCCAGGGAAGAGCATGAAACCATTCACCGCCGTGACAGGTAAGGGCTTTCTTCAGTGTGTGATGCCACCACTCCACCAAAACATTACCTTGGGGGGTGGTAGGCAGTTGTGTGGAAATGGTTGACAACACAGAGGGTGCACAAGTGTGCAAAAAGGAGGTATTCAAACTAACGGCCTTGGTCAGTTGTGATCAATGACGGACATCTGAAGCAGGAGATCCAGCCATGGATAAAAGCAGTTGCCACTGTGTTGGCAGTAATCTCCTGGAGAGGGATAGCTTCCACCCAGTGAGTGCACCTGTCAATAACAGAGAGGATGTATCGGTAACCCCCTGAGGAGGGAAGGGGACCGACGATGTCTAGGTGCATATGTTTGAGACGCTCATCCAGTGCAAGGAAACAGCTGAATGGTGGCGAAGTGTGCCGAGTGATTTTTGCCTTTTGGCAAGGGATGCAGGCATGAGTCCAGTCACGACAATCGTGACAGACAGCAGGCCAGATGAAATGCTCCATGACTAGCACTGTGGTGGCTCACATGCCGGGGTGTGACAAACAATGTAGGGAATCAAAAATTTTCTGCCTAAGAGTGGCCGGATCCATGGGGCGGATACGTCCTGTGGAACTGTCGCAGAGGACAGGGCTCGATGAACCGGGGACAATATGTGGTGCAACCGTAGAATACTGGCAGATGAGGTCCATGAATCGGAACCGGCGTGTGTAAGGGGACAGGGCCCCTTACGGCAGAACCATTCACTTTCGATAGTGCCAATGCAGTATATCGACTGTTCAGGTGCCGAGCACACCACTTGAGAATGACAGCACCTCCTACAGCAGAACTATCGACTGGAGCGTGTGTCCCCAATCATTGTGGAGGACCCCCAGTACAGATTTATACAGTGGAAGGTTTATTCAAGGTGCAACAGTGTGTCATTAGTACGACGATCGTGTCAACGCGTCAGTGTCATGTGTTTACCAACTTGGATTACGTAGACAAAGCATCAAGATTCAGTATAATGGTGACCAGTGACTTAAATGTTTGTAACAAAAGCAGTAACTGCAATTAGAACTTTAAGACAAAAGCCGTGAACAGCTCACATTTATGCAACTTAAAACAATATATAATAATTATATCAGTGCAAATTGTGCTATTTACTCAACAACCTTGAACTGTGACCTGTATGTACAATTATTGTGTAGCATCAGTCATTATCTATACAGTAGAAACAGCTTCCACAAAATCATAACTGATAGCTTTATCCTGCAGACACGGTCAGCTTTGATTCTGGATTAGCTGTGACGGTAACCATATTGCGTACCGGAGAAAAAGGCGGGAGTGTTTCACGTGGGAGGAGGTCCACTGCAGGATTCTTAATGGGATCAACCAGAGGTTTATGGTCAGTAAAAATTGACTTCGTGGTGGAAGTGTTGGTCAGCTTCATAGACTGCCAGAAGCTTGCGATCAAAAGCAGACGATTTACGCTGTGATGGAGTGAGCTTTTGTGAGAAGAAGCGTAGAGGCTGAACTGCAGAGCCCACATGTTGTTGCATGACGGTACACACAACAAAGTCACTAGCGTCTACCGTAATGGATAGAAAAGCATTGGGGGAGGGGTGTGCCAATGTCATCGCATTAGACAGGGCAACTTTGAGGTCTGAGAAAGCTCTTGACATCTCATCAGTCCAAGGTACAGGATGGGAACCTGTGGTAACTTTTCCCCTGAGGTTCATCAGTTTAGGGGGGTCTGTATGAAAGCCACGTGAGGCAAATGTTTACAGTAGAAATTTTCCATGCTGAGGAACTGGCAGAGTTCTTTGAATGTGGACGGCTGTGGCAGAGAAAGAATGAGAGTGACCTTGTCCGAATTTGTACGGATGTCGCTAGCAGAAACCTTGTGGCCCAGGAAAACTACACTCAACTGAGCGATCTGTGATTTGGATTCATTAACGTTGGCACCATTTGCGGCTAGCATGGTGTGGACAGATAGAAGATGAGCATCGTGGTTGGAAGCAGAAGGAGAAAAAATCCCAATGTCGTCCAAGCATGCAAAACAATAAGGAAGGTCTCGAAATAGGACATCAATAAATCTCTGCCATGTTTGTGTGGCATTTTTTAAACCGTAGGGCATGAAAAGATACTCAAAGAGAACAAATGGTGTGATAATGGCCGTCTTTGGAATATCAGACGGGGCCATTGGAATCTGGTGGTATGCTTCTTATAATCGAGCACCCTGAACACTTTAGCACCATCAAGTAGTGCCAAGAAATCTTGGATATTGGGAATAGGATAGCTGTCCATTATCATGTGTGCATTCAAAATCCAATAATTGCCACAGAGGTGAAAGGAGCCGTCCTTCTTGGGAACTTAGTGGTTGAGCGATGACCAGTCACTAGAGGAAGCACGCATGACACCGGGATTAAGGAGGTCAAGTGTAGCTTCTTTTGCCACGAGTAGTTTCTTAGGTGCGAGGCGGCGTGCCTTGTGCCACACCGTAGTACCAGGGGTTGTAATAATATGATGACAGGTACCATTAGTGACAACAGTGATGTGGAGGGGTGGGGAGGGAAGCGATGTGTTAGCAACTGCTGCCACTGTGGGACTAACCTATGGTGAAGCCACAGTGGTGAGAAGCTTCGAATCTGCATACTGTGCCAGAACTGAGGAGATGCACTGCTCGATGCTAAGGTTCGAAGGCGAGAGTGAACCAATATGCTGTCCAAGGGCGGAGACAGGTGGCACTGGTGCAGGTGAATGTTGCTCGCCATCCATGCTAGGTGCTTTGATGGCGAAGACTTCATGAATGTCGTGAGGGTCAGGCTGCTTTACAGGATCATGGAGGCGAGACAGCACCGCGTGCGCATCAGCTAAGTCCCACGTGACCTTATCTAACCCGCTACTTAGTGCGGCATTTTGCTGATGTAAAAAATGTTCAAATGTTTGTTAAGCTTATGGGACTTAACTACGGGGTCATCAGTCCCTAAACTTACAAACTACTTATGAACTACTTACGAACTAGGATGGCACAAATATCCATGCCCGAGGGGGGGATTCGAACCCCCGACCGTAGTGGCCGTGCAGACCGTGACTGTAGCGCCTCAGTCTCCTCGGCCACCGCAGCCGGCGCTGATGTAAGGCGGCAGTGTCTGCCCGAAGTTCCGCAAGCATAATGAGGGTGTCGAGTTGTGCCGATTGGGTGGCGACGTACTCAACCAGAGTGTGCAGCCAGTCGAGCAGTGGGCTGACCAAGAGGGCTCAGGCAAACATCACTCATATTGGAGGGCCCGAATGTGGATAAAGCGCCAGAGTAACCACGTCGACGGAAAGTGCAAAGTGGCATAAAAAGTCCATACCGAGCACAGTGGTGTCGATGGTGGCAACATGGAAAGTCCAACTGGAATGGAAGGAGTCAGGGATTTGGATGGAGAACTCTGTGATACCATGAACCTCGATCAAGGAATTATATACCGAAGCCAAGGATGAAACACTTGCTAGTAGTGGGCTGATGAAACTTGAGCGGGATAGGACACTCACCTCCGGGCCTGTGTCGATGAGGAACTTGGGCTTCATAAGGTAGTTGGTAATGAAGAGACGTCCTGGACTGCAGTGGGCGCTCAGAATCATCGAGGTGGGCCGCCTTGATTGTTTGGGTAGGCGCAAGGAGCATGACACTGACGTGTGGCGTCGCCGAAACGGGAGTGAGACCAGCATAGCGGGTAGGTGGGACAAGGCCAGTTCCCCTGTGGATGCAACGCAGATCAGACAAAGTCGATGCAGCAAGAGCAGGCAAGGAAGGTGAAGTTATTGTGTTACCTGGTGTGCGAAGCTGTGTGGTGTCCGAGGCGGTGTTCCTTGTACGTCCTCTGTCGATTAACGGGCGAGCAACGGCTTGTGAGGCGAGCGTGTGTGTGAGCGAGAGGCCTCACAAAATCGATAAGTGGTAGATAGAGTCGGCCAGACAGAGTCTTTCTTCAATTGTATCATTGGTACGAGACAGGAGCTGCAGTTGTAGAGCTTGACAGGCATTTTAAGGAGCCACAGAGGCTATAGCGCGACATTTGGGATGATGGAGGGGTCGACTTGGGCCCTCAATGTGCACCACAAATCCGACAGAGATTTACCCTCCAGGGATGCTGTGTGGATGTAATCATGGATAGCTTGATCCACCGGGTGATTAAGTCTCTCAATGGTGACACGTTTGAGGTTATTGTATTTATGCTGTTGAGGCGGTTCGAGTATCAAGTCGCTCAGAAGATCAATGTGCTCGTGCAGGCTCAACACGAGGCACACAAAGTGAGAGGTATCTCTAGTGACGCCATGCATTGTAAACAAATGTTCGACAAGTGGGAACCATATGCGGGGGTTATCACAGGTGGACGCGGGCAGTTTGGAATACAGCCTGATGCAAGCCGGAGCAGCATAACTGGGTGGCAGCTCCGGCACTGAGTCATGGCATGGTAGAGGAAGCTCTGTTGGCTGCTGCGGCTTAATAGCATTGAAGGAAGCGGTGGCAGGCGGCCACGGCATCGGAAACTCTGGCTGAGGCACTTGCGTGGTGGTTGCGGAAGGCGCGGATGATGTGGAACCGATTGCCAATGCAGAAGCAGGAGCCGGCGCAGTAGGCACGGATGTAAACAGACCAGACGGATACACTTTGTTGAATACTGTTGCCCATAAGAATACGGTGGGGCAGCAACCGCGAAAGAAAATTGGCCTGTTCAATAATTCACTAGACCCTGTTCACAATCTGGAAAACTGTCTTGATTCAATACACTGTGGGGGCGCATACACACGACGCTACATTAAAGGAATCCACTGCGGGACATATCATCACAGTTGTCGAAGGAGGGAACATTAAAGTTCACTGGCATAGAAAACATGATTGAGAATGGTGTGTGGTGAAACAACCAGTTCCTGGCAAAAACACAACTCACAAGCGAAACACACGAAAAAGGCATATTGAAGAATGTCTGGGGTCACCACTACGTTAATGTAGAAGGTAGTACAAAGCAAATAAACATTACTCACTTGACAATATGATTTATTGTGGTATAGTCGCACTACAAAAACACATTACACAACAAGCTTGGTAACTATACTAAACTACTGCAAAGCACTTAAGAGTCAAGGAAGCATCTCTCCAACTCGATTGATATCTCAATCCACCACAATGTAATCTCTCTTGTGTTTGTGCTTCTACAGGAAGAAGACATCTGTGGTATAAACAAGAACCTGTCAGATTGGGGTATAGAGATGTCCACATTCAAACACACTTTTTACTTTATTTATTTCTCAACATGACATTTCACAATTCTTAGAATGAGTCAGTACTGATAGTTCACCTAAGTTGCCAGTAATTAAAAACAGAGGACCTAGGAATTGAATTTCAAGCCTTTATATTTACTGTTTTTATTTCTGTATTGATATTGCGAACTGAGCTATTTGTTGGAAAACAAGACATATTGCTTACAACAACATACAGGAAGGAATAAATACACTAAGGAAAATTAGTTGATGTGCCTTATCATCAGTGATGTGAACTATCTTTCTTGTGTCTGATCTTTGATGCTGTTGCTTGTTGTTAAGATGTTATAAAATGGCAGGAATCTGTCCTTGTAGGGGAAAAGGGGGGAGGGGGAATAAATGGGAGAAGCAGTTTAGGAATAATTGAATAGTTAAAGTGTAAGTGTGTATAAGAGGAGAAAGTGTGCAGACAATGATTAACAAGTTCTAGTATAAATAATGTGAGTAAATGAGGAATGTAATTTAATTTTTTTATATATATATATATATATATATATATATATAATATTATAGAAGGAGACCTTCCAGGTACGAAAATGGTATAAAATAAAGATTTTTGACTTACCTAAAGTACAGGCTGGTCAATAGGAACACTAAACACACACAAAAACACACAACCATTCGAGCTTTCGCCACCAGTGGTGGCTTCTTCGGGAAAAAGAGGGAGGAAGGAGAGGA
The DNA here is from genome assembly GCA_026315105.1 of Locusta migratoria. NCBI lineage: Eukaryota > Metazoa > Arthropoda > Insecta > Orthoptera > Acrididae > Locusta > Locusta migratoria. The sequence continues at coordinate 459,027,323 of CM048745.1, read as the reverse complement.
GAAAGGGAAGGATACGGGTTTTAAGGAAGTGGAAAAGGAGCCATTCCAATCCCAGGAGTGGAAGGACTTACCTTAGGGGACAAAAAGGAAGGTAAACAAATACACACACACTCACACATATCCACATCCAAACACACTTAGGCAGACATTTGTAGAAACCAAAGAAGTTGGACAGAGATGCCACTTCAGGCAGAGGCTCTGTCCACAGAACCGAGGCAAAGATGTTAAAGATGGCGGGCGGGAATTAGAATTTAGCGGAGGTTGAGACCAGGTGGGCAACGGGAAGAGAGAATGTGTTGAAGGGCAAGTTCCCATCTCCGGAGTTCTGAAAGATTGGTGTTGGTGGGAAGTATCCAGATAACCCGGACGGTGTAACACTGTGCCAAGATGTGCTGGCCGTGCACCAAGGCATGTTTAGCCACAGGGTGATCCTCATTACCAACAAACACTGTCTGCCTGTGACCGTTCATGCGAATGGACAGTTTGTTGCTGGTCATTCCCACATAGAACGCTTCACAGTGCAGGCATGTCAGTTGGTAAATCACGTGGGTGCTATCGCAAGTGGCTCTGCCCTTGATCGTGTACACCCTCCGGGTTACGGGACTGGAGTAAGTGGTGGTGGAAGGGTGCATAGGGCAGGTTTTACAACGGGGGCGGTTACAAGGGTAGGAGCCAGAGGGTAGGGAAGGTGGTTTGGGGATTTCATATGGATGGACTAGGAGGTTACGGAGGTTAGGTGGGCGGCGGAAAGACACTCTTGGTGGAGTGGGAAGGATGTCATGAAGGATGGATCTCATTTCGGGGCAGGATTTAAGGAAGTCGTATCCTTGCTGGAGAGCCACATTCAGAGTCCGCTCCAGTCCCGGAAAGTATCCGGTGACAAGAGGGGCACTTCTGGGGTTCTTCTGTGGAAGGTTCTGAATTTGGGGGGATGAGGAAGTGGCTCTGGAAATTTGTTTCTGTACCAGATCAGGAGGATAGCCGCGGGATGTGAAAGCTGATATTAGGTTGTTGGTGTACTGGTTCAGGGATTCGGGACTGGAGCAGACTCGTTTGCCACGAAGACCTAAGCTGTAGGGAAGGGAACGTTTGATGTGGAATGGATGGCAGCTGTCATAGTGTAGGTACTGTTGTTTGTTGGTTGGTTTGATGTGGACGGATGTGTGAAGTTGGCCGTTGGACAGATGGAGGTCGACATCAAGGAAAGTGGCATGGGATTTGGAATAGGACCAGGTGAATTTGATGGGACCAAAGGAGTTGAGGTTGAAGAGGAAATTCTGGAGTTCTTCTTCACTGTGAGTCCAAATCATAAAGATGTCATCAATGAATCTATACCAAACTTTGGGTTGACAGGCTTGGGTGTCCAGGAAGGCTTCCTCTAAGCGTCCCATAAATAAGTTGGCGTACGAGGGGGCCATCCTGGTTCCCATGGCTGTTCCCTTTAGTTGTTGGTATGTTTGTCCCTCAAAAGTGAAGAAGTTGTGGGTTAGGATGAAGCTGGCTAGGGTATTAAGGAAAGAGGTTTTAGGTAGGGAATTGGGTGGTCGGCGTGAAAGGAAATACTCCATCGCAGCAAGGCCCTGGGCATGTGGGATGTTTGTGTACAAGGAAGTGGCATCAATGGTTACAAGGATGGTATCTGGAGGTAACTGGCTAGGCAAGGATTTAAGGCGATCGAGGAAGTGGTTGGTATCTTTGATGAAGGATGGGAGACTGCACATGATGGGTTGAAGGTGTTGGTCTATGTAGGCAGAGATTCGTTCAGTAGGGGCTTGGTAACCGGCCACAATGGGGCGGCCGGGATGATTGGGTTTGTGGATCTTGGGGAGTAGGTAGAAGGTGGGGGTGCGGGGTGTCGGTGGGGTCATGAGGTTAATGGAGTTAGGTGAAAGGTTTTGTAGGGGGCCTAAGGTTTTGAGGATTCCTTGAAGCTCTGCCTGGACATCAGGGATAGGATTGTGTTGACAAACTTTGTAGGTAGTATTGTCTGAAAGCTGACGCAGTCCCTCAGCCACATACTCCCGCCGATCAAGTACCACGGTTGTGGATCCCTTGTCGGCTGGGAGAATGACGATGGAACGGTCAGCTTTCAGATCACGGATGGCTCGGGATTCAGCTGTAGTAATGTTGGGAGTAGGATTAAGGTTTTTTAGGAAAGACTGAGAGGCAAGGTTGGAAGTAAGGAATTCCTGGAAGGTTTGAAGAGGGTGATTTTGAGGAAGAGCGGGCGGGTCTAGCTGTGATGGAGGACGGAACTGTTCCAGGCAAGGTTCTATTTGAGTCATGTCTTGTGGAGTTGGATCATTAGGAGTAGGGTTAGTTTTCTTCGTGGCAAAGTGATATCTCCAGCAGAGGCTACGAGTATAGGATAGTAAATCTTTGACAAGGGCTGTTTGGTTGAATTTGGGAGTAGGGCTAAAGGTGAGGCCTTTGGATAGGACAGAGGTTTCAGTTTGGGAGAGCGGTTTAGAGGAGAGGTTAACTACTGAATTGGGATGTCGTGGTTCCGGATTGTGTGCAGTAGGATTTAAAGGTTTGGGGGGGAGTGGAGCTGGAAGTGGGAGATTGAGTAGATGGGAGAGACTGGGTTTCTGTGCAATAAGAGGAGCTTGAGGTTTACTGGAGTGGTTGTTGAGGGAGTGTGTGTTGAGGGAGAGTGTCTTGCCTTTCCGGAGGTATCACCCACCTCCGGAAAGGCAAGACACTCTCCCTCAACACACACTCCCTCAACAACCACTCCAGTAAACCTCAAGCTCCTCTTATTGCACAGAAACCCAGTCTCTCCCATCTACTCAATCTCCCACTTCCAGCTCCACTCCCCCCCAAACCTTTAAATCCTACTGCACACAATCCGGAACCACGACATCCCAATTCAGTAGTTAACCTCTCCTCTAAACCGCTCTCCCAAACTGAAACCTCTGTCCTATCCAAAGGCCTCACCTTTAGCCCTACTCCCAAATTCAACCAAACAGCCCTTGTCAAAGATTTACTATCCTATACTCGTAGCCTCTGCTGGAGATATCACTTTGCCACGAAGAAAACTAACCCTACTCCTAATGATCCAACTCCACAAGACATGACTCAAATAGAACCTTGCCTGGAACAGTTCCGTCCTCCATCACAGCTAGACCCGCCCGCTCTTCCTCAAAATCACCCTCTTCAAACCTTCCAGGAATTCCTTACTTCCAACCTTGCCTCTCAGTCTTTCCTAAAAAACCTTAATCCTACTCCCAACATTACTACAGCTGAATCCCGAGCCATCCGTGATCTGAAAGCTGACCGTTCCATCGTCATTCTCCCAGCCGACAAGGGATCCACAACCGTGGTACTTGATCGGCGGGAGTATGTGGCTGAGGGACTGCGTCAGCTTTCAGACAATACTACCTACAAAGTTTGTCAACACAATCCTATCCCTGATGTCCAGGCAGAGCTTCAAGGAATCCTCAAAACCGTAGGCCCCCTACAAAACCTTTCACCTAACTCCATTAACCTCATGACCCCACCGACACCCCGCACCCCCACCTTCTACCTACTCCCCAAGATCCACAAACCCAATCATCCCGGCCGCCCCATTGTGGCCGGTTACCAAGCCCCTACTGAACGAATCTCTGCCTACATAGACCAACACCTTCAACCCATCATGTGCAGTCTCCCATCCTTCATCAAAGATACCAACCACTTCCTCGATCGCCTTAAATCCTTGCCTAGCCAGTTACCTCCAGATACCATCCTTGTAACCATTGATGCCACTTCCTTGTACACAAACATCCCACATGCCCAGGGCCTTGCTGCGATGGAGTATTTCCTTTCACGCCGACCACCCAATTCCCTACCTAAAACCTCTTTCCTTAATACCCTAGCCAGCTTCATCCTAACCCACAACTTCTTCACTTTTGAGGGACAAACATACCAACAACTAAAGGGAACAGCCATGGGAACCAGGATGGCCCCCTCGTACGCCAACTTATTTATGGGACGCTTAGAGGAAGCCTTCCTGGACACCCAAGCCTGTCAACCCAAAGTTTGGTATAGATTCATTGATGACATCTTTATGATTTGGACTCACAGTGAAGAAGAACTCCAGAATTTCCTCTTCAACCTCAACTCCTTTGGTCCCATCAAATTCACCTGGTCCTATTCCAAATCCCATGCCACTTTCCTTGATGTCGACCTCCATCTGTCCAACGGCCAACTTCACACATCCGTCCACATCAAACCAACCAACAAACAACAGTACCTACACTATGACAGCTGCCATCCATTCCACATCAAACGTTCCCTTCCCTACAGCTTAGGTCTTCGTGGCAAACGAGTCTGCTCCAGTCCCGAATCCCTGAACCAGTACACCAACAACCTAATATCAGCTTTCACATCCCGCGGCTATCCTCCTGATCTGGTACAGAAACAAATTTCCAGAGCCACTTCCTCATCCCCCCAAATTCAGAACCTTCCACAGAAGAACCCCAGAAGTGCCCCTCTTGTCACCGGATACTTTCCGGGACTGGAGCGGACTCTGAATGTGGCTCTCCAGCAAGGATACGACTTCCTTAAATCCTGCCCCGAAATGAGATCCATCCTTCATGACATCCTTCCCACTCCACCAAGAGTGTCTTTCCGCCGCCCACCTAACCTCCGTAACCTCCTAGTCCATCCATATGAAATCCCCAAACCACCTTCCCTACCCTCTGGCTCCTACCCTTGTAACCGCCCCCGTTGTAAAACCTGCCCTATGCACCCTTCCACCACCACTTACTCCAGTCCCGTAACCCGGAGGGTGTACACGATCAAGGGCAGAGCCACTTGCGATAGCACCCACGTGATTTACCAACTGACATGCCTGCACTGTGAAGCGTTCTATGTGGGAATGACCAGCAACAAACTGTCCATTCGCATGAACGGTCACAGGCAGACAGTGTTTGTTGGTAATGAGGATCACCCTGTGGCTAAACATGCCTTGGTGCACGGCCAGCACATCTTGGCACAGTGTTACACCGTCCGGGTTATCTGGATACTTCCCACCAACACCAATCTTTCAGAACTCCGGAGATGGGAACTTGCCCTTCAACACATTCTCTCTTCCCGTTGCCCACCTGGTCTCAACCTCCGCTAAATTCTAATTCCCGCCCGCCATCTTTAACATCTTTGCCTCGGTTCTGTGGACAGAGCCTCTGCCTGAAGTGGCATCTCTGTCCAACTTCTTTGGTTTCTACAAATGTCTGCCTAAGTGTGTTTGGATGTGGATATGTGTGAGTGTGTGTGTATTTGTTTACCTTCCTTTTTGTCCCCTAAGGTAAGTCCTTCCACTCCTGGGATTGGAATGGCTCCTTTTCCACTTCCTTAAAACCCGTATCCTTCCCTTTCTCCTCTCCTTCCTCCCTCTTTTTCCCGAAGAAGCCACCACTGGTGGCGAAAGCTCGAATGGTTGTGTGTTTTTGTGTGTGTTTAGTGTTCCTATTGACCAGCCTGTACTTTAGGTAAGTCAAAAATCTTTATTTTATACCATTTATATATATATATATATATATATATATATATATATATATATATATATATATATATATATATACAGACACCTGTGGTAATAGATATGATGCAATTTATCTACCTTTGATATTATGAAACAAGGACACAACCAGCACATTTCATCAGCCTTGAAGACATTGACCAAAGATGGAAGGTTACCAATGCCTCACTAACCTGCATAAACAGCAGGAAGAACAGGTTCTTAAAGACTATACTGACCAACCCATCATCATTTGGGACAGCTGGAGAGTTTAGTGCGAATGAGTCTGTGTCATTCATTCTACTGATTGATAAAGAGTACTTTGACAGTAGTAGTGTGCACAATCTGTGCCATGTGTCACAGCTCCTCATCGTGATATAACAGCTGTGCTTAAGCATGAACACTCGATGCCAGTTGAGCCACTTGGCCAGCCAGTGCATCTGTTGCCATCATAGGCAACAGGAGCCATATTAGTCTTGTGAGACAGCACATCCAAGAGACTTACTTTGGAGTGGAGCACTGACCACTAACGTCACCAACATCACCCACTGTTACCCTATGCCATAAAACTATTGTATAGCACCAGGCATCATACCAGCTGAGGCCAGGCCAGATTCATTCTCCACATTTCACTATGGCATATTATGTGAGACAGAACATTCTGCTGATGTAAAGTCAAAGCTTCACTGTCGCTTGCTGGCTGCCATTCCTTTGCACTGAGCTAATGTCGTCCACCATGGTCACACCCAGAATATTATGTAGAGAAGAAATGCTCATTGAAAGGCCAACCTGATAATATTTTGAAGTAAAGTGAAATAAAGACTTTTGTATGTCCCTTCTAGGAGTAGTTTGACAGTACTGCTGCAGTAGAGAACCCACCTCATAAGTCCATAAATCCAATCATCTGTTACACATTCTCCCCACCTCCATCAGCTCAAGAAACCACTTTGAGAAATCAAGTATCAATCATTCATCTTGCCATGACACATGAATATAGCTTTTGAATGTCTGTGTGATTGTATCATATTAGATTGAAACCAACTATAGAATGATTTAGATAAGACATGTGTATGGAGCACACATTGGCAATTAACGCAAAATAATGAAAAGTGTGAAGTCATCCTTGAAATTACTAAAATAAATCCATCAAAAACAGTTTATACAATAAATCAGTCAAATCTAAAGGTTGTAAATGCAACTAAATACCTAGGAATTAAAATTATGACCAACTTACAATTGAAAAGAAGAAACAGAAAATGTTGAGAGGAAGACAAATCAGAGACTGTCTTTTATTGACAGAAAACTAAAATATGCAATAGAACTACTGGGGACTGTCTAAATTAGGCTTGTCTGTCCTCTTTGAAGAACTGCTGTACAGGATGGACCCTTATGAGGTGGTATTGACACAATTACCAAATTTATCCTCCAAATGTGAAATTATATAGTTTTTGAAGAAAATGGCTATCCACTGTAAAAGTTTTACAAAGCCTTGAAATTCAAACCAAAAAAGAGCGACCCATGGGAAGAACACGTTCAAGTCCATGGCCTTCTTACCATACACAGCTAATTTATTCTCAAACATTGGCCACATCTTCTCCAAAAACAAAGTCAAAGCTATTTTTGTGCCACCAGCAAAGATATCTGTGCTCATCTGCTCTGAAAGGACGATTTGGTTTTGCAGAAGGCAAGTGTGTATGAAATTCCTTGTAACTGCGGATCTTCGTATATTGGACACATTTTGCCCACAGTTCATAAACAAGACACCTGCCTGCTAAAACCTGATAAATCAGCTGTGGCTGAACCTTGTATTCAGACAGGCCACAATATGGTTTACAAGGACATTCAGGTTTTATAGTCTGTATCATTCTCTTGGAATTTGGTTTTTAGAGAACCCATTGAAATTCTGTTGGCAAGTGATTTAGTTAGTTTGGATGATAGTTTTAATTTTGACAAAATTTTTAATCCAGCATTCACAATTTTAAACAGTCAAAGACAATGGCACTGCATTCCTGTCAACCACAGACAGTGATTATATGTATATTAAAATTAAATATCTAGAAAATGACAAGCAAATCAAAAATAATTTTTCTTGTGAAAGTTGTAAGAACGTTGTACAGAAGTTCACAAAAAGTTCAAAGTAGTTTGAAAAGCTGATAACAGATGGCCATGAAATCAGTGTACTTAATGAAACTCATCAATTGCACACTGTCTTTGCAGTCACATCACAATCCTTTAGAAATACCCACCACTCACAGTATAAAGGTGACTCAAATGAACAATAAAATTTGCCATCACATCCTGTAGCTTCTCAATGGAAATGGAGTCAGATGACTTGTAGATCACTGAGTCAAGCTCATCCAACATCATGCGATGATTCTGGTAGACAGTGTCTTTCAATGTACCCAACTAAATTCAGTCACATGGAGTTACTGGTGATTGTTTCTTGTATGAGAAAAGGGCTAGTAATTCCTCTTCTGCATACTGCAGTCCACACAGTAACAATAATGTGGTTCTGCTTCACACAAATGGAGATTTTCTGAACCCCAAAATTGTTAGTTTTGCTTCTTTACAACTCCATTCAGGTGGAAGTGGCTTCATCTGTGAATCAGATGCAGCCAAAAAACAAATCCTTCATTATCAACCATTGTGTGAATATGGCTCGCAAAGTGAGCCCTCTTCTGCACTGCACATGCAGGTACGGCTTGATGGAAGACCGCAAGCCGTATGCTGTGTTGTAACCTGCGGTATTCCAGTATCAGAAGAACGTGTTATTCAATAGACTACATGACTGCAACTTCCTCCTTAAATATGCTAACCACATTTTACATTGAACTGCATCTTCCTCCTTCGTTTCCTTAACAATCTTCCATGTTGCAACAGTGAAACTTATTGCTTCAAGCTGTGGCTCACTGTTTGTAGGCAAACCTTAATGTGCCTATAGTGCCATCTGTCATAAGATTTTCAAACTATTTTGTCCATTCTTTTAACTATTGATCTTCATTCTCAAGATATTTGATTTGGAAATCAAGGCACTCCCTTACTGGATACCCTTCATTATAAGAAATACATAAAGTCTTTTGCGAGAAACAACAAATAACATAGTGTTGAAACTTTTAGAAATGAATTTTCTTGCATTCACCTCATTATACATGAAGTTCTTTATTTTAGACAGTTAAAAGTGTTTTATCTTCTGACAGTGAGTTACCAATAATAATTTTGAAAACATAAAAAAATATCTTTTGACAATTTGATTGCCAACTAAATTACTTCTATAACCATTAAATGATGAAAATGGTTTCAAAAGTATGGTCATACCTCATCTGAGAGTGCTGGAGACTTTGCTTTCACTAGTTCAGTAGCTTCAACATTCATAAGAAAGTTCATAAGATCTGAACTGCTTTGCGCATTATATCCTAAGTATGAAGCATAACGAAAAGTTCTATCTGTCGCATTTCTATCAAATGCCCATGGATTAAGGGCTGCTCCACTAGATGCTATAGCACGATGAAAAAGACCTGTTGAATGAACAGAGTAAACACAATCATCACAAAATAGCATTAGTAATGAAATAGTATGAGCATATTATTCATAATTTTCAGATACCGTATTTATTTGTCAGACAATTCAAAGGAGAATGTGTCAGAAAGGATTAAGACCTACTGCGAAATGGAAACAGTGATAAGATGGTAAAACAATTAATTTAACAATGGAATGTCTGGGTTGAAATGTCAATAATATGGATAGGTAGCAACCCATTGTAAATCTGAGCCACAGACAGGGATGAAGAAAAGACAGTCACATTCACACAATTTTAATTTTTGCCCACAGCCTTCATCTCTTTTTGTCATTAAGGCTGTGGCTAAAAACTTAAGTTATGTGAATGTAATTTGTCTTTCCTATATGCCTCTCTGCAGTTTACGGCAAGTGCTACCTATCCTTATATTTAATTTACTATCTTATAAAATTGACCATACTTGTTATTAACCTTGTGGTGAGCGGCACTCCCAGCAGTAATGTGATCGAGTGTGATATCTTCATGGTCTGTTCTTCCCGGCATGGCTTTGTTTATACACCAGTCTTTGCTGTATATCCATACTGTAAGCATCAGGGTATAATAAATTATTCGTCTTTACAGTAAAAAAAGTGTAATTATTTTGTTGGTGGCTCTAAACTGCCACTTTGGTGACCCTGATGACTGAAACGTGATATTTGGACGATACAAACTTAGAATGTTTAACTAAGTTACTTTCTATTGTGTTCGCGAGTGTGCCAGTATGTGGCAGTTCAACCAGCAAGAACAATCACATCCGATACCTAGTACGGTGCCAGTTTCATAAGTGCATCCTAAAGCAATGAACAGTGGACACAGTGATCTTCAGAATTTTGCAATAACCAACCCTGATGTAACGGCACTCATTAATTCCAGTCACATGGCCCCCGCCATATGGCCACAGCAACAGGTAACAAACCATTTTCCTAATGAATTAAGTGCGCCCCTGTGCAGGCCGCAGAATGAATGGTATACTGCCCCCACACACCCGAGTAGTGGATTCGCCGATCCACCACGAATTACCTCAGTCAAGGCTGAGTCTGCCATGACAGCTGGTTTTACCGCATTCGTCCACGAACATTTCAATGTAGCCGTGCCTACTGCGCCGCCTGAGCAGTATAATATCAATATGTCATGTATTTCAGCTCCCCCACAACGATTTGTGAGAATTCAGCAAGCTCCTGCTCATCAGGCAAGCAGTGCAGTTTCAGGGTCCCCAGTGACTCCCTATGGACACATCGGTGCTACCAACCTAACACTGTGATCGAACATTCAACCAATCTGTGCTCATAGACATTTTACCTGGCAAATTACCATGCAAATTACCTATATCACCGCCCTTCGTAAAAGATCAACCCCACAAATGGTTCGCACTGGTGGACACTATATTCCGCATGACTGGCATGATCTCTGAAGAAACTAAGATCGTGTGTTTGATAGGAGATTTGCATGACAACCTAGATTTAATAAGTGACATTGTGAGAAACCCACCAGAATCATTTGTGAACACTTATCGCGTGCTCCTGATGAAATTATTCATCACATAATAAACCAAGAACATCTTAAAGTCTCGAGCCCCTCTGAACTGTGGCGCCGGATTTGTGCACTAGCACCTCAAGACTTTTTATCCAATGCAACATTATGGTCTATGTGGCTTGTGAAGCTACCAACACTGCAACTGCAATCACTGCCACTCAGTTGGAGCTCGATTGATGAAAAGTTAAGTCATCGCTTTCAAGATAGGTTGCCGTCATGTGCTTGATTTCAAAATGGAAGCGTGTGACGTCATGGTCCCCTCCCCGCCCCCCATCACCAGGACAGGCTGAGTCAGACCACACAAGACAGTCAAAACAACGGAGGCAACACCTGGCGGACTTCGCATGGAACTACCATGGGCCCTCCACAGCAAATGACACGGCATGACAGCAATGACCAGCACATGTTCAGCTGATTCAAACAAGATGCATCCCTTGTGCTGCTATCATGCAACTTTCGGTGACGCTGCACTCAAATATCGTGAGCCATGCACAGGGAGAAACGTGATGCGTGGGGCATCATAGGCGCGCCAGCCCGTGCTATCAAAGATAGCTGCCTACTACATGAAATCAAAATGCTGCTGATTAACTGCGCGTCCAAATGCCTGTTTGGCCTGGATTCAACGACCAAACACCATTTCCTCATCAACAGCGGTACAGACACCAGTGTGAGTCCACTGTCACTGGTGTCCAGCCCACCACAGCCTTCACCAAACATTCTCTGTGCAGCAAATAACTCCCACATCAAAGTACTGGGTACCGCCCCCCTTACCCTGTACTTAGCTGATGGGCTTTCTTTTCCATGGACATTCCACATTGCAGAAGTTACCACCCCTCTATTGGGTGTCGTCTTCATACATCATCATGCATTTTCTCTTAATTTGCCAGAGAACACAATGTGCCATTTGCCAACAAAGACAGTCATTTCCTTGTCAGTTGCTCTGTCCGTGCGCATTACCGACTCAACTGAAGCATCACTCCTTTTCTTTCAAACTGAGTTCGCTATCTTATCAGATAAACTCGCAAGTGGAATGTGTCATTTATTAATACAACGCCACAAAATAGTGGAACTCAAAGACGCCCAAGCAGAATTATACAAGCTTATCGAGAAGATGTCTGCCGCATACAACGAGGCCAAACAGGAGCTTACACCTTTGCGCAGTTTCCAGCACATCAGCAGTATGGACAAAACCTTGCACCAAGGTAACAAACAGGTTAGTACTAACTTTCTCAATCCTCAAACATGTGAAGTGCCCCTTCATGGTAACAGTGTATTAGCCATAACTATCGGAGCATGCCATAGACTTATTACCACTGAAGGGCCTCCGGTTAGGTACTGACCCCACAGATTGAATTCCCATAAACTGAAAATTGCGAAGGACTTTATCAAAGACCTATTGGACAAAGGCATCATCCATCCCTCTTCGAGTGACTGGTTGTCACCGATTCATTTGGTACAAAAAATAGATGGATTTTTACGGCTATGTGGCGACTATCGCCGTCTTAATGACAGAACTACACAAGATAACTACCCGGTCTCTCCTTATACAGGACTTCGCTCAGTAGTTTAGTGGCGAGTGAGTGTTCAGTGTCATTGACTGTAAAGGTGCATACCACCAAATCCCCATGCATCCTGACAATGTGCACAAAACTGCAATAACTACCCCTTTTGGGCTCTATGAGTACCTCTACAAGCTTTATGGACTGAAAAATGTGGCACAGATGTGGCAACGATTTTTAGACTCCTTACTGCTGCCACTCACACAGTGTTATGCATACCTTGATGATCTCTTGATCTTTTCAGTATCTGAGAATGAGCATGAGAGGCCTTTAAATTCCTTGTTTAACTTACTGCAACAGCACATGGTAGTGATAAATGAAGAAAAATCACACCTCCAACAGGACAAAGTTATTTTCCTCGGCCATGAGGTCTCCGCCTCTGGCATCAAACCGAAGGATGACAAAGTTGACACTGTAGCCCAGCTACCGATTCCAGAAATGTACCACTACCTTAGGAGATTCCTCAGGATGATAAATTTTTCCTGTAAGCACATCCTGAGGGCAGCGACTTTACAAGTTCCCCTCACTGATACTCTCAGGGGCCCCAAAACATCAGGCGATATGAAGGTTGCGTGGACTGACACTATGTTGAAAGCGTTTGCAGATCTCAAGCAAGCTTTGGCCCACTTAATTACACTAGCGCACGCACCCTGTACCAGACGCAAATATTTCAATAACCACGGACGCCAGTGAAATGTCAGTAGGAGCCGTGTTACAGCAACACGTAGGCAACACAACCCAACCACTTCGCTTTTTCTCCAAGTAACTGTCACAGCATCAAAAGAAGTGGTTGGCGTTTGACCGTGAATTACTCACAGTATATGAAGCGGTCAAACACTTCCGTGTGGATATTGAGGGAAGGGAGGTAACTATTTACAACCACCATCATCCACTAGCTGCAGCACTGTGTAACCCACTTCCCAGGTGTTTCCGACATATGGACTTCATTAATCAGTACACGACCAATATTCAATATGTATGTGGTGCCAAAAATGTGGTAAAAGACTATTTCTCACAAATATCTGGGATTTCTTCAGTGGTTGATTTTGACGAGTTCGCTAAAGAACAAGTGTCTGACCCAGATATTCAAGAACTCTTGAAGGATAATAATACCGCTCTACAGCTGTGTTATAAGAAGTTGCCAGGCTCAACCTCAGAACTGTTGTGTGATATCTCGACTGGTGTACTGCACCCGGTTGTTCCCATTGCCTGCAGATGCACTGTTTTCGACGCAGTACATGGACTCGCACATCCGGGTATACACGCTACGACATGCCTCATCACTGAAAGATTTGTATGGCCAGCAGTGAAAAAGGATTGTTCAACTTGGGCACGTACTTATCTATCTTGCCAGCGGGCGAAAGTAGGCCGCCATGCCCGCCTGATGTCTGGGGATTTTTCGGTACCTACTGGATGTTTACAACATGTACATATGGACTTCGTATATGGATCATGCCTCAGATCAAAGATGACACCAGACTCCTTACTGTCATGGCCTCCTAACAAAGACGTAACAAGACTCATTTACATGGTGTGAAAGCATCCTATTTATAACACCCAAAGAATGACACTGAAAATTACATATTGTTAATTATGTACATTAAATTAACTGTAATGGAAAAGTTAACAATTACATACAACTGGCTATATTAAAAGATAGCATAATTAATGCTGAGTAAATTGATATTCTAATCTCTGTTCAATTAATATTGCCTCACTTGCAAATACATTTAAATAGATTTTTAAACAATTACTTCATATTAAACAGTAATTACACAGAAACTAAAGAGGGCAAAACTTTCCCAACATTATTTGTGAAACATAATAATACCTACTTTAATATTATGAGAAAAGAATTTATTTAGCCTTAACAGAAATACTAATTAGCCTAATATATGACCTTTAACAATATGCCTCTTGCATGAACTAATTAATATTTGCTACTCACATTTGTTGTGACACTCAAGATGTGGTGGCTGGAGATGCCAGTCATGTAGGTATGAGTTGTGTCTTTATGATTGTATGAATATGTGCATATGTTTTTTCTGACAAAGGCTTTGGATGAATGCTTTAGTTGTGTGATTGTGCTTGTCTTTTCTTCCTGTCTGTCTGTGGTTCAGTGATTGTCTTTGAGGTGACTTGTAATCTATCCTTTTCAAAATATTTTTGTATTTTAACCTGAACTTCCCATTATTTGTTTCTATTATAAATGTTTTTAGTTAAAATATATTTCTCACTTTATAAAATCAAATATTTAATGAGAACATTTGCAACAATTAATCTGAATACAGAAGGCTCATTTGTATATTTTTAATGATCTAATTATTTAAGAAATAGGAGGTTTACAGCCTTTTTCCTTACGTTTGCTGCTAATATCAAATAGTGCTGAAGACTGAAGCTTACAATTACAGGCATTCTAAGGTACAATTCCAATATTTACAGTTTCTTGAAATGCATATGTTACATTATGCTGTCTTTGACAATTCCTTTCAGACATGGGCATGACTAACCTGCATTTCCTTTTCTCTGTGTCTCTGATTTCCTCAATGAGGAAAGAAAAATCAGTTATATAACAAAGATAATTCTTTTAATTCAATTTTATCAATACTTACAGTGTCATATCATTAAGGTACATAATGGTCATCCATTCCACATCTGTGAAATGTACTGTTATGATAATTTGACTTTTTAATCATACCTTTTGACATTGGTGACAATACATGGTAATGAACTGAAGCTCCTCCTGCACTTTGACCAAAAATTGTAACATCATTGGGATTTCCACCAAATGCAGCAATATTTTGTTGTACCCACTGAAGTGCAAGAACTTGATCCTTCATACCAAGATTCCCAGGAAGAAGTGAATCACCTGTGCTCATAAATCCTAAAAATATAAAAAGAAAGAGATGTTAACTCTGATGTAGAATACACTGTCTTCTTAAAAGAGACAAGTCCTCAGACTGATTAGCAAACAAAGTGGAGAGGGCAACTGCAGGGTTCAAATCTTTTGTAATTTCCTTAAATTGTCTATACCTGTATCACCATAAGGTGATTGCTGGAATTTTCTATGTGTTTCATTCTCTTATCTCCTGTTCCATTTGCATATGAAGAATTATTGTCAGTTTCAACATAAACATTCTTGAGTTTTACATCATAGTCATTTTGTAAAATATATATGGGCTCTTTTTTATATGTAGATGGTTAGAACTAAACGTACAACTCTAAATTTCTCCTTGTAGAATATTTCCATTTTAGTGTCTGCCACTGTAATTTGTGAATCTGTGGTAATAATAATAGTAATAATAATTTTGTGTGGTTCAATAGTCTGATATAAGTCTTTAAACTGAAAACCAATTCGGCAGACTTGAATGTCCCTAACCAAATGCAGTAATTCAACCATGGAAAGGAGACCTACAGTTTAATGTGAAATACAAACCACATGTCATTTCTGGTGACTCCCCACACTGATGAAACGTGAAAGCTAGATTAAAATGCTGACTGAAAACTCTGTGGTGTGACCAAGTATCAAATTAGCAATCTCTCAATTCTCAGCTGAGCACTTTACACCTAGACCAAGAGGCCCAATAACCCCTGTAATATTCATAAAGCACTAACCAGAAAAATGTCCCATGCTAGTTTTGTATATGATGATATCACCCTGTTACATTATTGAGCTCCATCAGTGTTAATACTATACCGGGTGATCAAAAAGTCAGTATAAATTTGAAAACTTAATAAATCACGGAATAATGTAGATAGAGAGGTACAAATTGACACACATGCTTGGAATGACATGGGGTGTTATTATAACCAAAAGAAAACAAAGTTCAAAAAATGTCTGAGAGATGGCGCTGGACAGCAAAACGTCAGTGACTGTGCATGAAAATCGTGTATAAAAGGAGCTGTAATGAGAGAGAGACTCAGCTGCACCAGCAGTCGCAGCATGTTGACGTTACCTGAAAAGGCGCTTTTAGTGAAGCTGTATTATCAGAATGGGGAATGTTTTAGTTCAGTGTTATGATCATATTGCCATAGGAAGGGGATTGAATGGGTAAAGGTCCATTGACAAATGCAGCTGTGGTGAAAATGATTTCGAAGTTCGAAGCCATGGGTTGGCCGAGTGAGCACAAGGCGTAATACTGCTGAGACAGTTCAGGAAGAAATGGAGACTGTAGCAGGTTCGTCTATGCACAGGGAAGTCAGTGCTTGTGCAGTCGCACGTCACACCATCATTCCATACACTACTGTGCACTTAGCACTTAGGCGTACCCTCTGACGCTACCCTTACAAAATCCATTGGCATCATGAACTGTTACCTGGCGATTTAGTGAAGCAGAGGGCATTTGTGGTGTGGGCATTTCAAAAGATGGTGGAAGATGATGACTGGTTGAGTAACGTGTTGTGGACCGACGAAGCTCATTTCACTCTCCAAGGGTCTGTCAACACCCACAACTGCAGAATTTGGGGTACTGAAAATCCTAGAACTGTCATAGAAACTCCATTGCATGACGAGAAAGTCACAGTATGGGGTGGATTTACCACATCTACCATTATTGGGCCTTTTTTCTTCGAGGAACTGCGTGATTCTGGTTTTGTAACTGCTACCGTGATGGGTGATAGGTATGCCGATATGTTACAGAATTGCTTCATCCACAGCCTGGCTGATAAATACTTGCTGGAATGTATGATTATTATGCAGGATGGTGCTCTACCCCATATTGCTAGACACGTGAAAGATCTCTTGTGCGGGTCGTTTGGTGATGATCGTGTGCTCAGCCACCACTTTCATCATGCTTGGCCTCCCATGTCCCCAGACCTCAGTCCGTGTCTTTATTGGCTTTGGGGTTACCTGAACTCGCAAGTGTATCGTGATCGAGCAACATCTCTATGTATGGTGAAAGACAACATCCGATGCCAATGCCTCACCATAACTCTGGACATGCTTTACAATTCTGTTCACAAAGTTATTTCTCAACTACAGATATTGTTGAGGAATGATGGTGAACATATCGAGCATTTCCTGTAAAGAACATTATCTTTACTTTGTCTTAAGTTGTTATGCTAATTATTGCTTTGCTGATCAGATGATGTGCCATCTGACAGAAATTTTTTGAACTTTTATTTATTTATTTATTTATTGTTCTAATAAAACCCCATGTAATTCCAAGCATGTGTATCAATTTTTACCTCTCTATCTACATTATTCTGTGATTTATTGAGTTTTCAAATTTATACTGACTTTTTGATCACCCGGTATATCAGAAATTTAGACTTGTAGTTGTGGGATTTTCTCAAAACATCCTTTAAAATGGAAATGACATGCTTATTTTTCCAGTACCACACAACTTGTCCTGTGACCTATAACAGACTATTAATAGAAGAGCAGCAAATTCCTTAGCTTTAATTATATTGAACCCTACAGGTATCTTATCAAGTTCACTTGGTTTTTCCTATAGAATAATTTTACTTGATTTTCTGTTTTATGGTCACATTTTAAGTGTTTGAAAGTAGAAACCATAATATGATTTTCCTGGGTGAAATAATTTTGGAAAGTTGGAATAAATACATAATTTATGAAATGTTACTGTGTTTTACACATATCATCATTTATATCAGGGGAGGAGATAGGCAGTCAAATGAGTCAAGAGGAGATGGACTAAGAGTACACTTAAACACACAAAATAGTCAAATGGAAAGACAAAAATAGTCATTCATCAGCAAACATTGCCACAAATGCATTTAAAACATTAATAAACGACTGTCAAAACAATGAATTCCAGCTTCATTCCATTTTATTATGGAAGATGCGAAAAATGTGGAGTTATGAGTAAGCAATCTCTGTTGCAACAGATAGCCAATTTATTTTGTTTCCATAAATTCATTATTGTACTGAAATTGTTTAGTTTCAACTCAGACAAATTGTAGGGAAGATTCAGTTGGAAGAATCTCTTATTGATGTAATGACTAACTGAATGACAGATAATGCACAGCCTAAATTATTGGAGATAAGACATTTATGAAATAATATATCTTTTTTTATTATTTTATTATTATTTATTTTCTTTTCTTTTTCTTTTTTTTTTATAGCATGTGATTTCACTCCTCGGCTTTGACTCACGACGTATGACTCATGTTGTATGATGTCATCAAATGTGTGGTAGTTTTGAGATCTATTTATTTATAGGTGTCATGTATAAGTATTGAGTGGCACACTCTTGTGGTGGACGTTACATAGAATGGGTATTTTGTTGTACAGCCATTTTTCTTTCTGTTGTCATATGTGTGGTTTTAATTCATGGTATTTAGCTATCAAGAAGTGAGTGTGATAACATTATTTTGTCAGTTCTGTGATTTATTGTTTTGGTGGTGGAGTGCTTGTGTTTGGATTGACGAGTAAATGTGGCGTTAGTTTCGAAGTTTATTCGAGTATTTCGATGTGGCGTTTCTGTGACTGTAATTGATTTTTCAGTTATAACAGGTTTGCTCTTTGCTAAAAGGACAAGGGTACATTGAGAACCTGTCAACCATAGAGTGTGAACAGCATTAATTATTTACTCCATGGTCAGCAAGAAAAAGGAATCCCATAGGTCTTCGATTTGTTTACATACCGATAGTACAATTATAATGTGGCAACATGACTCCTGAATGGCTACTTTGCCATTCCTAACCTAGTGAGCACTAGCTGCTGACGGATAAAATTCAGTTTTCCTCTGTAATCTAGGTTGTGCTGACAGACTAATCTGTAGCACAGCTCAAGGTTTAGGTTAGGTTGGGAGGCAACAGTTTGATTGTGAGCAGGCAAAGCCAGCGAATGTGAGTGCCAAAGGCATAAATTTTTGGGATGAAACCTGTGATTGATAGTAAATTTTGTTGTTGTAATCTGTAATTTATGAGGATAAACACAGTTCCATAAGATTGTTTTATTTTCATCCTTTTTTCTTTCTGTGTGTGACTATCGGTGGTACGGCAAATAGGTAAGTACTGGCCAACCAATCTATCTCTTTTGAAAAGATATCCAAGAGAAATTGCCTGCTCTTTGTAGACAATCTAGCAATACTATTATTCAGCAGAACCACAGATATAAAACAAACAGGGATATGCCCAGGAAATTAATTGAAAACTCTAGGCTACAAATCTTGTAAAAGTAATCCTTCCGCATAAAAACAATTTAATGCCACAAGCCTTGCTAACTGCAAGAATTGCGACAGTTGTGACCCCGGTGTGATTGTGGGCAAGGATTCCACTTCCATATGTAAATTGTGGACGAGGATACATTCAGCAATACAGTTATGTCAGAAACAAATGTACCCGCAATCTCAAGACTAGTGGTAAGACTGCTGCCTTTCTGGCCACACAACTCAGCATTGTAGTTTTCTCAGGTTGGGACAAGCTTCCTTTGTGCCATTGTGACGTCTGATAGCACAAAGTTTGCTTTGCTTGTCAGTCAATTGGACCATAGGTATGCTGGAGACGTTCAAGATATCACAACTTCATCACCAGGATCAGGAGCATACATGAAACTCAAAACAGAATACAAAGTGTTTCTGCATGACAAGAAGAGTGAGAGTGCGACAAGTACTAACACAGGAGGACATTGGAGATCGGAAACCGTCACAATACCTCCGTCATTTGAAGAGTAAGATCGATGCATGTACAGTTCATACTTTACTTCGTACTCTGAGGAGCTGTAGATTGCCAACTCAAGTGTGTTGTGTCCCAAACAGATATGCTGCTTGACACTGTAGCTGATCTTATTCAAGATGTAATTGTGCCAACTTCCTGTTCTGATATGACAATGGCATGTTACATCACTTCAGTAGGAACTAAACCTGACTACGATAATCTGTGGAATAAGGTCAAAGCATTAAACAAACAGCTGAATGACAAGGTCGACACCCTAAGTAAGCAGATGAGTGCACTGCTCACCAACCACAATGTTCGAAGATCTTCCAGACAAAGATCAGGAAGCCGATCAACATCAAACGTGAATATACCCACCTCTGGCAACTCATAAGCAGCAAATGTGTGCTGGTATCACCAACAATTCACAGACCAAGCTCATAAATGTAATCTGTCATGTACTTACATCAGTAATAACATCAGGCAGAAGTAGATACACCAGACAGTCATTCTGTACTGATCGCAAATCAGAACAAAAATTTTTGATAGATATGGGCTCTGATCTGAGTATTTTGCCATGGGAGAAAGCTACTTAAGTATCGCCCGGCTAACACACTGAGACTGTCAGCTGCTAACAGTTCTGCTATTATAACATATGGAATGCAACACTTACAGCTGGACCTGGGACTGAGGCATTCCTTCACATGGAACTTCATAATTGCAGATGTCAACCTATTATCAGTGTGGACTTCTCAGCACATTGCCACCTGATGCCTGACACTGCCAATGCACGGCTACTGGACAATGTCACTGGACTTTCCATCACTGGCTTCCATCGTCATGTCGCTGCATTCGATGTCAAGGTGACTCAGGTATCCGGAAATGGATTCACCAAACTGCTCGACCAGTTCCCAGCTCTCACTAGGCCTCCAGGAGCCCCACAACAAGTAAGTCATGATACAGTTCACTATATTAATCAGGGTGGCCACCAAATCTTCATTTTTAAATTCAAGGTTTTTTCCAGGTTAAAAATAATTATTTTCCAGGTTTTCACGAAACTTAATTTTGCTCAAAGGGGTTAGCAAAGAACTATACCGTAAAGAAATTAGTTACATATTTTTAAAAAAATCATATCGTCCAAGTTGAACCATGTCACATTGTAATATACACCAAGCAGTGGCGAATCCATGATTTGTGTTGGGTAGGGGGGTGGGGGGGGAGGGGCAGAGCTCATAAAAACTGTGGTACTGTACCTCAAACTGATCTAAAAAGAACCAGCTCATATTATGAGGTTTTCCTCATGGTTTTGGGGGATCTGCAGCCCTATAGACCCCCTCCCCCACCCCAGATTCGACACTGACAATGTACAGGGTGTACATTTTAAGTTGGCAAACCGGAATAACTAGAAAAACAGTATATATTCAACAATGGTTTTCACCATTATGAACGACCGGCAGAGGCTTAGGAAATGATACTAAACTTGAACTGTCTCCACCATCTGGGAGCGATGTGGGTGTCTAGTGTAAAATTTTGAATGGAAACTCCCATTGTTAATTGCAGATTCATATTCTACAGACCAAATCACAAGTAGTTTGGTTGAATTTTTTTTCTTCCAATTGGCAACATGTTGCACTGTAATGGTAAGAATTATTTGCCATACTGCTGAAGAAATGTGCCACCCAGGAAAGAAAAAGGTTAATCATATTGATGATGCTTCAGAACCCAACCAAATGATACCATATGTACATTTCTTCCCGGCTAGTTCAATAAAATGTTTTGTCGGCAATTCATAACTGGTATTCAGACAAGGGCAATCTGGACTAAGGTATCACTTTGGAAGACTGCCCTGTCCACTGCGGGGAGAGGGAAGGATCACTTTGGGGATCATTTGGTAGCGTTCTGAAGTATCATGAATATGGTTTTCATTTATTTTATTTCCTGTTTAGTACATTTTTTCACCAGTATGACAAGTATTTCTTACTATTACAGCACCATCTGTCGTAATATATATCTCCACCAGACCATACATGATATGGGTTAAAGTGCAGTTTATGCGGCAGCGGCTAGCCGTCGCTCTCGCTAGGTTAGGAACAGCAGAGCAGCCGATCAGGAGTCGAGTTATGCCGGCCAACAATAAGATTGCGTGTTTCATGACGAGTAAATTTGGCGTCAATTTCAAAGTTTATTCGAAGTTTTCGGTGCAGCGTTTGTGTGATTGCAATTGATTTTCCATATATAAGGGATTTTTAGATAATTGTGTGGTAATTCCTCCATAAGTTACCTATTATTAATACACCACAGCAGTCAACCATAGAACAAGTATAGCATGTTTTATTTATGTTATGATCTGTACGAAACAGTGATCATCGTAAGTGAAAGTTAGGTATAGGTTAAACGAGTAGTTTTTACTATTAATATGTGAGGGCGCGTAGCGGCCGAGTATATAATTTCAGTCCGAGCTATCTCGATTGCAAGCACTCTTGGAAATAACTGCAATTACTTTTACTGACCGGACAACGGTTCATATAAGAACCTGTCACCACAGACCAGGTATAGTATGTTTATTTTATGATATGCTCGAAACAGTGATCAAGTGGTATCCATACTGATAGCAACTGTAACATGTTGATCGTCAAAAACTTTTGCATACACCTTTTCGATTTGTTTACATTGGACAATTGTAACGCTGTTTCTTATTGGACATGGCATCGTGACTCCTGATTGGCTGCTCTGCCGTTCCTAACCAAGCGAGCGCGACGGCTAGCCGCTGCCGCATAAACTGCACGTTTACCCATGATGTGAGCCATACAATACGAATCTACAATAAAAAATCGGGGTTCCCATTTAAAATTTCTCACTTGACACTCCCACCCCCCACAAACGGTGGAAACGGTTCAAGTCGATTATTATTTCCTAAGCCTCTGCCATCCGCACATGCTGGTGAAAACCATTTTTTAATATCTACTGTTTTTCCGAGTTATTCCCGTTTGTCAACTTAAAATTTACACCCTGTATAATGGACCAAGTTCAGTTCAAGTAGTTTGATTTGGGATCACATTAACCCACGGATACACTGTCTCGAATGAGCCCTGATATCGAGTTATTATCTGTTTTGACATGACGGACAAACACTTCACTCTAAAACACGTTGAATTACTTAATCTGTGCGGGAACAGGTAAGGTCGATTCACACTTGGATTCACTCTATTGTTCTCTGCAACGTTTGTTTCACTCTGTTCCAGCTCAGAAAGATGAAGATGGCATTAGTCTCTAAATATATTTAACGATATTTTGAATGGATTGTTATAAGACAGCTGTTAAACCAATAAATTACAATTGAAAGAAATTGCCTTTTCGCAAAAGTCGCGTACCGTATTACATAGTTTTACTTACCTCTTTTTGGAGGACAATTAGCATGTCAAAAAGTCGCAATCAACAATGTTAGAACCGTATTTCATACAGGCCCGGCTAGCGCTCACTAGGTGGCGTCGCGTGTACGTATGCTTTTTGAAAACCCATTAACATGTAACGAGGGGAATAATCTTTTGTGTTGACCATAAAATAAATAATTAATGCCGTTCCTGCTCGATGGTTAACAGGTTCTCGATGTACCCTTGCCCGCTAAGTAAATTAATTATCCTCGTAATTGTTACCGCGACTCCTAATTAGCGCTAGCCGGGCTCGCATGAAAAACAATTCAGCCTTCAACAATACGTACATGATGACTGTGTTTACTATTTCCATATTACTAGTGTCACGTCAGTCACAGGAATCGTCTATAATTATTACTAACGAACATAGACGCCGACTTTTGAAAATCTTGGGGCATGCTCAGTGGCGTAACAAGTATTTCTAAAGAAAAATAAATAAATAAACACAAAGCCAAAAACGTATACAAAACATACACGCTACCGATTCGATATCACCGTCAGCATCACGATTATAAGTCGATGTCCTTTTTTTTGTATTTCACTATATACTCATCCATTTTAACGATTTTTATTGATTTATGAACAAAAATATTTATTTGCATATATCTATAAATAATGATTGGATTAATGTATATTTGACAGAAATTGATTATTTTTAGTTTTTGTATGGAAATTTGGGATGACTACAGATGGTAGTGTGCAGGATATGTTTTCTTTATCGTAACTAATAACATTTTCAAACTGTTGACTACTAATTTAGACATTGGACAATTATTTAGTAGTGAAATTTTTAAATTATTTTGGTTCCTTTGCCTTGATACGATTATTTGAAATTATTGTTGCTTTTACTCGAACTTAGATATCAAGCAACGATATATATTCTGGCAATGCATTGTAGCCTAATGCGTTTTGTTTCCTCGAGGTAATGGTAGACAATCTAGTCAATGAATTATTGGAAGCCCTACAATGTTATTTACCATCGTTGAACAGATGGTTGTGGCTAGACGGACAGATAAAGATGAGGGGAGGGAAAGGGTTGCCGGCCGCGGTGACCGAGGGGACTGAGGCGCTCCAGTCACGGTCTGCACGGCCACTACGGTCGGGGGTTCGAATCCCGCCTCGGGCATGGATATTTGTACCGTCCTTAGGATAAGCTAGTTGATAAGTAGTTTTGTTGAAACGAGATAGAATGGCTGGCCAGTACTTACCATTGTGCTGTACCGCCGACAGTAACACAAATGAAGAAACAGAAAAAAGGAGAAAAAAAGGACAAGCTTTCGGAACAGAGTTCCTTCGTCAGGTGGGAGAGAAGGGAAGAAGAAAGGATGGGAACAGAAGGGAAAGGTGGTTCGCGACCTAGGTCATGAAGGTGCTGTTTCAGGAGTGTGGACGTCAGAGATACTGCATGTATGTATTGAGCCAAGCCAGAGAGGATAAATATAACCAAAAAGGAAAGATCAAGTAGTAAAGAGAAGAGAAGATGAGTGAAATGAATGATGCTGATGGGTGTAGGAGGGACGGGGGGGGGGGGGGGTGTCTAAAACGCTTTTCATTAACAGGGAAATATGGATGGACACACACACACACACACACACACACACACACACACACACGGAGAGAGATAGAGAGAATGACAGAGAGAGCGAGAGGGCGGGAGGGAGAGAGAGAGAGAGGTAAGGAACGGATAATGAATAGGTGAGCTGAGGATGGAGGAAGGGGAGTGGTTAGCGTAGATTTAGGCCAGGGGGATGGCGGGAGGAGAGGATATGTTGGAGGGCAAGTTCCCACCTCCGTAGCTCTGAGGGACTGGTGTTTGTTGGTACTATCCAAATGGCACGTGTGGTGTAACACGTGCCCAGGTCCCTGGAGTTATGCTGGAGGGCATGTTCTGCCACAGGATATTGGGTGTCCCCCAGGCGAACAGTCCGTCTGTGCCCATTCATCCGCTCAGCCAATTTGTTAGTAGTCATACCAACATAAAAGGCTGAACAGTGGACACATGTCAGCTGGTATATGACATGTGTTGTCTCACATGTGGCCCTGCCTTGAATCGGGTAGGTTTTTCCTGTGGTGGGGCTGGAGTATGTGGTAGTAGGAGGATGCATTGGACAGGTTTTGCAGCGGGATCGGTTGCAGGGGTAGGAACCATTAGGTAGGGAGGGTGGTTTTGGGATGTTGTAAGGTTGGACAAGGATGTTGCGGAGGTTGGGAGGACGGTGGAAGGCTACTCTGGGTGGTGTGGGAAGAACAGTTTGGAGTGATGGTCTCATCTCAGGGCATGACTTGAAAAAGTCATTGCCCTGTTTGAGGAATTTGTTGAGGCATTCCAGGCCAGGATGGTACTGGGTGACTAAGGGGGTGCTTCTGGGTGGTCTGGGGTTAGAAACTTTGTTTTTGGTGGGAGAGGAATGGACAGCTCGGGAGATCTGTTTGTGGACGAGGTCTTTAGGGTAGTTGCGGGAGAGGAAAGCATTGGATAGATTGTTGTTGTAGCTGGTGAGGGATTCGGAACTGGAACAGATATGTTTCCCACGGATGCCCAGGCTGTAGGGAAGGGATCGTTTAATATGGAAGGGATGGCAGCTGTCAAAGTGGAGGTACTGTTGTTTGTTAGTGGGTTTAATATGGACTGAGGTGTGGATGTGAGACTCAGCAAGGTGAAGGTCAACATCAAGGAAGGTGGTTTGAGTTTTGGAGAAGGACTAGATGAATTTAAGGCTGGAGAAGGAGTTAAGGTCATGGAGGAAGTTCAGAAGGGTTTCTTCACCGTGAGTCCAGACCACAAAATATCATCTATGAATCTATACCAAACCAGGGGAGGCAACTTCTGTGTCTTAAGGAATGCCTCTTCCAAGCGGCCCATGAAGAGGTTGGCATAGGAAGGGGCCATCCTGGTACCCATAGCTGTCCCCCTGATTTGTTTGTAGGTCTGGCCCTCAAAGGTGAAGTAATTATTGTTGAGTAATTATTGTTATGAAATTAGCAAGTGTGACAAGGAATGAGGTTTTTGGGAGGCTTTCAGGTGGACGTTGGGAAAGATAGTGTTCCAGAGCTGATAGAGCTGTGAGGGATGTTGGTGTACAGGGATGTAGCATCAATGGTGACAAGGAAGCTATCACGTGGGAGGTGTATAGGGATGGATTTGAGGCGTTCCAGAAAGTGGTTTGTATCTTTGATATAGGATGGGAGCCTGCAGGTTATAGGTTGGAGGTGTTGGTCTACCAGAGCTGAGACACGTTCTGTTGGAGCTTTGAAACCTGCTACTATGGGACGGCCAGGATGATTCTCTTTATGGATTTTAGGGAGTAGGTAAAAGGTAGGCATACGAGGTTCAGGTGGAGAGAGAAGTTCTAAGGAGGCAGTGGTGAGACCTTGTAACGGACCTAGGGTTTTAAGAATTTTCTGTAGTTCAGCCTGGACTGAGGGAATGGGGTCATAAGGAATAGGTTTGTAGGTAGAGGTGTCAGAGAGTTGACGCAGCCCTTCTGCCACATACTCCCTTCGATCAAGTACCACAGTTGTGGAACCCTTGTCCGCTGGGAGAATTACAATGGAGCGGTCCGCTTTCAGCTCTCGGATGGCTTTGGATTCAGCTGGGTTGATGTTAGGAGTGGTTGGTATGTTGTTCAGGAAGGATTGGGAAGCAATGCTGGATGTGAGGAATTCCTGGAATGCCTGCAAGGGATGGTTTTGAGGAAGAGCAGGAGGATTTTTTTGGGAGGAGGTCGGAATTGTTCAAGACAGGGTTCAACAGCGGTTCTGCTGCCTGGGGGTTGTGACTGGGTGCTGAAGTGGTATTTCCAGTTTCCAGTTGAGGTTACGGGTGCATGAGAGGAGATCCTTGACCAGGGCAGTATGATTAAATTTAGGTGTAGAACAGAAGGTTAAGCCTTTAGACAGGACAAATATTTCTGGAATGGAGAGGGATTTGGATGAGAGGTCAAGGACTGAATTGGAATTGGTATTGGGTTGTGTCTGCATATGGTGACGGTTGTGATAAGTTCTAGGAGGGGTGTGTGCTGGGATTGGAAGATTCAGTAGGGAAGCCAGGCTTGATTTGTTGCCAATGTGTGGGGGGTTTTGAGGGTGTTGTTGTGGTGGGTGGTTGTGGATTATGGGAAGAGGGATACCACTTCTGAGATGATGGACCAGTACGTTGGACAGTTTTCTAAGGTGTTGTGTGGCATACAGTTCAAGTTTACAGTTGGCTTGTTGTATTATGGATCCAAGTGTGTTATTTGAGCCAGGTGCTGAGAGGAGAAGTATTTTAGAGAGAGAGAGAGGAGTTGTTGGGAGTGGTGGTTACACGAGGCAACATACTGTTGGAGGATAAGACGGGTGAGAGCTAAGGACTGCTGAATTCAAAACTGTAGGAGGGACTGATGGAGACAAGGATTGTACAGAGATGCGAACTTTTAAAGTGAGTCCTTTGGGGATTGTTCCAAATGACAAACAGGACTGGAGGAAAAGAATGTGGGATTGCAGGTTGGCTATAGCAAATGCATGTTTGCGGAATGACTGAAGGTACTGTGGTATAGGGTTGGGATATATGGTGGATAATAGGTTTGAAAAAATAATAATAATATGTTATATATCATACACATACACACACAAGCACACACAAAGGGGTAGTGGTTGGGTTCTCGTGTGTGAAGAGGAGCGGAACGTAAGAAAATTTAAATTTAATATTGTTTGGATGAATAATAGGTTGAAAATTTATCGAAAATATTTTGGAGAAAAAAATCTAATATATAAAAGTTCAACAAAAGAATTTACTACGAAATTGTAATTACCAAGTGCCGGTGAAAAATGATCGTAGAGGGCCGAAAAAAAGGGTTTTGGGCGGCAGAAAAACGATCGCTAGCTGCGCATAAAAGGTAATTACACAACCCAATACCAATTCCAATTCAGTCCTTGACCTCTCATCCAAATCCCTCTCCATTCCAGAAATATTTGTCCTGTCTAAAGGCTTAACCTTCTGTCCTACACCTAAATTTAATCACACTGCCCTGGTCAAGGATCTCCTCTCATTCACCCGTAACCTCAACTGGAAATACCACTTCAGCACCCAGTCACAACCCCCAGGCAGCAGAACCGCTGTTGAACCCTGTCTTGAACAATTCCGACCTCCCTCCCAAAAAGATCCTCCTGCTCTTCCTCAAAACCATCCCTTGCAGGCATTCCAGGAATTCCTCACATCCAGCATTGCTTCCCAATCCTTCCTGAACAACATACCAACCACTCCTAACATCAACCCAGCTGAATCCAAAGTCATCCGAGAGCTGAAAGCGGACCGCTCCATTGTAATTCTCCCAGCGGACAAGGGTTCCACAACTGTGGTACTTGATCGAAGGGAGTATGTGGCAGAAGGGCTGCGTCAACTCTCTGACACCTCTACCTACAAACC
Organism: Locusta migratoria; assembly: GCA_026315105.1. NCBI lineage: Eukaryota > Metazoa > Arthropoda > Insecta > Orthoptera > Acrididae > Locusta > Locusta migratoria. Next base: position 458,998,717 of record CM048745.1, on the reverse strand, counting down.
TAATCCTTATGACCCCATTCCCTCAGTCCAGGCTGAACTACAGAAAATTCTTAAAACCCTAGGTCCGTTACAAGGTCTCACCACTGCCTCCTTAGAACTTCTCTCTCCACCTGAACCTCGTACGCCTACCTTTTACCTACTCCCCAAAATCCATAAAGAGAATCATCCTGGCCATCCTATAGTAGCAGGTTTCAAAGCTCCAACAGAACGTGTCTCAGCTCTGGTAGACCAACACCTCCAACCTATAACCTGCAGGCTCCCATCCTATATCAAAGATACAAACCACTTTCTGGAACGCCTCAAATCCATCCCTATACACCTCCCACGTGATAGCTTCCTTGTCACCATTGATGCTACATCCCTGTACACCAACATCCCTCACAGCTCTATCAGCTCTGGAACACTATCTTTCCCAACGTCCACCTGAAAGCCTCCCAAAAACCTCATTCCTTGTCACACTTGCTAATTTCATAACAATAATTACTCAACAATAATTACTTCACCTTTGAGGGCCAGACCTACAAACAAATCAGGGGGACAGCTATGGGTACCAGGATGGCCCCTTCCTATGCCAACCTCTTCATGGGCCGCTTGGAAGAGGCATTCCTTAAGACACAGAAGTTGCCTCCCCTGGTTTGGTATAGATTCATAGATGATATTTTGTGGTCTGGACTCACGGTGAAGAAACCCTTCTGAACTTCCTCCATGACCTTAACTCCTTCTCCAGCCTTAAATTCATCTAGTCCTTCTCCAAAACTCAAACCACCTTCCTTGATGTTGACCTTCACCTTGCTGAGTCTCACATCCACACCTCAGTCCATATTAAACCCACTAACAAACAACAGTACCTCCACTTTGACAGCTGCCATCCCTTCCATATTAAACGATCCCTTCCCTACAGCCTGGGCATCCGTGGGAAACGTATCTGTTCCAGTTCCGAATCCCTCACCAGCTACAACAACAATCTATCCAATGCTTTCCTCTCCCGCAACTACCCTAAAGACCTCGTCCACAAACAGATCTCCCTAGCTGTCCATTCCTCTCCCACCAAAAACAAAGTTTCTAACCCCAGACCACCCAGAAGCACCCCCTTAGTCACCCAGTACCATCCTGGCCTGGAATGCCTCAACAAATTCCTCAAACAGGGCTATGACTTTTTCAAGTCATGCCCTGAGATGAGACCATCACTCCAAACTGTTCTTCCCACACCACCCAGAGTAGCCTTCCGCCGTCCTCCCAACCTCCGCAACATCCTTGTCCAACCTTACAACATCCCAAAACCACCCTCCCTACCTAATGGTTCCTACCCCTGCAACCGATCCCGCTGCAAAACCTGTCCAATGCATCCTCCTACTACCACATACTCCAGCCCCACCACAGGAAAAACCTACCCGATTCAAGGCAGGGCCACATGTGAGACAACACATGTCATATACCAGCTGACATGTGTCCACTGTTCAGCCTTTTATGTTGGTATGACTACTAACAAATTGGCTGAGCGGATGAATGGGCACAGACGGACTGTTCGCCTGGGGGACACCCAATATCCTGTGGCAGAACATGCCCTCCAGCATAACTCCAGGGACCTGGGCACGTGTTACACCACACGTGCCATTTGGATAGTACCAACAAACACCAGTCCCTCAGAGCTACGGAGGTGGGAACTTGCCCTCCAACATATCCTCTCCTCCCGCCATCCCCCTGGCCTAAATCTACGCTAACCACTCCCCTTCCTCCATCCTCAGCTCACCTATTCATTATCCGTTCCTTACCTCTCTCTCTCTCTCCCTCCCGCCCTCTCGCTCTCTCTGTCATTCTCTCTATCTCTCTCTGTGTGTGTGTGTGTGTGTGTGTGTGTGTGTGTGTGTGTGTGTGTGTGTGTGTGTGTCCATCCATATTTCCCTGTTAATGAAAAGCGTTTTAGACACCCCCCCCCCCCGGTCCCTCCTACACCCATCAGCATCATTCATTTCACTCATCTTCTCTTCTCTTTACTACTTGATCTTTCCTTTTTGGTTATATTTATCCTCTCTGGCTTGGCTCAATACATACATGCAGTATCTCTGACGTCCACACTCCTGAAACAGCACCTTCATGACCTAGGTCGTGAACCACCTTTCCCTTCTGTTCCCATCCTTTCTTCTTCCCTTCTCTCCCACCTGACGAAGGATCTCTGTTCCGAAAGCTTGTCCTTTTTGTCCCCTTTTTTCTGTTTCTTCATTTGTGTTACTGTCGGCGGTACAGCACAATGGTAAGTACTGGCCAGCCATTCTATCTCGTTTCAACTATATTTATCATCTCTGAGGAGAATTTTCATCATTAATCGAATTTGATAAGTAGTTTGTAAGTTTAGGGACTGATGACCCTGTAGGTAAGTCCCATAAGCTATACAAACATTTGAAAATTTTTTTTGGGAAAGGGTTAAGACGTAATTCCATGCACAGGTGACACAGGGCAAAAAGAGCAGAAACTAAGGTCCGACTACTGCGTTTAACTGTTGATAAATTGTTGAAGCCTGACAATTCAAATTCAGAAAAAAAAAAATCTATTTCTAGCTGTTGCGTTTGGAGAATTTTGTAGATCTGCCAATTAAAACACAAACACCTTCGCAAGTTGTTATGAGGACTGTCTGTTTACAGAATGTTTTAGCTAGAAGGGATAGGGCAGTCTCCGCAGCAAGTATGTCGGCTCACTGGTAACGTATGTGGTTGTCAAAAGGTTATCTCAAAAGATACCGGGAATTAAATTCGTAGTGTAAATATTTTCAATGTATCGTAACAAACCCACTTCATTTCTAGTTATTTAATACAATTAAGGGTTGCCGCCTTCAGTTTACAGTATTTACTTAAGAAGGGGAATTCCATTAACATTCGGACTATTTAGAAAAGGGTCACTTCACTCACATGTGAACGTGGATTATACTGCCTACAAATTCCATTACCTGTTTAAAATAACCTTTTTAGAGAGGTGTCTTACAAAAGCCAGCCAGCCATCAATGGGATGAGAGAGTCGATTTTAATAACAGTCAAGAAATATAATGTAAAGAAAAATGATACCAAAATTTTCAGTGGGTTATGCCTAGCATACCCATTCAAATTTTGGGGTATGCCTGAGCGACAGAGCATACCCATATCGGCTCCTATGCTAACAAAGCATCACAATACCAACTTTTACGGAGTTTATAGTTAAAATCAACAAAATGCTTCTTTGAAGAGATTTTTCAACACAGAATCGGACAAATGAGATCTGCGTTGATGAGTATCACTATAGGGGCGGGGGGTCAATTACGAAAATTGCTAAAATGTAGTACAAATAAATATTGCCTTTCATTCTAACTGCGATTTCGTAGTCGCGCCTTACGATAACATCGCATCTTTTCGACGTACCTCGCGATGAATTGAGTCGCGTGGTTGAACAACACTTCGAGATAAATACAGAAATAGAAACGGAATACGTAACCTACAATTATAAAACTTTTTAAACCGCCCAGAAATATATTTGAAAATGTTTTTGTACACAAAAATGAAGCAATGAATATTATTTAACCCGTGGGCACTAGCGCTCTGCGCATATAGACCACCGTAAATTTAAAACGACTGGCATTTTGTTACTTTTAAATATTAAACTTTGAGGTTTTTTCCTTACTAAAACTACAGGAATTACTTGTTTACGCTTATTAAGTACATTTCGAACTGGTCGTGTAATCTGAGCAGTAGGCTATACATGCGAATAATCGTTTAACTCTTAAAGCCGGGAGATTTCGTGGGTTAAAAATCCTGGTTTATGGCTGAAATTCAAGGTTTTTTCCCAGTTTTCCCCGGTTTTTTCAAATTCAAGGCTTTTTCCCAGTTTTCCCGGTTTCAAGGTTCGGTGGCCACCCTGTTACTACAACAGTAGGGCCACGTGTGTCATGTAGGCCACGACGATTAGCTCCTGATCGGTATGTCATAGCCAAGTCAGAGTTTGACGTTATGCTAGCAGAAGGCATCATCCATCCATCTAGTGGACCATGGTTATTAGCTTTACTTTTAGTTTCCAAGAAGAATGGTGTATGGCACCCATGTGGTGACTTCCATGCTTTAAACACTATCCCAGATCATTATCAAGTGCCATCGTTAAAGAATTACAACCATGCACCATCAAGCAAACAAATATTTAGCATGTTAGATTGTGCCAAAGACTACACACAGATTCTGGTTGCTGAGGCAGACATCCCAAAAACTGCCATTATAATGCCTTTTAACTTGTATGAAAGTTTATTTATGACTTTAGGTTTAAGAAATGCCGCACAAACATAGCAAAGATTAATTGATTCAGTGTAGCAAGGATTGCCACATTGATTTGTTTATCTTGATGAAATCTTCATCTTTTCAGCACACCAGATGTACACAAATGTCATCTTACTGAAATTTTTGAGTGCCTTAACAAATACGGTATTGTTTTGAATACATCTAAGAGCGTATTGAGGCAATCAGCTGGATCAGCTGGATCTCATCCTTTACCAGATACGGTTGAAACCATTCCCTGTATTCCTCACCCAGGGACAGCCAAGGAATTATTCAGGTTCCTAGGAACGTTGAATTTATATTGCTGCCACCTTCCAAATGCAGCAGAACTTCAGAAACCACTTACAGTCACTCTGTCCAGTCCTAAAACAAAAGGCAAGACCCAAATGCAGTGGACGCAGTCAATGTTGATGCTTTTGAAGCTACCAAGAAACGTATTGAAGAGGCCACACTTCTTGCTCACCCTGTTTTAGACACAACTTTGTCACTAGTGGTCGATGATGACCAGGTAGTAATTGGAGCAGTTTTGCAACAATATGTTAAGGACGCCTAGCAGCCTGTATCATTTTTTTTTCCTGAAAATTGTCCCCTGTACAGCAACAATGGAGAGTGTACAATTGAGAATTATTGGCAATATACACGTCCATAAAATATTTTCGCATGCAGCTAGAGGCAAGAGTATTTACAATCTATATGGACCACAATCCTCTGACCTTTGCTTTTCACCAGAACAATGATAAATGTTCTCTGAGACAACTTAATCAGTTAGAGCACATCACTCAATTCTCCACCGACATCAAGCACATTTTTTAATTTAACAATATACTAGCAGACTGTTTGTTGCGCATCAACGCGACCACAAAAACAATCGATCTCGTTCGCTTTGCACATGCACAACAGCACAATGCAGAACTTAAGAATTATCTAAGAGATAATGCATCAGATCTGCAGCTAACTCCCATTGATTTTCCAGAGGTGACCACTAAAATGTACTGTGAAACATCCAACAGAAAAACATGTCCGTTCACCCCAGCAGAACTGTGCAAACAAATATTTCACAGCCTGCATGATTTGTGTCACCTTGGAGTAAAGACAATGACCAAACTAGTTTCTACTCACTTCATGTGGCCTGGAATTCAAAAAGATTGCCGCAAATGGTCTTGCATGTGTGTACACTTTCAATGCTGCAAAATTTCACCATATGTTCACGTGCCAATATGCAAATTCCTGGACACGACCAAGAGATTTGTACACATCCACGTAGAGGTTGTTAGGGCATTACAACCATCAGAAGGCCAATGTTATTTGCTAACCCTAGTGGACAGATTTATACACTGGCCAGAAGCGGTTCCTGTTGACAATATATAAACTGAGACACTAGCAACTGCATTTATAATCACTTGGGTTGCATGTGCTGGATGCCCACTTCATATAATCACTGACAGAGGACAGCAATTTAAATCTTATTTATTTACTCAGTTGGGCAAATTTTGTGGTGCCTCACACCACGTGACAACTAACTACCTTCCAGCCAGCAATGGCATAGTTGAGAGATGGCACTTGTCTCTAAAAGCAGCCCTCATGTGTCATGCATCAAATTGGACTTCAGCCCTACCCTTGGTACTGATTGGCCTCCACAAAATAAACAAACTGGACCTAGACAAATTTCCTGCTGAACTGGACTATGGAGAACACTTCGACTGCCAGTCGAGTTTGCTGATGCTCTTATCTCGACGGGGGATACTTCAGAATCTCCACATTTCATAATGAATTTTATGCATGTGTTTTCAACTGGCATCAAGGAAAAAGTACGCAGCCAATGTTCATCCATAAAAAGTTGCACACATGTTATGTTACAAAAAGACGGTGTTAAACCTGTGCTCACACCACCATATACTGGTCCACATTGTGTACTAGCAAGGAATAATAAGACAGTGGACATCTTAGTTAACGGCAAGAGTCACACTGTGTCTATCGACCATGTAAAACCCGCATTTGTCTTGGAGGATGATTCAGAGATTCCTCTTACCGAACCATGCCAGAGCCCAACACTCAGCCACAGCCAACAATCCCAGCAACATCATACTTTTGACAATGTCCCCTATCCTTGACATTATGTTATGAAGTGTAACTACATTGTTGTAATATTGTTTGCAAAATGATCCACAAAAATATGTCAGAAATCATAACATCTAATATGACATTCTTATTTAAGTCTCTAATTTAACAACAAACAAGCATGCACCAATTTTATAATGTACAAAGGGAATGGAGGGGGGTGGGGATTGAAAATGGATTACTACAGATTTTGCAATGACTGAGGGCTGTCACAGAATGTTACTTAGTCAAGCGTTATACGAGAGAGATGGTATTTGTTAAGGCTGTCCAATTTAATGAAAAGTACAATCACCATGATGCTCTTAAAAGCAAGACTAATGTGAAGAGAGACTAGTTTTTTTTTTTCTTTTATCAAGAAACCAGTCTGTCATTTATGTAAAGTCAAAAATTGGTAGCAATCAATTTCAAGGGCCCATTAATCTCTATGCCCTATTAATTTTGAAGCCTCTCTGTTTTGGGGCCCCTTCATTTTTGGGACCCCTCAACTTTGAGGCCCTATCAGTCTGGCTTGCCCCCCCCCCCCCCCCCTCAATCAAGGCTCCCTTAATCTCAGGGCCCCCAGAAGCTATGGTTCTTGCAATACCCATAACTAGCCCCAAATATATTCCACTCCATGTGATCCATGATGCTAAAATCATTTTATGTACAAGGGATATTCCATAAGTAACGTAAAGTTAAAACAAAAACACTGTATTTAGCGGACATCCTGTTGGTCCCTAAAGTCCCTCCCTTTCTTTTTTTTTTTTTTTTTTTTTTTTTTTTTTTTTTTTTTTTTTTTTTTTTTTTTTTTTTGTCAAAAGTACTTAAAAGGTAGCTATTTTTTCAATTTGGTCCCTAGAGTACCTTTTTTCTTCAGATTGGAACACACATTTTATTGTATTTTAATAACTCCAATAAAGCTTAAATGAGGCACCTGTCATGTTACAGATGGCTTTAACGTTTGTCTCAGAATTTTTATCCCTTCTCAGCTCCTGCACATAAAAAAGTGTCCTGTCAAGGGGAGTGCAGGGAGTGATGGTAGAACATTGTCAATTGCAGGGCGCGGAAACATACACGGAGACAGTGCTACACAGTGCCAGAAACTTTTGTGCGACTTCATCTCTTATGGTAGAAATGACGCATGGAAGTAGTTCATATATGTTGGCAGTAGCTCCAACGAGGATAACTTCTGACTCCTACCGACCAAATAATATTGATCAGAGGAGGCAGGACATGCTGAGAAATGTGTTACCAACTTCAGCTGCAATCAGAAACATTCAGCTACTGAGATCAGTGGCGGTACTATTTTATTTTCGGCTTCTGTATGTACGAGTCAGTCACGCCACACTGAATTTCGTAGCTGTGCTGAAACCATTATGTGAGCAAATGAATTACTGCACTTTGGTAAGCTTTCGGAATGGTAGGTTGTTAGATGGGGCTATGAAAGTCACAAAAATACACTCAAGAGAATTTATTGCTATAGTAACTACTTTTGGATTGACATTATCTTATGATATTTTATTAATGATTAGGTGTAAAGATGAGATTTGCATATGCGAGTACTTTTACATTTAGTGGAACAGGCAAATAATTGAAATTAAAGTTAACAAAAAGATTTTAACTTTTAGATCACAGAAATGTGGAATACAGTACTGTAGATTTCAAAACATTTTTTTTTTCTTTTTTTCCCAAAAGTTCTTACACTGCACGCAAACCATTAAAACCGCTAGTTTTCCAACATTTATAAACTATTCTTTTTGTCAGCCCATAGCCATACTGAAAATGGAATAGAAAAGATACATCATGGTATATTGCAAGACTCGCATCAAAATGACAACACTTGCACGCAACAATGTTATACTGGAGGACGGTAGTGCTGTAATGGCAAACTTCAGTTATTAAGTTGGTGTTCATGGGGCTTAGTAAGCACAAAAAAAAAAAAAAAAAAAAAAAAAAAAAAAAAAAAAAAAAAAAAAAAAATGTAATTTTCACCTATTTGCTGTGATAACAATTAGCAAACTAAAAACAGCCTTGATTGCACTTTATTTATGTACTGCTAAATCGTCTCATCCTTTTTGGTCATCTTCAGAACAATAGGTCTTTGTCTGCTGATGTGCATAAATCAAACTATGAAGTAAAAATGAAACTATGAAGTCAAAATATTCAAGCCCTAAGACTAAGCTTTGTGTATATATCATTCTGAAGATGCCTCAAAATGGCAAAACACATTAGCAGTAAAGAAATAAAGTACAATCAAGACTTCTTTATTAAATAAATAAAGAAAAATGGGTCATTGGGTAAAAGTTCTAAAAGTTACTTTTTTAAAAGTTAGTCCCTATTTATTTTTATATTTCTGCTAAAAACACTGAAAACATCCAAAATCAAACTTGTTTCCATCCATTTTGTCTTTCTTTTATTCAGACATTTCTCATATCGTTCAACAAGCTTTTGAATGCCTAAATCATAGAAATTGGCTGCCTGTGAAGATAACCAGTCTTCAACAGCTTCTTTCACTTCATCATTCTACTCACATTCAGAAAATGCACTTCTAAACCTGAAATAGTGAACTGTCAATCATCGTGAATTTTGTCATCAACCGCAACAACCAACTTGTCTGAAATCACAGATGGTCGGCCGAAGCATGCTGAATCATGCACATTTCCCCATCCTTCATTAAAGGCTTGCACCCACTTGCACCACTGTCTCTCATTATGTTAGGACTGTACACTTCAGTAATCTGCCAATGGATTTCTGCCACTGAAATGTTTCTTGGAGACAAAAACGGTATTACTGCCCTTACTTCACAATCGGCAGGCTGATTGATTGGCGTAAACATTGTGAACTGACACTATCAAGAGCACATAGCAACAATAACAATGATTTTGGTGGCATTTAACGTGTAAGGTATGCCAGGAGTTGGCATGCATGCATGTTTTGCCCTTCGCGCTGCTTTCAAATACTTATGGCAAATCGGACCTTACTTTTGCAATAACCCTCATATTTCTCTAGGTGAAAGTCATCTGTTTAATTTGACAAGTTTTTGGATAAAGATACTGGCATTGAGACTATTTTTTTCTGCTGAAAAATAACACAGGCATATAAGTATTGCACCTAAATGTTTGCTTGTATGCATAAATATGGCACTGAGACTGGAGACAAAGGAAACTAATTAGCTCACATCTGTCCTAAGGTGACCTATTTTCAACTACATGGACATCTTCATGAAAATACAGTTTTAGTAATATTATGAAACCAGATGTACAGTCATAATAAATAATGAATATTATTAAGAAAATGTATTAGTAGAAGAAAAATTCCATTGTATCTAGTGAAAACACAAACATTTGGGCACATTTGGGGGAGGGGGGGTGTGCCATACCCCTTTCCTGTATGTGGTCCTGGTGATGATATGCCAGACATGATGGGCAGACTTTACGTTATTTAACTACTGATAGTTGAACCTTATATAGCAGTGTGGCCTGCTCCTTTCCACAATTTACAAAGGTATATCAGCTGAGCTTTCATTATTTTTACACTACTTTATTTTATAACACCCACACACATACACATGCAAACACACCAAGGTAGACATTTGTAGAAAGCAAAGAAGTTGCACAGAGATAACCAATATAAATATATACATATATAAACACTTATCACAGTAGTAAACAATTTGTGAACAAGACTGTGTTTATTAAATTTTTTATTTATATTGTTTATTTTAAAACTATCCGATTTTCCTTACCTAATGGTCCAAGACGGTAGTTGATTGCAACATACACAATGCCATTGTCAATGAAATACTCAGATGGACGTGATCCACCAGATCCTGCTGTGAAACAGCCACCATGAATATTCACCAGTACAGGTTTCGGATTATCATTATCTGATGGTAGCTGTCAAAAAATTTTTAAAAAAGAGATTTTGTATTACATAGAGGCCAAAATGTTTTCAACAACAGGATTTAAACTATTGTAATCTATTGAAATTAATTGATTTTTCTGTCGGTACTTGACAGAACATGATAATAATATCAAAGAGGAACAACTTCCTGATGTTCTGCAAAACTTTTTTATAGGTCACAAACCGGCTTTCGGCTTCTTAGGCCATCATTAGGTGACAACTGAATTCAGTATTCAGAAATATTCCATCGCAGCGTGGCCCTGGGCATGTGGGATATTTGTGTATAAGGAAGTGGCATCAACGGTTACAAGGATGGTTTCAGGAGGTAACAGGCTGGGTAAGGATTTCAGGCGATCGAGGAAGTGGTTGGTGTCTTTGATGAAGGATGGGAGACTGTACATGATGGGTTGAAGGTGTTGGTCTATGTAGGCAGAGATTCGTTCTGTGGGGGCTTGGTAACCGGCCACAATTGGTCGGCCTGGATGATTAGGTTTGTGAATCTTAGGAAGTAGGTAGAAGGTAGGGGTGAGGGGTGTCGGTGGGGTCATGAGTTTGATGGACTCGGGTGAAAGGTTTTGTAGGGGGCCTAAGGATCTGAGAATTCCCTGAATCTCTGCCTGGGCATCAGGAATGGGGTTGTGTTGACAGACTTTGTAGGTAGTATTGTCTGAAAGCTGGCGCAGTTCCTCAGCCACATACTCCCGCCGATCAAGTACCACGGTTGTGGATCCCTTGTCGGCAGGGAGAATGATGATGGAATGGTCAGCCTTCAGATCACGGATAGCTCGGGATTCAGCTGCGGTAATATATATATTTATTGCTGCGAGACCCCCCCGTAAACCAACTGCCGGTGTGGTGCAGGGAATAGCATCACTGACTGCAGTGCTGAAGGTCGCCGGTTCAATCCCATCCACCGCCAAAAATTTATTTCTTTGTAATTAACATCTCCAGAATGTTCTACATGTTTCTTATGTTCACTTGTACTTTCTACTTGTTTCTTATGTTAACTATTCTTCTAATTTCTGGTACATTCTGTCTGTGTATAAATAGCAGAGCACTCTGCCTGAATGGCAGTCAGTGCTGCATGTACATTTCAGTTAGCAATAAACCTGCTTTCAGTATAAGTGCTGTGTTTATGCGACATAGTTTGGTAGAGGCGCCCGGTATCCTCTGCAACAGCTGCATCACTGTGGTTCTGATTAGGCAACGTAAAAGCCGTCGCTTACATGGACTAGAACCAGAATACAAGGTATATACTGAGTACATCCTTCCAAAAGTCCATATCATCAGAAGGACCATGGACACGAAACCAGCAGTAAGTTAGCTGCACATCAGGCACCCATCGGTGTTCTCTGAAGACACTGGACAGGACCCCAACAAATGGCTAAAAGGGTTCGACCGATTCGCCAAGTACAACAGGTGGGCTCATACAATGTGCTTGGCCAATGTTTATTTCTACCTTGACGGAACAACCCAGCAATGGTTTGAAAACAACAAAGAGAAGCTGACTGACTGGGAAACATTCCAGACAGAACTCAAGAAGACGTTTGGAGACTGCCAGCAACAAATCCGCTCGGCAAAAGAACAACTGAAGAACTGGGACCAACGACAAGGTGAGCCGACACAGTCATAAATACAGAATGTTTTGGCCCTGTATAACATAGTCAACCCGAATATGACTGAGGCCGACAAAATCACACACCTGATGAAGGGTATTGCAGAAGACATGTACCAAGCTCTTCTGATAAAAGACATCGCTACGATGGAAGAGTTCATCAAGTGCTGCCAGCGTACTGAAGAGATGCAACAAAGGAGGGTTAAACAAAATAGAGCATCAGATTATGGCCATGGATGTAAGCCCTGTAAGTGACGAGGGAGCTGATGCCACTGAGGAAGAGGTATTTCAGACATTAGCTTCTGTTTGCCCCACCAGTCGCACCCGACGTGAAGAATGGCATCGCCCTGCTATGACTTACGCTGCAGCCGCCAAATGGCAGCCTATGACCGACTGACGTGGCCACAACCAATTCCCCCGGCAACATTGACGCCGCGCAGAAGAACAGACACCTGGAGGACAGAAGACAACACACCTGCTGATGAGTTCAGTCGGCCTATGGGAAGAAGCCCATCACCGTATCCTGGATGAGGTCGCTCCCCGACGTGCCGCTGCCGTTCACCGTCGCCGTACAGAGGTACCAGCCACTCCCCTAGCCGATGCACCCAGGAAAACTAAGCGAGGCGACCATCTACGGAGGTGAGGCTACCGCAGATGAAAATCCTCCATGGACGACAGTCGCTAAGATGTCAGGAAATCGTATCGATGTCATAATCGACGGCCAACTTGCCTGGGCACTGGTTGTTTCAGAAGCATCTTTCTCTGTAATGTTGGATAATTACTGCCGTACGCTAAAGAAGACAATGTTCTGTGATACGGGGGCAACTGTGCTAAAGGTCACAAATGGAAAGTACGTCCAGCCAGCAGGAACTTGTGTCGCAAGAATAACCATCAACAACAAGACCCAGCCGTTTGAATTTGTCGTTTTAACAGAATGTAGTCATAATGTCATCCTCGGATGGGACTTCCTTCAGGCATCCCAAGCTATCATTGACTGTGGAAGATCTGAGCTGCAAATTGAGGAAGTTGCTCCGACGGGTACATGTAATACAAAATTTTGTGGGAAGTTATTTGCCGTCGACAATGTGACGATTCCGCCATTGACAATGAGAAGAGTTGCAGTCACAAACACAGATGACCGGTTAAACTGTGAAGTGCTTGTTGATGGTAAAAAGTTTATCAGGCTCACCAAAAGAATTTACTTACCAGCGGCTATCATAAGCATTATCGGTGGTCGAGGAGAGATTCGGATCACTAATTGTCACGAGCAGTCACAACTTATCGGCCATGGCCGATAGCTGAAAGTGTTGTATGTGTGTGTCTTTTGTATGTGCCTGTCTCAGCTCATCGCCACGTCTTTGTGGTAAGTTGTAAACTGTCCTTATTACTATATTATTAATTTCAAATATCCATGTTGGACACGAACTGCAGCTGTAGTGTAAATTGAAGGTTTATTTTCGTGAAAAGAATTGCAACCAGCTGCCCTTTTGGAAGTTTTTTATTTAATCCAGAACTAGTTTTCGAGCCACTGAAGGCTCATCATCAGTGGATAACTTTACAGGAACTTTTCCACTAAGTGTAGGTTATGCTGTCATGTTGGTTCTGATGACATAACTGAGCTTTAGTAAGGGAGAACACAATAAACCGCAATTAAATGTATTGTAATTTTATGTACTTGCTGTGTTCTTATTGTAGGTGATGATGAGCCTGCAGTGGCTCGAAAACTAGTTCTGGAGTAAATAAAAAACTTCCAAAAGGCAGCTGGTTGCAATTCTTTTCACAAAAATAAAACTTCAATTATTAATTCCAACCTGGACTTTCCATTATTATATTTTGCCTAAAATATATTTATGATTTCAGAGAAGGAAATTGTATTATTTAGACATATTATGTGAATTTAAAAATTAATTTTTAATAACAGATCATAAATTCTGTTATATGAATACTAGTTTTGCTTAATGAGTCATCTTTAGATCATAGGAATGTTTAAAGTACATGACTGTAGTCATACAATAAAACATATCACAATTAAAACAATACAGTCATTACATCATAAAATAGTCACTAATTATGATGTAATGACTGTACTGTTGTGACTATATGATACATTTTATTAATATGACTATAGTCATGCATTTTAAACACTTTTATGATCTGCAGATGGCTCGTTAAGAGTAAAAACTAGGAATCATATAATATCTCTGATGACTTAGCCTCTTTCATATTCAATGAGAGAGTGCAGTCTTCAACTGTAGACAATGTCAAAAATTATAATAAAAATTATTAGGGAAAATAAATTCTTCAGGTATAACAGGAGAGTAGCTACAGAGGCACTTAAGACGGGATATACTGAAGGGATGGGTAAAAGAGTACTTTGTTGATATCAACATTAACTGATTATTGTCTAGAAGTAACCATATTACAACACTGTTTGTATCTGAGTCTATTCAGTAATGGAGACATGTTATAAAGCATAATATTAAATAAGAAAGCATGTATGTAAGTACCTCAGGAGTGAAGACGTTGAGATAAAGGCAGTCTTCTGTTCCCTCAATAGTTCCCTTACCAGTCAGCTGTGTGCAGCTACTTGCTGCTGCCAGGGCATCCCTCCTTTCAGTCCATGGTGATATAGGTACAGGGGGCTGCAAAGTAAAGTACAACACATTTAACCATAAAAGAACTCATTCACCCTGTTAAATGAAAAAAAAATTTTTTTTTTTTTCAAATAAATATTACTTTAAAACTAAATACAAATAACCAAACCACATAAAATATGACATGGAGTATCAATATAATTAGGATATCTTTCAATTCAATGCATACAGGAGGCACTGTATAGCAGACAGGCAAAATTAAAGTAAGCAGTTGGAGGGTAGAGTCCAGTATACGATACAACCCGTTGGCTTTGACCATTAATGTCCTTAGTCAAAGATGTTTATATATATATATATACATGTATGAAGATGATATTAATTTTTTGGCATCAAAGATATGGAATTATTTGCATATGGTCATTGATTACATTATAGACAGACAATTGATATCTCAATTCCTTATAGACTCAAGTGATTCGACGATTTTGTCATAATTTAAAGATAAATATTTTAATTGAGAAATTGATTCCTTACATTCAACAGTAAGTAATATAGTTTATTGTTCATATTTATTTTATGTGTATTTATGACTTCTCCCTGCTGAAGTCAAGAATACGATAAAGTTATCTTATGAAATAACATCTTATGGTGTCATTTAAAAAATTGTATCATAAACTAGACTTGACCTTCCCCTGCTCAAGTCAAGAATACAATACAGTTATGGTACCATTTCCAAAATGGATCATAAACTAGACTTGACCTCCCCCTGCTCAAGTCAAGAAAATGATACAGTTATTTCATGAAATAGCATCATATGGTACCATTTAAAAATTGTATGATGAGCTAGACTTGACCTCCCCCTGTTCAAATCAAGAATACGATAAAGTTCTCATGAAATTGCGTCATATGGTATCGTATTCAAGACTTGACCTCCCCCTGCTCGAGTCAAGTTATGATACAGTTATCTCATGAAATAACTTCATATGGTATTATTTAAAAATTGTATTGTAAACTAGACTTGTCATCCCACTGCTCAAGTCAAGAATACGAAACAGTTATCTATGAAATAGTGACATATGAACAGAAACATATTTTATTACACTACAATTTTATGCGAACATTATTGTACATGTAGCTTTTAATGAAATCGCACACATTTGTAGTTGTATTTGTCAATATAATAATAAAAATGGATATTTCTTGTACGTAACTTTGTAACTTTTTGTGGTGTTTCTTTTTTTTTTATTATTTTTTTTAAATTTATTTATTTATTTATTTATTTATTTATTTTTTCCTTCCAGACGCCAGACTTGGAACTGTAACACCTATAAAAAAATTAATACTTTTCATTTACTAGTAATTTTTAAATTATTTAAATAAGTTTCACTGTTATTTTCAGTAAATAGAAATACAATTATGTAATAGATATGATGTGTTTCATTTATTATACAAATTTCTTAAATTAGCTAATAATTATTTATCTATAAAGTTGTTTATAGTATTATCTTTGGTATATTAATAATCGATATATTTATTGATAGACGTCAGATGTTCAAATGTTATTATATCCATATCTTTGCTTCGTATATGACGTCATTGGTCAAAGACGACGTGTTGTATCGTATTCTTGACTATTCGTCAGTTAGATTTTTTAGTTATTGAACAAAGGTCTTCATTGACTGAAGAAACACATACCTACAAACACGCACACACACACACACACACACACACACACACACACACACACACACACATGACCATAGTCATCTCCATTTACTGTGGCCCTATGTCTGCTTGTAAATGTGCCTGTCTACTTTTCGGTGTTTCCCATATGTGGCAAGAAGCAGTCTACCTCAATTCATATTTAAAAAACAAGTTACCTATGACTTTCCTTCAGGTTCTACTGATTACTGTTGAATGTTATTGATACCAAACTTTTATTACTCTAAACATTTTGGAAACTTCAACAAATAGAAGTCTTTCACTTATGAAGTTGGGTTGGGTTTTTGAAGGGACTAAACAACGACGGTTATCAGTCTCACTTATGTAGTTACCTATCTTCAGCAGTAAACACCTGTTGTGTTTCACATGTCCATCATCCAATCTGCCATTTGTGCTAGTTTGTCTACATTTTCTTCTGAAATCATTAAAATGTTTCAGATGCTAGCAGGTAATTTGTTGAGCTATAGGGTCTTCAAAATTTTATCGGAAACATTTGCTCCACCATAACCTTACATTTTCCCAAGTAACTGACTGGGTTTCAGGTCACCAATTACCAATTCAGCAACTAGTTTTTGATTTGACGTTCTTCACTCTCCTTAAAAATCATTAGTAGTCTTTCTTTAGCTAATGAATATTTGTTGCTTTCATCAGTCACCAGATCCCACATATTCTCGATGACATGAGGCTCTAATTTTGCTAGCAAGTAATTGAATTTGGATGCTTTAGTATGGATTCCCGCAATAGTGAATTATGCTTCAGCCTGACAAACACATATATCAGGATTTTCAGTCCAAAACGGAGGAAGTTTTATGCTAACTTTATCCACCTCATGGTTAGTATTTTGGTTTTCAATATTACTGCCTCTATTACTGCCTCCTTCTGTCTCTTCCCCGACCCCCCCCCCCCCCTCCAACCCCTGATCCCGTCGAGGTCACCACTTGTTGTGTGGTAGTTAATATAAACACAAAACTTGTGTATCTGATTTTCAATTATTTTTTTGGGAATTCACATCTCACAAATTACTACACACACAGACATAAAACAATTGATCACTGAAACAATTATATTCAGTCTAGCATAGAACATAAATAAACACAAAGAATATGGTAATTAATAATTTACAGCACTGAAGGTAACACAAATAATTATTATTTGGAATACTGTAGGTTGTGAACTTAAACCAACCCTACAACACCTATCTCTTATAAAGTTATGAGGGAGATCAATATCCTCAGTTTAGGGCTTCATGGTGCAGGTACTTTTGTGATACACTGCCAGTCAGTTAATTTTTATCATCAAGTCATTGTGATTAATTTGATCAACTGCATTTTTAGACGCTGGGCTTTCGAATGGTATATGTAAATGTACAACTCTGCTGGATTCTTAAGTCAGCTAATTAATTTATATATTTCTTCTCATAAAATCAAATGTGATTTTACATTCATTTGTTGTCTAATGACATTTTAAAACAACCATATTCAAATCCAAATGTCCTTATAAGGCACTTGTGTCAGAGATAAATACTCAACAATTTTAATCAATCTCTGACATGTAACATGTTTGTACGTGATGTCATCATTATAAATTAAGTCAAGAAATGGTCTTTATTGAGATGGTTCAAGGTCCAAATTAAAAGTTGATATGTTGAAAACTTAATAAAAAATGATCTATCATTTGATTCTGAAACACCCAATCAACATGATTTATTTAAATATAGTAGAAAATACAAAAACCTGAAGAAGCTTTTTGACAGCTTATAAAAATGAGTGAAACAGACAAGTAGAAATTAGTTGTGCATATTACTGAACATGCAGAATACTTTTATTTACTGAAGTACAATGCACACAGAACAGTTTATTTAATTTTGTTTAGGAAAGAACAAGTAAGCTACACTATGCAGGGTGACAGTGTACCCTTTCTCAGTCCAGAGGTAGCCACTTAACTCTTTTGATGGAATTAATGTCTACCAGTGGTATTTAGTCAGGCATAGGGTAAGTGATGGTGAAATATGTAACCCATTTATTATTCAAAGTGTGTCTACTTTCAGTTAAATACTGAAAATATTGACTGTGTTTAAAGAAGTACTGTTACATGCACCTGTTGACACATGACATGAAATTTATCTTGCTATTAAAGGGAAGTAGTACAAGCCCCAACCACACACAACATTTGATTGTAGTAATATTCTGCATTGTCATTTCTTATCAGAATTTTGTACTATCTGCAAATGAGTTGTTCCTCTCAATCAACCACAATATTTGGAAAAAACACAGAAAATAATAAAAAAATATGTCATGCCAATATAGAAAGCTGCGCAGTGATTGCAGCACAGCTTTCTATATTGGCATGACGACTAACCAGTTGTCGATTAGAATGAATGACCACCACTAAACTGTGGACCACCCTATGGCACAACATGCAGTGGAGCATACGGTTGATTTCAATGGCTGCTTCACAACCCGGGCCATCTGGATCCTCCCACCCACCACCAGCTTTTCTGATCTGCACAGATGGATGTTACCTCTACACTACATTCTCCGATTCCGAAATTATCCAGGCCTCAACTTACAATAACTTCCCTTTTCTCTGCACCCCACGGTTCCTGCCTCTCTATCCAAACCTCTCTTATTTTGAGTGCTCTGTGTGTGCATGCGCGTGTGTGTGTGTGTGTGTGTGTGTGTGTGTGTGTGTGTGTGTGTGTGTGTGCGCATTCATTTTACTTTATTTTCCTCTACTCACCCACCTCCCCACACCATCCCTAAGCTGCATCTCGTTCCTTCCATTTAATACATACATACTCTGAAAGGCTGTGCTGTATCCAACCCCACCACTGTGATGCAACCTTCCTATCCCCCGTCCCCTCCCCTCTTTGAAGTGTGGCAGCCAGAGATGGCATTTGTGCAACTGTGTTGTGTGCCTGTGTGATTGCATGAATGTTACTATTTCTGAAGAAGGCCATGGCTGATAACTGAAAGTGTTGTATGTGTATGCTTTTTTTATGAGCCTCTCGCGGCTCGTCATCACATCTTTGTGGTGAGTTGTAAACTGTCCTAAAAATATTGTCAATTTCAACTTGGATTTTCCGTTATTAAACATATAGTTAACATTCATTCCTGACATAATTTAAGATAAGTGTAATTAAATGGTTGAATTGATTTAAAAAATGCAATAATTTGTATTTTTGTTCATGTTCTTAAACATGTTAATTTTCAATGAACAGCAAGTTATTGTTTACTTTACACTTATTATCTTTAGGGTAAGTTTATTTTTATGTTAAGATTGTGATCTTTCATCCACTGAATCAAATTTTTAAGTTTACCCTCACATGTTTGAAATTCCATAATTTGCAAAACTTGTGATAATCCTGTGACTATGGACATGTGTGTGACGTGATACTCTTCCTATGGCAGTTACTTGCCCATCTGGTATGATTGTAATAACTTTGCATTGCTGCAACTACAACAACAGCAGCCCCACTACCAATAGAGACATTGACAGCAATCAGTAGACAGATGACTTGTTTCTTTCTTTGTGCATGAGGGGAACTGATGATCGCACGGGGACTTTAGATGACCAGTGGCACTAATGTAGGGCATTGCCTACCAGATTTCATATTCATTATTATATTTTTTTCTCTATCATTTGAATTTATAAAAGAACAGACTAAATATTAATTTGAAATTGTACTCAGCTAAAAAATGAACCACAGACATTGCCGAGGTGGGGTGGCTTGCGTGCCTCAACGATACAGATAGCCGTACCGTAGGTGCAACCACAGCGGAGGGGTATCTGTGGAGAGGCCAGACGAACATGTGGTTCCTGAAGAGGGGCAGCAGTCTTTTCAGTAGTTACAGGGGCAACAGTCTGGATGATTGACTGAGCTGACCTTGTAACATCAGCTAATGTGGCTTTGCCACACAGCTACTGCGAACGGCTGAAAGCAAGGGGAAACTACAACCGTTACCTTTCCCGAGGACATGCAGCTCTGCTGTATGAACATATGATGATTGCATCCTCTCGGGTAAAATATTCCAGAGGTAAAATAGTCCCCCATTCAGATCTCCAGGCGGGGACTACTCAGGAGGATGTGATCATCAGGAAAGACAATATACTGGTATTCTACGGGTCGGAGCGTGGAATGTTAGATCCCTTAATAGAGTAGGAAAATTAGAAAATTTAAAAAGGGAAATGGATAGGTTGAAGTTAGATATAGTGGGGATTAGTGAAGTTCGGTGGCAGGATGAACAGGATTTCTGGTCAGGTGAGTACAGGATTATAAATACAAAATCAATTGGGGGTATCACAGGAGTAGGATTGATAATGAATAAGAAAATAGGAATGCGGGTAAACTACTATGACCAGCACAGTGATCGCATTATTATTGTCAAGATAGATACGAAGCCAACACCGACAACAGTAGTACAGGTTTATATGCCAACTAGCTCTGCCGATGATGAGGAAATCGAAGAAATATATGAGGAGCTAAAGCAAATTATTCAGACAATTAAGGGAGAGGAAAACTTAATTGTTATGGGAGACTGGAATTCGGTAGTAGGACAAGGAAGGGAAGGGAAGATAGTAGGTGAATATGGTCTGGGCAAAAGGAATGAAAGAGGAAGCCGCCTGGTAGAATTTTGCACGGAACATAATTTAGTTATAACAAACATCTGGTTCAAGAATCACAAAAGAAGGTTGTATACGTGGAGGAGACCAGGAGACACCGGGTGATACCAGATAGATTTTATAATGGTAAGACATAGATTTTGGAACCAGGTTCTACAGTGTAAGACATACCCAGGGGCAGATATAGACTCTGACCATAATTTGTTGGTTATGAACTGTAGGCTGAAACTGAAGAAACTACAAAAAGGTAGGAAAATAAGGAGATGGGACCTGGATAAATTGAAGGAACCTGAGGTTCTTAAGAATTTCAGAGGGAGCTTTAGGCAACAATTGACAAAAACAAGGGAAAATAAAACAGTAGAGGAGGAATGGGTAAAATTGAGAGATGAAATAGTGAAAGTAGCAGAGGATAAAATAGGTAGGAAGGCAAGACCTACAAAAAATCCTTGGATATCACAGGAGATACTAAATTTGATCGATGAAAGGAGAAAATATAAAAATGCAGTAAATGAAACAGGCAAAATGGAATACAGACGACTAAGAAATGAGATTGACAGGAAGTGCAAAATGGCTAAGTAGGAGTGGCTAGAAGGCAAATGCAAGGATGTAGAAGAATGTATAAATAGGGGAAAAATAGATACAGCCTACAGGAAAATAAAAGAAACATTTGGAGATAAGAAAAACAGCTCTATGAATATCAAGGACACGGATGGAAAACCAGTTCTCAGCAAAGAAGGGAAAGCTGAAAGGTGGAAAGAGTATATAGAGGGGCTCTACAAAGGAAATGAACTTTGAGACAATATTGTAGGAAGGGAAGAGGATGTAGATGAAGAAGAAATAGGAGATACTGTACTGAGAGAAGAATTTGACAGAGCCCTGAAAGACCTAAGTCGAAACAAGGCCCCTGGAGTTGATGATATTCCCTCAGAGCTACTGAAGTCTCTGGGAGAACCAGCCATGACAAAATTGTTTCACCTGGTGTGTAAGATGTATGAGACAGGCGAAGTACCCTCAGACTTTAAGAAAAATGTTATAATCCCCATTCCAAAGAAAGCAGGTGCAGACAGGTGTGAAAACTACAGAACCATCAGTTTAATAAGTCATGGTTGCAAAATATTAACACAAATTATATACAGAAGGATGGAAAAACTGGTAGAAGCCGACCTCAGGGAAGATCAGTTTGGGTTCAGGAGAAATGTAGGAACTCGGGAGGCAATACTAACTTTACAGCTTATCCTAGAAGATAGATTAAGAAAAGGCAAACCTACATTTCTAGCTTTTGTAGATTTGGAGAAGGCTTTTGACAATGTTGATTGGAATAAACTCTTTAAAGTTCTGAAGCAAGCAGGAGTAAAATATAGGGAGCGTAATGTTATTTAAAACTTGTACAAAAACCAGACAGCGGTTGTCAGAGTTGAAGGGCATGAAAGGGATGCAGTGGTTGGGAAGGGAGTGAGACAGGGTTGTAGCCTTTCTCCAATGTTATTCAATTTGTACATTGAACAAGCTATAAAGGAAAGCAAGGAGAAATTTGGTGAAGGAATAAAAGTTCAGGGGGAAGAATTAAAAACATTGTGTTTTGCCGACGACATAGTGATTCTGTCAGATACAGCAAAGGACCTGGAAGAGCAATTGAACAGATTGGACAGTGTGCTGAAAGGTGGATATAAGACGAACGTCAACAAGAGCAAAACTAGGGTAATGGAGTGCAGTGTAAGAAAATCAGGTGATGCTGAAGGAATAAGATTGGGAAACGAAGCAATAAAGGAGGTAGATGAGTTTTGTTACTTGGGCAGTAAAATAACAAATGATGGTTGCAGTACAGAGGATATAAAATGCAGAATGGCAATGGGTAGAAAAGCGTTTTTGAAAAAGAGAAATTTGTTTACATCGAATATTGATCTAAGCCAAAGGAAGTCCTTTCTGAAGACATTTGTATGGAGTGTTGCCTTGTATGGGAGTGAGACATGGACGATAAACAGTGCGGACAGGAAGAGGATTGAGGCTTTTGAAATATGGTGCTACAGAAGAATGCTGATGATTAGGTGGGTGAATCGCGTAACTAATGAGGAGGTACTGAACAGAATTGGGGAGAAAAGAAATTTCTGGCATACCTTGACTAAAAGAAGGGATAGATTGGTGGGACACATTCTTAGACATCAAGGAATTGTGAATTTAGCATTAGAGGGAAGTGTGTGGGGTAAAAATCGCAGAGGAAGACCAAGAGATGGATACAGTAAGCAGATTCAGACAGATGTAGGTTGCCGTTCTTATGTTGAGATGAAGAGGCTTGCTCAGGATAGGGTATTGTGGAGAGCTGCATCAAACCAGTCCCTGGACTGAAGACCACAACAACAACAAAATATTTTTAATTAGTATTACATTTATTAAAATTACATGATACTTTCATTAATTTTTCATGTACCTTTAAAATATGTTTTAACAATAATGTAAATATCCATTGCAATTAATAAATTTAATGGAAAAGATAATTCAAGATATTGGTAATCCTATAGAAAATGCCAGTGATCTGCAAATGTCAGGATTTTTTTCTTTTTTTTAACCAGATACTGAAGCTGACAATAGGTTTTATGCTTCTATCACTGATCAGAACTTTGGCATATAAAAGTACACAACGTTGTTTTTTATTTGTCATACCTATTGGGCTTTCTCTTACCTGAAAACGCAGAGATCCAAGTGGAGGTTCAGCATATGGAATTCCTCTGAAGAAGTAAACAGTGTTTCCAGCTGCAGTTGTTAACTGTTGACCTCTTATAGAGCCCAGTGGAGTGTCAATTGTTTTGTAACTTCCTGCACCCTAGCATAAAAATAAGATTTATTACAACAATAATTGTAGGATGGAAAAAGAATTATTATTATTATTATTGTTATTATTATTATTTTTTTTGTTGTTTTTTTTTGCGGGCAAAAAATACTGAAAACAGAAAAAATGTGAAAAACAACATGAGGTACGATAGCCTAAATAATGGCTAAGTTTGGATTTCCAATTTTAGCATACCTGTTACCAAATTAAGATCATGTATCCATGATCTCTCTCTTACCTGAACTTCTTGTAGTTGATCATATAACAAAAACATACATACTGCATAAATTAATTTTAAGTGAGACATCATAGTTTACAAGAATATGTATTGTATAAACTCAGAGAAGGCAATTTACCACAGCTAAGTTAATGCTGTGTGACTTTATATATATATGGATGCACAGCAGTGTTTCATAAGCTTCTTATTTTAAGATAAAATATACATTAAGATAAGTAATCACAAGTGAATAATTCTTGATAATAGCGTAACAGTAAATACCCCACTCTTTCACTGGTGTTTTGAACATAACAGTCCTGAGCTTAGAGTAGTTACATTCCATATTTTCACCAAAGCCTTTTAATGGTCTTTACCCTAAATACAAATATGTGTGAATAGCTAACAATTGATTGATTTTCAATTCTAGTATTATTACAGTGTTTTATGTGACAACATACCAATACTTCTAATACAACTGGTATTACTAACATTACTGCTCTAAATATAACACCATCCCCCCCCCCCCTTCTGCTCGTCAGAAAGTCTGATCTGAACACTTCTTCCAAAAGTCAAAGTATCCTTATTTGAATACACCTACACAACACATTGTCGTTGTTTAATCTTAGCCAATAGTCAAGTTAGGTAAATCCCCACAATAGTGTCAACCTTATGTCTCTTTCTTTCTCCCATACATAATTACCACCTATCTAATCCAATACACAGCTATAAACTAAAAACCCCTTTCTGCATTTACTTTGTAGTACTCTGTGTGGATAAGACAAATGAGAATACTACCTTTAGTAATGAACAGTCACTATAGAACAGTGTAATGGTAAAAGTGAACATCTGATTGCTTAACACAATGAAAACCACCAAATTCATCTAAAATGTTTCTTCAAATTATCAGTACTGCATAGGGGGTAACTGTTTCTTTCGTAGCAATTATCCTACTGTAAACTTCAATTAGTCCCCATGTGAGCTATTCCTGTTTCTTTCACTCTTCCCTCTCTGATCATTTGTTACCTAATTCCACATTGCATTCCTGTTTACCCAACATTGTCTTTATCTCTCTCTTCTGACTCATCCTCTAATTATCCACTTTAATGTTGGTGCCCAGATTGCTACTGCCATTAATAGAGGTGAATCTTCTCTTAGCTTGTCTTCTGATACATTTCTACCCTTTCTTCTCCAGCATGTGTCTTCACCACAATTCACACAACCCTTCCCTTATCATCCTCTATACCTATCTGTACTTTTTCCCTAGTACCGGAATGTCTTCTGTTTGATGTGATCTGTGACGATTTCCTACACTGCGACAATCTCTTTCTCTCTCACATCTGACCTCTAATTATTTGTTGTATATATTCCAATCTCCATATGCCCCTACAATGTGTAGTCTCTACTACTACCTCTTTTACCCAACTAATGAAGCAGTATGTTAATTTTCCTTCCTTCCTATTACTATTGCGATTATTTGCTAATGACTTAATATATTTACTTGTTTCCCAGACGTTCCATTTGCTAATTGTTTTATACAGACCCTTGTCATTAGTTGCCTGGCCAGCCCGCTTAATTTTAACGATACTTCTATGACTCCATACTCCAAATGCTTCTATTATATTCTTCTGGTTCTGCAACAGTTAATGATTCATCTCCATCCAAGTAAGCAGTGAAATATTCACAGCTGCTACAGCCACACGAAACCTGCACAGATATCTGGACAGTTTAAGAGTCATTTCTGGGATTCAGAGAGGGGCACCAGTCCCTGAATGAAGTCTGCTCATCACATTAACACATTCCAGTCAAGACACACTGACACAAAGACTGCTACAATCCCTCAGCAGTCACACACCTATGCATGGGCGTCGCCGGCTAGGGGGAGGGGGCAGCAGGTGTGTGGATCGGACATTTACACACATATTCGAAATCTGTTATAACGACCGACCGACGTGTTTTACGGTCTTTATAGCCAATATTCACTCATACCACGTTATCGTTTTTTGATAAATATTATGTAACTGTAAATATTCGGCTGCCATAGGGTTAACTCTTCATAAAGTACCGGAAATACAGTACACCTTGAGTATTTACAACACGTATTTGTGGAGATGGATTGAAGAGGAATTTTTTCTTACACTGCGTCTACACCAGACTCGCCGCGCAACCCGACACAATAAAAGAGGTTCGGTGCAGCGCAGCGCATCCGGTGTGGAAGTCATAACGCTTCCCTCAGTGCAACAATCATAAAGTTGCGAGCATTGTCATTACAAGAAAAGTAAATGCATGAGCCGTGATCCATTTCCCGTTTTCAATTTTTTATGAAAGTGCGCGCTTGCACAGTCTGCCGCTTTCTGCTCTTCTTCGCGCAAGCCCGCACCGCGCGACTGTATTGTATTGCATACTTTATTCGTCCAATTGAACGAAGTAGTACGTTGTATTGGATTGCTGTTTGTGTCCGGTGGGCACGTCAGGCAGTGTTGCCAACCCTGAAGCTCAATTTTCCCCTAAATCGTATGTGAATTCCCCTTAAAAAAACTCTAAAAGTTTTTGTTACGTCGCGTTTTGCAGCTCTTAAATATTCTAGGAAAGACACACACACACACACACAAATATATATACTATTTGGCCACGATAACTTGACGATTTTGTTGGTGCTGCCACAAGCGGAGACAATCGACACCAGTTGAAAGTTATTCTTTTATTTACATGAGCTGCCAACCTTACAATGGTCCTTGACGTGAAGAATTAATGTAGATTAATGATGAAAATTCTCCTCAGAGATAATAAATATTGTTGAAATGAGATAGAATGGCTGGCCAGTACTTACCATTGTGCTGTACCGCCGATAGTAACACAAAATGAAAAAACAGAAAAAAAGGGACAAAGGGACAAGCTTTCGGAACAGAGTTCCTTCGTCAGGTGGGAGAGAAGGGAAGAATAAAGGATGGGAATAGAAGGGAAAGGTGGTTCACGACCTAGGTCGTGAACCACCTTTCCCTTCTATTCCCATCCTTTATTCTTCCCTTCTCTCCCACCTGACGAAGGAACTCTGTTCCGAAAGCTTGTCCCTTTGTCCCTTTTTTTCTGTTTTTTCATTTTGTGTTACTATCGGCGGTACAGCACAATGGTAAGTACTGGCCAGCCATTCTATCTCATTTCAACAGAATTAATGTAGACATTGTTAGGGTAACGGTTCCAGCACTGCAGCAAGCAGCCGATGCTGCCTTCCGTTCTTGCAAGACAAGCTCCCAGAAGCCACCGCGCGAATCGTCAAGTTATCGTGGCCAAATAGTATATATTGCACCAAAGCTGCTTTTTTTATTGAAATGCTGACTAGTTTCGGACTTTGCCCTTTTTCTTAAGCCACATTATTTTATGTTTGGACCAGTGTAGGTCACGTTATTATTTCAAATACCTATTTGAAATAAATAGCGTGACCTACACGGTGTCCAAAGATAAAATAATAAGTTTTGGTCTTTGTCCATTTTCTTAAGCCACATTATTTTATGTTTGGGCACTGTGTAGATCATGCTGTTTATTTCAAATTCCTATTTGAAATAAATAGCGTGACCTAGGCCGACACAGTGTCCAAACATAAAATAATGTGGCTTAAGAAAAAGGGCAAAGTCCGAAGCTAGTCAGCATTTCAATAAAAAAAAGCAGCTTTGGTGCAATATATATATATATATACGTCTTTCCTAGACTATTCATTTTCGTTGGTAAAACATTCCAATAAAGCTCTGAATTACGAATTAATGCATTCGTTAAATCAGGGCCGGCGCAAGGCACGTGCGAAACGTGCGGCGGCACGGGGCGGCACTTCCCGGGGGCGGCAAATTTGCCGCCCCTCTATTTTTCTATAGTACAAACTCAACATTCATTCCCAAGAGGGTATTCGAAACCAAACCTCGGAGGGAGCTGCTTCGGGAACTGTCGCATGGCGTCTCGACTACATGCCGGCCGCCCCTGTTGAACAAGGGGAGGAAGGAGGTCTAATTTCTTCCCTGTCATTGTGGCAGCGCCGTCGTGTTTAACGCCGGAAGGGAAGCAGTCTGGCGCACACGCCCGGCCAGTATTCTGAAGAGTGGAGCGCTGCAGCATGTTACGCGCCGTGCGTTTACTCACAACCAATTTTGCAGGAGACGAAATCTAATTTGGAAATTCTAATGCAATGTTCAATATTTTAAGCCTGAAGCAATTTTGCTAAGCCCTTCAATGGCAGTCGAGTGTTTTATTCTTCCCGCGCTATGGAAAAAAATTTGTTGAACATTACTACAGTCGGACATGTTCAACACCTACAAAGGCTAGAAGTATTCCGAATGGGTAAATACGCTGTGAGTAATTACAAGGATAAAGACTTTGAGAGTAAGCCTGGCATAAGTTGGGTTTCGGAGTATTTTTGAAAATTTTTGCTATCCGTTTCTGAGTGATAGTCGGACGTTTGGTTTTTGAGCCCTGAAACACCTGTCTCCGCCTGCATGAATACAAACTCTGACCAACACTTTTGTGTGACAGTACTACTCACACACTATCACTTTGCCAACATTTATTTACTGTATAATGCGTGTAAATCAATGTTTCGTCTAAGTGAACCACTGGTCGCTTTGAATCCAAATGTCCAAATGTATGTAAATCTATCGGACCAAACTGCGAGGACATCAGTCCGTAGCTTACAAACTACTTAAACCTAGGTAAATTAACCTACGGACAAACACACACACCCATGCCCCAGGGAGGATTCGAACCTCCACGGCGAGCAACCGCGCGCTCTGTAGCGAAACGCTTTAGACCGCTCGGCTACTCCACCGCGGCTCGCTTTGAATCTGTGAAAACCTGAGAAAGTATTGTCTTTTAGCAACAATGCCTTCTCGTCCAAACGAAACAAAACGTTAATTTTGACACCTTGTAAAACGAAAATACCTAGACAGAACATTGCTTCCAACGGTTTCCTTGCTAGCTTTGAAGCTCATTTCTGTTTGACAAAAGTTGTGCAGTTTTCGCAAAGTTCGTATTTTTTCCTGTTGTTCGTAATGCTATAAAATTACTGCCTGTTAATACATTTATCCATATCATCGGTCACATACTTATTGTGAGCTTCTTGCTTCATCTTCTTGGGCGCTAGTTTAACCGTAGCCCTGCTGTACCTCGTCACGTGACCTAGTTCTTGGCACTGCCGCGTCACCGCTTCGCCTTTCCAGACAATAGGTATTGTTGCGTTCTCTACAACGAAAACTACAGAAATCGTTTCGATAGTTGGCCGAGAGAGTCAAGATTGGTCATAAGCACATTCGTTGCGTTTCACAAGAACAGAAGGATTGGTGCGTCCGAATTTCTTGCAACTTGGGATGTGATAGGTAAGTGCTTTTCATATAACCTACAACTGGTATTGCGCATGCACGTTACTCATAAGTTAGAATTTCTCTCCTTCAAGAATGCAGAAAAGGAAAATTTATTTTTCTTATGATCTGTTACTTTAAAAAATTGGCAACTCGGCAAATAAGCACGCGTCACCCGACTAGCTAGAATGAAAATGAAGCGCAGAAAAGTGACGTGATACAGCGATGACTAATTTGTTACCCCTTATTCCATAATCAGACACGACAGAACCGACACATGCAAATTACGACAGATGGCAAGTGTAAGCTCTTTGAAATGAATAACCGCTGTGCAGTAAGTTAATATATTTCGACTAGCATCAGTACCCGTCGATTCCCGAGTATGTATTTATTGCATTATTATGTTACTCCATCTCATTCTTCCTCTCTCCATTGTCTTCCGCCCCACTCTTTGGCCATTTCACCTGTTTTCATTTTCCATAAATATATAATGTTTGTAGAGCTTATGGGACTTAACTACGGGGTCATCAGTCCCTAAACTTACAAACTACTTACGAACCAGCTAATACTAAGGACGGCACAAATATCCATGCACGAGGGCGGAGTCGAACCCCCGATCGTAGTGGCCGTGCAGACCGTGACTGACGCGCCGCAGGCAGCTCGACACCGCGGCCGGCTATTTTCCATATCTTCATAGATTTCTGGCACAAAGTGGCTATTCTCAATGCTTTCAATGCTTTGAGTTATTTTTACATCTATACCGTCATGCTGAACGTAACTGTCAACATGAAATAAAATTTCACAAACGTTCTGTAAAAAGCGGCATCGGGGTGGGGGGGAGGGGGGCGGCAATTTAGCAGCTCGCACGGGGCGGCACTTGGGCTTGCGCCGGCCCTGCGTTAAATGTCACTTAACGTAAACCTAATTACTAATATTCTACTCTTAAGTGGTCATTAATATAACTAGCAGTAGTATCTGCATGGCATTCTAAGATATAAGCCGTAGTATATAGGCTGCAGGGAGAAGTTAGGCTATATAAACGTCCCTGTTCAGCTATGCTAATAAAATCTAACAAACTGGGAATAAACGTACCTTTCAACAAGGGATCTGATTCCCATGCCTTTGTGTATCTCAGGGAATATTTTCTCACTCTTGAAGCCTTGGTCACTTCAATACACACACACACACACACACACACACACACACACACACACATACACTTCCAGCGAATTCAACTTCAGTTCACAATCAATACAACAACAGTACGGTACAGTAGACGTTGCAGACGCGCCTTTAAAGGAGGGCAGTGCCAACAAAAACAACAATGAAGTATTTCATCGTAAGACAGGGCTAAACAAATTTTGATAGGTATGCGTTATTCATGTCTGAGAAGCCTCTAAAAATTCCCCTCAAAGAACACTTCCCCCTAAATTTCCCCCTGATGTACAAATCGTTCCAAATTCCCCCAAGACAGCAAGAGTCCCCCTAAATTTAGGGGCAAAACCTCCAAGTTGGCAACACTGACATCAGGTACAGTCGCCACTTTCTGCAATGCGCACAGATAATAATTTTCCAGAAAAATTTAAAGACCTTTAATAAGTAGAGAAAGAAGTAGAAACGTGCAACATCTCTTCGCTGTCTTAAACCTGCATTACGGTGACGTAACCAGGATATTGTCTAATGGGGGGAGGGGGGAGTCCGAATGGTTGAAGAGAAATTTACAAAGGCTCATGTTTTCATATATTCTTAAATAAATAAATAAAAAAAAAAAAAATAAAAAAAAAAAACTTAGGATAATATATGTTTTACATTTTATGCGCAAAGTTTGCGTTTGTAAGACCTTCTTATAAACACTGTAATATTTTATATACAAAATTGAAGAAAACATTTCTTAAAAATTGTTTTAATATATGCCAGAAGAACCTTCAACGAAGTCAGATTATCAGAATGAGAAGTGTTTCTGGCAACGACACGGTTGCATGTCACCAAGCTTGCTGCCTGTCGGCCACGACTGTAGCTTGGTGTTTCACAAAATCTGCATTAATTTTTGCATCAGTATAAATACCTTGAATATGGATTTAGAAAGCGTAAGACTATAATTTTATTTCCAAGATTATTGCTTCTTTTACTCTTGTTGGCATTGCAGCGTATCCATCCTCTAGATAAAATATTACTGTTAAACCTAACGTTAAAAAATGTTACACATACTGAGCGAGGTGCCTTATGATATAGCCTAATGAAATATTGCCACTCCAAATATCGACTCCACTGCTGTAAACAAATAAATAAACTATTATAGTAATGCGTATTTTAACTTACCATAACGCTAGTGGACGAATGAAAGTCGGTTTTCCTCTTTTTTTCTTGTTATGAACTTATCCACAATTGGAAACTATCTTAACAGCACAAAATAAATAAAGGGCAGCAGTTACTTTCCACTGCAAGTAAGAACTGTAGTGGTTAATATAGCAATAATGCTGTAAGGCCAACAATGGACAACGGCTAAAAGGTTTAACGTTTCTGCTATGTTGCACGCTTCCTACAAAATCCGTTACCAACATCACAAACATGAAACTTCCTGGCAGATTAAAATTGTGTGCCGGAACCGGGACTCGAACCTGGGACCTTTGCCTTTCGCGGGCAAGCGCACTACCATTCTGCATTCTTTATTCGTCCCATTGAACGAAGTAGTACTTTGTACTGGATTGGTGTTTGTGCCCAGTGGGCACATCAGAAACGGTCGTCACTTTCTGCACTTAGTGCGCTTGCCCGCGAAAGGCAAAGGTCCCAGGTTCGAGTCCCGGTTCCGGCACACAATTTTAATCTGCCAGGAAGTTTCATATCAGCGCACACTCCGCTGCAGAGTGAAAGTTTCATTCTGGATCACAAACATGAAATATCAGACACCTTAAATAAAACTTCGCTACCGGACATGTAAAATATCAGTTTTTCGCATTCAGTTTGAAATAATATTAACCGGCTTGAAGTTAGCTTCGGATTCGTTTCCAGAAAACCATGCGGGCGATATAACTATCAGGCGCAAGCGAGCCAATAGAGAGTAGTGCCAACCTCCACGCTAAAAACCGACTATACGGTAAACAAATGAAGCGATGCGCGTTATTTTAGTGAAATGTAGCTTGCAGAATATTCAGAATCTTATTACCTGAACTACATAGACGAATCAGTAACCTAGTGTAAAATATGAATTCAAAATAAACAATAAACCATACACCACTATTAAGTAAATGGATACAGAAACAGTACATATACATTGCTTCCTTTCGAAGCACCAAAAATACTTCCTCTTGTACATTTGATAAAACATAAAAGATATTCGAAGCTCATAAGCCTATTAAAAATCGGCAAACTTCGGTTAGCACAATTCTCCCGTTTCCTACAACACTGCAGCAAACAAATCCAATGAGGTGTTTACTGTCGTCATTTAACAGTCTGTAGAAGTGCAGCATACACATCCATGTATAGCCTGACAACATACCAACGCACATTAAAGAGAAGATCTGAAGGTACAGTACATACAAAATCGGAAGAAGTTCTTTTTGTCACCGAAGTGCCGATCATAGTATGCTCAAACGTAAGTAACGAAACAATTGTTAGACGTCGCTCATGAAACTCTACCTGAGACACACCAGAAACATACACGTCCTAAGTGACAAAGTCAGGCGGATTACAGAGCAGATTACGACATAAGACTCTTAGACATTCGTCAAAATTTCCGGCGTAGAAAGTAATTGCCGTTCCGTCCTATACTTAAGGGCGTGTAACTAAAGAACTACTAGCCGTCGTCCATGACACTCTGTATAGGTATAGCACACACTTCCAAATACTACTTGAAAAAGTTTAAAGGCAGATTAACGAGCCGATTATGAGATATGATTTTTCGAATATCGTTAAAATTTCCGGCGGCGCTCCGAAATGCCTTTCCGACATAATTTCAAGGGCGTCTAACTAACGAACTACTAGCCGTCGCCACATGACACTTTGTGTAGGTATAGTACACACTTCCAAATACTACTTGAAAAAGTTTAAAGGCAGATTAACGAGCCGATTATGAGATATGATTTTTCGAATATCGTTAAAATTTCCGGTCTCGTCACGAAATGCCTTTCCGTCCTATATTCAAGGGCATGTAACTAAAGAACTACTAGCCGTCGCCACATGACACCTTATATAGGTATAGCACACACTTCTGAATACTACTTGAAAAGGTTTAAAGGCAGATTAACGAGCCGATTATGAGATATGATTTTTCAAATATCGTTAAAATTTCCGGCGGCGCTCCGAAATGCCTTTCCGACATAATTTCAAGGGCGTCTAACTAACGAACTACTAGCCGTCGCCACATGACACTTTGTGTAGGTATAGTACACACTTCCAAATACTACTTGAAAAAGTTTAAAGGCAGATTAACGAGCCGATTATGAGATATGATTTTTCGAATATCGTTAAAATTTCCGGTCTCGTCACGAAATGCCTTTCCGTCCTATATTCAAGGGCATGTAACTAAAGAACTACTAGCCGTCGCCACATGACACCTTATATAGGTATAGCACACACTTCTGAATACTACTTGAAAAGGTTTAAAGGCAGATTAACGAGCCGATTATGAGATATGATTTTTCGAATATCGTTAAAATTTCCGGCGGCGCTCCGAAATGCCTGTCCGTCCTATATTTAACGGCGTGTAATGAAAGAACTACAAGCCGTCGCCACATGACACTCTGTATAGGTATAGCACACACTTCTGAATACTACTTGAAAAGGTTTAAAGGCAGATTAACGAGCCGATTATGAGATATGATTTTTCGAATATCGTTAAAATTTCCGGCAGCGCTCCGAAATGCCTTTCCGACATAATTTCAAGGGCGTCTAACTAAAGAACTACTAGCCGTCGCCACATGAAACTTTGTATAGGTATAGTACACACTTCCAAATACTACTTGAAAAAGTTTAAAGGCAGATTAACGAGCCGATTATGAGATATGATTTTTCGAATATCGTTAAAATTTCCGGCGGCGCTCCGAAATGCCTGTCCGACCTATATTTAACGGCGTGTAATTAAAGAACTACTAGCCGTCATCACATGACACTCGGTATAGGTATAGCACACACTTCTGAATACTACTTGAAAAGGTTTAAAGGCAGATTAACGAGCCGATTATGAGATATGATTTTTCGAATATCGTTAAAATTTCCGGCGGCGCTCCGAAATGCCTGTCCGTCCTATATTTAACGGCGTGTAATTAAAGAACTACTAGCCGTCATCACATGACACTCGGTATAGGTATAGCACACACTTCTGAATACTACTTGAAAAGGTTTAAAGGCAGATTAACGAGCCGATTATGAGATACGATTTTTCGAATATCGTTAAAATTTCCGGCGGCGCTCCGAAATGCCTGTCCGACCTATATTTAACGGCGTGTAATTAAAGAACTACAAGCTGTCGCCACATGACACTCTGTATAGGTATAGCACACACTTCTGAATACTACTTGAAATGGTTTAAAGGCAGATTAACGAGCCGATTATGAGATATGATTTTTCGAATATCGTTAAAATTTCCGGCGGCGCTCCGAAATGCCTGTCCGACCTATATTTAACGGCGTGTAATTAAAGAACTACTAGCCGTCATCACATGACACTCGGTATAGGTATAGCACACACTTCTGAATACTACTTGAAAAGGTTTAAAGGCAGATTAACGAGCCGATTATGAGATATGATTTTTCGAATATCGTTAAAATTTCCGGCGGCGCTCCGAAATGCCTGTCCGACCTATATTTAACGGCGTGTAATTAAAGAACTACTAGCCGTCATCACATGACACTCTGTATAGGTATAGCACACACTTCTGAATACTACTTGAAATGGTTTAAAGGCAGATTAACGAGCCGATTATGAGATATGATTTTTCGAATATCGTTAAAATTTCCGGCAGCGCTCCGAAATGCCTTTCCGACATAATTTCAAGGGCGTCTAACTAAAGAACTACTAGCCGT
This sequence comes from Locusta migratoria, assembly GCA_026315105.1. Classification (NCBI taxonomy): domain Eukaryota; kingdom Metazoa; phylum Arthropoda; class Insecta; order Orthoptera; family Acrididae; genus Locusta; species Locusta migratoria. The sequence continues at coordinate 458,963,480 of CM048745.1, read as the reverse complement.
CGCCACATGAAACTTTGTATAGGTATAGTACACATTTCCAAATACTACTTGAAAAAGTTTAAAGGCAGAATAACGAGCCGATTATGAGATGTGATTTTTCGAATATCGTTAAAATTTCCGGCGGCGCTCCGAAATGCCTGTCCGACCTATATTTAACGGCGTGTAATTAAAGAACTACTAGCCGTCATCACATGACACTCGGTATAGGTATAGCACACACTTCTGAATACTACTTGAAAAGGTTTAAAGGCAGATTAACGAGCCGATTATGAGATATGATTTTTCGAATATCGTTAAAATTTCCGGCAGCGCTCCGAAATGCCTGTCCGTCCTATATTTAACGGCGTGTAATTAAAGAACTACAAGCCTACGCCATATGACACTCTGTATAGGTATAGCACACACTTATGAATACTACTTGAAATGGTTTAAAGGCAGATTAACGAGCCGATTATGAGATATGATTTTTCGAATATCGTTAAAATTTCCGGCAATGCTCCGAAATGCCTTTCCGACATAATTTCAAGGGCGTCTAACTAAAGAACTACTAGCCGTCGCCACATGAAACTTTGTATAGGTATAGTACACACTTCCAAATACTACTTGAAAAAGTTTAAAGGCAGATTAACGAGCCTATTATGAGATATGATTTTTCGAATATCGTTAAAATTTCCGGCGGCGCTCCGAAATGCCTGTCCGACCTATATTTAACGGCGTGTAATTAAAGAACTACTAGCCGTCATCACATGACACTCTGTATAGGTATAGCACACACTTCTGAATACTACTTGAAAAGGTTTAAAGGCAGATTAACGAGCCGATTATGAGATATGATTTTTCGAATATCGTTAAAATTTCCGGCGGCGCTCCGAAATGCCTGTCCGTCCTATATTTAACGGCGTGTAATTAAAGAACTACAAGCTGTCGCCACATGACACTCTGTATAGGTATAGCACACACTTCTGAATACTACTTGAAATGGTTTAAAGGCAGATTAACGAGCCGATTATGAGACATGATTTTTCGAATATCGTTAAAATTTCCGGCAGCGCTCCGAAATGCCTTTCCGACATAATTTCAAGGGCGTCTAACTAAAGAACTACTAGCCGTCGCCACATGAAACTTTGTATAGGTATAGTACACACTTCCAAATACTACTTGAAAAAGTTTAAAGGCAGATTAACGAGCCGATTATGAGATATGATTTTTCGAATATCGTTAAAATTTCCGGCGGCGCTCCGAAATGCCTGTCCGACCTATATTTAACGGCGTGTAATTAAAGAACTACTAGCTGTCATCACATGACACTCGGTATAGGTATAGCACACACTTCTGAATACTACTTGAAAAGGTTTAAAGGCAGATTAACGAGCCGATTATGAGATATGATTTTTCGAATATCGTTAAAATTTCCGGCGGCGCTCCGAAATGCCTGTCCGACCTATATTTAACGGCGTGTAATTAAAGAACTACTAGCCGTCATCACATGACACTCGGTATAGGTATAGCACACACTTCTGAATACTACTTGAAAAGGTTTAAAGGCAGATTAACGAGCCGATTATGAGATATGATTTTTCGAATATCGTTAAAATTTCCGGCGGCGCTCTGAAATGCCTGTCCGTCCTATATTTAACGGCGTGTAATTAAAGAACTACAAGCCGTCGCCACATGACACTCTGTATAGGTATAGCACACACTTCTGAATACTACATGAAATGGTTTAAAGGCAGATTAACGAGCCGATTATGAGATATGATTTTTCGAATATCGTTAAAATTTCCGGCAGCGCTCCGAAATGCCTGTCCGTCCTATATTTAACGGCGTGTAATTAAAGAACTACTAGCCGTCGCCACATGAAACTTTGTATAGGTATAGTACACACTTCCAAATACTACTTGAAAAAGTTTAAAGGCAGATTAACGAGCCGATTATGAGATATGATTTTTCGAATATCGTTAAAATTTCCGGCCTCGCTCCGAAATGCCTGTCCGACCTATATTTAACGGCGTGTAATTAAAGAACTTCTAGCCGTCATCACATGACACTCGGTATAGGTATAGCATACACTTCTGAATACTACTTGAAAAGGTTTAAAGGCAGATTAACGAGCCGATTATGAGATATGATTTTTCGAATATCGTTAAAATTTCCGGCGGCGCTCCGAAATGCCTGTCCGTCCTATATTTAACGGCGTGTAATTAAAGAACTACAAGCTGTCGCCACATGACACTCGGTATAGGTATAGCACACACTTCTCAATACTACTTGAAATGGTTTAAAGGCAGATTAACGAGCCGATTATGAGATATGATTTTTCGAATATCGTTAAAATTTCCGGCAGCGGTCCGAAATGCCTTTTCGACATAATTTCAAGGGCGTCTAACTAAAGAACTACTAGCCGTCGCCACATGAAACTTTGTATAGGTATAGTACACACTTCCAAATACTACTTGAAAAAGTTTAAAGGCAGATTAACGAGCCGATTATGAGATATGATTTTTCGAATATCGTTAAAATTTCCGGCAGCGCTCCGAAATGCCTTTCCGACATAATTTCAAGGGCGTCTAACTAAAGAACTACTAGCCGTCGCCACATGAAACTTTGTATAGGTATAGTACACACTTCCAAATACTACTTGAAAAAGTTTAAAGGCAGATTAACGAGCCGATTATGAGATATGATTTTTCGAATATCGTTAAAATTTCCGGTCTCGTCACGAAATGCCTTTCCGTCCTATATTCAAGGGCATGTAACTAAAGAACTACTAGCCGTCGCCACATGACACCTTATATAGGTATAGCACACACTTCTGAATACTACTTGAAAAGGTTTAAAGGCAGATTAACGAGCCGATTATGAGATATGATTTTTCGAATATCGTTAAAATTTCCGGCGGCGCTCCGAAATGCCTGTCCGTCCTATATTTAACGGCGTGTAATTAAAGAACTACAAGCTGTCGCCACATGACACTCTGTATAGGTATAGCACACAATTCTGAATACTACTTGAAATGGTTTAAAGGCAGATTAACGAGCCGATTATGAGATATGATTTTTCGAATATCGTTAAAATTTCCGGCAGCGGTCCGAAATGCCTTTCCGACATAATTTCAAGGGCGTCTAACTAAAGAACTACTAGCCGTCGCCACATGAAACTTTGTATAGGTATAGTACACACTTCCAAATACTACTTGAAAAAGTTTAAAGGCAGATTAACGAGCCGATTATGAGATATGATTTTTCGAATATCGTTAAAATTTCCGGCAGCGCTCCGAAATGCCTTTCCGACATAATTTCAAGGGCGTCTAACTAAAGAACTACTAGCCGTCGCCACATGAAACTTTGTATAGGTATAGTACACACTTCCAAATACTACTTGAAAAAGTTTAAAGGCAGATTAACGAGCCGATTATGAGATATGATTTTTCGAATATCGTTAAAATTTCCGGCGGCGCTCCGAAATGCCTGTCCGACCTATATTTAACGGCGTGTAATTAAAGAACTACAAGCCGTCGCCACATGACACTCTGTATAGGTATAGCACACACTTCTGAATACTACTTGAAATGGTTTAAAGGCAGATTAACGAGCCGATTATGAGATATGATTTCTCGAATATCGTTAAAATTTCCGGCGGCGCTCCGAAATGCCTGTCCGACCTATATTTAACGGCGTGTAATTAAAGAACTACTAGCCGTCATCACATGACACTCTGTATAGGTATAGCACACACTTCTGAATATTACTTGAAATGGTTTAAAGGCAGATTAACGAGCCGATTATGAGATATGATTTTTCGAATATCGTTAAAATTTCCGGCGGCGCTCCGAAATGCCTGTCCGACCTATATTTAACGGCGTGTAATTAAAGAACTACAAGCCGTCGCCACATGACACTCTGTATAGGTATAGCACACACTTCTGAATACTACTTGAAATGGTTTAAAGGCAGATTAACGAGCCGATTATGAGATATGATTTTTCGAATATCGTTAAAATTTCCGGCGGCGCTCCGAAATGCCTGTCCGACCTATATTTAACGGCGTGTAATTAAAGAACTATTAGCCGTCATCACATGACACTCGGTATAGGTATAGCACACACTTCTGAATACTACTTGAAAAGGTTTAAAGGCAGATTAACGAGCCGATTATGAGATATGATTTTTCGAATATCGTTAAAATTTCCGGCGGCGCTCCGAAATGCCTATCCGACCTATATTTAACGGCGTGTAATTAAAGAACTACTAGCCGTCATCACATGACACTCGGTATAGGTATAGCACACACTTCTGAATACTACTTGAAAAGGTTTAAAGGCAGATTAACGAGCCGATTATGAGATATGATTTTTCGAATATCGTTAAAATTTCCGGCGGCGCTCCGAAATGCCTGTCCGACCTATATTTAACGGCGTGTAATTAAAGAACTACTAGCCGTCATCACATGACACTCGGTATAGGTATAGCACACACTTCTGAATACTACTTGAAAAGGTTTAAAGGCAGATTAACGAGCCGATTATGAGATATGATTTTTCGAATATCGTTAAAATTTCCGGCGGCGCTCCGAAATGCCTGTCCGACCTATATTTAACGGCGTGTAATTAAAGAACTACTAGCCGTCGCCACATGACACTCTGCATAGGTATAGCACACACTTCTGAATACTACTTGAAAAGGTTTAAAGGCAGATTAACGAGCCGATTATGAGATATGATTTTTCGAATATCGTTAAAATTTCCGGCAGCGCTCCGAAATGTCTGTCCGACCTATATTTAACGGCGTGTAATTAAAGAACTACTAGCCATCATCACATGACACTCTGTATAGGTATAGCACACACTTCTGAATACTACTTGAAAAGGTTTAAAGGCAGATTAACGAGCCGATTATGAGATATGATTTTTCGAATATCGTTAAAATTTCCGGCGGCGCTCCGAAATTACTGTCCGTCCTATATTTAACGGCATGTAATTAATGAACTACTAGCCGTCATCACATGACACTCTGTATAGGTATAGCACACACTTCTGAATACTACTTGAAATGGTTTAAAGGCAGATTAACGAGCCGATTATGAGATATGATTTTTCGAATATCGTTAAAATTTCCGGCGGCGCTCCGAAATGCCTGTCCGTCCTATATTTAACGGCGTGTAATTAAAGAACTACAAGCTGTCGCCACATGACACTCTGTATAGGTATAGCACACACTTCTGAATACTACTTGAAATGGTTTAAAGGCAGATTAACGAGCCGATTATGAGATATGATTTTTCGAATATCGTTAAAATTTCCGGCAGCGCTCCGAAATGCCTGTCCGTCCTATATTTAACGGCGTGTAATTAAAGAACTACTAGCCGTCGCCACATGAAATTTTGTATAGGTATAGTACACACTTCCAAATACTACTTGAAAAAGTTTAAAGGCAGATTAACGAGCCGATTATGAGATATGATTTTTCGAATATCGTTAAAATTTCCGGCGGCGCTCCGAAATGCCTGTCCGACCTATATTTAACGGCGTGTAATTAAAGAACTACTAGCCGTCATCACATGACACTCTGTATAGGTATAGCACACACTTCTGAATACTATTTGAAAAGGTTTAAAGGCAGATTAACGAGCCGATTATGAGATATGATTTTTCGAATATCGTTAAAATTTCCGGCAGCGGTCCGAAATGCCTTTCCGACATAATTTCAAGGGCGTCTAACTAAAGAACTACTAGCCGTCGCCACATGAAACTTTGTATAGGTATAGTACACACTTCCAAATACTACGTGAAAAAGTTTAAAGGCAGATTAACGAGCCGATTATGAGATATGATTTTTCGAATATCGTTAAAATTTCCGGCGGCGCTCCGAAATGCCTGTCCGACCTATATTTAACGGCGTGTAATTAAAGAACTACAAACCGTCGCCACATGACACTCTGTATAGGTATAGCACACACTTCTGAATACTACTTGAAATGGTTTAAAGGCAGATTAACGAGCCGATTATGAGATATGATTTCTCGAATATCGTTAAAATTTCCGGCAGCGGTCCGAAATGCCTTTCCGACATAATTTCAAGGGCGTCTAACTAAAGAACTACTAGCCGTCGCCACATGAAACTTTGTATAGGTATAGTACACACTTCCAAATACTACTTGAAAAAGTTTAAAGGCAGATTAACGAGCCGATTATGAGATATGATTTTTCGAATATCGTTAAAATTTCCGGCGGCGCTCCGAAATGCCTGTCCGACCTATATTTAACGGCGTGTAATTAAAGAACTACTAGCCGTCATCACATGACACTCGGTATAGGTATAGCACACACTTCCAAATACTACTTGAAAAAGTTTAAAGGCAGATTAACGAGCCGATTATGAGATATGATTTTTCGAATATCGTTAAAATTTCCGGCGGCGCTCCGAAATGCCTGTCCGACCTATATTTAACGGCGTGTAATTAAAGAACTACTAGCCGTCATCACATGACACTCGGTATAGGTATAGCACACACTTCTGAATACTACTTGAAAAGGTTTAAAGGCAGATTAACGAGCCGATTATGAGATATGATTTTTCGAATATCGTTAAAATTTCCGGCGGCGCTCCGAAATGCCTGTCCGACCTATATTTAACGGCGTGTAATTAAAGAACTACTAGCCGTCATCACATGACACTCGGTATAGGTATAGCACACACTTCTGAATACTACTTGAAAAGGTTTAAAGGCAGATTAATGAGCCGATTATGAGATATGATTTTTCGAATATCGTTAAAATTTCCGGCAGCGGTCCGAAATGCCTTTCCGACATAATTTCAAGGGCGTCTAACTTAAGAACTACTAGCCGTCGCCACATGAATCTTTGTATAGGTATAGTACACACTTCCAAATACTACTTGAAAAAGTTTAAAGGCAGATTAACGAGCCGATTATGAGATATGATTTTTCGAATATCGTTAAAATTTCCGGCAGCGCTCCGAAATGCCTTTCCGACATAATTTCAAGGGCGTCTAACTAAAGAACTACTAGCCGTCGCCACATGAAACTTTGTATAGGTATAGTACACACTTCCAAATACTAGTTGAAAAAGTTTAAAGGCAGATTAACGAGCCGATTATGAGATATGATTTTTCGAATATCGTTAAAATTTCCGGCGGCGCTCCGAAATGCCTGTCCGACCTATATTTAACGGCGTGTAATTAAAGAACTACTAGCCGTCATCGCATGACACTCGGTATAGGTATAGCACACACTTCTGAATACTACTTGAAAAGGTTTAATGGCAGATTAACGAGCCGATTATGAGATATGATTTTTCGAATATCGTTAAAATTTCCGGCGGCGCTCCGAAATGCCTGTCCCTCCTATATTTAACGGCGTGTAATTAAAGAACTACAAGCCGTCGCCACATGACACTCTGTATAGGTATAGCACACACTTCTGAATACTACTTGAAATGGTTTAAAGGCAGATTAACGAGCCGATTATGAGATATGATTTTTCGAATATCGTTAAAATTTCCGGCACCGCTCCGAAATGCCTTTCCGACATAATTTCAAGGGCGTCTAACTAAAGAACTACTAGCCGTCGCCACATGAAACTTTGTATAGGTATAGTACACATTTCCAAATACTACTTGAAAAAGTTTAAAGGCAGATTAACGAGCCGATTATGAGATATGATTTTTCGAATATCGTTAAAATTTCCGGCGGCGCTCCGAAATGCCTGTCCGACCTATATTTAACGGCGTGTAATTAAAGAACTACTAGCCGTCATCACATGACACTCGGTATAGGTATAGCACACACTTCTGAATACTACTTGAAAAGGTTTAAAGGCAGATTAACGAGCCGATTATGAGATATGATTTTTCGAATATCGTTAAAATTTCCGGCGGCGCTCCGAAATGCCTGTCCGACCTATATTTAACGGCGTGTAATTAAAGAACTACTAGCCGTCATCACATGACACTCTGTATAGGTATAGCACACACTTCTGAATACTACTTGAAATGGTTTAAAGGCAGATTAACGAGCCGATTATGAGATATGATTTTTCGAATATCGTTAAAATTTCCGGCACCGCTCCGAAATGCCTTTCCGACATAATTTCAAGGGCGTCTAACTAAAGAACTACTAGCTGTCGCCACATGAAACTTTGTATAGGTATAGTACACATTTCCAAATACTACTTGAAAAAGTTTAAAGGCAGATTAACGAGCCGATTATGAGATATGATTTTTCGAATATCGTTAAAATTTCCGGCGGCGCTCCGAAATGCCTGTCCGTCCTATATTTAACGGCGTGTAATTAAAGAACTACAAGCCGTCGCCACATGACACTCTGTATAGGTATAGCACACACTTCTGAATACTACTTGAAATGGTTTAAAGGCAGATTAACGAGCCGATTATGAGATATGATTTTTCGAATATCGTTAAAATTTCCGGCAGCGCTCCGAAATGCCTGTCCGTCCTATATTTAACGGCGTGTAATTAAAGAACTACTAGCCGTCGCCACATGAAACTTTGTATAGGTATAGTACACACTTCCAAATACTACTTGAAAAAGTTTAAAGGCAGATTAACGAGCCGATTATGAGATATGATTTTTCGAATATCGTTAAAATTTCCGGCGGCGCTCCGAAATGCCTGTCCGACCTATATTTAACGGCGTGTAATTAAAGAACTACTAGCCGTCATCACATGACACTCTGTATAGGTATAGCACACACTTCTGAATACTATTTGAAAAGGTTTAAAGGCAGATTAACGAGCCGATTATGAGATATGATTTTTCGAATATCGTTAAAATTTCCGGCAGCGGTCCGAAATGCCTGTCCGACCTATATTTAACGGCGTGTAATTAAAGAACTACTAGCCGTCATCACATGACACTCGGTATAGGTATAGCACACACTTCCAAATACTACTTGAAAAAGTTTAAAGGCAGATTAACGAGCCGATTATGAGATATGATTTTTCGAATATCGTTAAAATTTCCGGCGGCGCTCCGAAATGCCTGTCCGACCTATATTTAACGGCGTGTAATTAAAGAACTACTAGCTGTCATCACATTACACTCGGTATAGGTATAGCACACACTTCTGAATACTACTTGAAAAGGTTTAAAGGCAGATTAACGAGCCGATTATGAGATATGATTTTTCGAATATCGTTAAAATTTCCGGCGGCGCTCCGAAATGCCTGTCCGACCTATATTTAACGGCGTGTAATTAAAGAACTACTAGCCGTCATCACATGACACTCGGTATAGGTATAGTACACACTTCCAAATACTACTTGAAAAAGTTTAAAGGCAGATTAACGAGCCGATTATGAGATATGATTTTTCGAATATCGTTAAAATTTCCGGCAGCGGTCCGAAATGCCTTTCCGACATAATTTCAAGGGCGTCTAACTTAAGAACTACTAGCCGTCGCCACATGAAACTTTGTATAGGTATAGTACACACATCCAAATACTACTTGAAAAAGTTTAAAGGCAGATTAACGAGCCGATTATGAGATATGGTTTTTCGAATATCGTTAAAATTTCCGGCAGCGCTCCGAAATGCCTTTCCGACATAATTTCAAGGGCGTCTAACTAAAGAACTACTAGCCGTCGCCACATGAAACTTTGTATAGGTATAGTACACACTTCCAAATACTACTTGAAAAAGTTTAAAGGCAGATTAACGAGCCGATTATGAGATATGATTTTTCGAATATCGTTAAAATTTCCGGCGGCGCTCCGAAATGCCTGTCCGACCTATATTTAACCGCGTGTAATTAAAGAACTACTAGCCGTCATCGCATGACACTCGGTATAGGTATAGCACACACTTCTGAATACTACTTGAAAAGGTATAATGGCAGATTAACGAGCCGATTATGAGATATGATTTTTCGAATATCGTTAAAATTTCCGGCGGCGCTCCGAAATGCCTGTCCGTCCTATATTTAACGGCGTGTAATTAAAGAACTACAAGCCGTCGCCACATGACACTCTGTATAGGTATAGCACACACTTCTGAATACTACTTGAAATGGTTTAAAGGCAGATTAACGAGCCGATTATGAGATATGATTTTTCGAATATCGTTAAAATTTCCGGCAGCGCTCCGAAATGCCTTTCCGACATAATTTCAAGGGCGTCTAACTAAAGAACTACTAGCCGTCGCCACATGAAACTTTGTATAGGTATAGTACACATTTCCAAATACTACTTGAAAAAGTTTAAAGGCAGATTAACGAGCCGATTATGAGATATGATTTTTCGAATATCGTTAAAATTTCCGGCGGCGCTCCGAAATGCCTGTCCGACCTATATTTAACGGCGTGTAATTAAAGAACTACTAGCCGTCATCACATGACACTCGGTATAGGTATAGCACACACTTCTGAATACTACTTGAAAAGGTTTAAAGGCAGATTAACGAGCCGATTATGAGATATGATTTTTCGAATATCGTTAAAATTTCCGGCGGCGCTCCGAAATGCCTGTCCGACCTATATTTAACGGCGTGTAATTAAAGAACTACTAGCCGTCATCACATGACACTCTGTATAGGTATAGCACACACTTCTGAATACTACTTGAAATGGTTTAAAGGCAGATTAACGAGCCGATTATGAGATATGATTTTTCGAATATCGTTAAAATTTCCGGCGGCGCTCCGAAATGCCTGTCCGTCCTATATTTAACGGCGTGTAATTAAAGAACTACAAGCCGTCGCCATATGACACTCTGTATAGGTATAGCACACACTTCTGAATACTACTTGAAATGGTTTAAAGGCAGATTAACGAGCCGATTATGAGATATGATTTTTCGAATATCGTTAAAATTTCCGGCGGCGCTCCGAAATGCCTGTCCGTCCTATATTTAACAGCGTGTAATTAAAGAACTACTAGCCGTCGCCACATGAAACTTTGTATAGGTATAGTACACACTTCCAAATACTACTTGAAAAAGTTTAAAGGCAGATTAACGAGCCGATTATGAGATATGATTTTTCGAATATCGTTAAAATTTCCGGCGGCGCTCCGAAGTGCCTGTCCGACCTATATTTAACGGGGTGTAATTAAAGAACTACTAGCCGTCATCACATGACACTCGGTATAGGTATAGCACACACTTCTGAATACTACTTGAAAAGGTTTAAAGGCAGATTAACGAGCCGATTATGAGATATGATTTTTCGAATATCGTTAAAATTTCCGGCAGCGCTCCAAAATGCCTTTCCGACATAATTTCAAGGGCATCTAACTAAAGAACTACTAACCGTCGCCACATGACACTTTGTATAGGTATAGTACACACATCCAAATACTACTTGAAAAAGTTTAAAGGCAGATTAACGAGCCGATTATGAGATATGATTTATCGAATATCGTTTAAATTTCTGGCGGCGATCCGAAATGCCTTTCCGACATAATTTCAAGGGCGTCTAACTAAGGAACTACTAGCCGTTGCCACATGACACATTGTATAGGTATAGTACACATTTCCAAATACTACTTGAAAAAGATTAAAGGCAGATTAACGAGCCGATTATGAGATATGATTTTTCGAATATCGTTAAAATTTCCGGCGGCGCTCCGAAATGCCTGTCCGTCATATATTTAACGGCGTGTAATAAAAGAACTACTAGCCGCCGCCACATGACACTCTGTATAGGTATAGCACACACTTCTGAATACTACTTGAAAAGGTTTAAAGGCAGATTAACGAGCCGATTATGAGATATGATTTTTCGAATATCGTTAAAATTTCCGGCAGCGCTCCGAAATGTCTGTCTGACCTATATTTAACGGCGTGTAATTAAAGAACTACTAGCCGTCATCACATGACACTCGGTATAGGTATAGCACACACTTCTGAATACTACTTGAAAAGGTTTAAAGGCAGATTAACGAGCCGATTATGAGATATGGTTTTTCGAATATCGTTAAAATTTCCGGCGGCGCTCCGAAATGCCTGTCCGTCCTATATTTAACGGCGTGTAATTAAAGAACTACAAGCTGTCGCCACATGACACTCTGTATAGGTATAGCACACACTTCTGAATACTACTTGAAATGGTTTAAAGGCAGATTAACGAGCCGATTATGAGATATGATTTTTCGAATATCGTTAAAATTTCCGGCAGCGCTCCGAAATGCCTGTCCGTCCTATATTTAACGGCGTGTAATTAAAGAACTACTAGCCGTCGCCACATGAAACTTTGTATAGGTATAGTACACACTTCCAAATACTACTTGAAAAAGTTTAAAGGCAGATTAACGAGCCGATTATGAGATATGATTTTTCGAATATCGTTAAAATTTCCGGCGGCGCTCCGAAATGCCTGTCCGACCTATATTTAACGGCGTGTAATTAAAGAACTACTAGCCGTCATCACATGACACTCGGTATAGGTATAGCACACACTTCTGAATACTACTTGAAAAGGTTTAAAGGCAGATTAACGAGCCGATTATGAGATATGATTTTTCGAATATCGTTAAAATTTCCGGCGGCGCTCCGAAATGCCTGTCCGACCTATATTTAACGGCGTGTAATTAAAGAACTACTAGCCGTCATCACATGACACTCTGTATAGGTATAGCACACACTTCTGAATACTACTTGAAATGGTTTAAAGGCAGATTAACGAGCCGATTATGAGATATGATTTTTCGAATATCGTTAAAATTTCCGGCGGCGCTCCGAAATGCCTGTCCGACCTATATTTAACGGCGTGTAATTAAAGAACTACTAGCCGTCATCACATGACACTCTGTATAGGTATAGCACACACTTCTGAATACTACTTGAAATGGTTTAAAGGCAGATTAACGAGCCGATTATGAGATATGATTTTTCGAATATCGTTAAAATTTCCGGCGGCGCTCCGAAATGCCTGTCCGTCCTATATTTAACGGCGTGTAATTGAAGAACTACTAGCCGTCGCCACATGAAACTTTGTATAGGTATAGTACACACTTCCAAATACTACTTGAAAAAGTTTAAAGGCAGATTAACGAGCCGATTATGAGATATGATTTTTCGAATATCGTTAAAATTTCCGGCGGCGCTCCGAAGTGCCTGTCCGACCTATATTTAACGGGGTGTAATTAAAGAACTACTAGCCGTCATCACATGACACTCGGTATAGGTATAGCACACACTTCTGAATACTACTTGAAAAAGTTTAAAGGCAGATTAACGAGCCGATTATGAGATATGATTTTTCGAATATCGTTAAAATTTCCGGCAGCGCTCCAAAATGCCTTTCCGACATAATTTCAAGGGCATCTAACTAAAGAACTACTAACCGTCGCCACATGACACTTTGTATAGGTATAGTACACACATCCAAATACTACTTGAAAAAGTTTAAAGGCAGATTAACGAGCCGATTATGAGATATGATTTATCGAATATCGTTTAAATTTCTGGCGGCGATCCGAAATGCCTTTCCGACATAATTTCAAGGGCGTCTAACTAAAGAACTACTAGCCTTTGCCACATGACACATTGTATAGGTATAGTACACATTTCCAAATACTACTTGAAAAAGATTAAAGGCAGATTAACGAGCCGATTATGAGATATGATTTTTCGAATATCGTTAAAATTTCCGGCGGCGCTCCGAAATGCCTGTCCGTCATATATTTAACGGCGTGTAATAAAAGAACTACTAGCCGCCGCCACATGACACTCTGTATAGGTATAGCACACACTTCTGAATACTACTTGAAAAGGTTTAAAGGCAGATTAACGAGCCGATTATGAGATATGATTTTTCGAATATCGTTAAAATTTCCGGCAGCGCTCCGAAATGTCTGTCCGACCTATATTTATCGGCGTGTAATTAAAGAACTACTAGCCGTCATCACATGACACTCTGTATAGGTATAGCACACACTTCTGAATACTACTTGAAAAGGTTTAAAGGCAGATTAACGAGCCGACTATGAGATATGATTTTTCGAATATCGTTAAAATTTCCGGCGGCGCTCCGAAATTACTGTCCGTCCTATATTTAACGGCATGTAATTAATGAACTACTAGCCGTCATCACATGACACTCTGTATAGGTATAGCACACACTTCTGAATACTACTTGAAATGGTTTAAAGGCAGATTAACGAGCCGATTATGAGATATGATTTTTCGAATATCGTTAAAATTTCCGGCGGCGCTCCGAAATGCCTGTCTGTCCTATATTTAACGGCGTGTAATTAAAGAACTACAAGCTGTCGCCACATGACACTCTGTATAGGTATAGCACACACTTCTGAATACTACTTGAAATGGTTTAAAGGCAGATTAACGAGCCGATTATGAGATATGATTTTTCGAATATCGTTAAAATTTCCGGCAGCGCTCCGAAATGCCTGTCCGTCCTATATTTAACGGCGTGTAATTAAAGAACTACTAGCCGTCGCCACATGAAACTTTGTATAGGTATAGTACACACTTCCAAATACTACTTGAAAAAGTTTAAAGGCAGATTAACGAGTCGATTATGAGATATGATTTTTCGAATATCGTTAAAATTTCCGGCGGCGCTCCGAAATGCCTGTCCGACCTATATTTAACGCCGTGTAATTAAAGAACTACTAGCCGTCATCACATGACACTCTGTATAGGTATAGCACACACTTCTGAATACTATTTGAAAAGGTTTAAAGGCAGATTAACGAGCCGATTATGAGATATGATTTTTCGAATATCGTTAAAATTTCCGGCAGCGCTCCAAAATGCCTTTCCGACATAATTTCAAGGGCATCTAACTAAAGAACTACTAACCGTCGCCACATGACACTTTGTATAGGTATAGTACACACATCCAAATACTACTTGAAAAAGTTTAAAGGCAGATTAACGAGCCGATTATGAGATATGATTTTTCGAATATCGTAAAAATTTCTGGCGGCGATCCGAAATGCCTTTCCGACATAATTTCAAGGGCGTCTAACTAAAGAACTACTAGCCGTTGCCACCTGATACATTGTATAGGTATAGTACACACTTCCAAATACTACTTGAAAAAGATTAAAGGCAGATTAACGAGCCGATTATGAGATATGATTTTTCGAATATCGTTAAAATTTCCGGCGGCGCTCCGAAATGCCTGTCCGTCATATATTTAACGGCGTGTAATAAAAGAACTACTAGCCGTCGCCACATGACACTCTGTATAGGTATAGCACACACTTCTGAATACTACTTGAAAAGGTTTAAAGGCAGATTAACGAGCCGATTATGAGATATGATTTTTCGAATATCGTTAAAATTTCCGGCAGTGCTCCGAAATGCCTGTCCGACCTATATTTAATGGCGTGTAATTAAAGAACTACTAGCCGTCATCACATGACACTCGGTATAGGTATAGCACACACTTCTGAATACTACTTGAAAAGGTTTAAAGGCAGATTAACGAGCCGATTATGAGATATGATTTTTCGAATATCGTTAAAATTTCAGGCGGCGCTCCGAAATGCCTGTCCGTCATATATTTATCGGCATGTAATTAATGAACTACTAGCCGTCGCCACATGACACTCTGTATAGGTATAGCACACACTTCTGAATACTACTTGAAAAGGTTTAAAGGCAGATTAACGAGCCGATTATGAGATATGATTTTTCGAATTTCGTTAAAATTTCCGGTCTTGTCAAGAAATGCCTTTCCGTCCTATACTCAAGGGCATGTAACTAAGAACTACTAGCCGTCGCCACATGACACTTTGTATAGGTATAGCACACACTTCTGAATACTACTTAAAAAGGTTTAAAGGCAGATTAACGAGCCGATTATGAGATATGATTTTTCGAATATCGTTAAAATTTCCGGCGGCTCTCCGAAATGCCTGTCCGTCCTATATTTAACGTCGTGTAATTAAAGAACTACAAGCCGTCGCCACATGACACTCTGTATAGGTATAGCACACACTTCTCAATACTACTTGAAATGGTTTAAAGGCAGATTAACGAGCCGATTATGAGATATGATTTCTCGAATATCGTTAAAATTTCCGGCAGCGGTCCGAAATGCCTTTCCGACATAATTTCAAGGGCGTCTAACTAAAGAACTACTAGCCGTCGCCACATGAAACTTTGTATAGGTATAGCACACAATTCTGAATACTACTTGAAAAGGTTTAAAGGCAGATTAACGAGCCGATTATGAGATATGATTTTTCGAATATCGTTAAAATTTCCGGCGGCGCTCCGAAATGCCTGTCCGTCCTATATTTAACGGCGTGTAATTAAAGAACTACAAGCCGTCGCCACATGACACTCTGTATAGGTATAGCACACACTTCTGAATACTACTTGAAATGGTTTAAAGGCAGATTAACGAGCCGATTATGAGATATGATTTTTCGAATATCGTTAAAATTTCCGGCACCGCTCCGAAATGCCTTTCCGACATAATTTCAAGGGCGTCTAACTAAAGAACTACTAGCCGTCGCCACATGAAACTTTGTATAGGTATAGTACACATTTCCAAATACTACTTGAAAAAGATTAAAGGCAGATTAACGAGCCGATTATGAGATATGATTTTTCGAATATCGTTAAAATTTCCGGCGGCGCTCCGAAATGCCTGTCCGTCATATATTTAACGGCGTGTAATAAAAGAACTACTAGCCGCCGCCACATGACACTCTGTATAGGTATAGCACACACTTCTGAATACTACTTGAAAAGGTTTAAAGGCAGATTAACGAGCCGATTATGAGATATGATTTTTCGAATATCGTTAAAATTTCCGGCAGCGCTCCGAAATGTCTGTCCGACCTATATTTAACGGCGTGTAATTAAAGAACTACTAGCCGTCATCACATGACACTCTGTATAGGTATAGCACACACTTCTGAATACTACTTGAAAAGGTTTAAAGGCAGATTAACGAGCCGATTATGAGATATGA
The DNA here is from genome assembly GCA_026315105.1 of Locusta migratoria. Lineage (NCBI taxonomy): Eukaryota > Metazoa > Arthropoda > Insecta > Orthoptera > Acrididae > Locusta > Locusta migratoria. The sequence goes on along the minus strand of CM048745.1, from coordinate 458,946,552 downwards.
TTTTTCGAATATCGTTAAAATTTCCGGCGGCGCTCCGAAATTACTGTCCGTCCTATATTTAACGGCATGTAATTAAAGAACTACTAGCCGTCATCACATGACACTCTGTATAGGTATAGCACACACTTCTGAATACTACTTGAAAAGGTTTAAAGGCAGATTAACGAGCCGATTATGAGATATGATTTTTCGAATATCGTTAAAATTTCCGGCAGCGCTCCGAAATGCCTGTCCGTCATATATTGAACGGCGTGTAATAAAAGAACTACTAGCCGCCGCCACATGACACTCTGTATAGGTATAGCACACACTTCTGAATACTACTTGAAAAGGTTTAAAGGCAGATTAACGAGCCGATTATGAGATATGATTTTTCGAATATCGTTAAAATTTCCGGCGGCGCTCCGAAATGCCTGTCCGTCCTATATTTAACGGCGTGTAATTAAAGAACTACTAGCCGTCATCACATGACACTCTGTATAGGTATAGCACACACTTCTGAATACTATTTGAAAAGGTTTAAAGGCAGATTAACGAGCCGATTATGAGATATGATTTTTCGAATATCGTTAAAATTTCCGGCAGCGCTCCAAAATGCCTTTCCGACATAATTTCAAGGGCATCTAACTAAAGAACTACTAACCGTCGCCACATGACACTTTGTATAGGTATAGTACACACATCCAAATACTACTTGAAAAAGTTTAAAGGCAGATTAACGAGCCGATTATGAGATATGATTTTTCGAATATCGTTAAAATTTCCGGCGGCGCTCCGAAATGCCTGTCCGTCCTATATTTAACGGCGTCTAATTAAAGAACTACAAGCCGTCGCCACATGACACTCTGTATAGGTATAGCACACACTTCTGAATACTACTTGAAATGGTTTAAAGGCAGATTAACGAGCCGATTATGAGATATGATTTTTCGAATATCGTTAAAATTTCCGGCACCGCTCCGAAATGCCTTTCCGACATAATTTCAAGGGCGTCTAACTAAAGAACTACTAGCCGTCGCCACATGAAACTTTGTATAGGTATAGTACACATTTCCAAATACTACTTGAAAAAGATTAAAGGCAGATTAACGAGCCGATTATGAGATATGATTTTTCGAATATCGTTAAAATTTCCGGCGGCGCTCCGAAATGCCTGTCCGTCATATATTTAACGGCGTGTAATAAAAGAACTACTAGCCGCCGCCACATGACACTCTGTATAGGTATAGCACACACTTCTGAATACTACTTGAAAAAGTTTAAAGGCAGATTAACGAGCCGATTATGAGATATGATTTTTCGAATATCGTTAAAATTTCTGGCGGCGATCCGAAATGCCTTTCCGACATAATTTCAAGGGCGTCTAACTAAAGAACTACTAGCCGTTGCCACCTGACACTTTGTATAGGTATAGTACACACTTCCAAATACTACTTGAAAAAGTTTAAAGGCAGATTAACGAGCCGATTATGAGATATGATTTTTCGAATATCGTTAAAATTTCCGGCGGCGCTCCGAAATGCCTGTCCGACCTATATTTAACCGCGTGTAATTAAAGAACTACTAGCCGTCATCGCATGACACTCGGTATAGGTATAGCACACACTTCTGAATACTACTTGAAAAGGTATAATGGCAGATTAACGAGCCGATTATGAGATATGATTTTTCGAATATCGTTAAAATTTCCGGCGGCGCTCCGAAATGCCTGTCCGTCCTATATTTAACGGCGTGTAATTAAAGAACTACAAGCCGTCGCCACATGACACTCTGTATAGGTATAGCACACACTTCTGAATACTACTTGAAATGGTTTAAAGGCAGATTAACGAGCCGATTATGAGATATGATTTTTCGAATATCGTTAAAATTTCCGGCAGCGCTCCGAAATGCCTTTCCGACATAATTTCAAGGGCGTCTAACTAAAGAACTACTAGCCGTCGCCACATGAAACTTTGTATAGGTATAGTACACATTTCCAAATACTACTTGAAAAAGTTTAAAGGCAGATTAACGAGCCGATTATGAGATATGATTTTTCGAATATCGTTAAAATTTCCGGCGGCGCTCCGAAATGCCTGTCCGACCTATATTTAACGGCGTGTAATTAAAGAACTACTAGCCGTCATCACATGACACTCGGTATAGGTATAGCACACACTTCTGAATACTACTTGAAATGGTTTAAAGGCAGATTAACGAGCCGATTATGAGATATGATTTTTCGAATATCGTTAAAATTTCCGGCGGCGCTCCGAAATGCCTGTCCGTCCTATATTTAACGGCGTGTAATTAAAGAACTACAAGCCGTCGCCATATGACACTCTGTATAGGTATAGCACACACTTCTGAATACTACTTGAAATGGTTTAAAGGCAGATTAACGAGCCGATTATGAGATATGATTTTTCGAATATCGTTAAAATTTCCGGCGGCGCTCCGAAATGCCTGTCCGTCCTATATTTAACGGCGTGTAATTAAAGAACTACTAGCCGTCGCCACATGAAACTTTGTATAGGTATAGTACACACTTCCAAATACTACTTGAAAAAGTTTAAAGGCAGATTAACGAGCCGATTATGAGATATGATTTTTCGAATATCGTTAAAATTTCCGGCGGCGCTCCGAAGTGCCTGTCCGACCTATATTTAACGGGGTGTAATTAAAGAACTACTAGCCGTCATCACATGACACTCGGTATAGGTATAGCACACACTTCTGAATACTACTTGAAAAGGTTTAAAGGCAGATTAACGAGCCGATTATGAGATATGATTTTTCGAATATCGTTAAAATTTCCGGCAGCGCTCCAAAATGCCTTTCCGACATAATTTCAAGGGCATCTAACTAAAGAACTACTAACCGTCGCCACATGACACTTTGTATAGGTATAGTACACACATCCAAATACTACTTGAAAAAGTTTAAAGGCAGATTAACGAGCCGATTATGAGATATGATTTATCGAATATCGTTTAAATTTCTGGCGGCGATCCGAAATGCCTTTCCGACATAATTTCAAGGGCGTCTAACTAAAGAACTACTAGCCGTTGCCACATGACACATTGTATAGGTATAGTACACATTTCCAAATACTACTTGAAAAAGATTAAAGGCAGATTAACGAGCCGATTATGAGATATGATTTTTCGAATATCGTTAAAATTTCCGGCGGCGCTCCGAAATGCCTGTCCGTCATATATTTAACGGCGTGTAATAAAAGAACTACTAGCCGCCGCCACATGACACTCTGTATAGGTATAGCACACACTTCTGAATACTACTTGAAAAGGTTTAAAGGCAGATTAACGAGCCGATTATGAGATATGATTTTTCGAATATCGTTAAAATTTCCGGCAGCGCTCCGAAATGTCTGTCCGACCTATATTTATCGGCGTGTAATTAAAGAACTACTAGCCGTCATCACATGACACTCTGTATAGGTATAGCACACACTTCTGAATACTACTTGAAAAGGTTTAAAGGCAGATTAACGAGCCGACTATGAGATATGATTTTTCGAATATCGTTAAAATTTCCGGCGGCGCTCCGAAATTACTGTCCGTCCTATATTTAACGGCATGTAATTAATGAACTACTAGCCGTCATCACATGACACTCTGTATAGGTATAGCACACACTTCTGAATACTACTTGAAATGGTTTAAAGGCAGATTAACGAGCCGATTATGAGATATGATTTTTCGAATATCGTTAAAATTTCCGGCAGCGCTCCGAAATGCCTGTCCGTCCTATATTTAACGGCGTGTAATTAAAGAACTACTAGCCGTCGCCACATGAAACTTTGTATAGGTATAGTACACACTTCCAAATACTACTTGAAAAAGTTTAAAGGCAGATTAACGAGTCGATTATGAGATATGATTTTTCGAATATCGTTAAAATTTCCGGCGGCGCTCCGAAATGCCTGTCCGTCCTATATTTAACGGCGTGTAATTAAAGAACTACAAGCCGTCATCACATGACACTCTGTATAGGTATAGCACACACTTCTGAATACTATTTGAAAAGGTTTAAAGGCAGATTAACGAGCCGATTATGAGATATGATTTTTCGAATATCGTTAAAATTTCCGGCAGCGCTCCAAAATGCCTTTCCGACATAATTTCAAGGGCATCTAACTAAAGAACTACTAACCGTCGCCACATGACACTTTGTATAGGTATAGTACACACATCCAAATACTACTTGAAAAAGTTTAAAGGCAGATTAACGAGCCGATTATGAGATATGATTTTTCGAATATCGTAAAAATTTCTGGCGGCGATCCGAAATGCCTTTCCGACATAATTTCAAGGGCGTCTAACTAAAGAACTACTAGCCGTTGCCACCTGATACATTGTATAGGTATAGTACACACTTCCAAATACTACTTGAAAAAGATTAAAGGCAGATTAACGAGCCGATTATGAGATATGATTTTTCGAATATCGTTAAAATTTCCGGCGGCGCTCCGAAATGCCTGTCCGTCATATATTTAACGGCGTGTAATAAAAGAACTACTAGCCGTCGCCACATGACACTCTGTATAGGTATAGCACACACTTCTGAATACTACTTGAAAAGGTTTAAAGGCAGATTAACGAGCCGATTATGAGATATGATTTTTCGAATATCGTTAAAATTTCCGGCAGTGCTCCGAAATGCCTGTCCGACCTATATTTAATGGCGTGTAATTAAAGAACTACTAGCCGTCATCACATGACACTCGGTATAGGTATAGCACACACTTCTGAATACTACTTGAAAAGGTTTAAAGGCAGATTAACGAGCCGATTATGAGATATGATTTTTCGAATATCGTTAAAATTTCCGGCGGCGCTCCGAAATGCCTGTCCGTCATATATTTATCGGCATGTAATTAATGAACTACTAGCCGTCGCCACATGACACTCTGTATAGGTATAGCACACACTTCTGAATACTACTTGAAAAGGTTTAAAGGCAGATTAACGAGCCGATTATGAGATATGATTTTTCGAATTTCGTTAAAATTTCCGGTCTTGTCAAGAAATGCCTTTCCGTCCTATACTCAAGGGCATGTAACTAAGAACTACTAGCGTCGCCACATGACACTTTGTATAGGTATAGCACACACTTCTGAATACTACTTAAAAAGGTTTAAAGGCAGATTAACGAGCCGATTATGAGATATGATTTTTCGAATATCGTTAAAATTTCCGGCGGCTCTCCGAAATGCCTGTCCGTCCTATATTTAACGTCGTGTAATTAAAGAACTACAAGCCGTCGCCACATGACACTCTGTATAGGTATAGCACACACTTCTCAATACTACTTGAAATGGTTTAAAGGCAGATTAACGAGCCGATTATGAGATATGATTTCTCGAATATCGTTAAAATTTCCGGCAGCGGTCCGAAATGCCTTTCCGACATAATTTCAAGGGCGTCTAACTAAAGAACTACTAGCCGTCGCCACATGAAACTTTGTATAGGTATAGCACACAATTCTGAATACTACTTGAAAAGGTTTAAAGGCAGATTAACGAGCCGATTATGAGATATGATTTTTCGAATATCGTTAAAATTTCCGGCGGCGCTCCGAAATGCCTGTCCGTCCTATATTTAACGGCGTGTAATTAAAGAACTACAAGCCGTCGCCACATGACACTCTGTATAGGTATAGCACACACTTCTGAATACTACTTGAAATGGTTTAAAGGCAGATTAACGAGCCGATTATGAGATATGATTTTTCGAATATCGTTAAAATTTCCGGCACCGCTCCGAAATGCCTTTCCGACATAATTTCAAGGGCGTCTAACTAAAGAACTACTAGCCGTCGCCACATGAAACTTTGTATAGGTATAGTACACATTTCCAAATACTACTTGAAAAAGTTTAAAGGCAGATTAACGAGCCGATTATGAGATATGATTTTTCGAATATCGTTAAAATTTCCGGCGGCGCTCCGAAATGCCTGTCCGACCTATATTTAACGGCGTGTAATTAAAGAACTACTAGCCGTCATCACATGACACTCGGTATAGGTATAGCACACACTTCTGAATACTACTTGAAAAGGTTTAAAGGCAGATTAACGAGCCGATTATGAGATATGATTTTTCGAATATCGTTAAAATTTCCGGCGGCGCTCCGAAATGCCTGTCCGACCTATATTTAACGGCGTGTAATTAAAGAACTACTAGCCGTCATCACATGACACTCTGTATAGGTATAGCACACACTTCTGAATACTACTTGAAATGGTTTAAAGGCAGATTAACGAGCCGATTATGAGATATGATTTTTCGAATATCGTTAAAATTTCCGGCGGCGCTCCGAAATGCCTGTCCGTCCTATATTTAACGGCGTGTAATTAAAGAACTACAAGCCGTCGCCATATGACACTCTGTATAGGTATAGCACACACTTCTGAATACTACTTGAAATGGTTTAAAGGCAGATTAACGAGCCGATTATGAGATATGATTTTTCGAATATCGTTAAAATTTCTGGCGGCGCTCCGAAATGCCTGTCCGTCCTATATTTAACGGCGTGTAATTAAAGAACTACTAGCCGTCGCCACATGAAACTTTGTATAGGTATAGTACACACTTCCAAATACTACTTGAAAAAGTTTAAAGGCAGATTAACGAGCCGATTATGAGATATGATTTTTCGAATATCGTTAAAATTTCCGGCTGCGCTCCGAAATGCCTGTCCGACCTATATTTAACGGCGTGTAATTAAAGAACTACTAGCCGTCATCACATGACACTCGGTATAGGTATAGCACACACTTCTGAATACTACTTGAAAAGGTTTAAAGGCAGATTAACGAGCCGATTATGAGATATGATTTTTCGAATATCGTTAAAATTTCCGGCGGCGCTCCGAAATGCCTGTCCGACCTATATTTAACGGCGTGTAATTAAAGAACTACTAGCCGTCGCCACATGACACTCTGTATAGGTATAGCACACACTTCTGAATACTACTTGAAAAGGTTTAAAGGCAGATTAACGAGCCGATTATGAGATATGATTTTTCGAATATCGTTAAAATTTCCGGCAGCGCTCCGAAATGTCTGTCCGACCTATATTTAACGGCGTGTAATTAAAGAACTACTAGCCGTCATCACATGACACTCTGTATAGGTATAGCACACACTTCTGAATACTACTTGAAAAGGTTTAAAGGCAGATTAACGAGCCGATTATGAGATATGATTTTTCGAATATCGTTAAAATTTCCGGCGGCGCTCCGAAATTACTGTCCGTCCTATATTTAACGGCATGTAATTAATGAACTACTAGCCGTCATCACATGACACTCTGTATAGGTATAGCACACACTTCTGAATACTACTTGAAATGGTTTAAAGGCAGATTAACGAGCCGATTATGAGATATGATTTTTCGAATATCGTTAAAATTTCCGGCGGCGCTCCGAAATGCCTGTCCGTCCTATATTTAACGGCGTGTAATTAAAGAACTACAAGCCGTCGCCACATGACACTCTGTATAGGTATAGCACACACTTCTGAATACTACTTGAAATGGTTTAAAGGCAGATTAACGAGCCGATTATGAGATATGATTTTTCGAATATCGTTAAAATTTCCGGCAGCGCTCCGAAATGCCTGTCCGTCCTATATTTAACGGCGTGTAATTAAAGAACTACTAGCCGTCGCCACATGAAACTTTGTATAGGTATAGTACACACTTCCAAATACTACTTGAAAAAGTTTAAAGGCAGATTAACGAGCCGATTATGAGATATGATTTTTCGAATATCGTTAAAATTTCCGGCGGCGCTCCGAAATGCCTGTCCGACCTATATTTAACGGCGTGTAATTAAAGAACTACTAGCCGTCATCACATGACACTCTGTATAGGTATAGCACACACTTCTGAATACTATTTGAAAAGGTTTAAAGGCAGATTAACGAGCCGATTATGAGATATGATTTTTCGAATATCGTTAAAATTTCCGGCAGCGGTCCGAAATGACTTTCCGACATAATTTCAAGGGCGTCTAACTAAAGAACTACTAGCCGTCCCCACATGAAACTTTGTATAGGTATAGTACACACTTCCAAATACTACTTGAAAAAGTTTAAAGGCAGATTAACGAGCCGATTATGAGATATGATTTTTCGAATATCGTTAAAATTTCCGGCGGCGCTCCGAAATGCCTGTCCGACCTATATTTAACGGCGTGTAATTAAAGAACTACTAGCCGTCATCACATGACACTCGGTATAGGTATAGCACACACTTCCAAATACTACTTGAAAAAGTTTAAAGGCAGATTAACGAGCCGATTATGAGATATGATTTTTCGAATATCGTTAAAATTTCCGGCGGCGCTCCGAAATGCCTGTCCGACCTATATTTAACGGCGTGTAATTAAAGAACTACTAGCCGTCATCACATTACACTCGGTATAGGTATAGCACACACTTCTGAATACTACTTGAAAAGGTTTAAAGGCAGATTAACGAGCCGATTATGAGATATGATTTTTCGAATATCGTTAAAATTTCCGGCGGCGCTCCGAAATGCCTGTCCGACCTATATTTAACGGCGTGTAATTAAAGAACTACTAGCCGTCATCACATGACACTCGGTATAGGTATAGCACACACTTCTGAATACTACTTGAAAAGGTTTAAAGGCAGATTAACGAGCCGATTATGAGATATGATTTTTCGAATATCGTTAAAATTTCTGGCAGCGGTCCGAAATGCCTTTCCGACATAATTTCAAGGGCGTCTAACTTAAGAACTACTAGCCGTCGCCACATGAAACTTTGTATAGGTATAGTACACACTTCCAAATACTACTTGAAATGGTTTAAAGGCAGATTAACGAGCCGATTATGAGATATGGTTTTTCGAATTTCGTTAAAATTTCCGGCAATGCTCCGAAATGCCTTTCCGACATAATTTCAAGGGCGTCTAACTAAAGAACTACTAGCCGTCGCCACATGAAACTTTGTATATGTATAGTACACATTTCCAAATACTACTTGAAAAAGTTTAAAGGCAGATTAACGAGCCGATTATGAGATATGATTTTTCGAATATCGTTAAAATTTCCGGCGGCGCTCCGAAATGCCTGTCCGACCTATATTTAACGGCGTGTAATTAAAGAACTACTAGCCGTCATCGCATGACACTCGGTATAGGTATAGCACACACTTCTGAATACTACTTGAAAAGGTTTAATGGCAGATTAACGAGCCGATTATGAGATATGATTTTTCGAATATCGTTAAAATTTCCGGCGGCGCTCCGAAATGCCTGTCCGTCCTATATTTAACGGCGTGTAATTAAAGAACTACAAGCCGTCGCCACATGACACTCTGTATAGGTATAGCACACACTTCTGAATACTACTTGAAATGGTTTAAAGGCAGATTAACGAGCCGATTATGAGATATGATTTTTCGAATATCGTTAAAATTTCCGGCAGCGCTCCGAAATGCCTTTCCGACATAATTTCAAGGGCGTCTAACTAAAGAACTACTAGCCGTCGCCACATGAAACTTTGTATAGGTATAGTACACATTTCCAAATACTATTTGAAAAAGTTTAAAGGCAGATTAACGAGCCGATTATGAGATATGATTTTTCGAATATCGTTAAAATTTCCGGCGGCGCTCCGAAATGCCTGTCCGACCTATATTTAACGGCGTGTAATTAAAGAACTACTAGCCGTCATCACATGACACTCGGTATAGGTATAGCACACACTTCTGAATACTACTTGAAAAGGTTTAAAGGCAGATTAACGAGCCGATTATGAGATATGATTTTTCGAATATCGTTAAAATTTCCGGCGGCGCTCCGAAATGCCTGTCCGACCTATATTTAACGGCGTGTAATTAAAGAACTACTAGCCGTCATCACATGACACTTGGTATAGGTATAGCACACACTTCTGAATACTACTTGAAAAGGTTTAAAGGCAGATTAACGAGCCGATTATGAGATATGATTTTTCGAATATCGTTAAAATTTCCGGCGGCGCTCCGAAATGCCTGTCCGTCCTATATTTAACGGCGTGTAATTAAAGAACTACAAGCCGTCGCCATATGACACTCTGTATAGGTATAGCACACACTTCTGAATACTACTTGAAATGGTTTAAAGGCAGATTAACGAGCCGATTATGAGATATGATTTTTCGAATATCGTTAAAATTTCCGGCGGCGCTCCGAAATGCCTGTCCGTCCTATATTTAACGGCGTGTAATTAAAGAACTACTAGCCGTCGCCACATGAAACTTTGTATAGGTATAGTACACACTTCCAAATACTACTTGAAAAAGTTTAAAGGCAGATTAACGAGCCGATTATGAGATATGATTTTTCGAATATCGTTAAAATTTCCGGCGGCGCTCCGAAATGCCTGTCCGACCTATATTTAACGGGGTGTAATTAAAGAACTACTAGCCGTCATCACATGACACTCGGTATAGGTATAGCACACACTTCTGAATACTACTTGAAAAGGTTTAAAGGCAGATTAACGAGCCGATTATGAGATATGATTTTTCGAATATCGTTAAAATTTCCGGCAGCGCTCCAAAATGCCTTTCCGACATAATTTCAAGGGCATCTAACTAAAGAACTACTAACCGTCGCCACATGACACTTTGTATAGGTATAGTACACACATCCAAATACTACTTGAAAAAGTTTAAAGGCAGATTAACGAGCCGATTATGAGATATGATTTATCGAATATCGTTAAAATTTCTGGCGGCGATCTGAAATGCCTTTCCGACATAATTTCAAGGGCGTCTAACTAAAGAACTACTAGCCGTTGCCACATGACACATTGTATAGGTATAGTACACATTTCCAAATACTACTTGAAAAAGATTAAAGGCAGATTAACGAGCCGATTATGAGATATGATTTTTCGAATATCGTTAAAATTTCCGGCGGCGCTCCGAAATGCCTGTCCGTCATATATTTAACGGCGTGTAATAAAAGAACTACTAGCCGTCGCCACATGACACTCTGTATAGGTATAGCACACACTTCTGAATACTACTTGAAAAGGTTTAAAGGCAGATTAACGAGCCGATTATGAGATATGATTTTTCGAATATCGTTAAAATTTCCGGCAGCGCTCCGAAATGTCTGTCCGTCCTATATTTAACGGCGTGTAATTAAAGAACTACTAGCCGTCATCACATGACACTCTGTATAGGTATAGCACACACTTCTGAATACTACTTGAAAAGGTTTAAAGGCAGATTAACGAGCCGATTATGAGATATGATTTTTCGAATATCGTTAAAATTTCCGGCGGCGCTCCGAAATTACTGTCCGTCCTATATTTAACGGCATGTAATTAATGAACTACTAGCCGTCATCACATGACACTCTGTATAGGTATAGCACACACTTCTGAATACTACTTGAAATGGTTTAAAGGCAGATTAACGAGCCGATTATGATATATATGATTTTTCGAATATCGTTAAAATTTCCGGCGGCGCTCCGAAATGCCTGTCCGTCCTATATTTCACGGCGTGTAATTAAAGAACTACAAGCTGTCGCCACATGACACTCTGTATAGGTATAGCACACACTTCTGAATACTACTTGAAATGGTTTAAAGGCAGATTAACGAGCCGATTATGAGATATGATTTTTCGAATATCGTTAAAATTTCCGGCAGCGCTCCGAAATGCCTGTCCGTCCTATATTTAACGGCGTGTAATTAAAGAACTACTAGCCGTCGCCACATGAAACTTTGTATAGGTATAGTACACACTTCCAAATACTACTTGAAAAAGTTTAAAGGCAGATTAACGAGCCGATTATGAGATATGATTTTTCGAATATCGTTAAAATTTCCGGCGGCGCTCCGAAATGCCTGTCCGACCTATATTTAACGGCGTGTAATTAAAGAACTACTAGCCGTCATCACATGACACTCTGTATAGGTATAGCACACACTTCTGAATACTATTTGAAAAGGTTTAAAGGCAGATTAACGAGCCGATTATGAGATATGATTTTTCGAATATCGTTAAAATTTCCGGCAGCGCTCCAAAATGCCTTTCCGACATAATTTCAAGGGCATCTAACTAAAGAACTACTAACCGTCGCCACATGACACTTTGTATAGGTATAGTACACACATCCAAATACTACTTGAAAAAGTTTAAAGGCAGATTAACGAGCCGATTATGAGATATGATTTTTCGAATATCGTTAAAATTTCTGGCGGCGATCCGAAATGCCTTTCCGACATAATTTCAAGGGCGTCTAACTAAAGAACTACTAGCCGTTGCCACCTGACACTTTGTATAGGTATAGTACACACTTCCAAATACTACTTGAAAAAGATTAAAGGCAGATTAACGAGCCGATTATGAGATATGATTTTTCGAATATCGTTAAAATTTCCGGCGGCGCTCCGAAATGCCTGTCCGTCATATATTTAACGGCGTGTAATAAAAGAACTACTAGCCGTCGCCACATGACACTCTGTATAGGTATAGCACACACTTCTGAATACTACTTGAAAAGGTTTAAAGGCAGATTAACGAGCCGATTATGAGATATGATTTTTCGAATATCGTTAAAATTTCCGGCAGTGCTCCGAAATGCCTGTCCGACCTATATTTAATGGCGTGTAATTAAAGAACTACTAGCCGTCATCACATGACACTCGGTATAGGTATAGCACACACTTCTGAATACTACTTGAAAAGGTTTAAAGGCAGATTAACGAGCCGATTATGAGATATGATTTTTCGAATATCGTTAAAATTTCCGGCGGCGCTCCGAAATGCCTGTCCGTCATATATTTATCGGCATGTAATTAATGAACTACTAGCCGTCGCCACATGACACTCTGTATAGGTATAGCACACACTTCTGAATACTACTTGAAAAGGTTTAAAGGCAGATTAACGAGCCGATTATGAGATATGATTTTTCGAATTTCGTTAAAATTTCCGGTCTTGTCAAGAAATGCCTTTCCGTCCTATACTCAAGGGCATGTAACTAAGAACTACTAGCCGTCGCCACATGACACTTTGTATAGGTATAGCACACACTTCTGAATACTACTTAAAAAGGTTTAAAGGCAGATTAACGAGCCGATTATGAGATATGATTTTTCGAATATCGTTAAAATTTCCGGCGGCGCTCCGAAATGCCTGTCCGTCCTATATTTAACGTCGTGTAATTAAAGAACTACAAGCCGTCGCCACATGACACTCTGTATAGGTATAGCACACACTTCTCAATACTACTTGAAATGGTTTAAAGGCAGATTAACGAGCCGATTATGAGATATGATTTCTCGAATATCGTTAAAATTTCCGGCAGCGGTCCGAAATGCCTTTCCGACATAATTTCAAGGGCGTCTAACTAAAGAACTACTAGCCGTCGCCACATGAAACTTTGTATAGGTATAGCACACAATTCTGAATACTACTTGAAAAGGTTTAAAGGCAGATTAACGAGCCGATTATGAGATATGATTTTTCGAATATCGTAAAAATTTCCGGCGGCGCTCCGAAATGCCTGTCCGTCCTATATTTAACGGCGTGTAATTAAAGAACTACAAGCTGTCGCCACATGACACTCTGTATAGGTATAGCACACACTTCTGAATACTACTTGAAAAGGTTTAAAGGCAGATTAACGAGCCGATTATGAGATATGATTTTTCGAATATCGTTAAAATTTCCGGCAATGCTCCGAAATTCCTTTCCGACATAATTTCAAGGGCGTCTAACTAAAGTACTACTAGCCGTCGCCACATGAAACTTTGTATAGGTATAGTACACACTTCCAAATAATACTTGAAAAAGTTTAAAGGCAGATTAACGAGCCGATTATGAGATATGATTTTTCGAATATCGTTAAAATTTCCGGCGGCGCTCCGAAATGCCTGTCCGTCCTATATTTAACGGCGTGTAATTAAAGAACTACTAGCCGTCGCCACATGAAACATTGTATAGGTATAGTACACACTTCCAAATACTACTTGAAAAAGTTTAAAGGCAGATTAACGAGCCGATTATGAGATATGATTTTTCGAATATCGTTAAAATTTCCGGCAGCGTTCCAAAATGCCTTTCCGACATAATTTCAAGGGCATCTAACTAAAGAACTACTAACCGTCGCCACATGACACTTTGTATAGGTATAGTACACACATCCAAATACTACTTGAAAAAGTTTAAAGGCAGATTAACGAGCCGATTATGAGATATGATTTTTCGAATATCGTTAAAATTTCTGGCGGCGATCCGAAATGCCTTTCCGACATAATTTCAAGGGCGTCTAACTAAAGAACTACTAGCCGTTGCCACCTGACACTTTGTATAGGTATAGTACACACTTCCAAATACTACTTGAAAAAGATTAAAGGCAGATTAACGAGCCGATTATGAGATATGATTTTTCGAATATCGTTAAAATTTCCGGCGGCGCTCCGAAATGCCTGTCCGTCATATATTTAACGGCGTGTAATAAAAGAACTACTAGCCGTCACCACATGACACTCTGTATAGGTATAGCACACACTTCTGAATACTACTTGAAAAGGTTTAAAGGCAGATTAACGAGCCGATTATGAGATATGATTTTTCGAATATCGTTAAAATTTCTGGCAGTGCTCCGAAATGCCTGTCCGACCTATATTTAATGGCGTGTAATTAAAGAACTACTAGCCGTCATCACATGACACTCGGTATAGGTATAGCACACACTTCTGAATACTACTTGAAAAGGTTTAAAGGCAGATTAACGAGCCGATTATGAGATATGATTTTTCGAATATCGTTAAAATTTCCGGCGGCGCTCCGAAATGCCTGTCCGTCATATATTTATCGGCATGTAATTAATGAACTACTAGCCGTCGCCACATGACACTCTGTATAGGTATAGCACACACTTCTGAATACTACTTGAAAAGGTTTAAAGGCAGATTAACGAGCCGATTATGAGATATGATTTTTCGAATTTCGTTAAAATTTCCGGTCTTGTCAAGAAATGCCTTTCCGTCCTATACTCAAGGGCATGTAACTAAGAACTACTAGCCGTCGCCACATGACACTTTGTATAGGTATAGCACACACTTCTGAATACTACTTAAAAAGGTTTAAAGGCAGATTAACGAGCCGATTATGAGATATGATTTTTCGAATATCGTTAAAATTTCCGGCGGCGCTCCGAAATGCCTGTCCGTCCTATTTTTAACGTCGTGTAATTAAAGAACTACAAGCCGTCGCCACATGACACTCTGTATAGGTATAGCACACACTTCTCAATACTACTTGAAATGGTTTAAAGGCAGATTAACGAGCCGATTATGAGATATGATTTCTCGAATATCGTTAAAATTTCCGGCAGCGGTCCGAAATGCCTTTCCGACATAATTTCAAGGGCGTCTAACTAAAGAACTACTAGCCGTCGCCACATGAAACTTTGTATAGGTATAGCACACAATTCTGAATACTACTTGAAAAGGTTTAAAGGCAGATTAACGAGCCGATTATGAGATATGATTTTTCGAATATCGTTAAAATTTCCGGCAATGCTCCGAAATTCCTTTCCGACATAATTTCAAGGGCGTCTAACTAAAGTACTACTAGCCGTCGCCACATGAAACTTTGTATAGGTATAGTACACACTTCCAAATAATACTTGAAAAAGTTTAAAGGCAGATTAACGAGCCGATTATGAGATATGATTTTTCGAATATCGTTAAAATTTCCGGCGGCGCTCCGAAATGCCTGTCCGTCCTATATTTAACGGCGTGTAATTAAAGAACTACTAGCCGTCGCCACATGAAACATTGTATAGGTATAGTACACACTTCCAAATACTACTTGAAAAAGTTTAAAGGCAGATTAACGAGCCGATTATGAGATATGATTTTTCGAATATCGTTAAAATTTCCGGCAGCGTTCCAAAATGCCTTTCCGACATAATTTCAAGGGCATCTAACTAAAGAACTACTAACCGTCGCCACATGACACTTTGTATAGGTATAGTACACACATCCAAATACTACTTGAAAAAGTTTAAAGGCAGATTAACGAGCCGATTATGAGATATGATTTTTCGAATATCGTTAAAATTTCTGGCGGCGATCCGAAATGCCTTTCCGACATAATTTCAAGGGCGTCTAACTAAAGAACTACTAGCCGTTGCCACCTGACACATTGTATAGGTATAGTACACACTTCCAAATACTACTTGAAAAAGATTAAAGGCAGATTAACGAGCCGATTATGAGATATGATTTTTCGAATATCGTTAAAATTTCCGGCGGCGCTCCGAAATGCCTGTCCGTCATATATTTAACGGCGTGTAATAAAAGAACTACTAGCCGTCACCACATGACACTCTGTATAGGTATAGCACACACTTCTGAATACTACTTGAAAAGGTTTAAAGGCAGATTAACGAGCCGATTATGAGATATGATTTTTCGAATATCGTTAAAATTTCCGGCAGTGCTCCGAAATGCCTGTCCGACCTATATTTAATGGCGTGTAATTAAAGAACTACTAGCCGTCATCACATGACACTCGGTATAGGTATACCACACACTTCTGAATACTACTTGAAAAGGTTTAAAGGCAGATTAACGAGCCGATTATGAGATATGATTTTTCGAATATCGTTAAAATTTCCGGCGGCGCTCCGAAATGCCTGTCCGTCATATATTTATCGGCATGTAATTAATGAACTACTAGCCGTCGCCACATGACACTCTGTATAGGTATAGCACACACTTCTGAATACTACTTGAAAAGGTTTAAAGGCAGATTAACGAGCCGATTATGAGATATGATTTTTCGAATTTCGTTAAAATTTCCGGTCTTGTCAAGAAATGCCTTTCCGTCCTATACTCAAGGGCATGTAACTAAGAACTACTAGCCGTCGCCACATGACACTTTGTATAGGTATAGCACACACTTCTGAATACTACTTAAAAAGGTTTAAAGGCAGATTAACGAGCCGATTATGAGATATGATTTTTCGAATATCGTTAAAATTTCCGGCGGCGCTCCGAAATGCCTGTCCGTCCTATTTTTAACGTCGTGTAATTAAAGAACTACAAGCCGTCGCCACATGACACTCTGTATAGGTATAGCACACACTTCTCAATACTACTTGAAATGGTTTAAAGGCAGATTAACGAGCCGATTATGAGATATGATTTCTCGAATATCGTTAAAATTTCCGGCAGCGGTCCGAAATGCCTTTCCGACATAATTTCAAGGGCGTCTAACTAAAGAACTACTAGCCGTCGCCACATGAAACTTTGTATAGGTATAGCACACAATTCTGAATACTACTTGAAAAGGTTTAAAGGCAGATTAACGAGCCGATTATGAGATATGATTTTTCGAATATCGTTAAAATTTCCGGCGGCGCTCCGAAATGCCTGTCCGTCCTATATTTAACGGCGTGTAATTAAAGAACTACAAGCTGGCGCCACATGACACTCTGTATAGGTATAGCACACACTTCTGAATACTACTTGAAAAGGTTTAAAGGCAGATTAACGAGCCGATTATGAGATATGATTTTTCGAATATCGTTAAAATTTCCGGCAATGCTCCGAAATGCCTTTCCGACATAATTTCAAGGGCGTCTAACTAAAGAACTACTAGCCGTCGCCACATGAAACTTTGTATAGGTATAGTACACACTTCCAAATAATACTTGAAAAAGTTTAAAGGCAGATTAACGAGCCGATTATGAGATATGATTTTTCGAATATCGTTAAAATTTCCGGCGGCGCTCCGAAATGCCTGTCCGTCCTATATTTAACGGCGTGTAATTAAAGAACTACTAGCCGTCGCCACATGAAACATTGTATAGGTATAGTACACACTTCCAAATACTACTTGAAAAAGTTTAAAGGCAGATTAACGAGCCGATTATGAGATATGATTTTTCGAATATCGATAAAATTTCCGGCGGCGCTCCGAAATGCCTGTCCGACCTATATTTAACGGCGTGTAATTAAAGAACTACTAGCCGTCATCACATGACACTTGGTATAGGTATAGCACACACTTCTGAATACTACTTGAAAAGGTTTAAAGGCAGATTAACGAGCCGATTATGAGATATGATTTTTCGAATATCGTTAAAATTTCCGGCAGCGCTCCAAAATGCCTTTCCGACATAATTTCAAGGGCATCTAACTAAAGAACTACTAACCGTCGCCACATGACACTTTGTATAGGTATAGTACACACATCCAAATACTACTTGAAAAAGTTTAAAGGCAGATTAAAGAGCCGATTATGAGATATGATTTTTCGAATATCGTTAAAATTTCTGGCGGCGATCCGAAATGCCTTTCCGACATAATTTCAAGGGCGCCTAACTAAAGAACTACTAGCCGTTGCCACATGACACTTTGTATAGGTATAGTACACACTTCCAAATACTACTTGAAAAAGTTAAAAGGCAGATTAACGAGCCGATTATGAGATATGATTTTTCGAATATCGTTAAAATTTCCGGCGGCGCTCCGAAATGCCTGTCCGTCATATATTTAACGGCGTGTAATAAAAGAACTACTAGCCGTCGCCACATGACACTCTGTATAGGTATAGCACACACTTCTGAATACTACTTGAAAAAGTTTAAAGGCAGATTAACGAGCCGATTATGAGATATGGTTTTTCGAATATCGTTAAAATTTCCGGCAGCGCTCCGAAATGCCTGTCCGTCGTATATTTAACGGCGTGTAATTAAAGAACTACTAGCCATCGCCACAAGACACTCTGTATAGGTATAGCACACACTTCTGAATACTACTTGAAAAGGTTTAAAGGCAGATTAACGAGCCGATTATGAGATATGATTTTTCGAATATCGTTAAAATTTCCGGCGGCGCTCCGTAATGCCTGTCCGACCTATATTTAACGGCGTGTAATTAAAGAACTACTAGCCGTCATCACATGACACTCGGTATAGGTATAGTACACACTTCCAAATACTACTTGAAAAGGTTTAAAGGCAGATTAACGAGCCGATTATGAGATATGATTTTTCGAATATCGTTAAAATTTCCGGCGGCGCTCCGAAATGCCTGTCCGTCCTATATTTAACGGCATGTAATTAATGAACTACTAGCCGTCGCCACATGACACTCTGTATAGGTATAGCACACACTTCTCAATACTACTTAAAATGGTTTAAAGGCAGATTAACGAGCCGATTATGAGATATGATTTTTCGAATTTCGTTAAAATTTCCGGTCTCGTCAAGAAATGCCTTTCCGTCCTATACTCAAGGGCATGTAACTAAGAACTACTAGCCGTCGCCACATGACACTTTGTAAAGGTATAGCACACACTTCTGAATACTACTTAAAAAGGTTTGAAGGCAGATTAACGAGCCGATTATGAGATATGATTTTTCGAATATCGTTAAAATTTCCGGCGGCGCTCCGAAATGCCTGTCCGTCCTATATTTAACGGCATGTAATTAAAGAACTACTAGCCGTCGCCACATGACACTCTGTATAGGTATAGCACACACTTCTGAATACTACTTGAATAGGTTTAAAGGCAGATTAACCAACCGATTATGAGATATGATTTTTCGAATATCGTTAAAATTTCCGGTCTCGTCACGAAATGCCTTTCCGTCCTATATTCAAGGGCATGTAACTAAAGAACTACTAGCCGTCGCCACATGACACTTTGTATAGGTATAGTACACACTTCCAAATACTACTTGAAAAAGTTTATAGGCAGATTAAGGAGCCGATTATGAGATATGATTTTTCGAATTTCGTTAAAATTTCCGGTCTCGTCACGAAATGCCTTTCCGTCCTATATTCAAGGGCATGTAACTAAAGAACTACTAGCCGTCGCCACATGACACTTTGTATAGGTATAGCACACACTTCTGAATACTACTTGAAAAGGTTTAAAGGCAGATTAACGAGCCGATTATGAGATATGATTTTTCGAATATCGTTAAAATTTCCGGCAGCGCTCCGAAATGCCTTTCCGACATAATTTCAAGGGCGTCTAACTAAAGAACTACTAGCCGTTGCCACATGAAACTTTGTATAGGTATAGTACACACTTCCAAATACTACTTGAAAAAGATTCAAGGCAGATTAACGAGCCGATTATGAGATATGATTTTTCGAATATCGTTAAAATTTCCGGCGGCGCTCCGAAATGCCTGTCCGTCATATATTTAACGGCGTGTAATAAAAGAACTACTAGCCGTCGCCACATGACACTCTGTATAGGTATAGCACACACTTCTGAATACTACTTGAAAAGGTTTAAAGGCAGATTAACGAGCCGATTATGAGATATGATTTTTCGAATATCGTTAAAATTTCCGGCGGCGCTCCGTAATGCCTGTCCGACCTATATTTAACGGCGTGTAATTAAAGAACTACTAGCCGTCATCACATGACACTCGGTATAGGTATAGCACACACTTCTGAATACTACTTGAAAAGGTTTAAAGGCAGATTAACGAGCTGATTATGAGATATGATTTTTCGAATATCGTTAAAATTTCCGGCGGCGCTCCGAAATGCCTGTCCGTCCTATATTTAACGGCATGTAATTAATGAACTACTAGCCGTCGCCACATGACACTCTGTATAGGTATAGCACACACTTCTGAATACTACTTGAAAAGGTTTAAAGGCAGATTAACGAGCCGATTATGAGATATGATTTTTCGAATATCGTTAAAATTTCCGGCGGCGCTCCGAAATGCCTGTCCGTCCTATATTTAACGGCGTGTAATTAAAGAACTACTAGCCGTCATCACATGACACTCGGTATAGGTATAGCACACACTTCCAAATACTACTTGAAAAGGTTTAAAGGCAGATTAACGAGCTGATTATGAGATATGATTTTTCGAATATCGTTAAAATTTCCGGCGGCGCTCCGAAATGCCTGTCCGTCATATATTTAACGGCGTGTAATAAAAGAACTACTAGCCGTCGCCACATGACACTCTGTATAGGTATAGCACACACTTCTGAATACTACTTGAAAAGGTTTAAAGGCAGATTAACGAGCCGATTATGAGATATGATTTTTCGAATATCGTTAAAATTTCCGGCGGCGCTCCGTAATGCCTGTCCGACCTATATTTAACGGCGTGTAATTAAAGAACTACTAGCCGTCATCACATGACACTCGGTATAGGTATAGCACACACTTCTGAATACTACTTGAAAAGGTTTAAAGGCAGATTAACGAGCTGATTATGAGATATGATTTTTCGAATATCGTTAAAATTTCCGGCGGCGCTCCGAAATGCCTGTCCGTCCTATATTTAACGGCATGTAATTAATGAACTACTAGCCGTCGCCACATGACACTCTGTATAGGTATAGCACACACTTCTGAATACTACTTGAAAAGGTTTAAAGGCAGATTAACGAGCCGATTATGAGATATGATTTTTCGAATATCGTTAAAATTTCCGGCGGCGCTCCGAAATGCCTGTCCGTCATATATTTAACGGCGTGTAATAAAAGAACTACTAGCCGTCGCCACATGACACTCTGTATAGGTATAGCACACACTTCTGAATACTACTTGAAAAGGTTTAAAGGCAGATTAACGAGCTGATTATGAGATATGATTTTTCGAATATCGTTAAAATTTCCGGCGGCGCTCCGAAATGCCTGTCCGTCATATATTTAACGGCGTGTAATAAAAGAACTACTAGCCGTCGCCACATGACACTCTGTATAGGTATAGCACACACTTCTGAATACTACTTGAAAAGGTTTAAAGGCAGATTAACGAGCCGATTATGAGATATGATTTTTCGAATATCGTTAAAATTTCCGGCGGCGCTCCGTAATGCCTGTCCGACCTATATTTAACGGCGTGTAATTAAAGAACTACTAGCCGTCATCACATGACACTCGGTATAGGTATAGCACACACTTCTGAATACTACTTGAAAAGGTTTAAAGGCAGATTAACGAGCTGATTATGAGATATGATTTTTCGAATATCGTTAAAATTTCCGGCGGCGCTCCGAAATGCCTGTCCGTCCTATATTTAACGGCATGTAATTAATGAACTACTAGCCGTCGCCACATGACACTCTGTATAGGTATAGCACACACTTCTGAATACTACTTGAAAAGGTTTAAAGGCAGATTAACGAGCCGATTATGAGATATGATTTTTCGAATATCGTTAAAATTTCCGGCGGCGCTCCGAAATGCCTGTCCGTCCTATATTTAACGGCGTGTAATTAAAGAACTACTAGCCGTCATCACATGACAATCGGTATAGGTATAGCACACACTTCGGAATACTACTTGAAAAGGTTTAAAGGCAGATTAACGAGCCGATTATGAGATATGATTTTTCGAATATCGTTAAAATTTCCGGTCTCGTCACGAAATGCCTTTCCGTCCTATATTCAAGGGCATGTAACTAAAGAACTACTAGCCGTCGCCACATGACACTTTGTATAGGTATAGTACACACTTCCAAATACTACTTGAAAAAGTTTAAAGGCAGATTAAGGAGCCGATTATGAGATATGATTTTTCGAATTTCGTTAAAATTTCCGGTCTCGTCACGAAATGCCTTTCCGTCCTATATTCAAGGGCATGTAACTAAAGAACTACTAGCCGTCGCCACATGACACTTTGTATAGGTATAGCACACACTTCTGAATACTACTTGAAAAGGTTTAAAGGCAGATTAACGAGCCGATTATGAGATATGATTTTTCGAATATCGTTAAAATTTCCGGCGGCGCTCCGAAATGCCGGTCCGTCCTATATTTAACGTCGTGTAATTAAAGAACTACTAGCCGTCATCACATGACACTCTGTATAGGTATAGCACACACTTCTGAATACTACTTGAAATGGTTTAAAGGGAGATTAACGAGCCGATTAATAGATATGATTTTTCGAATATCGTTAAAATTTCCGGCAGCGCTCCGAAATGCCTTTCCGACATAATTTCAAGGGCGTCTAACTAAAGAACTACTAGCCGTCGCCACATGAAACTTTGTATAGGTATAGTACACACTTCCAAATACTACTTGAAAAAGATTCAAGGCAGATTAACGAGCCGATTATGAGATATGATTTTTCGAATATCGTTAAAATTTCCGGCGGCGCTCCGAAATGCCTGTCCGTCATATATTTAACGGCGTGTAATAAAAGAACTACTAGCCGTCGCCACATGACACTCTGTATAGGTATAGCACACACTTCTGTATACTACTTGAAAAGGTTTAAAGGCAGATTAACGAGCCGATTATGAGATATGATTTTTCGAATATCGTTAAAATTTCCGGCGGCGCTCCGTAATGCCTGTCCGACCTATATTTAACGGCGTGTAATTAAAGAACTACTAGCCGTCATCACATGACACTCGGTATAGGTATAGCACACACTTCTGAATACTACTTGAAAAGGTTTAAAGGCAGATTAACGAGCCGATTATGAGATATGATTTTTCGAATATCGTTAAAATTTCCGGCGGCGCTCCGAAATGCCTGTCCGTCCTATATTTAACGGCATGTAATTAATGAACTACTAGCCGTCGCCACATGACACTCTGTATAGGTATAGCACACACTTCTGAATACTACTTGAAAAGGTTTAAAGGCAGATTAACGAGCCGATTATGAGATATGATTTTTCGAATTTCGTTAAAATTTCCGGTCTCGTCAAGAAATGCCTTTCCGTCCTATACTCAAGGGCATGTAACTAAGAACTACTAGCCGTCGCCACATGACACTTTGTATAGGTATAGCACACACTTCTGAATACTACTTGAAAAGGTTTAAAGGCAGATTAACGAGCCGATTATGAGATATGATTTTTCGAATATCGTTAAAATTTCCGGCGGCGCTCCGAAATGCCTGTCCGTCCTATATTTAACGGCGTGTAATTAAAGAACTACTAGCCGTCATCGCATGACACTCGGTATAGGTATAGCACACACTTCTGAATACTACTTGAAAAGGTTTAAAGGCAGATTAACGAGCCGATTATGAGATATGATTTTTCGAATATCGTTAAAATTTCCGGCGGCGCTCCGAAATGCCTGTCCGTCCTATATTTAACGGCGTGTAATTAAAGAACTACTAGCCGTCATCGCATGACACTCGGTATAGGTATAGCACACACTTCTGAATACTACTTGAAAAGGTTTAAAGGCAGATTAACGAGCCGATTATGAGATATGATTTTTCGAATATCGTTAAAATTTCCGGCAGCGCTCCAAAATGCCTTTCCGACATTATTTCAAGGGCATCTAACTAAAGAACTACTAACCGTCGCCACATGACACTTTGTATAGGTATAGTACACACATCCAAATACTACTTGAAAAAGTGTAAAAGCAGATTAACGAGCCGATTATGAGATATGATTTTTCGAATATCGTTAAAATTTCTGGCGGCGATCCGAAATGCCTTTCCGACATAATTTCAAGGGCGCCTAACTAAAGAACTACTAGCCGTTGCCACATGACACTTTGTATAGGTATAGTACACACTTCCAAATACTACTTGAAAAAGTTTAAAGGCAGATTAACGAGCCGATTATGAGATATGATTTTTCGAATATCGTTAAAATTTCCGGCGGCGCTCCGAAATGCCTGTCCGTCATATATTTAACGGCGTGTAATAAATGAACTACTAGCCGTCGCCACATGACACTCTGTATAGGTATAGCACACACTTATGAATACTACTTGAAAAAGTTTAAAGGCAGATTAACGAGCCGATTATGAGATATGATTTTTCGAATATCGTTAAAATTTCCGGCGGCGCTCCGAAATGCCTGTCCGTCGTATATTTAACGGCGTGTAATTAAAGAACTACTAGCCATCGCCACATGACACTCTGTATAGGTATAGCACACACTTCTGAATACTACTTGAAAAGGTTTAAAGGCAGATTAACGAGCCGATTATGAGATATGATTTTTCGAATATCGTTAAAATTTCCGGCGGCGCTCCGAAATGCCTGTCCGACCTATATTTAACGGCGTGTAATTAAAGAACTACAAGCCGTCGCCACATGACATTCTGTATAGTTATAGCACACACTTCTGAATACTACTTGAAATGGTTTAAAGGCAGATTAACGAGCGGATTATGAGATATGATTTTTCGAATATCGTTAAAATTTCCGGCAGCGCTCCGAAATGCCTTTCCGACATAATTTCAAGGGCGTCTAACTAAAGAACTACTAGCCGTCGCCACATGAAACTTTGTATAGGTATAGCACACACTTCCAAATACTACTTGAAAAAGTTTAAAGGCAGATTAACGAGCCGATTATGAGATATGATTTTTCGAATATCGTTAAAATTTCCGGCGGCGCTCCGAAATGCCTGTTCGACCTATATTTAAACGGCGTGTAATTAAAGAACTACTAGCCGTCGCCACATGAAACTTTGTATAGGTATAGTACACACTTCCAAATACTACTTGAAAAAGTTTAAAGGCAGATTAACGATCCGATTATGAGATATGATTTTTCGAATATCGATAAAATTTCCGGCGGCGCTCCGAAATGCCTGTCCGACCTATATTTAACGGCGTGTAATTAAAGAACTACTAGCCGTCATCACATGACACTCGGTATAGGTATAGCACACACTTCTGAATACTACTTGAAAAGGTTTAAAGGCAGATTAACGAGCCGATTATGAGATATGATTTTTCGAATATCGTTAAAATTTCCGGCAGCGCTCCAAAATGCCTTTCCGACATAATTTCAAGGGCATCTAACTAAAGAACTACTAACCGTCGTCACATGACACTTTGTATAGGTATAGTACACACATCCAAATACTACTTGAAAAAGTGTAAAGGCAGATTAACGAGCCGATTATGAGATATGATTTTTCGAATATCGTTAAAATTTCTGGCGGCGATCCGAAATGCCTTTCCGACATAATTTCAAGGGCGCCTAACTAAAGAACTACTAGCCGTTGCCACATGACACTTTGTATAGGTATAGTACACACTTCCAAATACTACTTGAAAAAGTTTAAAGGCAGATTAACGAGTCGATTATGAGATATGATTTTCGAATATCGTTAAAATTTCCGGCCGCGCTCCGAAATGCCTGTCCGTCATATATTTAACGGCGTGTAATAAAAGAACTACTAGCCGTCGCCACATGACACTCTGTATAGGTATAGCACACACTTATGAATACTACTTGGAAAAGTTTAAAGGCAGATTTACGAGCCGATTATGAGATATGATTTTTCGAATATCGTTAAAATTTCCGGCGGCGCTCCGAAATGCCTGTCCGTCCTATATTTAACGGCATGTAATTAAAGAACTACTAGCCGTCGCCACATGACACTCTGTATAGGTATAGCACACACTTCTGAATACTACTTGAAAAGGTTTAAAGGCAGATTAACCAACCGATTATGAGATATGATTTTTCGAATATCGTTAAAATTTCCGGTCTGGTCACGAAATGCCTTTCCGTCCTATATTCAAGGGCATGTAACTAAAGAACTACTAGCCGTCGCCACATGACACTTTGTATAGGTATAGTACACACTTCCAAATACTACTTGAAAAAGTTTAAAGGCAGATTAACGAGCCGATTATGAGATATGATTTTTCGAATATCGTTAAAATTTCCGGCGGCGCTCCGAAATGCCTGTCCGTCCTATATTTAACGTCGTGTAATTAAAGAACTACAAGCCGTCGCCACATGACACTCTGTATAGGTATAGCACACACTTCTGAATACTACTTGAAATGGTTTAAAGGAAGATTAACGAGCTGATTATGAGATATGATTTTTCGAATATCGTTAATATTTCCGGCAGCGCTCCGAAATGCCTTTCCGACATAATTTCAAGGGCGTCTAACTAAAGAACTACTATCCGTCGCCACCTGAAACTTTGTATAGGTATAGTACACACTTCCAAATACTACATGAAAAGGTTTAAAGGCAGATTAACGAGCCGATTATGAGATATGATTTTTCGAATATCGTTAAAATTTCCGGCGGCGCTCCGAAATGCCTGTCCGACCTATATTTAACGGCGTGTAATTAAAGAACTACTAGCCGTCATCACATGACACTCGGTATAGGTATAGCACACACTTCTGAATACTACTTGAAAAGGTTTAAAGGCAGATTAACGAGCCGATTATGAGATATGGTTTTTCGAATATCGTTAAAATTTCCGGCGGCGATCCGAAATGCCTGTCCGTCCTATATTTAACAGCGTGTAATTAAAGAACTACAAGCTGTCGCCACATGACACTCTGTATAGGTATAGCACACACTTCTGAATACTACTTGAAAAGGTTTAAAGGCAGATTAACGAGCCGATTATGAGATATGATTTTTCGAATATCGTTAAAATTTCCGGCAGCGCTCCGAAATGCCTTTCCGACATAATTTCAAGGGCGTCTAACTAAAGAACTTCTAGCCGTCGCCACATGAAATTTTGTATAGTTATAGTACACACTTCCAAATACTACTTGAAAAAGTTTAAAGGCAGATTAACGAGCCGATTATGAGATATGATTTTTCGAATATCGTTAAAATTTCCGGCGGCGCTCCGAAATGCCTGTCCGACCTATATTTAACGGCGTGTAATTAAAGAACTACTAGCCGTCGCCACATGAAACTTTGTATAGGTATAGTACACACTTCCAAATACTACTTGAAAAAGGTTAAAGGCAGATTAACGAGCCGATTATGAGATATGATTTTTCGAATATCGATAAAATTTCCGGCGGCGCTCCGAAATGCCTGTCCGACCTATATTTAACGGCGTGTAATTAAAGAACTACTAGCCGTCATCACATGACACTCGGTATAGGTATAGCACACACTTCCAAATACTACTTGAAAAAGTTTAAAGGCAGATTAACGAGCCGATTAAGAGATATGATTTTTCGAATATCGTTAAAATTTCCGGCGGCGCTCCGAAATGCCTGTCCGACCTATATTTAACGGCGTGTAATTAAAGAACTACTAGCCGTCATCACATGACACTCGGTATAGGTATAGCACACACTTCCAAATACTACTTGAAAAAGTTTAAAGGCAGATTAACGAGCCGATTATGAGATATGATTTTTCGAATATCGTTAAAATTTCCGGCAGCGCTCCAAAATGCCTTTCCGACATAATTTCAAGGGCATCTAACTTAGGAACTACTAACCGTCGCCACATGACACTTTGTATAGGCATAGTACACACATCCAAATACCACTTGAAAAAGTTTAAAGGCCGATTAACGAGCCGATTATGAGATATGATTTTTCGAATATCGTTAAAATTTCTGGCGGCGATCCGAAATGCCTTTCCGACATAATTTCAAGGGCGCCTAACTAAAGAACTACTAGCCGTTGCCACATGACACTTTGTATAGGTATAGTACACACTTCCAAATACTACTTGAAAAAGTTTAAAGGCTGATTAACGAGCCGATTATGAGATATGATTTTTCGAATATCGTTAAAATTTCCGGCGGCGCTCCGAAATGCCTGTCCGTCGTATATTTAACGGCGTGTAATTAAAGAACTACTAGCCATCGCCACATGACAGTCTGTATAGGTATAGCACACACTTCTGAATACTACTTGAAAAGGTTTAAAGGCAGATTAACGAGCCGATTATGAGATATGATTTTTCGAATATCGTTAAAATTTCCGGCGGCGCTCCGAAATGCCTGTCCGACCTATATTTAACGGCGTGTAATTAAAGAACTACTAGACGTCATCACATGACACTCGGTATAGGTATAGCACACACTTCTGAATACTACTTGAAAAGGTTTAAAGGCAGATTAACGAGCCGATTATGAGATATGATTTTTCGAATATCGTTAAAATTTCCGGCGGCGCTCCGAAATGCCTGTCCGTCCTATATTTAACGGCATGTAATTAATGAACTACTAGCTGTCGCCACATGACACTCTGTATAGGTATAGCACACACTTCTGAATACTACTTGAAAAAGTTTAAAGGCAGATTAACGAGCCGATTATGAGATATGATTTTTCGAATATCGTTAAAATTTCCGGCGGCGCTCCGAAATGCCTGTCCGTCGTATATTTAACGGCGTGTAATTAAAGAACTACTAGCCATCGCCACATGACACTCTGTATAGGTATAGCACACACTTCTGAATACTACTTGAAAAGGTTTAAAGGCAGATTAACGAGCCGATTATGAGATATGATTTTTCGAATATCGTTAAAATTTCCGGCGGCGCTCCGAAATGCCTGTCCGACCTATATTTAACGGCGTGTAATTAAAGAACTACTAGCCGTCATCACATGACACTCGGTATAGGTATAGCACACACTTCTGAATACTACTTGAAATGGTTTAAAGGCAGATTAACGAGCCGATTATGAGATATGATTTTTCGAATATCGTTAAAATTTCCGGCGGCGCTCCGAAATGCCTGTCCGACCTATATTTAACGGCGTGTAATTAAAGAAGTACTAGCCGTCGCCACATGACACTTTGTATAGGTATAGCACACACTTCTGAATACTACTTAAAAAGGTTTAAAGGCAGATTAACGAGCCGATTATGAGATATGATTTTTCGAATATCGTTAAAATTTCCGGCGGCGCTCCGAAATGCCTGTCCGTCCTATATTTAACGGCATGTAATTAAAGAACTACTAGCCGTCGCCACATGACACTCTGTATAAGTATAGCACACTCTTCTGAATACTACTTGAAAAGGTTTAAAGGCAGATTAACCAACCGATTATGAGATATGATTTTTCGAATATCGTTAAAATTTCCGGTCTCGTCACGAAATGCCTTTCCGTCCTATATTCAAGGGCATGTAACTAAAGAACTACTAGCCGTCGCCACATGACACTTTGTATAGGTCTAGTACACACTTCCAAATACTACTTGAAAAAGTTTAAAGGCAGATTAACGAGCCGATTATGAGATATAATTTTCCGAATATCGTTAAAATTCCGGTCTCGTCACGAAATGCCTTTCCGTCCTATATTCAAGGGCATGTAACTAAAGAACTACTAGCCGTCGCCACATGACACCTTATATAGGTATAGCACACACTTCTGAATACTACTTGAAAAGGTTTAAAGGCAGATTAACGAGCCGATTATGAGATATGATTTTTCGAATATCGTTAAAATTTCCGGCGGCGCCCCGAAATGCCTGTCCGTCCTATATTTAACGTCGTGTAATTAAAGAACTACCAGCCGTCGCCACATGACACTCTGTATAGGTATAGCACACACTTCTGAATACTACTTGAAAAGGTTTAAAGGCAGATTAACGAGCTGATAATGAGAGATGATTTTTCGAATATCGTTAAAATTTCCGGTCTCGTCACAAAACGCCTTTCCGTCCTATATTCAAGGGCATGTAACTAAAGAACTACTAGCCGTCGACACATGACACTTTGTATAGGTATAGTACACACTTCCAAATACTACTTGAAAAAGTTTAAAGGCAGATTAACGAGCCGATTATGAGATATGATTTTTCGAATTTCGTTAAAATTTCCGGTCTCGTCAAGAAATGCCTTTCCGTCCTATATTCAAGGGCATGTAACTAAAGAACTACTAGCCGTCGCCACATGACACTTTGTATAGGTATAGCACACACTTCTGAATACTACTTGAAAAGGTTTAAAGGCAGATTAACGAGCCGATTATGAGATATGATTTTTCGAATATCGTTAAAATTTCCGGCGGCGTTCCGAAATGCCTTTCCGACATAATTTCAAGGGCGTCTAACTAAAGAACTACTAACCGTCACCACATGACACTTTGTATAGGTATAGTACACACTTCCAAATACTACTTGAAAAAGTTTAAAGGCAGATTAACGAGCCGATTATGAGATATGATTTTTAGAATTTCGTTAAAATTTCCGGTCTCGTCACGAAATGCCTTTCCGTCCTATATTCAAGGGCATGTAACAAAAGAACTACTAGCCGTCGCCACATGACACTTTGTATAGGTATAGCACACACTTCTGAATACTACTTGAAAAGGTTTAAAGGCAGATTAACGAGCCGATTATGAGATATGATTTTTCGAATATCGTTAAAATTTCCGGCGGCGCTACAAAATGCCTTTCCGACATAATTTCAAGGGCGTCTAACTAAAGAACTGCTAACCGTCACCACATGACACTTTGTATAGGAATAGTACACACTTCCAAATACTACTTGAAAAAGTTTAAAGGCAGATTAACGAGCCGATTATGAGATATGATTGTTCGAATATCGTTAAAATTTCCGGTCTCGTCAAGAAATGCCTTTCCGTCCTATATTCAAGGGCATGTAACTAAAGAACTACTAGCCGTCGCCACATGACACTTTGTATAGGTATAGCACACACTTCTGAATACTACTTAAAAAGGTTTAAAGGCAGATTAACGAGCCGATTATGAGATATGATTTTTCGAATATCGTTAAAATTTCCGGCGGCGCTCCAAAATGCCTTTCCGACATAATTTCAAGGGCGTCTAACTAAAGAACTACTAACCGTCACCACATGACACTTTGTATAGGTATAGTACACACTTCCAAATACTACTTGAAAAAGTTTAAAGGCAGATTAACGAGCCGATTATGAGATATGATTGTTCGAATATCGTTAAAATTTCCAGCGGCACTCCAAAATGCCTTTCCGACATAATTTCAAGGGCGTCTAACTAAAGAACTACTAACCGTCACCACATGACACTTTGTATAGGTATAGTACACACTTCCAAATACTACTTGAAGAAGTTTAAAGGCAGATTAACGAGCCGATTATGAGATATGATTGTTCGAATATCGTTAAAATTTCCGGTCTCGTCAAGAAATGCCTTTCCGTCCTATATTCAAGGGCATGTAACTAAAGAACTACTAGCCGTCGCCACATGACACTTTGTATAGGTATAGCACACACTTCTGAATACTACTTAAAAAGGTTTAAAGGCAGATTAACGAGCCGATTATGAGATATGATTTTTCGAATATCGTTAAAATTTCCGGCGGCGCTCCAAAATGCCTTTCCGACATAATTTCAAGGGCGTCTAACTAAAGAACTACTAACCGTCACCACATGACACTTTGTATAGGTATAGTACACACTTCCAAATACTACTTGAAAAAGTTTAAAGGCAGATTAACGAGCCGATTATGAGATATGATTGTTCGAATATCGTTAAAATTTCCAGCGGCACTCCAAAATGCCTTTCCGACATAATTTCAAGGGCGTCTAACTAAAGAACTACTAACCGTCACCACATGACACTTTGTATAGGTATAGTACACACTTCCAAATACTACTTGAAGAAGTTTAAAGGCAGATTAACGAGCCGATTATGAGATATGATTGTTCGAATATCGTTAAAATTTACAGGTCTCGTCAAGAAATGCCTTTCCGTCCTATATTCAAGGGCATGTAACTAAAGAACTACTAGCCGTCGCCACATGACACTTTGTATAGGTATAGCACACACTTCTGAATACTACTTAAAAAGGTTTAAAGGCAGATTAACGAGCAGATTATGAGATATGATTTTTCGAATATCGTTAAAATTTCCGGCGGCGCTCCAAAATGCCTTTCCGACATAATTTCAAGGGCGTCTAACTAAAGAACTACTAACCGTCACCACATGACACTTTGTATAGGAATAGTACACACTTCCAAATTTGAAAAAGTTTAAAGGCAGATTAACGAGCCGATTATGAGAAATGATTTTTCGAATATCGTTAAAATTTCTGGCGGCGATCCGAAATGCCTTTCCGACATAATTTCAATGGCGTATAACTAAAGAACTACTAGCAGTTGCCACATGACACTTTGTATAGGTATAGTACACACTTCCAAATACTACTTGAAAAAGTTTAAAGGCAGATTAACGAGCCGATTATGAGATATGATTGTTCGAATATCGTTAAAATTTCCAGCGGCGTTCGAAAATGCCTTTCCGACATAATTTCAAGGGCGTCTAACTAAAGAACTACTAACCGTCACCACATGACACTTTGTATAGGTATAGTACACACTTCCAAATACTACTTGAAAAAGTTTAAAGGCAGATTAACGAGCGGATTATGAGATATGATTTTTCGAATATCGTTAAAATTTCCGGCGGCGCTCCGAAATGCCTGTCCGTCCTATATTTAACGGCATGTAATTAAAGAACTACTAGCCGTCGCCACATGACACTCTGTATAAGTATAGCACACTCTTCTGAATACTACTTGAAAAGGTTTAAAGGCAGATTAACCAACCGATTATGAGATATGATTTTTCGAATATCGTTAAAATTTCCGGTCTCGTCACGAAATGCCTTTCCGTCCTATATTCAAGGGCATGTAACTAAAGAACTACTAGCCGTCGCCACATGACACTTTGTATAGGTCTAGTACACACTTCCAAATACTACTTGAAAAAGTTTAAAGGCAGATTAACGAGCCGATTATGAGATATAATTTTCCGAATATCGTTAAAATTCCGGTCTCGTCACGAAATGCCTTTCCGTCCTATATTCAAGGGCATGTAACTAAAGAACTACTAGCCGTCGCCACATGACACCTTATATAGGTATAGCACACACTTCTGAATACTACTTGAAAAGGTTTAAAGGCAGATTAACGAGCCGATTATGAGATATGATTTTTCGAATATCGTTAAAATTTCCGGCGGCGCCCCGAAATGCCTGTCCGTCCTATATTTAACGTCGTGTAATTAAAGAACTACCAGCCGTCGCCACATGACACTCTGTATAGGTATAGCACACACTTCTGAATACTACTTGAAAAGGTTTAAAGGCAGATTAACGAGCTGATAATGAGAGATGATTTTTCGAATATCGTTAAAATTTCCGGTCTCGTCACAAAACGCCTTTCCGTCCTATATTCAAGGGCATGTAACTAAAGAACTACTAGCCGTCGACACATGACACTTTGTATAGGTATAGTACACACTTCCAAATACTACTTGAAAAAGTTTAAAGGCAGATTAACGAGCCGATTATGAGATATGATTTTTCGAATTTCGTTAAAATTTCCGGTCTCGTCAAGAAATGCCTTTCCGTCCTATATTCAAGGGCATGTAACTAAAGAACTACTAGCCGTCGCCACATGACACTTTGTATAGGTATAGCACACACTTCTGAATACTACTTGAAAAGGTTTAAAGGCAGATTAACGAGCCGATTATGAGATATGATTTTTCGAATATCGTTAAAATTTCCGGCGGCGTTCCGAAATGCCTTTCCGACATAATTTCAAGGGCGTCTAACTAAAGAACTACTAACCGTCACCACATGACACTTTGTATAGGTATAGTACACACTTCCAAATACTACTTGAAAAAGTTTAAAGGCAGATTAACGAGCCGATTATGAGATATGATTGTTCGAATATCGTTAAAATTTCCAGCGGCACTCCAAAATGCCTTTCCGACATAATTTCAAGGGCGTCTAACTAAAGAACTACTAACCGTCACCACATGACACTTTGTATAGGTATAGTACACACTTCCAAATACTACTTGAAGAAGTTTAAAGGCAGATTAACGAGCCGATTATGAGATATGATTGTTCGAATATCGTTAAAATTTCCGGTCTCGTCAAGAAATGCCTTTCCGTCCTATATTCAAGGGCATGTAACTAAAGAACTACTAGCCGTCGCCACATGACACTTTGTATAGGTATAGCACACACTTCTGAATACTACTTAAAAAGGTTTAAAGGCAGATTAACGAGCCGATTATGAGATATGATTTTTCGAATATCGTTAAAATTTCCGGCGGCGCTCCAAAATGCCTTTCCGACATAATTTCAAGGGCGTCTAACTAAAGAACTACTAACCGTCACCACATGACACTTTGTATAGGTATAGTACACACTTCCAAATACTACTTGAAAAAGTTTAAAGGCAGATTAACGAGCCGATTATGAGATATGATTGTTCGAATATCGTTAAAATTTCCAGCGGCACTCCAAAATGCCTTTCCGACATAATTTCAAGGGCGTCTAACTAAAGAACTACTAACCGTCACCACATGACACTTTGTATAGGTATAGTACACACTTCCAAATACTACTTGAAGAAGTTTAAAGGCAGATTAACGAGCCGATTATGAGATATGATTGTTCGAATATCGTTAAAATTTACAGGTCTCGTCAAGAAATGCCTTTCCGTCCTATATTCAAGGGCATGTAACTAAAGAACTACTAGCCGTCGCCACATGACACTTTGTATAGGTATAGCACACACTTCTGAATACTACTTAAAAAGGTTTAAAGGCAGATTAACGAGCAGATTATGAGATATGATTTTTCGAATATCGTTAAAATTTCCGGCGGCGCTCGAAAATGCCTTTCCGACATAATTTCAAGGGCGTCTAACTAAAGAACTACTAACCGTCACCACATGACACTTTGTATAGGAATAGTACACACTTCCAAATTTGAAAAAGTTTAAAGGCAGATTAACGAGCCGATTATGAGAAATGATTTTTCGAATATCGTTAAAATTTCTGGCGGCGATCCGAAATGCCTTTCCGACATAATTTCAATGGCGTATAACTAAAGAACTACTAGCAGTTGCCACATGACACTTTGTATAGGTATAGTACACACTTCCAAATACTACTTGAAAAAGTTTAAAGGCAGATTAACGAGCCGATTATGAGATATGATTGTTCGAATATCGTTAAAATTTCCAGCGGCGTTCGAAAATGCCTTTCCGACATAATTTCAAGGGCGTCTAACTAAAGAACTACTAACCGTCACCACATGACACTTTGTATAGGTATAGTACACACTTCCAAATACTACTTGAAAAAGTTTAAAGGCAGATTAACGAGCGGATTATGAGATATGATTTTTCGAATATCGTTAAAATTTCCGGCGGCGCTCCGAAATGCCTGTCCGTCCTATATTTAACGGCATGTAATTAAAGAACTACTAGCCGTCGCCACATGACACTCTGTATAAGTATAGCACACTCTTCTGAATACTACTTGAAAAGGTTTAAAGGCAGATTAACCAACCGATTATGAGATATGATTTTTCGAATATCGTTAAAATTTCCGGTCTCGTCACGAAATGCCTTTCCGTCCTATATTCAAGGGCATGTAACTAAAGAACTACTAGCCGTCGCCACATGACACTTTGTATAGGTCTAGTACACACTTCCAAATACTACTTGAAAAAGTTTAAAGGCAGATTAACGAGCCGATTATGAGATATAATTTTCCGAATATCGTTAAAATTCCGGTCTCGTCACGAAATGCCTTTCCGTCCTATATTCAAGGGCATGTAACTAAAGAACTACTAGCCGTCGCCACATGACACCTTATATAGGTATAGCACACACTTCTGAATACTACTTGAAAAGGTTTAAAGGCAGATTAACGAGCCGATTATGAGATATGATTTTTCGAATATCGTTAAAATTTCCGGCGGCGCCCCGAAATGCCTGTCCGTCCTATATTTAACGTCGTGTAATTAAAGAACTACCAGCCGTCGCCACATGACACTCTGTATAGGTATAGCACACACTTCTGAATACTACTTGAAAAGGTTTAAAGGCAGATTAACGAGCTGATAATGAGAGATGATTTTTCGAATATCGTTAAAATTTCCGGTCTCGTCACAAAACGCCTTTCCGTCCTATATTCAAGGGCATGTAACTAAAGAACTACTAGCCGTCGACACATGACACTTTGTATAGGTATAGTACACACTTCCAAATACTACTTGAAAAAGTTTAAAGGCAGATTAACGAGCCGATTATGAGATATGATTTTTCGAATTTCGTTAAAATTTCCGGTCTCGTCAAGAAATGCCTTTCCGTCCTATATTCAAGGGCATGTAACTAAAGAACTACTAGCCGTCGCCACATGACACTTTGTATAGGTATAGCACACACTTCTGAATACTACTTGAAAAGGTTTAAAGGCAGATTAACGAGCCGATTATGAGATATGATTTTTCGAATATCGTTAAAATTTCCGGCGGCGTTCCGAAATGCCTTTCCGACATAATTTCAAGGGCGTCTAACTAAAGAACTACTAACCGTCACCACATGACACTTTGTATAGGTATAGTACACACTTCCAAATACTACTTGAAAAAGTTTAAAGGCAGATTAACGAGCCGATTATGAGATATGATTTTTAGAATTTCGTTAAAATTTCCGGTCTCGTCACGAAATGCCTTTCCGTCCTATATTCAAGGGCATGTAACAAAAGAACTACTAGCCGTCGCCACATGACACTTTGTATAGGTATAGCACACACTTCTGAATACTACTTGAAAAGGTTTAAAGGCAGATTAACGAGCCGATTATGAGATATGATTTTTCGAATATCGTTAAAATTTCCGGCGGCGCTACAAAATGCCTTTCCGACATAATTTCAAGGGCGTCTAACTAAAGAACTGCTAACCGTCACCACATGACACTTTGTATAGGAATAGTACACACTTCCAAATACTACTTGAAAAAGTTTAAAGGCAGATTAACGAGCCGATTATGAGATATGATTGTTCGAATATCGTTAAAATTTCCGGTCTCGTCAAGAAATGCCTTTCCGTCCTATATTCAAGGGCATGTAACTAAAGAACTACTAGCCGTCGCCACATGACACTTTGTATAGGTATAGCACACACTTCTGAATACTACTTAAAAAGGTTTAAAGGCAGATTAACGAGCCGATTATGAGATATGATTTTTCGAATATCGTTAAAATTTCCGGCGGCGCTCCAAAATGCCTTTCCGACATAATTTCAAGGGCGTCTAACTAAAGAACTACTAACCGTCACCACATGACACTTTGTATAGGTATAGTACACACTTCCAAATACTACTTGAAAAAGTTTAAAGGCAGATTAACGAGCCGATTATGAGATATGATTGTTCGAATATCGTTAAAATTTCCAGCGGCACTCCAAAATGCCTTTCCGACATAATTTCAAGGGCGTCTAACTAAAGAACTACTAACCGTCACCACATGACACTTTGTATAGGTATAGTACACACTTCCAAATACTACTTGAAGAAGTTTAAAGGCAGATTAACGAGCCGATTATGAGATATGATTGTTCGAATATCGTTAAAATTTCCGGTCTCGTCAAGAAATGCCTTTCCGTCCTATATTCAAGGGCATGTAACTAAAGAACTACTAGCCGTCGCCACATGACACTTTGTATAGGTATAGCACACACTTCTGAATACTACTTAAAAAGGTTTAAAGGCAGATTAACGAGCCGATTATGAGATATGATTTTTCGAATATCGTTAAAATTTCCGGCGGCGCTCCAAAATGCCTTTCCGACATAATTTCAAGGGCGTCTAACTAAAGAACTACTAACCGTCACCACATGACACTTTGTATAGGTATAGTACACACTTCCAAATACTACTTGAAAAAGTTTAAAGGCAGATTAACGAGCCGATTATGAGATATGATTGTTCGAATATCGTTAAAATTTCCAGCGGCACTCCAAAATGCCTTTCCGACATAATTTCAAGGGCGTCTAACTAAAGAACTACTAACCGTCACCACATGACACTTTGTATAGGTATAGTACACACTTCCAAATACTACTTGAAGAAGTTTAAAGGCAGATTAACGAGCCGATTATGAGATATGATTGTTCGAATATCGTTAAAATTTACAGGTCTCGTCAAGAAATGCCTTTCCGTCCTATATTCAAGGGCATGTAACTAAAGAACTACTAGCCGTCGCCACATGACACTTTGTATAGGTATAGCACACACTTCTGAATACTACTTAAAAAGGTTTAAAGGCAGATTAACGAGCAGATTATGAGATATGATTTTTCGAATATCGTTAAAATTTCCGGCGGCGCTCCAAAATGCCTTTCCGACATAATTTCAAGGGCGTCTAACTAAAGAACTACTAACCGTCACCACATGACACTTTGTATAGGAATAGTACACACTTCCAAATTTGAAAAAGTTTAAAGGCAGATTAACGAGCCGATTATGAGAAATGATTTTTCGAATATCGTTAAAATTTCTGGCGGCGATCCGAAATGCCTTTCCGACATAATTTCAATGGCGTATAACTAAAGAACTACTAGCAGTTGCCACATGACACTTTGTATAGGTATAGTACACACTTCCAAATACTACTTGAAAAAGTTTAAAGGCAGATTAACGAGCCGATTATGAGATATGATTGTTCGAATATCGTTAAAATTTCCAGCGGCGTTCGAAAATGCCTTTCCGACATAATTTCAAGGGCGTCTAACTAAAGAACTACTAACCGTCACCACATGACACTTTGTATAGGTATAGTACACACTTCCAAATACTACTTGAAAAAGTTTAAAGGCAGATTAACGAGCGGATTATGAGATATGATTTTTCGAATATCGTTAAAATTACTGGCGGCGCTCCAAAATTCCTTTCCGACATAATTTCAAGGGCGTCTAACTAAAGAACTACAAGCCGTCGCCACATGACACTCTGTATAGGTATAGCACACACTTCCAAATACTACTTGAAAAGGTTTAAAGGCAGATTAACGAGCCGATTATGAGATATGATTTTTCGAATGTCGTTAAAATTTCCGGCGGCGCTCCAAAATGCCTTTCCGACATAATTTCAAGGGCGTCTAACTAAAGAACTACTAACCGTCACCACATGACACTTTGTATAGGTATAGTACACACTTCCAAATTTGAAAAAGTTTAAAGGCAGATTAACGAGCCGATTATGAGATATGATTTTTCTAAAATCGTTAAAATTTCTGGCGGCGATTCGAAATGCCTTTCCGACATAATTTCAAGGGCGTCTAACTAAAGAACTACTAGCCGTTGCCACATGACACTTTATATAGGTATAGTACACACTTCCAAATTTGAAAAAGTTTAAAGGCAGATTAACGATTCGAATATGAGATATGATTTTTCGAAAATCGTTAAAATTTCCAGCGACGCTCCGAAATGCCTATCCGTCCTATATTTATCGGCGTGTAATTAAAGAACTACTAGCCGTCGCCACATGACACTCAGTATAGGTATAGCACACACTTCTGAATACTACTTGAAAAGGTTTAAAGGCAGATTAACGAGCCGATTATGAGATATGATTTTTCGAATATCGTCAAAATTTCCGGCGGCGCTCCAAAATGCCTTTCCGACATAATTTCAAGGGCATCTAACTAAAGAACTACTAACCGTCGCCACATGACACTTTGTATAGGTATAGTACACACATCCAAATACTACTTGAAAAAGTTTAAAGGCAGATTAACGAGCCGATTATGAGATATGATGTTTCGAATATCGTTAAAATTTCTGGCGGCGATCCGAAATGCCTTTCCGACATAATTTCAATGGCGTCTAACTAAAGAACTACTAGCCGTTGCCACATGACACTTTGTATAGGTATAGTACACACTTCCAAATACTACTTGAAAAAGATTAAAGGCAGATTAACGAGCCGATTATGATATATGATTTTTCGAATATCGTTAAAATTTCCGGCGGCGCTCCGAAATGCCTGTCCGTCATATATTTAACGGCGTGTAATAAAAGAACTACTAGCCGTCGCCACATGACACTCTGTATAGGTATAGCACACACTTCTGAATACTACTTGAAAAAGTTGAAAGGCAGATTAACGAGCCGATTATGAGATATGATTTTTCGAATATCGTTTAAATTTCCGGCGGCGCTCCGAAATGCCTGTCCGTCGTATATTTAACGGCGTGTAATTAAAGAACTACTAGCCATCGCCACATGACACTCTGTAGGTATAGCACACACTTCTGAATACTACTTGAAAAGGTTTAAAGGCAGATTAACGAGCCGATTATGAGATATGATTTTTCGAATATCGTTAAAATTACTGGCGGCGCTCCAAAATGCCTTTCGACATAATTTCAAGGGCATCTAACTAAAGAACTACTAGCCGTCGCCACATGACACTTTGTATAGGTATAGTACACACTTCCAAATACTACCTGAAAAAGTTTAAAGGCAGATTAACGAGCCGATTATGAGATATGATTTTTCGAATATCGTTAAAATTTCCGGCGGCGCTCCGAAATGCCTCTCCGTCCTATATTTAACGGCGTGTAATTAAAGAACTACTAGCCGTCGCCACATGACACTCTGTATAGGTATAGCACACACTTCTGAATACTACTTGAAAAGGTTTAAAGGCAGATTAACGAGCCGATTATGAGATATGATTGTTCGAATATCGTTAAAATTTCCAGCGGCGCTCCAAAATGCCTTTCCGACATAATTTCAAGGGCATCTAACTAAAGAACTAATAACCGTCGCGACATGACACTTTGTATAGGTATAGTACACACTTCCAAATACTACTTGAAAAAGTTTAAAGGCAGATTAACGAGCCGATTATGAGATATGATTGTTCGAATATCGTTAAAATTTCCGGTCTCGTCAAGAAATGCCTTTCCGTCCTATATTCAAGGGCATGTAACTAAAGAACTACTAGCCGACGCCACATGACACTTTGTATAGGTATAGCACACACTTCTGAATACTACTTAAAAAGGTTTAAAGGCAGATTAACGAGCCGATTATCAGATATGATTTTTCGAATATCGTTAAAATTTCCGGCGGCGCTCCAAAATGCCTTTCCGACATAATTTCAAGGGCGTCTAACTAAAGAACTACTAACCGTCACCACATGACACTTTGTATAGGTATAGTACACACTTCCAAATACTACTTGAAAAAGTTTAAAGGCAGATTAACGAGCCGATTATGAGATATGATTGTTCGAATATCGTTAAAATTTCCAGCGGCACTCCAAAATGCCTTTCCGACATAATTTCAAGGGCGTCTAACTAAAGAACTACTAACCGTCACCACATGACACTTTGTATAGGTATAGTACACACTTCCAAATACTACTTGAAAAAGTTTAAAGGCAGATTAACGAGCCGATTATGAGATATGATTGTTCGAATATCGTTAAAATTTACAGGTCTCGTCAAGAAATGCCTTTCCGTCCTATATTCAAGGGCATGTAACTAAAGAACTACTAGCCGTCGCCACATGACACTTTGTATAGGTATAGCACACACTTCTGAATACTACTTAAAAAAGTTTAAAGGCAGATTAACGAGCCGATTATGAGAAATGATTTTTCGAATATCGTTAAAATTTCTGGCGGCGATCCGAAATGCCTTTCCGACATAATTTCAATGGCGTATAACTAAAGAACTACTAGCCGTTGCCACATGACACTTTGTATAGGTATAGTACACACTTCCAAATACTACTTGAAAAAGTTTAAAGGCAGATTAACGAGCCGATTATGAGATATGATTGTTCGAATATCGTTAAAATTTCCAGCGGCGTTCCAAAATGCCTTTCCGACATAATTTCAAGGGCGTCTAACTAAAGAACTACTAACCGTCACCACATGACACTTTGTATAGGTATAGTACACACTTCCAAATACTACTTGAAAAAGTTTAAAGGCAGATTAACGAGCGGATTATGAGATATGATTGTTCGAATATCGTTAAAATTTCCAGCGGCGCTCCAAAATTCCTTTCCGACATAATTTTAAGGGCATCTAACTAAAGAACTACTAACCGTCACCACATGACACTTTGTATAGGTATAGTACACACTTCCAAATACTACTTGAAAAAGTTTAAAGGCAGATTAACGAGCCGATTATGAGATATGATTGTTCGATTATCGTTAAAATTTCCAGCGGCACTCCAAAATGCCTTTCCGACATAATTTCAAGGGCGTCTAACTAAAGAACTACTAACCGTCACCACATGACACTTTGTATAGGTATAGTACACACTTCCAAATACTACTTGAAAAAGTTTAAAGGCAGATTAACGAGCGGATTATGAGATATGATTGTTCGAATATCGTTAAAATTTCCAGCGGCGCTCCAAAATTCCTTTCCGACATAATTTCAAGGGCGTCTAACTAAAGAACTACAAGCCGTCGCCACATGACACTCTGTATAGGTATAGCACACACTTCCAAATACTACTTGAAAAAGTTTAAAAGCAGATTAACAAGCCGATTATGAGATATGATTTTTGGAATAACGTTAAAATTTCCGGCGGCGCTCCGAAATGCCTCTCCGTCTTATATTTAACGGCGTGTAATTAAAGAACTACTAGCCGTCGCCACATGACACTCTGTATAGGTATAGCACACACTTCTGAATACTACTTGAAAAGGTTTAAAGGCAGATTAACGAGCCGATTATGAGATATGATTTTTCGAATGTCGTTAAAATTTCCGGCGGCGCTCCAAAATGCCTTTCCGACATAATTTCAAGGGCGTCTAACTAAAGAACTACTAACCGTCACCACATGACACTTTGTATAGGTATAGTACACACTTCCAAATTTGAAAAATTTTAAAGGCAGATTAACGAGCCGATTATGAGATATGATTTTTCGAATATCGTTAAAATTTCCGGCGGCGCTCCGAAATGCCTGTCCGTCATATATTTAACGGCGTGTAATAAAAGAACTACTAGCCGTCGCCACATGACACTCTGTATAGGTATAGCACACACTTATGAATACTACTTGAAAAAGTTTAAAGGCAGATTAACGAGCCGATTATGAGATATGATTTTTCGAATATCGTTAAAATTTCCGGCGGCTCTCCGAAATGCCTGTCCGTCGTATATTTAACGGCGTGTAATTAAAGAACTACTAGCCATCGCCACATGACACTCTGTATAGGTATAGCACACACTTCTGAATACTACTTGAAAAGGTTTAAAGGCAGATTAACGAGCCGATTATGAGATATGATTTTTCGAATTTCGTTAAAATTTCCGGTCTCGTCAAGAAATGCCTTTCCGTCCTATACTCAAGGGCATGTAACTAAGAACTACTAGCCGTCGCCACATGACACTTTGTATAGGTATAGCACACACTTCTGAATACTACTTGAAATGGTTTAAAGGCAGATTAACGAGCCGATTATGAGATATGATTTTTCGAATATCGTTAAAATTTCCGGCGGCGCTCCGAAATGCCTGTCCGTCCTATATTTAACGGCATGTAATTAAAGAACTACTAGCCGTCGCCACATGACACTCTGTATAGGTATAGCACACACTTCTGAATACTACTTGAAAAGGTTTAAAGGCAGATTAACC
This sequence comes from Locusta migratoria, assembly GCA_026315105.1. Taxonomy (NCBI): domain Eukaryota; kingdom Metazoa; phylum Arthropoda; class Insecta; order Orthoptera; family Acrididae; genus Locusta; species Locusta migratoria. The sequence goes on along the minus strand of CM048745.1, from coordinate 458,902,394 downwards.
AACCGATTATGAGATATGATTTTTCGAATATCGTTAAAATTTCCGGTCTGGTCACGAAATGCCTTTCCGTCCTATATTCAAGGGCATGTAACTAAAGAACTACTAGCCGTCGCCACATGACACTTTGTATAGGTATAGTACACACTTCCAAATACTACTTGAAAAAGTTTAAAGGCAGATTAACGAGCCGATTATGAGATATGATTTTTCGAATATCGTTAAAATTTCCGGCGGCGCTCCGAAATGCCTGTCCGTCCTATATTTAACGTCGTGTAATTAAAGAACTACAAGCCGTCGCCACATGACACTCTGTATAGGTATAGCACACACTTCTGAATACTACTTGAAATGGTTTAAAGGCAGATTAACGAGCTGATTATGAGATATGATTTTTCGAATATCGTTAATATTTCCGGCAGCGCTCCGAAATGCCTTTCCGACATAATTTCAAGGGCGTCTAACTAAAGAACTACTATCCGTCGCCACCTGAAACTTTGTATAGGTATAGTACACACTTCCAAATACTACATGAAAAGGTTTAAAGGCAGATTAACGAGCCGATTATGAGATATGATTTTTCGAATATCGTTAAAATTTCCGGCGGCGCTCCGAAATGCCTGTCCGACCTATATTTAACGGCGTGTAATTAAAGAACTACTAGCCGTCATCACATGACACTCGGTATAGGTATAGCACACACTTCTGAATACTACTTGAAAAGGTTTAAAGGCAGATTAACGAGCCGATTATGAGATATGGTTTTTCGAATATCGTTAAAATTTCCGGCGGCGATCCGAAATGCCTGTCCGTCCTATATTTAACAGCGTGTAATTAAAGAACTACAAGCTGTCGCCACATGACACTCTGTATAGGTATAGCACACACTTCTGAATACTACTTGAAATGGTTTAAAGGCAGATTAACGAGCCGATTATGAGATATGATTTTTCGAATATCGTTAAAATTTCCGGCAGCGCTCCGAAATGCCTTTCCGACATAATTTCAAGGGCGTCTAACTAAAGAACTTCTAGCCGTCGCCACATGAAACTTTGTATAGTTATAGTACACACTTCCAAATACTACTTGAAAAAGTTTAAAGGCCGATTAACGAGCCGATTATGAGATATGATTTTTCGAATATCGTTAAAATTTCCGGCGGCGCTCCGAAATGCCTGTCCGACCTATATTTAACGGCGTGTAATTAAAGAACTACTAGCCGTCGCCACATGAAACTTTGTATAGGTATAGTACACACTTCCAAATACTACTTGAAAAAGTTTAAAGGCAGATTAACGAGCCGATTATGAGATATGATTTTTCGAATATCGATAAAATTTCCGGCGGCGCTCCGAAATGCCTGTCCGACCTATATTTAACGGCGTGTAATTAAAGAACTACTAGCCGTCATCACATGACACTCGGTATAGGTATAGCACACACTTCCAAATACTACTTGAAAAAGTTTAAAGGCCGATTAACGAGCCGATTATGAGATATGATTTTTCGAATATCGTTAAAATTTCTGGCGGCGATCCGAAATGCCTTTCCGACATAATTTCAAGGGCGCCTAACTAAAGAACTACTAGCCGTTGCCACATGACACTTTGTATAGGTATAGTACACACTTCCAAATACTACTTGAAAAAGTTTAAAGGCAGATTAACGAGCCGATTATGAGATATGATTTTTCGAATATCGTTAAAATTTCCGGCGGCGCTCCGAAATGCCTGTCCGTCATATATTTAACGGCGTGTAATAAAAGAACTACTAGCCGTCACCACATGACATTCTGTATAGGTATAGCACACACTTCTGAATACTACTTGAAAAAGTTTAAAGGCAGATTAACCAGCCGATTATGAGATATGATTTTTCGAATATCGTTAAAATTTCCGGCGGCGCTCCGAAATGCCTGTCCGTCGTATATTTAACGGCGTGTAATTAAAGAACTACTAGCCATCGCCACATGACAGTCTGTATACGTATAGCACACACTTCTGAATACTACTTGAAAAGGTTTAAAGGCAGATTAACGAGCCGATTATGAGATATGATTTTTCGAATATCGTTAAAATTTCCGGCGGCGCTCCGAAATGCCTGTCCGACCTATATTTAACGGCGTGTAATTAAAGAACTACTAGACGTCATCACATGACACTCGGTATAGGTACAGCACACACTTCTGAATACTACTTGAAATGGTTTAAAGGCAGATTAACGAGCCGATTATGAGATATGATTTTTCGAATATCGTTAAAATTTCCGGCGGCGCTCCGAAATGCCTGTCCGTCCTATATTTAACGGCATGTAATTAATGAACTACTAGCCGTCGCCACATGACACTCTGTATAGGTATAGCAGACACGTCTGAATACTACTTGAAAAAGTTTAAAGGCAGATTAACGAGCCGATTATGAGATATGATTTTTCGAATATCGTTAAAATTTCCGGCGGCGCTCCGAAATGCCTGTCCGTCGTATATTTAACGGCGTGTAATTAAAGAACTACTAGCCATCGCCACATGACACTCTGTATAGGTATAGCACACACTTCTGAATACTACTTGAAAAGGTTTAAAGGCAGATTAACGAGCCGATTATGAGATATGATTTTTCGAATATCGTTAAAATTTCCGGCGGCGCTCCGAAATGCCTGTCCGACCTATATTTAACGGCGTGTAATTAAAGAACTACTAGCCGTCATCACATGACACTCGGTATAGGTACAGCACACACTTCTGAATACTACTTGAAATGGTTTAAAGGCAGATTAACGAGCCGATTATGAGATATGATTTTTCGAATATCGTTAAAATTTCCGGCGGCGCTCCGAAATGCCTGTCCGAACTATATTTAACGGCGTGTAATTAAAGAAGTACTAGCCGTCGCCACATGACACTTTGTATAGGTATAGCACACACTTCTGAATATTACTTAAAAAGGTTTAAAGGCAGATTAACGAGCCGATTATGAGATATGATTTTTCGAATATCGTTAAAATTTCCGGCGGCGCTCCGAAATGCCTGTCCGTCCTATATTTAACGGCATGTAATTAAAGAACTACTAGCCGTCGCCACATGACACTCTGTATAAGTATAGCACACACTTCTGAATACTACTTGAAAAGGTTTAAAGGCAGATTAACCAACCGATTATGAGATATGATTTTTCGAATATCGTTAAAATTTCCGGTCTGGTCACGAAATGCCTTTCCGTCCTATATTCAAGGGCATGTAACTAAAGAACTACTAGCCGTCGCCACATGACACTTTGTATAGGTATAGTACACACTTCCAAATACTACTTGAAAAAGTTTAAAGGCAGATTAACGAGCCGATTATGAGATATAATTTTCCGAATATCGTTAAAATTCCGGTCTCGTCACGAAATGCCTTTCCGTCCTATATTCAAGGGCATGTAACTAAAGAACTACTAGCCGTCGCCACATGACACCTTATATAGGTATAGCACACACTTCTGAATACTACTTGAAAAGGTTTAAAGGCAGATTAACGAGCCGATTATGAGATATGATTTTTCGAATATCGTTAAAATTTCCGGCGGCGCCCCGAAATGCCTGTCCGTCCTATATTTAACGTCGTGTAATTAAAGAACTACCAGCCGTCGCCACATGACACTCTGTATAGGTATAGCACACACTTCTGAATACTACTTGAAAAGGTTTAAAGGCAGATTAACGAGCTGATAATGAGAGATGATTTTTCGAATATCGTTAAAATTTCCGGTCTCGTCACAAAACGCCTTTCCGTCCTATATTCAAGGGCATGTAACTAAAGAACTACTAGCCGTCGACACATGACACTTTGTATAGGTATAGTACACACTTCCAAATACTACTTGAAAAAGTTTAAAGGCAGATTAACGAGCCGATTATGAGATATGATTTTTCGAATTTCGTTAAAATTTCCGGTCTCGTCAAGAAATGCCTTTCCGTCCTATATTCAAGGGCATGTAACTAAAGAACTACTAGCCGTCGCCACATGACACTTTGTATAGGTATAGCACACACTTCTGAATACTACTTGAAAAGGTTTAAAGGCAGATTAACGAGCCGATTATGAGATATGATTTTTCGAATATCGTTAAAATTTCCGGCGGCGTTCCGAAATGCCTTTCCGACATAATTTCAAGGGCGTCTAACTAAAGAACTACTAACCGTCACCACATGACACTTTGTATAGGTATAGTACACACTTCCAAATACTACTTGAAAAAGTTTAAAGGCAGATTAACGAGCCGATTATGAGATATGATTTTTAGAATTTCGTTAAAATTTCCGGTCTCGTCACGAAATGCCTTTCCGTCCTATATTCAAGGGCATGTAACAAAAGAACTACTAGCCGTCGCCACATGACACTTTGTATAGGTATAGCACACACTTCTGAATACTACTTGAAAAGGTTTAAAGGCAGATTAACGAGCCGATTATGAGATATGATTTTTCGAATATCGTTAAAATTTCCGGCGGCGCTACAAAATGCCTTTCCGACATAATTTCAAGGGCGTCTAACTAAAGAACTGCTAACCGTCACCACATGACACTTTGTATAGGAATAGTACACACTTCCAAATACTACTTGAAAAAGTTTAAAGGCAGATTAACGAGCCGATTATGAGATATGATTGTTCGAATATCGTTAAAATTTCCGGTCTCGTCAAGAAATGCCTTTCCGTCCTATATTCAAGGGCATGTAACTAAAGAACTACTAGCCGTCGCCACATGACACTTTGTATAGGTATAGCACACACTTCTGAATACTACTTAAAAAGGTTTAAAGGCAGATTAACGAGCCGATTATGAGATATGATTTTTCGAATATCGTTAAAATTTCCGGCGGCGCTCCAAAATGCCTTTCCGACATAATTTCAAGGGCGTCTAACTAAAGAACTACTAACCGTCACCACATGACACTTTGTATAGGTATAGTACACACTTCCAAATACTACTTGAAAAAGTTTAAAGGCAGATTAACGAGCCGATTATGAGATATGATTGTTCGAATATCGTTAAAATTTCCAGCGGCACTCCAAAATGCCTTTCCGACATAATTTCAAGGGCGTCTAACTAAAGAACTACTAACCGTCACCACATGACACTTTGTATAGGTATAGTACACACTTCCAAATACTACTTGAAGAAGTTTAAAGGCAGATTAACGAGCCGATTATGAGATATGATTGTTCGAATATCGTTAAAATTTACAGGTCTCGTCAAGAAATGCCTTTCCGTCCTATATTCAAGGGCATGTAACTAAAGAACTACTAGCCGTCGCCACATGACACTTTGTATAGGTATAGCACACACTTCTGAATACTACTTAAAAAGGTTTAAAGGCAGATTAACGAGCAGATTATGAGATATGATTTTTCGAATATCGTTAAAATTTCCGGCGGCGCTCCAAAATGCCTTTCCGACATAATTTCAAGGGCGTCTAACTAAAGAACTACTAACCGTCACCACATGACACTTTGTATAGGAATAGTACACACTTCCAAATTTGAAAAAGTTTAAAGGCAGATTAACGAGCCGATTATGAGAAATGATTTTTCGAATATCGTTAAAATTTCTGGCGGCGATCCGAAATGCCTTTCCGACATAATTTCAATGGCGTATAACTAAAGAACTACTAGCAGTTGCCACATGACACTTTGTATAGGTATAGTACACACTTCCAAATACTACTTGAAAAAGTTTAAAGGCAGATTAACGAGCCGATTATGAGATATGATTGTTCGAATATCGTTAAAATTTCCAGCGGCGTTCGAAAATGCCTTTCCGACATAATTTCAAGGGCGTCTAACTAAAGAACTACTAACCGTCACCACATGACACTTTGTATAGGTATAGTACACACTTCCAAATACTACTTGAAGAAGTTTAAAGGCAGATTAACGAGCCGATTATGAGATATGATTGTTCGAATATCGTTAAAATTTACAGGTCTCGTCAAGAAATGCCTTTCCGTCCTATATTCAAGGGCATGTAACTAAAGAACTACTAGCCGTCGCCACATGACACTTTGTATAGGTATAGCACACACTTCTGAATACTACTTAAAAAGGTTTAAAGGCAGATTAACGAGCAGATTATGAGATATGATTTTTCGAATATCGTTAAAATTTCCGGCGGCGCTCCAAAATGCCTTTCCGACATAATTTCAAGGGCGTCTAACTAAAGAACTACTAACCGTCACCACATGACACTTTGTATAGGAATAGTACACACTTCCAAATTTGAAAAAGTTTAAAGGCAGATTAACGAGCCGATTATGAGAAATGATTTTTCGAATATCGTTAAAATTTCTGGCGGCGATCCGAAATGCCTTTCCGACATAATTTCAATGGCGTATAACTAAAGAACTACTAGCCGTTGCCACATGACACTTTGTATAGGTATAGTACACACTTCCAAATACTACTTGAAAAAGTTTAAAGGCAGATTAACGAGCCGATTATGAGATATGATTGTTCGAATATCGTTAAAATTTCCAGCGGCGTTCGAAAATGCCTTTCCGACATAATTTCAAGGGCGTCTAACTAAAGAACTACTAACCGTCACCACATGACACTTTGTATAGGTATAGTACACACTTCCAAATACTACTTGAAAAAGTTTAAAGGCAGATTAACGAGCGGATTATGAGATATGATTTTTCGAATATCGTTAAAATTACTGGCGGCGCTCCAAAATTCCTTTCCGACATAATTTCAAGGGCGTCTAACTAAAGAACTACAAGCCGTCGCCACATGACACTCTGTATAGGTATAGCACACACTTCCAAATACTACTTGAAAAAGTTTAAAAGCAGATTAACAAGCCGATTATGAGATATGATTTTTGGAATAACGTTAAAATTTCCGGCGGCGCTCCGAAATGCCTCTCCGTCTTATATTTAACGGCGTGTAATTAAAGAACTACTAGCCGTCGCCACATGACACTCTGTATATGTATAGCACACACTTCTGAATACTACTTGAAAAGGTTTAAAGGCAGATTAACGAGCCGATTATGAGATATGATTTTTCGAATGTCGTTAAAATTTCCGGCGGCGCTCCAAAATGCCTTTCCGACATAATTTCAAGGGCGTCTAACTAAAGAACTACTAACCGTCACCACATGACACTTTGTATAGGTATAGTACACACTTCCAAATTTGAAAAAGTTTAAAGGCAGATTAACGAGCCGATTATGAGATATGATTTTTCTAATATCGTTAAAATTTCTGGCGGCGATTCGAAATGCCTTTCCGACATAATTTCAAGGGCGTCTAACTAAAGAACTACTAGCCGTTGCCACATGACACTTTATATAGGTATAGTACACACTTCCAAATTTGAAAAAGTTTAAAGGCAGATTAACGAGTCGAATATGAGATATGATTTTTCGAAAATCGTTAAAATTTCCAGCGACGCTCCGAAATGCCTATCCGTCCTATATTTATCGGCGTGTAATTAAAGAACTACTAGCCGTCGCCACATGACACTCAGTATAGGTATAGCACACACTTCTGAATACTACTTGAAAAGGTTTAAAGGCAGATTAACGAGCCGATTATGAGATATGATTTTTCGAATATCGTCAAAATTTCCGGCGGCGATCCAAAATGCCTTTCCGACATAATTTCAAGGTCATCTAACTAAAGAACTACTAACCGTCGCCACATGACACTTTTAATAGGTATAGTACACACATCCAAATACTACTTGAAAAAGTTTAAAGGCAGATTAACGAGCCGATTATGAGATATGATTTTTCGAATATCGTTAAAATTTCTGGCGGCGATCCGAAATGCCTTTCCGACATAATTTCAAGGGCGTCTAACTAAAGAACTACTAGCCGTTGCCACATGACACTTTGTATAGGTATAGTACACACTTCCAAATACTACTTGAAAAAGATTAAAGGCAGATTAACGAGCCGATTATGATATATGATTTTTCGAATATCGTTAAAATTTCCGGCGGCGCTCCGAAATGCCTGTCCGTCATATATTTAACGGCGTGTAATAAAAGAACTACTAGCCGTCGCCACATGACACTCTGTATAGGTATAGCACACACTTCTGAATACTACTTGAAAAAGTTGAAAGGCAGATTAACGAGCCGATTATGAGATATGATTTTTCGAATATCGTTAAAATTTCCGGCGGCGCTCCGAAATGCCTGTCCGTCATATATTTAACGGCGTGTAATAAAAGAACTACTAGCCGTCGCCACATGACACTCTGTATAGGTATAGCACACACTTCTGAATACTACTTGAAAAAGTTGAAAGGCAGATTAACGAGCCGATTATGAGATATGATTTTTCGAATATCGTTAAAATTACTGGCGGCGCTCCAAAATGCCTTTCCGACATAATTTCAAGGGCATCTAACTAAAGAACTACTAGCCGTCGCCACATGACACTTTGTATAGGTATAGTACACACTTCCAAATACTACCTGAAAAAGTTTAAAGGCAGATTAACGAGCCGATTATGAGATATGATTTTTCGAATATCGTTAATATTTCCGGCGGCGCTCCGAAATGCCTGTCCGAACTATATTTAACGGCGTGTAATTAAAGAAGTACTAGCCGTCGCCACATGACACTTTGTATAGGTATAGCACACACTTCTGAATATTACTTAAAAAGGTTTAAAGGCAGATTAACGAGCCGATTATGAGATATGATTTTTCGAATATCGTTAAAATTTCCAGCGGCGCTCCGAAATGCCTGTCCGTCCTATATTTAACGGCATGTAATTAAAGAAGTACTAGCCGTCGCCACATGACACTTTGTATAGGTATAGCACACACTTCTGAATATTACTTAAAAAGGTTTAAAGGCAGATTAACGAGCCGATTATGAGATATGATTTTTCGAATATCGTTAAAATTTCTGGCGGCGATCCGAAATGCCTTTCCGACATAATTTCAAGGGCGTCTAACTAAAGAACTACTAGCCGTTGCCACATGACACTTTGTATAGGTATAGTACACACTTCCAAATACTACTTGAAAAAGTTTAAAGGCAGATTAACGAGCCGATTATGAGATATAATTTTCCGAATATCGTTAAAATTCCGGTCTCGTCACGAAATGCCTTTCCGTCCTATATTCAAGGGCATGTAACTAAAGAACTACTAGCCGTCGCCACATGACACCTTATATAGGTATAGCACACACTTCTGAATACTACTTGAAAAGGTTTAAAGGCAGATTAACGAGCCGATTATGAGATATGATTTTTCGAATATCGTTAAAATTTCCGGCGGCGCCCCGAAATGCCTGTCCGTCCTATATTTAACGTCGTGTAATTAAAGAACTACCAGCCGTCGCCACATGACACTCTGTATAGGTATAGCACACACTTCTGAATACTACTTGAAAAGGTTTAAAGGCAGATTAACGAGCTGATAATGAGAGATGATTTTTCGAATATCGTTAAAATTTCCGGTCTCGTCACAAAACGCCTTTCCGTCCTATATTCAAGGGCATGTAACTAAAGAACTACTAGCCGTCGACACATGACACTTTGTATAGGTATAGTACACACTTCCAAATACTACTTGAAAAAGTTTAAAGGCAGATTAACGAGCCGATTATGAGATATGATTTTTCGAATTTCGTTAAAATTTCCGGTCTCGTCAAGAAATGCCTTTCCGTCCTATATTCAAGGGCATGTAACTAAAGAACTATTAGCCGTCGCCACATGACACTTTGTATAGGTATAGCACACACTTCTGAATACTACTTGAAAAGGTTTAAAGGCAGATTAACGAGCCGATTATGAGATATGATTTTTCGAATATCGTTAAAATTTCCGGCGGCGTTCCGAAATGCCTTTCCGACATAATTTCAAGGGCGTCTAACTAAAGAACTACTAACCGTCACCACATGACACTTTGTATAGGTATAGTACACACTTCCAAATACTACTTGAAAAAGTTTAAAGGCAGATTAACGAGCCGATTATGAGATATGATTTTTAGAATTTCGTTAAAATTTCCGGTCTCGTCACGAAATGCCTTTCCGTCCTATATTCAAGGGCATGTAACAAAAGAACTACTAGCCGTCGCCACATGACACTTTGTATAGGTATAGCACACACTTCTGAATACTACTTGAAAAGGTTTAAAGGCAGATTAACGAGCCGATTATGAGATATGATTTTTCGAATATCGTTAAAATTTCCGGCGGCGCTACAAAATGCCTTTCCGACATAATTTCAAGGGCGTCTAACTAAAGAACTGCTAACCGTCACCACATGACACTTTGTATAGGAATAGTACACACTTCCAAATACTACTTGAAAAAGTTTAAAGGCAGATTAACGAGCCGATTATGAGATATGATTGTTCGAATATCGTTAAAATTTCCGGTCTCGTCAAGAAATGCCTTTCCGTCCTATATTCAAGGGCATGTAACTAAAGAACTACTAGCCGTCGCCACATGACACTTTGTATAGGTATAGCACACACTTCTGAATACTACTTAAAAAGGTTTAAAGGCAGATTAACGAGCCGATTATGAGATATGATTGTTCGAATATCGTTAAAATTTCCGGCGGCGCTCCAAAATGCCTTTCCGACATAATTTCAAGGGCGTCTAACTAAAGAACTACTAACCGTCACCACATGACACTTTGTATAGGTATAGTACACACTTCCAAATACTACTTGAAAAAGTTTAAAGGCAGATTAACGAGCCGATTATGAGATATGATTGTTCGAATATCGTTAAAATTTCCGGTCTCGTCAAGAAATGCCTTTCCGTCCTATATTCAAGGGCATGTAACTAAAGAACTACTAGCCGTCGCCACATGACACTTTGTATAGGTATAGCACACACTTCTGAATACTACTTAAAAAGGTTTAAAGGCAGATTAACGAGTCGATTATGAGATATGATTTTTCGAATATCGTTAAAATTTCCGGCGGCGCTCCAAAATGCCTTTCCGACATAATTTCAAGGGCGTCTAACTAAAGAACTACTAACCGTCACCACATGACACTTTGTATAGGTATAGTACACACTTCCAAATACTACTTGAAAAAGTTTAAAGGCAGATTAACGAGCCGATTATGAGATATGATTGTTCGAATATCGTTAAAATTTCCAGCGGCACTCCAAAATGCCTTTCCGACATAATTTCAAGGGCGTCTAACTAAAGAACTACTAACCGTCACCACATGACACTTTGTATAGGTATAGTACACACTTCCAAATACTACTTGAAGAAGTTTAAAGGCAGATTAACGAGCCGATTATGAGATATGATTGTTCGAATATCGTTAAAATTTACAGGTCTCGTCAAGAAATGCCTTTCCGTCCTATATTCAAGGGCATGTAACTAAAGAACTACTAGCCGTCGCCACATGACACTTTGTATAGGTATAGCACACACTTCTGAATACTACTTAAAAAGGTTTAAAGGCAGATTAACGAGCAGATTATGAGATATGATTTTTCGAATATCGTTAAAATTTCCGGCGGCGCTCCAAAATGCCTTTCCGACATAATTTCAAGGGCGTCTAACTAAAGAACTACTAACCGTCACCACATGACACTTTGTATAGGAATAGTACACACTTCCAAATTTGAAAAAGTTTAAAGGCAGATTAACGAGCCGATTATGAGAAATGATTTTTCGAATATCGTTAAAATTTCTGGCGGCGATCCGAAATGCCTTTCCGACATAATTTCAATGGCGTATAACTAAAGAACTACTAGACGTTGCCACATGACACTTTGTATAGGTATAGTACACACTTCCAAATACTACTTGAAAAAGTTTAAAGGCAGATTAACGAGCCGATTATGAGATATGATTGTTCGAATATCGTTAAAATTTCCAGCGGCGTTCGAAAATGCCTTTCCGACATAATTTCAAGGGCGTCTAACTAAAGAACTACTAACCGTCACCACATGACACTTTGTATAGGTATAGTACACACTTCCAAATACTACTTGAAAAAGTTTAAAGGCAGATTAACGAGCGGATTATGAGATATGATTTTTCGAGTATCGTTAAAATTACTGGCGGCGCTCCAAAATTCCTTTCCGACATAATTTCAAGGGCGTCTAACTAAAGAACTACAAGCCGTCGCCACATGACACTCTGTATAGGTATAGCACACACTTCCAAATACTACTTGAAAAAGTTTAAAAGCAGATTAACAAGCCGATTATGAGATATGATTTTTGGAATAACGTTAAAATTTCCGGCGGCGCTCCGAAATGCCTCTCCGTCTTATATTTAACGGCGTGTAATTAAAGAACTACTAGCCGTCGCCACATGACACTCTGTATATGTATAGCACACACTTCTGAATACTACTTGAAAAGGTTTAAAGGCAGATTAACGAGCCGATTATGAGATATGATTTTTCGAATGTCGTTAAAATTTCCGGCGGCGCTCCAAAATGCCTTTCCGACATAATTTCAAGGGCGTCTAACTAAAGAACTACTAACCGTCACCACATGACACTTTGTATAGGTATAGTACACACTTCCAAATTTGAAAAAGTTTAAAGGCAGATTAACGAGCCGATTATGAGATATGATTTTTCTAATATCGTTAAAATTTCTGGCGGCGATTCGAAATGCCTTTCCGACATAATTTCAAGGGCGTCTAACTAAAGAACTACTAGCCGTTGCCACATGACACTTTATATAGGTATAGTACACACTTCCAAATTTGAAAAAGTTTAAAGGCAGATTAACGAGTCGAATATGAGATATGATTTTTCGAAAATCGTTAAAATTTCCAGCGACGCTCCGAAATGCCTATCCGTCCTATATTTATCGGCGTGTAATTAAAGAACTACTAGCCGTCGCCACATGACACTCAGTATAGGTATAGCACACACTTCTGAATACTACTTGAAAAGGTTTAAAGGCAGATTAACGAGCCGATTATGAGATATGATTTTTCGAATATCGTCAAAATTTCCGGCGGCGATCCAAAATGCCTTTCCGACATAATTTCAAGGTCATCTAACTAAAGAACTACTAACCGTCGCCACATGACACTTTTAATAGGTATAGTACACACATCCAAATACTACTTGAAAAAGTTTAAAGGCAGATTAACGAGCCGATTATGAGATATGATTTTTCGAATATCGTTAAAATTTCTGGCGGCGATCCGAAATGCCTTTCCGACATAATTTCAAGGGCGTCTAACTAAAGAACTACTAGCCGTTGCCACATGACACTTTGTATAGGTATAGTACACACTTCCAAAAACTACTTGAAAAAGATTAAAGGCAGATTAACGAGCCGATTATGATATATGATTTTTCGAATATCGTTAAAATTTCCGGCGGCGCTCCGAAATGCCTGTCCGTCATATATTTAACGGCGTGTAATAAAAGAACTACTAGCCGTCGCCACATGACACTCTGTATAGGTATAGCACACACTTCTGAATACTACTTGAAAAAGTTGAAAGGCAGATTAACGAGCCGATTATGAGATATGATTTTTCGAATATCGTTAAAATTACTGGCGGCGCTCCAAAATGCCTTTCCGACATAATTTCAAGGGCATCTAACTAAAGAACTACTAGCCGTCGCCACATGACACTTTGTATAGGTATAGTACACACTTCCAAATACTACCTGAAAAAGTTTAAAGGCAGATTAACGAGCCGATTATGAGATATGATTTTTCGAATATCGTTAAAATTTCCGGCGGCGCTCCGAAATGCCTGTCCGTCATATATTTAACGGCGTGTAATAAAAGAACTACTAGCCGTCGCCACATGACACTCTGTATAGGTATAGCACACACTTCTGAATACTACTTGAAAAAGTTGAAAGGCAGATTAACGAGCCGATTATGAGATATGATTTTTCGAATATCGTTAAAATTACTGGCGGCGCTCCAAAATGCCTTTCCGACATAATTTCAAGGGCATCTAACTAAAGAACTACTAGCCGTCGCCACATGACACTTTGTATAGGTATAGTACACACTTCCAAATACTACCTGAAAAAGTTTAAAGGCAGATTAACGAGCCGATTATGAGATATGATTTTTCGAATATCGTTAAAATTTCCGGCGGCGCTCCGAAATGCCTGTCCGAACTATATTTAACGGCGTGTAATTAAAGAAGTACTAGCCGTCGCCACATGACACTTTGTATAGGTATAGCACACACTTCTGAATATTACTTAAAAAGGTTTAAAGGCAGATTAACGAGCCGATTATGAGATATGATTTTTCGAATATCGTTAAAATTTCCAGCGGCGCTCCGAAATGCCTGTCCGTCCTATATTTAACGGCATGTAATTAAAGAACTACTAGCCGTCGCCACATGACACTCTGTATAAGTATAGCACACACTTCTGAATACTACTTGAAAAGGTTTAAAGGCAGATTAACCAACCGATTATGAGATATGATTTTTCGAATATCGTTAAAATTTCCGGTCTGGTCACGAAATGCCTTTCCGTCCTATATTCAAGGGCATGTAACTAAAGAACTACTAGCCGTCGCCACATGACACTTTGTATAGGTATAGTACACACTTCCAAATACTACTTGAAAAAGTTTAAAGGCAGATTAACGAGCCGATTATGAGATATAATTTTCCGAATATCGTTAAAATTCCGGTCTCGTCACGAAATGCCTTTCCGTCCTATATTCAAGGGCATGTAACTAAAGAACTACTAGCCGTCGCCACATGACACCTTATATAGGTATAGCACACACTTCTGAATACTACTTGAAAAGGTTTAAAGGCAGATTAACGAGCCGATTATGAGATATGATTTTTCGAATATCGTTAAAATTTCCGGCGGCGCCCCGAAATGCCTGTCCGTCCTATATTTAACGTCGTGTAATTAAAGAACTACCAGCCGTCGCCACATGACACTCTGTATAGGTATAGCACACACTTCTGAATACTACTTGAAAAGGTTTAAAGGCAGATTAACGAGCTGATAATGAGAGATGATTTTTCGAATATCGTTAAAATTTCCGGTCTCGTCACAAAACGCCTTTCCGTCCTATATTCAAGGGCATGTAACTAAAGAACTACTAGCCGTCGACACATGACACTTTGTATAGGTATAGTACACACTTCCAAATACTACTTGAAAAAGTTTAAAGGCAGATTAACGAGCCGATTATGAGATATGATTTTTCGAATTTCGTTAAAATTTCCGGTCTCGTCAAGAAATGCCTTTCCGTCCTATATTCAAGGGCATGTAACTAAAGAACTACTAGCCGTCGCCACATGACACTTTGTATAGGTATAGCACACACTTCTGAATACTACTTGAAAAGGTTTAAAGGCAGATTAACGAGCCGATTATGAGATATGATTTTTCGAATATCGTTAAAATTTCCGGCGGCGTTCCGAAATGCCTTTCCGACATAATTTCAAGGGCGTCTAACTAAAGAACTACTAACCGTCACCACATGACACTTTGTATAGGTATAGTACACACTTCCAAATACTACTTGAAAAAGTTTAAAGGCAGATTAACGAGCCGATTATGAGATATGATTTTTAGAATTTCGTTAAAATTTCCGGTCTCGTCACGAAATGCCTTTCCGTCCTATATTCAAGGGCATGTAACAAAAGAACTACTAGCCGTCGCCACATGACACTTTGTATAGGTATAGCACACACTTCTGAATACTACTTGAAAAGGTTTAAAGGCAGATTAACGAGCCGATTATGAGATATGATTTTTCGAATATCGTTAAAATTTCCGGCGGCGCTACAAAATGCCTTTCCGACATAATTTCAAGGGCGTCTAACTAAAGAACTGCTAACCGTCACCACATGACACTTTGTATAGGAATAGTACACACTTCCAAATACTACTTGAAAAAGTTTAAAGGCAGATTAACGAGCCGATTATGAGATATGATTGTTCGAATATCGTTAAAATTTCCGGTCTCGTCAAGAAATGCCTTTCCGTCCTATATTCAAGGGCATGTAACTAAAGAACTACTAGCCGTCGCCACATGACACTTTGTATAGGTATAGCACACACTTCTGAATACTACTTAAAAAGGTTTAAAGGCAGATTAACGAGCCGATTATGAGATATGATTTTTCGAATATCGTTAAAATTTCCGGCGGCGCTCCAAAATGCCTTTCCGACATAATTTCAAGGGCGTCTAACTAAAGAACTACTAACCGTCACCACATGACACTTTGTATAGGTATAGTACACACTTCCAAATACTACTTGAAAAAGTTTAAAGGCAGATTAACGAGCCGATTATGAGATATGATTGTTCGAATATCGTTAAAATTTCCGGTCTCGTCAAGAAATGCCTTTCCGTCCTATATTCAAGGGCATGTAACTAAAGAACTACTAGCCGTCGCCACATGACACTTTGTATAGGTATAGCACACACTTCTGAATACTACTTAAAAAGGTTTAAAGGCAGATTAACGAGCCGATTATGAGATATGATTTTTCGAATATCGTTAAAATTTCCGGCGGCGCTCCAAAATGCCTTTCCGACATAATTTCAAGGGCGTCTAACTAAAGAACTACTAACCGTCACCACATGACACTTTGTATAGGTATAGTACACACTTCCAAATACTACTTGAAAAAGTTTAAAGGCAGATTAACGAGCCGATTATGAGATATGATTGTTCGAATATCGTTAAAATTTCCAGCGGCACTCCAAAATGCCTTTCCGACATAATTTCAAGGGCGTCTAACTAAAGAACTACTAACCGTCACCACATGACACTTTGTATAGGTATAGTACACACTTCCAAATACTACTTGAAGAAGTTTAAAGGCAGATTAACGAGCCGATTATGAGATATGATTGTTCGAATATCGTTAAAATTTACAGGTCTCGTCAAGAAATGCCTTTCCGTCCTATATTCAAGGGCATGTAACTAAAGAACTACTAGCCGTCGCCACATGACACTTTGTATAGGTATAGCACACACTTCTGAATACTACTTAAAAAGGTTTAAAGGCAGATTAACGAGCAGATTATGAGATATGATTTTTCGAATATCGTTAAAATTTCCGGCGGCGCTCCAAAATGCCTTTCCGACATAATTTCAAGGGCGTCTAACTAAAGAACTACTAACCGTCACCACATGACACTTTGTATAGGAATAGTACACACTTCCAAATTTGAAAAAGTTTAAAGGCAGATTAACGAGCCGATTATGAGAAATGATTTTTCGAATATCGTTAAAATTTCTGGCGGCGATCCGAAATGCCTTTCCGACATAATTTCAATGGCGTATAACTAAAGAACTACTAGACGTTGCCACATGACACTTTGTATAGGTATAGTACACACTTCCAAATACTACTTGAAAAAGTTTAAAGGCAGATTAACGAGCGGATTATGAGATATGATTTTTCGAATATCGTTAAAATTACTGGCGGCGCTCCAAAATTCCTTTCCGACATAATTTCAAGGGCGTCTAACTAAAGAACTACAAGCCGTCGCCACATGACACTCTGTATAGGTATAGCACACACTTCCAAATACTACTTGAAAAAGTTTAAAAGCAGATTAACAAGCCGATTATGAGATATGATTTTTGGAATAACGTTAAAATTTCCGGCGGCGCTCCGAAATGCCTCTCCGTCTTATATTTAACGGCGTGTAATTAAAGAACTACTAGCCGTCGCCACATGACACTCTGTATATGTATAGCACACACTTCTGAATACTACTTGAAAAGGTTTAAAGGCAGATTAACGAGCCGATTATGAGATATGATTTTTCGAATGTCGTTAAAATTTCCGGCGGCGCTCCAAAATGCCTTTCCGACATAATTTCAAGGGCGTCTAACTAAAGAACTACTAACCGTCACCACATGACACTTTGTATAGGTATAGTACACACTTCCAAATTTGAAAAAGTTTAAAGGCAGATTAACGAGCCGATTATGAGATATGATTTTTCTAATATCGTTAAAATTTCTGGCGGCGATTCGAAATGCCTTTCCGACATAATTTCAAGGGCGTCTAACTAAAGAACTACTAGCCGTTGCCACATGACACTTTATATAGGTATAGTACACACTTCCAAATTTGAAAAAGTTTAAAGGCAGATTAACGAGTCGAATATGAGATATGATTTTTCGAAAATCGTTAAAATTTCCAGCGACGCTCCGAAATGCCTATCCGTCCTATATTTATCGGCGTGTAATTAAAGAACTACTAGCCGTCGCCACATGACACTCAGTATAGGTATAGCACACACTTCTGAATACTACTTGAAAAGGTTTAAAGGCAGATTAACGAGCCGATTATGACATATGATTTTTCGAATATCGTCAAAATTTCCGGCGGCGATCCAAAATGCCTTTCCGACATAATTTCAAGGTCATCTAACTAAAGAACTACTAACCGTCGCCACATGACACTTTGTATAGGTATAGTACACACATCCAAATACTACTTGAAAAAGTTTAAAGGCAGATTAACGAGCCGATTATGAGATATGATTTTTCGAATATCGTTAAAATTTCTGGCGGCGATCCGAAATGCCTTTCCGACATAATTTCAAGGGCGTCTAACTAAAGAACTACTAGCCGTTGCCACATGACACTTTGTATAGGTATAGTACACACTTCCAAATACTACTTGAAAAAGATTAAAGGCAGATTAACGAGCCGATTATGATATATGATTTTTCGAATATCGTTAAAATTTCCGGCGGCGCTCCGAAATGCCTGTCCGTCATATATTTAACGGCGTGTAATAAAAGAACTACTAGCCGTCGCCACATGACACTCTGTATAGGTATAGCACACACTTCTGAATACTACTTGAAAATGTTGAAAGGCAGATTAACGAGCCGATTATGAGATATGATTTTTCGAATATCGTTTAAATTTCCGGCGGCGCTCCGAAATGCCTGTCCGTCGTATATTTAACGGCGTGTAATTAAAGAACTACTAGCCATCGCCACATGACACTCTGTAGGTATAGCACACACTTCTGAATACTACTTGAAAAGGTTTAAAGGCAGATTAACGAGCCGATTATGAGATATGATTTTTCGAATATCGTTAAAATTACTGGCGGCGCTCCAAAATGCCTTTCCGACATAATTTCAAGGGCATCTAACTAAAGAACTACTAGCCGTCGCCACATGACACTTTGTATAGGTATAGTACACACTTCCAAATACTACCTGAAAAAGTTTAAAGGCAGATTAACGAGCCGATTATGAGATATGATTTTTCGAATATCGTTAAAATTTCCGGCGGCGCTCCGAAATGCCTCTCCGTCCTATATTTAACGGCGTGTAATTAAAGAACTACTAGCCGTCGCCACATGACACTCTGTATAGGTATAGCACACACTTCTGAATACTACTTGAAAAGGTTTAAAGGCAGATTAACGAGCCGATTATGAGATATGATTTTTCGAATATCGTTAAAATTTCCGGCGGCGCTCCAAAATGCCTTTCCGACATAATTTCAAGGGCATCTAACTAAAGAACTAATAACCGTCGCGACATGACACTTTGTATAGGTATAGTACACACTTCCAAATACTACTTGAAAAAGTTTAAAGGCAGTTTAACGAGCCGATTATGAGATATGATTGTTCGAATATCGTTAAAATTTCCGGTCTCGTCAAGAAATGCCTTTCCGTCCTATATTCAAGGGCATGTAACTAAAGAACTACTAGCCGTCGCCACATGACACTTTGTATAGGTATAGCACACACTTCTGAATACTACTTAAAAAGGTTTAAAGGCAGATTAACGAGCCGATTATCAGATATGATTTTTCGAATATCGTTAAAATTTCCGGCGGCGCTCCAAAATGCCTTTCCGACATAATTTCAAGGGCGTCTAACTAAAGAACTACTAACCGTCACCACATGACACTTTGTATAGGTATAGTACACACTTCCAAATACTACTTGAAAAAGTTTAAAGGCAGATTAACGAGCCGATTATGAGATATGATTGTTCGAATATCGTTAAAATTTCCGGTCTCGTCAAGAAATGCCTTTCCGTCCTATATTCAAGGGCATGTAACTAAAGAACTACTAGCCGTCGCCACATGACACTTTGTATAGGTATAGCACACACTTCTGAATACTACTTAAAAAGGTTTAAAGGCAGATTAACGAGCCGATTATGAGATATGATTTTTCGAATATCGTTAAAATTTCCGGCGGCGCTCCAAAATGCCTTTCCGACATAATTTCTAGGGCGTCTAACTAAAGAACTACTAACCGTCACCACATGACACTTTGTATAGGTATAGTACACACTTCCAAATACTACTTGAAAAAGTTTAAAGGCAGATTAACGAGCCGATTATGAGATATGATTGTTCGAATATCGTTAAAATTTCCGGTCTCGTCAAGAAATGCCTTTCCGTCCTATATTCAAGGGCATGTAACTAAAGAACTACTAGCCGTCGCCACATGACACTTTGTATAGGTATAGCACACACTTCTGAATACTACTTAAAAAGGTTTAAAGGCAGATTAACGAGCCGATTATGAGATATGATTTTTCGAATATCGTTAAAATTTCCGGCGGCGCTCCAAAATGAGTTACCGACATAATTTCAAGGGCGTCTAACTAAAGAACTACTAACCGTCACCACATGACACTTTGTATAGGTATAGTACACACTTCCAAATACTACTTGAAAAAGTTTAAAGGCAGATTAACGAGCCGATTATGAGATATGATTGTTCGAATATCGTTAAAATTTCCAGCGGCACTCCAAAATGCCTTTCCGACATAATTTCAAGGGCGTCTAACTAAAGAACTACTAACCGTCACCACATGACACTTTGTATAGGTATAGTACACACTTCCAAATACTACTTGAAAAAGTTTAAAGGCAGATTAACGAGCCGATTATGAGATATGATTGTTCGAATATCGTTAAAATTTACAGGTCTCGTCAAGAAATGCCTTTCCGTCCTATATTCAAGGGCATGTAACTAAAGAACTACTAGCCGTCGCCACATGACACTTTGTATAGGTATAGCACACACTTCTGAATACTACTTAAAAAGGTTTAAAGGCAGATTAACGAGCCGATTATGAGATATGATTTTTCGAATATCGTTAAAATTTCCGGCGGCGCTCCAAAATGCCTTTCCGACATAATTTCAAGGGCGTCTAACTAAAGAACTACTAACCGTCACCACATGACACTTTGTATAGGAATAGTACACACTTCCAAATTTGAAAAAGTTTAAAGGCAGATTAACGAGCCGATTATGAGAAATGATTTTTCGAATATCGTTAAAATTTCTGGCGGCGATCCGAAATGCCTTTCCGACATAATTTCAATGGCGTATAACTAAAGAACTACTAGCCGTTGCCACATGACACTTTGTATAGGTATAGTACACACTTCCAAATACTACTTGAAAAAGTTTAAAGGCAGATTAACGAGCCGATTATGAGATATGATTGTTCGAATATCGTTAAAATTTCCAGCGGCGTTCCAAAATGCCTTTCCGACATAATTTCAAGGGCGTCTAACTAAAGAACTACTAACCGTCACCACATGACACTTTGTATAGGTATAGTACACACTTCCAAATACTACTTGAAAAAGTTTAAAGGCAGATTAACGAGCGGATTATGAGATATGATTGTTCGAATATCGTTAAAATTTCCAGCGGCGCTCCAAAATTCCTTTCCGACATAATTTCAAGGGCATCTAACTAAAGAACTACTAACCGTCACCACATGACACTTTGTATAGGTATAGTACACACTTCCAAATACTACTTGAAAAAGTTTAAAGGCAGATTAACGAGCCGATTATGAGATATGATTGTTCGAATATCGTTAAAATTTCCAGCGGCACTCCAAAATGCCTTTCCGACATAATTTCAAGGGCGTCTAACTAAAGAACTACTAACCGTCACCACATGACACTTTGTATAGGTATAGTACACACTTCCAAATACTACTTGAAAAAGTTTAAAGGCAGATTAACGAGCGGATTATGAGATATGATTGTTCGAATATCGTTAAAATTTCCAGCGGCGCTCCAAAATTCCTTTCCGACATAATTTCAAGGGCGTCTAACTAAAGAACTACAAGCCGTCGCCACATGACACTCTGTATAGGTATAGCACACACTTCCAAATACTACTTGAAAAAGTTTAAAAGCAGATTAACAAGCCGATTATGAGATATGATTTTTGGAATAACGTTAAAATTTCCGGCTGCGCTCCGAAATGCCTCTCCGTCTTATATTTAACGGCGTGTAATTAAAGAACTACTAGCCGTCGCCACATGACACTCTGTATAGGTATAGTACACACTTCCAAATTTGAAAAAGTTTAAAGGCAGATTAACGAGTCGAATATGAGATATGATTTTTCGAATATCGTTAAAATTTCCAGCGACGCTCCGAAATGCCTATCTGTCCTATATTTAACGGCGTGTAATTAAAGAACTACTAGCCGTCGCCACATGACACTCAGTATAGGTATAGCACACACTTCTGAATACTACTTGAAAAGGTTTAAAGGCAGATTAACGAGCCGATTATGAGATATGATTTTTCGAATATCGTCAAAATTTCCGGCGGCGCTCCAAAATGCCTTTCCGACATAATTTCAAGGGCATCTAACTAAAGAACTACTAACCGTCGCCACATGACACTTTGTATAGGTATAGTACACACATCCAAATACTACTTGAAAAAGTTTAAAGGCAGATTAACGAGCCGATTATGAGATATGATTTTTCGAATATCGTTAAAATTTCTGGCGGCGATCCGAAATGCCTTTCCGACATAATTTCAAGGGCGTCTAACTAAAGAACTACTAGCCGTTGCCACATGACACTTTGTATAGGTATAGTACACACTTCCAAATACTACTTGAAAAAGTTTAAAGGCAGATTAACGAGCCGATTATGATATATGATATTTCGA
Organism: Locusta migratoria; assembly: GCA_026315105.1. NCBI lineage: Eukaryota > Metazoa > Arthropoda > Insecta > Orthoptera > Acrididae > Locusta > Locusta migratoria. The sequence continues at coordinate 458,879,487 of CM048745.1, read as the reverse complement.
ATATCGTTAAAATTTCCGGCGGCGCTCCGAAATGCCTGTCCGTCATATATTTAACGGCGTGTAATAAAAGAACTACTAGCCGTCACCACATGACACTCTGTATAGGTATAGCACACACTTCTGAATACTACTTGAAAAAGTTTAAAGGCAGATTAACGAGCCGATTATGAGATATGATTTTTCGAATATCGTTTAAATTTCCGGCGGCGCTCCGAAATGCCTGTCCGTCGTATATTTAACGGCGTGTAATTAAAGAACTACTAGCCATCGCCACATGACACTCTGTAGGTATAGCACACACTTCTGAATACTACTTGAAAAGGTTTAAAGGCAGATTAACGAGCCGATTATGAGATATGATTTTTCGAATATCGTTAAAATTTCCGGCGGCGCTCCGAAATGCCTCTCCGTCCTATATTTAACGGCGTGTAATTAAAGTACTACAAGCCGTCGCCACATGACACTCTGTATAGGTATAGCACACACTTCTGAATACTACTTGAAAAGGTTTAAAGGCAGATTAACGAGCCGATTATGAGATATGATTTTTCGAATATCGTTAAAATTTCCGGCGGCGCTCCAAAATGCCTTTCCGACATAATTTCAAGGGCATCTAACTAAAGAACTAATAACCGTCGCGACATGACACTTTGTATAGGTATAGTACACACTTCCAAATACTACTTGAAAAAGTTTAAAGGCAGATTAACGAGCCGATTATGAGATATGATTTTTCGAATATCGTTAAAATTTCCGGTCTAGTCACGAAATGCCTTTCTGTCCTATATTCAAGGGCATGTAACTAAAGAACTACTAGCCGTCGCCACATACACCTTATATAGGTATAGCACACACTTCAGAATACTACTTGAAAAAGTTTAAAGGCAGATTAACGAGCCGATTATGAGATATGATTTTTCGAATATCGTTAAAATTTCCGGCCTCGCTCTGAAATGCCTGTCCGTCCTATATTTAACGGCGTGTAATTAAAGAACTACTAGCCGTCGCCACATGACACTCTGTGTAGGTATGGCACACATATTTAAGGGCGTGTAACTAAAGAACTACTAGCCGTCGCCACATGACACTCTGTATAGGTATAGCACACACTTCCAAATACTACTTGAAAAAGTTTAAAGGCAGATTAACGAGCCGATTATGACATATGATTTTTCTAATATCGTTAAAATTTCCGGCCTCGCTCTGAAATGCCTTTCAGTCCTATATTTAAGGGCGTGTAACTAAAGAACTACTAGCTGTCGCCACATGACTCTCTGTAGAGGTATAGCACACACTTCCAAATACTACTTGAAAAAGTTTAAAGGCAGATTAACGAGCCGATTATGAGATATGATTTTTCGAATATCGTTAAAATTTCTGGCGGCGCTCCGAAATGCCTGTCCGTCCTATATTTAACGGCGTGTAATTAAAGAACTACTAGCCGTCGCCTCATGACACTCTGTATAGGTATAGCACACACTTCTGAATACTACTTAAAAAGGTTTAAAGGCAGATTAACGATCCGATTATGAGATATGATTTTTCGAATATCGTTAAAATTTGCGGCGGCGCTCCGAAATGCCTGTCCGTCCTATATTTAACGGCGTGTAATTAAAGAACTACAAGCCGTCGCCACATGACACTCTGTATAGGTATAGCACACACTTCTGAATACTACTTGAAAAGGTTTAAAGGCAGATTAACGAGCCGATTATGAGATATGATTTTTCGAATATCGTTAAAATTTCAGGCGGCGCTCCAAAATGCCTTTCCGACATAATTTCAAGGGCATCTAACTAAAGAACTAATAACCGTCGCGACATGACACTTTGTATAGGTATAGTACACACTTCCAAATACTACTTGAAAAAGTTTAAAGGCAGATTAACGAGCCGATTATGAGATATGATTTTTCGAATATCGTTAAAATTTCCGGTCTCGTCACGAAATGCCTTTCTGTCCTATATTCAAGGGCATGTAACTAAAGAACTACTAGCCGTCGCCACATACACCTTATATAGGTATAGCACACACTTCAGAATACTACTTGAAAAAGTTTAAAGGCAGATTAACGAGCCGATTATGAGATATGATTTTTCGAATATCGTTAAAATTTCTGGCGGCGCTCCGAAATGCCTTTCCGACATAATATCAAGGGCATCTAACTAAAGAACTACTAGCCGTCACCACATGACACTTTGTATAGGTATAGCACACACTTCTGAATACTACTTGAAGAGGTTTGAAGGCAGATTAACGAGCCGATTATGAGATATGATTTTTCGAATATCGTTAAAATTTCCGGCCTCGCTCAGAAATGCCTGTCCGTCCTATATTTAACGGCGTGTAATTTAAGAACTACTAGCCGTCGCCACATGACACTCTGTGTAGGTATGGCACACATATTTAAGGGCGTGTAACTAAAGAACTACTAGCCGTCGCCACATGACACTGTATAGGTATAGCACACACTTCCAAATACTACTTGAAAAAGTTTAAAGGCAGATTAACGAGCCGATTATGACATATGATTTTTCTAATATCGTTAAAATTTCCGGCCTCGCTCTGAAATGCCTTTCAGTCCTATATTTAAGGGCTTGTAACTAAAGAACTACTAGCTGTCGCCACATGACTCTCTGTAGAGGTATAGCACACACTTCCAAATACTACTTGAAAAAGTTTAAAGGCAGATTAACGAGCCGATTATGAGATATGATTTTTCGAATATCGTTAAAATTTCTGGCGGCGCTCCGAAATGCCTGTCCGTCCTATATTTAACGGCGTGTAATTAAAGAACTACTAGCCGTCGCCACATGACACTCTGTATAGGTATAGCACACACTTCTGAATACTACTTAAAAAGGTTTAAAGGCAGATTAGCGATCCGATTATGAGATATGATTTTTCGAATATCGTTAAAATTTCCGGCGGCGCTCCGAAATGCCTGTCCGTCCTATATTTAACGGCGTGTAATTAAAGAACTACTAGCCGTCGCCACATGACACTCTGTATAGGTATAGCACACACTTCTGAATACTACTTGAAAAGGTTTAAAGGCAGATTAACGAGCCGATTATGAGGTATGATTTTTCTAACATCGTGAAAATTTCCAGCGGCGCTCTGAAATGCCTTTCCGACATAATTTCAAGGGCGTCTAACTAAAGAACTACTAACCGTCACCACATGACACTTTGTATAGGTATAGTACACACTTCCAAATACTACTTGAAAAAGTTTAAAGGCAGATTAACGAGCCGATTATGAGATATGATTTTTCGAATATTATTAAAATTTCCGGCCTCGCACCGAAATGTCTGTCCGTCCTATATTTAACGGCGTGTAATTAAAGAACTACTAGCCGTCGCCACATGACACTCTGTATAGGTATAGTACACACTTCCAAATACTACTTGAAAAAGTTTAAAAGCAGATTAACAAGCCGATTATGAGATATGATTTTTGGAATAACGTTAAAATTTCCGGTGGCGCTCCGAAATGCCTCTCCGTCTCATATTTAACGGCGTGTAATTAAAGAACTACTAGCCGTCGCCACATGACACTCTGTATAGGTATAGCACACACTTCTGAATACTACTTGAAAAGGTTTAAAGGCAGATTAACGAGCCGATTATGAGATATGATTTTTCGAATGTCGTTAAAATTTCCGGCGGCGCTCCAAAATGCCTTTCCGACATAATTTCAAGGGCGTCTAACTAAAGAACTACTAACCGTCACCACATGACACTTTGTATAGGTATAGTACACACTTCCAAATTAGAAAAAGTTTAAAGGCAGATTAACGAGCCGATTATGAGATATGATTTTTCGAATATCGTTAAAATTTCTGGCGGCGATCCGAAATGCCTTTCCGACATAATTTCAAGGGCGTCTAACTAAAGAACTACTAGCCGTTGCCACATGACACTTTATATAGGTATAGTACACACTTCCAAATTTGAAAAAGTTTAAAGGCAGATTAACGAGTCGATTATGAGATATGATTTTTCGAATATCGTTAAAATTCCCAGCGGCGCTCCGAAATGCCTATCCGTCCTATATTTAACGGCGTGTAATTAAAGAACTACTAGCCGTCGCCACATGACACTCAGTATAGGTATAGCACACACTTCTGAATACTACTTGAAAAGGTTTAAAGGCAGATTAACGAGCCGATTATGAGATATGATTTTTCGAATATCGTCAAAATTTCCGGCGGCGCTCCAAAATGCCTTTCCGACATAATTTCAAGGGCATCTAACTAAAGAACTACTAACCGTCGCCACATGACACTTTGTATAGGTATAGTACACACATCCAAATACTACTTGAAAAAGTTTAAAGGCAGATTAACGAGCCGATTGTGAGATATGATTTTTCGAATATCGTTAAAATTTATGGCGGCGATCCGAAATGCCTTTCCGACATAATTTCAAGGGCGTCTAACTAAAGAACTACTAGCCGTTGCCACATGACACTTTGTATAGGTATAGTACACTCTTCCAAATACTACTTGAAAAAGTTTAAAGGCAGATTAACGAGCCGATTATGAGATATGATTTTTCGAATATCGTTAAAATTTCCGGCCTCGCTCTGAAATGCCTGTCCGTCCTATAGTTATCGGCGTGTAATTAAAGAACTACTAGCCGTCGCCACATGACACTCTGTGTAGGTATGGCACACATATTTAAGGGCGTGTAACTAAAGAACTACTAGCCGTCGCCACATGACACTCTGTATAGGTATAGCACACACTTCCAAATACTACTTGAAAAAGTTTAAAGGCAGATTAACGAGCCGATTATGACATAAGATTTTTCTAATATCGTTAAAATTTCCGGCCTCGCTCTGAAATGCCTTTCAGTCCTATATTTAAGGGCGTGTAACTAAAGAACTACTAGCTGTCGCCACATGACTCTCTGTAGAGGTATAGCACACACTTCCAAATACTACTTGAAAAAGTTTAAAGGCAGATTAACGAGCCGATTATGAGATATGATTTTTCGAATATCGTTAAAATTTCTGGCGGCGCTCCGAAATGCCTGTCCGTCCTATATTTAACGGCGTGTAATTAAAGAACTACTAGCCGTCGCCTCATGACACTCTGTATAGGTATAGCACACACTTCTGAATACTACTTAAAAAGGTTTAAAGGCAGATTAACGATCCGATTATGAGATATGATTTTTCGAATATCGTTAAAATTTCCGGCGGCGCTCCGAAATGCCTGTCCGTCCTATATTTAACGGCGTGTAATTAAAGAACTACAAGCCGTCGCCACATGACACTCTGTATAGGTATAGCACACACTTCTGAATACTACTTGAAAAGGTTTAAAGGCAGATTAACGAGCCGATTATGAGATATGATTTTTCGAATATCGTTAAAATTTCAGGCGGCGCTCCAAAATGCCTTTCCGACATAATTTCAAGGGCATCTAACTAAAGAACTAATAACCGTCGCGACATGACACTTTGTATAGGTATAGTACACACTTCCAAATACTACTTGAAAAAGTTTAAAGGCAGATTAACGAGCCGATTATGAGATATGATTTTTCGAATATCGTTAAAATTTCCGGTCTCGTCACGAAATGCCTTTCTGTCCTATATTCAAGGGCATGTAACTAAAGAACTACTAGCCGTCGCCACATACACCTTATATAGGTATAGCACACACTTCAGAATACTACTTGAAAAAGTTTAAAGGCAGATTAACGAGCCGATTATGAGATATGATTTTTCGAATATCGTTAAAATTTCTGGCGGCGCTCCGAAATGCCTTTCCGACATAATATCAAGGGCATCTAACTAAAGAACTACTAGCCGTCACCACATGACACTTTGTATAGGTATAGCACACACTTCTGAATACTACTTGAAGAGGTTTGAAGGCAGATTAACGAGCCGATTATGAGATATGATTTTTCGAATATCGTTAAAATTTCCGGCCTCGCTCAGAAATGCCTGTCCGTCCTATATTTAACGGCGTGTAATTTAAGAACTACTAGCCGTCGCCACATGACACTCTGTGTAGGTATGGCACACATATTTAAGGGCGTGTAACTAAAGAACTACTAGCCGTCGCCACATGACACTCTGTATAGGTATAGCACACACTTCCAAATACTACTTGAAAAAGTTTAAAGGCAGATTAACGAGCCGATTATGACATATGATTTTTCTAATATCGTTAAAATTTCCGGCCTCGCTCTGAAATGCCTTTCAGTCCTATATTTAAGGGCTTGTAACTAAAGAACTACTAGCTGTCGCCACATGACTCTCTGTAGAGGTATAGCACACACTTCCAAATACTACTTGAAAAAGTTTAAAGGCAGATTAACGAGCCGATTATGAGATATGATTTTTCGAATATCGTTAAAATTTCTGGCGGCGCTCCGAAATGCCTGTCCGTCCTATATTTAACGGCGTGTAATTAAAGAACTACTAGCCGTCGCCACATGACACTCTGTATAGGTATAGCACACACTTCTGAATACTACTTAAAAAGGTTTAAAGGCAGATTAGCGATCCGATTATGAGATATGATTTTTCGAATATCGTTAAAATTTCCGGCGGCGCTCCGAAATGCCTGTCCGTCCTATATTTAACGGCGTGTAATTAAAGAACTACTAGCCGTCGCCACATGACACTCTGTATAGGTATAGCACACACTTCTGAATACTACTTGAAAAGGTTTAAAGGCAGATTAACGAGCCGATTATGAGGTATGATTTTTCTAACATCGTGAAAATTTCCAGCGGCGCTCTGAAATGCCTTTCCGACATAATTTCAAGGGCGTCTAACTAAAGAACTACTAACCGTCACCACATGACACTTTGTATAGGTATAGTACACACTTCCAAATACTACTTGAAAAAGTTTAAAGGCAGATTAACGAGCCGATTATGAGATATGATTTTTCGAATATTATTAAAATTTCCGGCCTCGCACCGAAATGTCTGTCCGTCCTATATTTAACGGCGTGTAATTAAAGAACTACTAGCCGTCGCCACATGACACTCTGTATAGGTATAGTACACACTTCCAAATACTACTTGAAAAAGTTTAAAAGCAGATTAACAAGCCGATTATGAGATATGATTTTTGGAATAACGTTAAAATTTCCGGTGGCGCTCCGAAATGCCTCTCCGTCTCATATTTAACGGCGTGTAATTAAAGAACTACTAGCCGTCGCCACATGACACTCTGTATAGGTATAGCACACACTTCTGAATACTACTTGAAAAGGTTTAAAGGCAGATTAACGAGCCGATTATGAGATATGATTTTTCGAATGTCGTTAAAATTTCCGGCGGCGCTCCAAAATGCCTTTCCGACATAATTTCAAGGGCGTCTAACTAAAGAACTACTAACCGTCACCACATGACACTTTGTATAGGTATAGTACACACTTCCAAATTAGAAAAAGTTTAAAGGCAGATTAACGAGCCGATTATGAGATATGATTTTTCGAATATCGTTAAAATTTCTGGCGGCGATCCGAAATGCCTTTCCGACATAATTTCAAGGGCGTCTAACTAAAGAACTACTAGCCGTTGCCACATGACACTTTATATAGGTATAGTACACACTTCCAAATTTGAAAAAGTTTAAAGGCAGATTAACGAGTCGATTATGAGATATGATTTTTCGAATATCGTTAAAATTCCCAGCGGCGCTCCGAAATGCCTATCCGTCCTATATTTAACGGCGTGTAATTAAAGAACTACTAGCCGTCGCCACATGACACTCAGTATAGGTATAGCACACACTTCTGAATACTACTTGAAAAGGTTTAAAGGCAGATTAACGAGCCGATTATGAGATATGATTTTTCGAATATCGTCAAAATTTCCGGCGGCGCTCCAAAATGCCTTTCCGACATAATTTCAAGGGCATCTAACTAAAGAACTACTAACCGTCGCCACATGACACTTTGTATAGGTATAGTACACACATCCAAATACTACTTGAAAAAGTTTAAAGGCAGATTAACGAGCCGATTGTGAGATATGATTTTTCGAATATCGTTAAAATTTATGGCGGCGATCCGAAATGCCTTTCCGACATAATTTCAAGGGCGTCTAACTAAAGAACTACTAGCCGTTGCCACATGACACTTTGTATAGGTATAGTACACTCTTCCAAATACTACTTGAAAAAGTTTAAAGGCAGATTAACGAGCCGATTATGAGATATGATTTTTCGAATATCGTTAAAATTTCCGGCCTCGCTCTGAAATGCCTGTCCGTCCTATAGTTATCGGCGTGTAATTAAAGAACTACTAGCCGTCGCCACATGACACTCTGTGTAGGTATGGCACACATATTTAAGGGCGTGTAACTAAAGAACTACTAGCCGTCGCCACATGACACTCTGTATAGGTATAGCACACACTTCCAAATACTACTTGAAAAAGTTTAAAGGCAGATTAACGAGCCGATTATGACATAAGATTTTTCTAATATCGTTAAAATTTCCGGCCTCGCTCTGAAATGCCTTTCAGTCCTATATTTAAGGGCGTGTAACTAAAGAACTACTAGCTGTCGCCACATGACTCTCTGTAGAGGTATAGCACACACTTCCAAATACTACTTGAAAAAGTTTAAAGGCAGATTAACGAGCCGATTATGAGATATGATTTTTCGAATATCGTTAAAATTTCTGGCGGCGCTCCGAAATGCCTGTCCGTCCTATATTTAACGGCGTGTAATTAAAGAACTACTAGCCGTCATCACATGACACTCGGTATAGGTATAGCACACACTTCTGAATACTACTTAAAAAGGTTTAAAGGCAGATTAACGATCCGATTATGAGATATGATTTTTCGAATATCGTTAAAATTTCCGGCGGCGCTCCGAAATGCCTGTCCGTCCTATATTTAACGGCGTGTAATTAAAGAACTACTAGCCGTCGCCACATGACACTCTGTATAGGTATAGCACACACTTCTGAATACTACTTGAAAAGGTTTAAAGGCAGATTAACGAGCCGATTATGAGGTATGATTTTTCTAACATCGTGAAAATTTCCAGCGGCGCTCTGAAATGCCTTTCCGACATAATTTCAAGGGCGTCTAACTAAAGAACTACTAACCGTCGCCACATGACACTTTGTATAGGTATAGTACACACTTCCAAATACTACTTGAAAAAGTTTAAAGGCAGATTAACGAGCCGATTATGAGATATGATTTTTCGAATATTATTAAAATTTCCGGCCTCGCACCGAAATGCCTGTCCGTCCTATATTTAACGGCGTGTAATTAAAGAACTACTAGCCGTCGCCACATGACACTCTGTATAGGTATAGTACACACTTCCAAATACTACTTGAAAAAGTTTAAAAGCAGATTAACAAGCCGATTATGAGATATGATTTTTGGAATAACGTTAAAATTTCCGGCGGCGCTCCGAAATGCCTCTCCGTCTTATATTTAACGGCGTGTAATTAAAGAACTACTAGCCGTCGCCACATGACACTCTGTATAGGTATAGCACACACTTCTGAATACTACTTGAAAAGGTTTAAAGGCAGATTAACGAGCCGATTATGAGATATGATTTTTCGAATGTCGTTAAAATTTCCGGCGGCGCTCCAAAATGCCTTTCCGACATAATTTCAAGGGCGTCTAACTAAAGAACTACTAACCGTCACCACATGACACTTTGTATAGGTATAGTACACACTTCCAAATTTGAAAAAGTTTAAAGGCAGATTAACGAGCCGATTATGAGATATGATTTTTCGAATATCGTTAAAATTTCTGGCGGCGATCCGAAATGCCTTTCCGACATAATTTCAAGGGCGTCTAACTAAAGAACTACTAGCCGTTGCCACATGACACTTTATATAGGTATAGTACACACTTCCAAATTTGAAAAAGTTTAAAGGCAGATTAACGAGTCGATTATGAGATATGATTTTTCGAATATCGTTAAAATTTCCAGCGGCGCTCCGAAATGCCTATCCGTCCTATATTTAACGGCGTGTAATTAAAGAACTACTAGCCGTCGCCACATGACACTCAGTATAGGTATAGCACACACTTCTGAATACTACTTGAAAAGGTTTAAAGGCAGATTAACGAGCCGATTATGAGATATGATTTTTCGAATATCGTCAAAATTTCCGGCGGCGCTGCAAAATGCCTTTCCGACATAATTTCAAGGGCATCTAACTAAAGAACTACTAACCGTCGCCACATGACACTTTGTATAGGTATAGTACACACATCCAAATACTACTTGAAAAAGTTTAAAGGCAGATTAACGAGCCGATTGTGAGATATGATTTTTCGAATATCGTTAAAATTTCTGGCGGCGATCCGAAATGCCTTTCCGACATAATTTCAAGGGCGTCTAACTAAAGAACTACTAGCCGTTGCCACATGACACTTTGTATAGGTATAGTACACTCTTCCAAATACTACTTGAAAACGTTTAAAGGCAGATTAACGAGCCGATTATGAGATATGATTTTTCGAATATCGTTAAAATTTCCGGCGGCGCTCCGAAATGCCTGTCCGTCATATATTTAACGGCGTGTAATAAAAGAACTACTAGCCATCGCCACATGACACTCTGTATAGGTATAGCACACACTTCTGAATACTACTTGAAAAGGTTTAAAGGCAGATTAACGAGCCGATTATGAGATATGATTTTTCGAATATCGTTAAAATTTCCGGCGGCGCTCCGAAATGCCTGTCCGTCGTATATTTAACGGCGTGTAATTAAAGAACTACTAGCCATCGCCACATGACACTCTGTATAGGTATAGCACACACTTCTGAATACTACTTGAAAAGGTTTAAAGGCAGATTAACGAGCCGATTATGAGATATGATTTTTCGAATATCGTTAAAATTACCGGCGGCGCTCCAAAATGCCTTTCCGACATAATTTCAAGGGCATCTAACTAAAGAACTACTAGCCGTCGCCACATGACACTTTGTATAGGTATAGTACACACTTCCAAATACTACCTGAAAAAGGTTAAAGGCAGATTAACGAGCCGATTATGAGATATGATTTTTCGAATATCGTTAAAATTTCCGGCGGCGCTCCGAAATGCCTGTCCGTCCTATATTTAACGGCGTGTAATTAAAGAACTACTAGCTGTCGCCACATGACACTCTGTATAGGTATAGCACACACTTCTGAATACTACTTGAAAAGGTTTAAAGGCAGATTAACGAGCCGATTATGAGATATGATTTTTCGAATATCGTTAAAATTTCCGGCGGCGCTCCAAAATGCCTTTCCGACATAATTTCAAGGGCATCTAACTAAAGAACTAATAACCGTCGCCACATGACACTTTGTATAGGTATAGTACACACTTCCAAATACTACTTGAAAAAGTTTAAAGGCAGATTAACGAGCCGATTATGAGATATGATTTTTCGAATATCGTTAAAATTTCCGGTCTCGTCACGAAATGCCTTTCTGTCCTATATTCAAGGGCATGTAACTAAAGAACTACTAGCCGTCGCCACATGACACTCTGTATACGTATAGCACACACTTCTGAATATTACTTGAAAAAGTTTAAAGGCAGATTAACGAGCCGATTATGAGATATGATTTTTCGAATATCGTTAAAATTTCTGGCGGCGATCCGAAATGCCTTTCCGACATAATTTCAAGGGCGTCTAACTAAAGAACTACTAGCCGTCACCACATGACACTTTGTATAGGTATAGCACACACTTCTGAATACTACTTGAAGAGGTTTAAAGGCAGATTAACGAGCCGATTATGAGATATGATTTTTTCGAATATCGTTAAAATTTCCGGCCTCGCTCTGAAATGCCTGTCCGTCCTATATTTAACGGCGTGTAATTAAAGAACTACTAGCCGTCGCCACATGACACTCTGTGTAGGTATGGCACACATATTTAAGGGCGTGTAACTAAAGAACTACTAGCCGTCGCCACATGACACTCTGTATAGGTATAGCACACACTTCCAAATACTACTTGAAAAAGTTTAAAGGCAGATTAACGAGCCGATTATGACATATGATTTTTCGAATATCGTTAAAATTTCCGGCCTCGCTCTGCAATGCCTTTCCGTCCTATATTTAAGGGCTTGTAACTAAAGAACTACTAGCCGTCGCCACATGACTCTCTGTAGAGGTATAGCACACACTTCCAAATACTACTTGAAAAAGTTTAAAGGCAGATTAACGAGCCGATTATGAGATATGATTTTTCGAATATCGTTAAAATTTCCGGGCTCGCTCCGAAATGCCTGTCCGTCCTATATTTAACAGCGTGTAATTAAAGAACTACTAGCCGTCGCCACATGACACTCTGTGTAGGTATGGCACACACTTCTGAATACTACTTGAAAAGGTTTAAAGGCAGATTAACGAGCCGATTATGAGATATGATTTTTCGAATATCGTTAAAATTACTGGCGGCGCTCCAAAATGCCTTTCCGACATAATTTCAAGGGCATCTAACTAAAGAACTACTAGCCGTCGCCACATGACACTTTGTATAGGTATAGTACACACTTCCAAATACTACTTGAAAAAGCTTAAAGGCAGATTAACGAGCCGATTATGAGATATGATTTTTGTAATATCGTTAAAATTTCCAGCGGCGCTCCGAAATGCCTTTCCGACATAATTTCAAGGGCGTCTAACTAAAGAACTACTAACCGTCGCCACATGACACTTTGTATAGGTATAGTACACACTTCCAAATACTACTTGAAAAAGTTTAAAAGCAGATTAACGAGCCGATTATGACATATGATTTTTCGAATATCGTTAAAATTTTCGGCTTCGCTCTGAAATGCCTGTCCGTCCTATATTTAACGGCGTGTAATTAAAGAACTACTAGCCGTCGCCACATGACACTCTGTGTAGGTATGGCACACATATTTAAGGGCGTGTAACTAAAGAACTACTAGCCGTCGCCACATGACACTCTGTATAGGTATAGCACACACTTCCAAATACTACTTGAAAAAGTTTAAAGGCAGATTAACGAGCCGATTATGAGATATGATTTTTCGAATATCGTTAAAATTTCCGGCCTCGCTCTGAAATGCCTTTCCGTCCTATATTTAAGGGCGTGTAACTAAAGAACTACTAGCCGTCGCCACATGACTCTCTGTAGAGGTATAGCACACACTTCGAAATACTACTTGAAAAAGTTTAAAGGCAGATTAACGAGCCGATTATGAGATATGATTTTTCGAATATCGTTAAAATTTCCGGCGGCGCTCCGAAATGCCTGTCCGTCCTATATTTCACGGCGTGTAATTAAAGAACTACTAGCCGTCGCCACATGACACTCTGTGTAGGTATGGCACACACTTCTGAATACTACTTGAAAAGGTTTAAAGGCAGATTAACGAGCCGATTATGAGATATGATTTTTCGAATATCGTTAAAATTACTGGCGGCGCTCCAAAATGCCTTTCCGACATAATTTCAAGGGCATCTAACTAAAGAACTACTAGCCGTCGCCACATGACACTTTGTATAGGTATAGTACACACTTCCAAATACTACTTGAAAAAGTTTAAAGGCAGATTAACGAGCCGATTATGAGATATGATTTTTCGAATATCGTTAAGATTTCCGGCGGCGCTCCGAAATGCCTCTCCGTCCTATATTTAACGGGGTGTAATTAAAGAACTACTAGCCGTCGCCACATGACACTCTGTATAGGTATAGCACACACTTCTGAATACTACTTGAAAAGGTTTAAAGGCAGATTAACGAGCCGATTATGAGATATGATTTTTCGAATATCGTTAAAATTTCCGGCGGCGCTCCAAAATGCCTTTCCGACATAATTTCAAGGGCGTCTAACTAAAGAACTACTAACCGTTGCCACGTGACACTTTGTATAGGTATAGTACACACTTCCAAATACTACTTGAAAAAGTTTAAAGGCAGATTAACGAGCCGATTATGAGATATGATTTTTCGAATATCGTTAAAATTTCCGGTCTCGTCACGAAATGCCTTTCCGTCCTATATTCAAGGGCAAGTAACTAAAGAACTACTAGCCGTCGCCACATGACACTCTATATAGGTATAGCACACGCTTCTGAATACTACTTGAAAAAGTTTAAAGGCAGATTAACGAGCCGATTATGAGATATGATTTTTCGAATATCGTTAAAATTTCCGGCCTCGCTCTGAAATGCCTTTCCGTCCTATATTTAAGGGCGTGTAACTAAAGAACTACTAGCCGTCGCCACATGACACTCTGTATAGGTATAGTACACACTTCCAAATACTACTTGAAAAAGTTAAAAGGCAGATTAACGAGCCGATTATGAGATATGATTTTTCGAATATCGTTAAAATTTCCAGCGGCGCTCTGAAATGCCTTTCCGTCCTATATTTAAGGGCGTGTAACTAAAGAACTACTAGCCGTCGCCACATGACACTCTGTATAGGTATAGTACACACTTCCAAATACTACTTGAAAAAGTGTAAAGGCAGATTAACGAGTCGATTATGAGATATGAACAAAAACATATACACCAAAATCGTATGAGAGATAATGTAAAGATCCCTTATTGCACTAGTGATACTCCCGCATCTGCAAAACTCTGCAGTCGTCCGTTAGAGGCCTCTGCGTGTGCCATGCCGCATTGCACTTTGACCTGTCGGTTCGCCAGTAGGGACGGTGCAGTGTGCCTCCCAAGTTCCGTTTTGTGACGTTATTTGTATGGTGAAGCGTCAGATGGGGTGGCGATTGGTAATCAATCCTGCTAATGTATTGCGATTGATTGAGTTGAAGTTACGAAGAACCCTTCGTCGTGAAGATGGTATTAGTGTAGAAGATGAATCATTCGCATGCTTTCTCGTATCTGTTATGGTACAGAAATATGAGCATAAGTTAGATACTGTTGTTACGAACTCATAATAATGATAATAGGGATGATAATGACGAACAACTATTGCAAGCGGTAGTACTACGGTAAGTGCGGGAAGAGGCGATGGAAGCAGTGGCAGTGAATACCAACAGTCTTTCGAGAAGAAGGTTAAAGCAGCAACTATCATCACGGCTTCTGAAGACAATACGCTAGAGAACATGTACGATGATTATTACATAAGTTATAGTTAAGATATCTGCATGACGTATGGTGTCTACAGTTACATCTACAGTGCCATCTGGAGCATGACTGCAGGATTTTGAATAAAAACGACACCCTCCAGTACATTGAGGTGTACGTAGAGATCCTGTAAAAAAACGTCATACAGATATGTTTGTTCTAGCCCACGTACTTTCCTTTATGACGAACACACAACACCGTGATTCCAATCCTTAACAACCACTGTTTATTTCTCAGAGCAAAATACATCACAGAATGCATAATATAAATCATGGAACATTAATATATATAAACATTTATAATTATATCAAAAGTTAATCCGCAACATCCTTATTAGACAAAAATCGATTGCCGTCAGCGGTGGCCGAGCGTTCTGTGGCGCGCCAGTGGCAGTCTGCACGGCCACTGCGGGGGTTCGAATCTCCCCTCGGGCATAGATACACGCAGTCGCATAAGTATTCGGACAGTGGAAAGTGTCACAATGAATACTCGAGAAACACTGACTATGAAACCCAAACATATTTATTAGCAATGTATATGCGTAACAACATTAATTACAAAAGAATTGTTGTATTATTCCGTTTCCAAAAAATAAATAACAGAAAAATGAACAACAAAAATGAAGCAACCTGCACACCCTGCTGCTACAGAAGTATTCGGACACTGTCCAATAAATGTTCGTAAGTTGTACGACGAAAATGTCAATACCTTGTGGGTCCACCTTTCATTTTCAATACCTCCTCCAATCTACTAGACACACTTTCCATGAATTTTTTCGTGAAATCTGGGCCTATATTTGCCCATTCTTGGCGCTTTTCTCTTTCAAGGTCTCCTTTGTATAGAGGTTGTCCGCGCGGAGGGTTCGTTTCAATTTATCCCACAAATGATCGATTGGGTTAAGGTCTAGTGATTGGGGAAGGGGGTGCAATACTTTCGGGCAATTGAAGAGCAACCACATTTGTACAATTTGCGCGGTATGCTTGGGATCGTTATCCTGATAAAAATGAAAGTTATTCGCAATACGTAGATGTCGTGAACTTTTCTTCAAATGTCCTCGCAGTATATTCAAATACGCTTCCTTGTTCGTCGTATCGTCAATGAACACTAAATGACCCCACACCACTGCCGGACATGCACCCCCACACCACGATGCTCCAACCTCCAAACTTTACTGTCGGTTTGAGGTTCCTGGGATTCAGCTCTTCATTGGTCTTTTGGCATATGTTTGCCTTTCCGTCCCTTTGCCATAATGTAAATTTACATTCGTCGCAAAATATCACCCGATTCCACCAAGGCTGATCGTATTCGTCGTATTCCCTCGCAAACTGCATACGTTGCATCTGGTTCACTGCATTTATGAATGGCTTTCGCCGTGCCACTCGACCACGGTACTGCGATCGTCGCAGTAGTCTCCGCACGGTTTCGGGATGAACTTTTATACCGAGGTCTCCCTCCACCTCACTTGCAATTCGTGTGGCAGATATTTTCGGATTCTGTTGTACCTTTCGCACAATCACACGTTCATATCTCTGTGAAAATGTCCGTGGCCGTCCTGTACTGCAACGGAATTCCAATCGGTCTTCTTTCTCGAACCGTTTAATAATGTCGTGAACTGTACTTTTCTTCATGTTCACTATTGCGGTAATTTCCCTGCAGGTTTTCCCCATCGCGTGATGATAAACGACAAGTTGCCTTTGATTGAACGTAGATTGAACGTAGAACACTTGCCTCTGCGTCCCACCGTCGACCTGCACAGGCTCGCGAAACGTGTTTACTGATCATCGCCGTCGTCGCAGTCGCTTCACCCTCTGTGCGTCTCGGAATGAACCATTCTCTCACGTTGTCCGCCTTTGCCCGAATACTTTTGTTGCACCTTCCCATGCCGTTTTCAGGAAATATTATGTAACAGACACATGGCCAACAACAATTCTTCGTATTTGACGCGTGTTTCACGTTGCGACATCGTACCCGGAGTCCCAAATACATTACAAAGTGCCATGTCTGTATTTGTTCATGCGAAAAACTGCAAAATTATGCGCATTCACGGGCTGTCCGAATACTTTTGCGACTGAGTGTATTTGTGCCGTCCTTAGTTGTAGCTAGTTGATAAGTAGTTTGTAAGTTTAGGGACTGATGAACCCGTAGTTAAGTCCCATAAGCGCTACAAAAAAATCGATTAAGTTGGAAACATTTTTGTTTACTAAAGATTTTGTCTACGGATAATGTCTATCAATATGTCTTAAATGCCGCGGCGGATTAGCCGTGTGGACAGGGCCGCCGTGCTGCGGTGCGCGCGGCCGTTCGCCGTCGGGAGCTCGAGTCCCCCCCCCTCGGGCACGGGTATTTGTGTTGTCAAATGTTTGTTCAGCTTATGGGACTTAACTACGGGGTCATCAGTCCCTAAACTTACAAACTACTTATCAACTACCTTATACTAAAGACGGCACAAATATCCATGCCCGAGGGGGGATTCGAACCCCCGACCGTAGTGGCCGTGCAGACCGTGACTGAAGCGCCTCAGTCTCCTCGACCACCGCGGCCGGCTTTGTGTTGTCCTTAGGTTAGTTTACCTTACAATTATATATTTTTTACGACGTTACAGAGTTCATTTAATGAAATAAATCGCAATTTGCGATAGTTATGGCTTCACTGTACTAGGTTTAGATGGAATACCAAACTGCGGCGAATGAAAATTTGAGCCCATCTAAACCTAGTACAATGAAGCCATAACTTTCGCAAATTGCGATTTATTTCATAGTTTACCTTAGTTGAAGTAGTTGGTAAGCTACGGACTAATGACCAAGTAGTTGAGTCCGATAGATTTACAAACATTAGAACATTTTTTTTATTTTTATTTTTTTATTTTTATGTCTCAAATACAGAAATACTTATCCGTGTGAATGTACTTCGTTCTCCAACTCTACCTATCTGAGAAGATAATTAGTGGTTTGTTTTGAGGACAGTAATTTATTATTAACTGTTAGTGCTGAAATGTAAATAACATACAATAATATCCTTGTAATATACAGTAAAAAGGCTTAGAACCAGGGTTTAGCGGTGTCTAAAGTTTTCGAATTAGATCACCGATACATCGGCGATATATCGCTGTTCAAAACAGCAGTGTTAAAGTCGACGTTTTTGGGCAAAACATCGATGTTTTCCTCTTCTTTGCCAACCGTTTCATTTCAGAGTAGCATTGCAACCTACATCCTCCATTATTCCCCTAGTGATTTAAAATGTCTTGACATTTATGAGTTGGGGCAAATGTACATATGTTTGTAAATCTATCGAACTCGGCTATAGTCCGTAGCTTACAAACTACTTCAACTAAGTTCAACTAACCTAAGGACAACACGCACATCCATACCCAAAGGAGGATTCGAACATCCGACGTGGGAGGTCTCGCATTCCGCAACGCTGCGCCCCAGACCGCTCAGCTACTCCCGCGCGGCCAGTTGGAGCAAATACCTAGAATAAATGTCTGTGCAAGTGCACAAAATTCATAAATACCTAGGTATTTATGAATTAAAAGATAAACTTACAAGCAGTACATTATATAAAAAGAAAAAAAAACGTGATATCATGTACTACTTTTCAAACTACATCTCAAATTATTCAATTCTCTTCTGTTCACATTTCCCAGCAGTCCAAGTTTCGCAAACATACAATGTTGTGCTGCAAAACGTATGTTCCGAGAAATTTCTGCCTCAAGTCCAGGGCGATATTTGACAGCAGTAGATTTCTCTTTCCCATGAATGCCCGCTTTGCTTCCGCTACTCTGCTTTTTATCACCCCCTTGACTCGTCCGTCGTGGGTTAGTTTACTGTGGAGGTAGCAGAATTCCTTGTCTTCGTGTACATTGTGATCGGCAATTCGGATTTATTTTCTCGCTACTTTTATTTCCGTTACTTAATCATTCCTTACGTCTTTCTTTGGTTTACCTTCAATCCATGGTCTGTGGTCATTAGTCTTTCATTCTATGCAACAGGTCCTGTAATTTTCCTTCACTTCCAAAGACGATAGCAATGTCATCAGCAAATCTTATCACTGATATCCTTTTACCCAGAACTTTTATCACAGCCTTGAACCTCTTCTTTATTTCCGACATTACGTCTTCATTGCGCAAATTAAAATGTGATGGCGACAGTCCACAGCCTTTTCTTACGCCCTTTTTAATCGGAGCACTTTGTTCTTGACTTTCGACGCTTATTGTATCCACTTGGTTCGTATACAAACAATGTAATACCCGCTTTTTTTCCTACAGCTTACTCCTATTTTTCTCAGAATTACGAACACCATGAATGTTTCAAATGTTTGTATAGCTTATGGGACTTAACTACGGGGTCATCAGTCCCTAAACTTACAAACTACTAATGAACTAGCTAACGCTAAGGACCGTCAAATATCCATGCCCCCGACCGTAGTGGCCGTGCAGACCGCGTGACTGACGCGCCTTAGTTCCCTCGGCCACCGCGGCCGGCTACGAACATCATACAGCACCTTACATTATCGAAGGCATTTTCCAGGTCACAAATCGTATATGTCTCGGTAATTCTTTACTCTCGCTTCCATAAACTGTAGTAATGCTATCGCGGCCACGCATTGCAGTAAAGGACGGCCCTTGTCAATGCCGCCTCACAGCCCTCGGCTCTTCTACCTGCCGGGCAGAGACCGGACCGGGAGATTAGCCGATCGCCCCTCGACCAGAACTGGGTGCTAATGTCATTGGGTGCTTTTGTCACTGGGTGCTTTTGTCAGGGCACCAGTCGGCTCGCGCCGGCGCCGACTCGATCCGGAAATTAAACATACCGAATGTAGTCGGCTCGGCGTGAGCCGGCTGATGCTGAGTCGTCTCGGCCCGGCCGGCAGTGTGAACACGGCCTAAGATACTGAACGAAGCTCGGTCGCTCAGGTAATTAAGTAGGCCTCGGTATATTTGATATTGGCGAGGTTACAATGTATTACACTTATTGAACAATAAAGTTATTGATCCCTGGATGTACATTACATCGAGAACCAGGGAGGGGGGGGGGGGGGAGCTCAAGGATGCAACAAATGGAACAAAAAGTAACGCTGGCCGCAGGGCGTTGCCAGGTGTCGCTATCTTCAGGGGTCTGTTGACACGTCCCGATTCACCCTCGATCGGGTCGCCGAATATTTCGATTTTGGGTCAATCGAAAATTAAAGAAGTTCTAAAGCTAAAACGATGGTGCGATACAGGCATCTCATTGTCTTATTCTTTTCGCTGACCTGCCGTAGCGCTTTGCGGCGATCAACATTTTACTCACTGAAGCAGCCACGATGTGTTTGCTTTTTACGCCTTCCAGGGTTTTTTTTATGCGGAAACTAACTTTATATTTGTACCCACGCAATACTTTTACATATGTTTTAGAAGTTGTATTGCCATCAATGTATCTTCTTAAAGTTGTGTTATGCTTTTACCTGTATATTTAAGGTTATCCATTATAGGTAAAGCGACCAATTTTATGAAGAAAAATGAGGAAGGAAGGAAAAACCAGTACGGCACATTTCTGTGGTTGTGTATGGTGAATGAAGATACAGCAAATTACAGCGATTTAATAGTTTGCAATTGTTGTGTTGAAAAGTACTATAGCGGTCATTACCAAAATAGGCAGATCAAGGTCATCCTGCAGTCTTACAGCAATTGCCACTTACAGGTGATTTCAGGTGTTAGTAAAAATTCCGAAAAAATGGGAGATCTCTATTTGTAGCAAAGAGTATGATGGACTACTTTACAAAAGAACATTCTTGTCAGCCATTATGAAAAAAAAAAAAACCTTCCGTTGCAAGAAATTTTCAAGAAAAATACTTTCTTATTTCAGCCTGTGGAAAAAAAATAGAACCAGTAGTAACTGTGTGTTTTGACATATTCAACAACTGATGACAGTGATCGTAAAATGTTTTACTTATAACAAGGTGATCGACTTGTTGAGCCAGGCTCGGAAACATTTTTTGATTTATGTTATTTTTCTTTTTGGATAACTTATTTCAGCCAAGCATTGGCTGATGCGAAGATGGCCAATACTTGGCTGAAACTAGTTATCCAAAAATAAAGTAAATCAAAAAATATTTGGTATCCTGACTCAACAAGTCAATAACCTTGTTATAAATAACAACCAAATACATATTTTGACTGAAAAAATATATGGACATTCTCAGAGTTTCATGTGACACATATTTTATCTTGAAAACATAAAAATATTCCGAGATAAAGAATAAAATACCGTGAAAGGTGTGAAATCGTTTCGCAGGTGTAACGAAAACTGTTGTCGCTGATGAATTTGCGTTTGTTGGACTTGTAGGCCGCCGACAGGATTTTTGTTGCAACGGCTGCAGATTTTTTTTTTTTTTTTTTTTTCATTTGTAGCTGTTACACACACTTCGTCACTGTACCCATCACCTTAACGCCGATATACGCTGTAAAAAATTAACTGTAGGTACATTCAGACCACTATTTCCGTTAAAGTCAAGCAAAATATATTTACCCGTATCGTGTTTCAAAAAACAAGTTTCGTCTAAGTATACTACAGGCCTATTGTCCTCAGCATGAATTAAGTGCACTGCACGCAAAAACATTGCTCTCCCTGCTGCCATGTCTCTGAATACCATTAAAAAAGTTGGTCCGTCATTAGACTTTCTGAATTGAAAACCAAATGAGCGTGAAGACTGAGCCAGAATAATTAATTTTTCTCGGAGATAACCCTGTGTTTTTCTTGAAAATGACCGACTGAGAGATTCGCAAAATATAATGTAAACAATCAAATAAACGTTCCTGCACCTACACATACTATGTCATATTGACAGTGACATTCCTTCTTGTCTTTAAGCTCAGATATGCCAAATTTTATCAGTATGCAATAAAAACAGAGTCATTATTAAAAGACGCACTTCGTTGTTTTCAAATTTTCCAGTTTTAATTCATACAACCCCTGTTCTGAGAATAACGAAAACAACCCAAAAAGATCTGTAAAATCGGTCGAGCTGTTCTCAAGTTATGGCGCGACCAAGGTATTCAGGGATACATTTTTATGTTGCAAGATACCCTCCCCCATGCACCGTATGAAACTTTAGGTAGACGCTGGCCTTCCTCTTGTATTGAACGTCACGCGTGCAAAATTTTGTGAAGATCGGAATGAAACTGTAGCTTTCGTCAGTCTGTAGGAAAAGTATCCTCCCCCTTGCACCTTAATTCTGTCCTATCGAAAGTACTTTCTTAGCTGACGTCTTCTACCTATAAACTACGTGCCGGCAAAATTTCAGCTTCATAGGTGCATTAGTTTTACAGATTTTGTGTTTAGTCAGTGAGTGAGTGCGTGACTGACCTTTCGCTTTTATATATACAGAATACCTCCTGAATTGTGTGTCCCACAAAAAATTATTTACCAGATTCGTATAGTGAAATATTAGAAAACTGACTACGAAATGTGTTGTTAATGAAGTTGGTTGTAAATACGTAGTAAATTACAATCTCATGCACATTAGAGCGAATTTTCACGCAATTAATTGTCTTTGACGTCATAGCACCTGAACTATATGTCGTAATACGATATTATTTCGAAGGTACATCCAGTGGCGTATATGTCAAATGTCTGCAAAATACGTCGCGAACGGAGATAGTAGGAAATACGCAATAAATCAAAACGTCATGCCTGATGAGGCGGTTTTTCATGATCCTAATTGTTTATGACTCCATATCTCATGAACAGCGTGTCGTACTACGACAAAATTTTGAACGTACGTTCAGTGTTACGTGTGTATACTGTCTGTAAGATTTCTCACGAATACAATTAATAGCGCACGAGTAAGAAATTGTAGCGTCATGCCAAACACCGTAATTTTACTGCATGAACACCGAAAATATAGAAAGCGAGAAACTTTTTTCGTTTCATCATTTTGCTATGGTTGTCAGCGAGAAAAAGTTTCCCAAAGGTTTGAAATTACGTTTAAAGTTTGTTGCTAGTCGCTACGTGCTCTCCTTCTCAAATAGTGGACTCATAAAGTCAGACTATCACGTGCCTCAAGACGCTGAAGTTTTTATTGTTCATGGCGTTAAATCTCCTGAGCTATCGGTCCTATCGCAAAATCGTTTCTTAGCTGACGTCTACTACCTTTCATAGGTGAAGTATTTTACGAGATTTCGTGTTTAGTCAGTGAGTGAGTGAGTGTATGAATGAGTGTAGTGTGTGTGTGTGTGTGTGTGTGTGTGTGTGTGTGTGTAAGAGAGAGAGAGAGAGAGAGAGAGAGAGAGAGAGAGAGAGATTAGTGTGAACAAATAACATGGCTCGAAATAACAAAAGTTTTACGCTAACCACGGTACTACGACGACATTTTAGGACCGCCACATGCTAGTGCATACTAAGCGCGTAAATCATCTTTTGCGATTTTTTCGAAATCGCCTGAGTAGTGCGCCTTAGTACTTGCACATTACGTTGTACTAATATAGTACTAATAGCGTACAAAGTTTGAAGTAAATCCGTGATCCGAACGCCGCGACCTCCCCTGGTCAGTTGCAGTCTCGTGTGCGTTTACTGCTGTAATCTTGTCTTTCCTTGTTCGTCTGAGTTTTATTTTTCGGATATTGACGACGTTACCGTTTTTGCAAAGAAAATGGCACACTGTCGCAGTTGTACGGATGAAGGAAGGAAGGAAGGAATCTTAGGGTTTAACGTTCCGTCGACAGAGTGGTCATTAGAGACGGAGCTTTACGCTCGGAATTTTGGGTAAGGATGGTGGAATGAAATTGGCCGTACCCTTTGAAAGGAACCATCCCAGCATTTGCCTGAAGTGATTTAGGGAAATCACGGAAAACCTAAATCTGGATGACCGGAGATGGATTTGAACCAACTTCCTTCCGAATACGAGTTGAGTGTGTTACCACTGCGTCACCTCGCTCGGTGAAGAAATCGAGATGCACTCATCGACTGTGACGACTCTTCGACAGAATCTCGGAGTAACAGTCTTGCGCCACATTCATCAGGTGTTGTAACAGTACCAACTGTTTCCAGAACGGATGAAAATCTTTCAGAATCTCATGAATCAGAAAATGAGAGAGAGAAAAAGGACGCTTTAGCAACACGTTTGCCTGGAGGAAAAATGATTATCGTCCGTTTGTGGATACATTTGACGATTCAATTTCAGGACAGAAATGGCCACATTCATATAGTCTGTCATTTTTCCTGGTATTCTTAACGGAAGGTCTGACGAAATATGTTGCAGACGAAACAAACAGATTTCATTGATATACCAAAGATGGAAAGAAACGGGATTTGAAGAATTGTAATCTTTCGTTGCTGTTTGTCTGCTGATGGCTCGAGTGAAGAAACTGAAAGTTAGTGACTATTGGTCCAGATACATACTCTTCAATACTCCAATTTTCAGCGAAATAATGTCCAGGAATCGATTTCTCTTAATTTTAAGAATGCTTTATTTTAGTGACAACTTTCCCATTAATGAAGGAGACAGATTATTTAAGATTAGAAATATTGCTGCTACGGTCCGCACAACATTCCACAGCACATTTTATGCTTACCAAAAGCTTTACATCGACGAAAGCCTGTTTGTTTTCAAAGGGCAATTGTCTTTCAAAGAATATATTCCATCCAAACGAATTAGGTTTGAAATAAAAATGTTTGTGCTGTGCGACTGGTTACATACTGGACTTTATTGTACATACAGGCACCACGACTGAAATTAGCTTTCACAATCTGGGGAACAGTGGCGACATAGTAGCCACACTGCTAAACCATACTTACAACGGCTTCACACGCTTTATGTTGACAACTGGTATTCGAGACCAGACCTGTTCTTCTGGCTTCATAACCACGGTACGAATGCCTGTGGTACTGTTCGTAAAAACAGGCGTATCTTGCCAAAATTGCAGGACAAACTGAAACGAGGAGAAGTACAGTTTATATCAACTAATACAATTTTTGGCATGAAGTGGTGTGATAAGAGAGAAGTGTGGATGTTGACCACCTGTAATACTGCAGAAACGTGTGATACGGAGCAGACAGACAGGAAGACTAGTGAAAGACGCAGGAAACTACAGTGCGTTGCAGATTACATCGCTAGTATGGGGGCAGTTGACCGTACCAACATGCTACTGAGCTCAGTGGAATCAATGCCGAAGACAGTAAAGTGGTACAAGAAATTCAGAAGTTCTTCTTCCATGTATCAGATCTGTGCGTTTTAAACGCCCGTGCTCTCCATAGAGAAGTAACAGGGCGAAAGATGCCAATAGCCGAATTTCACCTGTCTCTGGTAAGAGAACTTGTTGAGACTTACGTCACAGAACGGAGGAAAGCTGGCAGAGGAAGGCGCTCTGATGACGAGAATCCTCTGCGATTTACCGGGAGGCATTTTCCGAATATAACTGAGAGTGAAAACTCGAAGAAAGGTAGGCCAATGCGAAGATCTGCCGTTTGTTCCAAGCAGAAAGTGCGCCAAGAGATCAGGTACGAATGCAGAATATGCAATATACCACTGGGTGTGGTTTCGAGGCTTATCAAATAAATAAATAAATAAAATTTAAATGTCGATAATCGCACAGCAAAATGTTATTCGTAATTTTTGAAAGTAACTGAAACCAAAAATAAATAAAAAATATAAAATGAAGGGAATAAAAAAAAGTTTTTAAGTTCGCCAGTGTCATTCTAAAGCCCGGATCCAAAAGAAGGACGGGAAATATATAGGAAAGATGTAAAAGGCATTCGAACACAACAGTTCCTAGCTTTGAAACGCGTCTCAAGTTGTATGCTGTGCTGACAAAAAGACAAATTTTGTACGTTTCAGACGCTTTAATTATCTGCTTAGTATGGAAGCATAAAAAAAAATTGCACAACACGTATTGCACCAATGAAACATAATTATACATATTATTCTCATTAAGTGGAGGAACAAATATTCAGGCATCAATATTAGGAATCCTTGATTATTTGACTTTGATAAACGCGTAGGGGAATTACATAAGGTTTATACGCTCGAATTATAATAGTAAACGTCCATAGAGCTTCCCGACATTCCGTGAAAGTGGTTCAGAGATATTGTGTTACCATAGACGCACAAGAGCTGCAGGACATTTCGGATCCTGCAGTAAGATGAGCACAAAAAATTAAAAATCAGTCGTAGATCGTCAACCACTTTCGGCTAGCAAGAAGCGATTCCAAATAAACACGAAAAACCGTATTTCCTGTACGCTATTCTGTAAATGTTCTGATTTCTTACGGAGTAGTTCGGTTTTCTGTATGTGTTACCTGTGACGATTTCTCCTTGCAGTTGTTTACATCATTTTGAAGCTGATTATTAGTAGGGGTTTACACTGTAAACTGTTCTGTTCTATGTAGACAAGACTGCAGAAATAACGAAATCTTGTAGATACTGGAAGGGGCAGTAAGGATGAATTCCTCGATGATGTATTAGTGATGACTCCTCAGCAATATCTGACACGAATATTCCGGAGCTCTGAACACAGCAGGTATAGGACACAAGCCTGATACTTCTTCGAGAGCTGCAGTGAACAATAACTCAGCATCCGAAGAACCTGAAGATATAAACAAACTCTTCAAAAAATAGTATGGTTAAAAGATGTATTCCACTGGAAGAACAGTGGTTTTCGACCCCGTTCTTTATCAGTTTCACATAAGGTCAGATAGAAATTAGAAGTATTCTAAAAGTTTCAAGACGTTTTAACAGAAAAGTGGATGAATCAGACAACCAGTTCGGTAAATATCAACTAGAAAAGAGTAGATTGTGGGTGGGTAGCTAACAATGAAGACCGAACTACTCGACGCATGAAAATCGTTTCTACAAGTAACTAATAAAATCGTGTCGAAAATTATGGAAAATACACAATTCTTAGCGCAGAAATAATTTTAATGTATCTTCGAAGAAGCTACCAAGCAGAGAAAAATAAAAGCAATATTGTTATGTGCCAGTGAGAGTATTCACTTCCCCTCAGTGGCAACCAGAATCAGATTTGCAGGGTGTGGTCGCTGCCGCACGCCTGAGCACACGGCGAAGCTGACCGCGCTGGCCTTTCAGGCAAGGGGTGGCCCAGCCGGAAACCGCTCAGCACAGGTAGACGGATTAGTGCCCGACAAAGCAGGCCGCGGCGTCCCATACAGTAAAGCCTGCCACCAGCAGTCAAACGGTTAATGTAGATTTGTATATAATCAGTATCAGTGTAGCCAGTTTGCAACCCACTAGCTCATGGGACCAACAGTTGGACTCGTTAAAAACAGGTGCATACAATTCTCAGCAGAAGCAATAATCGTATTAATGCTGTTAATCACCATTGCAGAATGCACTTTGTTGTCACTGACGTCAGTAGTACTGTCGTATCGATATTTTAAGTATTATACGACAAAGCAAAGTGGGAATCTAACCGCGGTGGCAACACCGCCTGTTTACGCCCAAGAAAAAAGGAGGGAGAAGCAATACAAGCGTACATTTCTGCAGAGGTGTCCAAAACCCCTTTGGTATATTCCAGCCCGAATTGCGACCAACGCCACCCCCCCACCCCGCCCACCCAACGAGATATTAGGTGCTGGATTCGGAAGATCAATTCATTTTCTATATAAACATTCCTTTACCGTTAACAAAATTATAAAGCCAATTCTCTACCTACACGCCCTTCAATGTAGGACGGAATGGCAATTCCGAGCTACGACAGAACTTTCAACGCTATTCGAAAAATCATATCTCATAATCGGCTCGTTAATCTGCCTTTAAACTTTTTCAAGTAATATTCAGAAGTGTGTGCTATACGTATACAGAGTGTCATGTGGCGACGGCTAGTAGTTCTTTAGTTACACGCCCTTAAATATAGGACGGAAAGGCATTTCGGAGCGAGGCCGGAAATTTTAACGATATTCGATAAATCATATCTAATAATCGGCTCGTTAATCTGCCTTTAAACCTTTTCAAGTAGTATTCCGAAGTGTGTGCTATACCTATACAGAGTGTCATGTGGCGACGGCTAGTAGTTCTTTAGTTACACGCCCTTAAATATAGGACGGAAAGGCATTTCGGAGCGCCGCCGGAAATTTTAACGATATTCGAAAAATCATATCTCATAATAAGCTCGTTAAGCTGCCTTTAAACCTTTTCAAGTAGTATTCAGAAGTGTGTGCTATACCTATACGAGTGTCATGTGCCGAAGGCGAGTAGTTCTTTAGTTACACGCCCATAAATATAGGACGGAAAGGCATTTCGGAGCGAGGCCGGAAATTTTAACGATATTCGAAACATCATATCTCATAATCGGATCGTTAATCTGCCTTTAAACCTCTTCAAGTAGTATTCAGAAGTGTGTGATATACCTATACAGAGTGTCATGTGGCGACGGCTAGCAGTTCTTTATTTACACGCCCTTAAATATAGGACAGAAAGGCATTTCGGAACGAGGCCGGAAATTTTAACGATATTCGAAAAATCATATCTCATAATCGGCTCGTTAAGCTGCCTTTAAACCTTTTCAAGTAGTATTCAGAAGTGTGTGCTATACCTATACGAGTGTCATGTGCTGAAGGCTAGTAGTTCTTTAGTTACACGCCCATAAATATAGGACGGAAAGGCATTTCGGAGCGAGGCCGGAAATTTTAACGATATTCGAAACATCATATCTCATAATCGGATCGTTAATCTGCCTTTAAACCTTTTCAAGTAGTATTTGGAAGTGTGTGATATACCTATACAGAGTGTCATGTGGCGACCGCTAGCAGTTCTTTATTTACACGCCCTTAAATATAGGACAGAAAGGCATTTCGGAGCGAGACCGGAAATTTTAACGATATTCGAAAAATCATACCTCATAATCGGCTCGTTAATCTGCCTTCAAACCTTTTCAAGTAGTATTCAGAAGTGTGTGCTATACCTATACAAAGTGTCATGTGGCGACGGTTGGTAGTTCTTTAGTTGTACGCCCTTAATTATAGGACGGAAAGGCATTTCGGGGCGAGGCCAGAAATTTTAACGATATTCGAAAAGTCATATCTCATAATCGGCCCGTTAATCTGCCTTTAAACTTTTTCAAGTAGTATTTGGAAGTGTGTGCTATACCTATACAGAGTGTCATGTGCCGACGGCTAGTAGTTCTTTAGTTACACGCCCTTAAATATAGGACGGAAAGGCATTTCGGAGCGAAGCCGGAAATTTTAACGATATTCGAAAAATCATATCTCATAATCGGCTCGTTAATCTGCCTTTAAACTTTTTCAAGTAGTATTTGGAAGTGTGTGCTATACATATACAGAGTGTCATGTGACGACGGCTAGTAGTTCATAGTTACCCGCCCTTAAATATAGGACGGAAAGGCATTTCGGAGCGAGGCCGGAAATTTTAACGATATTCGAAAAATCATATCTCATAATCGGCTCGTTAAGCTGCCTTTAAACCTTTTCAAGTAGTATTCAGAAGTGTGTGCTATACCTATACAAAGTGTCATATGGTGACGGCTAGTAGTTCTTTAGTTACACGCCCTTAAATATAGGACGAAAAGGCATTTCGGAGCGAGGCCGGAAATTTTAACGATATTCGAAAAATCATATCTCATAACCGGCTCGTTAGTAGTATTTGGAAGTGTGTGCTATACCTATACAGAGTGTCATGTGGCGACGGCTAGTAGTTCTTTAGTTACACGCCCTTAAATATAGGACGGAAAGGCATTTCGGAGCGAGGCCGGAAATATTAACGATATTCGAAAAATCATATCTCATAATCGGCTCTTTAAGCTGCCTTTAAACCTTTTCAAGTAGTATTCAGAAAGTGTGTGCTATACCTATACAAAGTGTCATGTGGCGACGGCTAGTAGTTCTTTAGTTACACGCCCTTAAAAATAGGATGGAAAGGCATTTCGGAGCGAAGCCGGAAATTTTAACGATATTCGAATAATCATATCTCATAATCGGCTCGTTAAGCTGCCTTTAAACTCTATCAAGTAGTATTTGGAAGGGTGTGCTATACCTATACAGAGTGTCATGTGGTGACGGCTAGTAGTGCTTTAGTTACACGCCCTTAAATATAGGACGGAAAGGCATTTCGGAGCGAGGCCGGAAATTTTAACGATATTCGAAAAATCATATCTCATAATCGGCTCGTTAATCTGCCTTTAAACCTTTTCAAGTAGTATTCAGAAGTGTGTGCTATACCTATACAGAGTGTCATGTGGTGACGGCTAGTAGTTCTTTAGTTACACGCCCTTAAATATAGGATGGAAAGGCATTTCGGAGCGAGGCCGGTAATTTTAACGATATTAGAAAAATCATATCATACTCGGATCGTTAATCTGCCTTTAAATCTTTTCAAGTAGTATTCAGAAGTGTGTGCTATACCTATACAAAGTGTCATGTGGCGACGGCTAGTAGTTCTTTAGTTACACGCCCTTAAATATAGGACGGAAAGGCATTTCGGAGCGAGCCCGGAAATTTTAACGATATTCGAAAAATCATATCTCATAATCGGCCCGTTAATCTCCCTTTAAACTTTTTCAAGTAGTATTTGGAAGTGTGTGCTATACCTATACAGAGTGTCATGTGGTGACGGCTAGTAGTTCTTTAGTTACACGCCCTTAAATATAGGACGGAAAGGCATTTCGGAGCGAGCCCGGAAATTTTAACGATATTCGAAAAATCATATCTCATAATCGGCCCGTTAATCTGCCTTTAAACTTTTTCAAGTAGTATTTGGAAGTGTGTGCTACACCTATACAGAGTGTCATGTGGTGACGGTAGTAGTTCTTTAGTTAGACGCCCTTGAAATTATGTCAGAAAGGCATTTCGGAGCGCCGCCGGAAATTTTTACGATATTCGAAAAATCATATCTCATAATCGCCTCGTTAATCTGCCTTTAAACCTTTTCAAGTAGTATTCAGAAGTGTGTGCTATACCTATACAGAGTGTCATGTGGCGACGGCTAGTAGTTCTTTTATTACACGCCGTTAAATATATGACGGACAGGCATTTCGGAGCGCCGCCGGAAATTTTAACGATATTCGAAAAATCATATCTCATAATCGGCTCGTTAATCTGCCTTTAATCTTTTTCAAGTAGTATTTGGAAGTGTGTACTATACCTATACAAAGTTTCATTTGGCGACGGCTAGTAGTTCTTTAGTTAGACGCCCTTGAAATTATGTCGGAAAGGCATTTCGGAGCGCTGCCGGAAATTTTAACGATATTCGAAAAATCATATCTATTAATCGGCTCGTTAATCTGCCTTTAAACCATTTCAAGTAGTATTCAGAAGTGTGTGCTATACCTATACAGAGTGTCATGTGGCGACGGCTTGTAGTTCTTTAATTACACGACGTTAAATATAGGACGGACAGGCATTTCGGAGCGCCGCCGGAAATTTTAACGATATTCGAAAAATCATATCTCATAATCGGCTCGTTAATCTGCCTTTAAACCTTTTCAAGTAGTATTCAGAAGTGTGTGCTATACCTATACAAAGTGTCATGTGGCGACGGCTAGTAGTTCTTTATTTACACGCCCTTAAATATAGGACGGAAAGACATTTCGGAGCGATGCCGGAAATTTTAACGATATTCGAAAAATCATATCTCATAATCAGCTCGTTAAGCTGCTTTTAAACTTTATCAAGTAGTATTTGGAAGTGTGTGCTATACCTATACAGAGTGTCATGTGGTGACGGCTAGTAGTTCTTTAGTTACACGCCCTTAAATATAGGACGGAAAGGCATTTCGGAGCGAGGCCGGAAATTTTAACGATATTCGAAAAATCATATATCATACTCGGATCGTTAATCTGCCTTTCAACCTTTTCAAGTAGTATTCAGAAGTGTGTGGTATACCTATACAAAGTGTCATGTGGCGACGGCTAGTAGTTCTTTAGTTACACGCCCTTAAATATAGGACGGAAAGCCATTTCGGAGCGAGGCCGGAAATTTTAACGATATTCGATAAATCATATCTCATAATCGGCTCGTTAATCTGCCTTTAAACCTTTTCAAGTAGTATTCCGAAGTGTGTGCTATACCTATACAGAGTGTCATGTGGCGACGGCTAGTAGTTCTTTAGTTACACGCCCTTAAATATAGGACGGAAAGGCATTTCGGAGCGCCGCCGGAAATTTTAACGATATTCGAAAAATCATATCTCATAATAAGCTCGTTAAGCTGCCTTTAAACCTTTTCAAGTAGTATTCAGAAGTGTGTGCTATACCTATTCAAAGTGTCATGTGGCGACGGCTAGTAGTTCTTTATTTACACGCCCTTAAATATAGGACGGAAAGACATTTCGGAGCGAGGCCGGAAATTTTAACGATATTCGAAACATCATATCTCATAATCGGATCGTTAATCTGCCTTTAAACCTCTTCAAGTAGTATTCAGAAGTGTGTGATATACCTATACAGAGTGTCATGTGGCGACGGCTAGCAGTTCTTTATTTACACGCCCTTAAATATAGGACAGAAAGGCATTTCGGAACGAGGCCGGAAATTTTAACGATATTCGAAAAATCATATCTCATAATCGGCTCGTTAAGCTGCCTTTAAACCTTTTCAAGTAGTATTCAGAAGTGTGTGCTATACCTATACGAGTGTCATGTGCTGAAGGCTAGTAGTTCTTTAGTTACACGCCCATAAATATAGGACGGAAATTCATTCGAAAAATCATATCTCATACTCGGATCGTTAATCTGCCTTTAAACCTTTTCAAGTAGTATTCAGAAGTGTGTGCTATACCTATACAAAGTGTCATGTGGCGACGGCTAGTAGTTCTTTAGTTACACGCCCTTAAATATAGGACGGAAAGGCATTTCGGAGCGAAGCCGGAAATTTTAACGATATTCAAAAATCATATCTCATAATCGGCCCGTTAAGCTGCCTTTAAACTTTATCAAGTAGTATTTGGAAGTGTGTGCTATACCTATACAGAGTGTCATGTGGTGACGGCTAGTAGTTCTTTAGTTAGACGCCCTTGAAATTATGTCGGAAAGGGATTTCGGAGCGAAGCCGGAAATTTTAACGATATTCGAAAAATCATATCTCATAATAGGCCCGTTAATCTGCCTTTAAACCTTTTCAAGTAGTATTTGGAAGTGTGTGCTATACCTATACAGAGTGTCATGTGGCGACGGTTAGTAGTTCTTTAGTTACACGCCCTTAAATATAGGACGGAAAGGCATTTCTGAGCGCCGCCGGAAATTTTAACGATATTCGAAAAATCATATTTCATAATCGGCTCGTTAATCTGCCTTTAAACCTTTTCAAGTAGTATTCAGAAGTGTGTGCTATACCTATACAGAGTGTCATGTGGTGACGGCTAGTAGTTCTTAAGTTACACGCCCTTGAAATTATGTCGGAAAGGCATTTCGGAGCGAAGCCGGAAATTTTAACGATATTCGAAAAATCATATCTCATAATAGGCCCGTTAATCTGCCTTTAAACTTTTTTAAGTAGTATTTGGAAGTGTGTGCTATACCTATACAGAGTGTCATGTGGCGACGGTTAGTAGTTCTTTAGTTACACGCCCTTAAATATAGGACGGAAAGGCATTTCTGAGCGCCGCCGGAAATTTTAACGATATTCGAAAAATCATATCTCATAATCGGCTCGTTAATCTGCCTTTAAACCTTTTCCAGTAGTATTCAGAAGTGTGTGCTATACCTATACAAAGTGTCATGTGGCGACGGCTAGTAGTTCTTTAGTTACACGCCCTTAAATATAGGACGGAAAGGCATTTCGGAGCGAGGCCGGAAATTTTAACGATATTCGAAAAATCATATCTCATAATCGGCTCGTTAATCTGCCTTTAAACCTTTTCAAGTAGTATTCAGAAGTGTGTGCTATACCTATACAAAGTGTCATGTGGCGACGGCTAGTAGTTCTTTATTTACACGCCCTTAAATATAGGACGGAAAGACATTTCGGAGCGAGGCCGGAAATTTTAACGATATTCGAAAAATCATATCTAATAATCAGCTCGTTAAGCTGCTTTTAAACTTTATCAAGTAGTATTTGGAAGTGTGTGCTATACCTATACAGAGTGTCATGTGGTGACGGCTAGTAGTTCTTTAGTTACACGCCCTTAAATATAGGACGGAAAGGCATTTCGGAGCGAGGCCGGAAATATTAACGATATTCGAAAAATCATATCTCATAATCGGCTCTTTAAGCTGCCTTTAAACCTTTTCAAGTAGTATTCAGAAAGTGTGTGCTATACCTATACAAAGTGTCATGTGGCGACGGCTAGTAGTTCTTTAGTTACACGCCCTTAAAAATAGGATGGAAAGGCATTTCGGAGCGAAGCCGGAAATTTTAACGATATTCGAATAATCATATCTCATAATCGGCCCGTTAAGCTGCCTTTAAACTTTTTCAAGTAGTATTTGGAAGGGTGTGCTATACCTATACAGAGTGTCATGTGGTGACGGCTAGTAGTGCTTTAGTTACACGCCCTTAAATATAGGACGGAAAGGCATTTCGGAGCGAGGCCGGAAATTTTAACGATATTCGAAAAATCATATCTAATAATCGGCTCGTTAATCTGCCTTTAAACCTTTTCAAGTAGTATTCAGAAGTGTGTGCTATACCCATACAAAGTGTCATGTGGCGACGGCTAGTAGTTCTTTATTTACACGCCCTTAAATATAGGACGGAAAGACATTTCGGAGCGAGGCCGGAAATTTTAACGATATTCGAAAAATCATATCTAATAATCAGCTCGTTAAGCTGCTTTTAAACTTTATCAAGTAGTATTTGGAAGTGTGTGCTATACCTATACAGAGTGTCATGTGGTGACGGCTAGTAGTTCTTTAGTTACACGCCCTTAAATATAGGATGGAAAGGCATTTCGGAGCGAGGCCGGAAATTTTAACGATATTAGAAAAATCATATCATACTCGGATCGTTAATCTGCCTTTAAATCTTTTCAAGTAGTATTCAGAAGTGTGTGCTATACCTATACAAAGTGTCATGTGGCGACGGCTAGTAGTTCTTTAGTTACACGCCCTTAAATATAGGACGGAAAGGCATTTCGGAGCGAGCCCGGAAATTTTAACGATATTCGAAAAATCATATCTCATAATCGGCCCGTTAATCTCCCTTTAAACTTTTTCAAGTAGTATTTGGAAGTGTGTGCTATACCTATACAGAGTGTCATGTGGTGACGGCTAGTAGTTCTTTAGTTACACGCCCTTAAATATAGGACGGAAAGGCATTTCGGAGCGAGCCCGGAAATTTTAACGATATTCGAAAAATCATATCTCATAATCGGCCCGTTAATCTGCCTTTAAACTTTTTCAAGTAGTATTTGGAAGTGTGTGCTACACCTATACAGAGTGTCATGTGGTGACGGTAGTAGTTCTTTAGTTAGACGCCCTTGAAATTATGTCAGAAAGGCATTTCGGAGCGCCGCCGGAAATTTTTACGATATTCGAAAAATCATATCTCATAATCGCCTCGTTAATCTGCCTTTAAACCTTTTCAAGTAGTATTCAGAAGTGTGTGCTATACCTATACAGAGTGTCATGTGGCGACGGCTAGTAGTTCTTTTATTACACGCCGTTAAATATATGACGGACAGGCATTTCGGAGCGCCGCCGGAAATTTTAACGATATTCGAAAAATCATATCTCATAATCGGCTCGTTAATCTGCCTTTAATCTTTTTCAAGTAGTATTTGGAAGTGTGTACTATACCTATACAAAGTTTCATGTGGCGACGGCTAGTAGTTCTTTAGTTAGACGCCCTTGAAATTATGTCGGAAAGGCATTTCGGAGCGCTGCCGGAAATTTTAACGATATTCGAAAAATCATATCTATTAATCGGCTCGTTAATCTGCCTTTAAACCATTTCAAGTAGTATTCAGAAGTGTGTGCTATACCTATACAGAGTGTCATGTGGCGACGGCTTGTAGTTCTTTAATTACACGACGTTAAATATAGGACGGACAGGCATTTCGGAGCGCCGCCGGAAATTTTAACGATATTCGAAAAATCATATCTCATAATCGGCTCGTTAATCTGCCTTTAAACCTTTTCAAGTAGTATTCAGAAGTGTGTGCTATACCTATACAAAGTGTCATGTGGCGACGGCTAGTAGTTCTTTATTTACACGCCCTTAAATATAGGACGGAAAGACATTTCGGAGCGATGCCGGAAATTTTAACGATATTCGAAAAATCATATCTCATAATCAGCTCGTTAAGCTGCTTTTAAACTTTATCAAGTAGTATTTGGAAGTGTGTGCTATACCTATACAGAGTGTCATGTGGTGACGGCTAGTAGTTCTTTAGTTACACGCCCTTAAATACAGGACGGAAAGGCATTTCGGAGCGAGGCCGGAAATTTTAACGATATTCGAAAAATCATATATCATACTCGGATCGTTAATCTGCCTTTCAACCTTTTCAAGTAGTATTCAGAAGTGTGTGGTATACCTATACAAAGTGTCATGTGGCGACGGCTAGTAGTTCTTTAGTTACACGCCCTTAAATATAGGACGGAAAGGCATTTCGGAGCGAAGCCGGAAATTTTAACGATATTCGAAAAATCATATCTCATAATCGGCTCGTTAAGCTGCCTTTAAACTTTATCAAGTAGTATTTGGAAGTGTGTGCTATACCTATACAGAGTGTCATGTGGTGACGGCTAGTAGTTCTTTAGTTACACGCCCTTAAATATAGGACGGAAAGGCATTTCGGAGCGAGGCCGGAAATTTTAACGATATTCGAAAAATCATATCTCATAATCGGCTCGTTAATCTGCCTTTAAACCTTTTCAAGTAGTATTCAGAAGTGTGTGCTATACCTATTCAAAGTGTCATGTGGCGACGGCTAGTAGTTCTTTATTTACACGCCCTTAAATATAGGACGGAAAGACATTTCGGAGCGAGGCCGGAAATTTTAACGATATTCGAAAAATCATATCTCATAATCGGCTCGTTAATCTGCCTTTAAACCTTTTCAAGTAGTATTCAGAAGTGTGTGCTATACCTATACGAGTGTCATGTGCCGAAGGCTAGTAGTTCTTTAGTTACACGCCCATAAATATAGGACGGAAAGGCATTTCGGGGCGAGGCCGGAAATTTTAACGATATTCGAAAAATCATATCTCATTATCGGCCCGTTAATCTGCCTTTAAACTTTTTCAAGTAGTATTTGGAAGTGTGTGCTATAACTATACAGAGTGTCATGTGGTGACGGTAGTAGTTCTTTAGTTAGACGCCCTTGAAATTATGTCAGAAAGGCATTTCGGAGCGCCGCCGGAAATTTTAACGATATTCGAAAAATCATATCTCATAATCGGCTCGTTAATCTGCCTTTAAACCTTTTCAAGTAGTATTCAGAAGTGTGTGCTATACCTATACAGAGTGTCATGTGCCGAAGGCTAGTAGTTCTTTAGTTACACGCCCTTAAATATAAGACGGAAAGGCATTTCGGAGCGAGGCCGGAAATTTTAACGATATTCGAAAAATCATATCTCATAATCGGCTCGTTAAGCTGCCTTTAAACCTTTTCAAGTAGTATTCAGAATTGTGTGCTATACCTATACGAGTGTCATGTGCCGAAGGCTAGTAGTTCTTTAGTTACACGCCCTTAAATATAGGACGGAAAGGCATTTCGGAGCGAAGCCGGAAGTTTTAACAATATTCCAATAATCATATCTCATAATCGGCACGTTAAGCTGCCTTTAAACTGTATCAAGTAGTATTTGGAAGTGTGTGCTATACCTATACAGAGTGTCATGTGGTGACGGCTAGTAGTTCTTTAGTTACACGCCCTTAAATATAGGACGGAAAGGCATTTCGGAGCGAGGCCGGAAATTTTAACGATATTCGAAAAATCATATCTCATAATCGGCTCGTTAATCTGCATTTAAACCTTTTCAAGTAGTATTCAGAAGTGTGTGCTATACCTATACAAAGTGTCATGTGGCGACGGCTAGTAGTTCTTTATTTACACGCCCTTCAATATAGGACGGAAAGACATTTCGGAGCGAGGCCGGAAATTTTAACGATATTCGAAAAATCATATCTCGTAATCGGCTCGTTAAGCTGCCTTTAAACTTTATTAAGTAGTATTTGGAAGTGTGTGCTATACCTATACAGAGTGTCATGTGGTGACGGCTAGTAGTTCTTTAGTTACACGCCCTTAAATATAGGACGGAAAGGCATTTCGGAGCGAGGCCAGAAATTTTAACGATATTCGAAAAATCATATCTCATACTCGGATCGTTAATCTGCCTTTAAACCTTTTCAAGTAGTATTCAGAAGTGTGTGCTATACCTATACAAAGTGTCATGTGGCGACGGCTAGTAGTTCTTTAGTTACACGCCCTTAAATATAGGACGGAAAGGCATTTCGGAGCGAAGCCGGAAATTTTAACGATATTCAAAAATCATATCTCATAATCGGCCCGTTAAGCTGCCTTTAAACTTTATGAAGTAGTATTTGGAAGTGTGTGCTATACCTATACAGAGTGTCATGTGGTGACGGCTAGTAGTTCTTTAGTTAGACGCCCTTGAAATTATGTCGGAAAGGGATTTCGGAGCGAAGCCGGAAATTTTAACGATATTCGAAAAATCATATCTCATAATAGGCCCGTTAATCTGCCTTTAAACCTTTTCAAGTAGTATTTGGAAGTGTGTGCTATACCTATACAGAGTGTCATGTGGCGACGGTTAGTAGTTCTTTAGTTACACGCCCTTAAATATAGGACGGAAAGGCATTTCTGAGCGCCGCCGGAAATTTTAACGATATTCGAAAAATCATATTTCATAATCGGCTCGTTAATCTGCCTTTAAACCTTTTCAAGTAGTATTCAGAAGTGTGTGCTATACCTATACAAAGTGTCATGTGGCGACGGCTAGTAGTTCTTTAGTTACACGCCCTTAAATATAGGACGGAAAGGCATTTCGGAGCGAGCCCGGAAATTTTAACGATATTAGAAACATCATATCTCATAATCAGCCCGTTAATCTGCCTTTAAACTTTTTCAAGTAGTATTTGGAAGTGTGTGCTATACCTATACAGAGTGTCATGTGGTGACGGCTAGTAGTTCTTAAGTTACACGCCCTTGAAATTATGTCGGAAAGGCATTTCGGAGCGAAGCCGGAAATTTTAACGATATTCGAAAAATCATATCTCATAATAGGCCCGTTAATCTGCCTTTAAACTTTTTTAAGTAGTATTTGGAAGTGTGTGCTATACCTATACAGAGTGTCATGTGGCGACGGTTAGTAGTTCTTTAGTTACACGCCCTTAAATATAGGACGGAAAGGCATTTCTGAGCGCCGCCGGAAATTTTAACGATATTCGAAAAATCATATCTCATAATCGGCTCGTTAATCTGCCTTTAAACCTTTTCCAGTAGTATTCAGAAGTGTGTGCTATACCTATACAAAGTGTCATGTGGCGACGGCTAGTAGTTCTTTAGTTACACGCCCTTAAATATAGGACGGAAAGGCATTTCGGAGCGAGCCCGGAAATTTTAACGATATTAGAAAAACATATCTCATAATCAGCCCGTTAATCTGCCTTTAAACTTTTTCAAGTAGTATTTGGAAGTGTGTGCTATACCTATACAGAGTGTCATGTGGTGACGGCTAGTAGTTCTTTAGTTACACGCCCTTAAATATAGGACGGAAAGGCATTTCGGAGCGAGGCCGGAAATTTTAACGATATTCGAAAAATCATATCTCATAATCGGCTCGTTAAGCTGCCTTTAAACTTTATTAAGTAGTATTTGTTAGTGTGTGCTATACCTATACAGAGTGTCATGTGGTGACGGCTAGTAGTTCTTTCGTTACACGCCCTTAAATATAGGACGGAAAGGCATTTCGGAGCGAAGCCGGAAATTTTAACGATATTCGAAAAATCATATCTCATAATCGGCTCGTTAAGCTGCCTTTAAACTTTATCAAGTAGTATTTGGAAGTGTGTGCTATAACTATACAGAGTGTCATGTGGTGACGGCTAGTAGTTCATTAGTTACACGCCCTTAAATATAGGACGGAAAGGCATTTCGGAGCGAGGCCGGAAATTTTAACGATATTCGAAAAATCATATCTCATAATCGGCTCGTTAATCTGCCTTTAAACCATTTCAAGTAGTATTCAGAAGTGTGTGCTATACCTATACAAAGTGTCATGTGGCGACGGCTAGTAGTTCTTTATTTACACGCCCTTAAATATAGGACGGAAAGACATTTCGGAGCAAGGCCGGAAATTTTAACGATATTCGAAAAATCATATCTCATAATCGGCTCGTTAAGCTGCCTTTAAACGTTATTAAGTAGTATTTGGAAGTGTGTGCTATACCTATACAGAGTGTCATGTGGTGACGGCTAGTAGTTCTTTAGTTACACGCCCTTAAATATAGGACGGAAAGGCATTTCGGGGCGAGTCCGGAAATTTTAACGATATTCGAAAAATCATATCTCATAATCGGCCCGTTAATCTGCCTTTAAACTTTTTTAAGTAGTATTTGGAAGTGTGTGCTATACCTATACAGAGTGTCATGTGGTGACGGTAGTAGTTCTTTAGTTAGACGCCCTTGAAATTATGTCAGAAAGGCATTTCGGAGCGCCGGCGGAAATTTTAACGATATTCGAAAAATCATATCTCATAATCGGCTTGTTAATCTGCCTTTAAACCTTTTCAAGTAGTATTCAGAAGTGTGTGCTATACCTATACAAAGTGTCATGTGGCGACGGCTAGTAGTTCTTTAGTTACACGCCCTTAAATATAGGACGGAAAGGCATTTCGGAGCGAAGCCGGAAATTTTAACGATATCCGAAAAATCATATCTCATAATCGGCTCGTTAAGCTGCCTTTAAACCTTTTCAAATAGTATTCAGAAGTGTGTGCTATACCTATACGAGTGTCATGTGCCGAAGGCTAGTAGTTCTTTAGTTACACGCCC
This sequence comes from Locusta migratoria, assembly GCA_026315105.1. NCBI lineage: Eukaryota > Metazoa > Arthropoda > Insecta > Orthoptera > Acrididae > Locusta > Locusta migratoria. The sequence continues at coordinate 458,838,487 of CM048745.1, read as the reverse complement.
TTAAATATAGGACGGAAAGGCATTTCGGAGCGAGGCCGGAAGTTTTAACGATATTCGAATAATCATAACTCATAATCGGCTCGTTAAGCTGCCTTTAAACTCTATCAAGTAGTATTTGGAACTGTGTGCTATACCTATACAGAGTGTCATGTGGTGACGGCTAGTAGTTCTTTAGTTACACGCCCTTAAATATAGGACGGAAAGGCATTTCGGAGCGAGGCCGGAAATTTTAACGATATTCGAAAAATCATATCTCATAATCGGCTCGTTAAGCTGCCTTTAAACTTTATTAAGTAGTATTTGTTAGTGTGTGCTATACCTATACAGAGTGTCATGTGGTGACGGCTAGTAGTTCTTTCGTTACACGCCCTTAGATATAGGACGGAAAGGCATTTCGGAGCGAAGCCGGAAATTTTAACGATATTCGAAAAATCATATCTCATAATCGGCTCGTTAAGCTGCCTTTAAACTTTATCAAGTAGTATTTGGAAGTGTGTGCTATAACTATACAGAGTGTCATGTGGTGACGGCTAGTAGTTCATTAGTTACACGCCCTTAAATATAGGACGGAAAGGCATTTCGGAGCGAGGCCGGAAATTTTAACGATATTCGAAAAATCATATCTCATAATCGGCTCGTTAATCTGCCTTTAAACCATTTCAAGTAGTATTCAGAAGTGTGTGCTATACCTATACAAAGTGTCATGTGGCGACAGCTAGTAGTTCTTTATTTACACGCCCTTAAATATAGGACGGAAAGACATTTCGGAGCGAGGCCGGAAATTTTAACGATATTCGAAAAATCATATCTCATAATCGGCTCGTTAAGCTGCCTTTAAACGTTATTAAGTAGTATTTGGAAGTGTGTGCTATACCTATACAGAGTGTCATGTGGTGACGGCTAGTAGTTCTTTAGTTACACGCCCTTAAATATAGGACGGAAAGGCATTTCGGGGCGAGTCCGGAAATTTTAACGATATTCGAAAAATCATATCTCATAATCGGCCCGTTAATCTGCCTTTAAACTTTTTTAAGTAGTATTTGGAAGTGTGTGCTATACCTATACAGAGTGTCATGTGGTGACGGTAGTAGTTCTTTAGTTAGACGCCCTTGAAATTATGTCAGAAAGGCATTTCGGAGCGCCGGCGGAAATTTTAACGATATTCGAAAAATCATATCTCATAATCGGCTTGTTAATCTGCCTTTAAACCTTTTCAAGTAGTATTCAGAAGTGTGTGCTATACCTATACAAAGTGTCATGTGGCGACGGCTAGTAGTTCTTTAGTTACACGCCCTTAAATATAGGACGGAAAGGCATTTCGGAGCGAAGCCGGAAATTTTAACGATATCCGAAAAATCATATCTCATAATCGGCTCGTTAAGCTGCCTTTAAACCTTTTCAAATAGTATTCAGAAGTGTGTGCTATACCTATACGAGTGTCATGTGCCGAAGGCTAGTAGTTCTTTAGTTACACGCCCTTAAATATAGGACGGAAAGGCATTTCGGAGCGAGGCCGGAAGTTTTAACGATATTCGAATAATCATATCTCATAATCGGCTCGTTAAGCTGCCTTTAAACTCTATCAAGTAGTATTTGGAAGTGTGTGCTATACCTATACAGAGTGTCATGTGGTGACGGCTAGTAGTTCTTTAGTTACACGCCCTTAAATATAGGACGGAAAGGCATTTCGGAGCGAGGCCGGAAATTTTAACGATATTCGAAAAATCATATCTCATAATCGGCTCGTTAATCTGCATTTAAACCTTTTCAAGTAGTATTCAGAAGTGTGTGCTATACCTATACAAAGTGTCATGTGGCGACGGCTAGTAGTTCTTTATTTACACGCCCTTAAATATAGGACGGAAAGACATTTCGGAGCGAGGCCGGAAATTTTAACGATATTCGAAAAATCATATCTCATAATCGGCTCGTTAAGCTGCCTTTAAACTTTATTAAGTAGTATTTGGAAGTGTGTGCTATACCTATACAGAGTGTCATGTGGTGACGGCTAGTAGTTCTTTAGTTACACGCCCTTAAATATAGGACGGAAAGGCATTTCGGAGCGAGGCCGGAAATTTTAACGATATTCGAAAAATCATATCTCATACTTGGATCTTTAATCTGCCTTTAAACCTTTTCAAGTGGTATTCAGAAGTGTGTGCTATACCTATACAAAGTGTCATGTGGCGACGGCTAGTAGTTCTTTAGTTACACGCCCTTAAATATAGGACGGAAAGGCATTTCGGAGCGAAGCCGGAAATTTTAACGATATTCAAAAATCATATCTCATAATCGGCCCGTTAAGCTGCCTTTAAACTTTATCAAGTAGTATTTGGAAATGTGTGCTATACCTATACAGTGTCATGTGGTGACGGCTAGTAGTTCTTTAGTTAGACGCCCTTGAAATTATGTCGGAAAGGGATTTCGGAGCGAAGCCGGAAATTTTAACGATATTCGAAAAATCATATCTCATAATAGGCCCGTTAATCTGCCTTTAAACTTTTTCAAGTAGTATCTGGAAGTGTGTGCTATACCTATACAGAGTGTCATGTGGCGACGGTTAGTAGTTCTTTAGTTACACGCCCTTAAATATAGGACGGAAAGGCACTTCTGAGCGCCGCCGGAAATTTTAACGATATTCGAAAAATCATATCTCATAATCGGCTCGTTAATCTGCCTTTTAAGCTTTTCCAGTAGTATTCAGAAGTGTGTGCTATACCTATACAAAGTGTCATGTGGCGACGGCTAGTAGTTCTTTAGTTACACGCCCTTAAATATAGGACGGAAAGGCATTTCGGAGCGAGCCCGGAAATTTTAACGATATTAGAAACATCATATCTCATAATCAGCCCGTTAATCTGCCTTTAAACTTTTTCAAGTAGTATTTGGAAGTGTGTGCTATACCTATACAGAGTGTCATGTGGTGACGGCTAGTAGTTCTTTAGTTACACGCCCTTGAAATTATGTCGGAAAGGCATTTCGGAGCGAAGCCGGAAATTTTAACGATATTCGAAAAATCATATCTCATAATAGGCCCGTTAATCTGCCTTTAAACTTTTTCAAGTAGTATTTGGAAGTGTGTGCTATACCTATACAGAGTGTCATGTGGCGACGGTTAGTAGTTCTTTAGTTACACGCCCTTAAATATAGGACGGAAAGGCATTTCTGAGCGAAGCCGGAAATTTTAACGATATTCGAAAAATCATATCTCATAATCGGCTCGTTAATCTGCCTTTAAACCTTTTCCAGTAGTATTCAGAAGTGTGTGCTATACCTATACAAAGTGTCATGTGGCGACGGCTAGTAGTTCTTTAGTTACACGCCCTTAAATATAGGACGGAAAGGCATTTCGGAGCGAGCCCGGAAATTTTAACGATATTAGAAATATCATATCTCATAATCAGCCCGTTAATCTGCCTTTAAACTTTTTCAAGTAGTATTTGGAAGTGTGTGCTATACCTATACAGAGTGTCATGTGGTGACAGCTAGTAGTTCTTTAGTTACACGCCCTTAAATATAGGACGGAAAGGCATTTCGGAGCGAGGCCGGAAATTTTAACGATATTCGAATAATCATATCTCATAATCGGCTCGTTAAGCTGCCTTTAAACTCTATCAAGTAGTATTTGGAAGTGTGTGCTATACCTATACAGAGTGTCATGTGGTGACGGCTAGTAGTTCTTTAGTTACACGCCCTTAAATATAGGACGGAAAGGCATTTCGGAGCGAGGCCGGAAATTTTAACGATATTCGAAAAATCATATCTCATAATCGGCTCGTTAATCTGCATTTAAACCTTTTCAAGTAGTATTCAGAAGTGTGTGCTATACCTATACAAAGTGTCATGTGGCGACGGCTAGTAGTTCTTTATTTACACGCCCTTAAATATAGGACGGAAAGACATTTCGGAGCGAGGCCGGAAATTTTAACGATATTCGAAAAATCATATCTCATAATCGGCTCGTTAAGCTGCCTTTAAACTTTATTAAGTAGTATTTGGAAGTGTGTGCTATACCTATACAGAGTGTCATGTGGTGACGGCTAGTAGTTCTTTAGTTACACGCCCTTAAATATAGGACGGAAAGGCATTTCGGAGCGAGGCCGGAAATTTTAACGATATTCGAAAAATCATATCTCATACTTGGATCTTTAATCTGCCTTTAAACCTTTTCAAGTGGTATTCAGAAGTGTGTGCTATACCTATACAAAGTGTCATGTGGCGACGGCTAGTAATTCTATAGTTACACGCCCTTAAATATAGGACGGAAAGGCATTTCGGAGCGAAGCCGGAAATTTTAACGATATTCAAAACTCATATCTCATAATCGGCCCGTTAAGCTGCCTTTAAACTTTATCAAGTAGTATTTGGAAGTGTGTGCTATACCTATACAGTGTCATGTGGTGACGGCTAGTAGTTCTTTAGTTAGACGCCCTTGAAATTATGTCGGAAAGGGATTTCGGAGCGAAGCCGGAAATTTTAACGATATTCGAAAAATCATATCTCATAATAGGCCCGTTAATCTGCCTTTAAACTTTTTCAAGTAGTATCTGGAAGTGTGTGCTATACCTATACAGAGTGTCATGTGGCGAAGGTTAGTAGTTCTTTAGTTACACGCCCTTAAATATAGGACGGAAAGGCACTTCTGAGCGCCGCCGGAAATTTTAACGATATTCGAAAAATCATATCTCATAATCGGCTCGTTAATCTGCCTTTTAACCTTTTCCAGTAGTATTCAGAAGTGTGTGCTATACCTATACAAAGTGTCATGTGGCGACGGCTAGTAGTTCTTTAGTTACACGCCCTTAAATATAGGACGGAAAGGCATTTCGGAGCGAGCCCGGAAATTTTAACGATATTAGAAACATCATATCTCATAATCAGCCCGTTAATCTGCCTTTAAACTTTTTCAAGTAGTATTTGGAAGTGTGTGCTATACCTATACAGAGTGTCATGTGGTGACGGCTAGTAGTTCTTTAGTTACACGCCCTTGAAATTATGTCGGAAAGGCATTTCGGAGCGAAGCCGGAAATTTTAACGATATTCGAAAAATCATATCTCATAATAGGCCCGTTAATCTGCCTTTAAACTTTTTCAAGTAGTATTTGGAAGTGTGTGCTATACCTATACAGAGTGTCATGTGGCGACGGTTAGTAGTTCTTTAGTTACACGCCCTTAAATATAGGACGGAAAGGCATTTCTGAGCGCCGCCGGAAATTTTAACGATATTCGAAAAATCATATCTCATAATCGGCTCGTTAATCTGCCTTTAAACCTTTTCCAGTAGTATTCAGAAGTGTGTGCTATACCTATACAAAGTGTCATGTGGCGACGGCTAGTAGTTCTTTAGTTACACGCCCTTAAATATAGGACGGAAAGGCATTTCGGAGCGAGCCCGGAAATTTTAACGATATTAGAAATATCATATCTCATAATCAGCCCGTTAATCTGCCTTTAAACTTTTTCAAGTAGTATTTGGAAGTGTGTGCTATACCTATACAGAGTGTCATGTGGTGACGGCTAGTAGTTCTTTAGTTACACGCCCTTAAATATAGGACGGAAAGGCATTTCGGAGCGAGGCCGGAAATTTTAACGATATTCGAAAAATCATATCTCATAATTGGCTCGTTAAGCTGCCTTTAAACTTTATTAAGTAGTATTTGTTAGTGTGTGCTATACCTATACAGAGTGTCATGTGGTGACGGCTAGTAGTTCTTTCGTTACACGCCCTTAAATATAGGACGGAAAGGCATTTCGGAGCGAAGCCGGAAATTTTAACGATATTCGAAAAATCATATCTCATAATCGGCTCGTTAAGCTGCCTTTAAACTTTATCAAGTAGTATTTGGAAGTGTGTGCTATAACTATACAGAGTGTCATGTGGTGACGGCTAGTAGTTCATTAGTTACACGCCCTTAAATATAGGACGGAAAGGCATTTCGGAGCGAGGCCGGAAATTTTAACGATATTCGAAAAATCATATCTCATAATCGGCTCGTTAATCTGCCTTTAAACCATTTCAAGTAGTATTCAGAAGTGTGTGCTATACCTATACAAAGTGTCATGTGGCGACGGCTAGTAGTTCTTTATTTACACGCCCTTAAATATAGGACGGAAAGACATTTCGGAGCGAGGCCGGAAATTTTAACGATATTCGAAAAATCATATCTCATAATCGGCTCGTTAAGTTGCCTTTAAACGTTATTAAGTAGTATTTGGAAGTGTGTGCTATACCTATACAGAGTGTCATGTGGTGACGGCTAGTAGTTCTTTAGTTACACGCCCTTAAATATAGGACGGAAAGGCATTTCGGGGCGAGTCCGGAATTTTTAACGATATTCGAAAAATCATATCTCATAATCGGCCCGTTAATCTGCCTTTAAACTTTTTCAAGTAGTATTTGGAAGTGTGTGCTATACCTATACAGAGTGTCATGTGGTGACGGCTAGTAGTTCTTTCGTTACACGCCCTTAAATATAGGACGGAAAGGCATTTCGGAGCGAAGCCGGAAATTTTAACGATATTCGAAAAATCATATCTCATAATCGGCTCGTTAAGCTGCCTTTAAACTTTATCAAGTAGTATTTGGAAGTGTGTGCTATAACTATACAGAGTGTCATGTGGTGACGGCTAGTAGTTCATTAGTTACACGCCCTTAAATATAGGACGGAAAGGCATTTCGGAGCGAGGCCGGAAATTTTAACGATATTCGAAAAATCATATCTCATAATCGGCTCGTTAATCTGCCTTTAAACCATTTCAAGTAGTATTCAGAAGTGTGTGCTATACCTATACAAAGTGTCATGTGGCGACGGCTAGTAGTTCTTTATTTACACGCCCTTAAATATAGGACGGAAAGACATTTCGGAGCGAGGCCGGAAATTTTAACGATATTCGAAAAATCATATCTCATAATCGGCTCGTTAAGCTGCCTTTAAACGTTATTAAGTAGTATTCAGAAGTGTGTGCTATACCTATACAAAGTGTCATGTGGCGACGGCTAGTAGTTCTTTAGTTACACGCCCTTAAATATAGGACGGAAAGGCATTTCGGAGCGAAGCCGGAAATTTTAACGATATCCGAAAAATCATATCTCATAATCGGCTCGTTAAGCTGCCTTTAAACCTTTTCAAATAGTATTCAGAAGTGTGTGCTATACCTATACGAGTGTCATGTGCCGAAGGCTAGTAGTTCTTTAGTTACACGCCCTTAAATATAGGACGGAAAGGCATTTCGGAGCGAAGCCGGAAGTTTTAACGATATTCGAATAATCATATCTCATAATCGGCTCGTTAAGCTGCCTTTAAACTCTATCAAGTAGTATTTGGAAGTGTGTGCTATACCTATACAGAGTGTCATGTGGTGACGGCTAGTAGTTCTTTAGTTACACGCCCTTAAATATAGGACGGAAAGGCATTTCGGAACGAGGCCGGAAATTTTAACGATATTCGAAAAATCATATCTCATTATCGGCTCGTTAATCTGCATTTAAACCTTTTCAAGTAGTATTCAGAAGTGTGTGCTATACCTATACAAAGTGTCATGTGGCGACGGCTAGCAGTTCTTTATTTACACGCCCTTAAATATAGGACGGAAAGACATTTCGGAGCGAGGCCGGAAATTTTAACGATATTCGAAAAATCATATCTCATACTTGGATCTTTAATCTGCCTTTAAACCTTTTCAAGTAGTATTCAGAAGTGTGTGCTATACCTATACAAAGTGTCATGTGGCGACGGCTAGTAGTTCTTTAGTTACACGCCCTTAAATATAGGACGGAAAGGCATTTCGGAGCGAAGCCGGAAATTTTAACGATATTCGAAAAATCATATCTCATACTTGGATCTTTAATCTGCCTTTAAACCTTTTCAAGTAGTATTCAGAAGTGTGTGCTATACCTATACAAAGTGTCATGTGGCGACGGCTAGTAGTTCTTTAGTTACACGCCCTTAAATATAGGACGGAAAGGCATTTCGGAGCGAGGCCGGAAATTTTAACGATATTCGAAAAATCATATCTCATACTTTGATCTTTAATCTGCCTTTAAACCTTTTCAAGTGGTATTCAGAAGTGTGTGCTATACCTATACAAAGTGTCATGTGGCGACGGCTAGTAGTTCTTTAGTTACACGCCCTTAAATATAGGACGGAAAGGCATTTCGGAGCGAAGCCGGAAATTTTAACGATATTCAAAAATTATATCTCATAATCGGCCCGTTAAGCTGCCTTTAAACTTTATCAAGTAGTATTTGGAAGTGTGTGCTATACCTATACAGTGTCATGTGGTGACGGCTAGTAGTTCTTTAGTTAGACGCCCTTGAAATTATGTCGGAAAGGGATTTCGGAGCGAAGCCGGAAATTTTAACGATATTCGAAAAATCATATCTCATAATAGGCCCGTTAATCTGCCTTTAAACTTTTTCAAGTAGTATTTGGAAGTGTGTGCTATACCTATACAGAGTGTCATGTGGCGACGATTAGTAGTTCTTTAGTTACACGCCCTTAAATATAGGACGGAAAGGCATTTCGGAGCGAGCCCGGAAATTTTAACGATATTAGAAACATCATATCTCATAATCAGCCCGTTAATCTGCCTTTAAACTTTTTCAAGTAGTATTTGGAAGTGTGTGCTATACCTATACAGAGTGTCATGTGGTGACGGCTAGTAGTTCTTTAGTTACACGCCCTTGAAATTATGTCGGAAAGGCATTTCGGAGCGAAGCCGGAAATTTTAACGATATTCGAAAAATCATATCTCATAATAGGCCCGTTAATCTGCCTTTAAACTTTTTCAAGTAGTATTTGGAAGTGTGTGCTATACCTATACAGAGTGTCATGTGGCGACGATTAGTAGTTCTTTAGTTACACGCCCTTAAATATAGGACGGAAAGGCATTTCTGAGCGCCGCCGGAAATTTTAACGATATTCGAAAAATCATATCTCATAATCGGCTCGTTAATCTGCCTTTAAACCTTTTCCAGTATTATTCTGAAGTGTGTGCTATACCTATACAAAGTGTCATGTGGCGACGGCTAGTAGTTCTTTAGTTACACGCCCTTAAATATAGGACGGAAAGGCATTTCGGAGCGAGCCCGGAAATTTTAACGATATTAGAAATATCATATCTCATAATCAGCCCGTTAATCTGCCTTTAAACTTTTTCAAGTAGTATTTGGAAGTGTGTGCTATACCTATACAGAGTGTCATGTGGTGACGGCTAGTAGTTCTTTAGTTACACGCCCTTAAATATAGGACGGAAAGGCATTTCGGAGCGAGGCCGGAAATTTTAACGATATTCGAAAAATCATATCTCATAATCGGCTCGTTAAGCTGCCTTTAAACCTTTTCAAGTAGTATTTGGAAGTGTGTGCTATACCTATACAAAGTGTCATGTGGCGACGGCTAGTAGTTCTTTAGTTACACGCCCTTAAATATAGGACGGAAAGGCATTTCGGAGCGAAGCCGGAAATTTTAACGATATTCGAAAAATCATATCTCATAATCGGCTCGTTAAGCTGCCTTTAAACTTTATCAAGTAGTATTTGGAAGTGTGTGCTATAACTATACAGAGTGTCATGTTGTGACGGCTAGTAGTTCTTTAGTTACACGCCCTTAAATATAGGACGGAAAGGCATTTCGGAGCGAGGCCGGAAATTTTAACGATATTCGAAAAATCATATCTCATAATCGGCTCGTTAATCTGCCTTTAAACCTTTTCAAGTAGTATTCAGAAGTGTGTGCTATACCTATACAAAGTGTCATGTGGCGACGGCTAGTAGTTCTTTATTTACACGCCCTTAAATATAGGACGGAAAGACATTTCGGAGCGAGGCCGGAAATTTTAACGATATTCGAAAAATCATATCTCATACTTGGATCTTTAATCTGCCTTTAAACTTTATTAAGTAGTATTTGGAAGTGGGTGCTATACCTATACAGAGTGTCATGTGGTGACGGCTAGTAGTTCTTTAGTTACACGCCCTTAAATATAGGACGGAAAGGCATTTCGGGGCGAGGCCGGAAATTTTAACGATATTCGAAAAATCATATCTCATAATCGGCCCGTTAATCTGCCTTTAAACTTTTTCAAGTAGTATTTGGAAGTGTGTGCTATACCTATACAGAGTGTCATGTGGTGACGGTAGTAGTTCTTTAGTTAGACGCCCTTGAAATTATGTCAGAAAGGCATTTCGGAGCGCCGCCGGAAATTTTAACGATATTCGAAAAATCATATCTCATAATCGGCTCGTTAATCTGCCTTTAAACTTTTTCAAGTAGTATTCAGAAGTGTGTGCTATACCTATACAGAGTGTCATGTTGTGACGGCTAGTAGTTCTTTAGTTACACGCCCTTAAATATAGGACGGAAAGGCATTTCTGAGCGCCGCCGGAAATTTTAACGATATTCGAAAATCATATCTCATAATCGGATCGTTAAGCTGCCTTTAAACCTTTTCAAGTAGTATTCAGAAGTGTGTGCTATACCTATACGAGTGTCATGTGCCGAAGGCTAGTAGTTCTTTAGTTACACGCCCATAAATATAGGACGGAAAGGCATTTCGGGGCGAGGCCGGAAATTTTAACGATATTCGAAAAATCATATCTCATAATCGGCCCGTTAATCTGCCTTTAAACTTTTTCAAGTAGTATTTGGAAGTGTGTGCTATACCTATACAGAGTGTCATGTGGTGACGGTAGTAGTTCTTTAGTTAGACGCCCTTGAAATTATGTCAGAAAGGCATTTCGGAGGGCCGCCGGAAATTTTAACGATATTCGAAAAATCATATCTCATAATCGGCTCGTTAAGCTGCCTTTAAACTTTATCAAGTAGTATTTGGAAGTGTGTGCTATACCTATACAGAGTGTCATGTGGTGACGGCTAGTAGTTCTTTAGTTACACGCCCTTAAATATAGGACGGAAAGGCATTTCGGAGCGAGGCCGGAAATTTTAACGATATTCGAAAAATCATATCTCATAATCGGCTCGTTAATCTGCCTTTAAACATTTTCAAGTAGTATTCAGAAGTGTGTGCTATACCTATACAAAGTGTCATGTGGCGACGGCTAGTAGTTCTTTATTTACACGCCCTTAAATATAGGACGGAAAGACATTTCGGAGCGAGGCCGGAAATTTTAACGATATTCGAAAAATCATATCTCATAATCGGCTCGTTAAGCTGCCTTTAAACTTTATTAAGTAGTATTTGGAAGTGTGTGCTATACCTATACAGAGTGTCATGTGGTGACGGCTAGTAGTTCTTTAGTTACACGCCCTTAAATATAGGACGGAAAGGCATTTCGGAGCGAGGCCGGAAATATTAACGATATTCGAAAAATCATATCTCATACTCGGATCGTTAATCTGCCTTTAAACCTTTTCAAGTAGTATTCAGAAGTGTGTGCTATACCTATACAAAATGTCATGTGGCGACGGCTAGTAGTTCTTTATTTACACGCCCTTAAATATAGGACGGAAAGGCATTTCGGAGCGAAGCCGGAAATTTTAACGATATTCAAAAATCATATCTCATAATCGGCCCGTTAAGCTGCCTTTAAACTTTATCAAGTATTATTTGGAAGTGTGTGCTATACCTATACAGTGTGTCATGTGGTGACGGCTAGTAGTTCTTTAGTTAGACGCCCTTGAAATTATGTCGGAAAGGCATTTCGGAGCGAAGCCGGAAATTTTAACGATATTCGAAAAATCATATCTCATAATAGGCCCGTTAATCTGCCTTTAAACTTTTTCAAGTAGTATTTGGAAGTGTGTGCTATACCTATACAGAGTGTCATGTGGCGACGGTTAGTAGTTCTTTAGTTACACGCCCTTAAATATAGGACGGAAAGGCATTTCTGAGCGCCGCCGGAAATTTTAACGATATTCGAAAAATCATATCTCATAATCGGCTCGTTAATCTGCCTTTAAACCTTTTCCAGTAGTATTCAGAAGTGTGTGCTATACCTATACAAAGTGTCATGTGGCGACGGCTAGTAGTTCTTTAGTTACACGCCCTTAAATATAGGACGGAAAGGCATTTCGGAGCGAGCCCGGAAATTTTAACGATATTAGAAACATCATATCTCATAATCAGCCCGTTAATCTGCCTTTAAACTTTTTCAAGTAGTATTTGGAAGTGTGTGCTATACCTATACAGAGTGTCATGTGGTGACGGCTAGTAGTTCTTTAGTTACACGCCCTTGAAATTATGTCGGAAAGGCATTTCGGAGCGAAGCCGGAAATTTTAACGATATTCGAAAAATCATATCTCATAATAGGCCCGTTTATCTGCCTTTAAACTTTTTCAAGTAGTATTTGGAAGTGTGTGCTATACCTATACAGAGTGTCATGTGGCGACGGTTAGTAGTTCTTTAGTTACACGCCCTTAAATATAGGACGGAAAGGCATTTCTGAGCGCCGCCGGAAATTTTAACGATATTCGAAAAATCATATCTCATAATCGGCTCGTTAATCTGCCTTTAAACCTTTTCCAGTAGTATTCAGAAGTGTGTGCTATACCTATACAAAGTGTCATGTGGCGACGGCTAGTAGTTCTTTAGTTACACGCCCTTAAATATAGGACGGAAAGGCATTTCGGAGCGAGCCCGGAAATTTTAACGATATTAGAAAAATCATATCTCATAATCAGCCCGTTAATCTGCCTTTAAACTTTTTCAAGTAGTATTTGGAAGTGTGTGCTGTACCTATACAGAGTGTCATGTGGTGACGGCTAGTAGTTCTTTAGTTACACGCCCTTAAATATAGGACGGAAAGGCATTTCGGAGCGAGGCCGGAAATTTTAACGATATTCGATAAATCATATCTCATAATCGGCTCGTTAAGCTGCCTTTAAACCTTTTCAAGTAGTATTTGGAAGTGTGTGCTATACCTATACAAAGTGTCATGTGGCGACGGCTAGTAGTTCTTTAGTTACACGCCCTTAAATATAGGACGGAAAGGAATTTCGGAGCGAAGCCGGAAATTTTAACGATATTCGAAAAATCATATCTCATAATCGGCTCGTTAAGCTGCCTTTAAACTTTTTCAAGTAGTATTTGGAAGTGTGTGCTATACCTATACAGAGTGTCATGTGGTGACGGTAGTAGTTCTTTAGTTAGACGCCCTTGAAATTATGTCAGAAAGGCATTTCGGAGCGCCGCCAGAAATTTTAACGATATTCGAAAAATCATATCTCATAATCGGCTCGTTAATCTGCCTTTAAACCTTTTCAAGTAGTATTCAGAAGTGTGTGCTATACCTATACAAAGTGTCATGTGGCGACGGCTAGTAGTTCTTTAGTTACACGCCCTTAAATATAGGACGGAAAGGCATTTCGGAGCGAAGCCGGAAATTTTAACGATATCCGAAAAATCATATCTCATAATCGGCTCGTTAAGCTGCCTTTAAACTTTATCAAGTAGTATTTGGAAGTGTGTGCTATACCTATACAGAGTGTCATGTGGTGACGGCTAGTAGTTCTTTATTTACACGCCCTTAAATATAGGACGGAAAGGCATTTCGGAGCGAGGCCGGAAATTTTAACGATATTCGAAAAATCATATCTCATAATCGGCTCGTTAATCTGCCTTTAAACATTTTCAAGTAGTATTCAGAAGTGTGTGCTATACCTATACAAAGTGTCATGTGGCGACGGCTAGTAGTTCTTTATTTACACGCCCTTAAATATAGGACGGAAAGACATTTCGGAGCGAGGCCGGAAATTTTAACGATATTCGAAAAATCATATCTCATAATCGGCTCGTTAAGCTGCCTTTAAACTTTATTAAGTAGTATTTGGAAGTGTGTGCTATACCTATACAGAGTGTCATGTGGTGACGGCTAGTAGTTCTTTAGTAACACGCCCTCAAATATAGGACGGAAAGGCATTTCGGAGCGAGGCCGGAAATTTTAACGATATTCGAAAAATCATATCTCATACTCGGATCGTTAATCTGCCTTTAAACCTTTTCAAGTAGTATTCAGAAGTGTGTGCTATACCTATACAAAATGTCATGTGGCGACGGCTAGTAGTTCTTTAGTTACACGCCCTTAAATATAGGACGGAAAGGCATTTCGGAGCGAAGCCGGAATTTTTAACGATATTCAAAAATCATATCTCATAATCGGCCCGTTAAGCTGCCTTTAAACTATATCAAGTAGTATTTGGAAGTGTGTGCTATACCTATACAGAGTGTCATGTGGTGACGGCTAGTAGTTCTTTAGTTAGACGCCCTTGAAATTATGTCGGAAAGGCATTTCGGAGCGAAGCCGGAAATTTTAACGATATTCGAAAAATCATATCTCATAATAGGCCCGTTAATCTGCCTTTAAACTTTTTCAAGTAGTATTTGGAAGTGTGTGCTATACCTATACAGAGTGTCATGTGGCGACGGTTAGTAGTTCTTTAGTTACACGCCCTTAAATATAGGACGGAAAGGCATTTCGGAGCGAGGCCGGAAATATTAACGATATTCGTAAAATCATATCTCATAATCGGATCGTTAATCTGCCTTTAAACCTTTTCCAGTAGGATTCAGACGTGTGTGCTATACCTATACAAAGTGTCATGTGGCGACGGCTAGTAGTTCTTTAGTTACACGCCCTTAAATATAGGACGGAAAGGCATTTCGGAGCGAGCCCGGAAATTTTAACGATATTAGAAAAATCATATCTCATAATCAGCCCGTTAATCTGCCTTTAAACTTTTTCAAGTAGTATTTGGAAGTGTGTGCTATACCTATACAGAGTGTCATGTGGTGACGGCTAGTAGTTCTTTAGTTACACGCCCTTAAATATACGACGGAAAGCCATTTCGGAGCGAGGCCGGAAATATTAACGTTATTCGAAAAATTATATCTCATAATCGGATCGTTAATCTGCCTTTAAACCTTTTCCAGTAGTATTCAGAAGTGTGTACTATACCTATACAAAGTGTCATGTGGCGACGGCTAGTAGTTCTTTATTTACACGCCCTTAAATATAGGACGGAAAGACATTTCGGAGCGAGGCTGGAAATTTTAACGATATTAGAAAAATCATATCCCATAATCGGCTCGTTAAGCTGCCTTTAAAATTTATTAAGTAGTATTTGTTAGTGTGTGCTATACCTATACAGAGTGTCATGTGGTGACCGCTAGTAGTTCTTTAGTTACACGCCCTTAAATATAGGACGGAAAGGCATTTCGGGGCGAGGCCGGAAATTTTAACGATATTCGAAAAATCATATCTCATAATCGGCCCGTTAATCTGAATTTAAACTTTTTCAAGTAGAATTTGGAAGTGTGTGCTATACCTATACAGAGTGTCATGTGGTGACGGTAGTAGTTCTTTAGTTAGACGCCCTTGAAATTATGTCAGAAAGGCATTTCGGAGCGCCGCCTGAAATTTTAACGATATTCGAAAAATCATATCTCATAATCGGCTCGTTAATCTGCCTTTAAACCTTTTCAAGTAGTATTCAGAAGTGTGTGCTATACCTATACAGAGTGTCATGTGCCGAAGGCTAGTAGTTCTTTAGTTACACGCCCTTAAATATAGGACGGAAAGGCATTTCGGAGCGAGGCCGGAAATTTTAACGATATTCGAAAAATCATATCTCATAATCGGCTCGTTAAGCTGCCTTTAAACCTTTTCAAGTAGTATTCAGAAGTGTGTGCTATACCTATACGAGTGTCATGTGCCGAAGGCTAGTAGTTCTTTAGTTACACGCCCATAAATATAGGTTGGAAAGGCATTTCGGGACGAGGCCGGAAATTTTAACGATATTCGAAAAATCATATCTCATAATCGGCCCGTTAATCTGCCTTTAAACTTTTTCAAGTAGTATTTGGAAGTGTGTGCTATACCTATACAGAGTGTCATGTGGTGACGGTAGTAGTTCTTTAGTTAGACGCCCTTGAAATTATGTCAGAAAGGAATTTCGGAGCGCCGCCGGAAATTTTAACGATATTCGAAAAATCATATCTCATAATCGGCTCGTTAATCTGCCTTTAAACCTTTTCAAGTAGTATTCAGAAGTGTGTGCTATACCTATACAAAGTGTCATGTGGCGAATGCTAGTAGTTCTTTAGTTACACGCCCTTAAATATAGGACGGAAAGGCATTTCGGAGCGAAGCCGGAAATTTTAACGATATTCGAAAAATCATATCTCATAATCGGCTCGTTAAGCTGCCTTTAAACTTTATCAAGTAGTATTTGGAAGTGTGTGCTATACCTATACAGAGTGTCATGTGGTGATGGCTAGTAGTTCTTTAGTTACACGCCCTTAAATATAGGACGGAAAGGCATTTCGGAGCGAGGCCGGAAATATTAACGATATTCGAAAAATCATATCTCATAATCGGATCGTTAATCTGCCTTTAAACCTTTTCAAGTAGTATTCAGAAGTGTGTGCTATACCTATACAGAGTGTCATGTGCCGAAGGCTAGTAGTTCTTTAGTTACACGCCCTTAAATATAGGACGGAAAGGCATTTCGGAGCGAAGCCGGAAATTTTAACGATATCCGAAAAATCAGATCTCATAATCGGCTCGTTAAGCTGCCTTTAAACTTTATCAAGTAGTATTTGGAAGTGTGTGCTATACCTATACAGAGTGTCATGTGGTGACGGCTAGTAGTTCTTTAGTTACACGCCCTTAAATATAGGACGGAAAGGCATTTCGGAGCGAGGCCGGAAATTTTAACGATATTCGAAAAATCATATCTCATAATCGGCTCGTTAATCTGCCTTTAAACATTTTCAAGTAGTATTCAGAAGTGTGTGCTATACCTATACAAAGTGTCATGTGGTGACGGCTAGTAGTTCTTTATTTACACACCCTTAAATATAGGACGGAAAGACATTTCGGAGCGAGGCCGGAAATTTTAACGATATTCGAAAAATTATATCTCATAATCGGCTCGTTAAGCTGCCTTTAAACCTTTTCAAGTAGTATTCAGAAGTGTGTGCTATACCTATACAAAATGTCATGTGGCGACGGCTAGTAGTTCTTTAGTTACACGCCCTTAAAAATAGGACGGAAAGGAATTTCGGAGCGAAGCCGGAAATTTTAACGATATTCAAAAATCATATCTCATAATCGGCCCGTTAAGCTGCCTTTAAACTTTTTCAAGTAGTGTTTGGAAGTGTGTGCTATACCTATACAGAGTGTCATGTGGTGACGGCTAGTAGTTCTTTAGTTAGACGCACTTGAAATTATGTCGGAAAGGCATTTCGGAGCGAAGCCGGAAATTTTAACGATATTCGAAAAATCATATCTCATAATAGGCCCGTTAATCTGCCTTTAAACTTTTTCAAGTAGTATTTGGAAGTGTGTGCTATACCTATACAGAGTGTCATGTGGCGACGGTTAGTAGTTCTTTAGTTACACGCCCTTAAATATAGGACGGAAAGGCATTTCGGAGCGAGGCCGGAAATATTAACGATATTCGAAAAATCATATCTCATAATCGGATCGTTAATCTGCCTTTAAACCTTTTCCAGTAGGATTCAGAAGTGTGTGCTATACCTATACAAAGTGTCATGTGGCGACGGCTAGTAGTTCTTTAGTTACACGCCCTTAAATATAGGACGGAAAGGCATTTCGGAGCGAGCCCGGAAATTTTAACGATATTAGAAAAATCATATCTCATAATCAGCCCGTTAATCTGCCTTTAAACTTTTTCAAGTAGTATTTGGAAGTGTGTGCTATACCTATACAGAGTGTCATGTGGTGACGGCTAGTAGTTCTTTAGTTACACGCCCTTAAATATAGGACGGAAAGGCATTTCGGAGCGAGGCCGGAAATATTAACGATATTCGAAAAATCATATCTCATAATCGGATCGTTAATCTGCCTTTAAACCTTTTCAAGTAGTATTCAGAAGTGTGTGCTATACCTATACAAAGTGTCATGTGGCGACGGCTAGTAGTTCTTTAGTTACACGCCCTTAAATATAGGACGGAAAGGCATTTCGGAGCGAAGCCGGAAATTTTAACGATATTCGAAAAATCATATCTCATAATCGGCTCGTTAAGCTGCCTTTAAACTTTATCAAGTAGTATTTGGAAGTGTGTGCTATAACTATACAGAGTGTCATGTGGTGACGGCTAGTAGTTCTTTAGTTACACGCCCTTAAATATAGGACGGAAAGGCATTTCGGAGCGAGGCCGGAAATTTTAACGATATTCGAAAAATCATATCTCATAATCTGCTCGTTAATCTGCCTTTAAACCTTTTCAAGTAGTATTCAGAAGTGTGTACTATACTTATACAAAGTGTCATGTGGCGACGGCTAGTAGTTCTTTATTTACACGCCCTTAAATATAGGACGGAAAGACATTTCGGAGCGAGGCCGGATATTTTAACGATATTAGAAAAATCATATCTCATAATCGGCTCGTTAAGCTGCCTTTAAACTTTATTAAGTAGTATTTGTTAGTGTGTGCTATACCTATACAGAGTGTCATGTGGTGACGGCTAGTAGTTCTTTAGTTACACGCCCTTAAATATAGGACGGAAAGGCATTTCGGGGCGAGGCCGGAAATTTTAACGATATTCGAAAAATCATATCTCATAATCGGCCCGTTAATCTGCCTTTAAACTTTTTCAAGTAGTATTTGGAAGTGTGTGCTATACCTATACAGAGTGTCATGTGGTGACGGTAGTAGTTCTTTAGTTAGACGCCCTTGAAATTATGTCAGAAAGGCATTTCGGAGCGCCACCGGAAATTTTAACGATATTCGAAAAATCATATCTCATAATCGGCTCGTTAATCTGCCTTTAAACCTTTTCAAGTAGTATTCAGAAGTGTGTGCTATACCTATACAGAGTGTCATGTGCCGAAGGCTAGTAGTTCTTTAGTTACACGCCCTTAAATATAGGACGGAAAGGCATTTCGGGGCGAGGCCGGATATTTTAACGATATTCGAAAAATCATATCTCATAATCGGCTCGTTAAGCTGCCTTTAAACCTTTTCAAGTAGTATTCAGAAGTGTGTGCTATACCTATACGAGTGTCATGTGCCGAAGGCTAGTAGTTCTTTAGTTACACGCCCATAAATATAGGACGGAAAGGCATTTCGGGGCGAGGCCGGAAATTTTAACGATATTCGAAAAATCATATCTCATAATCGGCTCGTTAATCTGCCTTTAAACCTTTTCAAGTAGTATTCAGAAGTGTGTGCTATACCTATACAGAGTGTCATGTGCCGAAGGCTAGTAGTTCTTTAGTTACACGCCCTTAAATATAGGAAGGGAAAGGCATTTCGGAGCGAGGCCGGAAATTTTAACGATATTCGAAAAATCATATCTCATAATCGGCTCGTTAAGCTGCCTTTAAACTTTATCAAGTAGTATTTGGAAGTGTGTGCTATAACTATACAGAGTGTCATGTGGTGACGGCTAGTAGTTCTTTAGTTACACGCCCTTAAATATAGGACGGAAAGGCATTTCGGAGCGAGGCCGGAAATATTAACGATATTCGAAAAATCATATCTCATAATCGGATCGTTAATCTGCCTTTAAACCTTTTCAAGTAGTATTCAGAAGTGTGTGCTATACCTATACAAAGTGTCATGTGGCGACGGCTAGTAGTTCTTTAGTTACACGCCCTTAAATATAGGACGGAAAGGCATTTCGGAGCGAAGCCGGAAATTTTAACGATATTCGAAAAATCATATCTCATAATCGGCTCGTTAAGCTGCCTTTAAACTTTATCAAGTAGTATTTGGAAGTGTGTGCTATAACTATACAGAGTGTCATGTGGTGATGGCTAGTAGTTCTTTAGTTACACGCCCTTAAATATAGGACGGAAAGGCATTTCGGAGCGAGGCCGGAAATTTTAACGATATTCGAAAAATCATATCTCATAATCGGCTCGTTAATCTGCCTTTAAACCTTTTCAAGTAGTATTCAGAAGTGTGTACTATACTTATACAAAGTGTCATGTGGCGACGGCTAGTAGTTCTTTATTTACACGCCCTTAAATATAGGACGGAAAGACATTTCGGAGCGAGGCCGGAAATTTTAACGATATTAGAAAAATCATATCTCATAATCGGCTCGTTAAGCTGCCTTTAAACTTTATTAAGTAGTATTTGTTAGTGTGTGCTATACCTATACAGAGTGTCATGTGGTGACGGCTAGTAGTTCTTTAGTTACACGCCCTTAAATATAGGACGGAAAGGCATTTCGGGGCGAGGCCGGAAATTTTAACGATATTCGAAAAATCATATCTCATAATCGGCCCGTTAATCTGCCTTTAAACTTTTTCAAGTAGTATTTGGAAGTGTGTGCTATACCTATACAGAGTGTCATGTGGTGACGGTAGTAGTTCTTTAGTTAGACGCCCTTGAAATTATGTCAGAAAGGCATTTCGGAGCGCCACCGGAAATTTTAACGATATTCGAAAAATCATATCTCATAATCGGCTCGTTAATCTGCCTTTAAACCTTTTCAAGTAGTATTCAGAAGTGTGTGCTATACCTATACAGAGTGTCATGTGCCGAAGGCTAGTAGTTCTTTAGTTACACGCCCTTAAATATAGGACGGAAAGGCATTTCGGGGCGAGGCCGGATATTTTAACGATATTCGAAAAATCATATCTCATAATCGGCTCGTTAAGCTGCCTTTAAACCTTTTCAAGTAGTATTCAGAAGTGTGTGCTATACCTATACGAGTGTCATGTGCCGAAGGCTAGTAGTTCTTTAGTTACACGCCCATAAATATAGGACGGAAAGGCATTTCGGGGCGAGGCCGGAAATTTTAACGATATTCGAAAAATCATATCTCATAATCGGCTCGTTAATCTGCCTTTAAACCTTTTCAAGTAGTATTCAGAAGTGTGTGCTATACCTATACAGAGTGTCATGTGCCGAAGGCTAGTAGTTCTTTAGTTACACGCCCTTAAATATAGGAAGGGAAAGGCATTTCGGAGCGAGGCCGGAAATTTTAACGATATTCGAAAAATCATATCTCATAATCGGCTCGTTAAGCTGCCTTTAAACCTTTTCAAGTAGTATTCAGAAGTGTGTGCTATACCTATACAAAGTGTCATGTGGCGACGGCTAGTAGTTCTTTAGTTACACGCCCTTAAATATAGGACGAAAAGGCATTTCGGAGCGAAGCCGGAAATTTTAACGATATTCGAAAAATCATATCTCATAATCGGCTCGTTAATCTGCCTTTAAACCTTTTCAAATAGTATTCAGAAGTGTGTGCTATACCTATACAGAGTGTCAAGTGCCGAAGGCTAGCAGTTCTTTAGTTACACGCCCTTAAATATAGGACGGAAAGGCATTTCGGAGCGAGGCCGGAAATTTTAACGATATTCGAAAAATCATATCTCATAATCGGCTCGTTAAGCTGCCTTTAAACCTTTTCAAGTAGTATTCAGAAGTGTGTGCTATACCTATACAAAGTGTCATGTGGCGACGGCTAGTAGTTCTTTAGTTACACGCCCTTAAATATAGGACGGAAAGGCATTTCGGAGCGAAGCCGGAAATTTTAACGATATTCGAAAAATCATATCTCATAATCGGCTCGTTAAGCTGCCTTTAAACTTTATCAAGTAGTATTTGGAAGTGTGTGCTATACCTATACAGAGTGTCATGTGGTGACGGCTAGTAGTTCTTTAGTTACACGCCCTTAAATATAGGACGGAAAGGCATTTCGGAGCGAGCCCGGAAATTTTAACGATATTCGAAAAATCATATCTCATAATCGGCTCGTTAATCTGCCTTTAAACGTTTTCAAGTAGTATTTGGAAGTGTTTGCTATACCTATACAAAGTGTCATGTGGCGACAGCTAGTAGTTCTTTAGTTACACGCCCTTAAATATAGGACGGAAATGCATTTCGGAGCGAGCCCGGAAATTTTAACGATATTAGAAAAATCATATCTCATAATCAGCCCGTTAATCTGCCTTTAAACTTTTTCAAGTAGTATTTGGAAGTATGTGCTATACCTATACAGAGTGTCATGTGGTGACGGCTAGTAGTTCTTTAGTTACACGCCCTTAAATATAGGACGGAAAGGCATTTCGGAGCGAGGCCGGAAATATTAACGATATTCGAAAAATCATATCTCATAATCGGATCGTTAATCTGCCTTTAAACCTTTTCAAGTAGTATTCAGAAGTGTGTGCTATACCTATACAAAGTGTCATGTGGCGACGGCTAGTAGTTCTTTAGTTACACGCCCTTAAATATAGGACGGAAAGGCATTTCGGAGCGAAGCCGGAAATTTTAACGATATTCGAAAAATCATATCTCATAATCGGCTCGTTAAGCTGCCTTTAAACTTTATCAAGTAGTATTTGGAAGTGTGTGCTATAACTATACAGAGTGTCATGTGGTGACGGCTAGTAGTTCTTTAGTTACACGCCCTTATATATAGGACGGAAAGGCATTTCGGAGCGAGGCCGTAAATTTTAACGATATTCGAAAAATCATATCTCATAATCGGCTCGTTAATCTGCCTTTAAACCTTTTCAAGTAGTATTCAGAAGTGTGTACTATACCTATACAAAGTGTCATGTGGCGACGGCTAGTAGTTCTTTATTTACACGCCCTTAAATATAGGACGGAAAGACATTTCGGAGCGAGGCCGGAAATTTTAACGATATTAGAAAAATCATATCTCATAATCGGCTCGTTAAGCTGCCTTTAAACTTTATTAAGTAGTATTTGTTAGTGTGTGCTATACCTATACAGAGTGTCATGTGGTGACGGCTAGTAGTTCTTTAGTTACACGCCCATAAATATAGGACGGAAAGGCATTTCGGGGCGAGGCCGGAAATTTTAACGATATTCGAAAAATCATATCTCATAATCGGCTCGTTAATCTGCCTTTAAACCTTTTCAAGTAGTATTCAGAAGTGTGTGCTATACCTATACGAGTGTCATGTGCCGATGGCTAGTAGTTCTTTAGTTACACGCCCATAAATATAGGACGGAAAGGCATTTCGGGGCGAGGCCGGAAATTTTAACGATATTCGAAAAATCATATCTCATAATCGGCCCGTTAATCTGCCTTTAAACTTTTTCAAATAGTATTTGGAAGTGTGTGCTATACCTATACATAGTGTCATGTGGTGACGGTAGTAGTTCTTTAGTTAGACGCCCTTGAAATTATGTCAGAAAGGCATTTCGGAGCGCCACCGGAAATTTTAACGATATTCGAAAAATCATATCTCATAATCGGCTCGTTAATCTGCCTTTAAACCTTTTCAAGTAGTATTCAGAAGTGTGTGCTATACCTATACAGAGTGTCATGTGCCGAAGGCTAGTAGTTCTTTAGTTACACGCCCTTAAGTATAGGACGGAAAGGCATTTCGGAGCGAGGCCGGAAATTTTAACGATATTCGAAAAATCATATCTCATAATCGGCTCGTTAAGCTGCCTTTAAACCTTTTCAAGTAGTATTCAGAAGTGTGTGCTATACCTATACAAAGTGTCATGTGGCGACGGCTAGTAGTTCTTTAGTTACACGCCCTTAAATATAGGACGGAAAGGCATTTCGGAGCGAAGCCGGAAATTTTAACGATATTCGAAAAATCATATCTCATAATCGGCTCGTTAAGCTGCCTTTAAACTTTATCAAGTAGTATTTGGAAGTGTGTGCTATACCAATACAGAGTGTCATGTGGTGACGGCTAGTAGTTCTTTAGTTACACGCCCTTAAATATAGGACGGAAAGGCATTTCGGAGCGAGGCCGGAAATATTAACGATATTCGAAAAATCATATCTCATAATCGGATCGTTAATCTGCCTTTAAACCTTTTCATGTAGTATTCCGAAGTGTGTGCTATACCTATACAGAGTGTCATGTGGCGACGGCTAGTAGTTCTTTAGTTACACGCCCTTAAATATAGGACGGAAAGGCATTTCGGAGCGAAGCCGGAAATTTTAACGATATCCGAAAAATCATATCTCATAATCGGCTCGTTAATCTGCCTTTAAACTTTATCAAGTAGCATTTGGAAGTGTGTGCTATACCTATACAGAGTGTCATGTGGTGACGGCTAGTAGTTCTTTAGTTACACGCCCTTAAATATAGGACGGAAAGGCATTTCGGAGCGAGGCCGGAAATTTTAACGATATTCGAAAAATCATATCTCATAATCGGCTCGTTAATCTGCCTTTAAACATTTTCAAGTAGTATTCAGAAGTGTGTGCTATACCTATACAAAGTGTCACGTGGCGACGGCTAGTAGTTCTTTATTTACACGCCCTTAAATATGGGACGGAAAGACATTTCGGAGCGAGGCCGGAAATTTTAACGATATTCGAAAAATCATATCTCATAATCGGCTCGTTAAGCTGCCTTTAAACTTTATTAAGTAGTATTTGGAAGTGTGTGCTATACCTATACAGAGTGTCATGTGGTGACGGCTAGTAGTTCTTTAGTTACACGCCCTTAAATATAGGACGGAAAGGCATTTCGGAGCGAGGCCGGAAATATTAACGATATTCGAAAAATCATATCTCATAATCGGCTCGTTAAGCTGCCTTTAAACCTTTTCAAGTAGTATTCAGAAGTGTGTGCTATACCTATACGAGTGTCATGTGCCGAAGGCTAGTAGTTCTTTAGTTACACGCCCTTAAATATAGGACGGAAAGGCATTTCGGGGCGAGGCCGGAAATTTTAACGATATTCGAAAAATCATATCTCATAATCGGCCCGTTAATCTGCCTTTAAACTTTTTCAAGTAGTATTTGGAAGTGTGTGCTATACCTATACAGAGTGTCATGTGGCGATGGCTAGTAGTTCTTTGATTACACGCCCTTAAATATAGGACGGAAAGGCATTTCGGATCGAGGCCGGAAATTTTAACGATATTCGAAAAATCATATCTCATAATCGGCTCGTTAAGCTGCCTTTAAACTTTATCAAGTAGTATTTGGAAGTGTGTGCTATACCTATACAGAGTGTCATGTGGCGACGGTTAGTAGTTCTTTAGTTACACGCCCTTAAATATAGGACGGAAAGGCATTTCGGAGCGAGGCCGGAAATATTAACGATATTCGAAAAATCATATCTCATAATCGGATCGTTAATCTGCCTTTAAACCTTTTCCAGTAGGATTCAGAAGTGTGTGCTATACCTATACAAAGTGTCATGTGGCGACGGCTAGTAGTTCTTTAGTTACACGCCTTTAAATATAGGACGGAAAGGCATTTCGGAGCGAAGCCGGAAATTTTAACGATATTCGAAAAATCATATCTCATAATCGGCTCGTTAATCTGCCTTTAAACCTTTTCAAGTAGTATTCATAAGTGTGTGCTATACCTATACAGAGTGTCATGTGCCGAAGGCTAGTAGTTCTTTAGTTACACGCCCTTAAATATAGGACGGAAAGGCATTTCGGAGCGAAGCCGGAAATTTTAACGATATTCAAAAATCATATCTCATAATCGGCCCGTTAAGCTGCCTTTAAACTTTATCAAGTATTATTTGGAAGTGTGTGCTATACCTATACAGTGTGTCATGTGGTGACGGCTAGTAGTTCCTTAGTTAGACGCCCTTGAAATTATGTCGGAAAGGCATTTCGGAGCGAAGCCGGAAATTTTAACGATATTCGAAAAATCATATCTCATAATAGGCCCGTTAATCTGCCATTAAACTTTATCAAGTAGTATTTGGAAGTGTGTGCTATAACTATACAGAGTGTCATGTGGTGACGGCTAGTAGTTCTTTAGTTACACGCCCTTAAATATAGGACGGAAAGGCATTTCGGAGCGAGGCCGGAAATTTTAACGATATTCGAAAAATCATATCTCATAATCGGCTCGTTAATCTGCCTTTAAACCTTTTCAAGTAGTATTCAGAAGTGTGTACTATACCTATACAAAGTGTCATGTGGCGACGGCTAGTAGTTCTTTATTTACACGCCCTTAAATATAGGACGGAAAGACATTTCGGAGCGAGGCCGGAAATTTTAACGATATTAGAAAAATCATATCTCATAATCGGCTCGTTAAGCTGCCTTTAAACTTTATTAAGTAGTATTTGTTAGTGTGTGCTATACCTATACAGAGTGTCATGTGGTGACGGCTAGTAGTTCTTTAGTTACACGCCCTTAAATATAGGACGGAAAGGCATTTCGGGGCGAGGCCGGAAATTTTAACGATATTCGAAAAATCATATCTCATAATCGGCCCGTTAATCTGCCTTTAAACTTTATCAAGTAGTATTTGGAAGTGTGTGCTATACCTATACAGAGTGTCATGTGGTGACGGTAGTAGTTCTTTAGTTAGACGCCCTTGAAATTATGTCAGAAAGGCATTTCGGAGCGCCGCCGGAAATTTTAACGATATTCGAAAAATCATATCTCATAATCGGCTCGTTAATCTGCCTTTAAACCTTTTCAAGTAGTATTCAGAAGTGTGTGCTATACCTATACAGAGTGTCATGTGCCGAAGGCTAGTAGTTCTTTAGTTACACGCCCTTAAATATAGGACGGAAAGGCATTTCGGAGCGAGGCCGGATATTTTAACGATATTCGAAAAATCATATCTCATAATCGGCTCGTTAAGCTGCCTTTAAACCTTTTCAAGTAGTATTCAGAAGTGTGTGCTATACCTATACGAGTGTCATGTGCCGAAGGCTAGTAGTTCTTTAGTTACACGCCCATAAATATAGGACGGAAAGGCATTTCGGGGCGAGGCTGGAAATTTTAACGATATTCGAAAAATCATATCTCATAATCGGCTCGTTAATCTGCCTTTAAACCTTTTCAAGTAGTATTCAGAAGTGTGTGCTATACCTATACAGAGTGTCATGTGCCGAAGGCTAGTAGTTCTTTAGTTACACGCCCTTAAATATAGGACGGAAAGGCATTTCGGAGCGAGGCCGGAAATTTTAACGATATTCGAAAAATCATATCTCATAATCGGCTCGTTAAGCTGCCTTTAAACCTTTTCAAGTAGTATTCAGAAGTGTGTGCTATACCTATACAAAGTGTCATGTGGCGACGGCTAGTAGTTCTATAGTTACACGCCCTTAAATATAGGACGGAAAGGCATTTCGGAGCGAAGCCGGAAATTTTAACGATATTCGAAAAATCATATCTCATAATCGGCTCGTTAATCTGCCTTTAAACCTTTTCAGGTAGTATTCAGAAGTGTGTGCTATACCTATACAGAGTGTCATGTGCCGAAGGCTAGTAGTTCTTTAGTTACACGCCCTTAAATATAGGACGGAAAGGCAATTCGGAGCGAGGCCGGAAATTTTAACGATATTCGAAAAATCATATCTCATAATCGGCTCGTTAATCTGCCTTTAAACGTTTTCAAGTAGTATTTGGAAGTGTGTGCTATACCTATACAAAGTGTCATGTGGCGACAGCTAGTAGTTCTTTAGTTACACGCCCTTAAATATAGGACGGAAAGGCATTTCGGAGCGAGCCCGGAAATTTTAACGATATTAGAAAAATCATATCTCATAATCAGCCCGTTAATCTGCCTTTAAACTTTTTCAAGTAGTATTTGGAAGTGTGTGCTATACCTATACAGAGTGTCATGTGGTGACGGCTAGTAGTTCTTTAGTTACACGCCCTTAAATATAGGACGGAATGGCATTTCGGAGCGAGGCCGGAAATATTAACGATATTCGAAAAATCATATCTCAGAATCGGATCGTTAATCTGCCTTTAATCCTTTTCAAGTAGTATTCAGAAGTGTGTGCTATACCTATACAAAGTGTCATGTGGCGACGGCTAGTAGTTCTTTAGTTACACGCCCTTAAATATAGGACGGAAAGGCATTTCGGAGCGAAGCCGGAAATTTTAACGATATTCGAAAAATCATATCTCATAATCGGTTCGTTAAACTGCCTTTAAACTTTATCAAGTAGTATTTGGAAGTGTGTGCTATAACTATACAGAGTGTCATGTGGTGACGGCTAGTAGTTCTTTAGTTACACGCCCTTAAATATATGACGGAAAGGCATTTCGGAGCGAGGCCGGAAATTTTAACGATATTCGAAAAATCATATCTTATAATCGGCTCTTTAATCTGCCTTTAAACCTTTTCAAGTAGTATTCAGATGTGTGTGCTATACCTATACAGAGTGTCATGTGCCGAAGGCTAGTAGTTCTTTAGTTACACGCCCTTAAATATAGGACGGACAGGCATTTTGTAGCGAAGCCGGAAATTTTAACGATATTCGAAAAATCATATCTCATAATCGGCTCGTTAAGCTGCCTTTAAACTTTATCAAGTAGTATTTGGAAGTGTGTGCTCTACCTATACAGAGTGTCATGTGGTGACGGCTAGTAGTTCTTTAGTTACACGCCCTTAAATATAGGACGGAAAGGCATTTCGGGGCGAGGCCGGAAATTTTAACGATATTCGAAAAATCATATCTCATAATCGGCCCGTTAATCTGCCTTTAAACTTTTTCAAGTAGTATTTGGAAGTGTGTGTTATACCTATACAGAGTGTCATGTGGTGACGGTAGTAGTTCTTTAGTTAGACGCCCTTGAAATTATGTCAGAAAGGAATTTCGGAGCGCCGCCGGAAATTTTAACGATATTCGAAAAATCAAATCTCATAATCGGCTCGTTAATCTGCCTTTAATCCTTTTCAAGTAGTATTCAGAAGTGTGTGCTATACCTATACAGAGTGTCATGTGCCGAAGGCTAGTAGTTCTTTAGTTACACGCCCTTAAATATAGGACGGAAAGGCATTTCGGAGCGAGGCCGGAAATTTTAACGATATTCGAAAAATCATATCTCATAATCGGCTCGTTAATCTGCCTTTAAACGTTTTCAAGTAGTATTTGGAAGTGTGTGCTATACCTATACAAAGTGTCATGTGGCGACAGCTAGTAGTTCTTTAGTTACACGCCCTTAAATATAGGACGGAAAGGCATTTCGGAGCGAACCCGGAAATTTTAACGATATTAGAAAAATCATATCTCATAATCAGCCCGTTAATCTGCCTTTAAACTTTTTCAAGTAGTATTTGGAAGTGTGTGCTATACCTATACAGAGTGTCATGTGGTGACGGCTAGTAGTTCTTTAGTTAGACGCCCTTAAATATAGGACGGAAAGGCATTTCGGAGCGAGGCCGGAAATATTAACGATATTCGAAAAATCATATCTCATAATCGGATCGTTAATCTGCCTTTAATCCTTTTCAAGTAGTATTCAGAAGTGTGTGCTATACCTATACAAAGTGTCATGTGGCGACGGCTAGTAGTTCTTTAGTTACACGCCCTTAAATATAGGACGGAAAGGCATTTCGGAGCGAAGCCGGAAATTTTAACGATATTCGAAAAATCATATCTCATAATCGGTTCGTTAAGCTGCCTTTAAACTTTATCAAGTAGTATTTGGAAGTGTGTGCTATAACTATACAGAGTGTCATGTGGTGACGGCTAGTAGTTCTTTAGTTACACGCCCTTAAATATAGGACGGAAAGGCATTTCGGAGCGAGGCCGGAAATTTTAACGATATTCGAAAAATCATATCTTATAATCGGCTCGTTAATCTGCCTTTAAACCTTTTCAAGTAGTATTCAGATGTGTGTGCTATACCTATACAGAGTGTCATGTGCCGAAGGCTAGTAGTTCTTTAGTTACACGCCCTTAAATATAGGACGGAAAGGCATTTTGTAGCGAAGCCGGAAATTTTAACGATATTCGAAAAATCATATCTCATAATCGGCTCGTTAAGCTGCCTTTAAACTTTATCACGTAGTATTTGGAAGTGTGTGCTCTACCTATACAGAGTGTCATGTGGTGACGGCTAGTAGTTCTTTAGTTACACGCCCTTAAATATAGGACGGAAAGGCATTTCGGGGCGAGGCCGGAAATTTTAACGATATTCGAAAAATCATATCTCATAATCGGCCCGTTAATCTGCCTTTAAACTTTTTCAAGTAGTATTTGGAAGTGTGTGTTATACCTATACAGAGTGTCATGTGGTGACGGTAGTAGTTCTTTAGTTAGACGCCCTTGACATTATGTCAGAAAGGAATTTCGGAGCGCCGCCGGAAATTTTAACGATATTCGAAAAATCAAATCTCATAATCGGCTCGTTAATCTGCCTTTAATCCTTTTCAAGTAGTATTCAGAAGTGTGTGCTATACCTATACAGAGTGTCATGTGCCGAAGGCTAGTAGTTCTTTAGTTACACGCCCTTAAATATAGGACGGAAAGGCATTTCGGAGCGAGGCCGGAAATATTAACGATATTCGAAAAATCATATCTCATAATCGGATCGTTAATCTGCCTTTAAACCTTTTCATGTAGTATTCCGAAGTGTGTGCTATACCTATACAGAGTGTCATGTGGCGACGGCTAGTAGTTCTTTAGTTACACGCCCTTAAATATAGGACGGAAAGGCATTTCGGAGCGAGGCCGGAAATATTAACGATATTCGAAAAATCATATCTCATAATCGGCTCGTTAAGCTGCATTTAAACCTTTTCAAGTAGTATTCAGAAGTGTGTGCTATACCTATACGAGTGTCATGTACCGAAGGCTAGTAGTTCTTTAGTTACACGCCCATAAATATAGGACGGAAAGGCATTTCGGGGCGAGGCCGGAAATTTTAACGATATTCGAAAAATCATATCTCATAATCGGCCCGTTACTCTGCCTTTAAACTTTTTCAAGTAGTATTTGGAAGTGTGTGCTATACCTATACAGAGTGTCATGTGGCGATGGCTAGTAGTTCTTTGATTACACGCCCTTAAATATAGGACGGAAAGGCATTTCGGAGCGAAGCCGGAAATTTTAACGATATTCGAAAAATCATATCTCATAATCGGCTCGTTAAGCTGCCTTTAAACTTTATCAAGTAGTATTTGGAAATGTGTGCTATACCTATACAGAGTGTCATGTGGCGACGGTTAGTAGTTCTTTAGTTACACGCCCTTAAATATAGGACGGAAAGGCATTTCGGAGCGAGGCCGGATATATTAACGATATTCGAAAAATCATATCTCATAATCGGATCGTTAATCTGCCTTTAAACCTTTTCCAGTAGGATTCAGAAGTGTGTGCTATACCTATACAAAGTGTCATGTGGCGACGGCTAGTAGTTCTTTAGTTACACGCCCTTAAATATAGGACGGAAAGGCATTTCGGAGCGAGGCCGGAAATATTAACGATATTCGAAAAATCATATCTCATAATCGGATCGTTAATCTGCCTTTAAACCTTTTCCAGTAGGATTCAGAAGTGTGTGCTATACCTATACAAAGTGTCATGTGGCGACGGCTAGTAGTTCTTTAGTTACACGCCTTTAAATATAGGACGGAAAGGCATTTCGGAGCGAAGCCGGAAATTTTAACGATATTCGAAAAATCATATCTCATAATCGGCTCGTTAATCTGCCTTTAAACCTTTTCAAGTAGTATTCATAAGTGTGTGCTATACCTATACAGAGTGTCATGTGCCGAAGGCTAGTAGTTCTTTAGTTACACGCCCTTAAATATAGGACGGAAAGGCATTTCGGAGCGAAGCCGGAAATTTTAACGATATTCAAAAATCATATCTCATAATCGGCCCGTTAAGCTGCCTTTAAACTTTATCAAGTATTATTTGGAAGTGTGTGCTATACCTATACAGTGTGTCATGTGGTGACGGCTAGTAGTTCCTTAGTTAGACGCCCTTGAAATTATGTCGGAAAGGCATTTCGGAGCGAAGCCGGAAATTTTAACGATATTCGAAAAATCATATCTCATAATAGGCCCGTTAATCTGCCATTAAACTTTATCAAGTAGTATTTGGAAGTGTGTGCTATAACTATACAGAGTGTCATGTGGTGACGGCTAGTAGTTCTTTAGTTACACGCCCTTAAATATAGGACGGAAAGGCATTTCGGAGCGAGGCCGGAAATTTTAACGATATTCGAAAAATCATATCTCATAATCGGCTCGTTAATCTGCCTTTAAACCTTTTCAAGTAGTATTCAGAAGTGTGTACTATACCTATACAAAGTGTCATGTGGCGACGGCTAGTAGTTCTTTATTTACACGCCCTTAAATATAGGACGGAAAGACATTTCGGAGCGAGGCCGGAAATTTTAACGATATTAGAAAAATCATATCTCATAATCGGCTCGTTAAGCTGCCTTTAAACTTTATTAAGTAGTATTTGTTAGTGTGTGCTATACCTATACAGAGTGTCATGTGGTGACGGCTAGTAGTTCTTTAGTTACACGCCCTTAAATATAGGACGGAAAGGCATTTCGGGGCGAGGCCGGAAATTTTAACGATATTCGAAAAATCATATCTCATAATCGGCCCGTTAATCTGCCTTTAAACTTTATCAAGTAGTATTTGGAAGTGTGTGCTATACCTATACAGAGTGTCATGTGGTGACGGTAGTAGTTCTTTAGTTAGACGCCCTTGAAATTATGTCAGAAAGGCATTTCGGAGCGCCGCCGGAAATTTTAACGATATTCGAAAAATCATATCTCATAATCGGCTCGTTAATCTGCCTTTAAACCTTTTCAAGTAGTATTCAGAAGTGTGTGCTATACCTATACAGAGTGTCATGTGCCGAAGGCTAGTAGTTCTTTAGTTACACGCCCTTAAATATAGGACGGAAAGGCATTTCGGAGCGAGGCCGGATATTTTAACGATATTCGAAAAATCATATCTCATAATCGGCTCGTTAAGCTGCCTTTAAACCTTTTCAAGTAGTATTCAGAAGTGTGTGCTATACCTATACGAGTGTCATGTGCCGAAGGCTAGTAGTTCTTTAGTTACACGCCCATAAATATAGGACGGAAAGGCATTTCGGGGCGAGGCTGGAAATTTTAACGATATTCGAAAAATCATATCTCATAATCGGCTCGTTAATCTGCCTTTAAACCTTTTCAAGTAGTATTCAGAAGTGTGTGCTATACCTATACAGAGTGTCATGTGCCGAAGGCTAGTAGTTCTTTAGTTACACGCCCTTAAATATAGGACGGAAAGGCATTTCGGAGCGAGGCCGGAAATTTTAACGATATTCGAAAAATCATATCTCATAATCGGCTCGTTAAGCTGCCTTTAAACCTTTTCAAGTAGTATTCAGAAGTGTGTGCTATACCTATACAAAGTGTCATGTGGCGACGGCTAGTAGTTCTATAGTTACACGCCCTTAAATATAGGACGGAAAGGCATTTCGGAGCGAAGCCGGAAATTTTAACGATATTCGAAAAATCATATCTCATAATCGGCTCGTTAATCTGCCTTTAAACCTTTTCAGGTAGTATTCAGAAGTGTGTGCTATACCTATACAGAGTGTCATGTGCCGAAGGCTAGTAGTTCTTTAGTTACACGCCCTTAAATATAGGACGGAAAGGCAATTCGGAGCGAGGCCGGAAATTTTAACGATATTCGAAAAATCATATCTCATAATCGGCTCGTTAATCTGCCTTTAAACGTTTTCAAGTAGTATTTGGAAGTGTGTGCTATACCTATACAAAGTGTCATGTGGCGACAGCTAGTAGTTCTTTAGTTACACGCCCTTAAATATAGGACGGAAAGGCATTTCGGAGCGAGCCCGGAAATTTTAACGATATTAGAAAAATCATATCTCATAATCAGCCCGTTAATCTGCCTTTAAACTTTTTCAAGTAGTATTTGGAAGTGTGTGCTATACCTATACAGAGTGTCATGTGGTGACGGCTAGTAGTTCTTTAGTTACACGCCCTTAAATATAGGACGGAAAGGCATTTCGGAGCGAGGCCGGAAATATTAACGATATTCGAAAAATCATATCTCAGAATCGGATCGTTAATCTGCCTTTAATCCTTTTCAAGTAGTATTCAGAAGTGTGTGCTATACCTATACAAAGTGTCATGTGGCGACGGCTAGTAGTTCTTTAGTTACACGCCCTTAAATATAGGACGGAAAGGCATTTCGGAGCGAAGCCGGAAATTTTAACGATATTCGAAAAATCATATCTCATAATCGGTTCGTTAAACTGCCTTTAAACTTTATCAAGTAGTATTTGGAAGTGTGTGCTATAACTATACAGAGTGTCATGTGGTGACGGCTAGTAGTTCTTTAGTTACACGCCCTTAAATATATGACGGAAAGGCATTTCGGAGCGAGGCCGGAAATTTTAACGATATTCGAAAAATCATATCTTATAATCGGCTCTTTAATCTGCCTTTAAACCTTTTCAAGTAGTATTCAGATGTGTGTGCTATACCTATACAGAGTGTCATGTGCCGAAGGCTAGTAGTTCTTTAGTTACACGCCCTTAAATATAGGACGGACAGGCATTTTGTAGCGAAGCCGGAAATTTTAACGATATTCGAAAAATCATATCTCATAATCGGCTCGTTAAGCTGCCTTTAAACTTTATCAAGTAGTATTTGGAAGTGTGTGCTCTACCTATACAGAGTGTCATGTGGTGACGGCTAGTAGTTCTTTAGTTACACGCCCTTAAATATAGGACGGAAAGGCATTTCGGGGCGAGGCCGGAAATTTTAACGATATTCGAAAAATCATATCTCATAATCGGCCCGTTAATCTGCCTTTAAACTTTTTCAAGTAGTATTTGGAAGTGTGTGTTATACCTATACAGAGTGTCATGTGGTGACGGTAGTAGTTCTTTAGTTAGACGCCCTTGAAATTATGTCAGAAAGGAATTTCGGAGCGCCGCCGGAAATTTTAACGATATTCGAAAAATCAAATCTCATAATCGGCTCGTTAATCTGCCTTTAATCCTTTTCAAGTAGTATTCAGAAGTGTGTGCTATACCTATACAGAGTGTCATGTGCCGAAGGCTAGTAGTTCTTTAGTTACACGCCCTTAAATATAGGACGGAAAGGCATTTCGGAGCGAGGCCGGAAATTTTAACGATATTCGAAAAATCATATCTCATAATCGGCTCGTTAATCTGCCTTTAAACGTTTTCAAGTAGTATTTGGAAGTGTGTGCTATACCTATACAAAGTGTCATGTGGCGACAGCTAGTAGTTCTTTAGTTACACGCCCTTAAATATAGGACGGAAAGGCATTTCGGAGCGAACCCGGAAATTTTAACGATATTAGAAAAATCATATCTCATAATCAGCCCGTTAATCTGCCTTTAAACTTTTTCAAGTAGTATTTGGAAGTGTGTGCTATACCTATACAGAGTGTCATGTGGTGACGGCTAGTAGTTCTTTAGTTAGACGCCCTTAAATATAGGACGGAAAGGCATTTCGGAGCGAGGCCGGAAATATTAACGATATTCGAAAAATCATATCTCATAATCGGATCGTTAATCTGCCTTTAATCCTTTTCAAGTAGTATTCAGAAGTGTGTGCTATACCTATACAAAGTGTCATGTGGCGACGGCTAGTAGTTCTTTAGTTACACGCCCTTAAATATAGGACGGAAAGGCATTTCGGAGCGAAGCCGGAAATTTTAACGATATTCGAAAAATCATATCTCATAATCGGTTCGTTAAGCTGCCTTTAAACTTTATCAAGTAGTATTTGGAAGTGTGTGCTATAACTATACAGAGTGTCATGTGGTGACGGCTAGTAGTTCTTTAGTTACACGCCCTTAAATATAGGACGGAAATGCATTTCGGAGCGAGGCCGGAAATTTTAACGATATTCGAAAAATCATATCTTATAATCGGCTCGTTAATCTGCCTTTAAACCTTTTCAAGTAGTATTCAGATGTGTGTGCTATACCTATACAGAGTGTCATGTGCCGAAGGCTAGTAGTTCTTTAGTTACACGCCCTTAAATATAGGACGGAAAGGCATTTTGTAGCGAAGCCGGAAATTTTAACGATATTCGAAAAATCATATCTCATAATCGGCTCGTTAAGCTGCCTTTAAACTTTATCACGTAGTATTTGGAAGTGTGTGCTCTACCTATACAGAGTGTCATGTGGTGACGGCTAGTAGTTCTTTAGTTACACGCCCTTAAATATAGGACGGAAAGGCATTTCGGGGCGAGGCCGGAAATTTTAACGATATTCGAAAAATCATATCTCATAATCGGCCCGTTAATCTGCCTTTAAACTTTTTCAAGTAGTATTTGGAAGTGTGTGTTATACCTATACAGAGTGTCATGTGGTGACGGTAGTAGTTCTTTAGTTAGACGCCCTTGACATTATGTCAGAAAGGAATTTCGGAGCGCCGCCGGAAATTTTAACGATATTCGAAAAATCAAATCTCATAATCGGCTCGTTAATCTGCCTTTAATCCTTTTCAAGTAGTATTCAGAAGTGTGTGCTATACCTATACAGAGTGTCATGTGCCGAAGGCTAGTAGTTCTTTAGTTACACGCCCTTAAATATAGGACGGAAAGGCATTTCGGAGCGAGGCCGGAAATATTAACGATATTCGAAAAATCATATCTCATAATCGGATCGTTAATCTGCCTTTAAACCTTTTCATGTAGTATTCCGAAGTGTGTGCTATACCTATACAGAGTGTCATGTGGCGACGGCTAGTAGTTCTTTAGTTACACGCCCTTAAATATAGGACGGAAAGGCATTTCGGAGCGAGGCCGGAAATATTAACGATATTCGAAAAATCATATCTCATAATCGGCTCGTTAAGCTGCATTTAAACCTTTTCAAGTAGTATTCAGAAGTGTGTGCTATACCTATACGAGTGTCATGTACCGAAGGCTAGTAGTTCTTTAGTTACACGCCCATAAATATAGGACGGAAAGGCATTTCGGGGCGAGGCCGGAAATTTTAACGATATTCGAAAAATCATATCTCATAATCGGCCCGTTACTCTGCCTTTAAACTTTTTCAAGTAGTATTTGGAAGTGTGTGCTATACCTATACAGAGTGTCATGTGGCGATGGCTAGTAGTTCTTTGATTACACGCCCTTAAATATAGGACGGAAAGGCATTTCGGAGCGAAGCCGGAAATTTTAACGATATTCGAAAAATCATATCTCATAATCGGCTCGTTAAGCTGCCTTTAAACTTTATCAAGTAGTATTTGGAAATGTGTGCTATACCTATACAGAGTGTCATGTGGCGACGGTTAGTAGTTCTTTAGTTACACGCCCTTAAATATAGGACGGAAAGGCATTTCGGAGCGAGGCCGGATATATTAACGATATTCGAAAAATCATATCTCATAATCGGATCGTTAATCTGCCTTTAAACCTTTTCCAGTAGGATTCAGAAGTGTGTGCTATACCTATACAAAGTGTCATGTGGCGACGGCTAGTAGTTCTTTAGTTACACGCCCTTAAATATAGGACGGAAAGGCATTTCGGAGCGAGCCCGGAAATTTTAACGATATTAGAAAAATCATATCTCATAATCAGCCCGTTAATCTGCCTTTAAACTTTTTCAAGTAGTATTTGGAAGTGTGTGCTATACCTATACAGAGTGTCATGTGCCGAAGGCTAGTAGTTCTTTAGTTACACGCCCTTAAATATAGGACGGAAAGGCATTTCAGAGCGAGGCCGGAAATATTAACGATATTCGAAAAATCATATCTCATAATCGGATCGTTAATCTGCCTTTAAACCTTTTCAAGTAGTATTCAGAAGTGTGTGCTATACCTATACAAAGTGTCATGTGGCGACGGCTAGTAGTTCTTTAGTTACACGCCCTTAAATATAGGACGGAAAGGCATTTCGGAGCGAAGCCGGAAATTTTAACGATATTCGAAAAATCATATCTCATAATCGGCTCGTTAAGCTGCCTTTAAACTTTATTAAGTAGTATTTGTTAGTGTGTGCTATACCTATACAGAGTGTCATGTGGTGACGGCTAGTAGTTCTTTCGTTACACGCCCTTAAATATAGGACGGAAAGGCATTTCGGGGCGAGGCCGGAAATTTTAACGATATTCGAAAAATCATATCTCATAATCGGCCCGTTAATCTGCCTTTAAACTTTTTCAAGTAGTATTTGGAAGTGTGTGCTATACCTATACAGAGTGTCATGTGGTGACGGTAGTAGTTCTTTAGTTAGACGCCCTTGAAATTATGTCAGAAAGGCATTTCGGAGCGCCGCCGGAAATTTTAACGATATTCGAAAAATCATATCTCATAATCGGCTCGTTAATCTGCCTTTAAACCTTTTCAAGTAGTATTCAGAAGTGTGTGCTATACCTATACAGAGTGTCATGTGGCGACGGCTAGTAGTTCTTTAGTTACACGCCCTTAAATATAGGACGGAAAGGCATTTCGGAGCGAGGCCGGAAATATTAACGATATTCGAAAAATCATATCTCATAATCGGCTCGTTAAGCTGCCTTTAAACCTTTTCAAGTAGTATTCAGAAGTGTGTGCTATACCTATACGAGTGTCATGTGCCGAAGGCTAGTAGTTCTTTAGTTACACGCCCATAAATATAGGACGGAAAGGCATTTCGGGGCGAGGCCGGAAATTTTAACGATATTCGAAAAATCCTATCTCATAATCGGCCCGTTACTCTGCCTTTAAACTTTTTCAAGTAGTATTTGGAAGTGTGTGCTATACCTATACAGAGTGTCATGTGGCGATGGCTAGTAGTTCTTTGATTACACGCCCTTAAATATAGGACGGAAAGGCATTTCGGAGCGAGGCCGGAAATTTTAACGATATTCGAAAAATCATATCTGATAATCGCCTCGTTAAGCTGCCTTTAAACTTTATCAAGTAGTATTTGGAAGTGTGTGCTATACCTATACAGAGTGTCATGTGGCGACGGTTAGTAGTTCTTTAGTTACACGCCCTTAAATATAGGACGGAAAGGCATTTCGGAGCGAGGCCGGAAATATTAACGATATTCGAAAAATCATATCTCATAATCGGATCGTTAATCTGCCTTTAAACCTTTTCCAGTAGGATTCAGAAGTGTGTGCTATACCTATACAAAGTGTCATGTGGCGACGGCTAGTAGTTCTTTAGTTACACGCCCTTAAATATAGGACGGAAAGGCATATCGGAGCGAGCCCGGAAATTTTAACGATATTAGAAAAATCATATCTCATAATCAGCCCGTTAATCTGCCTTTAAACTTTTTCAAGTAGTATTTGGAAGTGTGTGCTATACCTATACAGAGTGTCATGTGCCGAAGGCTAGTAGTTCTTTAGTTACACGCCCTTAAATATAGGACGGAAAGGCATTTCGGAGCGAGGCCGGAAATATTAACGATATTCGAAAAATCATATCTCATAATCGGATCGTTAATCTGCCTTTAAACCTTTTCAAGTAGTATTCAGAAGTGTGTGCTATACCTATACAAAGTGTCATGTGGCGACGGCTAGTAGTTCTTTAGTTACACGCCCTTAAATATAGGACGGAAAGGCATTTCGGAGCGAAGCCGGAAATTTTAACGATATTCGAAAAATCATATCTCATAATCGGCTCGTTAAGCTGCCTTTAAACTTTATCAAGTAGTATTTGGAAGTGTGTGCTATAACTATACAGAGTGTCATGTGGTGACGGCTAGTAGTTCTTTAGTTACACGCCCTTAAATATAGGACGGAAAGGCATTTCAGAGCGAGGCCGGAAATTTTAACGATATTCGAAAAATCATATCTCATAATCGGCTCGTTAATCTGCCTTTAAACCTTTTCAAGTAGTATTCAGAAGTGTGTACTATACCTATACAAAGTGTCATGTGGCGACGGCTAGTAGTTCTTTATTTACACGCCCTTAAATATAGGACGGAAAGACATTTCGGAGCGAGGCCGGAAATTTTAACGATATTAGAAAAATCATATCTCATAATCGGCTCGTTAAGCTGCCTTTAAACTTTATTAAGTAGTATTTGTTAGTGTGTGCTATACCTATACAGAGTGTCATGTGGTGACGGCTAGTAGTTCTTTCGTTACACGCCCTTAAATATAGGACGGAAAGGCATTTCGGGGCGAGGCCGGAAATTTTAACGATATTCGAAAAATCATATCACATAATCGGCCCGTTAATCTGCCTTTAAACTTTTTCAAGTAGTATTTGGAAGTGTGTGCTATACCTATACAGAGTGTCATGTGGTGACGGTAGTAGTTCTTTAGTTAGACGCCCTTGAAATTATGTCAGAAAGGCATTTCGGAGCGCCGCCGGAAATTTTAACGATATTCGAAAAATCATATCTCATAATCGGCTCGTTAATCTGCCTTTAAACCATTTCAAGTAGTATTCAGAAGTGTGTGCTATACCTATACAGAGTGTCATGTGCCGAAGGCTAGTAGTTCTTTAGTTACACGCCCTTAAATATAGGACGGAAAGGCAGTTCGGAGCGAGGCCGGATATTTTAACGATATTCGAAACATCATATCTCATAATCGGCTCGTTAAGCTGCCTTTAATCCTTTTCAAGTAGTATTCAGAAGTGTGTGCTATACCTATACGAGTGTCATGTGCCGAAGGCTAGTAGTTCTTTAGTTACACGCCCATAAATATAGTACGGAAAGGCATTTCGGGCCGAGGCTGGAAATTTTAACGATATTCGAAAAATCATATCTCATAATCGGCTCGTTAATCTGCCTTTAAACCTTTTCAAGTAGTATTCAGAAGTGTGTGCTATACCTATACAGAGTGTCATGTACCGAAGGCTAGTAGTTCTTTAGTTACACGCCCTTAAATATAGGACGGAAAGGCAATTCGGAGCGAGGCCGGAAATTTTAACGATATTCGAAAAATCATATCTCATAATCGGCTCGTTAAGCTGCCTTTAAACCTTTTCAAGTAGTATTCAGAAGTGTGTGCTATACCTATACAAAGTGTCATGTGGCGACGGCTAGTAGTTCTATAGTTACACGCCCTTAAATATAGGACGGAAAGGCATTTCGGAGCGAAGCCGGAAATTTTAACGATATTCGAAAAATCATATCTCATAATCGGCTCGTTAATCTGCCTTTAAACCTTTTCAAGTAGTATTCAGAAGTGTGTGCTATACCTATACAGAGTGTCATGTGGCGACGGCTAGTAGTTCTTTAGTTACACGCCCTTAAATATAGGACGGAAAGGCATTTCGGAGCGAAGCCGGAAATTTTAACGATATTCGAAAAATCATATCTCATAATCGGCTCGTTAATCTGCCTTTAAACCTTTTCAAGTAGTATTCAGAAGTGTGTGCTATACCTATACAGAGTGTCATGTGCCGAAGGCTAGTAGTTCTTTAGTTACACGCCCTTAAATATAGGACGGAAAGGCATTTCGGAGCGAGGCCGGAAATTTTAACGATATTCGAAAAATCATATCTCATAATCGGCTCGTTAATCTGCCTTTAAACGTTTTCAAGTAGTATTTGGAAGTGTGTGCTATACCTATACAAAGTGTCATGTGGCGACAGCTAGTAGTTCTTTAGTTACACGCCCTTAAATATAGGACGGAAAGGCATTTCGGAGCGAAGCCGGAAATTTTAACGATATTCGAAAAATCATATCTCATAATCGGTTCGTTAAGCTGCCTTTAAACTTTATCAAGTAGTATTTGGAAGTGTGTGCTATAACTATACAGCGTGTCATGTGGTGACGGCTAGTAGTTCTTTACTTACACGCCCTTAAATATAGGACGGAAAGGCATTTCGGAGCGAGGCCGGAAATTTTAACGATATTCGAAAAATCATATCTCATAATCGGCTCGTTAATCTGCCTTTAACCTTTTCAAGTAGTATTCAGAAGTGTGTACTATACCTATAGAAAGTGTCATGTGGCGACGGCTAGTAGTTCTTTATTTACACGCCCTTAAATATAGGACGGAAAGACATTTCGGAGCGAGGCCGGAAATTTTAACGATATTCGAAAAATCATATCTCATAATCGGCTCGTTAAGCTGCCTTTAAACTTTATTAAGTAGTATTTGGAAGTGTGTGCTATACCTATACAGAGTGTCATGTGGTGACGGCTAGTAGTTCTTTAGTTACACGCCCTTAAATATAGGACGGAAAGGCATTTCGGGGCGAGGCCGGAAATTTTAACGATATTCGAAAAATCATATCTCATAATCGGCTCGTTAAGCTGCCTTTAAACTTTATTAAGTAGTATTTGTTAGTGTGTGCTATACCTATACAGAGTGTCATGTGGTGACGGCTAGTAGTTCTTTAGTTACACGCCCTTAAATATAGGACGGAAAGGCATTTCGGGGCGAGGCCGGAAATTTTAACGATATTCGAAAAATCATATCTCATAATCGGCCCGTTAATCTGCCTTTAAACTTTTTCAAGTAGTATTTGGAAGTGTGTGCTGTACCTATACAGAGTGTCATGTGGTGACGGTAGTAGTTCTTTAGTTAGACGCCCTTGAAATTATGTCAGAAAGGCATTTCGGAGCGCCGCCGGAAATTTTAACGATATTCGAAAAATCATATCTCATAATCGGCTCGTTAATCTGCCTTTAAACCTTTTCAAGTACTATTCAGAACTGTGTGCTATACCTATACGAGTGTCATGTGCCGAAGGCTAGTAGTTCTTTAGTTACACGCCCATAAATATAGGACGGAAAGGCATTTCGGGGCGAGGCCGGAAATTTTAACGATATTCGAAAAATCATATCTCATAATCGGCCCGTTAATCTGCCTTTAAACTTTTTCAAGTAGTATTTGGAAGTGTGTGCTATACCTATACGGAGTGTCATGTGGTGACGGTAGTAGTTCTTTAGTTACACGCCCTTAAATATGTGTGCCATACCTACACAGAGTGTCATGTGGCGACGGCTAGTAGTTCTTTAGTTACACGCCCTTAAATATAGGACGGAAAGGCATTTCGGAGCGAAGCCGGAAATTTTAACGATATTCGAAAAATCATATCTCATAATCGGCTCGTTAAGCTGCCTTTAAACTTTATCAAGTAGTATTTGGAAGTGTGTGCTATACCTATACAGAGTGTCATGTGGTGACGGCTAGTAGTTCTTTAGTTACACGCCCTTAAATATTGGACGGAAAGGCATTTCGGAGCGAGGCCGGAAATATTAACGATATTCGAAAAATCATATCTCATAAGCGGATCGTTAATCTGCCTTTAAATCTTTTCATGTAGTATTCCGAAGTGTGTGCTATACCTATACAGAGTGTCATGTGGCGACGGCTAGTAGTTCTTTAGTTACACGCCCTTAAATATAGGACGGAAAGGTATTTCGGAGCGAAGCCGGAAATTTTAACGATATCCGAAAAATCATATCTCATAATCGGCTCGTTAATCTGTCTTTAAACTTTATCAAGTAGTATTTGGGAGTGTGTGCTATACCTATACAGAGTGTCATGTGGTGACGGCTAGTAGTTCTTTAGTTACACGCCCTTAAATATAGGACGGAAAGGCATTTCGGAGCGAGGCCGGAAATTTTAACGATATTCGAAAAATCATATCTCATAATCGGCTCGTTAAGCTGCCTTTAAACTTTATTAAGTAGTATTTGTTAGTGTGTGCTATACCTATACAGAGTGTCATGTGGTGACGGCTAGTAGTTCTTTAGTTACACGCCCTTAAATATAGGACGGAAAGGCATTTCGGGGCGAGGCCGGAAATTTTAACGATATTCGAAAAATCATATCTCATAATCGGCCCGTTAATCTGCCTTTAAACTTTTTCAAGTAGTATTTGGAAGTGTGTGCTGTACCTATACAGAGTGTCATGTGGTGACGGTAGTAGTTCTTTAGTTAGACGCCCTTCAAATTATGTCAGAAAGGCATTTCGGAGCGCCGCCGGAAATTTTAACGATATTCGAAAAATCATATCTCATAATCGGCTCGTTAATCTGCCTTTAAACCTTTTCAAGTAGTATTCAGAAGTGTGTGCTATACCTATACAGAGTGTCATGTGCCGAAGGCTAGTAGTTCTTTAGTTACACGCCCTTAAATATAGGACGGAAAGGCATTTCGGAGCGAGGCCGGAAATTTTAACGATATTCGAAAAATCATATCTCATAATCGGCTCGTTAATCTGCCTTTAAACGTTTTCAAGTAGTATTTGGAAGTGTGTGCTATACCTATACAAAGTGTCATGTGGCGACAGCTAGTAGTTCTTGAGTTACACGCCCTTAAATATAGGACGGAAAGGCATTTCGGAGCGAAGCCGGAAATTTTAACGATATTCGAAAAATCATATCTCATAATCGGTTCGTTAAGCTGCCTTTAAACTTTATCAAGTAGTATTTGGAAGTGTGTGCTATAACTATACAGCGTGTCATGTGGTGACGGCTAGTAGTTCTTTAGTTACACGCCCTTAAATATAGGACGGAAAGGCATTTCGGAGCGAGGCCGGAAATTTTAACGATATTCGAAAAATCATATCTCATAATCGGCTCGTTAATCTGCCTTTAAACCTTTTCAAGTAGTATTCAGAAGTGTGTACTATACCTATACAAAGTGTCATGTGGCGACGGCTAGTAGTTCTTTATTTACACGCCCTTAAATATAGGACGGAAAGACATTTCGGAGCGAGGCCGGAAATTTTAACGATATTCGAAAAATCATATCTCATAATCGGCTCGTTAAGCTGCCTTTAAACTTTATTAAGTAGTATTTGGAAGTGTGTGCTATACCTATACAGAGTGTCATGTGGTGACGGCTAGTAGTTCTTTAGTTACACGCCCTTAAATATAGGACGGAAAGGCATTTCGGAGCGAGGCCGGAAATTTTAACGATATTCGAAAAATCATATCTCATAATCGGCCCGTTAATCTGCCT
Source organism: Locusta migratoria (assembly GCA_026315105.1). Lineage (NCBI taxonomy): Eukaryota > Metazoa > Arthropoda > Insecta > Orthoptera > Acrididae > Locusta > Locusta migratoria. The sequence goes on along the minus strand of CM048745.1, from coordinate 458,793,972 downwards.
TTAAACTTTTTCAAGTAGTATTTGGAAGTGTGTGCTATACCTATACAGAGTGTCATGTGGTGACGGTAGTAGTTCTTTAGTTAGACGCCCTTGAAATTATGTCAGAAAGGAATTTCGGAGCGCCGCCGGAAATTTTAACGATATTCGAAAAATCATATCTCATAATCGGCTCGTTAATCTGCCTTTAATCCTTTTCAAGTAGTATTCAGAAGTGTGTGCTATACCTATACAGAGTGTCATGTGCCGAAGGCTAGTAGTTCTTTAGTTACACGCCCTTAAATATAGGACGGAAAGGCAATTCGGAGCGAGGCCGGAAATTTTAACGATATTCGAAAAATCATATCTCATAATCGGCTCGTTAAGCTGCCTTTAAACCTTTTCAAGTACTATTCAGAAGTGTGTGCTATACCTATACGAGTGTCATGTGCCGAAGGCTAGTAGTTCTTTAGTTACACGCCCATAAATATAGGACGGAAAGGCATTTCGGGGCGAGGCCGGAAATTTTAACGATATTCGAAAAATCATATCTCATAATCGGCCCGTTAATCTGCCTTTAAACTTTTTCAAGTAGTATTTGGAAGTGTGTGCTATACCTATACAGAGTGTCATGTGGTGACGGTAGTAGTTCTTTAGTTAGACGCCCTTGAAATTATGTCAGAAAGGCATTTCGGAGCGCCGCCGGAAATTTTAACGATATTCGATAAATCATATCTCATAATCGGCTCGTTAATCTGCCTTTAAACCTTTTCAAGTAGTATTCAGAAGTGTGTGCTATACCTATACAGAGTGTCATGTGCCGAAGGCTAGTAGTTCTTTAGTTACACGCCCTTAAATATAGGACGGAAGGGCATTTCGGAGCGAGGCCGGAAATTTTAACGATATTCGAAAAATCATATCTCATAATCGGCTCGTTAAGCTGCCTTTAAACCTTTTCAAGTAGTATTCAGAAGTGTGTGCTATACCTATACAAAGTGTCATGTGCCGAAGGCTAGTAGTTCTTTAGTTACACGCCCTTAAATATAGGACGGAAAGGCATTTCGGAGCGAAGCCGGAAATTTTAACGATATTCGAAAAATCATATCTCATAATCGGCTCGTTAAGCTGCCTTTAAACTTTATCAAGTAGTATTTGGAAGTGTGTGCTATACCTATACAGAGTGTCATGTGGTGACGGCTAGTAGTTCTTTAGTTACACGCCCTTAAATATAGGACGGAAAGGCATTTCGGAGCGAGGCCGGAAATATTAACGATATTCGAAAAATCATATCTCATAATCGGATCGTTAATCTGCCTTTAAACCTTTTCATGTAGTATTCCGAAGTGTGTGCTATACCTATACAGAGTGTCATGTGGCGACGGCTAGTAGTTCTTTAGTTACACGCCCTTAAATATAGGACGGAAAGGCATTTCGGAGCGAAGCCGGAAATTTTAACGATATCCGAAAAATCATATCTCATAATCGGCTCGTTAATCTGCCTTTAAACTTTATCAAGTAGTATTTGGGAGTGTGTGCTATACCTATACAGAGTGTCATGTGGTGACGGCTAGTAGTTCTTTAGTTACACGCCCTTAAATATAGGACGGAAAGGCATTTCGGAGCGAGGCCGGAAATTTTAACGATATTCGAAAAATCATATCTCATAATCGGCTCGTTAAGCTGCCTTTAAACCTTTTCAAGTAGTATTCAGAAGTGTGTGCTATACCTATACAGAGTGTCATGTGGCGATGGCTAGTAGTTCTTTGATTACACGCCCTTAAATATAGGACGGAAAGGCATTTCGGAGCGAGGCCGGAAATTTTAACGATATTCGAAAAATCATATCTCATAATCGGCTCGTTAAGCTGCCTTTAAACTTTATCAAGTAGTATTTGGAAGTGTGTGCTATACCTATACAGAGTGTCATGTGGTGACGGCTAGTAGTTCTTTAGTTACACGCCCTTAAATATAGGACGGAAAGGCATTTCGGAGCGAGGCCGGAAATTTTAACGATATTCGAAAAATCATATCTTATAATCGGCTCGTTAATCTGCCTTTAAACCTTTTCAAGTAGTATTCAGATGTGTGTGCTATACCTATACAGAGTGTCATGTGCCGAAGGCTAGTAGTTCTTTGGTTACACGCCCTTAAATATAGGACGGAAAGGCATTTTGTAGCGAAGCCGGAAATTTTAACGATATTCGAAAAATCATATCTCATAATCGGCTCGTTAAGCTGCCTTTAAACTTTATCAAGTAGTATTTGGAAGTGTGTGCTCTACCTATACAGAGTGTCATGTGGTGACGGCTAGTAGTTCTTTAGTTACACGCCCTTAAATATAGGACGGAAAGGCATTTCGGAGCGAGGCCGGAAATTTTAACGATATTCGAAAAATCATATCTCATAATCGGCTCGTTAATCTGCCTTTAAACATTTTCAAGTAGTATTCAGAAGTGTGTGCTATACCTATACAAAGTGTCATGTGGTGACGGCTAGTAGTTCTTTATTTACACGCCCTTAAATATAGGACGGAAAGACATTTCGGAGCGAGGCCGGAAATTTTAACGATATTCGAAAAATCATATCTCATAATCGGCTCGTTAAGCTGCCTTTAAACTTTATTAAGTAGTATTTGGAAGTGTGTGCTATACCTATACAGAGTGTCATGTGGTGACGGCTAGTAGTTCTTTAGTTACACGCCCATAAATATAGGACGGAAAAGCATTTCGGAGCGAGGCCGGAAATATTAACGATATTCGAAAAATCATATCTCATAATCGGCCCGTTAATCTGCCTTTAAACTTTTTCAAGTAGTATTTGGAAGTGTGTGCTATACCTATACAGAGTGTCATGTGGCGATGGGTAGTAGTTCTTTAGTTACACGCCCTTAAATATAGGACGGAAAGGCATTTCGGAGCGAAGCCGGAAATTTTAACGATATTCGAAAAATCATATCTCATAATCGGCTCGTTAAGCTGCCTTTAAACTTTATCAAGTAGTATTCAGAAGTGTGTGCTATACCTATACAGAGTGTCATGTGGTGACGGCTAGTAGTTCTTTAGTTACACGCCCTTAAATATAGGACGGAAAGGCATTTCGGAGCGAGGCCGGAAATTTTAACGATATTCGAAAAATCATATCTCATAATCGGCTCGTTAATCTGCCTTTAAACGTTTTCAAGTAGTATTTGGAAGTGTGTGCTATACCTATACAAAGTGTCATGTGGCGACGGCTAGTAGTTCTTTAGTTACACGCCCTTAAATATAGGACGGAAAGGCATTTCGGAGCGAGCCCGGAAATTTTAACGATATTAGAAAAATCATATCTCATAATCAGCCCGTTAATCTGCCTTTAAACTTTATCAAGTAGTATTTGGAAGTGTGTGCTATAACTATACAGAGTGTCATGTGGTGACGGCTAGTAGTTCTTTAGTTACACGCCCTTAAATATAGGACGGAAAGACATTTCGGAGCGAGGCCGGAAATTTTAACGATATTAGAAAAATCATATCTCATAATCGGCTCGTTAAGCTGCCTTTAAACTTTATTAAGTAGTATTTGTTAGTGTGTGCTATACCTATACAGAGTGTCATGTGGTGACGGCTAGTAGTTCTTTAGTTACACGCCCTTAAATATAGGACGGAAAGGCATTTCGGGGCGAGGCCGGAAATTTTAACGATATTCGAAAAATCATATCTCATAATCGGCCCGTTAATCTGCCTTTAAACTTTTTCAAGTAGTATTTGGAAGTGTGTGCTGTACCTACACAGAGTGTCATGTGGTGACGGTAGTAGTTCTTTAGTTAGACGCCCTTGAAATTATGTCAGAAAGGCATTTCGGAGCGCCGCCGGAAATTTTAACGATATTCGAAAAATCATATCTCATAATCGGCTCGTTAATCTGCCTTTAAACCTTTTCAAGTAGTATTCAGAAGTGTGTGCTATACCTATACAGAGTGTCATGTGCCGAAGGCTAGTAGTTCTTTAGTTACACGCCCATAAATATAGGACGGAAAGGCATTTCGGGGCGAGGCCGGAAATTTTAACGATATTCGAAAAATCATATCTCATAATCGGCCCGTTAATCTGCCTTTAAACTTTTTCAAGTAGTATTTGGAAGTGTGTGCTATACCTATACGAGTGTCATGTCCCGAAGGCTAGTAGCTCTTTAGTTACACGCCCATAAATATAGGACGGAAAGGCATTTCGGGGCGAGGCCGGAAATTTTAACGATATTCGAAAAATCATATCTCATAATCGGCCCGTTAATCTGCCTTTAAACTTTTTCAAGTAGTATTTGGAAGTGTGTGCTATACCTATACAGAGTGTCATGTGGTGACGGTAGTAGTTCTTTAGTTAGACGCCCTTGAAATTATGTCAGAAAGGCATTTCGGAGCGCCGCCGGAAATTTTAACGATATTCGAAAAATCATATCTCATAATCGGCTCGTTAATCTGCCTTTAAACCTTTTCAAGTAGTATTCAGAACTGTGTGCTATACCTATACAGAGTGTCATGTGCCGAAGGCTAGTAGTTCTTTAGTTACACGCCCTTAAATATAGGACGGAAAGGCATTTCGGAGCGAGGCCGGAAATTTTAACGATATTCGAAAAATCATATCTCATAATCGGCTCGTTAAGCTGCCTTTAAACCTTTTCAAGTAGTATTCAGAAGTGTGTGCTATACCTATACAAAGTGTCATGTGGCGACGGCTAGTAGTTCTTTAGTTACACGCCCTTAAATATAGGACGGAAAGGCATTTCGGAGCGAAGCCGGAAATTGTAACGATATTCGAAAAATCATATCTCATAATCGGCTCGTTAAGCTGCCTTTAAACTTTATCAAGTAGTATTTGGAAGTGTGTGCTATACCTATACAGAGTGTCATGTGGTGACGGCTAGTAGTTCTTTAGTTACACGCCCTTAAATATAGGACGGAAAGGCATTTCGGAGCGAGGCCGGAAATATTAACGATATTCGAAAAATCATATCTCATAATCGGATCGTTAATCTGCCTTTAAACCTTTTCATGTAGTATTCCGAAGTGTGTGCTATACCTATACAGAGTGTCATGTGGCGACGGCTAGTAGTTCTTTAGTTACACGCCCTTAAATATAGGACGGATAGGCATTTCGGAGCGAAGCCGGAAATTTTAACGATATCCGAAAAATCATATCTCATAATCGGCTCGTTAATCTGCCTTTAAACTTTATCAAGTAGTATTTGGAAGTGTGTGCTATACCTATACAGAGTGTCATGTGGTGACGGCTAGTAGTTCTTTAGTTACACGCCCTTAAATATAGGACGGAAAGGCATTTCGGAGCGAGGCCGGGTATTTTAACGATATTCGAAAAATCATATCTCATAATCGGCTCGTTAATCTGCCTTTAAACATTTTCAAGTAGTATTCAGAAGTGTGTGCTATACCTATACAAAGTGTCATGTGGCGACGGCTAGTAGTTCTTTATTTACACGCCCTTAAATATAGGACGGAAAGGCATTTCGGAGCGAAGCCGGAAATTTTAACGATATCCGAAAAATCATATCTCATAATCGGCTCGTTAATCTGCCTTTAAACTTTATCAAGTAGTATTTGGAAGTGTGTGCTATACCTATACAGAGTGTCATGTGGTGACGGCTAGTAGTTCTTTAGTTACACGCCCTTAAATATAGGACGGAAAGGCATTTCGGAGCGAGGCCGGAAATTTTAACGATATTCGAAAAATCATATCTCATAATCTGCTCGTTAATCTGCCTTTAAACATTTTCAAGTAGTATTCAGAAGTGTGTGCTATACCTATACAAAGTGTCATGTGGCGACGGCTAGTAGTTCTTTAGTTACACGCCCTTAAATATAGGACGGAAAGACATTTCGGAGCGAGGCCGGAAATTTTAACGATATTAGAAAAATCATATCTCATAATCGGCTCGTTAAGCTGCCTTTAAACTTTATTAAGTAGTATTTGTTAGTGTGTGCTATACCTATACAGAGTGTCATGTGGTGACGGCTAGTAGTTCTTTAGTTACACGCCCTTAAATATAGGACGGAAAGGCATTTCGGGGCGAGGCCGGAAATTTTAACGATATTCGAAAAATCATATCTCATAATCGGCCCGTTAATCTGCCTTTAAACTTTTTCAAGTAGTATTTGGAAGTGTGTGCTGTACCTATACAGAGTGTCATGTGGTGACGGTAGTAGTTCTTTAGTTAGACGCCCTTGAAATTATGTCAGAAAGGCATTTCGGAGCGCCGCCGGAAATTTTAACGATATTCGAAAAATCATATCTCATAATCGGCTCGTTAATCTGCCTTTACACCTTTTCAAGTAGTATTCAGAAGTGTGTGCTATACCTATACAGAGTGTCATGTGCCGAAGGCTAGTAGTTCTTTAGTTACACGCCCTTAAATATAGGACGGAAAGGCATTTCGGAGCGAGGCCGGAAATTTTAACGATATTCGAAAAATCATATCTCATAATCGGCTCGTTAAGCTGCCTTTAAACCTTTTCAAGTAGTATTCAGAAGTGTGTGCTATACCTATACAGAGTGTCATGTGGTGACGGCTAGTAGTTCTTTAGTTACACGCCCTTAAATATAGGACGGAAAGGCATTTCGGAGAAGGCCGGAAATTTTAACGATATTCGAAAAATCATATCTTATAATCGGCTCGTTAATCTGCCTTTAAACCTTTTCAAGTAGTATTCAGATGTGTGTGCTATACCTATACAGAGTGTCATGTGCCGAAGGCTAGTAGTTCTTTAGTTACACGCCCTTAAATATAGGACGGAAAGGCATTTCGTAGCGAAGCCGGAAATTTTAACGATATTCGAAAAATCATATCTCATAATCGGCTCGTTAAGCTGCCTTTAAACTTTATCAAGTAGTATTTGGAAGTGTGTGCTCTACCTATACAGAGTGTCATGTGGTGACGGCTAGTAGTTCTTTAGTTACACGCCCTTAAATATAGGACGGAAAGGCATTTCGGAGCGAGGCCGGAAATTTTAACGATATTCGAAAAATCATATCTCATAATCGGCTCGTTAAGCTGCCTTTAAACCTTTTCAAGTAGTATTCAGAAGTGTGTGCTATACCTATACAAAGTGTCATGTGGCGACGGCTAGTAGTTCTTTAGTTACACGCCCTTAAATATAGGACGGAAAGGCATTTCGGAGCGAAGCCGGAAATTTTAACGATATTCGAAAAATCATATCTCATAATCGGCTCGTTAAGCTGCCTTTAAACTTTATCAAGTAGTATTTGGAAGTGTGTGCTATACCTATACAGAGTGTCATGTGGTGACGGCTAGTAGTTCTTTAGTTACACGCCCTTAAATATAGGACGGAAAGGCATTTCGGAGCGAGGCCGGAAATATTAACGATATTCGAAAAATCATATCTCATAATCGGCTCGTTAATCTGCCTTTAAACCTTTTCAAGTAGTATTCAGAACTGTGTGCTATACCTATACAGAGTGTCATGTGCCGAAGGCTAGTAGTTCTTTAGTTACACGCCCTTAAATATAGGACGGAAAGGCATTTCGGAGCGAGGCCGGAAATTTTAACGATATTCGAAAAATCATATCTCATAATCGGCTCGTTAAGCTGCCTTTAAACTTTTTCAAGTAGTATTTGGAAGTGTGTGCTGTACCTATACAGAGTGTCATGTGGTGACGGTAGTAGTTCTTTGGTTAGACGCCCTTGAAATTATGTCAGAAAGGCATTTCGGAGCGCCGCCGGAAATTTTAACGATATTCGAAAAATCATATCTCATAATCGGCTCGTTAATCTGCCTTTAAACCTTTTCAAGTAGTATTCAGAAGTGTGTGCTATACTTATACAGAGTGTCATGTGCCGAAGGCTAGTAGTTCTTTAGTTACACGCCCTTAAATATAGGACGGAAAGGCATTTCGGAGCGAGGCCGGAAATTTTAACGATATTCGAAAAATCATATCTCATAATCTGCTCGTTAAGCTGCCTTTAAACCTTTTCAAGTAGTATTCAGAAGTGTGTGCTATACCTATACAGAGTGTCATGTGGTGACGGCTAGTAGTTCTTTAGTTACACGCCCTTAAATATAGGACGGAAAGGCATTTCGGAGAAGGCCGGAAATTTTAACGATATTCGAAAAATCATATCTTATAATCGGCTCGTTAATCTGCCTTTAAACCTTTTCAAGTAGTATTCAGATGTGTGTGCTATACCTATACAGAGTGTCATGTGCCGAAGGCTAGTAGTTCTTTAGTTACACGCCCTTAAATATAGGACGGAAAGGCATTTCGTAGCGAAGCCGGATATTTTAACGATATTCGAAAAATCATATCTCATAATCGGCTCGTTAAGCTGCCTTTAAACTTTATCAAGTAGTATTTGGAAGTGTGTGCTCTACCTATACAGAGTGTCATGTGGTGACGGCTAGTAGTTCTTTAGTTACACGCCCTTAAATATAGGACGGAAAGGCATTTCGGAGCGAGGCCGGAAATTTTAACGATATTCGAAAAATCATATCTCATAATCGGCTCGTTAATCTGCCTTTAAACATTTTCAAGTAGTATTCAGAAGTGTGTGCTATACCTATACAAAGTGTCATGTGGCGACGGCTAGTAGTTCTTTATTTACACGCCCTTAAATATAGGACGGAAAGACATTTCGGAGCGAGGCCGGAAATTTTAACGATATTCGAAAAATCATATCTCATAATCGGCTCGTTAAGCTGCCTTTAAACTTTATTAAGTAGTATTTGGAAGTGTGTGCTATACCTATACAGAGTGTCATGTGGTGACGGCTAGTAGTTCTTTAGTTACACGCCCTTAAATATAGGACGGAAAGGCATTTCGGAGCGAGGCCGCAAATATTAACGATATTCGAAAAATCATATCTCATAATCGGCTCGTTAAGCTGCCTTTAAACCTTTTCAAGTAGTATTCAGAAGTGTGTGCTATACCTATACGAGTGTCATGTGCCGAAGGCTAGTAGTTCTTTAGTTACACGCCCATAAATATAGGACGGAAAGGCATTTCGGGGCGAGGCCGGAAATTTTAACGATATTCGAAAAATCATATCTCATAATCAGCCCGTTAATCTGCCTTTAAACTTTTTCAAGTAGTATTTGGAAGTGTTTGCTATACCTATACAGAGTGTCATGTGGCGATGGCTAGTAGTTCTTTAGTTACACGCCCTTAAATATAGGACGGAAAGGCATTTCGGAACGAGGCCGGAAATTTTAACGATATTCGAAAAATCATATCTCTTAATCGGATCGTTAATCTGCCTTTAAACCTTTTCAAGTAGTATTCAGAAGTGTGTGCTATACCTATACAAAGTGTCATGTGGCGACGGCTAGTAGTTCTTTAGTTACACGCCCTTAAATATAGGACGGAAAGGCATTTCGGAGCGAAGCCGGAAATTTTAACGATATTCGAAAAATCATATCTCATAATCGGCTCGTTAAGCTGCCTTTAAACTTTATCAAGTAGTATTTGGAAGTGTGTGCTATAACTATACAGAGTGTCATGTGGTGACGGCTAGTAGTTCTTTAGTTACACGCCCTTAAATATAGGACGGAAAGGCATTTCGGAGCGAGGCCGGAAATTTTAACGATATTCGAAAAATCATATCTCATAATCGGCTCGTTAATCTGCCTTTAGACCTTTTCAAGTAGTATTCAGAAGTGTGTACTATACCTATACAAAGTGTCATGTGGCGACGGCTAGTAGTTCTTTAGTTACACGCCCTTAAATATAGGACGGAAAGACATTTCGGAGCGAGGCCGGAAATTTTAACGATATTAGAAAAATCATATCTCATAATCGGCTCGTTAATCTGCCTTTAAACTTTATTAAGTAGTATTTGTTAGTTTGTGCTATACCTATACAGAGTGTCATGTGGTGACGGCTAGTAGTTCTTTAGTTAGACGCCCTTAAATATAGGACGGAAAGGCATTTCGGGGCGAGGCCGGAAATTTTAACGATATTCGAAAAATCATATCTCATAATCGGCCCGTTAATCTGCCTTTAAACTTTTTCAAGTAGTATTTGGAAGTGTGTGCTATACCTATACAGAGTGTCATGTGGTGACGGTAGTAGTTCTTTAGTTAGACGCCCTTGAAATTATTTCAGAAAGGCATTTCGGAGCGCCGCCGGACATTTTATCGATATTCGAAAAATCATATCTCATAATCGGCTCGTTAATCTGCCTTTAAACCTTTTCAAGTAGTATTCAGAAGTGTGTGCTATACCTATACAGAGTGTCATGTGCCGAAGGCTAGTAGTTCTTTAGTTACACGCCCTTAAATATAGGACGGAAAGGCATTTCGGAGCGAGGCCGGAAATTTTAACGATATTCGATAAATCATATCTCATAATCGGCTCGTTAAGCTGCCTTTAAACCTTTTCAAGTAGTATTCAGAAGTGTGTGCTATACCTATACGAGTGTCATGTGCCGAAGGCTAGTAGTTCTTTAGTTACACGCCCATAAATATAGGACGGAAAGGCATTTCGGGGCGAGGCCGGAAATTTTAACGATATTCGAAAAATCATATCTCATAATCGGCCCGTTAATCTGCCTTTAAACTTTTTCAAGTAGTATTTGGAAGTGTGTGCTATACCTATACAGAGTGTCATGTGGTGACGGTAGTAGTTCTTTAGTTAGACGCCCTTGAAATTATGTCAGAAAGGCATTTCGGAGCGCCGCCGGAAATTTTAACGATATTCGAAAAATCATATCTCATAATCGGCTCGTTAATCTGCCTTTAAACCTTTTCAAGTAGTATTCAGAAGTGTGTGCTATACCTATACAGAGTGTCATGTGCCGAAAGCTAGTAGTTCTTTAGTTACACGCCCTTAAATATAGGACGGAAAGGCATTTCGGAGCGAGGCCGGAAATTTTAACGATATTCGAAAAATCATATCTCATAATCGGCTCGTTAAGCTGCCTTTAAACGTTTTCAAGTAGTATTTGGAAGTGTGTGCTATACCTATACAAAGTGTCATGTGGCGACGGCTAGTAGTTCTTTAGTTACACGCCCTTAAATATAGGACGGAAAGGCATTTCGGAGCGAAGCCGGAAATTTTAACGATATTCGAAAAATCATATCTCATAATCGGCTCGTTAAGCTGCCTTTAAACTTTATCAAGTAGTATTTGGAAGTGTGTGCTATACCTATACAGAGTGTCATGTGGCGACGGCTAGTAGTTCTTTAGTTACACGCCCTTAAATATAGGACGGAAAGGCATTTCGGAGCGAAGCCGGAAATTTTAACGATATCCGAAAAATCATATCTCATAATCGGCTCGTTAATCTGCCTTTAAACTTTATCAAGTAGTATTCAGAAGTGTGTGCTATACCTATACAAAGTGTCATGTGGCGACGGCTAGTAGTTCTTTATTTACACGCCCTTAAATATAGGACGGAAAGGCATTTCGGAGCGAGCCCGGAAATTTTAACGATATTCGAAAAATCATATCTCATAATCGGCCCGTTAATCTGCCTTTAAACTTTTTCAAGTAGTATTTGGAAGTGTGTGCTATACCTATACAGAGTGTCATGTGGTGACGGTAGTAGTTCTTTAGTTAGACGCAGTTGAAATTATGTCAGAAAGGCATTTCGGAGCGCCGCCGGAAATTTTAACGATATTCGAAAAATCATATCTCATAATCGCCTCGTTAATCTGCCTTTAAACCTTTTCAAGTAGTATTCAGAAGTGTGTGCTATACCTATACAGAGTGTCATGTGCCGAAGGCTAGTAGTTCTTTAGTTACACGCCCTTAAATATAGGACGGAAAGGCATTTCGGAGCGAGGCCGGAAATTTTAACGATATTCGAAAAATCATATCTCATAATCGGCTCGTTAAGCTGCCTTTAAACCTTTTCAAGTAGTATTCAGAAGTGTGTGCTATACCTATACGAGTGTCATGTGCCGAAGGCTAGTAGTTCTTTAGTTACACGCCCTTAAATATAGGACGGAAAGGCATTTCGGAGCGAAGCCGGAAATTTTAACGATATTCGAATAATCATATCTCATAATCGGCTCGTTAAGCTGCCTTTAAACTCTATCAAGTAGTATTTGGAAGTGTGTGCTATACCTATACAGAGTGTCATGTGGTGACGGCTAGTAGTTCTTTAGTTACACGCCCTTAAATATAGGACGGAAAGGCATTTCGGAGCGAGGCCGGAAATATTAACGATATTCGAAAAATCATATCTCATAATCGGCTCGTTAATCTGCCTTTAAACCTTTTCAAGTAGTATTCAGAAGTGTGTGCTATACCTATACGAGTGTCATGTGCCGAAGGCTAGTAGTTCTTTAGTTACACGCCCATAAATATAGGACGGAAAGGCATTTCGGAGCGAGGCCGGAAATTTTAAAGATATTCGAAAAATCATATCTCATAATCAGCTCGTTAAGCTGCTTTTAAACTTTATCAAGTAGTATTTGGAAGTGTGTGCTATACCTATACAGAGTGTCATGTGGTGACGGCTAGTAGTTCTTTAGTTACACGCCCTTAAATATAGGACGGAAAGGCATTTCGGAGCGAGGCCGGAAATTTTAACGATATTCGAAAAATCATATCTCATAATCGGCTCGTTAAGCTGCCTTTAAACCTTTTCAAGTAGTATTCAGAAGTGTGTGCTATACCTATACGAGTGTCATGTGCCGAAGGCTAGTAGTTCTTTAGTTACACGCCCATAAATATAGGACGGAAAGGCATTTCGGGGCGAGGCCGGAAATTTTAACGATATTCGAAAAATCATATCTCATAATCGGCCCGTTAATCTGCCTTTAAACTTTTTCAAGTAGTATTTGGAAGTGTGTGCTATACCTATACAGAGTGTCATGTGGCGATGGCTAGTAGTTCTTTAGTTACACGCCCTTAAATATAGGACGGAAAGGCATTTCGGAGCGAGGCCGGAAATTTTAACGATATTCGAAAAATCATATCTCATAATCGGCTCGTTAAGCTGCCTTTAAACTTTATCAAGTAGTATTAGGAAGTGTGTGCTCTACCTATACAGAGTGTCATGTGGTGACGGCTAGTAGTTCTTTAGTTACACGCCCTTAAATATAGGACGGAAAGGCATTTCGGAGCGAGGCCGGAAATTTTAACGATATTCGAAAAATCATATCTTATAATCGGCTCGTTAATCTGCCTTTAAACCTTTTCAAGTAGTATTCAGATGTGTGTGCTATACCTATACAGAGTGTCATGTGCCGAAGGCTAGTAGTTCTTTAGTTACACGCCCTTAAATATAGGACGGAAAGGCATTTCGTAGCGAAGCCGGAAATTTTAACGATATTCGAAAAATCATATCTCATAATCGGCTCGTTAAGCTGCCTTTAAACTTTATCAAGTAGTATTTGGAAGTGTGTGCTCTACCTATACAGAGTGTCATGTGGTGACGGCTAGTAGTTCTTTAGTTACACGCCCTTAAATATAGGACGGAAAGGCATTTAGGAGCGAGGCCGGAAATTTTAACGATATTCGAAAAATCATATCTCATAATTGGCTCGTTAATCTGCCTTTAAACGTTTTCAAGTAGTATTTGGAAGTGTGTGCTATACCTATACAGAGTGTCATGTGGTGACGGTAGTAGTTCTTTAGTTAGACGCCCTTGAAATTATGTCAGAAAGGCATTTCGGAGCGCCGCCGGAAATTTTAACGATATTCGAAAAATCATATCTCATAATCGGCTCGTTAATCTGCCTTTAAACCTTTTCAAGTAGTATTCAGAAGTGTGTGCTATACCTATACAGAGTGTCATGTGCCGAAGGCTAGTAGTTCTTTAGTTACACGCCCTTAAATATAGGACGGAAAGGCATTTCGGAGCGAGGCCGGAAATTTTAACGATATTCGAAAAATCATATCTCATAATCGGCTCGTTAAGCTGCCTTTAAACCTTTTCAAGTAGTATTCAGAAGTGTGTGCTATACCTATACGAGTGTCATGTGCCGAAGGCTAGTAGTTCTTTAGTTACATGCCCTTGAATATAGGACGGAAAGGCATTTCGGGGCGAGGCCGGAAATTTTAACGATATTCGTAAAATCATGTCTCATAATCGGCCCGTTAATCTGCCTTTAAACTTTTTCAAGTAGTATTTGGAAGTGTGTGCTATACCTATACAGAGTGTCATGTGGTGACGGTAGTAGTTCTTTAGTTAGACGCCCTTGAAATTATGTCAGAAAGGCATTTCGGAGCGCTGCCGGAAATTTTAACGATATTCGAAAAATCATATCTCATAATCGGCTCGTTAATCTGCCTTTAAACCTCTTCAAGTAGTATTCAGAAGTGTGTGCTATACCTATACAGAGTGTCATGTGGTGACGGCTAGCAGTTCTTTATTTACACGCCCTTAAATATAGGACGGAAAGACATTTCGGAGCGAGGCCGGAAATTTTAACGACATTCGAAAAATCATATCTCATAATCGGCTCGTTAAGCTGCCTTTAAACCTTTTCAAGTAGTATTCAGAAGTGTGTGCTATACCTATACAGAGTGTCATGTGGCGACGGCTAGTAGTTCTTTAGTTACACGCCCTTAAATATAGGACGGAAAGGCATTTCGGAGCGAGGCCGGAAATTTTAACGATATTCGTAAAATATCTCATAATCGGCTCGTTAATCTGCCTTTAAACCTTTTCAAGTAGTATTCAGAAGTGTGTGCTATACCTATACAGAGTGTCATGTGGTGACGGCTAGTAGTTCTTTAGTTACTCGCCCTTAAATATAGGACGGAAAGGCATTTCGGAGCGAGGCCGGATATTTTAACGATATTTGAAAAATCATATCTCATAATCGGCTCGTTAATCTGCCTTTAAACCTTTTCAAGTACTATTCAGAAGTGTGTGCTATACCTATACAAAGTGTCATGTGGCGACGGCTAGTAGTTCTTTAGTTACACGCCTTTAAATATAGGACGTAAAGGCATTTAGGGGCGAGGCCGGAAATTTTAACGATATTCGAAAAATCATATCTTATAATCGGCTTGATAATATGCCTTTAAACATTTTCAAGTAGTTTTTGGAAGTGTGTGCTATACCTATACAAAGTGTCATGTGGCGACGGTTAGTAGTTCTTTAGTTACACGCCCTTAAATATAGGACGGAAAGGCATTTCGGGGCGAGGCCGGAAATTTTAACGATATTCGAAAAATCATATCTCATAATCGGCCCGTTAATCTGCCTTTAAACTTTTTCATGTAATATTTGGAAGTGTGTGCTATACCTATACAGAGTGTCATGTGGCGACGGCTCTTAGTTCTTTAGTTACACGCTCTTAAGTATAGGACGGAAAGGCAATTCCTTTCTACGCCGGAAATTTTGACGAATGTCTAAGAGTCTTATGTCGTAATCTGCTCTGTAATCCGCCTTACTTTGTCACTTAGGACGTGTATGTTTCTGGTATGTCTCAGGTAGAGTTTCATGAGCGACGTCTAACAATTGTTTCGTTACTTACGTTTGAGCATACTATGAACGGCACTTCGGTGACAAAAAGAACTTCTTATGATTTTCTATGTACTGTACCTACAGATCCTCTCTTTAATGTGCATCAGTATGTTGTCTGGCAATACATGGATGTGTATGCTGCACTTCTACAGACTGTTCTATGACAACAGTAAACACCTCATTGGATTTGTTTCCTTCAGTGTTGTAGGAAACGGGAGAATTGTGCTAACCGAAGTTTGCCGATTTTTAATAGGCTAATGAACTTCGAATATCTTTTATGTTTTATCAAATATACAAGAGGAAGTATTTTTGGTGCTTCGAAAGGAAGCAATGTATATGTACTGTTCCTGTATCCATTTACATAATAGTGGTGTATGGTTTATTGTTTATTTTGAATTCATATTTTACACTAGGTAACTGATTCATCTATGTAGTTCAGGTAATAAGATTCTGAATATTCTGCAAGCTACATTTCACTAAAATAACTCGCATCGCTTCATTTGTTGACCGTATAGTCGGTTTTTAGCGTGGAGGTTGGCACTACTCTCTCTTGGCTCGCTTGCGCCTGAGAGTTATATCGCCCGCATGGTTTTTTGGAAACGAATCCGAAGCTAACTTCAAGCCGGTCGAATCGAAGTGTTATCTGCAAACCTTTAGTTACGAATGTTGTAGTTTACTTTGCATAACAGTACAATTTCATTTGTGTTATTTACTTTATTTTCCATAGATCCGCTGAAAGACGCGATGTCATAAAACCATTGATCTCTATACTCTCTGGATGTTGAACTTCAGTTTTATTAGCGTGCCAGTCATAGATATTCATATTTAGTTTCTTGCCAAATTCAAACATGGCTGCTAAGAAGCATTTAAAGAAAAAGAGAAGAAAATATGTTTCGATTCCGTTCCCATATCAGCCTACAACATCGAAAATTGAATTAAATTCCAAGTCAAGAGGTAAGCAACCAATTCCTTGTCACGTAATAACTGATGGAAACTCGTTTGCCAAATTTAAACATGGCGGACAATGCGAAATCGTGTGCAAAACATATGAATGTGCAGGCACGCTGCAATTCAATGCTCAGACACCAGAGTTATACATCCAGTTTGTATAGAGATCACTGCATAAAACAAAACGACCTCACTTTGAAGTTTGAATAGTTCTGATAAATGGCGCAAGGAGCCGCCACAAGTAACTTTTCCCGTCTAATATGAGCAGTGCTACACAGGCTTGAGCCAATATTGGCGCCAAAAATTTTGAGTTAAAAAAAGGAGAGAGAGACGAGACTAATTTCCTTTTTATTTTCGACTACTGAATTTTAATGTACCATCTAACGAGGAACTAGAACTTTAGTATTGCTCAACTTCAAATGTAGCAGCCTTTCAAATATAAGTAGCAAAAAAATAAATTTCTTCACATAAATACCAACAATACATAACGCTTTAAGATTCTTGCATGAGTTACCTCATTCTAATTTCACATATTGTTTCGTAAAATTTTGTGAAGTCTGCGGTATGTGAACTGTAATAAAGCATTAGGATTCCAAGAAGAAAGTTATTTATTATGGGGGGAAAAAAACTGACCACTTAAAGTCTGTTTTCATAAATCGTGTAAGGCAAAGCTTAAACACAGGTACGCTTACTGCCTTTCGAAAAGTGACAGACAACTGACACCAACGCGTGTAAAACGCGCTAGTGTCCCAATAGAATGATATCTGGAAATCGGTTCCAAATCCGACTGCGTAACAGGCATTTATAAATGTTCGATATTGAATGCACTAAATTGTATAAGGGATGATGCTCTGTAGTACAAAGGAACTGTGACTGAGAATTGCCGTATCGGTATCTAATTGCTATTATAAACATTTCTTAAAATTTATATTATAAGTCTTAAAAATTGTTTCATATTTCCGCATTTAGTTTCATACAATAGCCCAACATTTGAAGTCTTATACGCAAAGCCCACATTTAGTTTGCCGTATATCTGAATTCTTATCTAAAAGCTACTGCATAATGCCAACTGCCAAGCCTGTGTTGCGTCCATATGTCTGACGCTACAATCACTGCCTTCGTGCTGCAACTTACTGTTTTTCTATTAGGGGTAAGGGATTGTCCTATGAATCGTGGGGTTCGTTCAAAGAGCTGCAGGGCTGCAACCGCGCATGCGCAGTACGGAAATTCGTGTTCAAAGAGCAATCCTGCAGCTTGCTGCAGCCTACCGGCTGTTCAAGGAAGCTCCCGGCTGCAGCGTCCTGCAGCTTGCTGGCTGCATGAGCTGCAGGGAAAATTTCCTCCTGCAGCCTGACTGATGTCATCGGTACCGCGCATGCGCGGTAGTGCCTGCTTTGCTGCTGCAGGAAGCTGCAGTCCTGCAGCTCTTTGAACGAACCTGTGATTCATAAATTCCACACACCCTTCGCCTTAACAATAATACAAATGTAAACACTACGGCATGTAATCTTCCGTGTTAGCTGTTACTACATTTAAATTCCGTACGCCTAACAAACATGAAAGACAATGGCGAACTCGGGAGAATATAAGTATCACGTTAATATTTCCATTTGTATTATTCATATGCTGAACGGGAAAAGTTAGAAATGAAGCACGGCAACTAACTTCTAGTACAGCTTTTCAAATCATCTACGAATAAAAATTATTTGCAGACAAGTTACGTGATCTTAAACGTTTGAAAGAATAAATAAATGTACAAAATATCCTTGCTTAACCCGCCAGAATGTGCGTTAAGTGCTTTTCACAGCACTGAAATGTCTCGCGGCAATAACAAGTTCACACACATGGAATAAACGCGGATTTCTCTCTGTCTGAATGTCCTGTACGTCACTCATGGAATGCCTGATATGTCAATATAATATTTGTTTTATTTTTTATTCTTTAACTTTTTAAAAAATTATACGAAATCCATCCTTTCTAGGACTTCATTCTGCAGTTATCTTTTTTTTATTATTTCATCAAAATGAAACAGTTTGTAATAGAGTGAAGATATTTTCTTATCTTTTAGAGCATTTAAACATATATATCAAAATCTTTCATGCAGGTTTATTTGAAGGGTAGGGAGTATTAAAAAATCCTTAAGATTTAAATTCAAATCTAAATGAAATTTAAGTTTCTTCAATTTTACTCCAAAAAGCTTTATCTTCCTCACTGGTTGTGCTAGAGTAGTAATTCTTTTTAAATACATGTTAACATTTTATTTGGGTTCGAGGTTCGGAAGATTCAATTCGGGTTCGGAATTCGGCACCTGTCTTATTTAAGATTTGGTATTCAGATTCGATTCGGTAAAATTGGGGTTAGACCCATCCCTAGTAATTAGTCTATTATCATTTTCTTTTCCAAGACTTCCATTATTCTTTTTTTCTAACGTGACTAACTCGAGTTATTTTCTATTATTTGTCATTGCAAAAATTTGTTTAAGTAGCAAATATTAATTAGTTCATGCAAGAGGCATATTGTTGCCTGTCACATTAGGCTCATTAGTATTTCTAATGATACTAATTAAATTATATCTGCATATTATTAAAGTAGGTATTATTATGTATCACAACATTAGGAATGTTGCAGCTTCATTAGTTTCTGTATAATTACTGTTTATTCCAAAGTTATTGTTTAGAAATGGCTTTTCACAAATGTCTCTAGGTGTGTTTGCATTTGGGTATGTGTGAGTGTGTGTGTATTTGTTTACTTTACTTCCCCCCCCCCCCCCCTAAGGTAAGTCCTTCCACTCCTGTGGGATTGGAATGACTCCTTTTCCACTTCCTTAAAACCCTTATCCTTTCCTTTCTCCTTATCCTGAAGAAGCAACCAACGGTTGCGAAAGCTTGGAACAGCAACCTACATCTGTCTGAATCTGCTTACTGTATCCATCTCTTGGTCTTCCTCTGTCGTTTTTACACCACACACTTCCCTCCAACGCTAAATTCACAATTCCTTCCTGTCTAAGAATGTGTCCTACCAATCAATCCCTTCTTTTAGTCAAGGTATGCCAGAAATTCATTTTCTCCCCAATTCTGTTCAGTACCTCATCATTAGTTACGCGATCCACCCACCTAATCTTCAGTATTCTTCTGTAGCACCACATTTCAAAAGCCTCAATCCTCTTCCTGTCCGCACTGCTTATCGTCCATGCTTCACTCCCATACAAGGCAACACTCCATACAAATGCCTTCAGAAAGGATTTCCTTAGGCTTAAATTAATATTTGATGTTAACAAATTTCTCTTTTTCAAGAACGCTTTTCTACCCATTGCAATTCTGCATTTTATATCCTCTGTACTGCGACCATCATTTGTTATTTTACTGCCCAAGTAACAAAACACATCTACCTCCTTTATTGCTTTGTTACCTAATGTAATTCCTTCAGCATCATCTGATTTTCTTAGGCTGCACTCCATTACCCTAGTTTTGCTCTTGTTAATGTTCATCTTATATGCACCTTTCAGCACACTGTCCATTCTGTTCAATTGCTCTTCCAGGTCCTTTGCTGTATCTGACAGAATCACTATGTCGTCGGCAAAACGCAATGTTTTTAATTCTTCAGCCTGAACTTTAATTCCTTCACCAAATTTCTCCTTGCTTTCCTTTATAGCTTGCTCAATGTACAAATTGAACAACATTGGAGAAAGGCTACAAGCCTATCTTACTCTCTTTGCAACCACTGCATCCCTTTCATGCCCGTCAACTCTGACAACCGCTGTCTGGTTTTTGTACAAGTTGTAAATAACCTTACGCTCCCTATATTTTACCCCTGTTTGCTTCAGAACTTGAAAGAGTTTATTCCAATCAACATTGTCAAAAGCCTACTCCAAATCTACAAACGCTAGAAATGTAGGTTTGCCTTTTCTTAATCTATCTTCTAGGATAAGCCTTAAAGTGAGTATCGCCTCCCGAGTTCCTACATTTCTCCTGAACCCAAACTGATCTTCCCCGTGGTCGGCTTCTACCAGCTTTTCCATCCTTCTGTAAATAATTTGTGTTAATATTTTGCAACCATGACTTATTAAACTGATGGTTCGATTAATGATGAAAATTCTCCTCAGAGATAATAAATATTGTTGAAATGAGATAGAATGGCTGGCCAGTACTTACCATTGTGCTGTACCGCCGATAGTAACACAAAATGAAAAAACAGAAAAAAAGGGACAAAGGGACAAGCTTTCGGAACAGAGTTCCTTCGTCAGGTGGGAGAGAAGGGAAGAATAAAGGATGGGAATAGAAGGGAAAGGTGGTTCACGACCTAGGTCATGAAGGTGACGCCCACACTTCCGAAACACCACCTTCATGACCTAGGTCGTGAACCACCTTTCCCTTCTATTCCCATCCTTTATTCTTCCCTTCTCTCCCACCTGACGAAGGAACTCTGTTCCGAAAGCTTGTCCCTTTGTCCCTTTTTTTCTGTTTTTTCATTTTGTGTTACTATCGGCGGTACAGCACAATGGTAAGTACTGGCCAGCCATTCTATCTCATTTCAACAATATTTAAACTGATGGTTCTGTAGTTTTCACGCCTGACTGCACCTGCTTTCTTTGGAATTGGGATTATAACATTTTTCTTAAAGTCCGAGGGTACTTCACCTGTCTCATACATCTTACACACCAGGTGAAACAATTTTGTCATGGCTGGTTCTCCCAGAGACTTTAGTAGCTCTGAGGGAATATCATCTGCTCCAGAGGCCTTGTTTCGACTTAGGTCTTTCAGTGCTCTGTAAAATTCACCTCTTAGTATAGTATCTCCTATTTCATCCTCATCTACTTCTTCTCCCCTTTCTACAATATTGCTGTTGCCGCTAAGTACATTTCCTTCATAGAGCCTCTCTCTATACTCTTTCCACCTTTCAGTTTTCCCTTCTTTGCTGAGAACTGGTTTTCCATCAGAGTCCTCGATATTCATAGAGCTGTTTTTCTTATCTCGAAATGTTTATTTTATTTTCCTGTAGGCTGTATCTATTTTTCCCCTATTTATACATTCTTCTACATCCTTGCATTTGCCTTCTAGCCACTCATGCTTAGCATATATAAAAATTAAAAAATAGAAAACGGATGACTTACCAAAAGGACCGGCTCGTCGATAGGCACAAATAAAATCACACACAAACACACATACATACAAGCTTTCGCAACCGTTGGTCGCTTCGTCAGGAAAAGAGGAAGAAAGAGGAGAAAGGGAAGGATATGGGTTTTAAAGAAGTGGAAAAGGAGTCGTTCCAATCCCAGGAGTGGAAGGACTTACCTTAGGGTAAAAAAAGAAAGGTAAACAAATACACACACACACACACACACATATTCAAACGCAAACACACCTACCAAGTTTCATATATCAATTTAGTCAGTATTATTTACGCTATATGTTACTATAGCCAGTCACATGTAATTGCTTACTTTTCCATTCTAATTAATTTGATATACATAATTAACAATACATAATTTTCAGTCATTGTTCAACTAGTATAAATAGGTAGGCTTTCGTGCCATGTAATGAGTCTTCTTTCGTGTTTGATTGGAGGCACAATCCGTGTCACTCTGAATTCTAATTTGACCAATTGTGTTAAAGTTCTTCTGCGTTAGTCATGTAGAAAATGTTTCTACAATGATTATGAGCTGTTACTTAATATTTGTGCCACATTAAATGTACACCTCGGGCAGTTTTGTTGGAGTAGGAGTATTCCACACACGAAATGTGTAATTTGTGTTATTGATGTGTGGTGTAAGTGTACTGGGTTGTAGTGAGTGTAATTCATTAGACTTATATGCTGGCCATAAATGGGGACAATTGGGCACCAGTGATTCATTAAAGTGTCAAACTACAATTCTGTGTGTCACCTTCATTATTTGTAATTAGGGTTGTGTCCGAGTGGTTTGGGCGAATCCATTATTCACCGAATCCAGCACACTGGCTTTGGATTCAAGATTCGATGAATAATGGCCGAATTCTACCGAATCCCAAATCCAAAGTGTTATATGTAAACCTTTGGTTACGAATGTTGTACTTTACTTTGCATAACAGTGCACGGTCATCTGTGTTATTTAATTTATTTTTCCATACATCCGCTGAAAGACGTGAAGTCATAAAACAATCTTACTTTGAATTTATTCAAGTGAAAGCAATACGAAATTTAAAAGCATCGTGGCTATTGTGAAAACAATCTACCGTATTTACCCGTATCTGAGCCCCATTTTTTCCGTACAAAATTTAATCGAGTACAAAGCAAACGAAGTTCTGAGAAATGGTGCTAGGATCCGCCACAAGTAACTTTTCCCATCTGATGTAAGCAGTGCTACACAGGCTTGCTTTGCAGGCACAAGTATAAAATGTAGCAGCCTGTGAAATATTAATAGCAACAAACAAATTTCTTTATGTAAATACCAACAATACATAAGGCTTTAGGATTCTTCCACGAGTTGCCTCATTCTGATTTCACGTATTGTTTCGCCGAATTTTGTAAAGTGCTGGGGTATGTGAATGTAATGAAACACTAGGATTTTAAGAAGAAAGTTATTTATTAAGTGGCTAAAAAAGTTCTAATTGTGCTCCATCCATGCGGGATGATGTCAATTCATCAACCACTTGACTTCTGTTTCAATAAATCGTTTAATGTCAAGCTTAAACCCATGTACACCGACTGCCTTTCGAAAAGTGACAGACAACTGACACCAGCATGTCATGTAAAATGTGCAAGTGTGCCAATGGAATGATGGTACATGGATGTAGGTTCCAAATCAGACTGCATGGCAGGCATTTAAAAATGTTCAATATCAAATGCACTAACATTGTATGATGGTCTGTACTACCAAGGAAATGAATAACAAGGAATCAAGTGATAGCGATTCAGAATTACCGTACCTGTATCTAATTGCTACTATAAACATTTTTTAAAATTTGC
Source organism: Locusta migratoria (assembly GCA_026315105.1). NCBI lineage: Eukaryota > Metazoa > Arthropoda > Insecta > Orthoptera > Acrididae > Locusta > Locusta migratoria. Next base: position 458,770,675 of record CM048745.1, on the reverse strand, counting down.
ATTGTAAGTGTAATAAAATTGTTTTATATTTCCACATTTAGTGTGCTGTATACCTGAATTCTCATCTAAAAGCTACTGTGTAAAGCCAACTGCCAAGCCTGTGTTTCATCCATATGCCTGACGCTACAACCACTGCCTGCGTGCTACAACTTACGTATTTTTCTCTTAGGGGCAAGGGATTGTCCCTATGAAATGTGATTAGTAAATTCCACACTCTCTTTGCCATAAGAATAAGACAAATGTAAACATTATGCCATGTAATCTTTCGTGTTAGCTGTTACCACATTTAGGCCTAAATTCCTTCTGCCTAACAAACCCGAAAGACAATGGCAAATGCGGGAGAATATACGTATCACGTTAATGTTTACATTTGTATTATTCTTATGCTGAATGGGAATAGTCAGAAATGCAGCACAGTAACTGACTTCTAGTACTGATTTTTAAATCTTCTACGAATAGAAATTCTGTGCAGACAAGTTACATGATCTTAAAGCTTTGAAAGAATAAATAAAGCCACAAAATACCCTTGCTTAACGTCTGGAACCATGGCAATTACTAGTACACACACGTTGAATAAACAGAGTTTTCTGTGTTTGAATGTCGTGTGTCACTTATGGAATGCCTGATATGTCACTATAAAATTTTTTAACATTTTCACGTCCTATTTTTCAAGAATCTATTTTTCCAACTTCCAAAATATCTACTATCTTTTCAGTTTTATTTTTGATTCTTCCCTTAAAAAAAAAAAGTAATTCTTTCATTTCTAGGACTTCATAATGCAATTATTTTTTATTTCAGCAAAATGAAACAGTTTGTAATAGAGTGAAGAACGTTTATTATCTTTCAGAGCATCGAAGCAACATATATCTCTAAATATTTCGTAGCCTACAAATTTGTTTTAAGTGAAGGGAGGAGTTTTAAAAAAATCCTCAAGATTTAAAATAAAAATGTAAATGAAATTTTAATTTCTTATATCTTACTGTAATACTGTCATTTGGGATCCATCCCAGAAGGCTTTATCTTCACCACTGGCTGTGAGAGTAGTAATTCTTTTAAAATACATGTACTTGTGTTGACACATTATTTGGGTTCGAGATTCGGAAGATTCAATTTGGGTACGGAATTTGGCACGTGTTATTCAACCCGCAAGGACTCACGCGTGAGCATTTTGCTCGCAGTAATTTTAAAACAATCAGCATTTAACCAATTTTAAATAGTCAAATATTTGTGTTTTCTTATAAACACAACTAGAAATACTTATTTAGACATATTAAGTACATTACAAACTGTTCTTTGACTGTCAGAAAAATGCTATACACACAATCAATAGCGTAACTTTTAAAGCCGCGAGTTCTCGCGGGTTAAGATTTGGTATTCGGATTCGATTCAGTAAAATTGGGGTTCAACCCATCCCTATTAGTAGAAGACACATTTCTGCCACATGATATTTCAACCAGTTGTTACAGAGAGCGCTGATCTATGAGAATCTACAAAAGGCAACAAACTATGAACCAGAAACGTCACAATGTACCTGCATGTTCTGCAATTCGATGCAGAATGTTCTGTCGTCACCATTGCCCTTCATCCTTCCCTCTCCCCTCACTCATGGTTCAATTGAGATGCAGTAGGTAGAGATTACTGTCTATGTACATGAGTTGTGCCCAAGTGTTTGTGTGAATGAATGTGGTCTCTTTTTCTGTTGAATGTTGTGGTCAGAAATGTAAGTGTGTCTGCATTTGCTGTGTGCCTGTCTGTGGCTCATGTCCTCAGTATATGATATACAATATAATAAAAGCACAGTGTACTGTTGGTCCTCAAAATAGACAATGCCTATCCATGTTAAGCTCATTTTGCAGAACAATTTGAGACCCTAATCTGATGTGGGGTCCACGAGTATCAAGTTAACACTTCTGATTAGTGTCCAGGGCTTCTTGTGCAGCCGCATTGTGTAATCACAGCAGATGGGTCAGCTATAATGCAACTTCTATTGGTGACCTACTTTTTCCCATTTCTTAAGCCTATGATTATCAGCCTACAACTTTTCTGTAAAAGAGGTATTACTAATTCGAAATCAAGTGTATGGTAGAAAATCATTCTACAAAGCCACTAAGAAATCTCATTCATATATAAAAACCCATATCCTTCCCTTTATCCTCTCCTTTCTTCCTCTTTTCCTGAAGAAGCGAAAGCTTATATGTGTGTGATTTTATTTGTCTCTGTCGACGAGCCTGCCCTTTGGGCAAGTCATCCATTTTCATATTTTTATATGATTCACAGAGGCACCTGTTTTTCGAAGCGCGAAATCATAAAATTTTTGCGATATTTTACAATTTTTGCGGTAAATCACGAAATCATTTAAATTTATGAAAAATATGAAAATCCAAGAAATTTTGTGAAATCTCATCAGTCATTTAAATGTACTGGCAGAAATTCGAGATAAATGACAATCGATAGTACACCACTTCTATATATATCATTTTGAGTCCTGCCAACCTCTTTTTCATGTGCAGTGAAGAAGTCCGTTTCCGGAGCTTTATTTGATCTGTTGACTGACAGTGTACTGCGTCGTCGTAACCATTTTTGATCGCAGATTCTTTCAGTGATTTGTTATAGTTCAGCAGATTAACATGGTCATAACAGATTTTGTTTGTGAGAGAGAATTCGCATCACATGGATTTTATGTTTTTGATAAAACAAGGAAAATAATTGTGTGCAAATACTGCAAAGTGCGTACTGAATGGCAAAGAAAGGACACATGCCTACAATGTATAAATATCAGTTCTTCACATAAGAAGAACAAGGAGAAAGAGCTGTCTACAGGTGTCTACCGACAAGTTACACTCACGGACATCAATGCAGTAGCAAAACGAGCGAAAGTGGACAAGGAGGAATTCATGTTTTCAACACCACGAGCTTTGTTACGAAAAATACCGCTAAGATGCTGCCATATAGTTTTCGTGAAGTATACATTCTGGATTTCACCCTTTGTAAGCTGTGCTCGCAGTCTGCTTTTGAACTTTTCACGCGTAAAGTGCTATCCTGTATCCGATCGTGAAGCACGATTCCTTCTTCTCCCCCCCCCCCCCCCTGCGGAGATGACATTTAATTGCGCTGATGCGCTTAGTATATGGGTGAAAACACACAAAATTGTCCGAGAAGAGAAGATAAATAATTTTAAAGGAAACTGCAATGGCATGTTGCTTGTAGCTACAAAATATTTTGACCCTTTCAATGCTCCGTACGTAAATATACACTAATCATTTCGGTGCTCAATTATACATTTTTCTCTCCAATAATTAAAGAGGAAACGTATTTTACTCAACAATACTAAATTTTGTATCTTATTTTTGTCTCAATAATGATGGACACCCCATGTGATAAGTCCTCATCTGCAGTATTCTCTAATAATTATATAAGTGAACAATGCAGGCACTGCCGAGAGTAAATGCGTAGTGAAAAGGTTAATGGATATTGTTATTTCTCACAGCTGTCATTGTTTGTGGTTTAATAGTAATTTAAGTGTGCAAATCACAAAGAAATGGCCACACTTTCCATTTCAATTATCCATATTTTTCATTTTTAAGTAAATTACTTAGGCTAGGAGGATAAGTGTTTCTCAAACACTTTTTTTTTAATTATGTCTCTCCATCAACGTAAAATTTTCGTATTTTCTGAATAAAATAAGAAGTGTTACACTGCAATGAGGCTATAATTGATTTTTGATTTAGTTTTTATTCGTTAAAAAGTGAAAATAAAATTAGCGAAATTGACAAAGTAAAAGTAGCAAAAATATACCGAAATAGGTTTTTAAAAATGACGAAATCGAGCAAAAATTTTCACCACTAACAGGTACCTCTAATGATACACAAAAACCATTTGTCAAAGTTTATATTCCTCATACCTGATTTTCTTTAAGGGCATAATTTGGAAAGCAACAGAATAAGATTTCTTAGCAGCTTTGAGAAATTATTTTAAGGCAGATACATGTGCAACAGCAAGAGCTTCAACTTGACACTCCTTAGTGCCCTTAGAAGAGCAATAGGACATGGCCTAGTGTACGAAGCAGTGTGAGCTATGACCACCACTGACAAAAGTAAATTATTTTAATGTATGACAAGAATCTTAGTCCAATTTATTGTTATAAACATTGCATTTGCTATTGTTGGAAGATATTTTAGTGCCTTAACTTCATGAGCTGAGTTTCACAAGATGTTGCTGAGCCATGCGTTGGACAGAAACACAGTTGAATACTAATGATTTTTACTGTGAATTTTCAGTAAAACTTACATTTTATTTTTCTTGTGTGAAAAGCATCAGTAGATATATTATAGCTAGAACAACTCTTTTTGAATAAATGAGGCAATCTGTTGAAATTGGATTAAATAAAAAGAATGTTTGGCATATTTCTTTCTTACAAAAAGAGAGTATCCAGAATAATATATGTTGTTACACAATAAGAAACAACTGATCTCCATTCTTTTTTTCCACAAGAGGGAGAAATGGAACACGAAATTAGGCAGGTCTAACAGCTAGAAATTTACATATTCAAACTACCAACTTTTTGATATATTGTGTTACCTTCATTGATTTAAAAAAATCAACCAACAGTTACTTCTTTATGAACGCTAACAAATCCATAAGAAATAACATTTATTATGCTGCGTGGTCTTCCAGCTCAGAGTATATGATTATACAGCTAGTTTAAATAAATATACTTTTGTATCCAGGAATAAAATTTGTTAATCACAATTGAAGTCAACACAACTGTCTCTTAAGAATGAAAATGAAAAATAACCATAACATCTGTAATTTAGTAAAATTTGTGCAAGATACAGCCTTAAATTTTCACTTTGGCATAGCAAGGATTTACGACTTGGAATTACACATCAATAAAGTGTTTATACAATAAACATCAACAGGTACATAGCACAAGTAATAATGTTTGCATAACGTAAAGTATAAAATCCTTATTGACAAATAGCACTCACTCAGATAATTTAGTCATTCATATCAACATACAGTTTTTCCTGCTACGTCATTTAGTAAATAGGTATATAAATATATCATGATAATACACAGTGGTTTACTATATTATTACAGGAGAACAACAATATATATCTGTGATTTCAAGCAAACAAATTTCAACTGTTGGCAGCACAAAAAACAATAACACTGCATAAACATATAAAAACCAATGACAGGTAAAAACAGCATGACATAAACAACATCTCTATTTTTAATGTAACTGAATGCCTTCAATCATCTTTATCTTCATCACAGTTAATTCCTTCATTACATGGTACACCAAAAAAGTTTTTTCCTACCACATAATGATTACATTGCCGTATTGTTTTTAAATTTCTAAGTATTCTGTCACAAATCCTCTGTTTTTCTTCAGCCTGTTTTTCCTCATCTGTCAGACATTTTTCCTGTTGCGATTTCTGCATGTCAGCAGCAACGTCAAAGAAATTTTCATTCACCACATACCTGATACACTGCAAGATAATATTCCTTTCATGGCGAATTTCGCTGCTTAGGAGCTGAAAAATAGGGCATTATCTCATATAATAAGTATAACAATAATTTGCTGTGCTTTTTACTTGCTATTGTAACAAGTTATACAAGTTTTATGAACACATTATAACAGTGTATCAATATAGAGAGAAAAATCACTCATCAGAAAACTCCACTGGTACAATACTTTTTCATTTCTCTAATCAACGTGTTAAGTTCTGGATGTATGAAAAATATTAATCAAGAATATATAGTATTTGTTAAGCCACAGCAGTGTGTGCTAGTGCCCCACTTCTCTGCCTACCGTGTATCAGTGAAGTTGTTTCATGCATATATTTTTTTGATCAAAACTTCTCAGAATGTTCAGTAAAACTTTTGTGTAACATTAAACATCTCCAATGTTTGAAATAAGTAATTTTTAAGATAACTGTCTTTCTGTAAGCATATTTATATTTCAGCACAGGTACTGTGGAAACAGCAGCTCGCTCACAGTTTGATTAGAGAAAATTAAATTTTTTAAAACACCGTGTTTTGCTACATCAGTGAATTAAATCATTTAATCTCAACAACTATTAAGAGTTCAAGGATTGCCAGTGATGAGAATCACCCTTGTTGATGGCCTAACCTAATCACAGAAAAACTAATAGACATAGTGGAAATGTAAACAAAAAAATTATTTCTCAAAAGCATTTGTTATTTTTTCAGTCACCTTCATTTATCAACCTTTAACAGATTGTCAAGAAAATAAATTTATCATCCTAGGCAAAACAACTAAAATATATAGTTAACATACTGGCATATGAAGATGATAAAATGGCTCTTAGGACAATAGCAACGTGGAATTACTTACACATTAGCTTATACTGAAATTGATACATATAAAACCAAATACTGCTGCAAAATATAAAGTCAGAACTGGTGCAGGTAATACTGAAAAGTAAATGAATTCACTTTCCTTCAAACTACCTTATCAATACACTAAAATCTCAAAGAAGAAATGAATAACAGAACACAAAAAGAAAACAGGTTTTATTTTGTACTCCTGGATGTAATAAAATGAACTTATATTTAAAAAAATTCAAGTATATGGTGATGCACCTTCCTGAATGTAGAAATATGTAAAATAATGGAAAGGCATCCACTTACCTATAATGGGTCAACGCATGGAGCACAAAGAAGTGCTTCTCACATTGATTCACTGTCGGTGAATAGCTGCTTTTCCCTTATTTTATGCAACTTTAAGATACAAGTGTTACACTAACAAAATGACGAGGATGTGAAAATAAAATTTTTCCAAAGGAACTTTTGAGAAATAGTTAGAGAAATCCATGGTAGCCTGAAGAAAACCTATAAAAATAAGTCTATGATGTACATGGAGAACCAGGCATAATATCTTAAATGAAAACCAGGAGACATGGGCTGAACTGTACGTTATTATTATTATTTCTATTTTATTTTCATTTTTTAAAGCTATCTTTGTGTATCATGTAGGCTCAAGATAAAATGTTCTTGACAGACTCTTTTTCATCCCATCAGAGAAGACATGAAAGTTATAGGCATGAGGAACTGGTAAATTAAGTGACAAGATTGACCACATGGCACAGCATTAAGAAATCAATGTCTAAGAGCTTTAATACCAAGGAAAGCTTATTAGAAACGTCACAATGGAAACTGAAAATAATTGTCAGGACTGATTGAACTGCGGCTTACAAGAGAAATAAGCAGAGTGGTTGTGTGTGCACCCCCCCCCCCCCCCACACACACACACTTCATTGTAGCCCCCCCCCCCCCTTATTGTGTTTCAAGCTGGTACTGACATGAGCTGCTCTCCTGAACGACTATGTAATTCAGTTTTTAATAATTGGAGCTTATTATGTATATCCAATAATATATTACCTTTTCAAGCAGTGTTAGCCGTCTTCGGCGTAAATGTACTTTCTGTCGAGGAGCTGGGGGCTGTTCAGATGTTTCTGCACCCTGTTCACTTTCTCCTTTTACTTCAGACTTACGTTTGCCAGCACGCTGGCGGTGAAAACGTTTTCTTTTACGTCCATGTGACTGCACAAGTTGTTGCTGTTGATCTTCAATTTCAGGTTGCTTTTCTGTAGTCTCAATAGTTTCCATAGCCTTTCCTATAGCAACTTCTTCTGGTCCACTGTCTTCACTGTCATTTGTAACTGATGATTTACCAACTTCATTGCCATAAGTTGCTTTACTTGAACTTCCTGGCAGTATTTCTGTTTTTGTTATTTCTGCATTCTTTTTAACTAATTTCACATCTATACTTTTTTCATTATTGTGAGATTCTTCTCCTGAAACAAAATAACAACCAATCAAATTTTGTGGTCACATGATGTTTGCTTCTATATAATTGACCCCCCCCCCCCCACTCTTCCAAAAAATGCTTCATAGAATAGACATGATAATTTTTCATAAAAATTTGTTCAGCAAAATTACCGCTGGTAAACATTTTTACGTAACAGTTTCCTTAACTGTCAAGTTGATCAATCAAGGATGACTTGTTTTCAAATATATCAAGCGTCACATATTTAACAGAACTGGAAACGTTTTTAGCACACAATGATGAAAATAGTTATATTCAAGAGCTGACTAATGGCATGTAGACTATCACACTAAGCCACGAGTAGTGAAGAAGAGAAGACACCAAGCCCAATATCTCATTCCTCATAATCCTTAATAACAACAGCCAAACAAACAACTACAGTCAGTATACAATTAAATTTTCAGCACAGCCATGGACAATCATTTGGCACCCTCCTATACCAACCTATTTATGAGCTGTTAAGAGAAAACTTTCCCAACCTCCCAAAAGCCTGGTCTGGTTCAGGTTAATTTGGACTCCAAGTCAAGGCACCCTATCCTTGTTCTTCCACAACAACTATTTTCCTATGTATTTCGCTTGGTCTTCCACAATCCAGCATGACACCTTCCTGGATATTTACGTTCACTTAACTTATGGCTTCATACACACCTGTGTAAACTGCACCTGCACTTTTATAATTGTCATCCATTTCGTAGGAAGTAGTGAAGTTTAGTGGCAAGAGACACAAGATTTCTGATCAGGTGAGTACTGGATTATAAATACAAAATCAATCGGGGGAATGCACAAGGAGGCTAATAATGAATAAGAAAATAGGTAAGTGGGTCAGTTACTATGAACAGCACAGACATATCACAGCAAAGACAGACACAAAGCCAACACCGAGTGCAGTTTATATGCCCAATAGCTCTGCCAGGGGTGAGGAGATTGAAAAGGTGTATGATAAGATAAAAAGTTATTCACATAAAGAAAAAAGTATGAAAATAAAACAAGCTTCCAGAACTGTGTTCCTTCTTCAGGTAAGAGAGAAGGGGAAAAAAAGAAGAAAAACGGAATGGTAGAGGACAGGGGAAGGTAATTCACAAAAAACGGAATGGTAGAGGACAGGGGAAGGTAATTCACAACCTCTAACACCATCCTGTGACCTAGGTCGTGAATTACCTTCCCCTGTCCTTTACCATTCCGTTTTTCTTCTTTTTTTCCCCTTCTCTCTTACCTGAAGAAGGAATACAGTTCCGAAAGCTTGTTTTATTTTCGTCCCTTTTTCTTTCTGTGTGTAACTATCGGCAGTACAGCAAAAAGGTAAGTACTGGCCAACCAATCTATCTCTTTTGAAAAATAATTTATCATCTCTGTGGAGAATTTTCATCAGTAATCGAATAAAATGTTATTAAGACAGTTAAGGGAGAGAAAAACTTAATTGTCATGGGGGAGGGGGGGGGGGCAGCATTAGATTAGATTAGTTGTTCGTTCCATAGATCCATGTTAATAAGATCCTCGTGGATGTGGAACACGTCAATTTATTTACAGGCTTATAATATGCCATATTTACTTGCATAATCTTCACCCCCACATATTTCGTGAACCCCAGTTTTTAAAACTACTGTAATTTTTGTACTTTTTAAATCCTCCAGTATTTTGCGCATCCTAATTCTTTAGCATTTTCTAGTTTTTTTTAAAACTTCGTAAAATTTTCTCTTGTACAATATTTGTGAAACAGCAGGAATTTTAAGAGGTGTGGTTAAGTGTTTTCATGATCTGTTCCCAGTGTGGAACATGCCATCCATAGTCGCTAATCGTTACGACTGTTACAAGGCTACAAGCAGACATAAAGATTCCCCGTCCTGCTGACCTCTCCCATGGCAGCACAGCCAACAGACTTCTTTTTAGAACCAAATACTGTAGTATATGCAGAGTTTGCTCAGCCTCCTTGAGTGCATGTGCATGTTAATGTGAACATGTATTAATTAAATGAAACTTTTCCGAAAGCTCTACAAACCTTACAGTAATTTGCGCTTGTTGGCTGCCCATCATTTTCTGTGTGTACTGCATGATCTGGTTTCCTAAACAATTTGCACTTTTAATGCCGCCTACTGTAACCACGCCATACTAAAAACTTTGCTTATAACCTAAGAAGGTGCGAAAGGAATATTGTTTATGGTGAAAGCTATTTATTAAGTAGTTTTAATGCAGTAGTACATATAACAAAAAAATTGTTGTTGAAAGTTACAGTATGATTTCATGTGACTATAGTGCTACAATACAATACTTAAAAAATGTTTGCGATCTGGGGGGGGGGGGGGGGGGGAAGAATAAAGAAAGGAAAAAACATTGCAGGCAATTATCATAGGTAGTAATCAGCAAACAACAACAACAACAACAAATTTCTCGCTCCATCTTTGTTTTCATTTGTTAAAGGCTATAGCTTGGCTTTTGTTTTATCAGTTGCTGATCAGTTTTGGGTAAAATTCTAGTTGATGAGCCCCGTCTTCTTGTTGTCATGTAGATGTTGGCAAGGGCGTGAAGCAGCCAATCAGGAGTCGTGTTCGCACGGCCAATAAGATATCGCTATTGAAAGCACGTCTTTCAGGTACCATATACAGCACGCCGAGAAATAGCCCGAGTAAACTTACTTTTTTTTTAAATTCTCCGCGTATTTTGCGCACTGAGATTTCAAGAAAGATTTTTCGTCCAAAAAAGTGCACAATTTTCATGAGTAAATACAGTAATAATACTAATAGTATGACTCCAGATGTATACATCATTTGGTTCTATTTAAAAATTCATCAGTGGAGTAAAAGGAATTGACCACTGGAATGTCTTTTAGGCCCTCTTAAACTGATCTTTATTTGTAGCTAAATTTTTTATGGTTGTTGGTAAATTATTGAAAATGTGTGTTCCTGAGTAGTGGAACCCTTTTGAAATACAGTAAGATCATTTTTCTCACTATTGTATGCATGAACTGAGTAGTTTGTTGACAAAAGGGATATATTATTTATGACAAATTTCCTTAAGGGATAAATATACTGAGAGGCAGTAGTTAATATACCCAGTTCTTTGAAGCGGCTTCTACAGGACGTCTGTGAATTAACTCCACAAATAATATGTATTATACACTTTTGGACTCTGATAACTTTTGCTTGACTGGAAGAGTTACCCCAAGATGATATACATTTTGAAATTATGAAATGAAAGTAAGCAAAGTATGCAAGCTTTTTTTTTTATTTTTATTTTTGTCTCCTGTCTGATACCACTCATGTTACGAATACAGATTTGTTAAGTCTGTTTCTGCAGTTCTGTGGTGTGCTCCTCCCAACTGAATTTATTATCAAGCTGTAATCCCAGAAATTGAATACCTTCAACCTCCTCTCTATCTGCTCTTCTTCATACATTATGCATATGCTGGATGGAAATATCTTACATGTTCTGAACTGCATGAAGTGATTATTTTCAAAGTTTAATGTCAATGAGTTGGCTTTAAATCATTTATTAATGCTAATGAAAATATCATTAGGAGACCTTTCCAGAACTTTGCTGACATGCTATTTACTGCAATTACTTGTATCATCTGCAAACAAAATGATATCTGCTTCCGACATTGTAACTGATAAGAGATTATTAACAGACACAAGAAAAAGCAGTGGCCCTAAGATGGATCCTTGCAGGATACCACATGTAATTTTTTCCCAATCTGATGATGACTTAATTCACTAGTCCCTTGCACTGACGCCTTTTTCCCCCCTTTTAGCGAGGTATAACTTTAACCATTTTGCAGCATTCCCGAGACAACATATAATTCTAATTTACTTCAAAGGATGTTATGGTTCAAACAATCAAATGCCATTGACAAATCACAGAAAATACCTCCTGCTTGTAATTTATTATTAATGAATCGAGTACATTCTTACTGTAGGTGTAAATAGCCTTCTTGATATTAGAACCTTTCAGAAAACCAAACTGTGTTCTAGACAATATGCCATTTGAGGTTAGGTGGTTGAGAAGCAGCTTGTACATTCCATTTTCTAGAATTTTTCAGAATGCCAGTAAAGGTTAAATTGGTCTGTAGTTTGATGGTATCTCTTTATCCCCTTTCTTGAATACAGGTTTAGTATCAACATATTTTAATCAATCAGGAAATGTTCCCGTTATAATAGTCTGGATACACAAATAACTTAAAATTGTGCTAAATTCACAAGAACATGCTTTAATTAACTTTGTCAATATTTCATCATAACCACTAGAATGCTTTGTTTTTAAAGACTTTATTTTGTAAGTTATTTCTTGTGGTGAAGTTTCATATTCATGTACCTGTAGTTAATTGTGTGCTAGTTTCAAATAGTCAAGGGCATTATTTACTGACCCTGACAATCCCATACTATCAGTAACAGATATAAAGCACTTGTTAAATAGATTTGCCACACTATGCCCATCAGTTATTAATGTATCATCTACTCTTAATGCTATCTGATCTTGTTCCATTTTGGTTCTACCAGTCTTATCTTTCACTATATCCCACATTGATTTTGCTGTCTTCTTCTCATAGTGCATTTGTTTAGATGTCTGAATTACTTTCTTTAATATTTTACATTATTCCTTCTATGTAGCTAAAATCATCATCGGAACTACTCTTAGCCGATAGAAAATTTTTCCGTTTGTCTTACATGAAATCTTTATTCCTTGTGTAAACCATGGTTTTATTATAGACTTCTGTTTAATTTGAGTTACTTTTTGAGGAAAACAGTTTTCAAACATGATACTCACATTATTTATTTATTTGTTATATTTTTCATTCATGTCATAAGCACTATAAACATCTTTCCAGAACATATTTTTGAGCAGTCTTCTAAAGTTCTAATGTTTGGTGGCTCGACTACTCTCCTGTATGCAGATTTAGCAGTCTTCATAATATGTTCAGAGTCTGTACCTAAAAGAAGGAGCTGCATATCATGAGGCCATTAATTATTGATTTTATGATATGATGTTTTTTTTTTTCCTTTGATTTGTCTATAAAAATATAATCAATGTTTGTCCTAGTATTAGTTATCCTAGTTGGAAACTTTACAGTAAGAGTTAGATTTAAAGAGAATGTTACTGACTGCAATAAATGTTTACAGGAAGACTGAATAAGAAAATCTGTATTAAAGTTATCAGCAACCAAGATTTATTTGTTTCTTTCAGTGAAATAATCCAACAGAGCTTCTTGACGATTTAGAAATGGATTATAATTTCCTGCAGGTGCTCGATAAATAGTTAATATTACATAGTATATGTTATGGAACTCTACTTCTGTTGCACAAGCTTCTATATGCTGCTCTAGACAGAATTTATTTGAGTAACCTATTATCAAACATGGACATGTGTCGTTTGCCAGAAACTGAGAAACATCATTTTTTATTGCAAAATGTACAGCTGATATAGTCATAAGCTGAACTGAGCATTATCAACTTTAACACTCGAGGATTTATATCTGGAAGTGGCTAATATCAATTTGATTACTCAAGCACCTTCAAATTGTGTTTGAAAATAGAGATGTCCCTCATTGAAACCAAAATGAGTAGGTGTCCACTTTTGATGTGAACACGCTTTCAGATGTCCATTTTTTATACACAAAGATTCGATTACTGCTGACGAAAATCTTTTACAGGTGTACAATCTTGAAAATTATAGGAATATCAACATAAAGTGGAAAATATTAAATTCTGATCTCTTATTACATATTGGAAAAATGAAAACTACAATTATCATAATAATCTTTTTACTGTTATATACAGAATGAAATGTTACAGCAATGAATCTCTAAAATTATTAGCATAAGGTCTGTTGAAACTGTCACCTGATTTTTCCGTAAACATCTTTACGTTATTTCAGACATCGAACTTCTTTCCAACAAGTGATGATTTCATACAACAAACCTTACAACAGAACAGTGTAGATTACAAGCTAGTCTTATCTTTGTTTCTTTTCAATGTTTATTTTCCACTTTACAGGTTGTCTCAACTGCTTCGTAGCTTTTCCTTCAGATGCTGGTGATATATTATGTTCCATTTTACTCGCTTTAAGATGGTTATTAATAATAATACTATAAAAAATTACTGAAAACTTAAGTACAGGCTAATATGTCTTAGTGCCTGGCACATACTGTCGCCATGTCTAATTTTCGAGGTCATGTAATCATATACTGTGTTCTCATTGGTGCACACTGCTTCATTCAACAAGTGTCCAAATTTGATACCAAGCTCTTATGTAGGTGTCCACTTTTTATGTGAACAGTTAAATTTAACATGATATTTATCACATTTAAGTAAAATTTTGGAAAAATCAGATTTCGCCAATAAAAAGAACAGAAAAACTTCCTTTAGGATCTACTGCTAACTAAATTTCGACCATTAGGTCAGATGTCCAGGTTTGATATTAGGCTACTCTGATATTAATATTCTTGAATTATAGCAGTTTTTAATAAATGGGGCAACTCCTCCTCCCACCATATCTACGCTACAGAAGTATGAAGCTAAATTAAATCCTGGAATATTTAATGAACAGTAAAACCCCTTCTACACCAGAATACAAGGGATATACCCAGTACATCCTTCCGAAAGTCCATATCATCAGCAGACCCATGGACACGAAAGCAGCAGTAAGCCAGCTGCACATCAGACACCTGTCAGTGTTCTCTGGAGACACTGGACAGGACCCCAACAAATGGCTAAAAGAGTTCGACCGAGTCGCCAATTATAACAGATGGGATCATACAATGTGCTTGGCCAATGTTTATTTCTACCTGAATGGAACAACCCAGCAATGGTTTGAAAACAACGAAGAGATGCTGAATGACTAGGAAACGTTCCAGATGGAACTTAAGATGATGACTGGAGACTGCCAGTGACAAATCCACTCGGCAGAAGAACTGGGCCCAACGACATGGTGAGCCGACACAGTCATACGTACAGAAGGTTTTTTCTCTATGACAGAAGTCCATCACTTGGTGCCAGCGGATTGAAGAGATGCAACAGAAGTAGGTTGGACGAAAGAAGTATGAGAGACTCCCCAATGTAGTCCCTATGGCTGTTGTGGAAGACCAACATGACTTTGCTTCTCTCATATGACAAATTGTGAGACAAGAATTACAACAGTTTATGGCAGCTGGGACTGTTGGACCAAGTGAGCATCAGATCATGGCCATGGATGTAAGCCCTGTAAATCATGAGGAAGCCAACGCCACCGAGGAAGTGGTATTTTCTGACATTAGCACCTGTCCACTCCGCCAGTTGCACCCGGCATGAAGAATGGCGTTGCCCTGCTATGACTTACACTGTAGTCACCAAACGGCAGCCTATGAACCAACCGATGCAGCCACAACCAACTACCCCGGCTACTATGATGCCCCACAGAAGAACAGACATCTGGAGAACAGAAGACAATACACCAGTGTTTTTCCACTGTGGGCACCCTGCACATGTAGTACGCTACTGCAGAGAGAGAAGGTTAGTATTCCGACAATTATTTTGCTGCAAGACATTAGTCATCAGAGCAGTTCTATGCCAGACAGTCACCTGCTGACAAGTTCAGTCTACCTATGGTAAGAAGAACATTGCTGTAACCTGGACGAGGTCTCTCCCTGATGTGCCGCTGCTGTTTACCATCGCCATATAGAGGTTTTGGCTGCTCCCCTAACTGCCGCGCCTAGGAAAACTAAGTGAGGCAACCATCTATGGAGGTGAGGCTGCCACAGATGAAAATCCTCCATGGATGAGAGTCGCTAAGATGTCGGGAAATATCATCGATGTCGTAATCGACGGCCAATCTGTCTGGGCACTGGTTGATTCAGGAGCTTCTTTCTCTGTATTGTTGGATAATTAATGCCGCACACTGAAGAAGACACTGTTCTGTGACATGGGGTCAACTGTGCTGAAGGTCACAAATAGAAAGTACATCCAGCCAGCAAGAACATGTGTTGCAATAATAACCATCAAAAACAGGACCCAGCCGTTTGAATTTGTCGTTTTAATAGAATGTAGTCATAATGTCATCCTCATATGGGACTTTCTTCAGGCATCCCAAGTTATCATTGACTGAGCTGCAAATTGAGGAAGTTGTTCCGACAGGTACATGTAATACAGAATTTTCTGGGAAGTTAATAAGCTAATCAGTTTCCCTTTTTCTATTACTTTTATCCAGGCGTTAACTACTGATGCTAATCACTTTATTTGGTGTAGCTATTCAAAGATACTTGCTATATTTATTCTGAAACCAGTGCTACAATCTCTTTTCTGAATTAGTAAAACTCCATCTGTGTATTTAAAATCTCACACATAATAAATTCTCTGGAGTTCAAACTGTTAATAAAATTATTTACTATCTCTTTCTTTACAGGTGAACTGTGTTTTCAAGTATGTGATTGTAAGATTGTTTTATGTTCTGAAGATACTATCAGCCTATACACTTCTATGATCTCTGCAATTCACGTACCTTTGTGTTTTTTAATGCAAGTCTTATCATTTAATAAACATTATTCTTTATAAGACTAGTTATTTGTTCTTTCCTTGAGAATGTCGAATATCAATAATCAATATATTTTTGTCAATAGCAAGTATTTTCCCACAGAAAATCATATTGATTAATTAATAGTCGATATATGACCTTCCACAATCTATTTAGTAAATAGTAGAAAAAAAAATTAAATAAGACGAATCAATATTTTTGTGTCACGCCTATTTGCTTATTGCTTTTTATTTACTTAGAAAACAAAGAACTTTACATCCTGTGATGTTACAATATCAGGTCTAGTCTCTTTAAATGAAAATATTCCCCGTTAACTATCTTTTTAACTGATGCAAATAGCAGTAAAAAAATAAAAAAAATAATGTCCTACAGCAACTCCACCGCTTACCAAATTCCCAGTGCACAACAAAATACCATATTTGCCGACATATAAGACCCACTTTATTCCCTACAAAAATTGGTCCAAAATTGGATGCGTCTTATACGCCAGTTGCCACTTAAAGTAGGGAGTACCCACAAGTTCAATTTCTTTTCAAAGTAATTCAAAAAATGATGTAAAATGTAGGAAATGATGTTTTCAGTGGGAAAAATTTTCTTTATGATTCTCTCTTATATTTTCACGGTTTTTATTTGATATATGTACAAAAAATGCACCAAAATAGCAGTCAGAAGCATTATTATGTAAAGGTTGTCTGAATTTTTTATTTAGTTCCAAGCGTAACTAAAACTGGTAACTTCATAGGAATTAGAAGCTTTCGACGTAATTTCAATCATCATAATTGATTTTTCGGCAATCTTGTAATGGTGTTGTTCATTATTTGAATATTGCTCACGTATTTGTCCATGTCTCGCTTGATGTTATTTGAGAATTTATTTGCATTCTCAAGTGCAAATATGTACAAAAGTATTTTTGTGATGTTTGCACAGCTTCTGCATCTCACAGTAGTTGTATTTTTGAGGTTATAACACGCTGTGCCGCATACAGTGTGCCGACTAATACACAGACACAAACCATGCATCATTCTCACAATTTATGGAACAACACAAAAATACTTACAAAAATATTTGCGCTTCACTATAAATTCTCAAAACACGTCATTTTAAACATGAAAACCCCTCCTCGTCGTGCTAAGTTCACGAACTGATACTCGGCACGATTTCTGATGAGATCAATTGTAAGCAGGTCTCAATGTTGTAAGCCTTTAGAATGCTCTCGTAAACCATTGTGTCACAGATGGCACACACTGTAAACAGCTATAGGCGCAATATCGATTTGAGTAAGTGCAATCTGTCAAGAAACTCGACTGCATAAACTTTATGAACACTATTTGAAGGCACTCCTTAGATATTTGATGTATGTGAACAAATGTATTATAATTATGTTGCAATAGACATGTTAGGTGCGATTTATTTTTTTCCTAAAAAGAAATGTCTTAAAAGTGGTGTGCATCTTATACGCTGATGCATCTTATATGCTGCAAATACGGTAATCAGTTCAAAATACTTGCATTTAATACTGGGACCCAATTCAGGTGTAGCCGACTTTACAAAGCAAACCCTACTCAGATACCACTTCACACGAAACATATGTCCCTAAAAGACTTGCAATTTCAAATATGGTAAATATTAGGCTAACAGAGTCGATCAAATCCGATTCTACTTAGTTCCAATACCCAAAGTGTTTTTACATTTAAATTGATGAAACGAAAATTATAGAAGGAAACTTTCCTGGTGGGATAAACATATATATATAAAATAGAAAACGGATGACTTACCCAAAGGACAGGCTCGTTGACAGACACAAATAAAATCACACACAAATACACATACTAGCTTTCGCAACCATTGGTCGTTTCTACAGGAAAAGAGGAAGAAAGGAGAGGAGAAAGGAAAGGATATGGGTTTTAAGGAAGTGGAAAAGGAGTCATTCCAATCCCAGGAGTGGAAGGACTTACCCTAGGGGAAAAAAAGGAAGGTAAACAAATACACACACACTCACACATATCGAAACACAAACACCCCTAGACAGACATTTGTAAAAAGCAAAGAAGTTGGACAGAGGTACCACTTTAGACAGAGGCTCTGTCCACAGAACCGAGGCAAAGATGCTAAAGATGGTGGGTGGGAATTAGAATTTAGCAGAGGTTGAGACCAGGTGGACAATGGGAGGAGAGTTCCCATCTCTGGAGTTCTGAAAGGTTGGTGTTGGTGGGAAGTATGCAAGATAACCCAGATGGTTTAACACTGCACCAAGATGTGCTGGCATGTATAAGCATGTATAGCCACAGGGTGATCTTCATTACCAACAAGCACTGTCTGCTTGTGACCGTTCATGCGAATGGACAGTTTGTTGCTGGTCATTCCCACATAGAATGCTTCACAGTGCAGGCATGTCAGTTGGTAAATCATGTGGGTGCTATTGCAAGTGGCTCTGCCCTTGATCATGTACACCTTCTGGGTTACTGGACTGGAGTACGTGGTGGTGGAAGGGTGCATAGGGCAGGTTTTACAATGGGGGCAGTTGCATGGGTAGTTGCCAGAGGGTAGGGAACATGGTTTGGGGATTTCATAGGGATGGACTAGGAGGTTACGGAGGTTAGGTGGGCGGCAGAAAGACACTCTTGGTGGAGTGGAAAGGATGTCATTAAGGATGGATCTCATTTTGGGGCAGGATTTAAGGAAGTTGTATCCTTTCTGGAGAGCCACATTCAAAATCCGCTCCAGTCCCGGGAAGTCTCTGGTGACAAAAGGGGCACTTCTGGGGTTCTTCGATGGAAGGTTCTGGATTTGGAGGTATGAGGAGGTGGCTCTGGTAATTTGCTTCTGAACCAGATCAGGAGGATAGTTGTGGGAACTCCTGATCTCGTTCAGAAGCAAATTACCAGAGCCACCTCCTCATCCCTCCAAATCCAGAACCTTCCACCGAAGTACCCCAGTAGTGCCCCTTTTGTCACCGGATACTTTCTGGGAATGGGGCAGGAAGCGGGCAGCGAAAAGGGCAGAAGGTAGGCAGGGAAAGGGGGTATGGATATAAATAGCCTACATGTGACAATAATAACTGTTCAGTGTTTACAATATGGTTCTATTAAATTAATTCTATCAGTCTTTCATGTCACCTTTGCAAAATAATTTGACAATTGAATGCCTTGTCGGTCACTGTGTAATATAATAATAGCTGTTCAGCACTATATGACCTCTACATCATACCTGGAATACAATGTCTGAATGAATGAGTAAAAGATTGTATCAATCAAACTATCAGTCAATCAATTCATCCTGTCCTCTTCTTTTAGCGCTGTTTATAGTATTCAGCACACCAATACATTCCCACACTTCTCCTTGGATGTATATGGTTTCCTGTACAACCCCCAATCCCAAGAATAATAGCTAATATGTCACACTATAGACATCTTTCAATTTACATCACCCTCTGAACATTCATAGATGATACTGAACACAGTTAATAACACACCTCTTCTAGGAGGTCCATCTTTGCTTGCCTATTCTTTCATCTTGTGCCAGTTCAATAATCAATTTTAAATATAGTTATTTAAAAGCTTTTACTATGCCTCATGCACAAAATATCCAAACATTCATGAGGTGTAATTTAGAAGCAAAGTAAGATATGTGCATACCTTCAGAATCTGATGCTCCAGATGCATACATTCCCATTATATTGCTGAGAGCTGTACTCACAGTCGAAGTGGGACCTGTGATATCCTTTATTTCAGTTTCATTCTCCTGACTTGCACTCCACTCATCATCACTAAACTTCTTTTCTTCTTCTTCCTCCTCATCTTCGGACTCTTCATTTTCACGCCTGAAAGCAACTAAAAATCACCATTTGTTCAAGTTTCATTTCAAATGAGAATCAAAAAATAAAGTAACATTTTACAATGTATGAGTAAAAACACAGCAAAAAAGAATGAGATTAGTTATAAATGTAGTGATATGGATATTTATTTAAGCCACAAAGTGATGAACACTTTGTATATTGTTAAAAACTACTTGGAAATATATACTGTTGTCGCAGATCTAGAAATATCAAAGAGTATAAACTTTTTTTTTTCTTTTTCTTTCTTCCCCCACCCCCCAATTACAACAATTATTTCCCCTTTAAACTGACATAAATGTAAAACAAAGCATTTAATTGCTCCAGTCTTGATTACATACATAATTTGGCAACCCATTTCAGCACATTACAGTTTGTTGTCTGCCTAGGTGTGCTTGCGTTTGTGTATGTGTGTGGGTGTGTATTTGTTTACACCCCCCCCCCCCCCAAGGTAAGTCTTTCCTGTCCCGGGATTGGAATGGCTCCTTACCCACTCCCTTAAAACCCTCATTTCCTTTTCCCTTTCCTTCCCTTCTGCCTGAAGAAGCAGCTAGGCTGCGAAAGCTAGCTTTGTGTGTGTGTGTGTGTGTGTGTGTGTGTGTGTGTGTGTGTGTGTGTGTGGGCGCGCGCGCACGTGCGCATGATAAATAATGGCATAGTGGTAGTATGCTTGGATAATGGGTTCAGTGTGTAAACTGTTAGATGGCAGAGTTCTCGGGGAGGATGGAGAGGGGGAGGGGGGGAGTGGAGAAAGCAAGCCCACCTCACATCATGGCAGCCACAGGGAGAGAAGTGAAGGCAGGAAGCAAGCATACATCCACGCATACATCCCGCATTGCTGACACCACAAACTATGCAGCATTAGAAAGCCGACACATTGCCTCAAATGTTGGATATAAAAAAAATGCAGCTTACACATAAGCATGGTTGATAAAGATGCTAACTCCAGGAATTAAGTACAACTTATCACAAGGAACAGTAATCAATATGAAATAGAAATAAAGTTTACGACACATGTAATTGGAACAGATCACTTTATGGCATTTATTGAGGTGGTCATATTTCGTTGTAAAAAATTATTCAAACCATGTGATTACTCATTGTCTCTCTCATTTGTTTCTGTATCTGCACAATATGCAACGCTAACAACTCTGGTATTCAAACAATAACGAAGCAAGTGACAATGATTGCCTCGCACAGTTCGTTCAGTCAATAATGTTTGCTACAGCCTTAAAACAAGAGAAAGCTGGCCAAAGCCTCCTGAGGTCTAGCAACTTGTGCCAATTCAGGACTAGAACAAGCTCTGCCATGTAACAGTTAACACACTATTGCTGCTTCACAAATGTTCAAATGTTTGTAGAGCTAATGGGACTTAACTACATGGTCATCAGTCCCTAAACTTACAAACTAGCTAACACTAAGGACGGCACAAATACCCATGCCCAAACCCCCAACTGTAGTGTCCGTGCAGACTGTGACTGGCGCGCCACAGAACGCTTGGCCACCACGGCCAGCTTGCTGCTTCGATACTAATTAAAAAGAGTGGGGATGTGAATAGAATAATATGAAACACAGTTGCCAAAGTGGGGAAATGATTGGATCATCTACTGTAGAACATGTTTTGTAATCATAAAACCACAAGACCAGATCTGATAAGGTCAAGGTGTTAGCAGACAGGAGTAGGCAATGTGGTAAGATGTAAGAAGTGAGGCAGCAGAGATTGTCAATATAACAATTCCTGCCAAGGAAATTAAGATGTTAAACTTCGTGATATATGGCTTTTTAACTGAAGAGAAAGTTAATCCGTCCCTAACAACAGGAGGTATTGGCAGTGTATGACAATAATAAAAAATAGTCAGCTGAGATTTAATTTCAAAAATGTCCTGTACCTTACTCTCAGTGCAGGTGTAGCTCACTATACAATTTTACCTCAATCAACAACTAACCCCGTTATGTTCAGTAAATTTAAGCCATGATGCCTCTGATGACACCCTCAGAAGATGGGAATGAAATATCCGTTTGACTTAGATAATCCCTAGAACAACAGCAATTTCAATAACTGAAACACTTCATTCTAGTAGTAGTTGGTGAGATTCTGGGCAATAACTGTGGAATGATTTTATTTGACTAAAGAGAGTGCTTGATTCCATGTTGGAAATGGTGCTCCACGACTGTATTTGATTTGTGGTAATTCTTTCAGCAATCAGTCGTAAAAAGTATATATTTATTTGTTTGCAAATCTAGATTTCGACCACTGTGTGGTCATTATCAATGCTTGAAACCAATTAAAATACTTAAAACATCTGAACCTCCATGTTGGAGGTTGTGTTCGTAGTGACGCAGCTGCGTGCGCAAATAGAAACCTGTTCAAATGTTTGTAGAGTCTATGGGACTTAACTACGGGGTCATCAGTCCCTAAACTTACAAACTACTTAGAACTAAGGACGGCACAAATATCCATGCCCGAGGGTGGATTCGAACCCCCAACCGTAGTGGCCGTGCAGACCGTGACTGGAGCGCCTCAGTCTCCTCGGCCACCACGGCCGGCTAGAAACCTGTCTTCTCTGTTACATTCAACAGGATTAATTGTCCTATGAAGCAATTTTGTTCTACACTGAAATTATTACACCTTCTACCGTTAAACTTTATGATAAAATGTTACATATGTTCCCTAATAAGTGAGCTACTACCACTGTTGTATTACTGGAGTGAAAGACAACATGTTAATGGTCTCACCAGTAATTTCATGCAATTGCACAACTGAAACAATGATGGATGCAGAAATTTCATCATTTGCCTTGAATTTTCATGTACTGTATACAAAAGCAATTCATTGAGTTCTGCCAATGTTAAGTAAGAGGCATTTCATTATGACCTGTGAATTTTTTCTTCTCAAAGTACATTTCTTTCACTGATTTGTGAAAACATTTTACAAATTACCAAGTAAATGACAGTTGTACATAATAAAGGACATAAGACTTCACCATATTCATACACACAATTGCATCTATATGCCCTTGTTCCGACATAGTGCAGGTTTCAATACATGGTTTGAGTGGCGAGGGTGAAGGGGGTGGGAGAGGGAGGCAGGAAGACTTGAAGGATGGAGTGAGTCCTCACAGCAGTTAGATACGAACACAGCTACAGCTGGGGGTGGGGGGAGGGGAGGGGAGGGGAGGGGAGGGGAAGGAAGGGAAGGGAGGTGGAGGCATGAACTAGCGAAGGTTTAGGCCTAGGGGATTGTGTGAGTGTAGGATATGTTGTAGAGATAGTTCCAAACTGTACACTTCAGAAAAGCTAGTGTTTGTGGGGAGGATCCATATGGCACAGGTTGTGTTGCAGCCACTGAAGCGAGTCACACTACGAAATGCTGCATGCTCTGCAACAGGGGGGTCTAGCAGTCTCCTGGATATCGGGATACTGGTCACGCCTACACAGAAAGCTGCACAGTGGTTGCAGTTCAGTTCGTAGATAACATGACTGCTTTCAAAGGTTGCCTGGCCTTTTATGGGATAAGAAATGCAAGTGGCAGGACTGGAGTAGGTGATGGTGGGATGATGGCTAGTACAGGTTTTGCATCTAGGTTCCACTGAATAGGTCAGGAGTCCATTACGTGCAGGAAGCGGCTACACGGGTAGCGTGGACAGGGCAGTTTTTTAGGGTAGAGGGCTTTGCGAAAATAGTAAATGGGCTTTCTCAAAGGGTGCAGGTCGCTTACAGGAGAAATATAGCTCTAGAAACTACCAGTATTACAGTTGTGAATTGTCGTAACTATGTCGGGGAAGTACCAGAACTCCAAGTGTTAATAGGAAGCACATATCATTATAGGTAGCGAAAGTTGGCCAAAGCCGGAAATAAGTTTAGCATAAGTATTCACTAAAGATATAACTGTGTTCAGAAAGGATAGATTAAACAAAATAGGTGGAGGCGTGTTTGTAGCCATCAAAAGTAGTCTTTCGTGTAGTGAAGTTGATAGTTCCCATGAGCTATTATGGGTGGAAGTTGTACCCGAAAAACATAAGAAGTTAATAATTGGTTCCTTTTACCAGCCTCCCGACTGACGATACAGTAGCAGAAAGGTTCAAAGAAAACCCCAACTCCACAATAATAGTAGGCGGTGGTTTTAATTTACCCTCAATCTGTTGGCGAAATTATATTTTCAAATCAGCAGGTACGCATAAAACATGGTGCGAAATTGTTCGAATTAATTCTCAGAGAATGCATTGAGTACAATCAGTTCATGAGTCAACTAGAATTGTAAATGGATGTCAAAACTCACTTGATCTCTTAGCAAAAAATAATCCTGAGCTCATAATGAGCATCAAAATGGATGCAGGTATTAGTGAACACAGAGCTGTCTTAGTGAGATTGAATATCGAAAGTCCCAAAGTTACCAAAAATAGACAAAAAGTATATTTCTTCAGGAAAGCAGATAGAAATGCAATACATTGCTTCTTGAAAGACAGTATCCACTCATACCTAACACTAAATGTAAGTCTAGACCAGATGTGGCTCAAATTCAAAGAAGTGGTATCGACAGCGGTTGACAGTTTTATACCAAATAAATTAATAAAAGAAGCAGGTGATCCCCCTTGGTACGCAAAACAGGTCAAGACACTGTTGCAAAAGCAACGGAAAAGGCATGCTAAATTTAAATGAACACAAAATCCGCAGGATTGGCGATTCTACACAGAAGCTCAAAATTTTGAGAGGATTTCAATGTGAAATGCCTACAATACTTTTCACAACGAAACTCTTTCTAAAAATTTGACTGAAAACCCTAAGAGATTTTGGTTATATGTTAAATATACTAGGGGCAAAACGCAAACAATACCCTCACTATGTGATAGTAATTGTGATCCTGACAATGATAGCACTACAAAAGCAGAGTTACTAAACATAGCTTTTAGAAACTCATTCACCAAAGAAGACAAAACCAATATTCCAGATTTCGAATTACAAACAGAGGCCAGAATGAGTAACACAGAAGTAGATATCCTCGGAGTAGTGAAGCAACTTAAATCACTTAACAAGAACAAGTCTTCTGGTCCGGACTGTATACCCATTAGATTTCTATCTGATTATGTTGAAGAGATAGCTCCTTACTTAACAGCCATATACAACCACTCTCTCAAAGAAGGATCTCTACCAAAAGATTGGAAAGTTGCACAGGTCACACCTATATTCAAGACTGGCAGTAGGAGTAATCCACTAAACTACAGGCCTATTTCATTGGCATCAATTTGCAGCAGGATTTTGGAACATATCCTGTATTCAAATATTATGAATTATCTCAAACAGAATGATCTATTGACCCAAGGTCAACACAGATTTAGAAAATATCGTTCACGCGAAACACAACCAGCTCTTTACTCATACGAAGTTATGAGTGCTATCGACAAGGGTTCTCAAATTAATTCTGTATTTCTTGATTTCCGGAAGGCTTTTGATACTGTACCTCACAAACGGCTTTTAATTAAATTGTGTGGTTATGGTATATCGCCCCACATTTGTGACTGGATAGGGGATTTTCTATCAGAGAGGACACAGTTCGTAGTAGTCGATGATAAGGCATAGACTAAAACAGAGGTGATACCGGGCCTTCCACAGGGTAGTGTCATTGGTCCTCTGCTGTTCCTTATTTACATAAACGATTTCGGAAAAAAATCTAAGTAGCTCTCTTAGGTTGTTTGCAGATGACGCCGTCTTTTACTGTCTAGTAAAATCATCTGAAGATCAAAACCAACTGCAGAACGAACTAAATAAGATATCAAAATGGTGTAAAAATTGGCAATTGACTCTAAATAATGCGAAGTGTGAAGTCGTCCACATGAGTACGAAAAAAAATCTGGTAAACTTTGTTTACAAGGCCATAAACTCCTCAAAAATCTAGGAATTACTATTACTTCAGTCAAACTGGAAAGAGCACGTAGATAATGTTGTGGGAAAGGCAACCAGAGTGCGTTTTATTGGCAGAACACTAAAAAAATGCAACAGAACTACTAAATAGAATGCACACACAATGCTTGTCTGTCCTTTTTTGGAGTATTACTGCCCACTGTGGGATCCTTATCAGGTGGGTTTGACGGAGGACATCGAAAGAGTTTAAGGAAGGGCAGCTCATTTTGTATTGTCACAATACAGAGGAGACATCGTCATGGAAATGATACAGGACCTGTAATGGGAATCATTACAACAACAGCACTTATCGCTGCAGCATGGTCTACTTATGAAACTCCAATCACCAACATTCTCCTCTGAATGCAAAAATATATTGTTGACTTCTACCTAAATAGGTAGAAATGATCATCAGAATAAAATACGAGAAATCAGAGCTCGAACGGAGAGATTCAGATATTCTTTCTTCCCACGAGATTGGAATGGGAGATGAATAGTATAAAAGTGGTTTGACGAACCCTCTGCCAGGCACTTAAATGTGATTTTTGGAGTATCCCATGTAGATGTATGTCTATTGCAGGAATATGAGCCATGGGGTAAGGGGTTGGGAGCAGTGATAGAGTAGTGATTGACAAGGATATTAAGTAGGTTAGGTGGGCAGCGGAATACCACTGTAAGGGGGGGGGGGGGAGGATATTTGGTAGGGTATTTCTCATTTCGGAGCAGGATGAAAGGTACGCAAAACCCTGGCAGAGAACTTAGTTTAACTACTCCAGTCCTGGGTGATACTGGGTCTCAAGGGAAGTGCTCATTTATGGCAGGACAGTGGGTGTGGGGGAGCTGCTGAGTGACTGGACAGACAGGGCCCATGAGATGTGTTTCTGGACAAGGTTTGGAGGGTAATTGCGGTCAGTGAAGGCCTCCGTGGCATTTCGCATATTTGGAGAGAGTGTGCTTGTCACTGCAGATGCGACAACCATGGGAATCACCTACAAATAAGTTCACGGTTCAGCAATGTGTACTCATATGGCACCTTCCTATGCTAACTTGTTCATGGGCCACCTAGAGGAATCCTTCCCGATTACACAGAATCCCAAACCTCTCTTCTGGTTCAGATTCATTGATAATATCTTCGTAATCATGACTGAAGATGAAGAGCCACAACCCGCATTCCTTCAAAACATCAACACCTTCTCCTCCATTCACTTCACTTGGTCCTCCTTAAACCAAAGTGTCACCTTCCTTGACATTGACCAACACCTCAAAGATGTCCTCCGTCAACATCAAACCTACCAACATGAACAATACTGTAGAAGCAAGGAAATATTTGTTAATTTTAGTAAGCAACAAATTAAGTTATTGTGGTTTTCGTGAGTACATATTCTAGCGGCAGAAGGTGGTAGAAGCAGAAGGTGTCGAAACAAGTCTGTTGAAGGCAGTAACCCAGAAACTGGGATGACGCGGTTGTCACCCTGAGCCCATTGACCGACGGCATGCAGAGCCTTGGTGTTTGGTGTACGCAAGTGGAACAAGTCAGACAACACCTCAGCAGAAAAGCAGTACTAAAAGGCGCTGTACTGGGCAGTGAGTGTTCGGTGACCTAGAATGCCATGACAGGAACATCTCTGCGCCCTATGTCACCGCCGTGACCTAACAGGGCAGCATGCCACCGACGTCAGGCGTCTAAGTGAGGACCTTCAACCGATGCAGCTCTGCAAGGCCGCCACTCCTCCAGAAGGGGTACCCTCAGTGGGCGCTGTCAGACACCACAATGTGGGTAAGCAGTGAGACATCATTAGCCTACAACTGGGTGAGGTCGACACCCCTGGGGTGTACAGCAAAGTGACCTGTCTCCATCAGCAGCGTCGTGCAGCACAGTGGGGTGAGAGGTCCGCCGGCAGCTCAACTCAGCAGAATCCCAGCTGCGTCTGCAGGCTGGCCATGTGCCTTAGCTGCCGTTCTCACCTGCTACTCACAACAACTGCCTGAGTCATGGGCAGAGGAGCCAGAAACCACAAAAACTAACAAAGAAAAATTGTATTTTCCCAGGCACCACAAGTCTTACTCTGCCACTTCCCCACACCTACCCAATCTGCTACAGCCATCCCCCATTACAATACCTTCACTTTGACAGCTGAGCTGCTAACCATTCCACACCAAAAAATCCCTTACATACACCCTAGCCACCCTTGCTCATCACATCTGCAGTGACAAGTAGTCCATATCCTAACATGTCAATACCTCACTGAGGCCTTCACTGACTGCACTTACCTTCCAAACCTTGTCCAGAAACAGATATCACGTGCCATGTCTGTCCAGTCACCAACCAGCTCTCCCACACACTGGCTATAAAGGAGTACCCCTCTTATGACCCAGTATCACCCAGGACTGGAGCAGTTAAACCACGTTCTCCACCAGGGCTTTGATAAGCTTTCATCCTGCCCTGAAATGAGAACGACCCAATATCCTTCCCACCCCCCTACAGTGGTATTCTGCCACCCACCAAATCCACATAATATCGTTGTCCATCCCTACTCCATCCCCGCTCCCAACTCCCTTACCCCATGGCTCATATCCCTGCAATAGATCTAGATTCAAAACCTGTCCTAGCCACCACCACCACCACCACCACCACCACCGCCGCCACTTACTACAGACCTGTCACAGGCATTTCCTATCTCATAAAAGGCAGGACACCCTATGAAAGCAGTCATGTTATCTACAAACTAAGCTGCAACCACTGTGTAGCTTTCTTTGTGGGCACGATCAGCACCAAGCTTTCTATCTGGATGAATGGCCATCATCAAACTGTGACCAGGAGAAAGCTAGACCATCCTGTTGCAGAGCACACAGTGTTGCATAATTTGGCTCATTTCAATTACTTCTACCCATCCTGTGCCACATGGATCCTCGCCACAAATACCAGCTTGTCTGAAATACCTAACTCTCCATACAATATGTCCTATGCTCCCGCAATCTGCCAGGCCTAAACCTTCGCTAGTTCCTGCCTGCACCACCCTTTCCTCTCCTTCCCTGCCACACACTACGCTTACATTTGTCTCCCATCCCGCCACATGATTCAGTCCCTCCCCTTCCTTCCGTCCTGTCCATCAGACGGCACTGGAGTATTCCGCCACCCATGCCATGCATCTCCCCCTCCCCTCCTGCTTTCCTCTCTGTCATTTCTTCACCCCCACCATTGGTTGATCTCAGCTCTGCCGTGCTGAGTAGTGTACACTGACCACAGCAGCCAAATGAAAGCCTTAATGGACAAAAGCTCTTAAGTTGTACTCTATTACTTGTGCCTTTCTGTGGCTCATCAGATGTCTCTGTGGTGATTAAGCAACCTATCCTCAAAAATATTTTTGAATCCTTCCTCAAATTACCATTGTTCAATTATTATCAGTGACAGTTAATTGCTCCTCTCGTTATTATTTAAATTGTGAACACCAGACAATATACCACTTCCTTTGCACATCTTGAATGTCACAACAATAAGATTTTGATGACAGCACCAATTGGAAAAACAGGTTTATCGATACAAAATGTTTCAATTAGTTCAAACAAATTGCTATAAATTTTGTATAATATTTGAAAAGAATTCGCACAAGATAGGAGTGTCAAGTCATCGCAACTTTGCACTGAAGCCAGGAAAATTATTTATATTTCTTAGAAATCCCTAAATAAAAGCTATAAAATAAAAAAATTCTTTGTAATATGCATTCATTCCCTAAAATGGCCAATACATGCATTTGCATGGAAATTCAAGTTCTGCCCATTGCAGAGATGGCCAGTTTCAAATGCATCAATTATTTGTATTGAATATTGTAATAATAATTAAGTCTGTTGAAATATGTTGCAATGAATACAAGGTAAAAGGCAACTGCTGATAGAGCATTAGGCTGCAAGCAGAATTAAACGAATACACCTCACATAAAGTGCTTCGAGTGAAGGCCTATCATATTTGCACGGCTTGGGCAATAAGAGCAACAGCAAAAAGTTCATAAATGTTATAACAAAACAATTTGATTGTAGACATATACAATTTGCATACACATTTGGAAGAGAAAAAAAAAAAAGAAGAAGAAGAAGAAGAAAAATCAATGTGTGGATGAGCTTGCATATTTTTGAATATATTTTCAATTCTGGTTGAATAGTTAAGGAAGTGCACAACATAAATCACTAACCAATCTGAGTTTGCTTTTTTATTTCATTTGCTTTGCCAAAACTGTTGAAAATGCTCTTTCACACAAATAAGTGCTTGAAAACAATAAGTACAGTTGCAGTGCTTGCTTTGCTACGCTATGATAAACTATCAGATATTTTATTCAAAATAATGATGATTCCATCATAATTGTATTTGGATGAAGAAATTCTTTTTCCTTTTTCCAAAGCTTGTTCTTCAGTTTTTTCTAAAAGCACGTCAACATGAAAAGGATCTGTTGTCAATCTGTAAATGTTACCAGACGAGCTAGAGAAGTAACATTTGAATTCATCAGTCAGATGCTGCAAATTATTTGATATTTTATTCATAGTATCTGTTTGCTTAAAGATCTACATGAAGAGTACTTTTTCCTGGATTTCAAATAATTTGGGAAAACAGGAGTAATTGCAGGCTGCAATCTTACATTTCCAATCTTTCGAAAAAGTGTAAAAAGATGAGTAACTCTTTTCAAGATAATTCACAATTTTTATGCATAATTTTAGATGTTGCTGTGTTTGTTTCATGCCTTAGCTGCCAAGACTAGACGGTGTATAACACTATGTATTGAAATAACATCTGTACGAAGCACCATATGTGCACACGCCTATTAGGTTTTGCTGCAACAGTTCATATTTGCTAAAGAATTTAGATTTCACATCTGCATGCACTCTGCTGCAGAGTGAAAATATCATTCTGGAACCTAGGCTGTGGCTAACCATATCTCCACCATATTCTTTTTTCCAGGAATGCTAATCCTGCAGGGTCTGCATGAGAACTTCTGTGAAGTTTGTAAAGTAGAAGACGAAGTACTGGTAGAAGTAAAGCTGTGAGGATGGACCGATTTGGGCACACAATTTAATCTGCCAGAAAGTTTCAAAATGTTTCAAATGTTTGTATAGCTTATGGGACTTAACTACGGGGTCATCAGTCCCTAAACGTACAAACTAATTATGTACTAACTAAGACTAAGGACGGCATAAATATCCATGCCTGAGGGGGCATTCGAACCCCCGACTGTAGTGGCCATGCAGACCGTGACAGGAGCACCTCAGTCCCCTCGGCCACCACAGCCGGCCCAGAAAGTTTCAATTTAGATATCACTGTCCTATATAAATTACTTTTGAAGAAGTCGTTAGCTCTGTAGAGAATAATATTTCATTTTTAATTGTTTTGTTTCGTATATATTGAATGAAAACTAACACTTGACAACAATTTACAACATCTGTACTCGTGTCTAAATGTATAGTGAAAAATTCTGATTCTTTCACAGCCTGATTACCTGATTTGTTATGTTTTCCACAATATCATCAATCTGAAATTTCACAGTGTCGTGATGAGTAACAATAACTCACAGGAAGCTAATATCACTTTTTCAGAAATTGAGCAATGGGTGCAGCAATATCCAAAATTCAAACGTTTCAGACTCTCGCATTTTGCAGCAAAAAACTCCTTCGGCTTTCGTTTGAAACTGCTATGTTTAGACCACTAATGCTGTTCAAAATGCCAAGGTCTCCTGGCATTGTTGATCAGTACTTCTTACAAATAACACATTACAGCTCATCAATGTATCTATGTTTCTTCAACAAACTCATGGCGAAGTAAAGGAAAAAAAAATTAACTCGGCAGTTCACTTTCACATCAAAAGTACATACGACTAAACTGTGACTGAACTCACTCCATCTAAGACTCACATGCCAACTGACTGGAAACAAATTACTTATTATATTGGTATGGCGTCAGTTCTTTTGGACATGTCTGAAAGAACAGACATCACACCTGCTTCACAGCCATATTGCATTTGCCAATTAATGATAAAGGAGGGGAAGGAAGGAGGGTTAGGAAGGAAAGGACTGACAGTGGCTGCATCAGGACATTGCAATTAAAGAATGGCGACAAGTGAAAATGTGAGTCAGGCTGGGAATTGAACCCAGGTCTCACGCTTCGTGCCAGCGGTCACCTTAATCAATTGTTATGTCCGAAAGATCAGACACCACACCAATATAATAAGTATTTACATGCGAAAATAGTGTTTCCTACATTTACTTCACCGCAGATGCGGTCATACGTATTCGACCTTGCACAGGAATCTGTAATGGCGAATGTAAGAGAGCATGAACGATAGGGGCGCTACAGCCATAGCGTGCAACTTGTGGTAGTTTGAGACAGATGGGAGGCGAGTAAAGGTAGCTAAGTGCTTAAGATGACCATTGGCCCGAAGCGGGAGACCCGAGTTCAATTCCCAGCCCAGCTCACATTTTCACTTGTCATTGTTTAATATCAATGCCCTAATGCAGCCACTGTCAATCCTTTCCTTCCTAATCCTCCTCCATCATTAATTTGTAAATGCCATTACTGAGAACAATTACTATATCATTGCAGCTGTGAGAAATCCTATATAGAAGACAGTTTGCAGGAAGTTTTCTGAATCGAGCCATGTGACAATTGGCTAAGTTTCTGCTCATACACGATACTAAGCTGGATTGGCTATGATAAGTTACTGAACTCAGATTCAGGCTGATGATTGTAATGTATATATCCTATAAAATTCCGTTTGTTTGGGTAAATGCAAATTACGATACCGTCCAGTAATGTACCTTTTCTTATGCATACTCTCAAAATTATTCATAAAACATAACACGTTACAAGACTGTTTAATTGCATCTATAGCAAGGTATTTTATTGGACTTTGATAAAATGCTTCTGTTTATTAAAAACATAACATTAATACTGCGCAATAATATATTTTCGTTAATCATATTTCCAACTAACATTATCTGAGGTCTTCTGTTATGTATTGACGTTAATGCAATAATTTGCTGACTTTAAAACTGCATAATTACTTTAACTATTTTTAAAAATGAAAACAAAGGAAATCACTGCCTAATTGTCAATTACTTATGATTTTAATTTCAGTTTTATTTTGTCACAATAATGTTTTCAAAATAACTATAGTAATTTTGACCATATTATTGTACTGAAAGATTGTTCTGTACTAAATCCACACATTTCTTAAAACTGTATTTAACTATTTCCATGTTCTAGAACTCACAGAGTATTTATTAATATGTGCAAATTGGCACGAACACAGTTAGTTGATACTCAGTATTAGTCTTAATTTAGTCTTACAATGGTCAGTGTAGCCAGTCATTTGTATGTCAGTGTAAATCATCTTTGTGCGTGTTGATACTTCAATAAATAACTGGTTTCATCAAAATGGCCACATTTTACGGTTATATAGCTTAGAACCCGATGCTTTCATAATAATATGCAGGCGAGCTGTTCAAACTACTGGCTCTACCGCTGAATGACCGAGATAATACGGTGATGTATGACTTTTATTTATGAAACACAAATAAAATGTGGTTCTAACGATAACACCGTTAGATGGTCTAAGATGAAAATGAATCTCAGAGTATATAGGATATACTGGGTAACCCATGGACAGTTCGTCCTAAGTACTATCACATTTGTCTCGATTAAATAGCTACTTTTTTAATAACTTTATGCGTTGTCTCCCACCCCCCCCCCTTTCCCTTGGGGATGCGCCCCCTCAGTTTGGGAATCACTGCTATGAAGGATTCATGCACTTTTGTGGTCACACGAAAATTCACAGAAGTGTGTAAAAACTACTACCTATTATAAATTTAAAATGTGACTGACCTGTTCCAAGAAATGCAGGTAGTTTGCCTCTGTGGGTACTGTTGTCTTCTTCATCTGTGTCATATGATGATGCTGCTGAGATCTGAGCTCTTGTCTTTCGAATGGCATGCTTCATTTTTGCTGGCTTTGTGTTGACAGTATTATCAGTCCCACTTGCAGATCTTTTTCCTCTAAATTTTTGTGGCCCTTTTTGTAGATTACCTGGAAATAAATAATTGAAACAATTAAGGATACCATAAGGTGTCTAACATTATTTGTTTACACACACACACACACACACACACACACACACACACACACACCTGTGGGCTTAAATAATGCCAACTGGTAGTAATTCAGTTCACTAGATGGACCAGGTCAGAATGGGAGTTGTGTCAAGTGATATGTTTGGAGTGGAAGAGATGGAAGACAGAAAGAGGAAATGAGAATGGCAGCAACGGCTCGAAGGGAGGCAGGAGATTTGCTGGCTGGAAATGCATGAGGGGCAAGTGGTAGGTGCAAGGGAACAGATGACAGGGCCGATAAGGAGCAGAGCTCGACGATAGTCAAAAGGATGGAAATTGGAAGGAGGCAATAAAATAAAGCAAGAGGAAACTGCTAGGTGGGAACAATGGATTCTGGAGGCTAGGCCAGGATGATTAAGGAAGCAGTCTCATCTGTGTAGTTCAGATAAGCTGAAGATGGAGGGAAGGATCCAGATGGCCCAAACTGTGAAGCAGTCACTGAAATCAAGCATATACAAAAGGCAGTGATAGCCTTCAAACAGTAGATGGATATTTTATTGGCGTCCTCACTTGACAAACCCATTAGAGAACCTCAAAAGCCATTCCTGCAAAGTGTTAGAAAACACAAATAGTTTGTCATTTTTAAAATGGTGTCAATCTACTGTGGTGTAGTGGAATTCAAACAATTCTTATGTGTGGGAGGGGTGTAAATGGTTTGCAATATAAAAAAACTTTAAAACTGTGAATCAGTTAGTACAGTATTAATACAAGACCAACTACAGTAAGTTAAAGAAAAACAATAGTGAATTGTCACAATGTAATTGATTTAATGCAACAACTGGAAGCATCATTATTAAAAGCTTTAATATTTTGAGGGTTTATACATTTTCTTTTGACAAATTCTGTTCATACTAAAGACTTAACTACTTTGTGTTTAGATTTCTCGTACAAATTCCTTACTACTAGCTACAGACGTAGAAAAGCAAAAGTTATTCCTGAAATTACGTGTTATTGTGTCTTTTGTCCCATACATAATATTCCACTCACAATATACCACCAACAAAGACACATCTTTAGGTATTTAGAGCAACAGGAAACACCACATATATGACATTTTCGGAGGAGCTGAAAATTTAAATTACTGTAATCAAATCATCCAGTCATATAAGACCTTCAACTTAAAGGGCACCTATATGTTATATACAGGTTCAGTATACTTTCTAAAATAAAGGTAATTAAATAATATCAAGTAAAAATTTAAATTAACATAACTCTAAAGTGCATTGATTAATAAACAGATGACATATTTACCAAACAAAACCGTCATTTCATTATTGCCGGACTTCTAATAGGAAAATATTTTCAAATTTGTTTTTTGTTTTCATAACAATCTAATAACAGCATTTTCTGTATGAAGAAAACAACACTGTACTCTAAAAATTCTAAATTTGACACTTTAAGATCACTTTCACTCATCTCAAACCATTACTGAAACTTAATATTTTTACTCACCTTCTCATTAACCTCAACATAGTAAAAGTTAATTACATGGAAACAGAGTGTCAGAATTCACAATTTAATAGTTTGCATTAACAATTAAAAATACATATACACATTTTAAGTACCTCTCAATTCATTAGTTCTGCCTCTCCTTACTGAAAAATCAGGGTTAAACCTAGTTTTTCGATCCTCTAGCCTTTCACCACGTTTCATTCTCTCTTCACGTTCCTTCTTCTGTTTCTCTATGTTTTCCTTAGTTGGATAACGTCTGTAAAACAAATTGGCCATAAAGAAAGACAATCACATCATCAAACTTAATGTAGCAGGAGGTAACTTTCCAAAATTACAGGTATAACTTACTAACTTGGCACTACACTTATTATCAAAATATCACTTCTCCTCTTTACTACAATTACTACTATTTCTCCTTTGAAGGAGATGTACCAACTACGCTGCAGCACAGCCATGGGCATCCACATGGCACAATCTTACGCCAACCTGATTATGGCCCAGCTATAGAAAATATTACTAGCCTCCAAAAATCTTCATGTTCTAGACCCAAATCCAGGACACCTTCCTTCATTCCTTCACATCTTCAATACCGTATCTTCCATCCATTTCTTCTGGTCCTCGTCAACCCAACATGCCATCTTCTTAGACATAGACCACCTTCTCTCCAATAAAACCATCCACACTTAGGTTAACATCCAAACAATAAACTACTAACAAGATCTGCACTCAATAGTTGCCAAACCTTCCACACCAAAATATCTCCCCAAACAGCCTCGCTATCCACATATAACATGTCTGCACTGATGAGCACTCCCTGGTCCTGTGTACAGTGTCTCTGCGAGGCTTTCACAGAGACACACTAACCCCCAAACAGATCTACCATGTAAAACCCTCACAATCCACCAAATTCTCATACCACTTGCAAAACCCCGACACACAAGAGCATACCCATCATCATCATCCAATACCATTCCAGACTGGAACAACAATCACATACTTCGTCTGGGCTTTGACTAGCCAGCAATGTGCCATGAAATGAGAGAAATCTTACTACAGATACTTTGAATTCCTCTCCAAACCCCCAGAGTGGTGTTTTATCATCCACACAACCTCCTTGACATCTTATTCCACCCCCAAGACACTCGTACTCGCAATCCCCTGTTGAACTTCTAACTTCTTGCTTCAGTATTATCACAAGCCTAATGTACCCTATCAAAGGTCAGGCTCTTCATATACCAACTCTGCTGCAACAATTGCCTAGCTTTCTATATTGGGTGTCTTCCAATTAGCTGTCCACCATAATGAAAAGCCAACAACAAACTGCAGCTAAAAGCTCAATGAACCACCCTGTTGCACATCTTTCAGAGCATAAAACACTAATTCAATGGCTATTTCACCATCAGGATTCTTTCCTCTCCAACAGCCCTTTTGAACTAAGCAGATAGGAACTATCCTTAAAATCCTTTGCTCCCAAAACTGACGTGGTTGTAACATTTACTGCCTTACTTCCTCCCACTCTGCAGCAAACTGTTTCCCCTTCCTCTTTTCTAACAGTTTCCCATTTCGTAGCCACATGCCACCCTCATTGTGTGCAGCTTGGCTTAAGTGTAAAAACACATGTGCTTTGAATGCCTAGCCTGCATTCCATGGCTCGATCTTATCTAAGGTAAAAATCACCACAGTGCTTTACTAAGCATGGTCCTGTTTGGAGGTGGTATGCCATTGCCTTCCTCCAACCTTCCAACAGACTTACCCAGCCAGTTGTAGGGGAACTTCAAGTTAACGTGGAATCCTAAATACAGTGCTACTCAATATTTTTCACATCACCAACACTGCCAAAAGGTGAAAGAAGTGGAAAGTGACAGATAAAAATCCTAGGACCTGGTGGAGATTTAATCTGCAACCTTTGGATTTGTAGTCTGGCACTACCACTGTGCGACAGAGCTGCACCCCTCTCATCTACATCAACATAAATACTCTGCAAATCACATTGAATTGCATGGTAGATGGTTAATGAAACTGCTTTTATGATATTTCTCTACTGTTCCATTCTCTAATAGCATGCAGGAAAGAAACACCTAAATATCTTTGTTTTTGATACAATTTCTGTTATTTTATTATAGTGATCATGTCTCCCTAAATAGGTGAGTGCTAAAGAAATGTGTGTGCAATCGGAAGAAAGGTTGACGAAAGAAATTTCACAACTAAATCTCACCACAGCGATGTCTTTCTTTTAATGATTTCCATCCCCCAACTCGTGCATCATACCCGTGACACCCCCTCCCCCTTGTATCTCTACAATACAACACAAACTGCCCTTCTCTGAACTTTCACCATATCCTCCATCAGTCCCACTTGGGGGGGATCCCACAATGTGCAGGACACACAAGTCTAGCACAGGCAGTTAATTTAATGGAACTATTGCATCTTCTTAGTGTTACAGCCTTCCCTACAATATTTCCTATGTGTTATTTCCAATTTAAATTGTTCTTAATTGTTATTCATATCTAATTAGTTGAATTTATGGCCTGTAGAATTGACTGATTTATCGTTTAAATGATGTTTAATGGTTTCTTTTAGTGGTCATTTGGATGACTTCACACTTCAGTATTAAGGGTCAATTTCCAATTTTTGCACCATGCATATCTCTTATCTAAACCATAATGCAGTTGCTTTTAATGATCTGCCGACTTTACTAACCAATAAATGACAACATCATCTGCGGACAATCTAAGAAAGCTGATCACATTGTCACCTAACAAGTGTGTCACATGTCATGTACAACACACAATACTAATGGCTTTTGTTTACCTACAGAACCCTATAATGAACATCATTCTTTGAAAATGTAGCCAATAATTTTTTAAACAATTATATTTTCTTAGCCTTCTTGGTTGAGTGATCACTTGTTATTTTTATAAATAATAGTGTGATAGAAAATTTTTCTGGTATTGGTACTGAATAGGACGAGGAACAGTAGGGGCCCTGAAACACTTCCCTGTGGAGCACCAGGTATCGCTTCTGTTTTACTCTATGACCTTCCATCAATTACAGTGTACTGTGTCCTTTCTGGCAGAAAATCACAAATCCAATCATACAATTGCTTCCCTATCTACCTACCTGGCCAATGCACACACACACACACACACACACACACACACACACACACACACACACACACACACACACACACACACACACACACACTCTCTCTCTCACTCTCTCTCTCTCTCTCTCTCTCTCTCTCTCTCTCTCTCTCTCTCTCTCTCCAAACCATTAGTCACCCACATGCAGCCCCTCCTCCTACCTCCAGTTTGGAATGTAAATATCTCCATAAGGTATTATCAATACCTAATCCCAAATCAAGCACATCTCAAGGGCTTCACAGTCTGTATCACAAAAATAAAATATTGCTGTAATACATTTTTATCCTTTTACTGCTCTTGTTCATTCAACCAAATCTGGTTGGCCTATGTAAGATTTGCTTTCTAACAACATAAATGTTATTTTCTGTTATGTTGGAAGCAGTAAATGCATTAGAAAATCAATAACAGATGATTACAAATCTAGCAATCTGTTTCTCATAATAAAACCAGCAGGCTATTGCATAATCCATAATGTGAGAAAAGCCCGTTGGGTGTCATGTTTAACCAAACATATCTTCTGTTATAGAACTCTGACAGACTTACAGGTTGGTATAGATGAAAATGTTATGTACTCTTAAAATTTTGTTGCCATACTGTGTTAACCTAACTTCAATAACAACAAAGTTTCCCATGTTGAAAATTCAGTAACATCACAAATTTCCTTTTGTAAACAGTCCATATTTAGTCTTAATGATTTGCTTCTGCACATGAAACTAAAATCCAAACATAGCAGATCTCTTCCTTAAAGATGCCCATTCCAATATTTGTTCACTGAAAAGTTTGCCTGATTAAGCCACCTGAAAGAAACATATGCTTAAACAGCTGTTCTGTGCCAGACATAACACAACATACACACCAAGAACTTACTCAAGGGTGAGGGGAAGTAGCAAGAAAGGAGATCTGCTCAGAGCCTATGCTTCAATTTTTTTTATTCATATGAAATTGAGAACTTTCTCAGAGTACATTGTTTTTCTCTGAGAATCTTCTCAAGAGCATGTGCTCGTTTTATTCATATGGTTCTTTGTGTGATTCTGAGGTTTTGAGGCCAAAAGTGTCACTTTTTAGTGCTATATTCAGTAAACTGGCCCAGAAAGCAAATGTTGAGGGCAGACACTGCTAATATGACTGACAAGAAAACATTACAAACTAGATAACAACTAGATTTGAATTTTTTCATACTTATAAAATTTGAAGTTCGATGCCAAAGTAATACAACACCATTCTCAAAAATCATGAAAAGAAGAGAGCAAGATTTCCAAGTGTTGTGAAGTACGAAATATTTCCTGGAAATTAACAAACAGACAGTAGCTTAGTATGTGGCACAAAAGTCTTGTAATCCTAATGTAACTAGTCTAAGTCTCATTACAGGTAATTTATTTTTAATTAATTTTTTTATTAACAAATGGAAATATTAACTCTCAAAAACTGAACCATAATGTTTAATCAAAATATCTTTTTGTTTTAAATTAGTAGTGACTGAAGTTAATTAAAATTAGACATGGTCATGCAAATTATCTTTAACTAATCAAGTAATAGAACTAAAAAAACACCGGAAAGCTTGATTATTCATTTAAAACAGCATTTTTCAACCTTTTCGAATATGTGGCTCCCTTGCAAGTAAAAATATTCTGGTGAGCCCCTTCCAAGTAAAATATTCCCTTCCCTCTCACTGTAACTAAAAAGAAACAAATGTAATCTTCTTTCTTTTGTTTTGCATCAACTTTCTTTCAACTTGTTGGATGAAGATTTTTGTGTATTTTTTGGGATTGAACACATTATCCTATTTTTTAATGATTTCTGATAGAAATATATTTTGCTTTAACGAGTGTTTCACACTTCAGGCTAGACTGAGAAGCGAATTAAACTCGCTAAGAAAGGTCCCACTGTATAGACTATATGTAAAGTACAGTTTCTCTTCCACAATTACTTATTGCATCATGTTTTTTACCTGTCAATTAGTTCATCGTTAATACACTATTTTGTAAAACAATTTATGATCCATGATTTCATAATGTATATTACTTAAGGATCTTTGCAAATTTAATAATGAATAAATTTCACAAAGGCATACGTTTTTGTATTACTCAACCCCTAGTTATTTTGTGATGCAAATACTTCCTCCTGAGAAAGACTTTGTGACCCCTGGAGGATCACAACCCACAGGTTGAAAAACACTTATTTACCTCATGATTGTAAATAGTCATCCATATTTAAAATTAGTCCCCGGAAAGGGTGAGTCTAATGGCAAGTCTGAGGTTTTGTTCCCAAATGTGAAACTGAACTTTTAAGCTTAGTATTTGAACTTTAGTGACAGAGTGTTCCCTGTTTATAAAAATAATGTTACATTATGCAATATGTGTTATGAGCAAGAATATGAGGTTCATTGCTGATAGTGCATAACCAGTTAACCTTGAGTAATGATCCAGGAGATGAAGCTATGTGGGAGAGGATATTTGAGTTCTACCACTAAGTATACCATAACATTTGGTGTAGGCATAATAATGTGCTGGCTGCAGCAGAGGACTTTTAGGGGCAGGAAATGATAATCAGAATCTCTGTCCACATTTGAATGTTTATGTAATCTGATTTTGTTACTGTTGAGCAAGGAGTAATCATGTAAAGTAGAGAGGGGTAAAAATGGAAAGGAGGATCACGATTTAACATCCCATCTAGTTTGGTCATTAAAAACAGATCATAAGTTTGGATTTTTCCTAAATAAATAGGAGTGCTCACAACTGTTGAACAAAAAAATCACCAGTGACTTTATTCTATGACACGTTTCAATTGGGCCATGGCAGCTCTAGATGTAACATTTTACGTGTGTATAACATACTACAGTCCAGTTCAACAACAAAATGTTTACAGTAGTCTGATGATAGGTCATAACTGAATTGTGAGAAAAATTAGTTGGTGCAATACCTGGAGGCTATTTATTTGGTGCAGCATGCCTATTAATTTTCAAGGTGTTTGCAATATTCTGAGATGTAACAGACCACATAAGGGAAACACCTAAAGACTGTACATTTGCATGAAGGCAACACTAATACATTATGTAACTCTTAAGAAAATCCCTGTGTATTAGTCCTAATCTGAACTACCGATATCAGATAACTTTGGTTTAAGAATATTACCAGATTGTAAAACCATCACAAAAACTAATAGCTGATCAGTTAACGTTTATCTATTGGTAGGAAGCAAAGTTATTGCATATTAAAGCTGTATTCTGGAATATAAAGTGAGCACATGTAGCAACAATAGGTTGTAATAGAAAACATTAAATGATATTAGATTTACATCAAACTCAGTACATGGACTTTAAATGCCATCTGATGAATTAATGTAATACTGGCAATAATTTATTATATGAAATCAGAAGACTTAATCTGGAATCGACATGATCACATGGTCACCATTTAAGCATTCCTTGAAAACTATAATATCTAAAGAACTGGAAAGACTGTCAAAAGTAAAGCTTGCTAAAACATAGCTCTGTACATGTTAGGAATTGTATTCATAACATAATTCTCATGTTATTAACTTCTTTATTAATTCCATTGTTCATATAATATAATACCATATATTGCCTAATTGTATCAATTACTCTCAAAGTGATCATATTTAAAAGAATAATCATTTTATGGACTACTTACCAATATTAAGGTATTTCTTGTAACAAATTCACCATGATAAATGTACATTTTTTTTTTCCTAACAATAGTTTGTATTGTTGTCTACATGTCGAAGTAATATACAAGGACCCGAGCAGAGAGACTCAGGGCGTCATTATTAAGGCTTACTTTGGGCAGTCACTATGTCAATATATGGTTTAATACTAACAATGTAATGTTTTGTTAAATACAGTTTTAATAAAAGTGCAACTTGTATTTTGAGTTCACATCAAGTGATGTAGGTCTGTAAGATATCACCCAGCATGCAACCTTAACCAGAATTTCAGGCATATGAAGAACTTTACAAACAAAGAAGATTCTACAAGATACACCCAACCTACAACACTCTGGTAATGTGCTGAACTTAATAATTTTGTAATTGTAACCTTGCTGCAAGAAAGTGACATTTATCTTCAGCTTATAGAAGTTATCAGTTAGTAGCAGGTATGTTACACTTCCTGCACGACTTCATACCTCAATTACAATTTGTTTTGATTAGGATGGGAAAGGAAATCTGTCATGTCCTTTCAGAGAAACCATCCTGGAACTCCCTTGGAGTAATTTAGAGGAATAATTGAAAACCTAAATCTGAGTGGCCAGAGACAGATCTGAACTGCCGTTGTCCTAAATGTGAGTACAGAGTGGTGACCATTGTAGTACCTTGCTCAGCAAGGAGAGGTGGAGTTTCTGTTTACATAATTGACTAAGTATAGTTAATTGTGTTAAGTTTTTACCATATAAGTGGTGGTAAGAACTTTCTATGCAAGTTGTCTAGGATGTTAGACAGGAGAACACATCATGAGAAAACAGGTCTCGGAATATGAGGAATTTGTTGATTCAAGAGAATATGGAGATCAGGAAAACAAACTAAGAGGAAAAGGGCAAGATCAGAGAATAGCTTCCAACTGGCAATGTTTAAGGACCTGATCATTCTCTAAAGAGTAGGATGAATGGGTTTTTCTTTCTCTCTCTCCTTTATTTTTGAGGAAAGATGAAGATAATAGCATTGTCTGAAGTATCTGTTGTGTTGAAGAATTTAAAGGTGTGCTGTACGGAAGTAAGTGATTGTGAGAGTATAAAATAATGGAAAGTCCAGGTTGGAATTAATAATATAGTAAAGACAGTTTACAACTCACCACAAAGACATGGTGACGAGCTGCGACAGGCACATACAAAAGACACACACATACAACACTTTCAGCTATCGGCCCTGGCCTTCTTCAGAAAATAGAACACTCACGCAATCACACAGGCACACAAGATAGTCATACAACCGTCACCTCCGGCTGCCACTCTTCAAATCAGATTGAAGAGTGGCAGCCAGAGGTGACAGTTGTATGACTGTGTTGTGTACCTGTGTGATTGCGCGAGTGTTCTAATTTCTGAAGAAGGGCATGGCCGATAGCTGAAAGTGTTGTATGTGTGCGTCTTTTGTATGTGCCTGTTGCAGCTCGTCGCCACATCTTTGCAGTGAGTTGTAAACTGACCTTACTATATTATTGATTGAGAGTAGCAACTTGGGCAATTATGGTTTAGGAGCAGTAGTGTCTACACCATTGAGGACAGTGGTGATTGTATTGAGGCATGGTGCCTAGATACAGGATCATATGTACAGGGAAATAAATGTGTCACTATTGTTTATACCATGCAGATTGATTTTAAGAAAGACAATATGGGGAATGCACAAGGAACAACAGGTGATCCTAGTTGTGTTGCGGTAAATGAAGTACACTCTGAAGTACACATACATTTATTTTCAAAAGATACACAATCATCACCATATAGGATGGCATCACCTTTTCAAAAATAGGGAGTGAGGAGGAAAAATGTTTTTCAATGAACATCAATCCAAAGTTAAACTTCGGCAGCTGGAAACTGATTCCAATATAGCAATGCTTAGGGGGCCTTCTATCGAGTAAGACAAAACTGTTTAAACCGTGAACAACTACTTTATGATTAACCTGCACATTGTGGTGGTGGTTGGCATGGGGAAGTTGTTTTGTGGGAGTAGAAAACTAAGCATTATGACAAGAATTCAGTTTATAATTAACACTGCAGGGGAAAGATAAGGG
Organism: Locusta migratoria; assembly: GCA_026315105.1. Taxonomy (NCBI): domain Eukaryota; kingdom Metazoa; phylum Arthropoda; class Insecta; order Orthoptera; family Acrididae; genus Locusta; species Locusta migratoria. The sequence continues at coordinate 458,726,105 of CM048745.1, read as the reverse complement.
AAATCATCCACTGAAGTATTGTGAGTGGTGGTACCACATGTGACTTGCGTGTGAAAAAAGAAAAATTGTGGGGAAACTTAAGTGGAACTTTTTGTCATTGGGACAGAGTTCAGAATGCTGAAAATTGAAATTTTTAAAGCTTAAGAAAGGGTGTCTTACAAGTGAATAAATACCTATTTTACTTTCTACTAAAATTACTTGTCTCAGTATTGCAGTTCTAATACAGTGGGGCTTGCTGCTGAATGGAGAGTGTTTGGTACACTGTTTGCAGACTGCATTCAATGCCATGACAGACCACTGTTCCCATGAGTTTATGAAGTCTGAAGCCACTCTACTGGCAACACTGGCACTATGAAGTTACGCCAAATGTCATCAACCTACATCCTTCAGCAGTGCAGGCCACACACATTAAAGGCCTGATAGTCACTTCTTTTGCAATGGCTATCCCAGAGCTAAGTTTGCCTTTGGAGGACTGTGTTGCTTCATGAATACCACTGACAGAAAAACACCACATGCTGTCACCATAAGAGACAAGGTGCAGAAATTGCTCAGCAACAGTGATAATTTGTACAATGATTGAGTGAGACAATAATAAGAAATCATCAGGTGTCTTGACACTAAGTCCACGTCCTACATGAGCGGCAAAAGCGAGTGACAGTGCGCAACATGTTATGTAACATTGCAGCTACAAGCAGTAACATTAAGTGAAATGGGAGTGTGTCCTATGTGAGCGCAATAGCATCTTGCTTAAAGATGGCCGCTAGAACCGATCGGCTGATTCTAAAATTTGGCACCTGTAAACCATAGGATAATGATAGCTCCAGAATAAGGCAATAAAGTTTTACTTACTTTAAAAAATAAGACACAAAAAGATTAATGGGCATTAAATTTACAAATCAAGGAATGTTTGTGAATTATTTCATTCACAACTTCAAATACGAAAAAAGACTATGAAGATCACCAGCCAAAATTTTTGAAATACAACAATGAGTTCAGTTACTTTCAACTATGTTGTCAATGATTTTTTTCTTTTGTGACAAACCATCAAATTTATAAAATGAGTCTTACTGGAAGACAACACTATATCATCTACTTCTGCTAGTGTATACCAACAGTTGGCGTAACAGAGGTTTAAACTAAGCTACCAAATTTTAAGTTTTGTGCTTGCTGATTTGATTCCTGTTCCATCTTATACTTTAATTCCTATAACTACAATCCTTTCACCTATTATTTGTCAAAATTTTTATAAATTCTCTTTACAAAGCACCACAAATTTTTATTTTAAGTTTTTAACAATATACCGGGTGATCAAAAAGTCAGTATAAAACTGAAAACTTAATAAATCACGGAATAATGTAGATAGAGAGGTAAAATTGACACCCATGCTTGGAATGACATGGGGTTTTATTAGAACAAATGTATACTGTCAATTTATTTAAATACTTTTCTGGGATGTACATTATGCTTTTACTATTACACATATGGACGACATTTGAATAGTAGTTCAAATTCAAAAGAAGTCGCATGTATTTATTCAGATTACAGTTATGTTTCATATTAGGCTTGTTTTCTGGTATTGATATATTGTCAAAAAGATTCACATATCCTTGGGATACCATATTTGTACTACCACCAACTACACTGTTGTGTTAACTATTATTTGTTCAGTACTAAGTCATCTGATGATGGTCTAAGAAGCCAAAAGCCAGTTCATAAAAATTAAATAAATAAAATAAAAATAGAAAAAAAAAAGAAAAGAAAAACCCCGGAACAGAAACACAAAGTAGTGAAGTTTTTAATAAATTTAATGTAGTTTATTTTATACTAGGAAATATTTTCAGTAGCAAACAAAGCTTTTGAGTTTTTCTTTAATAACACAAAATAATTACTATTAAACTCCCCCACGTCCTAAAATCCACATCCAACAGTTCAGGATTTTTATTATGTTGTTCACGAGATAGTAGCTTTCACTTGCTGAATACTAGACAGAAGTCGAATCTACATTTGCATCACACCACCTTGATACTTCTACAGAAAGGTGTGCAGTATTCTGCAGCATCCATTTTCAATCAGCTACCACAAGAACTAAAGAATCTTAGCACTAACCCACACACTTTCAAATCTAAATTGAAGAGTTACATCATGGCTCACTCCCTTTATTCTGTCAAGGAACTCTTAGAAAAATTAATCAATTAAGCTAATTCATTTTTTTCCTTTATTGATGTTTTCCACTTAGTCTTAAGAGTGTCGTGTGCATAGGACTACTTAAAAATTTTCTATTGCCATTCTTGGGTTAAACTTCATGTATTGACTTGTTCCATGACCATGGAGTCTTACTCCTCAATTAGGTCCTGTGGAACAGAAAACATTATTATTCACACTCCTTCCTAGCACTACTTGATTTTTCCCCCTAATATACCTCTTTTGGATTTTTGTTGACTAGACTAAAATACATTAAGATCTCAAAATCTAGACCTCAGAATAACAATGCATTGCTTGTATTAACTACACTAGGGTAAAACTGTAATACAAAGTACTTTCATGCCAATTAAAGCAAATTCAACTATAGAATCAACTATAGTTACAGTCTTTGGACTGAAGACCACAACATTTTATTTGAAATGATCATTTCTTACTGACATATACAGTGTTTACATTTGATGTCACTAACTAAGAAATTTACTGAGTTTAAGATGGATTGGTAGAAAATTTAACTTACTTTTTGCGTTCTGCAATCCACTTTGCTATGTCTTCAGGTGTGTCTGTGACAGCTTTGATCTTACTGTACAGCCCTGTTGCATGCTGCATTTCAACATGACGCATAACAACAGCTGCATGTGCAGTGAACTGACAGCCATCCAAGCCGCAAGTCTGATGCTGTGACAGATGTTCTGCCAGAAGTTCTTCTGAACGAAAACTTCTATCACATGTTTCGCAGTAATGGCTACCATCTTTAGAACAGGTACCCTGTTATGAGAATAAGGGACATTAACAATTATTTAACCAAGACCATTTATTTTTATCATATTGATATAAACTGAACAACAATATAACAATTTACTCACAATGTCTTCACTTGCAGTGTCCTAAAATTTATATGTATGTACCCATATCTGTGTGTGCAGAGGAGAGGGGGGGGGGGAGGGGGGAAACAAAGAAAGGGAACGATATTTGATGACATTTTCTTTTAGTTTAGATATGGGCAAAATAGTTCATTTTTGGGAACTACGTTACTAACGATCATTTTTTTTTTTATCCAATTGCTATCTAATAACCAATATAGTTAGAAACTGAGTAGTTCATTTATTAAAGCTGAAGAATAAATTATGAGATAAAAATTAAATATGATATTGCTGTCTACATCTAAATCTGTTTTCCTACTCAGCGTATATGTCATTATTTATTATTATTATTATTATTATTATTATTATTATTATTTACTAACTAGTGCATAGCACAAAGAAGCCATGAGTCACATATCAGCTAGGGAGGAAAGGGAAAAATCTATTTGAACACTTACACTACATTTTAGTGTGAGGGACGATAAACAGAAAATGCGAAGAATCATTAGCCCATAGTACAAAAAGAGTCTAAAACACGATGAGAATGGGTAAGCACAATGAACAAAATGGAAGATAGCTTGATACCAAGCAGTGATTTGGACCTGAAATAGGAATGGGACAGGCTGTGTAGCATGTCTTTTGGAATTGAAACGGAAACAGCCGTCGGAACGAGAAGTTGCCAGTACCGTTCTAGACCAAGACCACCAAATGGAACCCACTAGGAGCTTCTAAGTGAATGGCAAACAGCCATTCCTCAAATGTAGTATGTAGGTCCTTCAGCTCACTTTTGTGAACTGCTCATTTGGAACCGTTCTTTCATGAACAAAGACAACTCTATTACAGTTACAAACAGATTTAAAGATACCTGAAAAATTATCATAAATAAACTATGGACAACATGGGCACTCAAATTAAGCTATAGTCTTCCATTTTAGCCAAGATCACTGTAATTTTGGAAAATTGGTGGTGATAGACATTTCATCACTGGCAACTAACTGTCAAGAAATGGAAAAGCAGTACCATGAAATTATGAATTAATGGACATTATGCCAATTTTCTGGTTTAAATAAAATATTTTCAGTGACATGGTATGACACATTTAAAGGTTTTGATACCAATCCACACATTAAATATGCTCATTAGGATCAATGGACCACTTTGATGCCTTTTTCTCATTTCTTACTCATCTGTAATGCAAACCAAATACTACATAGGTATTTCAAATAGTCATCCACACAACATATATATGTATATATAAAAAGATAGCATAAAGGGAGAGGGGAGAA